>JAUKNK010000130.1:397500-1802500 GCA_030765055.1 Mantis religiosa | reverse complement strand
TGCCACCACTAAAACCACCACCACTACTGCCACCACCACCACCACCACTACCACCATCACCACCGCCACCACCACTGCCACCACCACCACCACCATTACCACCACCACAGCCACCACCACCACCACTGCCACCACCACCACTACCACCACCACTACCACCACCACCACTGCCACCACCACCACCATCACCACTACCACCACCACCACCACTGCCACCACCACCATCACCACTACCACCACCACCACTACCACCACAACCACTACCACCACCACTGCCACCACCACCATCACCACTACCACCACCACCACTACCACCACCACCACTACCACCACCACCACCACCACTGCCACCACCAACACTGCCACCACCACCACTACTGCCACTACCACCACTGCCACCACCACCACTGCCACCAACACCACTGCCACCACCACCACCACCACTACCATCACTGCCACCACTACCACCATCACCACCACCACCACCAACACTGCCACCACCATCACCACTACCACCACCACTGCCACCACCAACACTGCCACCACCACCACTGCCACCACCACTACCACCACCACCACTGCCACCACCACTGCCTCCACCAACACTGCCACCACCACCACTACTGCCACTACCACCACTGCCACCACCACCACTGCCACCACCACCACCACTGCCACCACCACCACCACCACTGCCACCACCACCACCACTGCCACCACCACTGCCACCACCAACACTGCCACCACCACCACTACTGCCACTACCACCACTGCCACCACCAACACTGCCACCACCACCACCACCACTGTCACCACCACTGCCACCACCACCACTACCACCACCACTGCCACCACCACTGCCACCACCACCACCACTGCCACCACCACCAGTGCCACCACCACTGCCACCACCAACACTGCCACCACCACCACCACTGCCACCATCACCACCTCCACTACCACCACCACTGCCACCACCACCACCACCACCACTGCCACCACTGCCACCACCACCACCATCACCACTACCACCATAACCACTGCTGCCACCACCACCACAACCACCACCACTGCCACCACCACCACTGCCACAACCACCACCACTGCCACCACCACTGCCACCACCACTGCCACCACCAACACTGCCACCACCAACACTGCCACCACCACCACCACCACCACTGCCACCACCACCACCACCACCACTGCCACCACCACCACTACCACCACCACTGCCACCACCACCACTGCCACCACCACCACCACCACTGCCACCACCACTGCCACCACCAACACTGCCACCACCACCACTGCCACCATCACCACCTCCACTACCACCACCACTGCCACCACCACCACCACCACTGCCACCACTGCCACCACCACCACCATCACCACTACCACCACCACCACTACCACCACGACTGCCACCGCCACCACCACTGCCACCACCACCACCACTACCACCACCACTGCCACCACCACCACCACCACCACTGCCACCACTGCCACCACTACCACCTCCACTGCAACCACCTCCACCACCACTACCACCACCATTGCCACCGCCACCACCACTGCCACCACCAGCACCATTACCACCATCAGCACCTCCACTACCATTGCCACCACCACCACCACCGCCACCACCACTGCCACCACCACCATTACCACCACAACCACTACCACCACCACTGCCACCACCACCACCACTGCCACCACCACCACCACTGCCGCCACCACCACCACTGCCACCACTACCACTGCCACCACCACCACAACCATTACCACCACCACCACCACTACCACCAATACCACCACCACCACCACTACCACCACCACTGCCACCACCACCATCACTGCCACCGCCACCACCACTGCCACCACCACCACTACCACCACCACTATCACCACCACCACTACCACCACCACTGCCACCACCACCACTGCTACCACCACCACCACCACTACCGACACCACCACCACTGCCACCACCACTGCCACCACCACTGCCACCACCAACACTGCCACCACCACCACCACCAACACTGCCACCACCACCACTACTGCCACTACCACCACTGCCACCACCACCACTGCCACCAACACCACTGCCACCACCACTGCCACCGTCACCACTGCCACCACCACTGCCACCACCACCACTGCCACCACCAACACTGCCACCACCACTGCCACCACCAACACTGCCACCACCACTGCCACCACCACTTCCACCACCAACACTGCCACCACCACCACTGCCACCAACACCACTGCCACCACCACCACTGCCACCGTCACCACTGCCACCACCACCACTGCCACCACCACCACTGCCACCACCACCACTGCCACCACCACCACTGCCACCGTCACCACTGCCACCACCATCACTGCCACCACCACCACTACCACCACCACTGCCACCAACACCACTACCACCAACACTACTGCCACTACCACCACTGCCACCACCACCACTGCTACCAACACCACTGCCACCACCACCACTGCCACCAACACCACTGCCACCACCACTACTGCCACTACCACCACTGCCACCACCACCACTGCCACCACCACCACCACTGCCACCACCACCAACAACACTGCCACCACCACCACCACCAACACCACTGCCACCACCACCACCACCACTGCCACCACCACCACCACCACTGCCACCAACACCACTGCCACCACCTCCACCACCACCACTGCCACTACCACCACTGCCACCACCACCACTGCCACCACCACCACCACCACCACCACCATTACCACCACCACCACCACTACCACCAACACCACCACCACTACCACCACCACTGCCAGCACCACCACCACTGCCACCGCCACCACCACTGCCACCACCACCACTACCACCACTATCACCACCACCACTACCACCACCACTGCCACCACCACTGCCACCACCACCACCACCACCACCACCACTACCGACACCACCACCACTGCCACCACCACTGCCACCACCACTGCCACCACCAACACTGCCACCACCACCACCACCACCACCAACACTGCCACCACCACCACTACTGCCACTACCACCACTGCCACCACCACCACTGCCACCAACACCACTGCCACCACCACCACTGCCACCGTCACCACTGCCACCACCACCACTGCCACCACCACCACTGCCACCACCACCACTGCCACCACCAACACTGCCACCACCACTGCCACCACCAACACTGCCACCACCACTGCCACCACCACTTCCACCACCAACACTGCCACCACCACCACTGCCACCAACACCACTGCCACCACCACTGCCACCACCACCACTGCCACCACCACCACTGCCACCGTCACCACTGCCACCACCATCACTGCCACCACCACCACTACCACCACCACTGCCACCAACACCACTCCCACCAACACTACTGCCACTACCACCACTGCCACCACCACCACTGCCACCAACACCACTGCCACCACCACCACTGCCACCAACACCACTGCCACCACCACCACTGCCACCAACACCACTCCCACCAACACTACTGCCACTACCACCACTGCCACTACCACCACTGCCACCACCACCACTGCCACCACCACCACCACTGCCACCACCACCAACAACACTGCCACCACCACCACCACCAACACCACTGCCACCACCACCACCACCACCACTGCCACCACCACCACCACCACCACTGCCACCAACACCACTGCCACCACCTCCACCACCACCACTGCCACTACCACCACTGCCACCACCACCACTGCCACCAACACTTCTGCCACCACCACCACCACTGCCACCACCACCACTGCCACCAACACCACTGCCACCACCACCACTGCCACCAACACCACTGCCACCACCACCACTGCCACCGTCACCACTGCCACCACCACCACTAATGCCACCACCACCACTAATGCCACCACGACCACCACTACTACCACCAGTGCCACCACCACCACCACTAATGCCACTACCACCACCACTACTACCACCACCACCACTTCCGCTGCCGATACCACCACCACGTCCATTTCGGGACCGCCAGCCAGTGAAATTTGGTGTTCGGCTGCTAGGCTGGTTGCCGTCCCATAGTAGGTGAGCGTGTTCATTTTCCTTAAGTCTCTAAGTAAACTGTAGAAACCCTGCTCTCTGCACTGTCCTGGCTCCTTTGGTCTGCAACCCGCTGTCTCCTGTCGCCGCATCCTTCCTACTGGAGGTGACCCAGTTAGGGGCATAGGTACAATGGGCCCGGAATCCCCTCCGTAGTGAAGTCCTAATCCTAAGCTGGTTGTGAGTAGGCAATGCTGTTCGCCTGTGATTCGCCACAAGCGTGTAGCCTCTGAACGTCATATTGTGACCACCTGACCGTGATGGTAGAGGATTAGGATGCCACGTGACCAGGTTCACTTCAGGGCTAATAATTCAGAAGTATTCATACTCAGGATAGGTTGGGATTTCTATTTAAAGGTTTGATTACATTACAAATACTGAAATTACAATTTATACATGAAAGGTTTACTACAATAATAGGAAATACACAATTGGCCACATGGCCCTTACCTTACAGAGAGCGGACCTAGGTCCGTCTTTCACCAAAGCTGGCACACCATGCTTCATCAGAGACAGGAGACGTCGCACATACCACTGCAGTCAAATCATCTACTTACAACACACTATTTGTACTAAACAAGACAGTCACTTGTGACAATAATAGGAAATACACAATTGGCCACATGGCCCTTACCTTACAGAGAGCGGACCTAGGTTCGTCTTTGACCAAAGCTGGCACACCATGCTTCATCAGAGGCAGGAGAGGTCTCGTGACGTTATGTTACACATACCACTGCAGTCAAATTAACTACTTACAACACACTATTTGTACTAAACAAGACAGTCACTTGTGACAATATGCAGTAAGTTTGACATGATGTAGAGTAACAAATGCAGAACTTTCCTTTGCACTGTCACAGTCTCTAGTTCGCAAATTGTATTTAAATTCACAGTGATTCCATTGCTTAGTGTTTAAGTTTATGTGATCTATTATGAATTTGGTAGCCAAGTTACCATTGGCAAGCCTTATACCCTTATGTCTTACTCATTCTTTGCTAGTGTTATTTACCTGAGCGCTGTGCTGCCTCTCGTGTTTTATTCTTGGCTACGAATGGTGGCAGTTTCAGTTTTACAGTTCTCGCAATAAAGTGAACTTGCTATACATAATTTATACAGCAATGTCTTCTTGTTTAATGTTGCCCAAAGCCATCTAGCTCGTCGGAGTATTAACACAATTCCATAACTATTTTCAACTGAAGTGCCGTATGTAGGGCTGATGTAGCTTTAAAGCTTCTGGAAGAATTTAGTTCCTTTCATTCTCGATCATTCTTTTAATTAAATCTCCCAAACTGATAGAGTTATATAAAGATATGGGTGTATCATTTCACATGAAGTTGTGAACAGGTGAGGAACATACCATTCGTTTTTAAAAACTGAATCCAGTCCATCCAAAGGGAAATATTGAGCACAGGTAACGAACTGAATCTAGTTTAGTTTAGCACATTAGTAGCATGAAAACCTTCGGCTCCTGTTGTGCGATAGAATATTGTTGAATATGTCAAAATAGATTTGTTAGTATTGTGACTTCGTGGGTTGGTAGAATTAAAAGTCTTATTTGCAGAAATGTAAAACACTCTTTATTGCAGTAAAAAGACGATTTGTACAACCCTTGCAGAAGTAAAAAAGACGTGACATTGACCTACAACAGTCTTCAAGGTCATCTCGTTACTCCGCCACACGTAAACAAACAAAAGATTCCAATACGTACATCACACAACTGCAACTGACTGACTCTCACACTTTGCCGCTGTTTATACCTCCCAGTCATTGTTCTAGAATGCAGCAGACCGTTCGATAACAATCGCGACAGCACCGGAAAATTCCAGACACTAATCTGTCTCTTTCTCGGCAAGCGTCCAGCTCTGCGCGCCACTGTCTGTCTCTTTCTTTCCTGCCCACGCGCATAGCTCTGGCTTTGCGATGGCTCCATCACAACAATGTGATCGATGACAGTATTATGACATTATTGGATTGCCAATGTATTCATTCCTCAGTTCAGATCTGTCCATGAAAGCTTCAGTTTGCAAATTATTTGGAGTATATATGGATTTCAAATACTAAATTAACTTGTTCTTAATTATTAAGAAGCGTTTCATTTTAGTTACAAATTCTGAGACAGGAACTTTAAGTGTTTTTCTTTCTTCGAATGAACGTTCAACATATATGCACTATTATAAAACTTCGCTATAACAGTTAGAGACAAAAAGCAGCATCCAGGATCTAAGGGTGCTACTTTTTAACAGCAGTTTCCTGTTGTAGTTATGGCAATAGACATTCCGTTAGTTTACTCAGTACTTCAGGTTTTCCTGAAAGTCGCGTATATTCTAGCGTTGTAGTTCCATTTAGTGTCTGCCCAGCACAAGAAGGCAAGGCTGAGGAATATGTAACGTTGTCACCACCTTTTCCACGTAACGGTATGCTAATTTTGAAGCGTTGCGCGGTCTAGCCTCCGTCTCGAGGAAGAGTTTTCTCTCACGGTCTGCTTGGATATACAGGAGTAAGCATGATCCTGATAACACTGGAATCCAAGTTAAAGACTTGTTTAATTACTGCTTCTCTTTTTAATTTCGTAAATCACGAAGATGCCGACCAAGGTACACCAATCTATATTACTGTCTGGCGTTACCGTATATGAAACGCAGATAACGCGATAACACGTAATTCGTTATTTTCGTAGGGACAGATACGTCTTCCTTCCTGGACAGACAGTCCAGCTGTACTCGATTCCTCACAACCAAAATGTGTTATTCACACCAGAAATCCCCTACGCAAATCGACCTTTTGCTACATGTGGACCGTTGTATCTTTTGTTTCGGTCAGCAGCTACCAAGGAAGGGTCCAAGAAAGCAACTTTACGCGAGTGTTTACCAGATGGACCGCCTGCGATGATGCCGTCCCTACTAGTTAACTGCTAAACTTAATAACATCCTGTTTTACATTTAACGAATATTTGCAATGTTCATATCTAATCTATTATGATTCTTAATTTACTGAATCCATAATTCGGTATCAACATAATCACCATTGCTGTGTTTGTGCTCAACTTACGATTATGATATGTAAGCTAGGTTCACAGTGTTGTTACACGACTCACCCATGCGCAATACCAATCACTGTAGTTACTGAAACGAGCATTAGATCTTACTCTCATACACTCATTTCGTAGTAAACAGATCCACTACCAGAGCAAATAAATAGTCCAAGCTCCTCTGTCCTACATTCCCTGCTAGTCTTCTTGTCGTGGGCATACAGTACATAATACCTATCACTGCAGTTACTGAAACGAGCATTAGATCTTACTCTCATACACTCATTTCGTAGTAAACAGATCCACTACCAGAGCAAATAAATAGTCCAAGCTCCTCTGTCCTACATTCCCTGCTAGTCTTCTTGTCGTGGGCATACAGTACATAATACCTATCACTGCAGTTACTGAAACGAGCATTAGATCTTACTCTCATACACTCATTTCGTAGTAAACAGATCCACTACCAGAGCAAATAAATAGTCCAAGCTCCTCTGTCCTACATTCCCTGCTAGTCTTCTTGTGGTGGGCATACAGTACATAATACCTATCACTGCAGTTACTGAAACGAGCATTAGATCTTACTCTCATACACTCATTTCGTAGTAAACAGATCCACTACCAGAGCAAATAAATAGTCCAAGCTCCTCTGTCCTACATTCCCTGCTAGTCTTCTTGTGGTGGGCATACAGTACATAATACCTATCACTGCAGTTACTGAAACGAGCATTAGATCTTACTCTCATACACTCATTTCGTAGTAAACAGATCCACTACCAGAGCAAATAAATAGTCCAAGCTCCTCTGTCCTACATTCCCTGCTAGTCTTCTTGTGGTGGGCATACAGTACATAATACCTATCACTGCAGTTACTGAAACGAGCATTAGATCTTACTCTCATACACTCATTTCGTAGTAAACAGATCCACTAACAGAGCAAATAAATAGTCCAAGCTCCTCTGTCCTACATTCCCTGCTAGTCTTCTTGTGGTGGGCATACAGTACATAATACCTATCACTGCAGTTACTGAAACGAGCATTAGATCTTACTCTCATACACTCATTTCGTAGTAAACAGATCCACTAACAGAGCAAATAAATAGTCCAAGCTCCTCTGTCCTACATTCCCTGCTAGTCTTCTTGTGGTGGGCATACAGTACATAATACCTATCACTGCAGTTACTGAAACGAGCATTAGATCTTACTCTCATACACTCATTTCGTAGTAAACAGATCCACTAACAGAGCAAATAAACAGTCCAAGCTCCTCTGTCCTACATTCCCTGCTAGTCTTCTTGTGGTGGGCATACAGTACATAATACCTATCACTGCAGTTACTGAAACGAGCATTAGATCTTACTCTCATACACTCATTTCGTAGTAAACAGATCCACTAACAGAGCAAATAAATAGTCCAAGCTCCTCTGTCCTACATTCCCTGCTAGTCTTCTTGTGGTGGGCATACAGTACATAATACCTATCACTGCAGTTACTGAAACGAGCATTAGATCTTACTCTCATACACTCATTTCGTAGTAAACAGATCAACAACCAGAGCAGATAAACAGTCCAAGCTCCTCTGTCCAACATTCCCTGCTAGTCTTCTTGTGGTGGGCATACAGTACATAATACCTATCACTGCAGTTACTGCAACGAGCATTAGATCTGGCAGCATGGATGACTCATATGTACTCTCATACACTCATTTCGTAGTAAACAGATCCACAACCAGAGCAAATAAATAGTCCAAGCTCCTCTGTCCTACATTCCCTGCTAGTCTTCTTGTGGTGGGCATACAGTACATAATACCTATCACTGCAGTTACTGAAACGAGCATTAGATCTTACTCTCATACACTCATTTCGTAGTAAACAGATCAACAACCAGAGCAGATAAACAGTCCAAGCTCCTCTGTCCAACATTCCCTGCTAGTCTTCTTGTGGTGGGCATACAGTACATAATACCTATCACTGCAGTTACTGCAACGAGCATTAGATCTGGCAGCATGGATGACTCATATGTACTCTCATACACTCATTTCGTAGTAAACAGATCCACAACCAGAGCAAATAAATAGTCCAAGCTCCTCTGTCCTACATTCCCTGCTAGTCTTCTTGTCGTGGGCATACAGTACATAATACCTATCACTGTAGTTACTGCAACGAGCATTAGATCTGGCAGTATGGGTGACTCATATGCAGTTTCATATACTCATTTCGTAGTAAACAGACCCACTAACAGCAAATAAAGAGTTCCAGCTCCCCGCTAGCCTTCTTATCGTGGGCAAACTGTAAACTCACAATTGGCCGAAACACTTTTACTCACAATGCTACCAAGGAATGCGTTGCATTCGACGGCCATGTGATTTCTCTTGTAAACTTTGGCCAGCAATGTAACTTCGCTTTTGTAAAGCTAGCACACGATTCTGATTCCACGAAGTTTGTAATGCACGTGTTTTGAACTTATCTTTCGGAAGTAGGTGGAACGCAGGTGTTTCACGCCCTTTCTTCAAAACTTTAAGCTTTCACTTTCCCATCTTCTCGAAAACAAAGTCTCCTGCAAGTTTGTAATTACGTCCTCATTTGAAAGTTTTATATAGTAATTATGCCAGGATGTGGTTTATCCGCATGTACCTACTGCACACTGGTAACTATGAAGGCGGCACCTTAGCAGGGTTGCTACTGCTCCCAACAGTGACGTAATTGTCCGCCATATTTCCGTCGTTCCCTTCTGGCGGTTTGGACCAAATAACAAAAGCTTACATCTTTCGCGGTAGATTACAAAACTGTTTAAAACTTTATTGCAAAATTAATATGTCCGCTATTGCCACTGCCTCAAAAAGTAAGAAGGCTCAGCCGCAACTGAAAAATTAGTGACGTCACCTCTACCTAGTCCGTTCTGGCAAAGCTTTGTGTTAATTAAAACTAAATTGAAAAGACAGAAGAAGATGCTGCTGGTCACGCTGTCAGTAATTAGTATTTTGATAAGGGAGGAGTTTATGTGTACATAAACGGAGGCTCACTGTTGCCATATTTACATCAATGCATCTATCATGAGAGCTTCAAAATGCTCATAGGGAAGTTTAAAATTAATAATTAAAATATTAAATAATCCCTGAACTAATTGTATATAAGACAATTAAAATTAAAGTGATCGTTAATAAACTTGAAGCTTAGGGTTCGGTGTTAGACAACAGTCACACCAAGCAACGTTTTATTTCCTCCGGATACGTTTTCATGAACATCCGCGGTGTCTACAGACAATTTGAGAAATGTTTAGATTCGAGTGACCAGTTATGCGAGCTCATTCAATACTGTATTTACGCATTTTTAACCCTTCGTAGGTTTCCGGAGGCAATCGCAACTTTTCGGTAGTTAGGAAGCACTGCCAGATTTTGTCACGTGAAATCTCTGTAGCGTGTGAAGAAAATTTTGGTTTTGTTTCATGTGTCCCTTTTAAAAAAAACTGTCAGCATATTTCAATAGCATTAGCAATATTATTTGACGTAGATTGTTATTTAGTTGAGACAAATGGAACATTCTTGTGAAGTTTTAAGCTATTAGCAAAAGTGTGTGAATTCCATACTTTGTCCATTTTAGACAAACAGTTTACCGGTGTGGGCCAGCTATAGGAAAAATTGTAACGTCTGAGGAAGAAGGAATACGAGTGTCTGCTTGTAGTGTGAGCAGTCTTACAATGCAAGAAGGGCCTACGTCTGACTGTACAATAGAAAGAATACTAAAGAGTAGCCTTAGTTCTTTGAGTCATTATTCTCTCTTATTTTAATCAAAGTTATTTGGAGCTTCCCTCGAGTACCGCCTCGCCGCTGTAGATCAGTGGATCACCTTTAACAAAAAAATCAAATATATGCAACTGCTGTCAGATCAGAGCGATATTGCGTTTTAGAAAATACTTGCGTGAAATGGCATACTGTGATCTGAAAATTTCAGTGTGGTGTATGGTAAGCAGACATCGGATCCCATACACCTTTAAAGGGATATGAATTTTACGAGTCTCGGAGTATATAACTGGTGACGTCAGTCCCGGGGACAACACGCAGGGATAGTCCGGTTCGCAACACGTAGCTTTAGTTTCATTACAACTACTGCTCGCCACACAGGTAGATCTGTCTACCAGGGAGTGCAAGGTGTTTAACATATTATGTTAATAGCATTCACAACAATTATTGGGCAATCTCCATTTTATAAATCAAAAGTTTTGGGTATTATCAACAACCATTAAACAGCTTGAAGAATGTATTTTCGAGTTGTCTAAATGCAGTCGAGCAGGCGTCTGCAAAAATTAACAGTATACAGAATGTACCATCTACCAAACAACCAAAAAATAAATTGTCCAGTATTCTACACAAAAATACTGGATCTTCAGAGCTGCGTAATATAAGAAATAAACTAAGTCTCGGACAAACACATGAACATGATTTTTACTACTCATATGTACCATTAACGTCATGTGATATTGAGCAAACTTTCTCCGAACAATTTTATATTGTTTCAGTGTAAGGCGCAAAAAATTCACATTCGACATTTTACGAATGTACATGGTTATTCACTGTAATTACCACATCGAAAGCAATAAGGAGGATGGCATATTGTAACGTAGGTTACATTTTGTATCTGTACCGGACTGTACACACACGGCGCTTCGGTATACTTGTTGACACGGATGTTTGTTGATGTCACGCTTGGCCTTGTATAGTACCTGTGTGCGTACATTGATTGCTAAGGTGTATGTGATCCGATGTCTGGTGATAAGGCTGGATGAATAATGGGACATAATCAAGTACGGTACGGGCAAACATTAAGTTATTGTGTTTTCCAAATGGGAGGAGTTCTGCGCTGCAGCGAATGAGATACGTTTACGTGCTCAGCGTTGACACTTCGTAACCCCCTCTCTTTGCATCTCTCTCTCTCTCTCTCTCTCTCTCTCTCTCTCTCTCTCTCTCTCTCTCTCTCTCTCTCTCTCTCTCTCTCTCTCTCTCTCTCTCTCGCACACTATCCTAGAGGAGATAAGTCTACTAAGGGAACGCAACCAAACACTTATTATAATGCAGTTCTTAAAATCAAAATTGTAACAGTCGTATTCGCATATTATGTATGTTGTAAATGCTATAACTATAATTCTAGTTAATAATTACTTATTTTTGTAATCTAATGGAACGACCAGTGACTCATCCATTTCCCTGTCAATTCGTCATTGTCACTGCCTAATGACGATAAGCTCCAACATTTCGTCTTGTTCTATTACTTTCCTAAAGTCGTGTTCTTGTAATTTTTTTGTATGTCTCACGTAGAGGAAATTATAATTGGTAAAGGAGACTTCAGAAGGAAATATTCCACACATTTATTTCCCATTTGCTAGTTATGATGACTCCAGTCACGTAGAAAGCGTCTGGCGTGGTTGAATCTGTAAAACTGTTGTTTAGAAATGCATGATATCTCTACCGTGGAACTTTGTTGTATAAATATAGCTAAATTACTAGGCCGGCGGGGCTGTATTAGGCAACACAAAATGACACCTTAGCAGTAGATAAACTACACATGGTGCCCTGCTCAAACACTTTTCTTGTCTGTATTTCTAATTTATATATTGACCGATCAGCAGGGCTTACAGACCATTGATAGAAGTTAAATTCTAACATTAATACAATAACAGAGGACAAATGAAGGCAATTATTTAGGCAAAGTCAAGGAGAGACGACTGAGAACAATTAAGAGAAAATGTAGACTAGTATAGGTGAAATGGCAAAATGTGTAAAAAGGAGTAGAGGGCCTCCAATACACAGAAACCTAGGGTTAGGTGTATGGGGACCGAATTATTATTCAATGGCAAGCAAAATTGTAGGATTTTCAGGATTTAGAAATATATGGCAATTTCCAGTATGAATTTTATAATTGTAGTCTTGATTTTGTATTTCCATTTGATGATGTAAAAGGAAAGATTAGAAATAAATTACAAATTACAATAACAGGCTGAAGATTTATTCGTAAGGTTTCTCTGCCATAATGAATTGCATGTGTATAATATATTCTGATCATCTGGTTACGTAATACTCTGTATTATGTTCTAGTCAACATTTAAGTATAAATATGACACATACAATATTTACAATATGATGTATGGTGTCACATAATGAAGGAATATGAAGAACTTTAGAATTTACAATTGTTATTTGATGAATAGAGTTCGTATGATGTGCTGCCATTTTGTAAAGAGAAGAGAGGTTAGGAATCCTTGAATTGTTGGTAGAAGTGAGGTTAGGAATGAGATAAACTGTTTGCAAAAGATTTGCGGGTAGAGAATATGTTGTAGGATGTGTAGTACTTTGCCGAGACTCTAAAACTGTTGTCAAATATGTGTAGAACTTAGGAAGAAATGTTCATTTGTCCTGGATATACATAACAAAAATTGTCCCTTTGCTTCTTGCATTTTGAAATATGCAGAAAACATGGTTAGTTGATTGGTTGGTATCTAATGTTAAGTAGTTGGCAATGAAGCCATTCGCTCTCTTGCACTCCAGTATTTTGATGTTATGTTTGTACCTTGACTAAAGGTTGGGCAGCAGAGTAGGTGGTTTACATCCATATCTTCTTTAAGTGTACAGAAAGGACACAGAGCAGATCTCACTATACCAATCCTATATAAATGTTTGACACAGTCATGGTCTGTTACAAGTCTAAAGGTTGGGCAGCGGAGTAGGTGGTTTCCATCCATATCTCCTTTAAGTGTACAGAAAGGACACAGAGGAGATCTCACTACACCAATCCTATATAAATGTTTGAGACAGTCATGGTCTGTTACAAGTCTGAAGGTTGGGCAGTGGAGTAGGTGGTTTCCATCCATATCTTCTTTACGTGTACAGTAAGGACACAGAGGAGATCTCACTATACCAATCCTATATAAATGTTTGAGACAGTCATGGCCTGTTACAAGTCTAAAGGTTGAGCAGTGGAGTAGGTGGTTTACATCCATATCTTCTTTAAGTGTACAGAAAGGACACAAGGAGATCTCACTATACCAATCCTGTATAAATGTTTGAGACAGTCATGGTCTGTTACAAGTCTGAAGGTTGGGCAGTGGAGTAGGTGGTTTCCATCCATATCTCCTTTAAGTGTACAGAAAGGACACAGAGGAGATCTCACTATACCAATCCTGTATAAATGTTTGAGACAGTCATGGTCTGTTACAAGTCTGAAGGTTGGGCAGTGGAGTAGGTGGTTTCCATCCATATCTTCTTTAAGTGTACAGAAAGGACACAGAGGAGATCTCACTATACCAATCCTATATAAATGTTTGAGACAGTCATGGCCTGTTACAAGTCTAAAGGTTGAGCAGTGGAGTAGGTGGTTTCCATCCATATCTCCTTTAGGTGTACAGAAAGGACACAGAGGAGATCTCACTATACCAATCCTATATAAATGTTTGAGACAGTCATGGCCTGTTACAAGTCTAAAGGTTGAGCAGTGGAGTAGGTGGTTTCCATCCATATCTCCTTTAGGTGTACAGAAAGGACACAGAGGAGATCTCACTATACCAATCCTATATAAATGTTTGAGACAGTCATGGCCTGTTACAAGTCTAAAGGTTGAGTAGCGGAGTAGGGGGTTTCCATCCATATCTCCTTTAGGTGTACAGAAAGGACACAGAGGAGATCTCACTATACCAATCCTATATAAATGTTTGAGACAGTCATGGTCTGTTACAAGTCTGAAGGTTGGGCAGCGGAGTAGGTGGTTTCCATCCATATCTTCTTTAAGTGTACAGTAAGGACACAGAGGAGATCTCACTATACCAATCCTATATAAATGTTTGAGACAGTCATGGTCTGTTACAAGTCTGAAGGTTGGGCAGTGGAGTAGGTGGTTTCCATCCATATCTCCTTTAGGTGTACAGTAAGGACACAGAGGAGATCTCACTATACCAATCCTATATAAATGTTTGAGACAGTCATGGTCTGTTACAAGTCTGAAGGTTGGGCAGCGGAGTAGGTGGTTTACATCCATATCTCCTTTAAGTGTACAGAAAGGACACAGAGGAGATCTCACTATACCAATCCTATATAAATGTTTGAGACAGTCATGGTCTGTTACAAGTCTGAAGGTTGAGCAGCGGAGTAGGTGGTTTACATCCATATCTCCTTTAAGTGTACAGAAAGGACACAGAGGAGATCTCACTATACCAATCCTATATAAATGTTTGAGACAGTCATGGCCTGTTACAAGTCTAAAGGTTGGGCAGCGGAGTAGGTGGTTTCCATCCATATCTTCTTTAAGTGTACAGTAAGGACACAGAGGAGATCTCACTATACCAATCCTATATAAATGTTTGAGACAGTCATGGTCTGTTACAAGTCTGAAGGTTGAGCAGTGGAGTAGGTGGTTTCCATCCATATCTTCTTTAAGTGTACAGTAAGGACACAGAGGAGATCTCACTATACCAATCCTATATAAATGTTTGAGACAGTCATGGCCTGCTACAAGTCTAAAGGTTGAGCAGTAGAGTAGGTGGTTTCCATCCATATCTTCTTTAAGTTTACAGAAAGGACACAGAGGAGATCTCACTATACCAATCCTATATAAATGTTTGAGACAGTCATGGTGTGTTACAAGTCTGAAGGTTGGGCAGCGGAGTAGGTGGTTTCCATCCATATCTTCTTTAAGTGTACAGAAAGGACACAGAGGAGATCTCACTATACCAATCCTATATAAATGTTTGAGACAGTCATGGTCTGTTACAAGTCTGAAGGTTGGGCAGCGGAGTAGGTGGTTTCCATCCATATCTTCTTTAAGTGTACAGAAAGGACACAGAGGAAATCTCACTATACCAATCCTGTATAAATGTTTGAGACAGTCATGGTCTGTTACAAGTCTGAAGGTTGGGCAGCGGAGTAGGTGGTTTCCATCCATATCTCCTTTAAGTGTACAGAAAGGACACAGAGGAGATCTCACTATACCAATCCTATATAAATGTTTGAGACAGTCATGGTCTGTTACAAGTCCGAAGGTTGGGCAGCGGAGTAGGTGGTTTCCATCCATATCTTCTTTAAGTGTACAGAAAGGACACAGAGGAGATCTCACTATACCAATCCTATATAAATGTTTGAGACAGTCATGGTCTGTTACAAGTCCGAAGGTTGGGCAGCGGAGTAGGTGGTTTCCATCCATATCTTCTTTAAGTGTACAGAAAGGACACAGAGGAGATCTCACTATACCAATCCTATATAAATGTTTGAGACAGTCATGGTCTGTTACAAGTCCGAAGGTTGGGCAGCGGAGTAGGTGGTTTCCATCCATATCTTCTTTAAGTGTACAGAAAGGACACAGAGGAGATCTCACTATACCAATCCTATATAAATGTTTGAGACAGTCATGGTCTGTTACAAGTCTAAAGGTTGGGCAGCGGAGTAGGTGGTTTCCATCCATATCTTCTTTAAGTGTACAGAAAGGACACAGAGGAGATCTCACTATACCAATCCTATATAAATGTTTGAGACAGTCATGGCCTGTTACAAGTCTGAAGGTTGGGCAGTAGAGTAGGTGGTTTCCATCCATATCTCCTTTAAGTGTACAGAAAGGACACAGAGGAGATCTCACTATACCAATCCTATATAAATGTTTGAGACAGTCATGGCCTGTTACAAGTCTAAAGGTTGGGCAGCGGAGTAGGTGGTTTCCATCCATATCTCCTTTAAGTGTACAGAAAGGACTCAGAGGAGATCTCACTATACCAATCCTATACAAATGTTTGAGACAGTCATGGTCTGTTATAAGTCTAAAGGTTGGGCAGCGGAGTAGGTGGTTTCCATCCATATCTTCTTTCAGTGTACAGTAAGGACACAGAGGAGATCTCACTATACCAATCCTATATAAATGTTTGATACAGTCATGGTCTGTTACAAGTCTGAAGGTTGGGCAGCGGAGTAGGTGGTTTCCATCCATATCTTCTTTAAGTGTACAGAAAGGACACAGAGGAGATCTCACTATACCAATCCTATATAAATGTTTGAGACAGTCATGGCCTGTTACAAGTCTGAAGGTTGGGCAGCGGAGTAGGTGGTTTCCATCCATATCTTCTTTAAGTGTACAGAAAGGACACAGAGGAGATCTCACTACACCAATCCTATATAAATGTTTGAGACAGTCATGGTCTGTTACAAGTCTAAAGGTTGAGCAGCGGAGTAGGTGGTTTCCATCCATATCTTCTTTAAGTGTACAGAAAGGACACAGAGGAGATCTCACTATACCAATCCTATATAAATGTTTGAGACAGTCATGGTCTGTTACAAGTCTGAAGGTTGAGCAGCGGAGTAGGTGGTTTACATCCATATCTTCTTTAAGTGTACAGAAAGGACACAGAGGAGATCTCACTATACCAATCCTATATAAATGTTTGAGACAGTCATGGCCTGTTACAAGTCTGAAGGTTGAGCAGCGGAGTAGGTGGTTTCCATCCATATCTCCTTTAAGTGTACAGAAAGGACACAGAGGAGATCTCACTATACCAATCCTATATAAATGTTTGAGACAGTCATGGCCTGTTACAAGTCTAAAGGTTGGGCAGCGGAGTAGGTGGTTTCCATCCATATCTCCTTTAAGTGTACAGAAAGGACACAGAGGAGATCTCACTATACCAATCCTATATAAATGTTTGAGACAGTCATGGTCTGTTACAAGTCTAAAGGTTGGGCAGCGGAGTAGGTGGTTTCCATCCATATCTTCTTTAAGTGTACAGAAAGGACACAGAAAAGATCTCACTATACCAATCCTATATAAATGTTTGAGACAGTCATGGCCTGTTACAAGTCTAAAAGTTCCTACAGATGATTTTCTTGGTAGTGTATTGATTCTAGTCGTACTTTTACGTAAATTTTCTCATAGTTTTCTTATGCATTATATTCTTTAATTTTTTGAGTATATTTTGATATAATTATGGTTTTGATAGAGCGATAAATTAGTGGCCCAAATGAATTTTATCCAACATTACTGCCTTTATATGGCAAGAAAGCTGTTTCATTACCACGAATCCTGCAATGTTCTGATATACATTGAAGTATTAAGCTTTCATTTTACCTTTTATGGCATTTTTACGTAAAGTTAGATTTTACGGCATTCTGCAATATGTTGTAGCTCCTTTAGAGTCAGATAATAATACCACTTTTTCAAATGTATTTATATGATATAGAAGATTTTGTGAGCTCTGAAGGATTGCCAAATTTCTCCATCAAAATTTGTAGATTTTAAACTTAATTTTATGTATAAAGAGAAGAGTGGGCATATTGCACCACCGCCAGTACCATCATTATTTGGTAAGTTGGAACCGTCAGTGTAATTATTTTGTGTGCAATTTACGTCCTCCAACGTTAAGTCATATCGGACGATGAATGAAATGGGTAAAATGATGCTCAAATGAGCCCAGGGTCCATAGAACTTAGAGCTACCCGACATTCGTCTTTCAGGATAAGATAAACCACAGAAAAACCTTATCCAGGTAACTCACCCTGGCCGAGATTCGATCTCGGGACCTCTTGAACGTGAGCCAGACACGCTAACGAGACGGGCTCCGTCAGTGTAAACATCTGACCATTCATTTGCAGGATATCTTAAATTTTTATTATTTCTAGTGTCATTTGTTTCAGGACAAATGCAGATTATTATTATTATTATTATTATTATTATTATCATTATTATTATTATTATTATTATTATTATTATTATTATTATTATTATTATTATTATTATTATTATTATTATTATTATTATTATTATTATTATTATTATTATTATTATTATTATTATTATTATTATTATTATTATTATTATTATTATTATTATTATTATTATTATTATTATTATTATTATTATTATTATTATTATTATTATTATTATTATTATTATTATTATTATTATTATTATTATTATTATTATTATTATTATTATTATTATTATTATTATTATTATTATTATTATTATTATTATTATTATTATTATTATTATTATTATTATTATTATTATTATTATTATTATTATTATTATTATTATTATTATTATTATTATTATTATTATTATTATTATTATTATTATTATTATTATTATTATTATTATTATTATTATTATTATTATTATTATTATTATTATTATTATTATTATTATTATTATTATTATTATTATTATTATTATTATTATTATTATTATTATTATTATTATTATTATTATTATTATTATTATTATTATTATTATTATTATTATTATTATTATTATTATTATTATTATTATTATTATTATTATTATTATTATTATTATTATTATTATTATTATTATTATTATTATTATTATTATTATTATTATTATTATTATTATTATTATTATTATTATTATTATTATTATTATTATTATTATTATTATTATTATTATTATTATTATTATTATTATTATTATTATTATTATTATTATTATTATTATTATTATTATTATTATTATTATTATTATTATTATTATTATTATTATTATTATTATTATTATTATTATTATTATTATTATTATTATTATTATTATTATTATTATTATTATTATTATTATTATTATTATTATTATTATTATTATTATTATTATTATTATTATTATTATTATTATTATTATTATTATTATTATTATTATTATTATTATTATTATTATTATTATTATTATTATTATTATTATTATTATTATTATTATTATTATTATTATTATTATTATTATTATTATTATTATTATTATTATTATTATTATTATTATTATTATTATTATTATTATTATTATTATTATTATTATTATTATTATTATTATTATTATTATTATTATTATTATTATTATTATTATTATTATTATTATTATTATTATTATTATTATTATTATTATTATTATTATTATTATTATTATTATTATTATTATTATTATTATTATTATTATTATTATTATTATTATTATTATTATTATTATTATTATTATTATTATTATTATTATTATTATTATTATTATTATTATTATTATTATTATTATTATTATTATTATTATTATTTCTTACGTAAGTAAAATCTGTGACGCTTATACTAGAAACCCCGTAGTGAAGTTGTGTATGTACATTTTCGTAAATAAACTGACGTACTGACGTGTAAGTGTAGGGAGGTTTCAGGGACAACGCAACGTTAGTGTCAGAGAGATAGTGAAAAGCCCTCTTTAAACTATCTTTGACTGTTCATTCTTGCCAATAATTACGGCAGAGAGTTAGCGGAAAAGTCGCTAGGTGGTGCGCAGGTGTTCCAGCAGTCTGAAACAGTGGAACTCGCCGCCTGTATCGAAAGCAGGAACTAGTTGAGGCAGGATGACCTCCCTGGATCGATACAAATTGATTTGAAGTCCCCGACTTTAAACCATTCGTGTACATAATCTGTCGCGCCAATTCCAAAGTCGTGTTTACTGTTTCACGTTGAATGAAGAGAGGATAACTCCGTTTTAAAGATACTGTACTATTTATTTAGAATAAGGCACAACTCTCATTTACCACGCTGATACTTAAAGCGAAACTGTGCCAATAAGCTTGCTGAAATGTGAAACAGCCATTAGTCACAATTAACCTCTCCATCGCATGTTTACTCAACAGTTTATTTCGACATATTCTGTTGGTTAACGACGCTGTCAATTGTCACAATCCCGCAGCCAGTGTTCGAGAATTTCGCCCCATAAGAGTTCAGTTATATGCCAGTGAACCTACTGACTTAGCCTTGTTGCTATTAAATATCACATTTAAATCCGCGAGCCATCCAAACCGACATTTTGTGAGTCGGTGTCACTCATTTATCAACCGATTGCTCATTCAAAATACACTAATGTCCGATTTCACCAACAGATGTTAAGACTTAACACGGGTTTAACAATAAATATAACAAAAATTACATTTCACCAATAAGTGTTAGCTTAACACTCGTGTTAAATATCTTGTTAAACTAACAAGTCAAATTTCTGATGTTAAGTGCTTAACAATTGTAAATAGTCAAGATGGTGGGCGTGCACGCAGCTGTTGATGTCGATTTGCTATATTTAAGACGTCTGAATGACATTCGTAATAGAGTACGACCTATGAGGAGAAATTATTTTGAGGAGCTATCAGAAGAAAATGTTCTACAGAGATATAGACTGTCGAAACAAGTTGCTATGAAGGTTACTGCGGAAGTACAAGAGAGGTTAAAACATGCATCGAAAGGAATATGCCGATCTCGTCTTTGCTTCAAGTATTCATACTTTTGCGATTTTATAATTCACTGAATTATGTGGATAACACACTACCACCCGTCTTGAAACGTTCAAGTCACTCGTCACTTGTCCTTCTTCGCTCCTCGTTTTCAATTTACGTAATACTGAGTTAGAACATGCATCGAAAGGAATATGCTGATCTCGCCCTTGCTTCAAGTATTAATAACTTTGCGATTTTATAATTCACTGAATTATGTGGATAATACACTGTCCACCTCCCGTCTTGAAACGTTCAAGTCACTCGTCACTTGTCCTTCTTCGCTCCTCGTTTTAAATTTACGTAATACTGAGTTAGAACATGCATCGAAAGGAATATGCTGATCTCGCCCTTGCTTCAAGTATTAATAACTTTGCGATTTTATAATTCACTGAATTATGTGGATAATACACTGTCCACCTCCCGTCTTGAAACGTTCAAGTCACTCGTCACTTGTCCTTCTTCGCTCCTCGTTTTAAATTTACGTAATACTGAGTTAGAACATGCATCGAAAGGAATATGCTGATCTCGCCCTTGCTTCAAGTATTAATAACTTTGCGATTTTATAATTCACTGAATTATGTGGATAATACACTGTCCACCTCCCGTCTTGAAACGTTCAAGTCACTCGTCACTTGTCCTTCTTCGCTCCTCGTTTTAAATTTACGTAATACTGAGTTAGAACATGCATCGAAAGGAATATGCTGATCTCGCCCTTGCTTCAAGTATTAATAACTTTGCGATTTTATAATTCACTGAATTATGTGGATAATACACTGTCCACCTCCCATCTTGAAACGTTCAAGTCTCTCGTCACTTTTCCTTCTTCGCACCTCGTTTTAAATTTACGTAATACTGAGTTAGAACATGCATCGAAAGGAATATGCCGATCTCGCCTTTGCTTCAAGTATTAATAACTTTGCGATTTTATAATTCACTGAATTATGCGGATAATACACTGTCCACTTCCCATCTTGAAACGTTCAAGTCTCTCGTCACTTGTCCTTCTTCGCACCTCGTTTTAAATTTACGTAATACTGAATTAGAACATGCATCAAAAGGAATATGCTGATCTCGCCCTTGCTTCAAGTATTAATAACTTTGCGATTTTATAATTCACTGAATTATGTGGATAATAAATACACTGTCCACCTCCCATCTTGAAACGTTCAAGTCTCTCGTCACTTGTCCTTCTTCGCACCTCGTTTTAAATTTACGTAATACTGAGTTAGAACATGCATCAAAAGGAATATGCTGATCTCGCCCTTGCTTCAAGTATTAATAACTTTGCGATTTTATACTTCACTGAATTATGTGGATAATACATTGTCCACCTCCCATCTTGAAACGCTCAAGTCTCTCGTCACTTGTCCTTCTTCGCTCCTCGTTTTAAATTTACGTAATTCTGAGTTAGAACATGCATCGAAAGGAATATGCCGATCTCGCCTTTGCTTCAAGTATTGATAACTTTGCGATTTTATAATTCACTGAATTATGTGGATAATACACTGTCCACCTCCCGTCTTGAAACGTTCAAGTCTCTCATCACTTGTCCTTCTTCGCACCTCGTTTTAAATTTACGTAATACTGAATTAGAACATGCATCGAAAGGAATATGCTGATCTCGCCCTTGCTTCAAGTATTAATAACTTTTCGGTTTTATAATTCACTGAATTATGTGGATAATACATTGTCCACCTCTCTTCTTGAAACGTTCAAGTCTCTCGTCACTTGTCCTTCTTCGCTCCTCGTTTTAAATTTACGTAATACTGAGTTAGAACATGCATCGAAAGGAATATGCCGATCTCGCATTTGCTTCAAGTATTAATAGATTTGCTATTTTATAATTCACTGAATTATGTGGATAATACACTGTCCACCTGCCGTCTTGAAACGTTCAAGTCTCTCGTCACTTGTCCTTCTTTGCACCTCGTTTTAAATTTACGTAATACTGAGTTAAAACATGCATCGAAAGGAATATGCCGATCTCGCCTTTGCTTCAAATATTAATAACTTTGCGATTTTATAATTCACTGAATTATGTGGATAATACACTGTCCACCTTCCGTCTTGAAACGTTCAGATCACTCGTCACTTGTCCTTCTTCGCTCCTCGTTTTAAATTTACGTAATACGTTTAGTGTTTCTAGTAATGACACAAAGATTCGTTTCCAATTTTTTCCCACGTGATATCTTTCTCTTTTACATTTACCGCTTCCGTCCTCTTTTCCACGATGTCTTTATATTTCGTCACCAATTCAATTAACAATTCTTTATCCATCGATGAGAAATTTGTTTCACGGCTTTTGTTTACGGTTTTGTTTATCCGCCATTTTTTTAGCTGTGTGCAGACCGCGGTGCAGACGAAAATGGAAACAAAAGCGCATCGCAGTACGTTCAGAAAATAATAGGACTCTTCCATAGGCTTCTATAACTGTAATATTTTCAAGTTTCTTGGCGTTAGCACGTGTTTGTTAACATTTTCTTGTGAAGTGCAAGAAATTTAACAGCTTTGTTAGCGCTGTCACAATTGTTACGTTACATTTGTTAACGTCGATTTTAACATGTGTTGGTGAAATCCGGCGTAAGTCCGATTTTAAATACAGAGATGGCCGAATTATTAGACTAAAGCTCTGAAAACCTTCTTGATTTACTTAACATTAATACATGAGCTCTCATTTACATATATATGACACAGAAACTTGAGTCAATACTTGGTATACATTCCTTTGTTGTAAATTAACATTTTTATTTGGCCAGGCACGCCCTCAACCAATGTTTTACACTTATTTGTAATATCCACATCTTTATTCCAGATATTTATAAGTGTCTCGATAAGTTAGGTTTTAGTTTTAATAGGGATTTTATTGATTTTCTTCTTAACAATGGACCATAAATCAGGACTATTTCCTGGCCATGGAAGCGCTGAAAGAACTCGTAGGTACTGATCTTGTCCCACAGTACCCTAACAATGTACAATCTTCCAGACATAACGCTCCAGACCATCACCTCCTCCAGACATGCTGACTGCTTTCGTCAGTAACTTCAAACTTGGATTCATCACTAAATCACACCAGGAAAGAGAAATCCATATTAATGGCAACTATTGGTCAACAATATACTTAATAAGATATCCCAAATAATACCTTGGTATAGTCCACGAATGTTACCCATAATTGAATCTGGTTATTAAATTAAATTATCTTTGTGAAAAAGAGTAACACATTACTTTTTCTAGTCATCAGAAGAGCGGACGAGTCTCTTTCTTGCCATATCTGGTGTGAGCTTTGCTGTTTTTTCTGGGTCATCAAATCTTCAACTCGCCATCGAACAGGGTTCTCCTGATAGTTTTTGCTGATACCTCTAAGCCTTTAGCTACTAAAGTACTTAACTCTGCTTACAGACTTCTGTGATATGTTCAGTCTCTGTGCTACTTCATTTTGTGTATACCGTTCTTCTGCCATTAGTGCCCTCTTAGTACCAATTTTTGTAGGTGATAAGTCACTTTTCTTCCCCGTAACCTCAAATTTCCTGTAACATTAAATCTCACAGGTTCTCTAGTCCTTCAATGCATGGATAACTTTAAAAGCGTTGGTATCATACAGAAGAATTGACAAAATAAAGGCAATAGTTCTACAGATAAACCTTTGAAATGTCCAATAAATTTGCATGGGCACATATTAAATACACAGAATAAATTTACTCTTATGCCAGCTGACAGTCAACTTAGCAGTTATACCAGCATATGCTTACAAAACATCCCACAAATCATCATAAGATATCCCTGAATGATTCTTATGTATTATTCAATCATTGTTACATCCATTGTTGTCATTAATTCAGAGTTCTGACCGAAATTCAGCTTAGTGTAATACTTTGGCCACCTCTGTACAATGCTGTAAGAACTTTAAGTGCCCGGCTTCATACACTAGATCACTACTACGGCAATTAATGGTTCTTGCACACAAGGTTTGGAAGTGAAAAGTCCAATGCCATAGCCGGGATTTGAGCCACTGATCTTCCATCCCCGTCCGGTTGCTGTAACCACTGAGCTACCACGGCAACATGCCAGGATGCCATTAAATTCTCCAACTGACTCGCATTTTCATAAGCCGAGAGAAGTATGACATCTGATCTGAGGTATTTGTAAATCTGGGAGATCAATGAAATAAAGCGGTCTGATAGACCTCACCTTATAAGGCGTCTCTTTAAAAGTAACTCATAAGTAAACGGACATTTGCCTTTAGCTGTTGTATGATTTCGCTCCGTTGTTAACTCGAATGCCCGCACGCCATATGAGGTGAATGTGAGGATCTACTCCCATTAGTCCAGGCACCGTAGGACATGAACCCGGGCCTCTCGGGTCTATTTACCGTAGGACAGTACCTATTTTATAAACTGCCCCCCCCCACCTGCACACAGCAGACAGGACGGAAGTGGATACGCCACTTACGCGCCGGTCCTTAATGAACCAGCTACCAATAAACCTTGGTAGGGCCGCCAGTGTCTAGCTCACCAGCTACTAGCTCTGCAGGCTAGTTCCCGGGACTTATGAGGCAACCCTCTACCCCCTCTGGGCGGCCGATGGCCTGGCCAGAGGTACCCAATTGCCCGTGGGTGACGGGAACACACTGCCCCCTCGAGTCAACCCAATCCGAACAGCTCCCAGAGGGAGGGGCCCGGCATGTTCAGCCCGAGGTTCCTCTAGTAACGTCAGAGGTACCACGAGTGCTAGGGGTCCGCAGCGCCCGCACCACGGCAGCTGAAAGGGACGCATCCCTCCCCCTACGGGAGCCATATGAGGTACCCGGAACAGCCTAAGCCGGCGTTTAATGCAATAATAATCTCAAAGAGACCTATATGTTGGTAATTCAACGTAAAATTTGGTAGCCCAATTTCGTCGTATGGAATGGACGAGACTTCATGGAGTAACATCGCAAGGAAATAGCGATATATAGAACAAATGGACTGAAGTCCTCTGTTGTGCGCACGTTGTAGCAGCTGTCTAAGGCCATGCCCCAGATCTTACGGGCATACAGCATCAGCGGGATGACCAGCGCTCGGAAGAGGTATAACTTTAAGCCTAACCGGCATTGAACCCGACCCCAGAATTGGATACAGATAGGCAATGGCCCCCTACACCTTCGCCGAGATGTCCCTGATGTGGTAGCGAAAAGTTCAACCTCTATCCAATTTAACCCCTATGTATAGGATGGAATTAGTCCACCCTATCCTTTAGCCTTGGTATCGGATGTTGTCTACGGGGGTGTGGCGCTTTGTAAATAATATTGCATGGATTCTGTCAGGACAAACTGACATACGCCATTGCCAGCGTGATAAGCCGCGTGATTGGGCTTTGATTGTGGACCAATGATGTCTCTTGCTGCGTTATGTTTCCGTACATGGTTTATCAAGGTTTTGCTCCTCTTCCCGTCCCTGTATCTCTTGAGTGTGAGGTAATTATGTTATTGCAATTCATTATCTTGCTCAGCTGGAATTGTTTCTCTTTAGGAGGCAGGCTGCTACCAATCCTGCTTCAGACAGTTATACTTATTTTTATACGAGTAAGCAAGTTAACTTTTTGATCCCATGCAGCAATGGCTTAACGTACTACAAGAGAATTAGATCAGGGTGGTTATTTGGTAAACACCTAATTGCCCTAGTAAACTCGGTAGTACATAACCTTTGTAGCACAATCATATTTTGGGCTTCCTCCTTATTATTGATTGTAGGGGTTGTTCCAGGGAGGACACGATGGTCGGATCCAAGGCTCACTGCTGCCTCTCACACAGGCTCTCATGACACTACAAGAACGACGTTCACTCGACCCCGATGATCTTCAGCTTCCTTACTCACAGGTACATTGCATCTCTTCTCTCATCTGTAGATACTGCTTGCTAAATGGTAGCGACTTTTGCCCTAAGACACCACCATTTGGCCTCTGCAGTACAGCACGTCATGCCTGTTACACCAATATACATTCTTAAGATTTAAATATGTTTGTGGATAGTACGAGCCCAGAAATTATTGCCGGCAACATCCATGTGCTTTGTGATCGATACAACACGTCACATCTTATCTACTATCTTATGAAATGTGTAGTTTTGCAGATATCGAAATAGGTAATGGCCTCAGTGACAGTAAAGTAACTGCATCTCAGTTGCTTTTAAATTAAAATTGAATGTACATTGTCGTAAATGTCTGGGTGAAGACTTATAGCAATTATATTATAAGATAATTAAAATAATGACGATGATTGTAAGAAGAAACAGGAGGAAGAAATGCGCAAAGAAGAAAATCCTACTAAACACGTTATTGAATGCTGCCATTCAAGGAGGGAATTACTTAAATGTGTTGCAGTTTTCACAATAATTGAAGAAAACACACATTAAGAATTGAACCGTTTGCTCTCATTTCTGAGTTATAGTTGATGTTTAGTTTCATTGTTCATCAGTTGCACTACTTTGTAAATAAAATATGTGTACCTCATTTATCTCTCTGTTTCTGTTTTCCATACGTAAATGACAAGTGGTTTATTTTTGTTATTTTAATGAAACGTGTAACATCCCTCCAATATTACTCTTTATATCTGCACAGAGTTATAACAGGTGAGTCAGCCGCGCCTTATTCCTTTGCAAGGTAGGCCACCCATCAAATGGCATGAGAACCTAGTAATGGGGTCGATGTTTTCATGTTGGAGAATAAAATGCGGAATGTATAAAACTCGAGAATAAGGGGCAGCTGACTCACTTTGTGTTACTTATGGTGTACAGAAGGACCAAAATGTGACGTCCACACGTGACTGTATAGTTGTTTTTTTCTTTACTTCTTCTTTCACGCCTGTACCTCTGGTATCAGTTTGCAGGTTGGTAAATTGTGTGTTTTAAGTATATATTATGTGGTACTAGCTGTACACGTAAATAGTATTTACAAGATTTAAAATTAAATAATAATCAAAGCTAAACTAGAGTTACGATGTAAACATTAAACAATTAAAGAACAGTAAAGTTATCTTCCGAAGTTAAAGGCCATGGTCCAGTAGCGTTGGAGTATCCCAACGTTTCACTAAGGATTGCGCTTGGCATGTATGCAGTCCTTGGCGAAACATCCGGCTGTTCCAACGCTACTGGACCACGGAAGATAGCTTTACTGTTCTTTATGACGCCGGCCGTGAAAGCCTCAGAAAATACATTAAACGTTTAAATTGTGAATATTTCACAGATTAGTAATACCAGGTGAATAAGCTGCCCCTTTCTCTCGAGTTTTATGCAATCCGCATTTTATACTCCAACATGAAAACATCGACCGCATTACTAGGTTCTACCCGCGTACTTAACATGGATGTTAAACAGTAAATGACTTTAGTACTAATATAGATGTTATCACATCGCCTGTAGTATATTCGTAATTAGACAGTTGACGTTCGTACGTCTGCAGATGTTCACTGGAACCAGCCAATACTATATGTTAGACGGATATTCGTCTTACACGTTACTAGATAGCTCAGAACTAGCACAGAACTACGGTGTCATCTGTCTGTTGTGACGGTGGTTCGAATCCTCTGTATAGGTATACTAATTTTGTTTACCACTTAATACTCACTATTTACAAGTATTATCCTGAAAATTGTTATTGTTATTTTTAATTGTTTTATTTGTATATTATGGTATTGTATCATGTTTCTTTATGGATGAGCTACAAGTAGGTAGTTGTTTAAACACACCTATAGGTAGGTGCAATTGAAATAAGGATCATTTATACACATTTGAACACAGAAAACATGGAAATCACAGTGTCAGAGTTTAACATGGAAGTTAAACACAATTTTGCAGACATAGAATTATTGTGCTATTAAAAATGCCGTTCCAAATTGTTATGTTTTGTCGCTCTGGAATGTCCCTTTTTCTATTCCTGGAACACGACTCCTCTAACCAAACAAGTGCTCGAACGGATGACCTTCTTGGGTAATGCGCTCCCTCATGAACTTGATAATTAAATGATTCTGAATTCGGTTTGCAAGTTTTGATGAACATAAAAAATTAATTACAATGCTGAGACTCGAACCTATGTCATTGGATGTTAGGGTACAGTAGACGTCATAATCCCATTGAGCTATTTCGAGACTTGACTGAAAGTACGTTCTGGGTTCAATAGTACGACTTGTATGTCTGGCGCTATACCTAATATTATTACATAAATGGCAAAAGCTCTTATGCATGATAATTGAGAAACACGAGGCGTAGTTTAAGCAAAAATGTAAATAAACTGTTATTTAATAATATGTCCGTTTTGACTGTACGGGTCCATGATGGATGAGGCGTGTCTCTAAATTTTTTCCTAATTTTTGGCAGCCAACCTCTGCTCTAAGTACAAGAATCCGCCATTTTCCTTTTAGTTGACGTTGTTAGTTACTCATGTGATAGATCCATTTTTCAGAGGCGTTTACTCAATTACTTTGCTATGTATACTCTACTAAAAAGTTTGTACAATCGCTTAGAAACCGGAATTCGCTCTCAGTAAAGGAGTCGTATGTTTTTGAGGTGTACTTTAGCGGGCAGAACGTTTTGTCCCTTAAACCGCTATTCCTCTGAATTTTGTGCATTCCTCTGTCTAAGTTCGTCAGGCAGTACACTTTAGTAAGCGCAAAACTGGACTAAGCTCACATGCCGTTTGATGGGTGGACTACAGACGTGTGCAAATTATTAGACTCAATGGTGAAATTTTTAACATATACCGTTTATTTTATATTATATTTTAATTTTATGCTATATACAATTTTCATACTGGAAATTAATTGTTCTTTCACACTGGCCGTGTGTAGGCTAAATTGTGGAAACCTAGAGTCAGACTGAAAAATTCAGTGCCATAGCCGGGATTTGAACCACGGATCTTCTGGTTTCCACAATTTAGCCTACACACGGCCAGTGTGAAAGAATAATTAATTTCCAATAATTAACCTAATTGTGGTTTACTATATAAAGCCCGGGCCTTAAAGTACTTACATGCAGTAACTCGTCATTAAGGTAGTTGTCTCATGTGTGTATGAGAACTCCTAAGTGGTTTACCGGGAAAATATGAGTCAGTTGCAGAATTTAATGTCATATCGGCACGTTGGCCATAGTAGCACAATGGTAGTGCGGCTGGACGGAAACCAGAAGATCCGTGGTTCAAATCCCGACTATGGCATTGAATTTTCATACTATTTACCTTTCTACAAAATTCCACTGGATGTTTCTTCATCTCTCTGGCCCATTCTAAACGTTTATTTGCCATTGTAGGTGTCAGTTTAGCCTTTTTACGGGGCCAGCGTGCTGGTAAACCTGCTTCACATAATCTTCTGCGAACTACTTAGGCTGATATTTCTGTACCGTAATGCTTTAGTTGATTACTGAGGTCAATGCTGGTTGCTCTTTTATTTTGGTTTGCCACCTGCACAAGTTTTCTTTGCAAACTTGGTGATAGCTTTCTTTTCCTCTCGCATTTTCCATCCCTTTGTGAGGTCAACGTCTCACCGAATGTTAAAGCTTGATTAATGCGACTAACAAACTTTTGTGAAATACACAATTTCTTAGCTGTTTCATGTTGTGAATAAAGAGTTTCCTTCAAAATACTCTCAGTTATAGCTACTTTCCTTGGAGATGAGTCAGCAGATTTACTCATAACCTCACTTTTGAATCAATGTGAATGCTAAGGATAAGATACTTGAGATGAATTAATAATAATTACTGAGGATATATTAGCCATAAAACACAATAAAGCAAATATTAACAATCTCCAGTTACTAAATTCACCAAATGAAAGCAATATCACCAAACAGTTGGATAAACAGACATGAAGGAAATGGCTGCTCTTAATGCAGAGCTGCCACCATATTACTATAAGTAAGAGAAAAATCCCCCAGCTATTATTAAGAGAGAAATTTCATTGAATATGCTTCATATTATAGCAAGGAAAAGAATTACGAGTAATTGAAATAGCTTACGGCGGTAAATAACTATTATTTTGAATGTTAAACTGAAGCAAAGTAAAAAAAACATGAATGAGTCTAATAATTTGCACACGTCTGTAGCTTCGAAATGGATATAGCTCACCTGATATAGCTGCGTAGCCTCTGCTTCATGTTGTTAGGTATTAGGTATTATGTGTTGGTGAAAATGTTCCCGGATGTGTGATTTTTAACTCGTTCTTACAAATGTAACCCCTCGTTAATATTACCCTCCTCCCTTACACATTGCATTCATGTCTGTTTGCGGTCTTGTTCTTTATTAACCTTTTTACGAATGTAATGTCGTTGAGAATTGCTGTTTGGAGTAGATCAAATTCCTTTTTGAGTTGTGCTGTATGGTAGTTGTCAAGGCTTCAATGTCATTGTGTAACTGTCCCATCCTTTGGAACGGCTCACGCTTGCTAAAGTATCCGAGAAATCGTTTTATCCCCCAACAACAACAACAACAACAACAACAACATTCAAACTGTCTGTGTTGAGTGTTCGCCTTAGAAGCAGATTACACTTAATGCGAGGAAAGCTGTATTTGTAAATTGGGGATTTAGTTAATGGAGGTAAAATTCTGCTAAGTGTATTCGCTTGACCTCCATGCTACAACTGGCGCACTCCGCTTGAGTAAGGAGATTTAGGAGCTTCGAGTATCTCTCATGGATTTAATCTTCATTTTGGAAATTGTAATTTTGCGAAATAGCACCACCTGCTACTAATCCTGAAGCTTTGTGCAGTCATCATCTCTTAGCCTCTTTTCTAAAATATCTTTCTAATGCAAAAAATGACAACACGATAAGGCGTTTCTACGTCCTCTATGGGTATCTGTTTTGTGTCGACATAGGAGAACGCGTCTTCTGTCCGAAATTTCTTAATTCTTACAGACAAAGTGGGACACATGTACAACACGACAAGGCGTTTCTACGTCCTCTATGGGTATCTGTTTTGTGTCGACATAGGAGAACGCGTCTTCTGTCCGAAATTTCTTAATTCTTACAGACAAAGTGGGACACATGTACAACACGACAAGGCGTTTCTACGTCCTCTATGGGTATCTGTTTTGTGTCGACATAGGAGAACGCGTCTTCTGTCCGAAATTTCTTAATTCTTACAGACAAAGTGGGACACATGTACAACACGACAAGGCGTTTCTACGTCCTCTATGGGTATCTGTTTTGTGTCGACATAGGAGAACGCGTCTTCTGTCCGAAATTTCTTAATTCTTACAGACAAAGTGGGACACATGTACAACACGACAAAGCGTTTCTACGTCCTCTATGGGTATCTGTTTTGTGTGACATAGCAGAACACGTCTTCTGTCCGAAATTTCTTAATTCTTACAGACAAAGTAGGACACATGTACAACACGACAAGGCGTTTCTACGTCCTCTATGGGTATCTGTTTTGTGTCGACATAGGAGAACGCGTCTTCTGTCCGAAATTTCTTAATTCTTACAGACAAAGTGGGACACATGTACAACACGACAAGGCGTTTCTACGTCCTCTATGGGTATCTGTTTTGTGTCGACATAGGAGAACGCGTCTTCTGTCCGAAATTTCTTAATTCTTACAGACAAAGTGGGACACATCTACAACACGACAAGGCGTTTCTACGTCCTCTATGGGTATCTGTTTTGTGTCGACATAGGAGAACGCGTCTTCTGTCCGAAATTTCTTAATTCTTACAGACAAAGTGGGACACATGTACAACACGACAAGGCGTTTCTACGTCCTCTATGGGTATCTGTTTTGTGTGACATAGCAGAACACGTCTTCTGTCCGAAATTTCTCAATTCTTACAGACAAAGTAGGACACATGTACAACACGACAAGGCGTTTCTACGTCCTCTATGGGTATCTGTTTTGTGTCGACATAGGAGAACGCGTCTTCTGTCCGAAATTTCTTAATTCTTACAGACAAAGTGGGACACATCTACAACACGACAAGGCGTTTCTACGTCCTCTATGGGTATCTGTTTTGTGTCGACATAGGAGAACGCGTCTTCTGTCCGAAATTTCTTAATTCTTACAGACAAAGTGGGACACATGTACAACACGACAAGGCGTTTCTACGTCCTCTATGGGTATCTGTTTTGTGTCGACATAGGAGAACGCGTCTTCTGTCCGAAATTTCTTAATTCTTACAGACAAAGTGGGACACATGTACAACACGACAAGGCGTTTCTACGTCCTCTATGGGTATCTGTTTTGTGTCGACATAGGAGAACGCGTCTTCTGTCCGAAATTTCTTAATTCTTACAGACAAAGTGGGACACATGTACAACAAGACATGGCGTTTCTACGTCCTCTATGGGTATCTGTTTTGTGTCGACATAGGAGAACACGTCTTCTGTCCGAAATTTCTTAATTCTTACAGACAAAGTGGGACACATGTACAACACGACAAGGCGTTTCTACGTCCTCTATGGGTATCTGTTTTGTGTCGACATAGGAGAACACGTCTTCTGTCCGAAATTTCTTAATTCTTACAGACAAAGTGGGACACATGTACAACACGACAAGGCGTTTCTACGTCCTCTATGGGTATCTGTTTTGTGTCGACATAGGAGAACACGTCTTCTGTCCGAAATTTCTTAATTCTTACAGACAAAGTGGCATACAGTGGCAACAGAAAACTTAAACTAAAGTGCTGCAATTATTTTAACCTTGTTTTAATTTTTAAAGGTTACTTTAAAACTGTAACAGTGGCTGCAATTTACGTCAATATCTGGATTAATTGAATCTACAAGATATTGTGACTTCGTGAGTTGGTACAATCAAAAGTCTGTTTGCAGAACTGTAAAACACTCTTTATTGCAGTAAAAAGCAACTTTGTACAACCGTTGCAGCAGTAAAAAGACAAACAGCAGTCTTCAAGGTTGACTCGTTGATCCGCCGCACTTAAACAAATGAAAGAAATCACTGCGGTACACTTCAAACGTCTACTGTCGCAATAACCATCACACCTTGCGGGGCTTTGTATACCCCCAGCCTTTGTTTCTAGAAAGCTGCAGAACATTCGATAACAATCACGACGGCAACAGAAATGCGGACAATTCCAGACTTCTCTATGTCTCTTTCTGTTGGCAAGCATCCAGCTCTCCTTCCCGCACGCCATTCTCTGTCTCTTTCTTTCCTGCCCACGCGCAGAGCTCTCGCTTTACGGCAGCAACACAACAATGCGATCGGTTACAATATCTTCTCTGTTAACTACTAGCGTAGTACCAGGTCTCTTCCATTCTTATATCTAATTACATTGTGTGTTTAATTTATTTTACCTTCGATGCAATCTCATCATGAAGTAATTTCTCTACATTTTCTTTACCTTTCTTACAGTTCTCTGGTACTTTATTTATCGGTACTGTTTCATCATTACTCTCGTTTTTATTCTGTCCACTGCTGTATCTCCCCTAGATCCCTTCCTACTTGATTCTATCATCTGTATCAAATTATTTCCTCGTTTCTTCCCTATCTTGTGCAAAATCTTGTTTTAAATCAGGTCTAAAATTAACTGAATTAACTTTTTTTGTAACTTACGTGCTCCAACGTTTTCATATCGGACGGTGAATGAAATGGTTGAAATGATGCTCAAATTAGTCCAGGGTCCATGAAGCTTAGAGTTACCCTTAATTGTTCGTTCAGGATAAGGGAAAACCCCGTACAAACCTTATCCAGGTAACTCACCGTAACTCAGATTCGAACTCGGGACCTCTTGAACGTGTGGCAGACACGCTACCATCTACGCTACCGAGGCCGGCGCATTAACTTTGCCAGCAAGGAATCAATTTTTCTACTTCCTTCTGCTTTTCTATTTTCTTTTTCTACTCCTCCCTTTTCACCTTCACTTTTATCACCTGTTTCATTAATACTCTCCATCTTTTCTCTACCTTCTTGTTCCTTAACAACTTCAGATACCTACACTATTTATTTAAAATATAAAGTTTTCTTTGTTTATGGAAAGTTCTCCCTTCTTACTATTCTTCATTTTTTCTGTCGTTATTCTTGCTTCGTTCGTTTTTCTTCTCTTTTCTTTTTTCGTCCTTAGTGTCCTTCCTTCACTCTAGTCCATGTACATCATGCAAGTCGGGTAGTTCGTGGTGAATCCTTTCCTTCACGGTCCACTTTTCTAACATCAATGCCTTTTGTATCCCACGTTGGGGCCATTTCTTGCACCGTTTGGGGTGTGATTCATGTTCAACGATTTGTACAAATAATTATGTTTCGAATTTGTCCGGTACCCAATGTCGTGATAGTTGCCTACCCTGCAGTGTGTTGTGATAACTTCGATCACCTAACATATTGATTTGATCTGTTCCTATAGCAACCACACGTTTCCGCACACACACACACACACACACACACACACACACACACACACACACACACACACACACATCAAGCATTCATGGCCTCTGGTATTCACATTTTGTCCATTTTTTACAATTTCATTTTCATGTACTTAATATAAACATACTAACATTTTTTAACATTCTCTAAATAGTTTAGGCACTATATAACAATATCAAATAAATAATATTGACTTTTCGGGGCCAATTTTAAACAGCCGTTACAAGACTGAAAATAAAAATCTACATGAACAGTGGTTCTTTAACTTCCCTTTATAATTTAGTTGCTACTCGGAATATATATTTCAAATTTGCGAAGGTAAGTTGTTACTGAAAGCTGTATTATGTATCCAGATTTCCTATAAGTTTATGAAAGATACTTATTTTTGTAGACTCTAAAATTTGTAGAAAATAATCCTAACGTAGTGCATGTTAATATTTTGTGTTATATAACTAATGTCTGATGAAGTCAACAATTAAATAATTTCCATCAATGTTTATAGTACCTTTTATAATCCGACCGACATCGCAACGATTAGTAAGGCGAAGCGATATGCATTCCACATGGGGAAGATAATCTGATATCCACCTTGGATGGAAGCATAGTAGCAACAAATTCTACTCCAACCAATGAAAGCTGGGATAGATTGGATGCACGTGTTGTTTCCTGTATTGCTTTATTCCTGCTGATATCCCGCAGTTTTATTTTTTATTTAAATTCAATGCCCTCCAACATTAAGACATGTCGGACAATCACTGCAACGGGTAAACTGATGCTCAAGTAAGCCCGGGGTCCATAGAGGTACGAGTTCAGCAAAAACATATCCACATAACTCAACCTGAGCGAACCGAGGGGGATGGTTGAGGCGGTTTCGTCGTTGCGCCGCTTGCGGGAGGTCCGGGTTCGATTCCTGTGGCCGACCAACCTGGGGTTTTTCCCGGATCGGCAGGCGAACGCTGGGAAGGTTAATTACATCCCCCGAATTTATGTCCCTCCATTTCATCTCCATTATCATTTCATATCAGCTCTCATCTGGTGGTCTGTTTCAGGGTGGAAGACTCGGTGGTGCATGGTTTAGTCAAAGCCTTTGAGGCTCGGACCGCTGGCCAAGGACCTTTGAGGCTCGGACCGCTGGCCAAGGACCTTTGAGGCTCGGACCGCTAGTCAAAGCCTTTGAGGCTCGGACCGCTAGCCAAGGACCTTTGAGGCTCGGACCGCTAGCCAAGGACCTTTGAGACTCGGACCGTTAGCCAAGAACTTTTGAGACTCGGACCGTTAGCCAAGGACCTTTGAGGCTCGGACCGCTAGCCAAGGACCTTTGAGGCTCGGACCGCTAGCCAAGGACCTTTGAGGCTCGGACCGCTAGCCAAGGACCTTTGAGGCTCGGACCGCTAGCCAAGAACTTTTGAGACTCGGACCGTTAGCCAAGGACCTTTGAGGCTCGGACCGCTGGCCAAGGACCTTTGAGGCTCGGACCGCTAGCCAAGGACCTTTGAGACTCGGACCGTTAGCCAAGAACTTTTGAGGCTCGGACCGCTAGCCAAGGACCTTTGAGGCTCGGACCGCTAGCCAAGGACCTTTGAGGCTCGGACCGCTGGCCAAGGACCTTTGAGGCTCGGACCGCTGGCCAACGACCTTTGAGGCTCGGACCGCTGGCCAACGACCTTTGAGGCTCGGACCGCTGGCCAAGACCTTTGAGGCTCGGACCGCTGGCCAACGACCTTTGAGACTCGGACAGCTGGCCAACGACCTTTGAGGCTCGGACCGCTAGCCAAGAACTTTTGAGGCTCGGACCGCTAGCCAAGGACCTTTGAGACTCGGACCGTTAGCCAAGGACCTTTGAGGCTCGGACCGCTGGCCAACGACCTTTGAGGCTCGGACCGCTGGCCAACGACCTTTGAGGCTCGGACCGCTAGTCAAGACCTTTGAGGCTCGGACCGCTGGCCAACGACCTTTGAGATTCGGACCGCTGGCCAACGACCTTTGAGGCTCGGACCGTTAGCCAACGACCTTTGAGGCTCGGACCGCTGGCCAACGACCTTTGAGGCTCGGACCGCTGGCCAACGACCTTTGAGGCTCGGACCGCTGGCCAACGACCTTTGAGGCTCGGACCGCTAGTCAAGACCTTTGAGGCTCGGACCGCTAGCCAAGGACCTTTGAGGCTCGGACAGCTGGCCAACGACCTTTGAGGCTCGGACCGCTAGTCAAGACCTTTGAGGCTCGGACCGCTGGCCAACGACCTTTGAGGCTCGGACCGCTGGCCAAGGACCTTTGAGGCTCGGACCGCTGGCCAACGACCTTTGAGGCTCGGACCGCTAGTCAAGACCTTTGAGGCTCGGACCGCTAGTCAAGACCTTTGAGGCTCGGACCGTTAGCCAAGGACCTTTGAGGCTCGGACCGCCAGTCAAGACCTTTGAGGCTCGAACCGCTGGCCAAGGACCTTTGAGGCTCGGACAGCTGGCCAACGACCTTTGAGGCTCGGACCGCTAGTCAAGACCTTTGAGGCTCGGACCGCTGGCCAACGACCTTTGAGGCTCGGACCGCTAGTCAAGACCTTTGAGGCTCGGACCGCTAGTCAAGACCTTTGAGACTCGGACCGTTAGCCAAGGACCTTTGAGGCTCGGACCGTTAGCCAAGGACCTTTGAGGCTCGGACCGTTAGCCAAGGACCTTTGAGGCTCGGACGGTTAGCCAAGGACCTTTGAGACTCGGACCGTTAGCCAAGGACCTTTGAGGCTCGGACCGTTAGCCAAGGACCTTTGAGGCTCGGACCGCTAGCCAAGGACCTTTGAGACTCGGACCGTTAGCCAAGGACCTTTGAGGCTCGGACCGTTAGCCAAGGACCTTTGAGGCTCGGACCGTTAGCCAAGGACCTTTGAGACTCGGACCGTTAGCCAAGGACCTTTGAGGCTCGGACCGCTAGCCAAGGACCTTTGAGACTCGGACCGTTAGCCAAGGACCTTTGAGGCTCGGACCGTTAAACAAGGACCTTTGAGGCTCGGACCGTTAGCCAAGGACCTTTGAGACTCGGACCGTTAGCCAAGGACCTTTGAGGCTCGGACCGTTAGCCAAGGACCTTTGAGGCTCGGACCGCTAGCCAAGGACCTTTGAGACTCGGACCGTTAGCCAAGGACCTTTGAGGCTCGGACCGTTAGCCAAGGACCTTTGAGGCTCGGACCGTTAGCCAAGGACCTTTGAGACTCGGACCGTTAGCCAAGGACCTTTGAGGCTCGGACCGTTAGCCAAGGACCTTTGAGGCTCGGACCGTTAGCCAAGGACCTTTGAGGCTCGGACCGTTAGCCAAGGACCTTTGAGGCTCGGACCGCTAGCCAAGGACCTTTGAGACTCGGACCGTTAGCCAAGGACCTTTGAGGTTCGGACCGTTAGCCAAGGACCTTTGAGGCTCGGACCGTTAGCCAAGGACCTTTGAGGTTCGGACCGTTAGCCAAGGACCTTTGAGGCTCGGACCGTTAGCCAAGGACCTTTGAGACTCGGACCGTTAGCCAAGGACCTTTGAGGCTCGGACCGTTAGCCAAGGACCTTTGAGGCTCGGACCGTTAGCCAAGGACCTTTGAGACTCGGACCGTTAGCCAAGGACCTTTGAGGCTCGGACCGTTAGCCAAGGACCTTTGAGGCTCGGACCGCTAGCCAAGGACCTTTGAGACTCGGACCGTTAGCCAAGGACCTTTGAGGCTCGGACCGTTAGCCAAGGACCTTTGAGGCTCGGACCGCTAGCCAAGGACCTTTGAGGCTCGGACCGCTAGCCAAGAACTTTTGAGACTCGGACCGTTAGCCAAGGACCTTTGAGGCTCGGACCGCTGGCCAAGGACCTTTGAGGCTCGGACCGCTAGCCAAGGACCTTTGAGACTCGGACCGTTAGCCAAGAACTTTTGAGGCTCGGACCGCTAGCCAAGGACCTTTGAGGCTCGGACCGCTAGCCAAGGACCTTTGAGGCTCGGACCGCTGGCCAAGGACCTTTGAGGCTCGGACCGCTGGCCAACGACCTTTGAGGCTCGGACCGCTGGCCAACGACCTTTGAGGCTCGGACCGCTGGCCAAGACCTTTGAGGCTCGGACCGCTGGCCAACGACCTTTGAGACTCGGACAGCTGGCCAACGACCTTTGAGGCTCGGACCGCTAGCCAAGAACTTTTGAGGCTCGGACCGCTAGCCAAGGACCTTTGAGACTCGGACCGTTAGCCAAGGACCTTTGAGGCTCGGACCGCTGGCCAACGACCTTTGAGGCTCGGACCGCTGGCCAACGACCTTTGAGGCTCGGACCGCTAGTCAAGACCTTTGAGGCTCGGACCGCTGGCCAACGACCTTTGAGATTCGGACCGCTGGCCAACGACCTTTGAGGCTCGGACCGTTAGCCAACGACCTTTGAGGCTCGGACCGCTGGCCAACGACCTTTGAGGCTCGGACCGCTGGCCAACGACCTTTGAGGCTCGGACCGCTGGCCAACGACCTTTGAGGCTCGGACCGCTAGTCAAGACCTTTGAGGCTCGGACCGCTGGCCAAGGACCTTTGAGGCTCGGACAGCTGGCCAACGACCTTTGAGGCTCGGACCGCTAGTCAAGACCTTTGAGGCTCGGACCGCTGGCCAACGACCTTTGAGGCTCGGACCGCTGGCCAAGGACCTTTGAGGCTCGGACCGCTGGCCAACGACCTTTGAGGCTCGGACCGCTAGTCAAGACCTTTGAGGCTCGGACCGCTAGTCAAGACCTTTGAGGCTCGGACCGTTAGCCAAGGACCTTTGAGGCTCGGACCGCTAGTCAAGACCTTTGAGGCTCGGACCGCTGGCCAAGGACCTTTGAGGCTCGGACAGCTGGCCAACGACCTTTGAGGCTCGGACCGCTAGTCAAGACCTTTGAGGCTCGGACCGCTGGCCAACGACCTTTGAGGCTCGGACCGCTAGTCAAGACCTTTGAGGCTCGGACCGCTAGTCAAGACCTTTGAGACTCGGACCGTTAGCCAAGGACCTTTGAGGCTCGGACCGTTAGCCAAGGACCTTTGAGGCTCGGACCGTTAGCCAAGGACCTTTGAGGCTCGGACCGTTAGCCAAGGACCTTTGAGACTCGGACCGTTAGCCAAGGACCTTTGAGGCTCGGACCGTTAGCCAAGGACCTTTGAGGCTCGGACCGCTAGCCAAGGACCTTTGAGACTCGGACCGTTAGCCAAGGACCTTTGAGGCTCGGACCGTTAGCCAAGGACCTTTGAGGCTCGGACCGTTAGCCAAGGACCTTTGAGACTCGGACCGTTAGCCAAGGACCTTTGAGGCTCGGACCGCTAGCCAAGGACCTTTGAGACTCGGCCCGTTAGCCAAGGACCTTTGAGGCTCGGACCGTTAAACAAGGACCTTTGAGGCTCGGACCGTTAGCCAAGGACCTTTGAGACTCGGACCGTTAGCCAAGGACCTTTGAGGCTCGGACCGTTAGCCAAGGACCTTTGAGGCTCGGACCGCTAGCCAAGGACCTTTGAGACTCGGACCGTTAGCCAAGGACCTTTGAGGCTCGGACCGTTAGCCAAGGACCTTTGAGGCTCGGACCGTTAGCCAAGGACCTTTGAGACTCGGACCGTTAGCCAAGGACCTTTGAGGCTCGGACCGTTAGCCAAGGACCTTTGAGGCTCGGACCGTTAGCCAAGGACCTTTGAGGCTCGGACCGTTAGCCAAGGACCTTTGAGGCTCGGACCGCTAGCCAAGGACCTTTGAGACTCGGACCGTTAGCCAAGGACCTTTGAGGTTCGGACCGTTAGCCAAGGACCTTTGAGGCTCGGACCGTTAGCCAAGGACCTTTGAGGTTCGGACCGTTAGCCAAGGACCTTTGAGGCTCGGACCGTTAGCCAAGGACCTTTGAGACTCGGACCGTTAGCCAAGGACCTTTGAGGCTCGGACCGTTGGCCAAGGACCTTTGAGGCTCGGACCGTTAGCCAAGGACCTTTGAGACTCGGACCGTTAGCCAAGGACCTTTGAGGCTCGGACCGTTAGCCAAGGACCTTTGAGGCTCGGACCGCTAGCCAAGGACCTTTGAGACTCGGACCGTTAGCCAAGGACCTTTGAGGCTCGGACCGTTAGCCAAGGACCTTTGAGGCTCGGACCGTTAGCCAAGGACCTTTGAGACTCGGACCGTTAGCCAAGGACCTTTGAGGCTCGGACCGTTAGCCAAGGACCTTTGAGGCTCGGACCGCTAGCCAAGGACCTTTGAGACTCGGACCGTTAGCCAAGGACCTTTGAGGCTCGGACCGTTAGCCAAGGACCTTTGAGGCTCGGACCGTTAGCCAAGGACCTTTGAGGCTCGGACCGTTAGCCAAGGACCTTTGAGGCTCGGACCGTTAGCCAAGGACCTTTGAGACTCGGACCGTTAGCCAAGGACCTTTGAGGCTCGGACCGCTAGCCAAGGACCTTTGAGACTCCGACCGTTAGCCAAGGACCTTTGAGGCTCGGACCGTTAGCCAAGGACCTTTGAGGCTCGGACCGTTAGCTAAGGACCTTTGAGGCTCGGACCGTTAGCCAAGGACCTTTGAGGCTCGGACCGTTAGCCAAGGACCTTTGAGGCTCGGAACGCTAGTCAAAGCCTTTGAGGCTCGGACCGCCAGCCAAGGATCTTTGAGGCTCGGACCGTTTGCCAAGGACCTTTGAGGCTCGGACCGCTGGCCAAGGACCTTTGAGGCTCGGACCGCCAGCCAAGGACCTTTGAGGCTCGGACCGCCAGCCAAGGTCCTTTGAGACTCGGGTCGTTAGCCAAGGACCTTTGAGGCTCGGACCGCTGGCCAAGGACCTTTGAGGCTCGGACCGTTAGCCAAGGACCTTTGAGGCTCGGACCGCTGGCCAAGGACCTTTGAGGCTCGGACCGCCAGCCAAGGACCTTTGAGGCTCGGACCGCCAGCCAAGGACCTTTGAGACTCGGGCCGTTAGCCAAGGACCTTTGAGGCTCGGACCGCTGGCCAAGGACCTTTGAGGCTCGGACCGTTATCCAAGGATCTTTGAGGCTCGGACTGCCAGCCAAGGACCTTTGAGGCTCGGACCGCTGGCCAAGGACCTTTGAGGCTCGGACCGCTGGCAAAGGACCTTTGAGGCTCGGACCGCTGGCCAAGGACCTTTGAGGCTCGGACCGCTAGTCAAAGCCTTTGAGGCTCGGACCGTTAGCCAAGGACCTTTGAGGCTCGGACCGTTAGCCAAGGACCTTTGAGGCTCGGACCGCTGGCCAAGGACCTTTGAGGCTCGGACCGCTAGCCAAGGACTTTTGAGGCTCGGACCGCTAGCCAAGGCCTTTTGAGGCTTGGACCGCTAGCGAAGGACTTTTGAGGCTCGGACCGCTAGACAAGGATCGTTGAGGCTCGGACCGCTGGCCAAGGACCTTTGAGGCTCGGACCGCTAGCCAAGAACCTTTGAGGCTCGGACCGCTAGTCAAGGACCTTTGAGGCTCCGACCGCCAGCCAATGACCTTCGAGGCTCGGACCGCTAGCCAAGGACCTTTGAGGCTCGGACCGCTAGCCAAGGACCTTCGAGGCTCGGACCGCTAGCCAAGGACCTTTGAGGCTCGGACCGCCAGCCAAGGACCTTCGAGGCTCGGACCGTTGGCCAAGGACCTTTGAGGCTCGGACCGCTAGCCAAGGACTTTTGAGGCTCGGACCGCTGGCCAAGGACTTTGAGGCTCGGGCCGCTGGCCAAGGCCCTTGAGGCTCGGACCGCTAGCCAAGTACCTTTGAGGCTCGGACCGCTAGCCAAGGACTTTTGAGGCTCGGACCGCTAGCCAAGGACTTTTGAGGCTCGGACCGCTAACCAAGGACCTTTGAGGCTCGGACCGCTAGCCAAGGACTTTTGAGGCTCTTACAGCTAGTGAAGGCCTTTGAGGCTCGGACCGCCGGCCAAGGACCTTTGAGGCTCGGACCGCTAGTCAAAGCCTTTGAGGCTCGGACCGCTAACCAAGGACTTTTGAGGCTCGGACCGCTAACCAGGGACCTTTGAGGCTCGGACCGCCAGCCAGGGACCTTTGAGGCTCGGGCCGCTTGCCTGGGACCTTTGAGGATCGGGCCGCTTGCCTGGAACCTTTGAGGCTTGGGCCGCTTGCCTGGAACCTTTGAGGCTCGGACCGCTAGCCAGGGACCTTTGAGGCTCGGACCGCTTGCCTGGGACCTTTGAGGCTCGGACCACTAGCCAGGGACCTTTAAGGATCGGGCCGCTTGCCTGGGACCTTTGAGGCTCGGACCGCTAGCCAGGGACCTTTGAGGCTTCGGCCGCTTGCCTGGGACCTTCGAGGCTCGGACCGCCGGCCAAGGACCTTGTAGGATCGGGCCGCCTGCCTGGGACCTTTGAGGCTCGGACCGCTAGCCAAGGACTTTTGTCGCTCAGACCGCCAGCCAGGGACCTTTTGGGTTTGGGGCGCCTGCCTGGGACCTTTGAGGCTCGGACCGCTAGCCAGGGACCTTTGAGCCTCGGACCGCTTGCCAGGGACCTTTGAGGCTCGGACCGCTAGCCAGGGACCTTTGAGGCTCGGACCGCCAGCCAGGGACCTTTGAGGCTCGGAGCGCCTGCCTGGGACCTTTGAGGTTCGGAGCGCCTGCCTGGGAATTTTGAGGCTCGGACCGCCAGCCAGGGACCTTTGAGGCTCGGACCGCTAGCCAGGGACCTTTGAGCCTCGGACCGCCAGCCAGGGACCTTTGAGGCTCGGACCGCTAGCCAGGGACCTTTGAGGCTCGGACCGCCTGCCTGGGAATTTTGAGGCTCGGTGTGCTAGCCAGGGACCTTTGAGCCTCGGATCCGCCAGCCAGGGACCTTTGAGGCTCGGACCGCCTGCCTGGGAATTTTGAGGCTCGGACCGCTAGCCAGGGACCTTTGAGCCTCGGACCGCCAGCCAGGGACCTTTGAGGCTCGGAGCGCCTGCCTGGGACCTTTGAGGCTCGGACCGCCAGCCAGGGACCTTTGAGGCTCGGAGCGCCTGCCTGGGACCTTTGAGGCTCGGACCGCCAGCCAGGGACCTTTGAGGCTCGGAGCGCCTGCCTGGGACCTTTGAGGCTCGGACCGCCAGCCAGGGACCTTTGAGGCTCGGAGCGCCTGCCTGGGACCTTTGAGGCTCGGAGCGCCTGCCTGGGAATTTTGAGGCTCGACCGCCTGTCAAGGACTTTTGAAGTTCGGACCGCCAGCCAGGGACCTTTGAGGCTCGGAGCGCCTGCCTGGGAATTTTGAGGCTCGACCGCCTGTCAAGGACTTTTGAAGTTCGGACCGCCAGCCTGGGACCTTTGGGGCGTTGGTGCGCCTGCCTGGGACCTTTGAGGCTCGGACCGCCAGCCTTGGACCTTTGAGGCTCGGAGCGCCTGCCTGGGAATTTTGAGGCTCGACCGCTAGTCAAGGACTTTTGAGGCTCGGACCGCCAGCCAGGGACCTTTGAGGCTCGGAGCGCCTGCCAGGGACCTTTGAGGCCCGGAGCGCCTGCCTGGGACCTTTGAGGCTCGGACCGCCAGCCTTGGACCTTTGAGGCTCGGAGCGCCTGCCTGGGAATTTTGAAGTTCGGACCGCCAGCCAGGGACCTTTGAGGCTCGGAGCGCCTGCCAGGGACCTTTGAGACCCGGAGCGCCTGCCTGGGACCTTTGAGGCTCGGAGCGCCTGCCAGGGACCTTTGAGGCTCGGACCGCCAGCCTTGGACCTTTGAGGCTCGGAGCGCCTGCCTGGAAATTTTGAGGCTCGGAGCGCCTGCCTGGGAATTTTGAAGTTCGGACCGCCAGCCAGGGACCTTTGAGGCTCGGAGCGCCTGCCTGGGAATTTTGAGGCTCGACCGCTAGTCAAGTACTTTTGAGGCTCGGACCGCCAGCCAGGGACCTTTGAGGCCCGGAGCGCCTGCCTGGGACCTTTGAGGCTCGGACCGCCAGCCAGGGACCTTTGAGGCTCGGAGCGCCTGCCTGGGAATTTTGAGGCTCGGAGCGCCTGCCTGGGAATTTTGAGGCTCGGAGCGCCTGCCTGGGAATTTTGAGGCTCGACCGCCTGTCAAGGACTTTTGAAGTTCGGACCGCCAGCCAGGGACCTTTGAGGCTCGGAGCGCCTGCCTGGGACCTTTGAGGCTCGGAGCGCCTGCCTGGGAATTTTGAGGCTCGGAGCGCCTGCCTGGGAATTTTGAGGCTCGGAGCGCCTGCCTGGGAATTTTGAGGCTCGGAGCGCCTGCCTGGGAATTTTGAGGCTCGACCGCCTGTCAAGGACTTTTGAAGTTCGGACCGCCAGGCTGGGACCTTTGAGGCTCGGACCGCCAGCCTGGGACCTTTGGGGCGTTGGTGCGCCTGCCTGGGAATTTTGAGGCTCGGAGCGCCTGCCTGGGAATTTTGAGGCTCGGAGCGCCTGCCTGGGAATTTTGAGGCTCGGAGCGCCTGCCTGGGAATTTTGAGGATCGACCGCCTGTCAAGGACCTTTGAAGTTCGGACCGCCAGCCTGGGACCTTTGGGGCGTTGGTGCGCCTGCCTGGGACCTTTGAGGCTCGGACCGCCAGCCTTGGACCTTTGAGGCTCGGAGCGCCTGCCTGGGAATTTTGAGGCTCGACCGCTGGTCAAGGACTTTTGAGGCTCGGACCGCCAGCCAGGGACCTTTGAGGCTCGGAGCGCCTGCCAGGGACCTTTGAGGCCCGGAGCGCCTGCCAGGGACCTTTGAGGCCCGGAGCGCCAGCCTTGGACCTTTGAGGCTCGGACCGCCAGCCTTGGACCTTTGAGGCTCGGACCGCCAGCCAGGGACCTTTGAGGCTCGGAGCGCCTGCCTGGGAATTTTGAGGCTCGACCGCTAGTCAAGGACTTTTGAGGTTCGGACCGCCAGCCAGGGACCTTTGAGGCCCGGAGCGCCTGCCTGGGACCTTTGAGGCTCGGACCGCCAGCCAGGGACCTTTGAGGCTCGGAGCGCCTGCCTGGGAATTTTGAGGCTCGGAGCGCCTGCCTGGGAATTTTGAGACTCGGAGCGCCTGCCTGGGAATTTTGAGGCTCGACCGCCTGTCAAGGACTTTTGAAGTTCGGACCGCCAGCCAGGGACCTTTGAGGCTCGGAGCGCCTGCCTGAGACCTTTGAGGCTCGGAGCGCCTGCCTGGGAATTTTGAGGCTCGGAGCGCCTGCCTTGGAATTTTGAGGCTCGGAGCGCCTGCCTGGGAATTTTGAGGCTCGGAGCGCCTGCCTGGGAATTTTGAGGCTCGGAGCGCCTGCCTGGGAATTTTGAGGCTCGGAGCGCCTGCCTGGGACCTTTGAGGCTCGGACCGCCAGCCTTGGACCTTTGAGGCTCGGAGCGCCTGCCTGGGAATTTTGAGGCTCGACCGCTAGTCAAGGACTTTTGAGGCTCGGACCGCCAGCCAGGGACCTTTGAGGCTCGGACCGCCAGCCTTGGACCTTTGAGGCTCGGAGCGCCTGCCTGGGAATTTTGAGGCTCGACCGCTAGTCAAGGACTTTTGAGGCTCGGACCGCCAGCCAGGGACCTTTGAGGCTCGGCTACTAGGCTCGTTGCCGTCCCGCTGTAGGGTAGCGAGTTCGTTGTCCTGGCCTGTCGAGGGAAATCTCTATCCCAGGAAACTGTAGGGACCCTGCCCTTTTACTGACGTGGCTCCTTGGGTCAGCCACCCTCTGTCTCCTTCGCCTCATCCTTCCTCCCGGGAGTGCCCCACTTGTGGGAATAGGAACAATGGGCCCAGCATGGTGGTCTACGTGCCGAATCCCTTCCGTAATGAAATCCAATCCCAATCCCACCCTTACCGGTATTCGAACTGGGGACCTTTGGATGTGAAGCAGACCCGGCACTCCAACACTACAGAAGCGGGCGCCCGTCTTATTGCTGATGAGGCATATTGCTACAAAGATGGACCACCTGTAATGCAGCTTCTATAATAATAATAATAATAATAATAATAATAATAATAATAATAATAATAATAATAATAATAATAATAATAATAATAATAATAATAATAATAATAATAATAATAATAATAATAATAATAATAATAATAATAATAATAATAATAATAATAATAATAATAATAATAATAATAATAATAATAATAATAATAATAATAATAATAATAATAATAATAATAATAATAATAATAATAATAATAATAATAATAATAATAATAATAATAATAATAATAATAATAATAATAATAATAATAATAATAATAATAATAATAATAATAATAATAATAATAATAATAATAATAATAATAATAATAATAATAATAATAATAATAATAATAATAATAATAATAATAATAATAATAATAATAATAATAATAATAATAATAATAATAATAATAATAATAATAATAATAATAATAATAATAATAATAATAATAATAATAATAATAATAATAATAATAATAATAATAATAATAATAATAATAATAATAATAATAATAATAATAATAATAATAATAATAATAATAATAATAATAATAATAATAATAATAATAATAATAATAATAATAATAATAATAATAATAATAATAATAATAATAATAATAATAATAATAATAATAATAATAATAATAATAATAATAATAATAATAATAATAATAATAATAATAATAATAATAATAATAATAATAATAATAATAATAATAATAATAATAATAATAATAATAATAATAATAATAATAATAATAATAATAATAATAATAATAATAATAATAATAATAATAATAATAATAATAATAATAATAATAATAATAATAATAATAATAATAATAATAATAATAATAATAATAATAATAATAATAATAATAATAATAATAATAATAATAATAATAATAATAATAATAATAATAATAATAATAATAATAATAATAATAATAATAATAATAATAATAATAATAATAATAATAATAATAATAATAATAATAATAATAATAATAATAATAATAATAATAATAATAATAATAATAATAATAATAATAATAATAATAATAATAATTAATTACGTAAGCACTTCCCGTTGGTAAAGTTTTATATTTGTTTTTCAATAGCCCCTGTCATTGCATTGCTCCTCTACCTCCAGTTCCTTTACTTTAATCCCCGCCTTTATTTCCTGCATGCAGGAAATTGGAATTTCCATAGGAAATAACTTTGATATTAAAGCTTTATTGAGCTTGGTCTCTTATAGGGCGATGCTGCTTCTCAGACTTTTTCTGCTAATACTTCTGTAGATAGCTCAGCTGCCTGTCTTCATATTCTACATACGTTTGATCTTTCGAGTCTGTGTTCTACACCCCATGTAACATGTTTTATCTCAACTTATTTTTGGGCCCCATATTTTTTTCATTTTATTTAATTTTTTGCATCACATATTCGTTATCCTCAGTTTTCTGTGCAAAGACTTGCGCAAGAAACATTTTGTATATTAGTAAAATCCACAGATTACGTTACATTTCGCTATCCAGAGCCAATACAGTAACTCAAAAAAGTGTTCTTCTGATTAGCATTGTTAATTTTAAAAGCAAATAAAGGTTAAAATATTAAAGAACAAAGCTATCTTCAGTACTAGTATATTTACTATGACCTTATAATCCATTATGCATTTATAAAACCTTATTTTCCGTTGTAATAAACATAAGAAAAATATAGAAGCGTAGAGCCAGACTGAAAAATTCAATGCCATAGCCGGGATTTGAACCACGAATCTTCTGGTTTCCGTCCAGCCGCTCTAACCATTGAGCTACTATGGCCAACGTGTCGACATGACATTAAATTCTCCAACTGACTCGGGCCTTAAAGTAAGTACTATGGATGGAGACCAGAAGATCCGTGGTTCAATTCCCGGCTATGGCATTGAATTTTTCAGTCTGGCTCTATCCTTTCATAGAGTGTCCTACACACGGCTAGTGTGAAACAACGAATAATTTCCGTAAGAAAAATAATCAATATTGCAAGTATCTTTCTCCAGCAAATAAACTGTTGTTTGATTAAGGGATGTACATTCTCAATACTTGGTGGGTCCTCCATTTCTCTTTGTGTTCTCTCGCACATTTCTGGGTATTGATCTCACAAGATTTTCTTTAGTTTCTCTTGTAAGTTTTTTTCCATTCCTCCATTAAAAACTTCTTAAGATGATTCCTGTTTGAGATCTTGTGTTTTCGTAAATTTTCTCCAACAATGCCTGGTGATTGTGGAGGCGTTTTGTTCAGGGCTGTGTCTTTGTCTTACGTGAAGACGTAGCCATATTGTTCACACTCTGTGGAAGATGTTAATATAACGTCTGTGGTCCATGTAGGGTTTGGGATTTCATTACCACGCTGGGCCCATTCTTCCTATGCCCCAAATGGGGGCACACCCGGGAGGAAGGATGAGGTGAAGGAGATAGAGGAGCCACGACAGTACAAAGGGCAGTGTCTACAGTTTACTTAGATAGAGACTTCCCTCGCCAGGCCACGACAACGAACTCGCAACCCTACTGCGGGAGGGCAACAAGCCCAGCAGCCGAAGCCCAAATGTCCCCAGTACAGGAGCTGAGACCGGCAACCGACTTACCGGAGGAGTAAGTAGTTTACCTCAGAGCATATCATCCTGCCATGCCCCACCGAGACTTCCACCCTGAAAGAGATGATATAAAATGATAATGGAGATGAATTGGGACAGGAAATTCGGGGAATGTAATTAAACCACCCAGCATTCGCATAGTGACCCGGGAAAGCCCCTAAAAATCCATGTGTCCGAAAGGTCGGCCACGGGAATCGAACCCGGGCCACATTCGAAACCGCCTGAGCCATCCCGCTTGGTGTGGTCCATGTTACCATCAATAAAACACAGATCACCAACACCATGCGCACTCCTGCATCCCCATACGAGCACAGATCCTTCATTTTTCATGTCCAATTCACAATTCCGCTGCCGGTATATACTTACTCTTCCTTTTTCTACAGATATACTAAATTTGTTTTCTTCGGGAGAAATTACATTTTTCCAGAAGTCGTAATCATTTATGTGAGTTTTGGCATATGCCAGTCTCTTGCTTCTGTGTACCTTGGTTTTATGTATGTGAATGAATTAATTATTTATTGTGCATATTCCAAAAGTCTACAGTTTTTTTACAATTTACAACTGGTCTTCTGCTCTACCAGGTAGCTCCTAACCTCCATGTCTCCTTGTTAATTAATTAGCCCCTTTCCCCACATGACACCCTGGTCTTCTGCTCTACCAGGTATCTCTTAACCTCCATGTCTCCTTGTTAATTAATTAGCCCCTTTCACCACATGACACCCTGGTCTTCTGCTCTACAAGGTATCTCTTAACCTCCATGTCTCCTTGTTAATTAATTAGCCCCTTTCACCACATGACACCCTGGTCTTCTGCTCTACAAGGTATCTCTTAACCTCCATGTCTCCTTGTTACTTAATTAGCCCCTTTCCCCACATGGCACCCTGGTCTTCTGCTCTACAAGGTATCTCTTAACCTCCATGTCTCCTTGTTAATTAATTAGCCCCTTTCCCCACATGACACCCTGGTCTTCTGCTCTACCAGGTAGCTCTTAACCTCCATGTCTCCTTGTTAATTAATTAGCCCCTTTCCCCACATGACACCCTGGTCTTCTGCTCTACCAGGTATCTCTTAACCTCCATGTCTCCTTGTTAATTAATTAGCCCCTTTCCCCACATGACACCCTGGTCTTCTGCTCTACCAGGTAGCTCTTAACCTCCATGTCTCCTTGTTAATTAATTAGCCCATTTCCCCACATGACACCCTGGTCTTCTGCTCTACCAGGTAGCTCTTAACCTCCATGTCTCCTTGTTAATTAATTAGCCCCTTTCCCCACATGACACCCTGGTCTTCTGCTCTACCAGGTAGCTCTTAACCTCCATGTCTCCTTGTTAATTAATTAGCCCCTTTCCCCACATGGCACCCTGGTCTTCTACTCTACCAGGTAGCTCTTAACCTCCATGTCTCCTTATTACTTAATTATCCCCTTTCCCCACATGACACCCTGTTCTTCGGCTCTACAAGGTATCTCTTAACCTCCATGTCTCCTTGTTACTTAAATATCCCCTTTCCCCACATGACACCCTGGTCTTCTGCTCTACCAGGTATCTCTTAACCTCCATGTCTCCTTGTTACTTAAATATCCCCTTTCCCCACATGACACCCTGGTCTTCTGCTCTACCAGGTATCTCTTAACCTCCATGTCTCCTTGTTACTTAATTATGCCCTTTCCCCACATGACACCCTGGTCTTCTGCTCTACCAGGTAGCTCTTAACCTCCATGTCTCCTTGTTACTTAATTATGCCCTTTCCCCACATGACACCCTGGTCTTCTGCTCTACCAGGTATCTCTGAACCTCCATGTCTCCTTGTTACTTAAATATCCCCTTTCCCCACATGACACCCTGGTCTTCTGCTCTACCAGGTAGCTCTTAACCTCCATGTCTCCTTGTTACTTAATTATGCCCTTTCCCCACATGACACCCTGGTCTTCTGCTCTACCAGGTAGCTCTTAACCTCCATGCCTTTTTGTTACTTAATTATCCCCTTTCCCATCATGACACCCTGGTCTTCGGCTCTACCAGGTAGCTCTTAACCTCCATTCCTCCTTGTTACTTAATTAGCCCCTTTCCCCACATGACACCCTGGTCTTCTGCTCTACCAGGTAGCTCTTAACCTCCATGTCTCCTTGTTACTTAAATATCCCCTTTCCCCACATGGCACCCTGGTCTTCTGCTCTACCAGGTAGCTCTTAACCTCCATGTTTCCTTGTTACTTATTTAGCCCCTTTCCCCACATGACACCCTGGTCTTCTGCTCTACCAGGTAGCTCTTAACCTCCATGTCTCCTTGTTACTTAATTATGCCCTTTCCCCACATGACACCCTGGTCTTCTGCTCTACCAGGTAGCTCTTAACCTCCATGCCTTTTTGTTACTTAATTATCCCCTTTCCCATCATGACACCCTGGTCTTCGGCTCTACCAGGTAGCTCTTAACCTCCATGCCTCCTTGTTACTTAATTAGCCCCTTTCCCCACATGACAACCTGTTCTTTGGCTCTACCAGGTATCTCTTAACCTCCATGTCTCCTTGTTACTTAAATATCCCCTTTCCCCACATGGCACCCTGGTCTTCTGCTCTACCAGGTAGCTCTTAACCTCCATGTCTCCTTGTTAATTAATTAGCCCCTTTCCCCACATGACACCCTGGTCTTCTGCTCTACCAGGTATCTCTTAACCTCCATGTCTCCTTGTTACTTAATTATCCCCTTTCCCCACATGACACCCTGGTCTTTGGCTCTACCAGATAACTCTTAACCTCCATGTCTCCTTGTTACTTAATTATCCCCTTTCCCCACATGACACTCTGGTCTTCTGCTCTACCAGGTATCTCTTAACCTCCATGTCTCCTTGTTACTTAATTATCCCCTTTCCCCACATGACACCCTGGTCTTCTGCTCTACCAGGTATCTCTTAACCTCCATGTCTCCTTGTTACTTAATTATCCCCTTTCCCCACATGACACCCTGGTCTTCTGCTCTACAAGGTATCTCTTAACCTCCATGTCTCCTTGTTACTTAATTATCCCCTTTCCCCACATGACACCCTGTTCTTTGGCTCTACCAGGTAGCTCTTAACCTCCATGTCTCCTTGTTACTTAATTATCCCCTTTCCCCACATGACACCCTGGTCTTCTGCTCTACAAGGTATCTCTTAACCTCCATGTCTCCTTGTTACTTAATTATCCCCTTTCCCCACATGACACCCTGGTCTTCTGCTCTGTCAGGTAGCTCTTAACCTCCATGTCTCCTTGTTACTTAAATATCCCCTTTCCCCACATGACACCCTGTTCTTTGGCTCTACCAGGTATCTCTTAACCTCCATGTCTCCTTGTTACTTAATTATCCCCTTTCCCCACATGACACCCTGGTCTTCTGCTCTACCAGGTATCTCTTAACCTCCATGTCTCCTTGTTACTTAAATATCCCCTTTCCCCACATGACACCCTGGTCTTCTGCTCTACCAGGTATCTCTTAACCTCCATGTCTCCTTGTTACTTAATTATCCCCTTTCCCCACATGACACCCTGGTCTTCTGCTCTACCAGGTATCTCTTAACCTCCATGTCTCCTTGTTACTTAATTATCCCCTTTCCCCACATGACACCCTGGTCTTCTGCTCTACCAGGTATCTCTTAACCTCCATGTCTCCTTGTTACTTAAATATCCCCTTTCCCCACATGACACCCTGGTCTTCTGCTCTACCAGGTATCTCTTAACCTCCATGTCTCCTTGTTACTTAATTATCCCCTTTCCCCACATGACACCCTGGTCTTCTGCTCTACCAGGTATCTCTTAACCTCCATGTCTCCTTGTTACTTAAATATCCCCTTTCCCCACATGACACCCTGGTCTTCTGCTCTACCAGGTATCTCTTAACCTCCATGTCTCCTTGTTACTTAATTATCCCCTTTCCCCACATGACACCCTGGTCTTCTGCTCTACCAGGTATCTCTTAACCTCCATGTCTCCTTGTTACTTAAATATCCCCTTTCCCCACATGACACCCTGGTCTTCTGCTCTACCAGGTAGCTCTTAACCTCCATGTCTCCTTGTTACTTAATTATCCCCTTTCCCCACATGACACCCTGGTCTTCTGCTCTACCAGGTATCTCTTAACCTCCATGTCTCCTTGTTACTTAATTATCCCCTTTCCCCACATGACACCCTGGTCTTCTGCTCTACCAGGTATCGCTTAACCTCCATGTCTCCTTGTTACTTAAATATCCCCTTTCCCCACATGACACCCTGGTCTTCTGCTCTACCAGGTATCTCTTAACCTCCATGTCTCCTTGTTACTTAATTATCCCCTTTCCCCACATGACACCCTGGTCTTCTGCTCTACCAGGTATCTCTTAACCTCCATGTCTCCTTGTTACTTAATTATCCCCTTTCCCCACATGACACCCTGGTCTTCTGCTCTACCAGGTATCTCTTAACCTCCATGTCTCCTTGTTACTTAAATATCCCCTTTCCCCACATGACACCCTGGTCTTCTGCTCTACCAGGTATCTCTTAACCTCCATGTCTCCTTGTTACTTAAATATCCCATTTCCCCACATGACACCCTGGTCTTCTGCTCTACCAGGTAGCTCTTAACCTCCATGTCTCCTTGTTACTTAATTATCCCCTTTCCCCACATGACAACCTGTTCTTTGGCTCTACCAGGTATCTCTTAACCTCCATGTCTCCTTGTTACTTAATTATCCCCTTTCCCCACATGACACCCTGTTCTTTGGCTCTACCAGGTATCTCTTAACCTCCATGTCTCCTTGTTACTTAATTATCCCCTTTCCCCACATGACACCCTGGTCTTCTGCTCTACCAGGTATCTCTTAACCTCCATGTCTCCTTGTTACTTAATTATCCCCTTTCCCCACATGACACCCTGTTCTTTGGCTCTACCAGGTATCTCTTAACCTCCATGTCTCCTTGTTACTTAATTATCCCCTTTCCCGACATGACACCCTGGTCTTCTGCTCTACCAGGTATCTCTTAACCTCCATGTCTCCTTGTTAATTAATTATCCCCTTTCCCCACATGACACCCTGGTCTTCTGCTCTACCAGGTAGCTCTTAACCTCCATGCCTCCTTGTTACTTAATTATCCCCTTTCCCCACATGACACCCTGGTCTTCTGCTCTACCAGGTATCTCTTAACCTCCATGTCTCCTTGTTACTTAATTATCCCCTTTCCCCACATGACACCCTGTTCTTTGGCTCTACCAGGTATCTCTTAACCTCCATGTCTCCTTGTTACTTAATTAGCCCCTTTCCCGACATGACAGCCTGGTCTTCTGCTCTACCAGGTATCTCTTAACCTCCATGCCTCCTTGTTACTTAATTATCCCCTTTCCCCACATGACACCCTGGTCTTCTGCTCTACCAGGTAGCTCTTAACCTCCATGCCTCCTTGTTACTTAATTATCCCCTTTCCCCACATGACACCCTGGTCTTCTGCTCTACCAGGTATCTCTTAACCTCCATGTCTCCTTGTTACTTAATTATCCCCTTTCCCCACATGACACCCTGTTCTTTGGCTCTACCAGGTATCTCTTAACCTCCATGTCTCCTTGTTACTTAATTAGCCCCTTTCCCGACATGACAGCCTGGTCTTCTGCTCTACCAGGTATCTCTTAACCTCCATGCCTCCTTGTTACTTAATTATCCCCTTTCCCCACATGACACCCTGGTCTTCTGCTCTACCAGGTAGCTCTTAACCTCCATGCCTCCTTGTTACTTAATTATCCCCTTTCCCCACATGACACCCTGGTCTTCTGCTCTACCAGGTATCTCTTAACCTCCATGTCTCCTTGTTACTTAATTATCCCCTTTCCCCACATGAAACCCTGGTCTTCTGCTCTACCAGGTAGCTCTTAACCTCCATGCCTCCTTGTTACTTAATTATCCCCTTTCCCCACATGACACCCTGGTCTTCTGCTCTACCAGGTAGCTCTTAACCTCCATGCCTCCTTGTTACTTAATTATCCCCTTTCCCCACATGACACCCTGGTCTTCTGCTCTACCAGGTAGCTCTTAACCTCCATGCCTCCTTGTTACTTAATTATCCCCTTTCCCCACATGACACCCTGGTCTTCTGCTCTACCAGGTAGCTCTTAACCTCCATGTCTCCTTGTTACTTAATTATCCCCTTTCCCCACATGACACCCTGGTCTTCTGCTCTACCAGGTAGCTCTTAACCTCCATGCCTCCTTGTTACTTAATTATCCCCTTTCCCCACATGACACCCTGGTCTTCTGCTCTACCAGGTAGCTGTTAACCTCCATGCCTCCTTGTTACTTAATTATCCCCTTTCCCCACATGACACCCTGGTCTTCTGCTCTACCAGGTATCTCTTAACCTCCATGTCTCCTTGTTACTTAATTATCCCCTTTCCCCACATGACACCCTGGTCTTCTGCTCTACCAGGTAGCTCTTAACCTCCATGCCTCCTTGTTACTTAATTATCCCCTTTCCCCACATGACACCCTGGTCTTCTGCTCTACCAGGTAGCTCTTAACCTCCATGCCTCCTTATTACTTAATTATCCCCTTTCCCCACATGACACCCTGGTCTTCTGCTCTACCAGGTAGCTCTTAACCTCCATGCCTCCTTGTTACTTAATTATCCCCTTTCCCCACATGACACCCTGGTCTTCTGCTCTACCAGGTAGCTCTTAACCTCCATGCCTCCTTGTTACTTAATTATCCCCTTTCCCCACATGACACCCTGGTCTTCTGCTCTACCAGGTAGCTCTTAACCTCCATGCCTCCTTGTTACTTAATTATCCCCTTTCCCCACATGACACCCTGTTCTTTGGCTCTACCAGGTATCTCTTAACCTCCATGCCTCCTTGTTACTTAATTAGCTCCTTTCCTCCCTCCAACCATCTTCCTCTCAGGTTTTCTATGGGCTATTCGGTTGTTGTATTCAGCCTCATGAATGATATTTCCTATTCTCTGCTGGTGTACATGTTTTACCATGTCCCTTTCCGCTTCTACAGCAATCTTTGTAGCACTCAATTTAGGATATTTTGTTTCATTTTTGTCACTATCTGACATTTAGTCATGACTAGAGGCCGACCTTTCCTTCGTTTGTTTTTGTACAGTCAGCACAGAAAGTATTCGTACACCACGAAAACTTTAGGGAAAATGAATATTGTGGAGATATTGAAACGATAAATTAAAGTGACTGACTAAAAAGAAGGTATCTTCAAACTAATTTACATTGTATACGAAAATAGCAAAAATTTACAAACAAAATTTCACTTCTATAAAAACAAAACTAACTTGTCAATTTTTCAGCTACAAAAATTAATCGTGCACTCACAAATACAATATACAGTTTAACAAAAATGCTGCTATTCAGTACTTCATTGGGTACCCCTTAGCTTTAATTATAGCCTCTAGTCTCCTTGGTAAGGAATGCATAAGGTTTTTAACCTCCGCCTTTTTTTTTTTTTTTTTTTTTTTTTGTAAGTTTACGTCCTCCAACGTTAAGTCATATCGGACGATGAATGAAATGGGTGAAATGATGCTCAAATGAGTCCGGGGTCCATGGAGCTTAGAGTTACCCGACACTTGTATTTCAGAATAAGGGAAAACCCCGTCAAAACCCTTATCCAGGTAACTTACCCTGACCGAGATTCGAACTCGGGACCTCTTGAACGTGAGACAGACACGCTACCACCACGCTACCGAGGCGGACCCTTTTGGTATTCGCTTCCTTTCTTCCAAAAGAGCAGTTTTCAATGCTTCTTTGTTGGAAATTGCCCCTTTTTCTTACACGTTTCCCCAGGATACTTCACACTTGTTCGATAGGATTAACATCTGGAGATTGAGGAGGGGTATGGAGCTGTTTTGGATCATGCAGTCCTTTGCACGTCCATTTTCTCCACACTGGTATGCAACTCTTGCTTCAGAATGCCCATGTACTTCCTGTGATCTATTATTCCCTCGATAACATGCAGATTACCCACACCTGATGCGCTTATGCAACCCCAGACAAGGACGGATGTTGTATTTTCCTCCATACTTTGCGACTGCGATCCGCACCAAATACCAAATCTGTCCATACCACTCTTTCCCAGAGGTCCACACGGTACTTATGAGCAAATTCTGGGTGTTTCTTTACTGTTCTGTGGGGTGATGTAGAACTTCTTAAGCGCTACTCTGCCCTTGTACCCTTTATTATTGTAAGCAGCACTCACAATGCTCGCTGAAACATTAGTTCCTGCTCTCTGCAACTCAGCAACAATTAAGGATCGTTCTTAATGCAGCGAAGGATGCTGTTTTCATCTTTACAGAATAGATTTTCTGAACCCTACATCTGTCAATGATGGATTGAATCGTTGATCGTGGGCTCCTCACTATCTGAGATATCTGGTGAGTGTTTTGAATTCCTTTTGTAGTTTAATGACTATTTTTCTCTCTTCGGGCACAGTTACTTTCCCTCTTACCTACTGTGTTCGATGTCAGACAGCTGAATGCATACTATCGAGATAATATAACCACAGACACCTTTGGTGTAGGAATTCTTTTTGTGCCTAATTTACGGTGTCGTCCAATATCACTGTAGAAGACTACTCATTCTATAAAGCTTACAGCAAAATTACGTTAGGAATAAGTAAATAAGTACACAAACCATATAATTTTACAAGTTCACTAAGTTTTGTAAATAATTATGTTGCAACAACACAAATTGTTTCCTCATTTAAGAGCTGTACTGTATGTTTTTGTTTGATTGTACCTGCATATGAGTAGTAATTGGCCTGTATATCTTTGAATGTCTTACCATTTTAAAAAAACCCTTACTGTAACTTGTCTTTCTTGCTCTGTAGTTTCCTTATTTTTTCGTCCCATGCTTTTTCTGTTCTGATGCTTACAGTTTCGAGGCATAAAACACACTAACAAGAGCACATGTACTCCAACTGAAGGAGGCAGAATCATCTAATGGGACAGTTTTGTTTCTGCTTAGTTTGCCAGACGAATACTTGTTTGGAATGTGCTGTAGCATTTTGTTTCATTGTTGTTGTGACTTTGTGGTTTCGTAGAATTAAAAGTCCAATTTGCCGAAATTCTAAATGTTCTTTATTTCCGTAGAAATAATGTTCAGTTCTCACGTAACAACATTACATCACATATACAACACAATCTTCCAAGGACGATAACAATAACAAACAGTGTTCTGCTCTCGTTACAACAACACTCTCAGCTGTTCTCTGCTTACATCTCGCGACTTACTCTCGTTTTACAACTGTCCGCTGGCGTGTCTCAATCTCTTATATATCTCATTCATAAATTCGAGAGATTTCTGGGGCAGTAAAAAAGCCGAAAATTCTATCACCTTCCAGAAGCGTAACTTAATCTATGCCGGCATATCTTTTACCTCCGTGATATACTATCCGTCTTGTTATTTATCGGCGCTATCGTTATTTGCCGGCTCTTTGTGTACCCTAGCCGCGCTATCTTAGATAACGTCTTCGCGACATTATAAACTTAGGAGGCTATATGCCAATTTTAAGCTTTATCATTAAAAGGTAGCCAATAACATTTCATTAATTGTAGACCGGCAGTGAACTGGTCTTAATTTCTAAATAAAATATGTGTTAATGTGCTGTAGCTGAGAGGATGAATACTTTATTGAGGCATTATTTCAGTTAGGTGGATGAATCCTGGCACTAACTCAGTTTTCAATTGACTAAACGATCTTTTATGGAATTGTTTTACTTGCATGTCATTCAGTGGCCGCTCTAACAGTTGTTCGATCAACTTTTCACTACAAACACAGTATCTAGTGCAGATCGCCCTGACCTAAAACCCCATTCAAATTTCATATTTCTGTATTTTTCTTCTAAATAGTACGCGTTGTTCTCCCTTTCTATCGTTCTTTTTGTGGTATTCAGAGCATAACAAAGGAAAATGTAAATTGCTGCAGCAGGGGAAAGAAGTCATAATAAAGGCGAGGCCACTTTCTCATGTCCAACAATTATTTACTAAATAATGAAGACTTCTAGCCTGTGAAGCACCATAACTGCAGTAGTAAGTGCTATTAGTGTGTTGTAGTGCGCCCTTGGTATATCTCTGTCTTTGCGTATTTTAATACATTGTACCATTTTTAGTTCCATAAATAGAAAAAAAAAGCTTCAGGAGTTAAAAAATATCAGCATTATTATTTTCAGGTCTACTGGAGTACTTGCACACAAGACCACAAAGGTAAAACCTGAACATGCACCTGGGAACTACATTCAATAAATATGCAAATTAAAATAAGTCATACAATTTTGTATAAAAATCAGTAATTTTCAATCAGGGGCATAGAGTTTATGAGCCACAGAAGCTGTGTGTAAAGCTAACCTCGGGTTTATTCATTCATAGAGTCAACATGAAAAATTCAATGCCACGACCAGGATTGGAACTACGGATCTCCTGGTCTCCGTCCAGTCGCTCTTATCCATTGAGCTACCATGGCCAACTTGCCGTCATGACATTAAATTCTCCATCTGACTCATATATTTCCCCGGTCAACCTCTAGGATCTCTCGTATTCGAGATACACCCTGTTCAAATCCCGTGGCATTGAATTTTTCATGTTGACTCTATCTATCAAAAACCTTAGCCTATATACGGCTAGTGTGGAGAAATGATTAATTTCCATCAATTAACTAAAATAATAAGAATTAAAAGATGAAGCCTAGGACTCAAGTACTTACGATAGTAAGTCGCCACAAACGGTGTATCTCGGATACGAGAGTCCCTAGTGGTTTACCGGGGAAATATACAAGTCAATTGGAGAATTTAATGTCATGATGACACGTTGGCCATGGTAGCTCAATGCTTAAGAGCGACTGGACAGAAACCAGGAGATCTGTGGTTCAAATCCCAGCCATGGCATTGAATTTTTCATGTTGACTCTATCAAAAAAAAAAATTAGACTATATACGGCTAGTGTGAAGAAATGATTCAATTCCATCAATTAACTATAACATTGGGGTTATTTTGTTTCTGTTTCCCTTTAGACTCCATTAAAGTTATCAAACACACTCACCAGAGTAATGAGAAATCGAATCAAATGCCTTTTCTGTGCGAAGTGTCAAGTGAAATGCGGTTATGAGGCCGAAAGGTAATTAGCACCTGTCAACAATTTAAAGTGGAAACCAACAGATAAAACGGAAGACTAAACACTTAATCTAAAATAACCGAGAGTCTTAAGAGAAGAAACTCTAAGCTAGAACACAGTAAAGAAGTAAAAGTAAGCATGAGTGCAAGCTGCACTTCGTAACATTTAACATCTTTAAACATATTATAATGTATAACGATTGCTATGGGGAACAAAAACCAATAATTTTCAGAGGGACGCTATGACAGGAAGATTGACCGTCAGAGAAGATAGTCGCGTGTAAAATGATTAGAGAAATTGAAGACATGACTTTCATAAGTGCACAAGTCCACTTTATGACACTATATGAGCTATATATATCGTTATTGTTTAATTTAGCTCTATCGTATGCCAATAAAATCATCTCAAGCTTCAGGCATTTCCACTTGCTACTGAGTGAGTTCCATTGCTGTGCAACTCAGACAGACAGTGCGCACAAACATAATAAAGGATTCATCCAAGAACATTAAAGTATGTGATGTTCAACTGTCTATGATGAAGGACTATAAGACGACTTTGAGCAAGATGAAGGAACCTATGTCAGTGGCCAGTGGAAAGTGACTATTGAATATAGATCAAACATTGTTACTGCTAGCAACATTCCTAATCAAAGGAAACACAAAGTTTGCTGAAACCATACTGAAGAAAGCTTACGATAAAGAAATTCCTCTGAAAGCTGCCAAAGCCAAGGACATTTCGAAGTATCTTGCTTCAGTTCTTCCTGTAAAACAATCGTATTTTCAAACTCTGTGTGATAAATATAGCAAAGAACATATATCTAATGTGGAACAATCAGGAAGAGAGGTTAGAGTAACTGAATGAATGTAATGTGTAGTTTTGTTATTATGTCAGAAATGAAACGTGGTTGAACAGACAAATGAGTACCACAAAATATTTTCACTATTCCTTGCATCTTTAGAGGTAATTCCTGTATACTGTGACTTTGTGGGTTCGTAGAATTAAAAGTTCAATTTTCAGAAATTAAAAATCGTTCTTTATTTGCGTAGGAATACACTGTTCAATTCTCACGTAACAACATCACGTCACATACACACAGTCTACAACGTTCTGATCAGCTCTCAACACTCTTGTTACACAACTCGTCACTTCCTTAAATACCTCATTCATAATTCGAAACTGTTCTGTACAATCACTATATGTTTCTGTAATAAACAAGGCGTAATCCGAATATTCTATCACCTTCCAGAAGTGTGAAACCCTATCTGGGCCGGCAAGTCCTTTATCTCTGTGTTTATTTGCCGGCTCTTTGTTTCCACAGTTCCTTTGTGTAAACAAGCCTTGCGATCGTAGATACGGGTTTCGCGACAATACATTTGATAATACAGTCCTTTCAATCCATTTGTACACCCAGATGAGTTCTCCAACAAATTCATTATAAATATTATAACAAAGTACCAATGGTGACTAACATTATTGAACAGCAAAACAAATATAATGATCCAGAGTTCATGTGGTGCAAAAATGATAATATTGACACATCATTTTTAGTAGTTATGAAGTTTTTGTTGATTTTCTCGAAACTTATTAGTTGACTGGACTTGTGTACTTCAATTAGAGAAAGTGAATGTATTATAATTTAATTTGTGTTGCATAACTTTATGTCAAACGATCAATTATTAAATTTACAATGTACAAAAGGGAATGATATAATTATTTTTATTTAAAAAAAAACTGAACCAAAAGATGGAGAAAGATTTGTCCGAGACAATGACCTGAGATGAGATTCTTCATTCGCCGGCTGGGAACACAGAAATTAATTATTTCCAAATTGATTACATTCCCAGAATTTGCAAGTCCTCTCATCCAGCAACACATACGTCCCAACTTGGACACATAAGACGATGGACTGGTACCAGTCTTTTCTGGGCAAATTTCCATATCGAATGTCTGCTCGCGAATAACCTGAGCCCGACCTTTGCACCATTCACCTTTCTTTTTCTACAGAAATCTCATATGTTCATTTATCAAATTCAATACAACTGATTTTCTTTCTCCCTAGTCCATATTCTCCATGATGTTATGACTTTGTTTATCGTCTCTCATTCACACCATTTCCTTTGTTATTTCTGATTCCCATTATTATATTTCGCCCTATCTATTTTAATAAACATTCACGTATTTCAATGGACGATTGCACTCCACGTCTTCCAAGGAATTGATTGTCTCCACACAAATGTTTACCTCCCCATGACATCAGCAATACAAAATGTACACTGCCTATAATTATATTTATTTACTGTGCATATTCCAAAATGTTACAATTTACAACTTTAAGGCTACATTTATTTGTCTTTACCTTGTCTTACATGACACTCTGGTCTTCTGCTCTGCCAGGTAGCTCAACCTCCATGCCTTATTGCTAATTAGTCCCATTCTCCCCCCCCCCCTTTCCTTTCCTATATTCTTTACATTTCTTGTCCATTTTTTTATACTTTCAGCAAGAACTCACTAATACTTCTTACCTTCTTTTCCTCCCTTCCCGTTAACATTTTTATAGCTACTATCCTCTTCTCTACTTTCTCCCAAACCTTTTTTCTCCACATTGCAACCTTCTCACATTCTGTTACATAGTGTTCTACGCTTTCTTTTCACCCAAACGATTCCCAAATTCCCTTTTCCCTACCTCTTATCCCTCTTAGAAATATTGTTCCTGTTGTCATCCAAGCTAACCCTTCTCTCTCTTGGCTATTGCAGTAATCTACATATGCTTCTTGTCCTCAATTTCTGTTTATTTGCTTATAAAACGGTAATGATTTCATATTTTCTAGACTTCCCCATATTTCTGTCTTTCTATATCTTCTATTCTGCATTTTACTAATTTACCCACATCGCTAGTATTCCTTTCCTCTAATCTCCCTATATCTCCCATTCATATTTTTCCCATAATTCCTCCTGTCTCTGCCCATCAACTGTTTGTGTTCTCTAATCTTTTTTGCTATCTCATGCATAATTTCCACTTCTTCTTTGGCCAAACACCTATACCAATATTTTATTATTCTTTCCATTATTATTCCATTTCTTCTTGTATTTCCTAATTCTACTAAAGCTACTTCCCTAGTTGCTGATCTTGGTAAGCCTAGTAGCTCTTTACAAAACCTTCTGTAGTTTTGGTCCACCGCTTTGTTTACCTCTGCACCCCCCCCCCCCACAGATCTCCACTGCATACAACATTTTGGATACAACTAGTGCTTCATGCATTTTTCTAAACTCTTGGTTGTCATTTCTGGCTTATATTTGAATATTCTTATTGCATTCATTGCCGCCTTTCCTTTTGCTTCAATTTTTCTCCTGTGTGCTCCTCACTTTCCATTGTTATTCAACCTTACTTCTAAGTATTCAAATTCATTGACTACTTCTACCCTTTTTCCATTTAGTACCCACATTTCATCTTTTGTTTTTAGCTTAACTCCCTTCTTGAAGACAACCTTCGACTTATTTATGATTATTTTTATTCCCCACCCTTTACAGAATTTCTGGATTTCATTTATTGCCTTGTGCAATCCTACTATCGTTATAGATCCTACCATTAAGTCATCCGCATATAGAGCCCGCCTTGGTAGCGTGGTGGTAGCATCTCTGCCTCACGTTTAAGAGGTCCCGAGTTCGAATCTCGGTCAGGGTGAGTTACCTGGATAAGGTTTTTCCGGGGTTGTCCCTTATCCTGTAAGACGAATGTCGGGTAACTCTAAGCTCCATGGACCCCGGACTCATTTGGGCATCATTTCATCCATTCCATTCATCGTCCGATATAACTTAACGTTGGAGGACGTAAATTACAAAAAAAAAAAAAAAAAAAAAAAAAAAAAAAAAAAAAAAAGTCTGCATATAGCAGTCCAGAAATTCCTTTGTTTGCTATTACCGGACAGTGCTGATTTGCTTCTTCCATAAACTTAAATATTACAGCTCACCAGCCATCTTCTTATTACATAATCTGTACTCAATAACAATTCTGCCAATATTACTCAATATATGTAAACTTTCCCGCTTTGAAATAATCCGCTACTTTTTCCCATAAAATTCCACTATTCTTTATGGTGTTCGTGAATAATGTTGTCCTTGCCTTGCCTTTCCCATAACCAGAGCTACGAAGTTCGTACCGATTTCCTTGAGGAGAGTAAGAGCGGCGACGCAGCGCGTAGAATGCGACTCATTACTGTAACTTGTATAACATGTTTAGCATATGCTTTACACCGAGTGACCGAATCAATCAGATGTAGTTGTGCAGGTGTAGCTCACATGCAAACGATATTTTTAAAGGCATCTTACAGGATTGCGAGTTAGGACCAGACATATCGCTATCACCACGGCCAGTTGTCACCAGATGGCTCACTTGGCTATTATGCCGAACATTATGACAAAATTGTTTCATTTAGAAACCGATGTCAGTTCTACAATACAAACTGCCAAACGTCTAGTAACAGAACAGTTTCGTAGAAATATATTATTGATTGCACATTTGTTCAAAGAGTTACCCACAACTATCACAGTGCATGGAGCAACTGAATCTGTGCGGCATGTACAACTGTCAAAACGGATTTACCAAACCTCGAGAATTCTTATTACAATTAATTATTTTCGTGCTACCTCTGACGCAGCGAAACTGTCTCCGAGGAAACTTCGACCGCGCCACTGAAGATGTCTACCGTAGTTGTGGACGAAACGTTTGCACGTTTTTACGCCAACATAACACGGCAAGTCAGCCCGGAAATAATTAATTGTAATATTGACTCCGGCTCTCTCGAGCACTCTACCTGAAAGAAAAACAAAAATGAAAAGTGTAATTGAAAAGAATGCAGGGTTCGGTGCGATTTGCCACATACGAGATGACTTTTAGATAAAACCTATGATACAGATACGGAACTGATAAAATATTTCAAATATGCCCCGATCACATCATGTGAGGTCGAAGGAACATTTTCGCAATATATCTTGTTTAATGGGATGTAAATTGAGTTTTTCATGTGAAAGGCTTCAGAGGTACATAATTGTTTTTAGTAATACGGCCGCAGATGAGTAAATACCCGCTTTGGCATATTGTTTAGTAGGAGTCTTCAGATATTTAAGAAAATAATTTTATTGGATATTATTTGACATATGATCAGGAAATATTACAACCCGCGTTATAATTGCTTTGGTGTTGCCACAATATGCCTATTTAACTAATGAAATGAGCCAGAGACAAGGCCGTATGTACTATATAAGAATTTGTATGTTGTACATAATGATCTTAATAGGTATGCATATAGGAATGTCTCCTAGGACATGTTAGTTCTCTGTCCCTTCACCGTGCGCTCTTATCTATGAATTCTTTGGATGCAGGGAGAGCGTCGGGTGCAACCTGCATAGGGAACGGTGGGCGGTACGAGCTTCTTAGCTCGCCCATAACACTCATCGTCCAACGCATTTTCCCAAATAATACGACTTTTGCTGTCCAGTTCTCCAATTTGTGCATCTAAATCCCCTATCAAGAAATCTTCTGTTTGATGTATCTTCTTCCTGAGGAGCTCTTGTTTACGAAACATACAATTTGATGGGAGTTATAGGTTATTTCTATTCAGAGTTCACATTCCATGACGATTATACATATTAAGCCGTTCCCCCTTTTCTCCCTCACTGCTATAAAATATGCCAATGTAGCAGATGCTCTTTTTTGTTGTAATTTATGTCCTCCAACATTTAGTCATATCGGACGATGAATGAAATAGGTGAAATGATGCTCAATGCGTCCGAGGTCCATAGAGCTTAGAGTTGCCCGATATTCATCTTTCACGATAAGAGAAAAACTCGAAAAAACCTTATCCAGGTAACTCACCCTGACCGAGATTCGAACTCGGGACCTCTTGAACGTGAGGCAGACACGCTACCATCTATGCTACCGAGGCGGGCCCAGATGCTCTTAGCATCTTACTCTGCATCCTCCCATACTTCCCTCTGTACTTCTTCCAACCAGGTTTTTGCTGGAGGTAGTCTGTGTACTTTATTGAATAATCCCTTAGTACTGATATCAATTCCCCATATATACCCCCGAAGTTCCAACGTTCACCCCTCTTAGATCTTCTCTCTGTTCACTATAGCTCAGCAATTTCTCACCCGTTTCCCCACTTTCAAGTTGTAATCAGCTTCCCCTCGGCGTTCAAGCAATGCTGGAAGATTCCCTGGTTACTTCCGGCCCTTGACCGTGATTGCTTCATCTGGCAAGTATGGATCAACAAATCTGTGTCCGAAGAAATGCGTTTCCATGGTGACGACATACCCTGCTCTGTTGACCTTTCATCTTGCTGATTTGCAGAAGTTACCCAACATCGATATTTTCCTTCGTCCCTTGTGACCTCAGTGTCCTTTGAGCTTCCTGCTGCCATCTGATGCTCCTGAATGATTTCCTTTTCTTCGCCGACCTCAACAAACCAGTCACAATGAAAGCCTACTTTCGTACCCTTTGCTCCTGTTTGATTTGTAAGACACATTGTTTATTCATCTCCCATATTTTGAAATATAAGTACCAATTTATTAAAACATATGTTCCTATAGCCTTTTAGTGCAATTTAGCATTTCAAAATCGTCCTGCATGGACGTGAATCTCACTAAAATGTTTCGTACATGTATGGCTGTTACAATTCTAAGAGCTTCACCTCCATCTCCAGCCTTTCTTCCATCTACTGCTTTACTTCCTGGTTAGTGTAAACTTCTAAACCTAAAATGAGTAGGTTAAACTTTTTGTATTTGCCTTTTACAGTTTCAGAACTTTTCGCGATATTCCGCAATACAGGTTGTAGATTCTCCATTTTAGTTTGGAACATTATTTTCTTTTCTAGCAACTTGATTTTGTTGCATAAACTTTCTTTAATTTCTTTCATTCTTAACACTATTTATTCCAAAATTGATTGTTTTACATAGGTTCAATATTCATTTTTGCCCCCGCCCCCCATTGCTGGTAAAATACTCACAAAACACTACCTAGTGTAAATCCTCTCGTTTTGTTTGCTAATTTCCTCCATTTTATTGAATTAAATGTACCTGCTCTTCCTCTGTACACTTGGATGTTGATATCCCTTGTTACTTAACTGGTTCCTAATATGATGAGAGTTTCTTCCAGCATTCCGTCCAGCTTCGCACTCAGGAAATGAATGTTTAGAGGAATCTGGGGCATGTTCTAGTTTTCCAAAGTTAAAGGATCTGTTTATACCTGCTTTTAGTGCTCGAAATGATGCGCGATCTTGTCATAAATAGCAGAGATGTACATAGTTTGGTTTTCTGAGAATTTCCGTAAGAGTAGTACCAAATCTCAGATTGCGAATTAAAGACCTTTGCTTATGCGAAGCGTAGATGAAGATGTAGCTGCAGAGTTACTGAAACAGCTGTATGTCGTTTGCAAGACGATTTGTTACCGTTGCGTATTATTCTACAAACCTTGTCGCGGAGTTATTTATAATGTTTCGTGTTATGTAGTGCACTGTGATGGTAAACAGTCGGAGATCACCCGATAGAAACCAGCGGCTCCGCTGTATTCCGCGGTCCACCAAAGTACTGGTTAACTCCTGGGCTGGAGGTCGTACAGAGTACAATTATAATACTAGTTCCTCCGTCATGTGATCTAAAGTGGAGAATCCGCAGTGTGTTGCGTAAACACTCGGAGATCACCCGAGAGAAACCAGCGGCTCCGCTGTATTCCGCGGTCCACCAAAGTACTGGTTAACTCCTGGGCTGGAGGTCGTACAGAGTACAATTATAATACTAGTTCCTCCGTCATGTGATCTAAAGTGGAGAATCCGCAGTGTGTTGCGTAAACACCCGGAGCTCACCCGACAGAAACCAGCGGCTCCGCTGTATTCCGCGGTCCACCAAAGTACTGGTTAACTCCTGGGCTGGAGGTCGTACAGAGTACAATAATAATACTAGTTCCTCCGTCATGTGATCTAAAGTGGAGAATCCGAAGTGAGAAAATTAACTAAGTGAAATAAGAAGAGTTATTCAATTTTACTGAACCGTTATTTATGACGGACAATGGAAGTTATGGATGATAGGTGAGTAATCAAGTACATTCGAGTGTGCCTCAGCAATGGGTGCCATTCCATGCGATGGATGATCTGTGTGGAGTAGGTTATCAAATCCGTAAGTGAAAAGAAGTCGACTGAATGGCCGGGAAAAGTAGTTTCGTCGATATTTAAAACAGAAAAGTGATAATCAGAGACCTTCCTCTTTCATTCCGCAAATAGAATGGTGAATGATGTACAGTGAAGTCCCGCACTAGTAAATAAGGAGCAGGGAGGTGCAGTATCAAATGCATGAGTCAACTTGTGTAAAAAGATACTTCAGAGGCAGAGAAAGGAAATCATCAGGAAGATAAAGGTGTTGTCCTAACAGCTCGTAAGAGTGTGGTGTGTGGAATATGATGACATAGTATCACCGTGTGCAGGAGAAACCTGTCGTTCGCTGTGTTCATTTCTTTCAGCTCCTCTAAAATCATTGCCAATGCAGCTTCCATCGTCGTGTTGCACTCCTGACACCAAATGTGGCTTTGTGGGTTCGTAGAAATAAAAGCTTTGTTTGATGACATTTAAAATGCTCTTTATTTCAATAGAAAGACTTTTTGTGCACCCCTTACAGGCTCCAAAACTGACGTGTCATACAAATATTAGTCTTCAAGGTCGACTGCCACACGTAAACAAACGAAAGAAATCACTTGCGGTACACTTCAACGGGCCACTGCACAGCTGCACACACACACACACACAATTCAACTCGCAACTGACCCTGCCTTTACAGCCGCGGCGCTTTTATACTTCCAGTCACTGTTTCTAGAAATCCGTGGAACGCTAGGTAACAATCACGATGCAGCGGGAAATTCACACTATCTCTGTCTCTTGGTCTCTCGGCAAGCATTTAGCGCATCGCGCCACTATCTGTCTCTGCCCACGCGTAGCTCCAGCTTTGCGCGGCTTCAACGAAGTAATGTGATGGGTGACATTACTTTTTATACAAAAACAAAGTATATTAAAAATAAAACAAAAAAAAAGTTCCCTGGTAGCAAGTTAGTTAACATTTACATTACTCTCCATACAGATTTTACGAGGAAATGTGAAGAATTATATTAAAATAGTAATTATTAAACGCGTTGCACTTTGCCGTTTTCGTACACATCTAAAATTATTACGTGTTTGTATGGCCCCACATTCTCCCGGTAAGTCTGGTAACAAATATCTCTTTTAAAGTAATGTTACAATAAAGTGAACTGTAGGTTTCATTCCAAAACAAAGGATTGGTCCATCACTGACCAAGGGGTGTTTATGCTCCAGCTTACAAACCATCTGCATGAATGTGACCTGGAAAATGATGGACGCCTTTTAGAATTTTAGATTAATGCAGGTTTAAACAAACAAAGGAAGGTTGTACACTGCCAAATTGTGTAGCGGCTAATTAATTGCATTAAATGATAGAATGGTGTTTGGAATGAAGCATTATCCTGTAATTTTGGCCGCATGTTAATGGAACCTAGTTTATTAAACCTGTTATTTTCTAGGTATTTATTTTATACTGCAGGAGAATCACACGTTTAGAGAGTTTGCAGTTTAATGTGGGATGACATTTAAATTAGAATACTTTGCTTTAGAGACCTTTCAGTATTACTTCATACTTAATAGTTGGAAAAATATAGGTTAAAGACCGAAAAATAAAGGAGACTTCAGTTTTTTCTTCCCATCTTAGCGCTGAAAATTGCATTCTGCTTAGGATCGAAGGTTTCGTTCCCAACATCACTTTTCCAAACATTAATTAAATGAATGAATTGTTAGTGGCCTGTCCTGTGATTCAGTATCTAGCTAAAATTGCTGTAACTTTGTGTGATCGTACAATTAAAAGTCCAGGTTGCAGAAATTAAAAAAATGTTCTTTAGTTCCGCTGAAAGGCACTTGTACAACTCTGATATCAGTAGAATGACGTAACACATACGAACGCAATCTTCAAGTTCGTCTGATACACATCCAACCTGCACAATTGAAACTCACTGACTGACTGCTTCTCTCCCCGTCTTCGGCGCGCTCCGAACTGTTATTTATACACGAGTAGCTACTTCCCGAAGTTCCTGGAAACCTGACGAAGCCTCTCGAATCCTCACGAACCCTCGTGGTGGAGCAAGAACGTCCAGACCATCTCCGTCTCTTTCTCACTCTCTCTCTCTCTCTCTCTCTCTCTCTCTCTCTCTCTCTCTCTCTCTCTCTCTCTCTCTCTCTCTGGGCGTGGTTTGGACGCTATCTGTCTCGTTCACTCCCCACTTCACTCTCTCTCTCTCTCGGCGTTCGCTTACGATCGTCCTCGTGAAAATATTACATATTACTAATTAAAATCATTTCATATGAGTTTGTAGCGTTCTTTCATTATCAGGCTAGATAAACCATAATTTGGCAAAGATTAGAGTACTCTCAAGTACCTCTATGGGTACCAACGCATTATTGGAAATGCAAGTTCAAGACCTCTAGGAAAAACGAAATCGTAACCTGAAGTTATTTGTCTGTTATCGTATTACACGACAACTCAAACAGGCCAAGGCCTTTCAAGTGGCTTTAGAATATTGTTATGGAAGTATAATGTTGGGATTGACTTGTCCCCAGTGTTCAGCACTTTGTGACTGCTTAGATTACAAATAGCTTTTATCTCGCTAAGTGATTTAACGTATCTAATATAATACAGGAGTATTCGACAGTTCACAGCTACAGAAAAGATTCTCAGTGCGTTGTTGTGTAAGAGAACAAACGAATGAACGTGCTAAAGAATATAAATTCTTCAGTATTCCTGTCGATTGTGTGACATGTTTTGCATATCAAACATTGCAGTTAATTTCAATTTATTGTTTTCTGCTACATACGAGGGTGGTCTGAAAAGTTTCCGACCTCAACATGAAGATGGCAGCACTCGTAAATAAAATCTAGTGAATTTCGTTGCTTATCTGTTGACAGTTATTCTCCAAACTTTCAGCCATTTTGGACACTCAGTTGTTATGTAACAGTCGTTTGAGTTAGTTTATGTGAGTTTTTTTATGAAAATGGACAAAATCGAGTATCGAGCTGTCATTAAATATTTGTTTTTGACAGGCAATTCGCCTTCACAAATCAACGATGAGTTGGATTCTGTGTATGGGGGCTCCGCGCTATCATTTACCACAGTGAAACTTTGAGCAGCTGAATTTAAACGTGGCTTTAAGAGCTTGGGAGACGATGAACTTTCGAGACGTCCAAAAACTGCAACTACCAACGAAAACATCGCCAAAGTTCACAAAATGTTGCTAGATGACCGTCGAATTAAAGTGAGAGAGGCAGCAGAGGCTATGAACATGCCAAAAGAACGTGTTTGTCACATATTAAATCAACATTTAGACATGAGAAAGCTGTCCATGCGTTGGGTGCCATGTTTGCTCACGTTAGACCAAAATCGTGTTCGAATGAACATTTCCTACGCTCTGTTGGTGCAGTTTAGGTGCAATAAATCCGAGTTTTGGCGCCGATTAATTACTTTAGATGAAACTTGGATATACCATTATACGCCCGAAACAAAAGTACAGTCCAAACAGTGGACTGCAAAGGGGGAACCGGCTCCAGAAAAACTGTTTTTTTTTTCTGGCTGGGAAAGTGATGGCGAATGGCGGAGAGTTACTATAAGTTTAGGACTGGAAAACCTATTTCTCAGATGTCCTTCCTAAATTATCGTTTTATTTTAAATATCATTAGTGACCATCGCCTGTGGTGAGTTATTTAGGAAGAACAGCACTAATCCGGGATTCCAAATTATCATCACTCCATCTGCCCTAAGTGCAAAGAGTGTTAGAGGCAGAGGTCAAAGTTTACTGCACCCTGAGCTGCTATGTACGTTCGTCCACCGTTCGTTGTCAGCTTGCAAGATAATTGCCCCACTCTGTAGTGTAAATTTCACCTCTTCTGTTAACCAGATTATTGAATTCCTTTCAACCCTTTTGTGTTGTTCTGATTGTCAAATTGTCCATTTATTTTATATCGTGATGCAAAAATAGACTTAAGCTATCGCATACTAGATGCGTGTTAACTTACTGACTAGCCCCTTAAAAGATAATAACTCTTACACAGCGTAAGTAGCGGGGCATAATGGGATTGTTCTGAAAGCTTGGTAACTCTCCCCACCTTCCGAAGGTTCTAGATCTCCCTGTAAAATTCCAAACCGGTGAACCAGTTAGCGACTACGTTTCTGATGCTACATTCATGGTCTTCCTTATTACTGCGGTTACGCTGTTACCATTAGACGAATAGTGAAATCACAGTAAAAATTCAATTATGTCGATAGTGAAGTGAAAGTGGAAGGTAAATGAAGTGCCAGTGAATGGTGGACAAAGTTAGAGTACCTTTCTATTTTTAAACTTTTTAACGCATACTAGTAGTTATATCATTGAAAAGCCGCTTTGCTTTTGGATTTGAAATCTGCTGGCGATACCATTCAGTAACCAGGAAAATAGATTTTGTAAAATACGAACTGGACCTGTTTTATCTTTGCAAGCGGACCCGTACACATGATGCTGCGTTAGTGAATGGACCCAGTTGTTATTCTCGCCGTAGTTTCATAGCGTGCTCTGATATATAAAATGTTGTAATTACTGCAATCCAAGTATTCCACTTATCCACACGCAGCAATCTATTAGCTTATTATCCGATCCAGCTGGACCATACAAACTATTCCGGCTATTCAGGTCATCACGGCATGTGAATAATTTAGTCTTTGAATATTCTCAAATTATTTCAACATACGAGTAAATAACTCTCTTCCTATATTCATATTATTGCACTATATAGAATAAACATTTGACTACAACTCCACAGTCAATACTTTTCTATAAGTTAATATATAAAATTACTTAGTCAATGGCTCAATTTTAGCATCAAATTAAACAGAATGTTCTGGAGTTGCCATTCTTTGTCACTAGATGCGCAGATGTTTATGTTTTATTCATGTTTGCTATTGTTATCAGCTGTTTTCGGCCTTTCGTTCTAGTCAACGTGAAAATGCAGTACACATTAAACCACGACTCTTCCTTGTGAAGCGATACTCAAAGGGCATACAACCTCCCAAAAGAAACACAATACTAGGACTGGTAAACAACTGGATCTCTGGTGAGTGAAAAAGGCAAGCATCGGTTGCTGCGGACGTAAGAGCACGACTGGAGCAGTCATTAAGACGTTTGTTGCAGGAGACAGGGTACACCTACTCAGCTGCGAAAAGTGCACACCTAAAGTCATATAGCTTTACGGTTGCTGCTGACGTAAGAGCACGACTGGAGAAGTCATTAAGACATTTGTTGCAGGAGACAGGGTACAACTACTCAGCTGCGAAAAGTGCAGACCTAAAGTCATATAGCTTTACGGTTGTTGCTGACGTAAGAGCACGACTGGAGCAGTCATTAAGACGTTTGTTGTAGGAGACAGGGTACACCTACTCAGCTGCGAAAAGTGCAGACCTAAAGTCATATAGCTTTACGGTTGTTGCTGACGTAAGAGCACGACTGGAGCAGTCATTAAGACGTTTGTTGTAGGAGACAGGGTACACCTACTCAGCTGCGAAAAGTGCAGACCTAATGCCATATAGCTTTACGGTTGTTGCTGACGTAAGAGCACGACTGGAGCAGTCATTAAGACATTTGTTGTAGGAGACAGGGTACACCTACTCAGCTGCGAAAAGTGCAGACCTAAAGTCATATAGCTTTACGGTTGTTGCTGACGTAAGAGCACGACTGGAGCAGTCATTAAGACGTTTGTTGCAGGAGACAGGGTACACCTACTCAGCTGCGAAAAGTGCAGACCTAAAGTCATATAGCTTTACGGCTGCTGCTGACGTAAGAGCACGACTGGAGCAGTCATTAAGACATTTGTTGCAGGAGACAGGGTACACCTACTCAGCTGCGAAAAGTGCAGACCTAAAGTCATATAGCTTTACGGTTGCTGCTGACGTAAGAGCACGACTGGAGCAGTCATTAAGACGTTTGTTGGAGGAGACAGGGTACACCTACTCAGCTGCGAAAAGTGCAGGCCTAAAGCCATATAGCTTTACGGTTGTTGCTGACGTAAGAGCACGACTGGAGCAGTCATTAAGACGTTTGTTGTAGGAGACAGGGTACACCTACTCAGCTGCGAAAAGTGCAGACCTAATGCCATATAGCTTTACGGTTGTTGCTGACGTAAGAGCACGACTGGAGCAGTCATTAAGACATTTGTTGTAGGAGACAGGGTACACCTACTCAGCTGCGAAAAGTGCAGACCTAAAGTCATATAGCTTTACGGTTGTTGCTGACGTAAGAGCACCACTGGAGCAGTCATTAAGACATTTGTTGCAGGAGACCGGGTACACCTACTCAGCTGCGAAAAGTGCAGACCTAAAGTCATATAGCTTTACGGTTGCTGCTGACGTAAGAGCACGACTGGAGCAGTCATTAAGACGTTTGTTGTAGGAGACAGGGTACACCTACTCAGCTGCGAAAAGTGCAGGCCTAAAGCCATATAGCTTTACGGTTGTTGCTGACGTAAGAGCACGACTGGAGCAGTCAGTAAGACGTTTGTTGTAGGAGACAGGGTACACCAACTCAGCTGCGAAAAGTGCAGACCTAATGCCATATAGCTTTACGGTTGTTGCTGACGTAAGAGCACGACTGGAGCAGTCATTAAGACATTTGTTGTAGGAGACAGGGTACACCTACTCAGCTGCGAAAAGTGCAGACCTAAAGTCATATAGCTTTACGGTTGTTGCTGACGTAAGAGCACGACTGGAGCAGTCATTAAGACGTTTGTTGTAGGAGACAGGGTACACCTACTCAGCTGCGAAAAGTGCAGACCTAATGCCATATAGCTTTACGGTTGTTGCTGACGTAAGAGCACGACTGAAGCAGTCATTAAGACGTTTGTTGCAGGAGACAGGGTACACCTACTCAGCTGCGAAAAGTGCAGACCTAAAGCCATATAGCTTTACGGTTGTTGCTGACGTAAGAGCACGACTGGAGCAGTCATTAAGACGTTTGTTGTAGGAGACAGGGTACACCTACTCAGCTGCAAAAAGTGCAGACCTAAAGCCATATAGCTTTACGGTTGTTGCTGACGTAAGAGCACGACTGGAGCAGTCATTAAGACGTTTGTTGCAGGAGATAGGGTACACCTACTCAGCTGCAAAAAGTGCAGACCTAAAGCCATATAGCTTTACGGTTGTTGCTGACGTAAGAGTACGACTGGAGCAGTCATTAAGACGTTTGTTGTAGGAGACAGGGTACACCTACTCAGCTGCAAAAAGTGCAGACCTAAAGCCATATAGCTTTACGGTTGTTGCTGACGTAAGAGTACGACTGGAGCAGTCATTAAGACGTTTGTTGCAGGAGATAGGGTACACCTACTCAGCTGCGAAAAGTGCACGCCTAAAGTCATATAGCTTTACGGTTGTTGCTGACGTAAGAGCACGACTGGAGCAGTCATTAAGACGTTTGTTGCAGGAGATAGGGTACACCTACTCAGCTGCGAAAAGTGCACGCCTAAAGTCATATAGCTTTACGGTTGTTGCTGACGAAAGAGCACGACTGGAGCAGTCATTAAGACGTTTGTTGTAGGAGACAGGGTACACCTACTCAGCTGCGAAAAGTGCAGACCTAAAGCCATATAGCTTTACGGTTGTTGCTGACGTAAGAGCACGACTGGAGCAGTCATTAAGACGTTTGTTGCAGGAGACAGGGTACTTCTACTCAGCTGCGAAAAGTGCACGCCTAAAGTCATATAGCTTTACGGTTGTTGCTGACGTAAGAGCACGACTGGAGCAGTCATTAAGACGTTTGTTGCAGGAGACAGGGTACACCTACTCAGCTGCGAAAAGTGCAGACCTAAAGTCATATAGCTTTACGGTTGTTGCTGACGTAAGAGCACGACTGGAGCACTCATTAAGACGTTTGTTGCAGGAGACAGGATACACCTACTCAGCTGCGAACAGTGCAGACCTAAAGCCATATAGCTTTAAGGTTGTTGCTGACGTAAGAGCACGACTGGAGCAGTCATTAAGACGTTTGTTGCAGGAGACAGGGTACACCTACTCAGCTGCGAAAAGTGCAGACCTAAAGCCATATAGCTTTACGGTTGTTGCTGACGTAAGAGCACGACTGGAGCAGTCATTAAGACGTTTGTTGCAGGAGACAGAGTACACCTACTCAGCTGCGAAAAGTGCGGACCTAAAGCCATATAGCTTTACGGTTGGTGCTGACGTAAGAGCACGACTGAAGCAGTCATTAAGACATTTGTTGCAGGAGACAGGGTACACCTACTCAGCTGCGAAAAGTGCGGACCTAAAGCCATATAGCTTTACGGTTGTTGCTGACGTAAGAGCACGACTGGAGCAGTCATTAAGACGTTTGTTGCAGGAGACAGGGTACACCTACTCAGCTGCTGCGAAAAGTGCAGACCTAAAGTCATATAGCTTTACGGTTGTTGCTGACGTAAGAGCACGACTGGAGCAGTCATTAAGACGTTTGTTGTAGGAGACAGGGTACACCTGCTCAGCTGCGAAAAGTGCAGACCTAAAGCCATATAGCTTTACGGTTGTTGCTGACGTAAGAGCACGACTGGAGCAGTCATTAAGACGTTTGTTGCAGGAGACAGGGTACACCTACTCAGCTGCGAAAAGTGCAGACCTAAAGCCATATAGCTTTACGGTTGTTGCCGACGTAAGAGCACGACTGGAGCAGTCATTAAGACGTTTGTTGCAGGAGACAGGGTACACCTACTCAGCTGCGAAAAGTGCAGACCTAAAGTCATATAGCTTTACGGTTGTTGCTGACGTAAGAGCACGACTGGAGCAGTCATTAAGACGTTTGTTGCAGGAGACAGGGTACACCTTCTCAGCTGCGAAAAGTGCAGACCTAAAGCCTTATAGCTTTACGGTTGTTGCTGACGTAAGAGCACGACTGGAGCAGTCATTAAGACGTTTGTTGCAGGAGACAGGGTACACCTACTCAGCTGCGAAAAGTGCAGACCTAAAGTCATATAGCTTTACGGTTGTTGCTGACGTAAGAGCACGACTGGAGCAGTCATTAAGACGTTTGTTGTAGGAGACAGGGTACACCTACTCAGCTGCGAAAAGTGCAGACCTAAAGTCATATAGCTTTACGGTTGTTGCTGACGTAAGAGCACGACTGAAGCAGTCATTAAGACGTTTGTTGCAGGAGACAGGGTACACCTACTCAGCTGCGAAAAGTGCAGACCTAAAGTCATATAGCTTTACGGTTGTTGCTGACGTAAGAGCACGACTGAAGCAGTCATTAAGACGTTTGTTGCAGGAGACAGGGTACACCTACTCAGCTGCGAAAAGTGCAGACCTAAAGCCATATAGCTTTACGGTTGTTGCTGACGTAAGAGCACGACTGAAGCAGTCATTAAGACGTTTGTTGCAGGAGACAGGGTACACCTACTCAGCTGCGAAAAGTGCACGCCTAAAGTCATATAGCTTTACAGTTGTTGCTGACGTAAGAGCACGACTGGAACAATCATTAAGACGTTTGTTGCAGGAGACAGGGTACACCTACTCAACTGCGAAAAGTGCAGACCTAAAGTCATATAGCTTTACGGTTGTAAAGCACAGAAAGCACCATCTACCAAACGAGCAAAAAATAAACTGTCCAGTATTCTACACAAAAATACTGGATTTTCAGTGTTGCGTAATATAATAAATAAACTAAGTCTCGGACAAACATATGAAAATGGTTTGTATTAATCATATGCGCCATTAACATCATGTGACATTGAGTGAACTTTGTCCCGATATTTTTATATTATATCAGTGAGAGGCGCAGAAAATTCACATTTGACAATTTACGAATGTACATGGTTGTTCACTGTAATTGCCGCGTCGAAAGCAATGAGGAGGATGTCGTATTGTAACGTAAGTTACATTTTGTATCCGTACCGGACTGTACACACACAGCGCATCGGTATACTTATTGACACGGACGTTTGTTGATGTCACGCTTGGCCTTGTATAGTACCTACTAGTCGGCCAAGATATGAATGCACTTGAAGGAGGGTGCCGCTGTTTCTGTTTACTACTTGAAGCTTAGGGAATCGCGCGGAGCGAGGAAAGCGGGGAGAGAGGTGATACTGGGAATGTACAGTCACACAATTAAAACAGTCTACGCCTGCTGATGTCTTCATGTTAGTTCTCGGAAGCAGCAAGTCCGGGAATGTTTGTTTCAGGTCCTTCATCTGCTATATCCGTGTCACTGTTCCCTTTATCTGCTCTATCAGTGCACTGCGTTCTTTTGCTTCAATATTCACATTCTCGAAATAACATTCATTACAATTGCAATCTTCATCGTCATCGTCGTTGCTTTCCAGAACCACGTTTATAATTATATCTTCAATTGTTTCCTCCATTAACCCATCTCGGCACTTGACATCTTGCTCAATTCTTTTCACGTGTCTGCATACTTCTATCCAATCATTTTGTGTAATTTGAGCTATGCAGTTTGTTGTTATTGCTTTCAGATTACTCAAAGTAATCGATGATACTTCTTTTGTTTAATTAGATTCCAGATAAGCGCTATAGGGTTAAGGTCACAGTGGTATGGAGGAAGGCGTAAGACTGTAAAGCCCCTTTGTTCCATTATTCTATCAAACCAATAAACAGGCTTTTTTATATTTAATTTTCACTATCTCTAGAACATTTGTTGTCATTTGCAGGTCATGTTTAATTTTCTTTTGTGTTAGCCAATGAATAGCCCGTGCTGTTCGACATGAACTGTTAGGGGCTTTATTTTCCTGTACGGTATGACAAAACAATGCTTTCAGGTGGAATATTTTATATTAATTTCTCTTCTACACACATTTTATAATTTTGACTGTTCATTGCATCATGGTAATTCGCTGCTTTGGATTTTGAATCGGAAATCAATTCTGCTCCGTCAATAAATCCCATGGATCTCCCAGCATGTACAACAATTGCTCTTTGACCAGCAACACACCTGGTAGGTACTTCGTAATATTGCCAGCACTTCTTGACGGCATAGTGAGTCTGGACCCAAGTCTCGTCCGTATAAACTACTGGTTTACGTGTGCCTTTTCCATTTTCACTAATGGCCCTTAAACTCTGCAAGTTTTGCAACAATTTGTGCTTTCTCCATTAGCGCAGATTGTTTGTTTTTCAATTTCTTACATTGAAATCCCATTTTTCTTAAATTTTTCTAAATGTTTCCTTGCCACCCTGAATATTTATTCTTTAGTGAAGTTCAGGAATTTCCTCAAAGTAGGAATTCCTTTTTTCTGTTCATAGTACTCCAAAAATTTTCTACGCACAACGCACTTATCAAACTCATCAAGAGATATGATTGTGCCTGATTTTCGATTTTTCCTCGAAGTTCTAACCTTAACCCCAGTTGTTGAAGCATTTTCTGTTCATGATGGCTCTCCCAAACTTTCCCACTAATTTTGCTGCCCTAACTGTTACTTTCTCAAGTGGTACGAGTAACCTTTTCTCCTTTATTTCTTGTCTACAGAACTGTATATATATGCTTTTCATCAGAATGGGATGCTTTTCTTGTTTTTAACTTTGTAGATGCCTCCGTAATTAAACTCTTCAGAAGCACACGTCAGAGCGAGAACTGCAACTGCTACTATACTATTAGAATTTTAACCGCACAAGAAAATGTGCAAAGAAACACGCGTGTTGAACTGCACTACATCTGCGCGTCACATTGGAAGTACCTGTTTGCTTTATCCGCACTGTACCTGAGGTACTCCACCCACCTGTGACGTAACTGTTGAGTAACGCTTCTCGCCGAGTGCATTCATTCGCCGACTATACCTCGGCCGTTCTATCTCCGGCTCTGACATTTCTCGAGAGGGGGAAGCAGGCTGTTGCCAGTTCTTGAGCGGGAATTTCAAGCAGAGGAACAATGCGTATTTTAAATATTTCATGTATTTGCATATTTCACGAACCAGTAGCCATATTATTATAATAGCGATAATAATAGGACTTACGAACACTAAACATCGGAGTTCACGCACGAAAATTATACCAAAGAAAGTTCACCAGCGCAAGCCGCTTTTAGGCCACGTGGCTCAAACAAATTTAAGCTGGCAACACGGTGTTGAGTTCGGGAGCCACGCCTACCAGCGACAACGCTGATTGGCGCTAGCAGACAATTTTAGCTTCCTGACCACGACACCGGATGTACAGACTCCCAGTATCACCAACAGAAGCAGTTGGTGTGTGTGAAAGGTGTGAACGAAATATTCGAATAGAGTGATGTTATAAAGAATATCTTGCATGATAATGAAATTACAAGTTGTATTTCAATGTTTTGAAGCTAATAGATTCCTATACTCTCATTATAAAGATAATTCTGACGATATGTTTTCAATTACTCATTATTATATGTTGGTACTAGTAACCTTCCCCCTCCACCTCCTGCAGCCACTAAATGTCAGAGCCGGAGATACAGCGGCCGGACAGTAGTACAGTGTGTTTTGATCATTTGCAGACAATGAATAAAAGCGTCGTTAAGCTACTTGTGCTTCGTCAAACGTCTAGAAGATTGACAACGTCATTAAATGTAAGGTATCATCGCATGACACAACACATGATTGAAGACGACGATCTGTTAAATCATGTAGTGCTGGGGCGATGGTGTCATGTTGTGGCGATATTTTCTTATTTTCATACACGATTTGAAGAAGTATTTCTTATTATTACTCGCTGCAATTCACGAATATCCATCTTACGCGATTTATTAAATGTTTAACTTGTATTTTGGTCCGTTCGCTTCGACAATTGTAAATCCGAAACACCATCACTATCGAAAGATGCTTTCTTTCGTAGATATTTCTCCCAACATTATTGATTTTTACTTCACAACACGGAATATACATTATTACACAATATCTTTTCTGCACGCCACTCATCACTACGAAACTTTCATCTTCTCCGCGTCCCTTTTCCACAATTTCTCTCTCTCTCCATAGCAACCGTTACGTCACTTGTACCAACCAATATACATATCTTGTTTACTTTCTTCCTACAATTTCACTTCCACATACTTAATATACACATTATAATATTTTTAAACATTTTTAAATTCTAAATAACACTACCAAGTAAATAAACAAAACTCATTTTTGTGCCAAACAAAAACAACTGTTACAAAATTCTTTATAGAACTTTTTGTGTTAATTAATTTGAAATTTTGTAATTGTGAATTCTATTAAAACCACAGACGAGAAGACGAAGTGATGAATGTGATAGAGAGATGGCGCGCGAGTTTATGTATGTGTGTGCGTGCACATTGCGTGCGTGTTTTATGTGTGTATGAGAGAGAGAGAGAGAGAGAGAGAGAGAGAGAGAGAGAGAGAGAGAGAGAGAGAGAGAGAGAGAGAGAGAGAGAGAGAGAGAGAGAGAGAGAGAGAGAGAGAGAGAGAGAGAGAGAGAGAGGGAAAAAAGATAGAGAAAGGTTACGTTATTCCAGAATGTAGTATGTGTGAAATGTCTTTGGTGTGATTGTAAGTATCGATTAAGTTCCAGATGCTTCGGTTTAGTGGTTTTCTCGCCTTCTTTGTAAATATAACTTTCGTTTGTGAGTTTTGCTATAAAATGAAGTAACTAGAGTGTGTGCCAATTGTCTGTAAATGTGTTTTATACTCATTCTGCATTCTCTTCATACAGGGTGTTAATGAGCTACACGCAAATATTTTCAGGGCAAGTGTAGATATCTGAAACAAGTAATTTGAATTAGCAGACTTATGGCCTGTTGGTTCAAATGTGAAAGTTGCGGCTATAATTGCCAGTACGCCAGTGATAATGATGATAACACATGAGTGCACTACACAAGAAAATGGTTATAACGTTACCCTTCAAGTGAAAGGTAAACGACTTCTATTCTCCTTCACTTGTTCTTTTTTGTTTTATTTTAAAATATTCTGTGTAAGATTTTCATTCTTGTATAAATGTATGCATTTTCCGGAGTAATTTCATCTTATCAGTGCAATAAATTACAAATCTTTTTAGCAAAGGATGAATCCTGCTATACGTCGAAATGGGGGTGGGGGTGGTTTTAAGGGTGAACAAACTTACTGTGGCGTCCCGAATCAAGGAAATCATAGAAGTGTTATTGCACTAGCCAATCAGTTTCACGTTCTTAGTTACCAATCACGCCATTTCATCCTATAAGAATTAACGTATTCAAAAGATAGATGAAGGGTATAACAGGAAGCGAACCAGTAACCTTTGGAACAACAGTTTTTGGCTTTATGGATTGGGCCACCAGATCAGTTACAGAAACACCATTAGAGTAGGCTACATGATACCAGAAGGCAGTTAATTTCCGTTCAGTGTCGCACTGGTAGGTGATTATTTCGAGATTTCAGAGATCTTTAAAGCATTGAATCTTGAGAACGCCAATAAATGAGCTACTAAGAATCGATATTTCTGTACTGGGGAAACAGCTTTAAAGACATTCTAGTGGAATAATTTCACCCACCATTTTTAAATATCAACTTATTAGCATCTGATACCAATTAGGTTTAACACAATTAACTGCATTATGTTTAGCCACAGAACATGTATTGCCTGTATGAACTTGTCCATATTAGTCACGTCTACTCTCTCTGAAATTACTTTAGTTTACTTCATTAACATCCTGTATTTGAATAAATAAGGTGTACAAAAAAGTGTCCAGATTATAGTGGATGATACCCCTGGTATATCTAAACTAGGGCCTATGTACAGTACCTGCAGGAATCGAGGAATAAGTGACAATTTAAGGTGTAAGTTATTATTTATTTAAATTCGTTTCACATAACTTGAGTCAAAAGCTTTCGGATAGTGATCAATGCCGCTCATTATGTGCGTCTGTACGAACGGTGTTCAAACGTCGTCCAAGTTTGCTGTACCAAATACCTGCAGCGTTGACACACAACAAATAGCCCTAGGGAGTTAAATGGGTTGGCCTGGTTGACACTTCATGTCTGGGAAGTTTGCAGCCTTAATGTCAGGCACTCGTTGATGACAATGGCATGTAGCCCCATCCTGTTAAAATTTGGTCCCGAGGCTGTTATTTAACAAGGAAGTTCCGTAACATATTCCGATAGATTTCTTGTAACTGTAGTCTCCGTGAAGAAGAATGGTACAATGACAGATCTTTTTATCAATCCGCACCAAGCATTCAGTTTAGGCATCTCTCTCTCTCTCTCTCTCTCTCTCTCTCTCTCTCTCTCTCTCTCTCTCTCTCTCTCTCTCTCTCCTCCTCCTCCTCTTCCTGTTCGAGCACAACAAAAGGATTTTCTGACACACATATCCATTGGAATTTCCACTGAAGTAAAAAGTTGTTTTTTCAGAGTCAGGAGTTATCATTGGTAATTCGTAGAATCATTTCCGCAGAAAAATATTTGTTATAACCGGATGATCTTTACCCTTAGTCTAGCATCCGGGTTGGGTTTTGTATACAGCTGTAGATGTTTTTGTATGATTCTGTGAACTATGGATCTATGAACCATGGATCTATGAACCTTGAAGCTAGATACTGTCTATTTCTATCGAGTTCTGTGCAGTTCGTATGCTTACCACACTGCGGTAGCAAAGACCACTCTGTTGTACTCCCAGTTGGCGCAGCATTCCATGTACAACAGAGAACATGGCGTTGTATTCGGTCGTAGCATACACTGGACATTCCACATGTTTACCACAGGGTGCTCAGAACGACACTGTCTCCTTTGAAACTGTAAAGTAACCATTGGCACTTCCTTAGGACTTTGTTCTATGATCTTTATCCTTACTGCGCCAGAGTAGTTCCAATCAGAGAAATAGAAGTTCCGTGGTCACTGAACCGTACCAGCTCCATCCCCATTCTTGTCCGCAATTTATTCTGTATTGCGTTATGCATATTACAGCAGTTTGTATTAGAAAATAAGAATTATGTAAATTTATAATTTAAGGGTATTTACAAGGACCCAACAAAATTAAGATGCTTTATAGAAAATATATTAATATATTCGGTGCCACTCAATATGAAAAAAGCTTAAGTTAATAATTCTGACCCAAGACAGATGAATAACATTTTGGTTTAATTTTACGTACAGAATTCTAAAAACGTACAGAAGCTCAAATTTATCGGATGTAAACATTTAATGTTATTTTTACTCATATGTCCATAAAATGTGCGTACAACCTGTAACAGTGACACTTACAAAAACTAATAGTTGATTACTTTCCTTCAACTTACGCATTATTACCATCGTTTGTCTTGTTTATGTGCCCTCATACGCAACTTAACCATAACTGGCTCATGGAAACACTTTAAAGTCGACATAAGGAACTATACAACTTTGCAGTAGTGTTGTGACTTGTTGGGTTTGTCCAGCTTGCAGAAATTCAAAATGCTCTTTATTTCCGTAGAAAGACTCTTTGTACAGCCCTTTGCAGCAGCAGAATTAAGTAACATACACAAACGCAACCTTCATGGTCGTCTGCCACACGTCCACACCGCTGCACACTCAATTCACAAGACCATAGACTGCTGCTGGCAAAAACTCACACGGCCGCATTTATACCCGCGCCGCTGTTTCTCGAAAGCTGCCGATGTCACACGATCTTTCGTGGCGTAGCGAGAGCACAATGGAACTATCTCTTTCACTCTCGGCTAGCGCGCGTGGGCGCGGCTTGGGGCACTTTCTGTCTCGTTCGCACGCGCCGGCCGCAGCTCAACAATGCCTGGCGACAGTATACAGCCATGAATTGCAGTATATTGTTATATAAAAGCCTGATTTAAAATCAGCAGAGAAAATTGTAAAATGTTCCAGTTTTGCCAACGTCTTTTCTGTTGCATTTGTTGGTACCTTATATTGCGCATTTGGCTAATCCGCTAGTTGTATTTTAGTATACGTCATGGAGTAGATTTGCAGACCTACACAGCGAAGTTGCCCTTAAGGTGCAGTTAAGACGAACTCTTTTGTAATTTGCTGACCTACTTTTTCATAGAGTTCAATTACCGTACTAAACTGACAATGTACATCTTGTCAACATGTGTTTCCAAAGCAATCCAAATATCTCACTGCGCATGTAAGGAACATATCAAATTCTGAAACTTTGTTGTTTAATTCTTATTTGCTATTGTGTGTCTTGCTTATTCTAACTCCTTATTTCTGCTGACCCATGGGAATAAGATAATGTGACATTAGCTTAAGACATCGACTTCTTGTTTGTCCATCTCAACCTGGAGCAGGTGCTAACTAATCTGAGTCACCTGGAATCTGATTTGCATTTAGGATGTTCTAAGAAATATGAGTATGCTTACTGTGGCTTTGTGGGCTCGTAGAATTAAAAGTCCAAGTTGCAGAAATTTAAAATTTTCTTCATTTCCGTAGAAATACACTTTGGTCAACCCTTACAGTAGTAGAATTACGTAACCTACACAGATACAATCTGCAAGGTCGTTGACCACAAACAAAGAGATTACTTTCAAAACACAGCTGTACGCACAGGAGTCCAGTTCAATCACCCCCCCTCTCTCTCCCTCTCTCTCTAAGGATTCGCTGCTTTTCTTAAAGCTCCCATTCATTGCTCCAGAAGTCTGTGGAATTTTCTGCAAGACGGCACCAGACGAAACACGAACTAACTTTATCTGTTTCGGCAAGCCTTTTATCTCCGCACCTTTGTGTGCGTCAGCCGGCAGTCGCGACATTACGTTTGCGTCGGAAACAGGAAGCATTTGGCGTGACATTTGCCTAAGTTGGCTCTAGGTACGACATGTTGGTAAGGAGTGCTTATACCAGCAGCCGAGGGAGAGAGAGTCAGTCTCGTTAGAGTCGCTCTTGGGGTTGGGCAGTTGACGCACGTCGCATCCTCAACCTACACGACGCGCATCTCCCTTTGTGTACTTGTGTTTCACTCCTAAGTCTCTGAGACTTTGGGAATATCATGTACTTAACCATAATAAGTAGTGTTGTGTAAATTGGTATATTTCAGAACTCAGAGTTGTCTCTACTTCGCTCTACCATCCTTTCAGTTCCCTCCTAACTACCTAGTAGATTGCAATCTTGAGGTATAACCGCCCAAGTTACAGTTCTATACTTTGATATTTACATTGACATAAAAACAGCTTCCAGGTTATGAGTATATTTATGTTCATTTTCCAAAATGACGTTTTATGGTTCCTGAGGACACATTCAACATAAAACAGTTTACGGTCGATCCCGTCCTTTAACACGCAAAACCTTCATATTTTATGAAGTATCTATAAGCTTCACTCTTAAAGCGATGGTGTTTTGGTCTACTTTACGAGAAATGAAATGATACAATTAATCTGGATACGTGGAGTATACATGACATGTGATATTGCCAATATTACTTCGTAAGTTGTTATGCAATGGGAACAGATGCACACCATGCCAGCATAGAGCTGCAAAGTCACTAAATCATTCCAAATTTATTTATGGGACAGGATACACAATTTTTGTTAACACATAGTGTTGCATCCCATTAGATATCGTTTGCTGTATGTCAAATGACAATGCCATTACATTACTTCCTGCTTATGGAGTAGAGGGCGTCATTTCGGCACCATTCCGAAATAAATCATTGGAAGTGCAGCGAGCAAAGCCCGGAGTTCAGAGCTACTTCCCTGAAACGACTGCGACTGAGAAGGAGTAGGGTGAAGTAACAAGGATACAAAGCAAAACTAAATGAAAATTAACACTACCATGTGAATGATTCATCCAGCTGTTCAGAAAATGTTATTTCATAAACTTGAGTGGTGTAGGGGAAGTCGCATGGTATCGGACAGAGGCTGCTTTCAGACAGTTCATTTTTTCCGCACTACAAACATGTGGCAGCAAGTCCCTCTGCGTCCCATAAGTGTTATTTAGTTGAGAGGTAGCGTTGTTTGTGATTGGTCATACTTTTTGTTGTTTGAGCGTCATGAAGACCGGCACGGAGTTACCTTGGCTGCCCAACTAGTAGAGTAAATAGCATGAGAGATACATTGGTAGACAGAATATCTCTTATTTTTTAAACTGTACAATTGAACTAACTTTAATTCTAACACGCAAAATTTAAGTTACTGTTTCTTTCTTAAGCGTTTTTCGGGTGGGTTCGGACAATAAACTGGCGGTTGGTTTCGGACAGCCAAAACCTGATATGTGTATAAAACAATAAAAGTATATGTGAACCTTGCATGCTCTCTGTTATTGGATTACTGAGGAACTTTTAGGTCTATCTCTATTCTTTGTACCATATAGAAATGCGTAAAAAGAGAGGAAATTGAGAAGAACTCAATGATGTTATTTGTAAATAAAGTAAGAAGCAAATTATTATTCACAATACCTCACCACTCCCCAACAATAGCAGTGCAAAATCCGACTTTCGAAAGAGGTCCACTTACTGATGTGTGTGCAGGTACAACATGCTGATAAACCATTCCATGAATATCAAAGAATGAGATGACCATAACTTTCCCAGCAGAAGCAAGCACTTTTGCTTTTTTGGAGGTTGGTGATGAAGGAGATTTCCACACTGAGCTTTGCTGTTTGCTCTCAGGATCAAAATGATGTAGCCAAGTTTCATCAGCAGTGATTACGTTTGAAAGAAACTCCGTATCTTCCTCTAACATCAACTTTAACTGCATGTTACCTCCATTGTAGTGGTAGGTGATACTGAATATGTCTGAACTTGCCTGGTTCTCACATGCGGGAACCAGGAGTACCAACAATGAAACTACTACGGCGTGTTTGTTTCACATTAATCTATCAGAATATATTAAGATTGAATTTTAGGGCGAAAAATTATGACCGTAAAAATTATGATTATTCTTTATTGAATAGACCTCGTAATATGGAAGTAAAGGTTTATAAAAATGATACTTGCTTATTTTTTCAGTGTCAGAAATTACTAATTTAAGAAAAACCTAAGTTTTCCGATACCATTCACTTTCCCCTAAATGCGATATGTCCATTTTATTTAAACTGATGAATCTATATGTCTTGAGACCTTTGAGTGGGACATCGTGTATAGCAAGATTTCAGAGATTCTCACATCCTTGCGTTCTAACTGCATTTAAAGTTGTCTGTGTTATTGTACACGAAACCACCGCCATTTCTGCTATCAATGGCATTTCAGCTTTAAACAATTAAGACCTAATTACGCTTCAATGAAATTATTGGATTAACAATTTGCGCCGCCAGTGAACCATTATATTGCTGAAGTAGATTTAGATAGCGTGAAGATATTGCCGTGTTACTTTGGAGATATGGATTCTCAGGAAATGAACCTCGTGGAATTTATTAGTATCGATCTTTTGGCCGCTTTGTTTTCTGGAAACAGCTGTGATGTATCTTTGATTATCCCACATAACTACGCCTACAGCATGCACGGTCACACTCTGGCTTAACTTTCCATGCATATAACTTTCTTGATACTTTAGATGTTGTTGCGTATATAGGCTGAGCAACACTTAGAAATTACGACTCTTCTTTCTAATATTCGACGTGGCCGTTTTTTCTAATTCCTTCACACTTTTTGATGTTTTTATATACAACCATGATTTTTAATATAATTTCTTTAGTTTTAGTACAATTTTGTGTTGGAGGGCATTCTTTTAACGTTATTAATTGTTTGTTTGTTTACTTACTGCGTAATGTAGCCATATTAAAGAATTCAGTGCAGCCAAACTATCCTTGTTTCTCCACTGAACGCAATGCTGCCAACAGTCTTACTTGTCTCTAAATTACACTATCTAGCAGACTAACACAAAGTTGTACCTAAATGGCACCTAATTGTAGTCCTTGCCAGCGTAACTCTGTTGTTTGTGTGCACATTTGTCACTGAGTGATTCACTCCTAGGTGCACAGCAAACCCTCCAGTATATCCGCCAGGCATAGGTGTGAAGGTGCTGGTGAGCTCTACGTGCTCTGCAATTAGACTATAGAGCGTATTTGCATCCCTCCTGTTGTTGGGGCATATCATCATCCGCACCTCATTCGTTTCCACGTTGATCATTCCCAAGATCCAGTTTCCCTCTATGACGCGCCCACGATGAAACTTATGTCGTCCTATTTGCATTTGTCGATTTGAATGACGTGGCCGGGACCGCCAATTTTTCCCCTTGCAGTATACTTGGTGTCATTTGACATCATGCACACTTCGTGACAGTAGCCGAACCAGTCCGTGAGCTCATACTTGTATTTACTACGGAGCATTCCATTATTGTCGTGTCGTAGGATTGTTTATGTGCAAAGCAGTGCATGAGTAACAAAATATGTCCGGGCGATAACTTAGCCTGCTCAAACCATGTTCCTTTGCACACGGACTGCGTCATCTATGTCTGGGACATTTTTGCAGAGGTAGGCTACAAGTTTTCTTAAGTTTGAACTAAGTTGTGGGATTGATGAGTGAGCTGACTGACAGGATAGGTACTTTGGTCTGGTGAATCATACTTCCTGTTGGCCAAAGGAAGCAATACACAGGTGGCCAGTGTCAGGACTCAGCACGTTCTCGGTTACGTAAACAGTAATTGCACAAGATGATTCAATATTTTGGAGGAAAATAATAATGTTTAGCTAGCGTGGGAAATGCTGATTTGGCTGTTAGCTGACATTTTGGACATGAGCGTTTGTGCACGGGGGATTGTTATGCTGGGAACATGCGGCAGTTTCTCTGGAGTTCATTCTGGTCCCGCTACCCTACACTTTGCATCCTCAGCTATATACAAGGTCAGCCCTGATGGGTTTTTGTTGCATTAATGTCATTGTTAACACGATTTCACCCCAAGTCTCTTCAAGACTTCGGCAGTGACTTGTCTTGAGACCCAATCATTAGGCATTATATAGAACCTTGTGTTGTCTCTTTAACCTAACTACAAACCCCCTCTACTATCTGATCCCCTATCCTTTCAGCTACGCTCATGGTTGCAGAGTAGATCCTTAGTAGATTCTATTCACAACATAATGTAAATCAATCCCGGTTTACATTCACATTTACAACAATAATCAAGTTTCTGTATAATGCTTTGTTACATGTAGGGATGTAATGTACTTCACATAATAATTGCGTATGGATCCACTCGATGAGGATTTATTGTTTTATGAAAAGCAAGCTTCTGGAATTCTCGGAGATAAAGAGACAAATTTGCGGGGAGGTATAGGCAAGCGTCCAATTTTCTTTTTTTTATAACCGAATCAGGCTTCACCATATTTCCAAAGACATTCTCCCAGAAAGCACCTCACACTATCTACCGTTTCTGACAATGCAATTCTGAAACAAATACAGAGTTGGCATGAAGCCAAATGATTCAAATCTTGGCTCCGTCTACTGATGTAATAACCACCATAATATACTACTACTGCTAAAATGAGATGTCAAGAACAGAACTGTCGCTACCGCATTAGGTGAGCAGGCTTTATGAATGGCGGGAGGTCGTCAACCCAACTTGGGTCCCTCTGTCTGTTTTCATGTATGTCCACAACTCCTTTTCAGTTTTCAAAATTATTTTCTTTGTTAATTTGGCAGAAAAATTTTTGGTTCTCAAAACGGTAGGTTCCTTTTTCTCATGGAACATTTGAAGCAGAGATCACAAATATTTGCTACTTAGCCTCTGAGCTAAGCGTGTTAACCAGCTAAAAATATTTCTGCTCTAACTCTTTTTGCTTTTCTATGATAAAAGTGAAACAAAATGTAATTCTATGTTTTTTAAGCAAAATCCTCAGATACCTTTCACACTATCGCTGGAAATCTGTACATGTAACAGTTTGACTCACAGCATCTGCAACAGTTCAGGCTTTTGAGGAAAAGGAATACCTTTACAGATGTAAACCTTCGAGAGAATTGCAACTAAAATTAAGTTCAACAACGACCAACATTGATGAGTTCCTGGGAAGTAGTCATAATCACACTCAGAACTACAGATTTGCAATACTGTGACTTTTGACCTGGAACTTAAATGAAACCAGTGACGTTTTCCTGCAGATAACACAATTTGAAATGCTAAACGTTTTAGCAAAAGTTTATATCTACCTTGAGTTAAGGTAAATGTTTTTAAACGGTTGTTAAGCCTTTTTTAAGCCTTTTAAGTCACCAGTATATATACATATATATGTATGTATATATCGTGACTTTGTGGGTTCGCAAAATTATAACTTTAGTTTGCAGAAATTCAAACTGCTCTTTATGTCCGTAGAGAGACAGTTTGTACAGCCCTTTGTAGAAGGATGACGTAACACACACCAACGCAGTCTCTCGTGGCTTCACCACAAGTAAACAAACAAAAGAATTCACTTTCCAGTCACTACACGATTATCAGTTCTCAACTTCAAATGTCCATTGACAACTCCATTGACTCACTAGCAGCTGCACAACTATCTCGTCCCTTGTCCCTTATTTATACCCGAGGCATTGCTTCACGGCCATTCACGGTTATGCAGCGAGAAATTCCAGACTATCTCCGTCTCTTTCTCTCTTGGCAAGGAACAAATACTCTTCCGCTCCGTGGGCGTGGCTTGGGTGCTACCTGTGTCTTTCACTCCCCGCTTCTCTCTCTCTGCGTTCGCACAGGCACGGGCCGGCAGGAAACAATGCCTGGCGACAATATTCTAATTGACTCAGATGTATACTTCTTTGCTTTAAAAGAGAGAGTGCCCAATTTTGAAACTGCTTTTACTAGCATCAGTGCATTGTTAAGCTTGCCATTTAAAATGGTATTGCCGTACTGGATACGTTTTTGTTTTTTTCTTTTCTTAAAGCAATAATATGTGTAAATTATAGTTTTGTTTCTATGTACAAATTATGCTAAAAGTTTTTATCGCGAGTTCTGCCAGCAAAGTGGTCTAATTAAAAAGATTTGTCTTAATGAATGGCTGTTGTAGCTGTGCTTTACCAGAACCTTGACGGCTAATTCCATGATACTACCACAAGGTCTGGTTAATGTTAATAGAGAAGCACTCAGCGTGATAGCGTTCCAAGATGTCCTGTCTAAGAGAATTAAAGGCGAGGAAGTTCATAAAGATACATGTATAGGTGTAAAGTATGATTTAATTATCTATAAATCTGCAAAAATATGTTCACTATAATAATTATCATTGCTCTAATCAAAATTAATAGTCAGTTAGGAACAAAGTACCTGAGTATTTACTTAACTTATCACCAGAGGCAAGATTGTATGGTGACAATTGTTTATAAAATTCGCTTTAATCATTTTAATGGGTGCTATTTTGTGGTTTTTTAACATAAATTCGCATTACTTTCCCGAAAACTTTCGGGAAGAATTAATGAGTAATGACATAGCTCAAAGGAAGAGTAACAGGTAATTAGAGTAGCGCAACTGTTAAAACCTTTTTTTCCAAATTAAAGCACTTTATTTGATATCAGTAGATAGTAGGTAACATAAATAAAATCAAATATCACACATCAGACATCGTCAAACTGCAGCATACAACAAGTTGTGATATTTTCGCTTTTCATATTTGTTCTTTTGTCTGTCACAACTAAGTTATATGTAGAGAAAAATCTCTCACTGTCAGCGTTTGACATCGACAACCAAAGACATTGAAGGGACTTTTCACAGAAATTGCGGTAAGAATCAGCTTTTGTCTTCAATGTCAAGGATGCTGTTACTACATCTAATCTATTATCGTTACCATCATGGCTTTGCTCTTCAACAATGTCACAAAGATCTTTGTAACAAAGAAACAAATCAGAATCACAGGTAATACCACTGGTTTTAAATACATTTAGTTGTTTAAATGCTGCCATTACATGATTTAAATCACCTATACTTGATTTAGTAACTAGCCTAGAAGGCTCAAAGCTTTTATGGTTATTACGTCATCAGTTTCTTTTGCCATAATGGAGTTTAATTTAGACAAAGTGATACGGCAGCAAACTTTTAGATTCTCTTCTACTGCTTCTCTAACACTGGGATCCAAGATATGATCTACAAGTGCACTTACTCTGTTTCCAAAGTGACCACTCTCTAATATTTCACATTTGGCTCTCAGCGAGCTAATTCGGGATAAAACAAGATGAGTCACGGGTTTTTGTTTAGATTGAAATATTAATATTGGATCTACTATCAATGTCAAATTTTCAGAAACAAATGTTGCCTGTACCTTTACAATATTTCAGCACTTGGCATCGCAAAAATGATCATTTAACAAATTTTGCGCAACAAGTGAAAGCTTTTCTTTTTTAGAAAAGAGATCGACAATTGCATCAAAATATCTGGCAATGTAAACCAGCTAGACCAGTGTGTCAGTACAGGCAATGGGAACAGTTTAGTTTCTAAATCTTGTATTCGGGCATTTAGGAACACATTCTTAAGCCCCGAGGGACAATATTTTCATGTTAATGTAATGTTTGACAGTAGTTTCCTAGAAGTTCAGTACCTTCTCAGTACCTTTAGTCAACATAATAGGAGTTTTTGCTGTGCACATTCCCAGTTAGCATACGCCAAACAGTTCTCGATATCACGGACCAGCCGGGTGCTGTGGCGTCAGTTTATTGTTGCTCCGCTTAGCTGTTATTTCAGTGCGCATGGTGATGCCACTGTATTGGCTTTGTTTAGGGTTAAACTTTATCTTGCTTTCGTTAAATTTGTAAACATTTTTTTCAGGACTTCTAGCTTGATACTCTGTTGATTTAAATTTATATTTATGCAATTTGTAATAAATGTAAATTTTTCTATGCAGATTAAAAGTAGGAATTTTCTCATTTATCACTAAAGTATTATTCTGGATAAAAAGAAAAAATAGCCAAAAATGGTTAAAAAAAACTCTTGCCTCTGCTTATCACCAACAATTGATGAATTAATTAATTAGTTAATTTGCAGGCAAAATAAAATGTTTGAGAATTCATTTTGTGTCATATTCTACAAAATAGCTTATATACATTGTTGCTTCGTGGTCAATAAAATGCAGGGTTAAGCAGATAATAAAGTCACTTTTGACTCGTGTTTTTTGTGTTTAATCGAGGTGCTGAAGCCACAACTTACGGGTCAACGCACTAATAACCCATTGTGAGTAGAACCTTACAGGCGTATTTTATTTTCGAAAAACTACATTAAAATGCAGTTATTGGCTTAATGAGATTACAAATCCGTCCAGCCATGTTATCCATTAACACTATTCATTTTTATAAAATGCGTACGTTTTACATTTTAGAAGATTATACACGCATGGTTTGTTCTGACAAAACACACGTTACAGCCACGGATCTACAACAGAATATGTTCCATATAAATGTGAGTATATGGGTTTGAAGTGACATATACCAGAAAAAATATCTGAAACATAATAGTGAAGACATTTCTTATTTTTGGACCTTTTGCTAACAACGTATCCGGTGTGACTTTAGCGTAGGAGGTAGTGAATCTCGGTGAGGGTGAGTTATCTAGACAATGCTTGTTGGGGGAGGTTTCCCTCATCCTGAAAGACAGATGAAAGAATCTTAAATGACCTAGAAAGGTACAAACTTGATTTTAAGGTGTAAGGAGTTAACTGCTAGGTGTATGGAGTTAATTAATTCACTGTTTCGCGGATCAGCCGGATTCTGCTAGAACTCCTGTCTCGCTTAGAAAACTCATTAACATACCAAAAAGAACAACGCACTTAGAATATTTTGAAAGACCCGTAGTTTGTAGAACTGTTTTGGAATTTAATGACAGTCCTCCAAAGTGAGCACCATCTTGTTGGAAAAATACTTTTTTGTGGGTATGCGATGTCTGAGTGGGTGTAGAAACAAGTTTTCGATGACCGACACTGAGTTTGAAGTAGGTTAGAGCGCTTGGCGCATCTCTAAAGCAGAAAGGGCCATCCCCAGTACCAACCCGACCATTTACCTTTTATGAATACAACTCTTCCATCCATATGTTTTATTAACGTCCTCCAATGTTAAGTCATATCGATGTTCAAAAATGCCCAGGGGTCCATTGAACTTAAGAGTTGTGACCTTATCCAGATAACTCACCCTGATCGAGTTAAACAACCTATCTGCCTCTTGAACATGAGGCAGGTACGCTACCACATAGGCTGTGGAGGCGGACACCTGAATATTTACGTCAGAGATGTATCGGCAGTTAAAGGGATATGCTTTCATGGAATTAGAAAAAAAAAATGTGTGTGCTTAAGACCACACGACAGAATTGAAAGCTTAAAAACTATTCATTATAAATTATTCTTAAAAATTATTTTTAAAAATGTAATGTTGACACTCATTCTTGCGAGCTAAACATTTCATGCCTTACGCTAAGTGTGCTCTGAAACAAGTGAATGACGACGGACTTGCGACCGTGTGAACAGAATTATACATAAAGGGTGTATAAAGGAGGTAAAATCAAATCATGTACTGTTTACATGTATTTTATATATATATATATATTGTAATTTACGTCCACCCATGCAGCTTAGAGTCCCCCGACATTCGTCTAGAAGGATAAGGGAAAACCCCGAATAAAAACCTTATCCAGGTAACTCACCCTGACCGAGATTCGAACTCGGGACCTCTTGAACGTGAGGCAGACATGCTACCATCTATGCTACCAAGGCGGACTTTTTATTTTTATATTAGAATACATCCTATTTCACAGTCATTTTTCATATTTTGTTTCTTGCTGATACACATATTTCATTGTGTTTTTATTTTTAATACAAATATAAGTTCATACATATCTTATAACAAAATTATATGATATTCATTTGTTTTACACATGTACATCCGTACATATACTCATTACTCCATATTTTATTAAATTTCATATTCATTTCAAATGTTTTGTCACAATTGATACTGACACGAGGTACGTCCAGAAAGTAGGTTCTGTTTGGTAATAAAATTAAATTGTGTACAGATGCAGAAAAATTATTTACTGCACAAAATTCTACAACTCTTAAACTACTTTTCCACATAACTGCCGACATTTTGCAGGCATTTGTCATAGCGAGGTGCAAGTTTTTGTATTCCTTCTTCATAGAAGTTTGCCGCCTGTGTCTTCAACCAGTTGGAAACATTTTCTTTCAGCTCTTCGTCATTGTTAAAGTGTTGACCGCCAAGGAAAGATTTGAGATGCAAAAACAGATGAAAGTCACTAGGAGTGAGGTCATGGCTGTACGGTGTGTGGTCAAACACATCCCAGCCAAATCCCTGTAAGATGTTTTTCGTCGCATTTGCAGTGTGTGGTCGTGCGTTGTCGTGAATAAACACAACACCTTTTGACAGCATTCCTCGGCGCTTATTCTGTGTTGCGCGGCGCAATCCTAGCATTCAGAAAACGAATCACAGATCTAATTTTAGAAGCGGCGGGATTTTCAATCAACTCCGACATTGTAAACAAGCACAACAAAGTGTATGTGGCTGACAGCGATCTCACATGGCGCACGTTTCTTCTCCTTGATACAGAGCGTCTACCGCGCAGGTGTGGAACTGCGATCGCAGGGCTGCAGCGGAGATAAATTGAAACAGAACTTACTTTCTGGAAGCCCCTTGTACGAGGGCTATCCAGAAAGTAGATTACGTTTTGGAATAAAAAGTAAACAAAGTATAGGAAACAAATTTTATTATATACAGATGAAAGCCACACTCAAATACTACTTTTCGACATAGTCACCATTCAAATTAAGGCATTTATCGTAGCGATGTACGAGCTTGGAAATTCCTTCGTCGAAAAATTCGGCCGCCTGCGCCTTCAACCACTTCGTTACCTCTTCTTGCAGCTGTGCGTCGTCATCAAAACGCTGCATAGCCAGCCACTTCTTCATTGCTGGGAATAGGTGGAAGTCGCTCGGTGCCAGGTCGGGACTGTATGGCGGATGAGGAAACAACTCCCACTTAAAAGATTCAAGAACTTCACGAGTGACATTTGCCGTGTGGGGCCGGGCGTTGTCGTGAATCAACAAGATCTTAGAGCTCAACATTCCTCTGCGCTTGTTTTGAATGGCTCTTCTGAGTTTTTGGAGAGTTTGGCAATACCTTTGAGAGTTTATTGTAGTGCCTCTTTCCAGGAAGTCCACCAAAATCACACCTTTTCTGTCCCAAAAGACAGTCGCCATCATCTTCCTTGCCGACATTGTTTGCATGCATTTCTTGGGTTTTTGGGGAGAACTTGTGTGCCCCCACTGCATTGATTGCAATTTCGTTTCACAGTTCACGTGTTTCACCCATGTTTCGTCACCAGTAACGATGCGATCGAGTAAAGAGTCACCATCCTTATGGTAAACGTCCAAAAAGTTCAACGCTGCAGCCATTCGCTGATTTTTGTGGTCCTCTGTCAAGATTTTTGGAATCCATCTTCACAAAACTTGTGGTAACCAAGCTTTTCGCTGATGATTTCGTGCAACAAACTTCGCGAAATTTGTGGAAAACTCAAAGAAAGTTCCGTTCGATTTTCACGGACTTTAGCATCGACTTTTTCGACAAGTTCGGCAGTCACTATGCTGGGTCTCCCACTTCGATCTTCGTCGTGAACATTGGTTCGGCCATTTTTAAATCTGATGACCCACTGACGCACTCCACCTTCAGTGATAATGTTGTCCCCATACACTTCACAAAGCTGCCGATAGATTTCTATCGGTTTACAGTTTTTTGCAGTCAGAAACCTTATTACTGCACGCACCTCGCAGCTCGCGGGATTTTCAATTAACGCAGACATTTCAAACCGTCACAGTATCTGAACGGAGCACAGCACGAACCTCTCACTAGCACGGCTAGATGCCGACTGAGCTGCGCAACGCTCTGACCCCACGATGGCCGCGCTAACCCCGCCCCTAGCGGAAACAGACGAAAACGTAATCTACTTTCTGGATAGCCCTCGTATTAATACATTTTCAATTAAATTCAATTTTTTGTTTGATGTATTAGTCCGATGTTTTGTCTTTAAATTTTTATTTTCCAAATTAAATAATATACATATATATTTAAATATTCCTTTCAATAAAAAATCAAATTTATATATAAAATCTTTTGACCCTCGGTCGGTCTTTCAGTTTGTGGAAAAACATAACCTATAAGTTGTAAATGAAAATAAACGTAAAAGTCATTTTAATACGTGATAATTTTACTATTTACATGTTATTACATTTAATTTACGTTGCACTACTCAAAGTAAAGAGAAATTGTCAATAGAAATAACGAGTTCTTAAATGAAACATCTCTTTTACGAATTCCTAACGCTTTTATTTCCAATTAGCACGCTCGTTTTACTTTTCGTTATTGTGATTTTAATTATTCAAATACGAAATTTCTGTGCTATTATCTGTTCCTTTTGACTATTATTATTGTTTAAAGTGTAATTTGACATGTTGTCGACTTGTTAAATGACAGAAGGTTATCTGACCTGATCGGTTATCGGCACGTGACAGACGTTTGTAAGAACGGCCCTAACACAATTATTTTTTAAGGAAGCTCCTGTAGGGTTTGTGAGTTTTTCATAGTATTTGAGATATGTTAAAACATACCTGGGTGCGTGTTGTTGATACGCTGTTAAGTGCGACAGAAAATGTACGGTGTATAGCGGTATGGACAACATAGCACTGAAAAAATAAGGAGTGAATGTGGGGAGGGTAGGCGTTAGTTCGGATTGAGCCGATTCGAGCCGACTTCCCCCGAATTAGCGTCACATATTCCAGCGTGACGGCTCAGTTTAATTCACTAACCACAAAAAGTGCTAAACGCGCCTAAAGAAGTTTTCACTTCAAAAAATAAGGAACTTTCAAATGAGAGGGGAGAAAAGACAACCACTTTAGCTTATTAATCCGATTGTTCCTGGGTTTTCTTTCAATGTAACAGTAATTACTGCAGGGAATGATTTATGTGGATACTTGGTACTTCTGGGAATCCTTTTGAAGAAGAAGTGCAACTATGCGAATATGTAGAGTAATATAGGAGTTAAATTTAAAATAAAAAGTGTAATGATTTCTTGTTAACCCCGAGCACGAAGCTCTCCGTACAGCGACATGGTTCAAGTAGTGAAGCCCTGTTAATTAACCCTGTGTGTAGATTAATTCTCAGTATTTGGGTATTGGACGTGTAATGTCAAATGAATAGTTTCTGTCTTGCGCCTACCTGTCAGAAGTTCTGAGAATGGCACAATTCCATGCAAATAGCCCGAATACCGAAGGTGATTTAATATTTTAGCTCCGTAATTAAACAAAGGAAACAGAGCATGCGCAGTACGGCATTGATTCAGAAACGCAATTTTGACTTTGGGTAGCATAAAGCTGCTTGTTACACGTGTGTTTGTTAGGGGTAACTGCCCTGTGGACACCAAATCTTGATAAAGTGTAATATGGTCGTTTAAGTGAAATATCCCTACATTGCATTGGATCCCGGATAACAAGTGAAAACGGAAATTGTTGCATTGTGTCAGTCCATTGCCGGAGATGCTTATTTATACTTATTCCATTCCAATTGTTTCAACAAATACTGAACGCAGTCCATTTGTAATTAAACGCACAACATGCTATCTTATCAACATGGCGTCACCATTCATGGGCGTCACATGATATAGTATCGGAGCGTCGATAACAAACCTCATCTAGCTTTTCGCCTCCACTGTTTCGTCATTCACAACTAGGTGTATTGTTATCATCATCAACATTATTATCAACATTATTAAAACGAAAATTTCTTATTATACTTACAAAATTATACGAGGTGCCTTCAAGTTATAACACCTCCTATTTAAGAGGGCTGTTCAATAAATAACAATCATAATTTGTTTACGGTCATAATTTTTCGCACTAAAATTCAAACTTATTATATTCTCTTAGCTTAATGTGAAACAAACACGCCATAGTAGTTTCATTGTTGGTACTCCTGGTTCCCGCCTGTAAGAACCAGGCAAGTTCAGACATGTTCAGTATCGCCTACCGCTGCAATGGAGGTAACACGCGAGGAACAATATGCGGCTCTGAAATTCTGTTTTCGTCTCAACAAATCTTCAGTTGAGGCCTATGGAGAGTCTGTTCTTCCCCACAGCATAGTTCGAAGATGGTTTAAAATGTTTAAAGAGGGGAGACAATCAATTTCAAAGGAAGGTGGACCCGGTGCTGGAGTTACTGCTCTTACGGAAGAAAACGTCAACACTGCTGCTGCCATTGTGAGAGAGGATCGACAAATTACCTTAAGATCACATTCTGAAATCCTGAACATTTCATTGAGTGTCACCCACACTTTGGTGACTGAAACATTACACATGAGACGTGTTTGTGAGCGATGGGTTCCAAGACTGTTGATTCCCAAACAAAAGGACATTCGTATGCAGGTCTGCATGCAGTTAAAGTTGATGTTAGAGGAAGATCCGGAGTTTCTTTCAGACGTAATCACTATTGATGAAACTTGGCTACATCATTTTGATCCTGAGAGCAAACAGCAAAACTCAGTGTGGAAATCTCCTTCATTACCAACCCCCGAAAAAAGCAAAAGTGGCTGCTTCTGCTGGGAAAGTTATGGTCATCTCATTCTTTGACATTTATGGAATGGTGTATCAGTATGTTGCACCTGCACACACATCAGTAACTGGACAATACTACAGGAATGTCCTGAAAACATTGTAACACATCCATGGTACCTTCACTACATGCCTCACTCAACTGGCGATGAATTTCTACACTCTACGAGCTTTTAGAGGGAAATAATGTCCTATTGAAATGGTTCAGGTTTATATGGATCGCACTGTACTCAGGCAGTTATTACCTACTAAAATTAATACACTAATAAAATGGCTAAGTAATAAGGACGAAACCAACTTTTTGGAAGTTAAGCGATAGCTAGACAATTAGGTACGCTTTGATTACGCGCGATGAAGAGAGCGAATCTACCCTTTGTATGACATGTGACAAGGGGATGAAGGGGCAATGGCTCGCCTAATTGGTCCAAGTTATGTGGTAAGAGCTGTGGTCACTAAAGATGAAAGTTCTGTGCGGTGTTTCGTGAGATTGCATATACATAGACTTACTTTATGCAGTTGTGGACTTCGGCCATAAAGAAACCACACCAAGCGTACAGTCTTAAAAGGAAAAATGCAACACACCACTACGACCTAGCTGCACGTATAAAGAAATGTTGGTAAAGTTGTAAGACTGATTCATCCACAGTTTGAGAGCCGTCACAAGCCGAACTGCACTACTAAATTATGAAATGTCAAAAGTCGGCATCGATCACTCAAACCGTTTTTGAACCGAGAAAAGCTTGTTTCACCTCACGGCATGTTAACATTGAAATGACTATGCCATCGTCTGTTCAGTAGGTTACAAGTTGTTAAGTAATCCTTATTTTTCTGTCCTGTATTTTGCCAATTATTGTTTATCCTTAGTTTTCACGTTCGTGGAGGTGCATTCTGGATTGTTTCGACACCTCTGTATTATTGCTGTGCTCTTGAAAAGTATCATTTCGTAATTTTTCTGTATGGATTTTACATCTTCAAGCAGTTTAGAGGAAATGAGTGATTTGGCAACACTTATTGAAGATGCATTTTCATTCCTTAATGAATCTTACACTTTTACAACTAAACTATAATTTGAAACAGTCAGAAGCAGAAGTCACTGTTTCAAAATTGTGCAGGAAAGCTGCTCAAAGTTTTCAAAAGTAATTTTAAATATCAAAATAGTAAAACAAATGAAAGAATTTTATGTGATGGGTCGGTTTGGAGGTACAAAGTACTGTCTCACGGTTTGACATTGTAGTATGTGTGACAGGATATTTTATTATGAGGACTTAACAACTTTTAACTTAAAATGGATGAAAAGTTGTTAAGTCACTTGACTTAGCAGCTTCTGATTCTTAATGTTAGAGTTTTTTCATTATATAATGTATGTATGTATGTATTTATTAACTGCAATTGGGTACTACCCGGTAGCAGAGTTAAGAATACAGATCAAATTACATATACTAGATTTACAACAATAATACAGTAAACAATACAAACATGATATTATTTTACTTTAGTCACTTAAAACTTATCTAATTAATTCTCTATTTACATATTATATACCATTATAATTCAAAAGTTAAACTATAAACCATTTAGATTTTTTCTAAATTTCTTCAACGACAGGGGACAGCCCTGAAAGACTGCTACAGGCAATTCATTCCATTCTTCAATGGTTCTATTAACAAAAGAAAATTTTCCTACGTCGGTTCTGTATCTTCTACCCTTAATTTTATACCTATGATCGTTTCGTCCATAATAATCCGGATTATCTAACCTTACACTAACGTCCACCCATGCCTTTACACCAGCATTAGCTTTGAATAATGCTACCAACCTATGTTTTTTACGCCTAATTCTTAAATCCTCCCATTTAGTCTCATCTCCTTTTATAGGCCCAAAATACTTGCCTCTTTTTATGAATTTTATTGCCCTCTTCTGTATTTTTTCTAATGGATCGCTTTGGTTAGCTCTATACGGGTCCCAGCATGCTACTCCATATTCCATAACCGGCCGCACTAAGGCCTTGTAGGCAATTTCCCTGGACCTAGCGCTCCCCTTTTTCAATATTCTCATTACGAAATGTAATGCCTTCCACGCATTCCTAGTTGTGGAATTTACTTGTTCGTCCCATCCAGCATTACTTGCCAGGTACACTCCCAAGTATTTGCAGCTGTCCACCTGTGGAATTTGCACCCCTCCCATGTGATAGTTAACAATAATTTTGCCCTTAGTTCTACTAAAAACAATCGATTTACTTTTCTTGGCATTAATTGACATTTTGTTAGCCGCAGCCCAATTACAGATTTCATTTAAATCATCCTGAAGAGCGGTTTCATGCACTGTATTCCGAATTTTATTATAAATGATACAATCGTCTGCAAACAACCTTATCTGGAAGTTAATATTAACAGCAATGTCATTAACAAAAATGAGAAACAGTAAAGGCCCTAGTACTGAGCCTTGTGGCACACCCGAACTAACAGTTCCACTATCAGACAGCTCTTTACCTACTTTAACTTTTTGCGTTCTCCCTTTCAAAAAATGTTTAACCCATAATACTACGCGTTTGTCAATTCCTGTATTAGCTAGCTTACAAATAAGTAAACTATGTGGCACTACATCAAAAGCTTTAGAAAAGTCAATTACCACTGCATCAGTTCTTCCCCCTGCATCTACCTCATCTGCCAAATCTTGAAATAATGAAGTAATTTGACTTTCGCACGAATACCCAGGTCTAAATCCATGTTGCGCTTCATTAAACCACTTTTTATTTTCTAACTCCTCTCGTATATATTCTGCAATTAAATGCTCCATTAATTTACATACTACTGAAGTTAGACTAACTGGCCGATAATTATTTATTTCTGTTTTATTACCCCCTTTATAAATCGGAACTATAATAGCTTTTTTCCAGTCTTCCGGTAAGGCACAGTTGTTAATTGACATGTTGAACAAGAGCATTAGATAGGGAATCATGGCTTCACCCCCAAGCTTTAATATTTCAGTAGGTATATTATCTGGTCCCCTTGATTTTCGGTTTTGCAGCATCTTAATCCTTTTGCGTAATTTGGGCGCCATTATTTGAAAAATCGTTTCTCCACTCTCCCCAATTTCCTGTTCGGAACTATCGTCGGATTTAAGAAAAACCGATACAAAATGCGAATTTAATATATTAGCTTTGTCCCTATCACTTAATACATCTATCCCATTAACGTTAAAATCTGATATGCTCTCTTTATTTCCCCTGACTAGTGGCAGATTTTACAAATATCCCATATTTTTTCCGGAGAAATGTTTGGATAGCCTCCCCGTTCGCCCTATGGAAATCCCAACTAATTACTTGTTCCGTTTCAAACTGGTTTGTCTGCCCTTTCCAATTTATGTCTAATTGCACACACTGATGGTCACTTATACCTGGCAAGACATCGCATGCAGAAAACAATGACTCAGGTTTGCATAAAAATACGTCCAGTAATGCTGTTTGTCGAGTAACAGTTTTCACTACTTGAAATAACCCCTGCTCCCAAACCAGAAAGTTAACGAGCTTTTGAGCTTCACCTCCTATTAACTGTCCGTCCCAGTTTACATTTGGCAGATTTAGATCCCCTGCTAATATAACATTTTTTTCCTCTTCGGAAGAGATTTTCTCCACTAGTTTATGAAGTGTAGCATAATCAGTTTCTCCAGGTGGTCTATAGCAAGATATTATTGTTAAATTATTTCCTTTGTTTGCTTGATCAATAATTTCGTTTGCCATAATCTCAACCTCTTCTTCTACCCATAATGCTTTGCTGTTTAGCTCTGATTTAGCGCAAATAAAGATTCCCCCTCCCCTTCCATCCCTGTCCCTCCTAAACACCCTGTAATCTGTTCTGAATACTTCTGAATCATTAATGTCAATATTCAGCCATGATTCCGTACCTATAATGACACTTGGATTGCATATTTCTACTAAATTCCAAAACTCAACAATTTTATTCATAATACTACGGCAATTTACCTGTAGCAGCTTTAAGGAATCAGCCCCTACCTGAAAGTCTACGTTTTCCTGAAGTTGGTGTCATTGCTGCCCTTGATGCTCGTTGCCGTCAGCCCACTTCGTCACCCTCGCGAACAAAGCTGCCAGCTTTGACGATCCTCTTCGGTTCAAGTGTACTCCATCCCGTCCATAGTCCCAGTCTTCAATCCACGAATTCGGGTCAAGAAACTGAGCACCCAGTCGCTCCGCTACCCATGAAAAAGCTTCATTTACCTGCATCACCTTTCTCCAGCTGGAGTCGCGTCGTCTTAGTACTCCACTGACGACTATTTTTGCTGAAGGAAACAGCTGTTTTGTCCTTTTAACTAAGTCGTACATGTCACCCAACATATAGTTAACACTTCTCCGCAAGTCATTGCTCCCAACATGTAATACGATTGTCCGATAGTTGCCTTCCATCTCCTCTTGCTTTCTCTCGATTTCCCTCAGCAGACCGTCAACTCTTATGCCAGGATAGCAAACTACCTCCGCCGTTGGATTTCCAGCATGTCTCACAATAGAGTCACCGACTATAAGGCTAGATTTCTCCTCTTCTTTTACTCTTTCTTCCCCCTGCTCCCTCAGTTGACGGTTTTCAGCTTCGAGCCTCCGAATGATATCTTCCGCCTGTTGTAGTTTAATGCGTAGTTCCCGTGCTTCTTCTTGAAGCTGCTCCAGTTTCCTCTGATTTGCGGTGACGGTCTTGGCTCCCCTGCATTCCTTACATTCCCAGGTTTCCTCGATGTTCATGTCCCTCTTCACTTTCTGGCAGCCAAAGTGGAACCACTTCGAGCAATTACTGCACATAAGTCCGGTCCTCAGAACTTTAATACAGCTCCCACATCGTTCGTCCGCTACAGGTCCTGGATTAATCTCAATTCCGCCTATCACTAGTAAAGTTACTAACACAAAAATTACAAAATAACTCTGTGAAGTTTCCGTAGTACCTTCACGCTGACTACCTGCTCCCCGTGAGCGCAGACCCGACCACATTCCGATCCTCGCCCGGTAAACCACCAAGTCAACACCCATTGTCTCAACTCGTTTCTACCTGCCTCTCTACCTGGCACGTCCGATCTCCTCAAGCTCCAGACACCATGTAGCCATGGATAAACTATTACTTTATTTTCAGCAATACATCTCTACTATGTAGTTCATGGATAGACATACATCACTTCCATATGTCATTGTGTCATAAAATGTGGTACCTTCTGTCAGAGTGACATGTTCCAGTAGTGAACGAACATCGTAATATCTCCTATCTCCTCAAAAGAGACTGGGGACGATAAAGTGACGAACTTCTGATATACATCCTCTTTGGAAATACCCCCCCCCCCCGGATTAAAGTGAATTCAGGAATACTTCTTACAAGGACATGGTCGAGGGCATCTTTGAAGTCAAAAACTTCAACAATTGAGTGCCATCATGTTCCCCGTTATCGGTCAGTGCACAACATCAATGGGCTTCTTCTGTAGTGAATCTTTGATCAGTTTTTGACCCATGTGTCGCGGGCTAAGACTTTATCCATTGATCGTCTCTTGTTCTCAATATTGCCAAAAATTCTGTCAATAGACATGAAAGAGTGCCCTGGTATTGGCAAGTACAGATAAACTTTCTGAAAGTGCACGTGAGGAATGTATCAGCAGCTGATATCAAAGAGCTTGAGTGGCACCACCAAACGGCTAATGCGACAACTACTTGACTTAACAACTTTTATTTCTGAAATTGCCAGAATCTAACATCTTTTGATCCGCAAATCTTTTAGCACTATTACAGAACTCGTATTCGGAGTGTTTACAGGATTTCTCAAAAACATTGACTTAACAACTTCTGAACCTTAGTGCTTCAATTACTAAAGTCTGTCTACTCAAAGCAAGTGCACGGCGGCCGCTTTCTTTGAGGAACCCTCATAATCGTTTTACAACATGGACCCTCCTCCTGACGGTCCCCTCTACAAGGTTGCAACATTTTAACATCACCGTCTTGCACCTAATGAAACAGAACAACTGGAAGTTGGAACTTTGGCAACTGAGACTCCACGCGGAGTAGACATGCAACTGTCATTTTCAGAAAATCGGGATTGCTATTGGTTCCAAACGTCAGTGTTCCATTTCTGAAGTGTGAAGATAGATTTACGACGGTCATTAGTGGGCGGAAAGGTCAGGTTCTTTGAGCTCCCTTTGACTGGGAACTGCACACACGTTGGCTAAACAGACTTTACATAATATGAGACAGCCCCTAATCAGATACCCCATCTTGTAAATGCTGGTTTTGGTGGGAGGGCAATGTCTTGTACGATTTCTCGAAATTGTTGTATCACTGAAGGCGCCTTAAGAAATATTCTCTTCGTCACAGATAATGTGTCAACGTTACTAAACATTGCATGGATCTCGTCAACCAATCTGTGGAATCCATGAGTAAGGCACGTTCTTTGCTACCTTCACCATATAGGGGGCAGCATCCGTAGCGAACAGTAGTACGTCTTCGTATTTAACTTCAAGACGCCATAAAAGACAAATAGCGTTATCAAACAAGACTGCTATAGAATAATGATTTACGTTATCCAGAAACTATGTAACCAATAAAGTGGTTTTACCTGGAGAATCCTTCTTCTAAAATAACGTGCCGATTAGTATATTTTTACAAAAGTTATCGAAAATAGGGATTGTCTGCTTTACCCAACGGAGTACTAGCTTTGATCTTCATTTCACATATATCCTTGGCATAGTCTGCTTTTGTATTGGATACTGGCTTTGATGTTGAGGACATCACTACCTTTAACCCGGTGTTGTCCTTGGGGCAATATGACCCGAAAAGAAATTTGTCTTTCCATTACTCATTTAGATGCAATCATTGGTGCTTGCAATTTTATGTATTTGTTGCTCTTGAAACAAATATATTGGCGAGCAAAGAGTTCTACGTGATGTGGCTCAGGGTAAAGCAATGAGGTTTCTCTCAAGGTATGCGTGGATATGTATGAGAAGGATAGTGTTAATGACACTGGAATGCCCGTTTTAAACTGGATTACTGACTGCTTCTTTTATCAGAACATCAAACTTGAAGTTGCCGACCAAGGGTTACCAATGTATCACTGTTCAGACTTACTAAAGGCGAAGTGTTTATTACTCGATAATAATTAATTACATATAAACCGACAAATATCTTCTCTCATCACTTCTGGTCTGCCCTCGACCAAGACAGAAGAAGAGGACTGCCCTAACCGGCCTCACGTCTCGGACTGATTGTCCTCACAGCTGCGCGTGAGTGTCTAGCTTTCACTTTCTCAAAGCCCTTTATACACACAAAGATTCCCTTTTTAACAATATTATCCATTGTCATTAGGGTCCGAAGAATGCCTTATTCAACAAAGACAAGTGCTATCGCTTAGACATCTGTTTTTCGCGTGTCTTTTGTTACACGACTCAACCAACTGCACCTGTTCGTGTCGTAACAAACATACAAGACTCCTTTCACATCCATTACTATTCTTTATACATTGCATCCCTTAATTTCGGCATCACTCTTCATAACTACTTCTTTTAAACTGTTGCATTTTTGGAAACATTTATTTGATTCTTCTTGTTACACGTATGTTCCCCGAGTCAATATGACCCGATTGTTTTTAATAATCATATCCAAATCCATGTGCATGGCAGCAAACACAACAATACAGTCAGCTGTTGACTATTCAACAATGAACGATGTAGGGTTGAACGTATGAACGTATATAGCAGAATATAAATCAGTTACGTCTGATTGACTGTTGAAGGAAGACGTTATTTTAGTTCTTGCAGTAAATAGTGGTGCGTTCCTATCATGGAGAAACATTGCCTAACTGGTGCGAGCGCTGCAGACCCCTAGCACTCGTGGTACCTCTGACGTTACTAGAGGAACCTCGGGCCGAACATTCGAGCCCCTCCCAACAGGGATTTGTTCGGATTGGGTTGGACTCGATGGGGCAGTGGTTCCCGATACCCGTGGGAGATCGGGTACGTCTTTGGACGGGGTTGAGGGAAGCCATAAATTCCCTGGTACTAGCCAGCATAGTTAGTAGAAGGTGTGCTAGATCACCAGGTGGCCCTACCGAGGTTATTCGGTAGCCTTCCCCTTTGGGGTTGGCGCGCGTAAGTGGCGTATCCAGTTCCATCCCATCTTGTGTTTTCGCAACAGATAGGGGGGGGGAGGCTTGTTAGTCTCTAGGTGTTGCCCTATGGAAAGCCCCATGGAGGCACCGGGCACCCTTCGGGGACAGCTCGCTAACTCCCTGGTCATTAGACGGGGGTCAGTCTTCACTTTTTGTGGATTGCCCTGGTAGATACTCTCGAGTTTATATATTATCTCTCGGGTTTTACGTTTACATGATAAATGTGATCGACGGGTTCCTATAAGGGACCAATGGGAACAGTGGGCGGAAATACTGGCAAAATTATATAATCCTGGATCAAATGTAACTGTTTAATGGAAAGAACAATTAAATAACATTAAGTTTCATGTATTAATATCTTCATAATGCCTTATCTTTGAATTTTGCACACCGGGTCATTATAACCCGAAGGTCCAAGAGAGTATACTATTGATAAGAACACAAGTGTCTTTTTGATGTGTTTTGCTCTTACAATGTTTTACGCAATACTTTAAACTGATAGGTACTCACATGCGCAGCTCCTTTATGTCATTGTACGTAATACTGCAACGTATTTTATTATTATTGTCAAAGTTTATTGCGATAGAACGACAGAGAGTGCACTGTCCTAGTTGTTTTGTGTCGCGCACAGATGTTTCATCTTCAGTGGTGGCTATCGTTGCCATAGCAACCCTCCCTCGCATAACCGTTGAAGGAACTGTCAGCTTCGCTGTCGGACAGATGAGCTGCCCTCAGTTTGGGTTTACGTGGGGGTGTCTGTCCTAAAGTTTTAATTATCACCCTTAAAAATGTGACAGAGAGTTTGTGTTGATATGTGCTTGTTAGTTCTTCTCTATGTAGTCACCATCTAGAGTTACATATCGTTCCCAGCGTTTCTTGACCTTCCAAACACCTTGATTGTAGAAGTGTGCAGAATTCGCTTTAAACCAGTCTTCCACTTCGTTAATGACTCATTTGTGTTGTCAAATCGGTGGTCACGCAACGGATTCTTCATTTTCTGGTACAAGAAAAAGTCCCTTGGTGCGAGATCGGGCGAATAAGGCGGATGCTCTAAGATCTCAAAGCCACATTCCCTTGTTTTGTCAACTGCAACTTGAGAAGAATGAGCTGGTGCATTGCCAGACAGAAGACGAACAGCTTTGTAGAGCAAACCGCGTCGTTTCTTAATCAGAGCTGCTCGTAACTTGTCCAGAAGATTGTAGTAGTATCTTCCAATGATGGTTTGACCTTTGGCAAGATAATCTGTTAGGATGACTCCACGACAGTCACAGAAAACTGAAAGTATGAACTTCCCAGCTGACTTTTGCACCTTTGCCTTTTTGGGAGGGGGGAGTTGGCATGTTTCCATTCCATGCTCATGGTTTTTGTCTCTGGATCAGACTGATAGATCCAGGATTCATCCATGGTTACCAGGCGATCAATAAATTGTCTTCATCCTGTTCCTACAGCATCAATATTGGTCTTGAAATCACTTGCCGTGTTTGCTTTTGGAAAGTGGTTAGCAAACCTGGAACTCACCGAGCAGACACCTTGGACATGTGCAGTTCGTCCATACACTACCATAACTAAGATGTGTCTCATTCCTGATCGCTTGGATGGTTGCTCGTCTGTCTTCCAGTATTAAACACTCCACTTTCTTCACTGTGACAGCTGACGGTCTACCAGTTCTTGGCTCATCTTTCAGAGACATGTCACCAGTTTGAAAATTCCTTTTCCACGTCACAATAGTGTCATATGATGGTGAATCTTTTACATAAACAGCCGTCATCCCATCATGGATTTCGCGGGCAGTTTTGCCCTTAAAATGCAGGAACTTGAGCACACTACGAGCATCAAGTTTCCCCATCTTACACCTTAGTCACATCTGGCACTCGCTCTGAAAAAAAGACTCAAATCACTGAAACTATTAGCATTATGTCCCGAGGGATCAATGATGACACTGAAAAATGTTCATCCTTCTAGTATAAAAACTACAGGATGATAATTAAAACCGTACGCCACTCTCTCGTATTGTACTCGCCTTCGCCAGAAGGAAGCGTTCACTACGGTGCACCAGTGTGGACCTCTGTGAGTCTGTCAGCCAACCTTAACCTTTGTGGTACCTGCACATCATCCGTTCCTCTTGAGAGTGGAGAGCAACACTGAGCACCCTAGGTTGGTTACATGATCTCATCGATTGATAGTTGCGGCGAGGCCTTGCCCTTGGGGGGGGGGTTAAAATCGTCCTTATTCTGTGCTAGATCGATTATTGAAACAAACATTTTGATTAATACAAAATGTTCTCCATGTGCACTCATTTGTACAAGGATTTGTGTTTATTGAAAGCTAATGTCTAAGCTGCAGTGAAAGTTTCTAGCGTGTCTTCCTCACGTTGAAGAGGCCCCGAGTTCCGATCACGGTGAGGGTGACTTATTTTCCAGAGTCTTCCCTTATTCTGTAATATGAATATCGGGTAACGCTAAGCTCTGTGAGCCCTAGGCTCATTTCAGCATGACTTACTTTGGAGGATGCCGAATTTCTGCCAAATATAAATGACGTAAGGGTGGAGTTTCAAATAGTGCGAAATGTACTTAATGGAGGAGAAATGGTACAGTGAACTCTGGAAATGAAAATGCCAAAATTGTTGAAAATGTTATTGAATATAATGCCAGATACTGCCGTAGAAATGCCTTCCTTTTTTTAATTATTCTGTTTAAATTAACGTTCTGTGATGTTAAGTCAGATCGGACGATGAATGAAATGAGTCCATGATCGATAGAGCTTAGAGTTACCCGACATTTATATTTCAGGATAAGGGAAAACCTCAAAATAGTTTATCCAGATAACTCACCCTCACCGAGATTCGAACTCGGGACCTCTTGAAGTTGAGGCAGACAGGCTACACCTGCGCTACCTTGTTTGATTATCCTTTGGGACTGGGATAGATTCAATCCTGAACGCATAATGTTTAAAGTGGAACTTACCTGAAACTTCTTTGGATATCTGGTAAATGTGTGTCGATATGTGAATTGCAGAATTCGTTAAATCGGGTATAGCTGATTATCGATTTTAAAATTATTTGTTTGGTTTTATAATTACAGACTACATGACTTAAGACTAACAGGTAGATTTTAAGCTACTTTGGGCTATAAAATGTCACTTTTTGCCTATCAACCTGACGGGGCGCTCCTCAGCAGGGAGGGATAATGTGAAAGTATACTATGCATGCTCAGACTGAAGCGGAACGACCGCAGACGGTAGTGTCCTGCGGACTGAAACTCCCTGGTGGCCGCTCTTAAACTTACCTCCCTTCAAACTGCAGGCTTGCACGTGCCTTATGGGCTCGTAATTCCTATGCTTCCCCAATCCGGTGGACAAGCAAATCCTTTGCTTTGCAAACGACACTGTCTCCGACCTTTAGAACTCTGAAATACCCAAGCAGGATGAATGGTGAAGGGAAGTGAGAAGTGAGGTGAAACTAAAGGGACATCAGATTTGGGGAATGTACCTAATTTGTCTTCCCAGAACTCGCGTAGAATCGGGAATCTCCGGAAAAAAAACTGTGAGTTGGTAAGGTCGGTCACGGAAATTGAACTAACGGTATCCTGAATGACACCACCGGATCTTAAATCAGTTAAAAGGTCATAATGCATTCATATATGGTTGTACTAAGGTCGGAAAGTGTGTACTTCAAGAATGTGTCATGTCACTCCAGTTAGTGGTTATTAAAATGTATTTTTATTCTATAAAATAATTTCTTGTTAAAATATAACTTTTAGATTTAATGTTGAATTTGAACTTTAAGACTTCTATATACCAAAACTTTGGAAAAGTGACTTAGATCGCTTTCTAGCATGACTTAAATGGATTTATACATAGAGAATAACTGGAAGTTTGCATGTAAAGTTGCACACGTTTATATTTTGCTCTAAGTTGTCGATGCCGTCCCTATATCTCTCGTAATTAGAAAGCCACAGTCCTATATCAAACAAACTGTAATTACTAAATGTAGCTCTGGAATTTATCAATCAAAATGGAGAACAAATACCAGTGGTGCACCGCAAGGCTCTGTGCTGGGTCCAATGATTTATATACTCTACACTAATGATTTACCTCATCGTATAAGTGGGAATCCAATATTGTGTGCAAATGACACATCAGTTATTTTACAAAATATGGGTCTTTATAGTTTGCAATCTGATATAAGTAACACATTAAGTAACTTTGATAAATGGCTCATTAATAAGTTAGATAAAACAAAAACCAGTATTATATGGTTTAAAACTACCGTTAATGCTAATTTCAACAAGATAACTCAGATAGTAATATCACAAAATGTTTAGAGTAATATATTAGGAATACACGTAGATGAATATTTAAAATGGAATATCCACATTAAACATTTGACCAAGAAATCATTATGTCTGAAACATATAATGCATATAGAAATCAAAATTTGTCTACTATAGTTATTTTTATTCAACAATGGCGTATGGTATGTATTGTGGGGAAATGCATCTGGATGGAAACTGTATTTAAACTTCAATATATATATATATAATACGTATAATGTTACGTGCTAGCTTTTAAATATTCAAGTAAACCATTATTTAAAAAATTAAAAATATTTACAGTGTCCACAGTATATAGTTTATAGCTACTCATTTATATATATAAAAATTGTGACAAATTTATGCAAAAACAAAATCGTCATCATTACAGCACTCGAAAAGAGTCCAGCATACAGTATTCTATGCATAGACTAACACTTTACGAGAAAAAAAACACAATATTAATATGGGTATAAAGTTATATAACAAATTTCCTCAAAGATTCGAAGAAATAAAGTCTTCAAAATTGTTTAATAAAGGTATAAAAGAATTGTTATTAGATAAGACATTACTGCATACAAGAATTCATGCATGGCACTGTATTATAAGTACAGTGCGATTCACATAAACCTGAACCAATAATATGACACACGCACTACTTTGGGAGATTACATTACACTATTTACATCTCAGAGAAAATGTTGGAAGTGTCCTCCACCAGCATCTATACATGTTTGTACTCGTCTCACCATATTTTCTGCAGTTTTACTTAGAGTATCCTCACAATCTTACCTATTTCGGTTTGAATGGACTCCTTGAGAACATCAATTGTCCATGGCGTATTCTTGTACACTCTATTTTTTAGATAGCCCCACTACAAACAAAATCCGGTGAGGTTAGGTCAGGGGATCTGAGGGTCACAGACCTTTTGAGAATATTCGATTATCAAAGAAGCTGGTTACAAGTTCCATGGTGTTATTAGATGTATGGCATGTTGCTCCATCTTGCTGGAAATAACCATCACTCAATTCGGTATCATCTCCGTAAAACTTGAGAGAATATGGTGAGACGAGTACAAACATGTATAGATGCTGGTGGAGGACACTTCCAACATTTTCTCTGAGATGTAAATAGTGTAATATAAACTCCCAATTGTATATTATACTCTCCCAAAGTTACACGTGTGTCCTATTATTGGTTCAAAATGGTCCAGGCTTATATGGATCACACTATACTACTAAACCTAGAATTATTTATATTTCAGAAATTATTTATATTAAATGAATAATGTCTTTTATACCATCTACATATTAGAATTAGTTTTCTCTTTTATTTGAGCTCTTGTTTTATATATAAGTTGACGAGTGAGCAGTTTCCAATGTAAACGTTATGTGACAGTTTGACAAGACAGTGCAAAAAGTGCAGTAGATCTCACAGTTGGTGTTATGATTGGTCCATGTGTATTATTGAGGTCGACAAAACACAGAGCGAGACGCGCCTATTGATTGGAGCTTTAGTTTGGCTGGATAGCGCGACTGCGCGTAGTCACTAGGTAGTACTGTACGCTTGCTATTCCTTTTAATTGAACGTGTAATGGATTCTTGCTCCATATTGATCTCTTATCCTTCACATGGTATCATGCATTTTTTATAATATTTTGCTTCAATTTGTGACCTCCTTGGACACGCACATTATAAACAGTGTCACGACGACATTTGGTCCAAAAAGTCTATTTCCGGTTTTTATGCTTAACATTCAACATGTTAGGCTTTTCAGTTGAAAGGGGGCCGTTCTAACTTGCTGTTAGGTACATATTATCTTTAATTGCAATTTACTATAACTCGTACGCTTTTCTCTGCAACTAATTAAGCTACACTGGTCATTTCTCAGTCAAAACCTAGTGCACTTCCAACTAACATCATTTCTCTTATTACTAATCATAAGTAGTTAACAACTTACACCTTGTTACATTTCCGTGATCACAATTCACACATTTTTGGGGGCAGATATATTAAGATGTGGAACCAAATTTAAGGTGAATTTGTCCAGTAATGCGAGTATTAAAGCATATAAAAATTCAGTACGAAATACTGTGCACCAACGCAAAGTAAGTCCCTGAAAGGAATGTGCCACCCTTACACAGTGGGACAAGGACAGCGAATGTGTATGACAGAGAGCACCTGATACACAAGAAGCAGAACCGTTACAAAAATGTGCCCTATTCACTCTGTACACTAAAACCAAGAGGATTTATTCGCAAAAGTACAAGAATGTCAGAATGTTTTTGAATGATCTGTAACTGATCTGACATGGAGAGGGTGTAGGAACCTTCGCAAACCCCCGTCCGTCTCACTCCCCGGAGACCTTCTCTCCTTTCCTAGGCGTTGACATCCATAGAGCAAAGTATACCTGAATGTAACACTGACAATTTTGAAATGTTTGATTTTGTTTCTCACAAGTTTGTAGCATTGTTTTTCAGCACATGAAGGCCATTTTACATCCATTATGGTCAGGAAAGATTTCTGTATTGAGTGTCAGAGTTTCATTACATTACGTTAAGTAGTTGTTGAGAAAGTGAAGATCAACGTCGACACTAAAATAGTTAAGTGTCGAGGTTCTACTCCCATTACTCCTGGACACGTAGGACCAAGGAACTGGGCCTTCTTCTACCGGGAGCGATGGATACTCCAGGGCTCTTTCCATAGGGCAATACCTTGAGTCTAAAAAGCCCCCCCCCCACTGAGCACAACGTCAAGACGGGATGGCAGTGGATACGCCACTTACGCGCGTCAACCCCGGAGGGAAGAGTACCGAAAACCTCGGTGGGGCTGCCTGGTGATCTAGCACACCTACTACTAGCTCTGCAGTCTAGTACCCGGGACTTATTAGGTAACCCCGCAGGGAAGACTACCGAATAACCTCGGTGGGGCCGCCTGGTGATCTAGCACAACTTCTACTAGCTCTGCAGTCTAGTAACTCGGACTTATTAGGTAACCCCGCAGGGAAAACTACCGAATAACCTCGGTGGGGCCGCCTGGTGATCTAGCACAACTTCTACTAGCTCTGCAGTCTAGTAACTCGGACTTATTAGGCAACCCCGCAGGGAAGACTACCGAATAACCTCGGTGGGGCTGCCTGGTGATCTAGCACACCTCCTACTAGCTCTGCAGTCTAGTACCCGGGACTTATTAGGTAACCCCGCAGGGAAGAATACCGAATAACCTCGGTGGGGCCGCCTGGTGATCTAACACACCTTCTACTAGCTCTGCAGTCTAGCACCCGGGACTTATTAGGTAACCCTGCAGGGAAGACTATCGAATAACCTTGATGGGGCCACCTGGTGATCTAGCACACCTTCTACTAGCTCTGCAGTCTAGTACCCGGGACTTATTATGTAATCCCGTAGGGAAGAATACCGAATAACATCGGTGGGGCCGCCTGGTGATCTAGCACACCTTCTTCTAGCTCTGCAGTCTAGTACCCGGGACTTATTAGGCAACCCCGCAGGGAAGACTACCGAATATCCTCAGTGCAGCCGCCTGGTGATCTAGCACACGTTCTACTAGCTCTGCAGTCTAGTACCCGGGACTTATTAGGCAACCCCGCAGGGAAGACTACCGAATATCCTCAGTGCAGCCGCCTGGTGATCTAGCACACGTTCTACTAGCTCTGCAGTCTAGTACCCGGGACTTATTAGGTAACCCCGTAGGGAAGACTACCGAATAACCTCAGTGGGGCCACCTGGTGATCTAGCACACCTTCTACTAGCTCTGCAGTCTAGTAGCCGGGACTTATTAGGTAACCCCGTAGGGAAGACTACCGAATAACCGCAGTGGGGCCGCCTGGTGATCTAACACACCTTCTACTAGCTCTGCAGTCTAGTACCCGGGACTTATTAGGTAACCCCGTAGGGAAGACTACCGAATAACCTCAGTGGGGCCGCCTGGTGATCTAACACACCTACTACTAGCTCTGCAGGCTAGTACCCGGGACTTATTAGGTAACCCCGTAGGGAAGACTACCGAATAACCTCAGTGGGGCCGCCTGGTGATCTAGCACGCCTACTACTAGCTCTGCAGTCTAGTACCCGGGACTTATTAGGTAAACCCGTAGGGAAGACTACCGAATAACCTCAGTGGGGCCACCTGGTGATCTAACACACCTTCTACTAGCTCTGCAGTCTAGTACCCGGGACTTATTAGGTAACCCCGCAGGGAAGACTACCGAATAACCTCAGTGGGGCCGCCTGGTGATCTAGCACGCCTACTACTAGCTCTGTAGTCTAGTACCCGGGACTTATAAGGCAACCGCGCAGGGAAGACTACCGAATAACCTCGGTGGGGCCACCTGGTGATCTAACACACCTTCTACTAGCTCTGCAGTCTAGTACCCGGGACTTATTAGGTAACCCCGCAGGGAAGACTACCGAATAACTTCAGTGGGGCTGCCTGGTGATCTAGCACACCTTCTACTAGCTCTGCAGTCTAGTACCCGGGACTTATTAGGTAATCCCGCAGGGAAGACTACCGAATAACCTCAGTGGGGCCGCCTGGTGATCTAGCACACCTACTACTAGCTCTGTAGTCTAGTACCCGGGACTTATAAGGCAACCGCGCAGGGAAGACTACCGAATAACTTCAGTGGGGCTGCCTGGTGATGTAACACACCTTCTACTAGCTCTGTAGTCTAGTACCCGGGACTTATTAGGTAACCCCGCAGGGAAGACTACCGAATAACTTCAGTGGGGCTGCCTGGTGATCTAGCACACCTTCTACTAGCTCTGCAGTCTAGTACTCGGGACTTATTAGGTAATCCCGCAGGGAAGACTACCGAATAACTTCAGTGGGGCTGCCTGGTGATCTAGCACACCTTCTACTAGCTCTGCAGTCTAGTACCCGGGACTTATTAGGTAACCCCGCAGGGAAGACTACCGAATAACTTCAGTGGGGCTGCCTGGTGATCTAGCACACCTTCTACTAGCTCTGTAGTCTAGTACCTCGGACTTATTAGGTAATCCCGCAGGGAAGACTACCGAATATCCCCAGTGGGGCTGCCTGGTGATCTAGCACACCTTCTACTAGCTCTGCAGTCTAGTACCCGGGACTTATTAGGTAACCCCGCAGGGAAGACTACCGAATAACTTCAGTGGGGCTGCCTGGTGATCTAGCACAACTTCTACTAGCTCTGTAGTCTAGTACCTCGGACTTATTAGGTAACCCCGCAGGGAAGACTACCGAATATCCCCAGTGGGGCCGCCTGGTGATCTAGCACACCTTCTACTAGCTCTGTAGTCTAGTACCTATAAACTGCTAAATGTAAAAATCAAAATGCTAAATATCAGTGACCCCTTTAATTGGATATTACGCGTCATCTGCCGGCAACATAACCAACTCTTGCAACTGTAGCGGGGGAGGGGGGGGGCTGAGATTTGTTGATTTCTTACAAAGCTATGATTAGTGCAGCTGTACGAATACAAGATTCCAAGTTTTGTTGGTTTATTTCTCTTTTTCGTGGGTGTCGCTGTTGACCTCTCCTCGTGATGTTGTTGCCTTAAATCGCTTCCAAACAGCATTTGTGTTACCAGTTCCCTGAGAGCTTGGTCATTATTGTGCATGTCGAGTATTTAAAAGGTGTTTGCTTACACAAAGTTAAACTCATAATATACATTAAAGCTTCAAATCAAGATTTATATCTGGGTATGCAGTGTTATGGGTAGATGTCCTCCAACGTCAAGTCCTTTCGGACGATGAATGAAATGGGTCAAATGATGCTCAAATGAATACAGGGTCCATGGAGTTTAGAGTTACCGGACATTAATCTTTGAGAATAAGTGAAAATCCCGGGGGAAAAAAACCTTGTTGATATTTGAACATAGCTTTGGGTAAAATAGGAATCAAAAAATTGTATAATAAATAAAAAAGAGACATACACGCTAGCACCTAAGCTACAAAGGCGGGCGAGAAGGATTTTTGTAGCACAAAGTCTACAAGATGTGAACATATGCTTAATAACGCGTTGGCGGATTTTTAAAGTGATAAACATGTTTTGGCAATGCATTTATTTTATTAAATAGCGAATTATGTGTCCTGTAACATAAGGTGTTTAATTTTTGCCAGCTTATATACTTTTTGTTTCTTTAGCTAAATAAAATGTAGAAAAAAGGGCATTTTCGTAGTGCGAAAGCCACAAATGCCGTTCAAGCAAAAGAAGAGGATGTTCAAAATGCTCTGTATTGTTGCTTTAACACTGCATTTATAACCCGAAAAGAACAACAGTTTATAAACATAAAAAAATTGAAGCGTCATTTTACAGAGCACATAACTCTTTATCGAATAATACAAAACACATTACGTTAAATAAAAGTGATGTAATGAAAAAGGCGAGGAAATTATTAATCAGTTTAAAGGTATTGTAACTAAGTGGGCTGGTAGAATCAAAAGTCTTGTTTGCAGAAATTTAAAAGACTCGTTATTGCACTGAGAGACGCTTTGCAAAACCCTTGCAGCAGTAAAATGTCATGACATTGACCTACAACAGTCTTCAAGGTCGTCTCGTTACTTCGCCGCATGTAAACAAACAAAAGATTCCACTACGGTACATCACACAGCTGCAACTGACTGACTCTCACACTTTGGCCAGTCATTGCTCTAGAATGGAGTAGAGCATTCGATAACAATCGTGGCGGCAGCGGAAAATTCCAGCTTCTCTCTGCCAATGCAATCGGTGACAGTGTTATTTGAGGAATAAAGAAATGTTAGCTAGTTTTTACCTTTAAAGAAACGTTTAAGTCGTTGGGTTAGTTTTATTAATTATAAGTATTTGCGTGTAATTTGGTCTTCTTAAGAGACAATGAATTATTTTTTGTACGCAATAAAAGTTAGCCCTTTATAAATGTATCTTTAACGACTTCACAATGGTGCATATGTATAGGAAGTGTAGGGGGTGCCATTTTACCTTGTCATGTGGAACTGACATGGACTGTACTGTTATCGGTCGCGCAAGTAAACAACTACAAGCAGGTATAGCCGCCAGACTGCCAGAGCAAATAAAACAGTTGCGTTATACTACGCCTTGACCTAGCGTCTGCACACACTTGCAAGGCAATGCTTCAGTAGTTCTCAGAGTACTACGATTCGTTGTTTTCGACCTATGCATGTTTGATGGCCGTGCTGTACATCTGATATCATTCATACCCTGTGTCCAGCTAACTTGTATCTCTCCGGCCTTTAGAAATTTGTATGGTAGTTCGTTGCAACGTGTCTAGTTCCATCTCGGTCTAAGCTGCGTGAAAGGGTATTTAATGACGTCACCATAAGGCACTGATTTTCTGTAATCACTCGAGATGAATTGCTTCTTTAGCCGGTCTATCTGCTGCTTCATTACCTTCAATTCCGAACGATATGGACTCCACGAATATTTTTGTAAGAGCTGGATAAAAAGGTAGTAGTATGAAATAGACTAGATACGATCTGATTCTCTCATGTCTGAAGATCGTGTGTGAAAATTTGGAACTCTGATGTGTAACTGTCGTATGTGTGTGGAAGTGGGTGGTGTGTATGTTGTTGACGTCATAGAATAGATATGACTGTGTAAGTACGCGCGTCGTTGTAGTCGTGGTGGTGGTGAGGTTGATGTGTTCCCCTTTTGTACATGTAAATGAATTAAATTGAAACACTCCTTATAAGAATGTACCAGATATTCTTGGGTTCATGTCTCGAATAGGAGGGGGGGGGGTTCCTGTGTGCTTAAACATTCAAGTGTAAAAATCGAAAACAGAGAGGGAGGGGGAAGAGAGTTCGTTTTCCATAAGCATGTGCAAGTGTGGGTATGAGAATGGTGTGCGTGTTCCATGAATCGCGTTATGAAGAAATGTTATCTGGGAGCCGATCGGTGGTGAGGCGTTCCTCATAGCTTTTGTTTTTTGTTAAAAATTGTTGATAAATTTCCGACTCCTTCTTCAAGTATAAGAACTTAAGCACAGTGAGGATGAGTTACAGTTAATAGTCACATGTTTTTAATAACGAGACGATGTCGTGACTGGGTTCCTCTCTCCATGCTCCCATTGCATTAGCAGAAGTAACTAAGGGTATCAACACTGATATAAAATATAACAGTGGATTAAAAATAAATATATATGATCGATATTTGCGTATAAGTTTAGCAAATGAGACGTGTGGGGATCGAAGTTTACGCCTAAGTACACAACGTTAAGTATATGGAGTGGAGTGCCAAATTGAATGCTAAGTTCCATACGAAGTTGATTTATGTTAAGAATAACTGAGTTGAGACGTGGAAGGATTTGAATGTAATAATAGCGTCGTAATTTATGTCAATCACGGTGGGTCACATCGATGTAGTAATATAATTCTCCCCTGTATACTTCCACAATACTTCGTATGTCAAAATGTTGTTTGTTTGTTTCATTGAAACATAAGTTCTGAAGAAAACAGAAGAAATGCACATCCCAGAAACCTTTGATTCAAACATCTACTTACATGTAAGATTAATAATGAAACAAATAATAACCCATTTGGGTATAACGTCTAGACAATAATCCTCTGAGTTGTATACAATAAATAAGAAACTGTTCGTTCTCGTGGGGATTCCATTACATTTTCATTTGAATTATCTCTAAGCATAACTAATTGTTCACTGTGATCTTTCAAATGGAAATCGGACCTTAGCCGTGTGCAATCTCCTCCAGGTCCACCAAAAGCTTGCTAGTTAGTTTTCCTGCTGTGGTTCTGTTATTTGAACATTTCGCACAGGTGCCATTAATATTTCCGGACCTTCACTCTTCTCTCGAAAATACCTCTACGAACTTCTGCCATCGTCAGACTGGTTCTCTTCTCGTTGGTAATGTTCATTAAGCCCGTTTCGATTTCCCCTTATGCTGTATGGCCTGCGATAGGAATCTGTCTCAGTTCTTAACAAGTCTGTTGTCTGTCTCCCATCCAACCTTGTCAGATTGTTCCTACCCCTCTCTCTCCGTTCGCAATCCTGTCCGCGCATTTCATTTAAGTTTCTTGCTCTACGATACATGTTTTGACGGCTACGTCCACCTCTCGGTTCATTTCCTTGTGGTCTGTACTTAAATTCCCTTTCCCAGTTAGTGTTCTCAGAACCGGAAACCAAATCATTTAATTCTGCTATGTCCTATGTCCTTGATAATTTATGATTTGCGGCGGAAATGGTTAATTATCTTATTGATAAAGTCGAGTTCACTGACCGATGGCTCAAAAAGGCGACAATTTTGTGCAAAAACTAATAAATAATCGGTCGTTGTCTCCCATTTACATTGTACCTGCCGATACTTAATATTGACCTCGTCTTATTCTGGGAAGTAGCGTTGCAATACTCATTTAAAAACATTTGTTGGAAATATTCATAAGAGCAATTTTCCCCCAAAAGGAGTCTCAACCATGTCAGGACCTGTTTTTGAGTGCCTTACGCACAATAAGCATTTTCAATTGTTCCTTTATAGACTTTATCTGGAAATAGTGATCCAAATCATAATGAAATTGTTTCGTATTTACGCCCTGTGATTCATTTAACACTTGAATACCCAATTTATTTAATAACTGACCGTATTGACTATAATTATCAGTACTAGGCGTGGCTAGATGCAAAGAACCAGATGAATGACGAGCTTCATTCAGTGTTCAGAGCTCGCCACACTCTCATGAACATTTCTTAATTCAATTCCTGCTCTTTTTACAGAATCCCTAAGCTCTGCTGCACACTTTTCATTCTCCTTAAATCTTTTATCTACTTCAGGATAAGCTGACAGCGGTTTCTCTACCTTTTCTCTTATTTCAATTATTTATCTGCCCTCAGCTTGCACTAACTTTAAACTCTCGTCTACTTTCCTATGCACTTCATTTTTAACAGCTCTTAGCTCTTCGTTAAGCACTTTTCTGCTTTCTACATTCTGTCCTTCACACTTTCCCTTTGCAGTTTCAAGCCTTTTGTCTACATTATTTCTAAAAGTACCTAATCCTTTCTGAATTTGAGCTTAGTTCACTTGTTGGACATTTATAATTTCCTTTACTTTATCATCAAATTGATGTTGCCGGAGGTTTAAAGATTCCCTCAATATTGCATCCAGGCCCCTAAATCCTTCCTCCAGCTTATTGTTCAGCTCCTTACTTAAGTCAGTTACCTGTTCCCTTATTTCTCTCACCTGACTGTTAATTTCACTTACTTTCTTTAATAACATAGTAAAAGTATCTGCCGTAAGATGTACCATTCTGCCTTAGCAGGATCTCTCTCCCCCGAATTGTCCTCCTCACACATAATTTCAGTATTTTTAAAGGCTTGCATTTCTGTTTTCTTTAACTGCACGCCTTTTTCCTTATCTTGACCTAAAATCTCAACTAAACGATTTGTACCTAATTTCCCACTGCGAAGAAGTGTCTACCTGGCTTTTGTGTACTGATATGCTACAGTGGCTGGTTGACGTTTCTCCTACGCTGCAGTTGCTCGCCGCTCTTGTAGAATTTTGGTAGGTCCCTCAAAAGTGTTAATTTTCCATTGTTTTGTGCCGTCCTCCTTTGTCGTGTCCCATGGTGTTAATGGTGTCTCACTCGAACACATCGGTGTCTACTGTCTCATTCGAGCACTTCACTGTCTGCTGTCTCTATCGAGCACCGCGGTGTAAGCTGTCTCTATCCAGCCCCTCGCTATCTGCTGTCTCTATCGAACACCTCGGTGTCTGCTGTCTCTATCGAACACCTCACTGTCTGCTGTCTCTATCGAACACCTCGGTGTAAGCTGTCTCTATCGAGCCCCTCGGTGTCTGCTGTCTCTATCGAAAACCTCGGTGTCTGCTGTCTCTATCGAACACCTCACTGTCTGCTGTCTCTATCGAACACCTCGGTGTCTGCTGTCTCTATCGAACACCTCGGTGTCTGCTGTCTCTATCGAGCACCTCGGTGTCTGCTGTCTCTATCGAACACCTCGCTGTCTGCTGTCTCTATCGAGCACCTCACTGTCTGCTGTCTCTATCGAGCACCTCGGTGTCTGGTGTCTCTATCGAGCACCTCGGTGTCTGCTGTCTCTATCGAGCACCTCACTGTCTGCTGTCTCTATCGAGTACCTCACTGTCTGCTGTCTCTATCGAGCACCGCGGTTTAAGCTGTCTCATTCGAGCACCTCACTGTCTGCTGTCTCTATCGAGTCTCGCGGTGTAAGCTGTCTCATTCGAGCACCTCACTGTCTGCTGTCTCTATCGAGCACCTCGGTGTAAGCTGTCTCTTTCGAGCAACTCGGTGTCTGTTGTCTCTATCGAGCACCTCACTGTCTGTTATCTCTATCGAGTACCTCGGTGTTTGTTGTCTCTATCGAGCATCTCGGAGTCTGCTGTCTCTATCGAGCACCTCGGTGCCTGCTGTCTCTATCGAGCACCGCGGTGTAAGCTGTCTCTATCGAGCAACTCGGTGTCTGTGGTTTCTATCGAGCACCGTGGTGTCTGTCGTCTCTATCGAGCCCCTCGGTGTCTGTCGTCTCTATCGAGCCCCTCGGTGTCTGTTGTCTCTATCGAGCGCCTCGGTGTCTGTTGTCTCTATCGAGCCCCTCCTTGCCTGCTGTCTCTATCGAGCACCGCGGTGTAAGCTGTCTCTATCGAGCAACTCGGTGTCTGTGGTTTCTATCGAGCACCGTGGTGTCTGTCGTCTCTATCGAGCCCCTCGGTGTCTGTCGTCTCTATCGAGCCCCTCGGTGTCTGTCGTCTCTATCGATCACCTCGGTGTCTGCTGTCTCTATCGAGCGCCTCGGTGTCTGTTGTCTCTATCGAGCCCCTCCTTGCCTGCTGTCTCTATCGAGTCTCGCGGTGTAAGCTGTCTCTATCGAGCACCGAGGTGTAAGCTGTCTCTATCGAGGACCTCGGTGTCTGCTGTCTCTATCGAGCAACTCGGTGTCTGCTGTCTCTATCGAGCACCGAGGTGTAAGCTGTCTCTATCGAGCACCTCGGTGTCTGCTGTCTCTATCGAGCAACTCGGTGTCTGTGGTTTCTATCGAGCACCGTGGTGTCTGCTGTCTCTAGCGAGCACCTCGGTATCTGCTGTCTCTATCGAGCACATCGGTGTCTGTCGTCTCTATCGAGCCCCTCGGTGTCTGCTGTCTCTCTCGAGCACCTCGGTGTCTGCTGTCTCTATCGAGCGCCTCGGTGTCTGTTGTCTCTATCGAGCACCTCGTTGCCTGCTGTCTATATCGAGTCTCGCGGTGTAAGCTGTCTCTATCGAGCACCTCGGTGTCTGCTGTCTCTATCGAGCTTCGCGGTGTAAGCTGTCTCTATCGAGCAACTCGGTGTCTGTGGTTTCTATCGAGCACCGCGGTGTCTGCTGTCTCTATCGAGCACATCGGTATCTGTCGTCTCTATCGAGCCCCTCGGTGTCTGTCGTCTCTATCGAGCCCCTCGGTGTCTGTCGTCTCTATCGATCACCTCGGTGTCTGCTGTCTCTATCGAGCGCCTCGGTGTCTGTTGTCTCTATCGAGCCCCTCCTTGCCTGCTGTCTCTATCGAGTCTCGCGGTGTAAGCTGTCTCTATCGAGCACCTCGGTGTCTGCTGTCTCTATCGAGCACCGCGGTGTAAGCTGTCTCTATCGAGCATCTCGGTGTCTGCTGTCCCTATCGAGCACCTCGGTGTCTGCTGTCTCTATCGAGCAACTCGGTGTCTGTGGTTTCTATCGAGCACCGTGGTGTCTGCTGTCTCTAGCGAGCACCTCGGTATCTGCTGTCTCTATCGAGCACATCGGTGTCTGTCGTCTCTATCGAGCCCCTCGGTGTCTGCTGTCTATCTCGAGCACCTCGGTGTCTGGTGTCTCTATCGAGCACCTCGGTGTCTGTTGTCTCTATCGAGCCCCTAGTTGCCTGCTGTCTCAATCGAGTCTCGCGATGTAAGCTGTCTCTATCGAGCACCTCGCTGTCTGCTGTCTCTATCGAGCACCGCGGTGTAAACTGTCTCTATCGAGCACCTCGCTGCCTGTTTTCTCTATCGAGCACCTCGCTGTCTGCTGTCTCTACCGAGCACCTCGGTGTCTGCTGTCTCTATCAAGGCTCGCGGTGTAAGCTGTCTCTATCGAGCACCTCGGTGTCTGTTGTCCCTATCGAGCACCTCGGTGTCTGCTGTCTCTATCGAGCCTCGCGGTGTCTGCTGTCTCTATCGAGCCTCGCGGTGTCTGCTGTCTCTATCGAGCACCTTGCTGTCTGCTGTCTCTATCGAGCACCGCGGTGTCTGCTGTCTCTATCGAGCCTCGCGGTGTAAGCTGTCTCTATCGAGCACCTCGGTATCTGTTGTCCCTATCGAGCACCTCGGTGTCTGCTGTCTCTATCGAGCCTCGCGGTGTCTGCTGTCTCTATCGAGCCTCGCGGTGTAAGCTGTCTCTATCGACCACATCAGTGTCTGCTGTCTCTATCCAGCCTCGTGGTGTAAGCTGTCTCTATCGAGCACCTCGGTGTCTGCTGTCTCTATCGAGCCTCGCAGTGTCTGCTGTCTCTATCAAGCCTCGCGGTGTAAGCTGTCTCTATCGAGCACCTCGTTGTCTACTGTCTCTATCGAGCCTCGCGGTGTAAGCTGTCTCTATCGAGCACCTGGTTATCTGCTGTCTCTATCGAGCCTCGCAGTGTCTGCTATCTCTATCGAGCCTCGCGGTGTAAGCTGTCTCTATCGAGCACCTCGTTGTCTGCTGTCTCTATCGAGTACCTCACTGTCTGCTGTCTCTATCGAGCACCGCGGTGTAAGCTGTCTCATTCGAGCACCTGACTGTCTGCTGTCTCTATCGAGTCTCGCGGTGTGAGCTGTCTCATTCGAGCACCTCACTGTCTGCTGTCTCTATCGAGCACCTCAGTGTAAGCTGTCTCTATTGAGCAACTCGGTGTCTGCTGTCTCTATCGAGCACCTCAGTGTAAGCTGTCTCTATTGAGCAACTCGGTGTCTGTTGTCTCTATCGAGCACCTCACTGTCTGTTATCTCTATCGAGTACCTCGATGTTTGTTGTCTCTATCGAGCATCTCGGTGTCTGCTGTCTCTATCGAGCACCTCGGTGCCTGCTGTCTCTATCGAGCACCGCGGTGTAAGCTGTCTCTATCAAGCAACTCGGTGTCTGTGGTTTCTATCGAGCACCGCGGTGTCTGCTGTCTCTATCGAGCACATCGGTGTCTGTCGTCTCTATCGAGCCCCTCGGTGTCTGTAGTCTCTATCGAGCCCCTCGGTGTCTGTCGTCTCTATCGAGCACCTCGGTATCTGCTGTCTCTATCGAGCGGCTCGGTGTCTGTTGTCTCTATCGAGCCCCTCGTTGCCTGCTGCCTCTATCGAGCCTCACGGTGTCTGCTGTCTCTATCAAGCCTCGCGGTGTAAGCTGTCTCTATCGAATCTCGCGGTGTAAGCTGTCTCTATCGAGCACCTCGGTGTCTGCTGTCTCTATCGAGCAACTCGGTGTCTGTTATCTCTATCGAGTACCTCGGTGTTTGTTGTCTCTATCGAGCACGTCGGTGTCTGCTGTCTCTATCGAGCAACTTGGTGTCTGTGGTTTCTATCGAGCACCGCGGTGTCTGCTGTCTCTAGCGAGCACCTCGGTATCTGGTGTCTCTATCGAGCACATCGGTGTCTGTCGTCTCTATCGAGCACCTCGGTGTCTGCTGTCTCTACCGAGCGCCTCGATGTCTGCTGTCTCTATCGAGCACCTCGGTGTCTGCTGTCTCTATCGAGCGCCTCGGTGTCTGTTGTCTCTATCGAGTCCCTCGTTGCCTGCTCTCTCTATCGAGTCTCGCGGTGTAAGCTCTCTCTATCGAGTACCTCGGTGTCTGCTGTCTCTACCGAGCGCCTCGATGTCTGCTGTCTCTATCGAGCACCTCGGTGTCTGCTGTCTCTACCGAGCGCCTCGATGTCTGCTGTCTCTATCGAGCACCTCGGTGTCTGCTGTCTCTATCGAGCGCCTCGGTGTTTGTTGTCTCTATCGAGCATCTCGGTGTCTGCTGTCTCTATCGAGCACGTCGGTGTCTGCTGTCTCTATCGAGCAACTTGGTGTCTGCTGTATCTACCGAGCACCTCGCTGTCTGCTGTATCTACCGAGCACCTCGGTGTCTGTTGTCTCTATCGAGCACCTCGGTGTCTGCTGTCTCTATCGAGCCTCGCGGTGTCTGCTGTCTCTATTGAGCCTCGCGGTGTAAGCTGTCTCTATCGAGCACCTCGGTGTCTGCTGTCTCTATCGAGCCTCGCGGTGTTTGCTGTCTCTATCGAGCCTCGCGGTGTTTTCTGTGTCTATCGAGCCTCGCGGTGTTTGCTGTGTCTATCGAGCACCTCGATGTCTGCTGTCTCTATCGAGCCTCGCGGTGTTTGCTGTGTCTATCGAGCCTCGCGGTGACAGCTGTCTCTATCGAGCACCTCGGTGTCTACTGTCTCTATCGAGCCTCGCGGTGTTTGCTGTCTCTATCGAGCCTCGCGGTGTTTGCTGTGTCTATCGAGCCTCGCGGTGTTTGCTGTGTCTATCGAGCACCTCGGTGTCTGCTGTCTCTATCGAGCCTCGCGGTGTTTGCTGTGTCTATCGAGCCTCGCGGTGTCAGCTGTCTCTATCGAGCACCTCGGTGTCTACTGTCTCTATCAAGCCTCGCGGTGTAAGCTGTCTCTATCGAGCACCTCGATGTCTGCTGTGTCTATCGAGCACCTCGGTGTCTGTTGTCTCCTTCGAGCACCTCGATGTCTGTTGTCTCTATCGAGCACCTCGGTGTCTGCTGTCTCTATCGAGCACCTCGGTGTCTGCTGTCTCTATCGAGCACCTCGGTGTCTGCTGTCTTTATCGAGCACCTCGATGTCTGCTGTCTCTATCGTGCACCTCGAAGTCTGCTGTCTCTATCGTGCACCTCGGTGTCTGCTGTCTCTATCGTGCACCTCAGTGTCTGCTGTCTCTATCGAGCACCTCGGTGTCTGCTGTCTCTATCGTGCACCTCGGTGTCTGCTGTCTCTATCGTGCACCTCGATGTCTGCTGTCTCTATCGTGCACCTCGGTGTCTGCTGTCTTTATCGTGCACCTCGGTGTCCGCTGTCTCTATCGTGCACCTCGATGTCTGCTGTCTCTATCGTGCACCTCGGTGTCTGCTGTCTCTATCGAGCACCTCGGTGTCTGCTGTCTCTATCGAGCACCTCGATGTCTGCTGTCTCTATCGTGCACCTCGGTGTCTGCTGTCTCTATCGAGCACCTCGGTGTCTGCTGTCTCTATCGAGCACCTCGATGTCTGCTGTCTCTATTGTGCACCTCGGTGTCTGCTGTCTCTATCGAGCACCTCGATGTCTGCTGTCTCTATCGTGCACCTCGGTGTCTGCTGTCTCTATCGTGCACCTCGGTGTCTGCTGTCTCTATCGAGCCTCGCGGTGTCTGCTGTCTCTATCGAGCCTCGCGGTGTAAGCTGTCTCTATCGAGCACCTCGGTGTCTGCTGTCTCTATCGAGCCTCGCGGTGTAAGCTGTCTCTATCGAGCACATCAGTGTCTGCTGTCTCTATCGAGCCTCGTGGTGTAAGCTGTCTCTATCGAGCACCTCGGTGTCTGCTGTCTCTATCGAGCCTCACGGTGTCTGCTGTCTCTATCAAGCCTCGCGGTGTAAGCTGTCTCTATCGAGCACCTCGGTGTCTGCTGTCTCTATCGAGCACCTCGTTGTCTACTGTCTCTATCGAGCCACGCGGTGTAAGCTGTCTCTATCGAGCACCTGGTTATCTGCTGTCTCTATCGAGCCTCGCAGTGTAAGCTGTCTCTATCGAGCACCTCGTTGTCTGCTGTCTCTATAGAGCCCCTCAGTATCTGCTGTCTCTATCGAGCACCTCACTGTCTGCTGTCTCTATCGAGTACCTCACTGTCTGCTGTCTCTATCGAGCACCGCGGTGTAAGCTGTCTCATTCGAGCACATCACTGTCTGCTATCTCTATCGAGTCTCGCGGTGTAAGCTGTCTCATTCGAGCACCTCACTGTCTGCTGTCTCTATCGAGCACCTCAGTGTAAGCTGTCTCTATCGAGCAACTCGGTGTCTGCTGTCTCTATCGAGCACCTCGGTGCCTGCTCTCTCTATCGAGCACCTCGGTGTCTGGTGTCTCTATCGAGCCCCTCGGTGTCTGTAGTCTCTATCGAGCCCCTCGGTGTCTGTCGTCTCTATCGAGCACCTCGGTATCTGCTGTCTCTATCGAGCGCCTCGGTGTCTGTTGTCTCTATCGAGCCCCTCGTTGCCTGCTGTCTCTATCGAGTCTCGCGGTGTAAGCTGTCTCTATCGAGCACCTCGGTGTCTGCTGTCTCTATCGAGCACCGCAGTGTAAGCTGTCTCTATCGAGCAACTCGGTGTCTGTTGTCTCTATCGAGCACCTCACTGTCTGTTATCTCTATCGAGTACCTCGGTGTTTGTTGTCTCTATCGAGCATCTCGGTGTCTGCTGTCTCTATCGAGCACCTCGGTGCCTGTGGTTTCTATCGAGCACCGCGGTGTCTGCTGTCTCTAGCGAGCACCTCGGTATCTGGTGTCTCTATCGAGCACATCGGTGTCTGTCGTCTCTATCGAGCCCCTCGGTGTCTGCTGTCTCTATCGAGCACCTCGGTGTCTGCTGTCTCTATCGAGCGCCTCGATGTCTGCTGTCTCTATCGAGCACCTCGGTGTCTGCTGTCTCTATCGAGCGCCTCGGTGTCTGTTGTCTCTATCGAGTCCCTCGTTGCCTGCTGTCTCTATCGAGTCTCGCGGTGTAAGCTGTCTCTGTCAAGCACCTCGCTGCCTGTTTTCTCTATCGAGCACCTCGGTGTCTGCTGTCTCTATCGAGCACCTCGGTGTCTGCTGTATCTACCGAGCACCTCGGTGTCTGCTGTCTCTATCGAGCCTCGCGGTGTAAGCTGTCTCTATCGTGCACCTCGGTGTCTGTTGTCTCTATCGAGCACCTCGGTGTCTGCTGTCTCTATCGAGCCTCGCGGTGTCTGGTGTCTCTATCGAGCACCTCGGTGTCTGTTGTCTCTATCGAGCCTCGCGGTGTCTGTTGTCTCTATCGAGCACCTCGGTGTCTGCTGTCTCTATCGAGCCTCGCGGTGTCTGCTGTCTCTATTGAGCCTCGCGGTGTAAGCTGTCTCTATCGAGCACCTCGGTGTCTGCTGTCTCTATCGAGCACCGCGGTGTAAGCTGTCTCTATCGAGCACCTCGCTGCCTGTTTTCTCTATCGAGCACCTCGCTGTCTGCTGTCTCTATCGAGCCTCGCGGTGTAAGCTGTCTCTATCAAGCACCTCGGTGTCTGCTGTCTCTATCAAGCCTCGCGGTGTCTGCTGTCTCTATTGAGCCTCGCGGTGAAAGCTTCTCTATCGAGCACCTCGGTGTCTGCTGTCTCTATCGAGCCTCGCGGTGTTTGCTGTGTCTATCGAGCCTCGCGGTGTCAGCTGTCTCTATCGAGCACCTCGGTGTCTACTGTCTCTATCAAGCCTCGCGGTGTAAGCTGTCTCTATCGAGCACCTCGATGTCTGCTGTGTCTATCGAGCACCTCGGTGTCTGTTGTCTCTATCGAGCACCTCGGTGTCTGCTGTCTCTATCGAGCACCTCGGTGTCTGCTGTCTCTATCGAGCACCTCGGTGTCTGCTGTCTCTATCGAGCACCTCGGTGTCTGTTGTCTCTATCGAGCACCTCGGTGTCTGTTGTCTCTATCGAGCACCTCGGTGTCTGCTGTCTCTATCGAGCACCTCGGTGTCTACTGTCTCTATCAAGCCTCGTGGTGTAAGCTGTCTCTATCGAGCACCTCGATGTCTGCTGTGTCTATCGAGCAACTCGGTGTCTGTTATCTCTATCGAGTACCTCGGTGTTTGTTGTCTCTATCGAGCACGTCGGTGTCTGCTGTCTCTATCGAGCAACTTGGTGTCTGTGGTTTCTATCGAGCACCGCGGTGTCTGCTGTCTCTAGCGAGCACCTCGGTATCTGGTGTCTCTATCGAGCACATCGGTGTCTGTCGTCTCTATCGAGCACCTCGGTGTCTGCTGTCTCTACCGAGCGCCTCGATGTCTGCTGTCTCTATCGAGCACCTCGGTGTCTGCTGTCTCTATCGAGCGCCTCGGTGTCTGTTGTCTCTATCGAGTCCCTCGTTGCCTGCTGTCTCTATCGAGTCTCGCGGTGTAAGCTCTCTCTATCGAGTACCTCGGTGTCTGCTGTCTCTACCGAGCGCCTCGATGTCTGCTGTCTCTATCGAGCACCTCGGTGTCTGCTGTCTCTACCGAGCGCCTCGATGTCTGCTGTCTCTATCGAGCACCTCGGTGTCTGCTGTCTCTATCGAGCGCCTCGGTGTTTGTTGTCTCTATCGAGCATCTCGGTGTCTGCTGTCTCTATCGAGCACGTCGGTGTCTGCTGTCTCTATCGAGCAACTTGGTGTCTGCTGTATCTACCGAGCACCTCGCTGTCTGCTGTATCTACCGAGCACCTCGGTGTCTGTTGTCTCTATCGAGCACCTCGGTGTCTGCTGTCTCTATCGAGCCTCGCGGTGTCTGCTGTCTCTATTGAGCCTCGCGGTGTAAGCTGTCTCTATCGAGCACCTCGGTGTCTGCTGTCTCTATCGAGCCTCGCGGTGTTTGCTGTCTCTATCGAGCCTCGCGGTGTTTTCTGTGTCTATCGAGCCTCGCGGTGTTTGCTGTGTCTATCGAGCACCTCGATGTCTGCTGTCTCTATCGAGCCTCGCGGTGTTTGCTGTGTCTATCGAGCCTCGCGGTGACAGCTGTCTCTATCGAGCACCTCGGTGTCTACTGTCTCTATCGAGCCTCGCGGTGTTTGCTGTCTCTATCGAGCCTCGCGGTGTTTGCTGTGTCTATCGAGCCTCGCGGTGTTTGCTGTGTCTATCGAGCACCTCGGTGTCTGCTGTCTCTATCGAGCCTCGCGGTGTTTGCTGTGTCTATCGAGCCTCGCGGTGTCAGCTGTCTCTATCGAGCACCTCGGTGTCTACTGTCTCTATCAAGCCTCGCGGTGTAAGCTGTCTCTATCGAGCACCTCGATGTCTGCTGTGTCTATCGAGCACCTCGGTGTCTGTTGTCTCCTTCGAGCACCTCGATGTCTGTTGTCTCTATCGAGCACCTCGGTGTCTGCTGTCTCTATCGAGCACCTCGGTGTCTGCTCTCTCTATCGAGCACCTCGGTGTCTGCTGTCTTTATCGAGCACCTCGATGTCTGCTGTCTCTATCGTGCACCTCGAAGTCTGCTGTCTCTATCGTGCACCTCGGTGTCTGCTGTCTCTATCGTGCACCTCAGTGTCTGCTGTCTCTATCGAGCACCTCGGTGTCTGCTGTCTCTATCGTGCACCTCGGTGTCTGCTGTCTCTATCGTGCACCTCGATGTCTGCTGTCTCTATCGTGCACCTCGGTGTCTGCTGTCTTTATCGTGCACCTCGGTGTCCGCTGTCTCTATCGTGCACCTCGATGTCTGCTGTCTCTATCGTGCACCTCGGTGTCTGCTGTCTCTATCGAGCACCTCGGTGTCTGCTGTCTCTATCGAGCACCTCGATGTCTGCTGTCTCTATCGTGCACCTCGGTGTCTGCTGTCTCTATCGAGCACCTCGGTGTCTGCTGTCTCTATCGAGCACCTCGATGTCTGCTGTCTCTATTGTGCACCTCGGTGTCTGCTGTCTCTATCGAGCACCTCGATGTCTGCTGTCTCTATCGTGCACCTCGGTGTCTGCTGTCTCTATCGTGCACCTCGGTGTCTGCTGTCTCTATCGAGCCTCGCGGTGTCTGCTGTCTCTATGGAGCCTCGCGGTGTAAGCTGTCTCTATCGAGCACCTCGGTGTCTGCTGTCTCTATCGAGCCTCGCGGTGTAAGCTGTCTCTATCGAGCACATCAGTGTCTGCTGTCTCTATCGAGCCTCGTGGTGTAAGCTGTCTCTATCGAGCACCTCGGTGTCTGCTGTCTCTATCGAGCCTCACGGTGTCTGCTGTCTCTATCAAGCCTCGCGGTGTAAGCTGTCTCTATCGAGCACCTCGGTGTCTGCTGTCTCTATCGAGCACCTCGTTGTCTACTGTCTCTATCGAGCCACGCGGTGTAAGCTGTCTCTATCGAGCACCTGGTTATCTGCTGTCTCTATCGAGCCTCGCAGTGTAAGCTGTCTCTATCGAGCACCTCGTTGTCTGCTGTCTCTATAGAGCCCCTCAGTATCTGCTGTCTCTATCGAGCACCTCACTGTCTGCTGTCTCTATCGAGTACCTCACTGTCTGCTGTCTCTATCGAGCACCGCGGTGTAAGCTGTCTCATTCGAGCACATCACTGTCTGCTATCTCTATCGAGTCTCGCGGTGTAAGCTGTCTCATTCGAGCACCTCACTGTCTGCTGTCTCTATCGAGCACCTCAGTGTAAGCTGTCTCTATCGAGCAACTCGGTGTCTGCTGTCTCTATCGAGCACCTCGGTGCCTGCTGTCTCTATCGAGCACCTCGGTGTCTGGTGTCTCTATCGAGCCCCTCGGTGTCTGTAGTCTCTATCGAGCCCCTCGGTGTCTGTCGTCTCTATCGAGCACCTCGGTATCTGCTGTCTCTATCGAGCGCCTCGGTGTCTGTTGTCTCTATCGAGCCCCTCGTTGCCTGCTGTCTCTATCGAGTCTCGCGGTGTAAGCTGTCTCTATCGAGCACCTCGGTGTCTGCTGTCTCTATCGAGCACCGCAGTGTAAGCTGTCTCTATCGAGCAACTCGGTGTCTGTTGTCTCTATCGAGCACCTCACTGTCTGTTATCTCTATCGAGTACCTCGGTGTTTGTTGTCTCTATCGAGCATCTCGGTGTCTGCTGTCTCTATCGAGCACCTCGGTGCCTGTGGTTTCTATCGAGCACCGCGGTGTCTGCTGTCTCTAGCGAGCACCTCGGTATCTGGTGTCTCTATCGAGCACATCGGTGTCTGTCGTCTCTATCGAGCCCCTCGGTGTCTGCTGTCTCTATCGAGCACCTCGGTGTCTGCTGTCTCTATCGAGCGCCTCGATGTCTGCTGTCTCTATCGAGCACCTCGGTGTCTGCTGTCTCTATCGAGCGCCTCGGTGTCTGTTGTCTCTATCGAGTCCCTCGTTGCCTGCTGTCTCTATCGAGTCTCGCGGTGTAAGCTGTCTCTGTCAAGCACCTCGCTGCCTGTTTTCTCTATCGAGCACCTCGGTGTCTGCTGTCTCTATCGAGCACCTCGGTGTCTGCTGTATCTACCGAGCACCTCGGTGTCTGCTGTCTCTATCGAGCCTCGCGGTGTAAGCTGTCTCTATCGTGCACCTCGGTGTCTGTTGTCTCTATCGAGCACCTCGGTGTCTGCTGTCTCTATCGAGCCTCGCGGTGTCTGGTGTCTCTATCGAGCACCTCGGTGTCTGTTGTCTCTATCGAGCCTCGCGGTGTCTGTTGTCTCTATCGAGCACCTCGGTGTCTGCTGTCTCTATCGAGCCTCGCGGTGTCTGCTGTCTCTATTGAGCCTCGCGGTGTAAGCTGTCTCTATCGAGCACCTCGGTGTCTGCTGTCTCTATCGAGCACCGCGGTGTAAGCTGTCTCTATCGAGCACCTCGCTGCCTGTTTTCTCTATCGAGCACCTCGCTGTCTGCTGTCTCTATCGAGCCTCGCGGTGTAAGCTGTCTCTATCAAGCACCTCGGTGTCTGCTGTCTCTATCAAGCCTCGCGGTGTCTGCTGTCTCTATTGAGCCTCGCGGTGAAAGCTTCTCTATCGAGCACCTCGGTGTCTGCTGTCTCTATCGAGCCTCGCGGTGTTTGCTGTGTCTATCGAGCCTCGCGGTGTCAGCTGTCTCTATCGAGCACCTCGGTGTCTACTGTCTCTATCAAGCCTCGCGGTGTAAGCTGTCTCTATCGAGCACCTCGATGTCTGCTGTGTCTATCGAGCACCTCGGTGTCTGTTGTCTCTATCGAGCACCTCGGTGTCTGCTGTCTCTATCGAGCACCTCGGTGTCTGCTGTCTCTATCGAGCACCTCGGTGTCTGCTGTCTCTATCGAGCACCTCGGTGTCTGTTGTCTCTATCGAGCACCTCGGTGTCTGTTGTCTCTATCGAGCACCTCGGTGTCTGCTGTCTCTATCGAGCACCTCGGTGTCTACTGTCTCTATCAAGCCTCGTGGTGTAAGCTGTCTCTATCGAGCACCTCGATGTCTGCTGTGTCTATCGAGCACCTCGGTGTCTGTTGTCTCTATCGAGCACCTCGATGTCTGTTGTCTCTATCGAGCACCTCGGTGTCTGCTGTCTCTATCGAGCACCTCGGTGTCTGCTTTCTCTATCGAGCACCTCGGTGTCTGCTGTCTTTATCGAGCACCTCGATGTCTGCTGTCTCTATCGTACACCTCGATGTCTGCTGTCTCTATCGTGCACCTCGGTGTCTGCTGTCTCTATCGTGCACCTCGGTGTCTGCTGTCTCCATCGAGCACCTCGGTGTCTGCTGTCTCTATCGTGCACCTCGGTGTCTGCTGTCTCTATCGTGCACCTCGATGTCTGCTGTCTCTATCGTGCACCTCGGTGTCTGCTGTCTCTATCGTGCACCTCGGTGTCTGCTGTCTCTATCGTGCACCTCGATGTCAGCTGTCTCTATCGTGCACCTCGGTGTCTGCTGTCTCTATCGAGCACCTCGGTGTCTGCTGTCTCTATCGAGCACCTCGATGTCTGCTGTCTCTATCGTGCACCTCGGTGTCTGCTGTCTCTATCGAGCACCTCGGTGTCTGCTGTCTCTATCGAGCACCTCGGTGTCTGCTGTCTCTATTGTGCACCTCGGTGTCTGCTGTCTCTATCGAGCACCTCGATGTCTGCTGTCTCTATTGTGCACCTCGGTGTCTGCTGTCTCTATCGAGCACCTCGATGTCTGCTGTCTCTATCGTGCACCTCGGTGTCTGCTGTCTCTATCGAGCACCTCGGTGGGAAGACATCTTGCGGCGGTAATCTTTTGCTCACCGGCTTTTCAGTTTTACAAATATAGCTATATATATACCTTTTACAGTTCTCATATATAGAGAATTAATAAACATATTTAATTGAATAATTAATCAATAGGACCAAAAGTTCCTGCTTGAGTTGTAACATACATCTCTATAACCTTTTTCCTGGCACACCTAATTTTAGTATCATATGAACATGATGATTTATGTATATCATATAACTGTGTAAAGTTCTTTTTAATTTATGAAATTATTCTTTTTAGTCCTTTTATTGCAGCACTGTTTAAGTTTATACCACTCATATAAACCCGTATTCACAAACGTTATTTCTTTCACGTTATTCATACATAAGGTTATATTATTCTCACTGTACGGCCCACAATGGTGCTTACCGTCTTTCAGATACGCTTCCAACACACACATATTTCATACCATTATCTCCCAATCGTATTTTGTACTCGTAATGTACACTGATGAATCATCTAAAGCTTTGATGTAGAGGGTTGGGAGTTTGTTGTACAGTCCTATGTTCACACGATGCTCGTTGTTGATGGAGATGTCGCTGTCGTTCTTCCACGAACTATTTAACATTGATCTTTTTAAAATATTGTTACTGATCGCATTATTTCGTTGGAGCTGCGACAAACCAGCGGGCAGGAAACAAAGAGATAGCTGGTGCGTACGCGAGTGTTGAACGCTTGGCGCTTGCAGAAAGACAGTGAGAGAGACAGAAGCGGGGAGCGAAAGAGACAAAGATAGTCTGGAATTTGCTGCTGCCATCCTGACTGTTACCGAGTGATCCACTGAGTTGTACTACAAATGCCGGGATATAGAAGCAGGCACAAAGTCTAGTGACTCTTAAAGACGTGACTGACCGGACTACGCGCCAACGACACCGCCAGACATAGTTCCAGCTCAAGCACCCTCGGTGCACAGTTGTACCAAATAATAAATAGACTTCCTACCCCTCCTATACCTTCCCTCTAATCCCGGCGATCCACCCAGGGCCTCACAGGTCATGGTTGGAACCCCGGACATATACCCTTCAGGCACCAGCATTCCCACTACCGATACTTCCGGGGGTGCATCATCGGGACCCCAACACCTTTCTCTCCTTTTGATTCCTTTCAAAAGTTGCCGGACAGTTGCAGTTGTGCAGTATGTGAGTTGTGTGCAGATGTTTGAACTGTACCGCAAGTGCGTTCTTTCCTTTGTTTACGTGTGGTGAAGCAACGAGAGACCTTCAAAACTGCTGTTGTGTATGACACGTTATTTTTAGAGCCTTTTAGAGGTGTACCAAGCACCTTTTCACTGAAATAAAGAGCATTTTAAGTTTCTGCAACCAAAACTTTTAATTTTACGAACCCAGCAAAGTCGCAATACTCTCGAAGGTGACCATGGGTTCGAACATCATTATTATAAAGCTGTCTCGTTCGAACATCTTTCTTTTAATAACCCTCGCTTTGCAGTTGTTCTTCTTCCGTTTCTTATCGGAAATGTAGGGATATATTATATTTCACCATCAAGAATATTATTACAGATTTTGTTAACAAAAATTAATATATTTTGTATTCAGTTTTCTTTTGATTCCTCGACGGAGATCATTTTGAGAGATCATAGGTAGACGTAGATCGATCCCTGAACCGTCCACACACATCTTCACCTTGATCCTCCTCAGTCATCGGCGGAACGACTTCACATTTAGATTCTCTGTAAAATTACACAATGCGCATTTTATTTTGTTGTCTATGTCCTAGGACTTCTCATTAATTTTCTTTCGTTATGTCTTTCCTACTTACCTGCGATACACATTGCAGTGCCTCCCCCATTGAGCATTTATGAATGTATGTATGTATGTATCGTGAGGTGATGAATTCTTGCAAATAACTTGATGCATCTTCCCATCGCATGTGTCCTTGTGATGTTCCATTCATCGCTTTTGAATATCTTCCTAATGTTGCAGGTCCTCCAAGAACCTAACGTCAGTTTCAACTTGCTTAGTTTCACTATTCATCCTGACTTCTCGAATAGACTGTTCGATCCTGTACTTGTCCAGGAGCGCAGCCTGCGGGACCTGAAACATGATCGTACCTGCAGAACTCAACTGTTTATGAACCTACCTGTATAATGCCTCTTCATCACAGTTGAGGAACGGCTCATCACCTGAGGGATAGAACGGCCTCCAGATGAGATTTCTTCACAACACGGTTCATGGAACACGCGCGCGCGCACACACACACACACACACACACACACACACGTACTTGCACATGCTTATGGAAAACGAACTATCTCTCTCTCTCTCTCTCTCTCTCTCTCTCTCTCTCTCTCTCTCTCTCTCTCTCTCTCTCTCTCTCTCTCTCTGTACTGAATTGTTATACATGAGCCTTTAAGCACACAGGAACCTCCCGAGACATGAACCCAGGAAACTGTTCAATTTTTAACAGGGAGAGTTTGAGCACAGTTTGTTCACAGACACAAGAGAAGGAACCATCACCTTCACACGACCACAAAGACTGGCACACATCTAACACCTCCAAACATACACACCGGAGAGCGACACGATGCCACCACTCCCACCCTCACACGATATTCACAGATGAGATTTTCAGTCACGAGAGAATCCGATTATATGTAGTGTGTGCTGAAAAGCTCCTTTTCATATTGCTGAAGAGTTTATATTCCTGGGATAGCTGTAAATCAATAGAGCGGTCTCGAAAACTTCTGAGAATCTGTAAACGTCGGGAAGTTACTGTAGCTGCATTGTGTTGCACACACAATTAAAACTTCCTTCCTCGAATAAAGATCGCAGGAAATTTAGTTTAATTATGTTATCTAAGCTGTCGTGCACATGCATTTCTATGACTTTGGATGTATTTACGGTTGTAATGAATACTCTGTACTTTTGTGGAAGGGTAGGAACGTAACTGTGTAGGATATACATACTCACCTAAGTTTTCCTTTATATCGCTCAGAGAAGGTGTGACCATGGAATTTTGAGTTATGTCCTGCTGATATATTAATTGCACATTCCATGTTCAGCTCTGTTCTGTCGAATTCCACTCATGGTTTATTGGTTTCTATCAATAGGCTGGATATAGAATGGTTCGTCCTAGAATATGATGAGTATTTAATATTAAATCGTGCCCATGAGAATGCCGTTTGCTATACTAATATGATGTTAAAAATTTAGTTCTTCATCGTGTAAGAATTCCTTTCGTTTATTTTCTGGTGTTTGTATACTGTTCGTCCCAAATTGAATACTAAATATTGACATCGTTTAGTTAATTAAATGGCTTACGAAGTTGCTTGGATAAGTGTTACAATTAATAATTTTATTTGAAACACAGGCACTGCAGATGGTGATGGCAAATACTTCAAGTTCAACTGTAATCAGCATTGCTTGATGTTCTAACATGTTTTGTAATTATATAACCAGATCTGTCCTGGAAGTATTTATAATAGGTCTTCTTGATTTTTTGTGGAGGGGGTATCTGTTTAAGACAGCACAACATTATTTCTGGAAATTAGTTTTCTGAATACGGAGGGCTATTGGCGTGGAATCAGGAGGTTAGCACAGAAGCCATTAATGCTCCATTAAAATAAGTGGAGTGGACCATACCTAGTTTCTGTCAATTTGAAGTCTAAAATAGAACATAGCGTTGAGTAGCTCAGTGGTTTAAGGAAGTCTTGTTAATTCTTTAATTGGCATATTCCTTATTTTGATTAAACTAGAATATTTTCTTCTGGTCTGCTATTTCTGACTTGTATGCTTGTATATTCCTTTGTTAAGTACTCCAGTGGCGTGCTCTCCAACGATTGGGATTAAACACTTCAAATGATATTTTCCATTACACCTTGGAAGAGTTTGAAGCTAATGTGTAATTGAGAATCTGGCCCAAATATGCCTGATGGAATAATCACAGGTTTTTTGTCCATTTTGTCCGTTGCTTAAGGAGTGTCACTATGTGGGAATGCCTTCGTAGGCCACATGATTATATGCCCATTGGTTATTAGCAATGTCATTTACATTTTTAAAGACAAACTTCGAAGTAGATGGTGGGAATGTAACTGAGGTACAGGACACGGTGTCATTCCTTATTAGCGTGGAAGGTTCTCTGCGTAACAGTATTTTCTGACGACCCCTTTACGAGAGTTAGAGGTTCTCGGTTCACTGCTCCAACAATGGCTATACGAGACGTTTTTGCTACAGTGAAGTAATCATTTGATGCTAATGATTTTGAATCTGGGACTTTGGCGATATCCGGTATGGTAGGGTTTGTTTAAGTCGAGGCCCTCAGTCTACTGAAATTATTAACCTTGTGTTTGTAGTGTCCCTGCAATTGTAGTAGCACCCACTATTAGCCTCGAGCATAGGCAGATCAGCATATGCATCTAAAATGTCCACGGAAGCATTTTGCATTGTTTAATTTGAGGGGCACTGCGTATTCAAACGTATTGTTCCAGCGCTTAGCGTGGTATATAGTTTTGATCTCATGTTAGTGAAATGCTTCCCTCCACAAAACTGAACCAAAAAACTTCATTGTCTTGGAGTCTGTTGTAACATTTAGCAGCTTAAATATGTTGAGTACTAAAATATCCAGTAATTTGTGATCCACAATGAGAACATGAGAAACACCAAAGAAGGCTGTACTTTCCTCAGGTACCTTGTTGCATGTATTTGGAAGCGGCGCATGTTTTAATAAACGTTCTCGCGATGCCCGGTTATCCTTTGGTTGGAGGTGCTTTATGAAAATTATTTAAAATTGCATTTATCTGTGCCATGTGTCGTGAATTGACCTCTACGTGGAATACCACTGAACCATGAGACGGGTTGTTGCGTGTTTGTTTCTCATGGTGTCCTTGCGGCTGTTGGTAGTTCCGACGTAGCGTCTATGTTCTACGCTTTAAGTTATTCGTTTTTATATCGGTAATGTTTATGTCAGTGTTGTTTCTCAAAACTCTCTCTGCTATAATAGACGTAACATTTCCTTCTGTTGTGCAAGACTCTCATTTTGAGTCGCAAATTGTGTAATGCGGTACACTGTCATTTAAAGCAGGCTTCTAAATTTATCACCTGTGATACAATGATGATTCAAAACTGTAATTTTCAGCAGCAACGTCTGTAATGCAAGATTTTTATTTTGTTTCATTTGATGCATTACTCGATTTGAAGCTGCGATTTTGAGCGCCATTCTGTTTAATGCAAGGTGCTAAACATGTGGGCCTGAGGGGCAATACTTCACTTCAGATTTTAAAACTGTTGTAGCATCTGCAACAACATGTCTGAATAGTTACTGAAGGGTGTTTAGGACGTGTTGGTTTGCAGCCCTGGTGTTATACCCCTCGCAAAATTTAAAGGTATATTAACGCTGGCCAATGCTCAAGCGGAGCGCTCTGCGTGTACCGGCAGAGGTTTTGTACATAAGAGCAGTTTTACCCGTCAGCAAAGGTTTTTGCTATTCTTCCCGTAATTAAACAAAACATTAAATAGTCCTAAAACATTAAAATCTTACCCTGACACACGTCACAGCAGTGGCACAGCAAGCACGGTTTCCAGTCCAGTAACTTGCTTTGCAACTTCATGGATCTTTCCCGGAGATTGAAACACAGGTACGCTCCCTTTTTCTAAGGATGAAGCTACTTCACTACAAATTCGTGACACTGTGTGTACAGTACCTGCACCACAAGCTTATACAGTTATTGCTGGGTTTTTGAAAAGTCTACAGTTGCCCTATATTCTGGATTGGAGAGCTATGGTAAAAACTTGCCACATAAATATAATTTTTCTGCCTTGAGAATGAATTACTTCACGTTTGTTGATCGAAAAATCACTTGTCCCAGCTTCGAGGAGCATGTTCATGCATTCACATCACAAGCACTGGATAACAGATATGTGTATAATAATAATTTAAAGTAATATTAAGAATATTTCAGCTCGAGTTCAACACACGACTTAACAAAACAACACCTCTACTCTGAAAACTCTGTTTCAATCTGCGTGACTTGTGTTTTAATAGTAGGTGCATTATTTATATATGCTTGAGATACTGCGAGGAGAGAATGGAGTTGTTTTACAGGCTTATCTGTGTTGAATGGTTGGATGTTGGGTAACCACAGGGCAGGCCATTCCCGGCTTCCCGCGCAAAACACTGTCACTGCTGACTGAGGGGCGTGACGTCACTGAGAATACAACGCAAGATCGCTTACACGTGAATGTGCGTAATGCAATATTACGATTGCACATTATAAGATAAGATAAGGCGCTGATGCATGCAAATTCCACAATCCTTCTGATGAAATAAACGAGATGCAGCTGCTTATGAGCTATTGTAGTTATTGGCTGTGTATTTTGTCGTAACATTATGAAAACCATTGCGCTGTTGCTGAAAGCAAACATGCTTCGTATAAAACTACGAATGTGATTTTCCATTGTTTGCCTAAAGATCGAGAACTACAGCGCAAGTGGGTTTTACGCTTTAAAAGGGCTGATCCGGTTAATGTGAATAATGCAAGGATTTGTTCCGATCACTTCCTGCCCGAAAACTATGAACGGGATTTAAAAAACGAGCTGTTAGGTTTGCCGCTGAAAAGAAAATTAAAGGGCGACGCTGTACCGTCATAAAAAATTAGTAATTGGCATGGGGATGTATGTATTTGAGGCGGTAGTAGCAAATACCAGCAAAACCAATTTGCAGGTAATTATCAGATACACGTACCATTTATGTATTTGTTTCTATGTGTACACTGAGTTTATTCGCTCCTTTTTATAAGAAAAGTTTGATGCGTAGAATAATAATAATAATAATAATAATAATAATAATAATAATAATAATAATAATAATAATAATAATAATAATAATAATAATAATAATAATAATAATAATAATAATAATAATAATAATAATAATAATAATAATAATAATAATAATAATAATAATAATAATAATAATAATAATAATAATAATAATAATAATAATAATAATAATAATAATAATAATAATAATAATAATAATAATAATAATAATAATAATAATAATAATAATAATAATAATAATAATAATAATAATAATAATAATAATAATAATAATAATAATAATAATAATAATAATAATAATAATAATAATAATAATAATAATAATAATAATAATAATAATAATAATAATAATAATAATAATAATAATAATAATAATAATAATAATAATAATAATAATAATAATAATAATAATAATAATAATAATAATAATAATAATAATAATAATAATAATAATAATAATAATAATAATAATAATAATAATAATAATAATAATAATAACAATAACAATAACAATAACAATAACAATAACAATAACAACAACAATAACAATAACAACAATAATAACAATAATAACAATAATAACAATAATAACAATAATAACAATAATAACAATAATAACAATAATAACAATAATAACAATAATAACAATAATAACAATAATAATAATAACAATAATAACATTAATAATAATAACAATAATAACAATAATAACAATAATAATAATAATAATAATAACAATAATAACAATAATAATAATAATAATAATAATAATAATAATAATAATAATAATAATAATAATAATAATAATAATAATAATAATAATAATAATAATAATAATAATAATAATAATAATAATAATAATAATAATAATAATAATAATAATAATAATAATAATAATAATAATAATAATAATAATAATAATAATAATAATAATAATAATAATAATAATAATAATAATAATAATAATAATAATAATAATAATAATAATAATAATAATAATAATAATAATAATAATAATAATAATAATAATAATAATAATAATAATAATAATAATAATAATAATAATAATAATAATAATAATAATAATAATAATAATAATAATAATAATAATAATAATAATAACAATAATAATAACAATAATAATAACAATAATAATAACAATAATAATAACAATAATAATAACAATAATAATAACAATAATAATAACAATAATAATAACAATAATAATAACAATAATAATAACAATAATAATAACAATAATAATAACAATAATAATAACAATAATAATAACAATAATAATAACAATAATAATAACAATAATAATAACAATAATAATAATAATAATAATAATAATAATAATAACAATAATAATAATAATAATAATAATAATAATAATAATAATAATAATAATAATAATAATAATAATAATAATAATAATAATAATAATAATAATAATAATAATAATAATAATAATAATAATAATAATAATAATAATAATAATAATAATAATAATAATAATAATAATAATAATAATAATAATAATAATAATAATAATAATAATAATAATAATAATAATAATAATAATAATAATAATAATAATAATAATAATAATAATAATAATAATAATAATAATAATAATAATAATAATAATAATAATAATAATAATAATAATAATAATAATAATAATAATAATAATAATAATAATAATAATAATAATAATAATAATAATAATAATAATAATAATAATAATAATAATAATAATAATAATAATAATAATAATAATAATAATAATAATAATAATAATAATAATAATAATAATAATAATAATAATAATAATAATAATAATAATAATAATAATAATAATAATAATAATAATAATAATAATAATAATAATAATAATAATAATAATAATAATAATAATAATAATAATAATAATAATAATAATAATAATAATAATAATAATAATAATAATAATAATAATAATAATAATAATAATAACAACAACAAATTTATGCTACAGACACGCAACTATCACGGAAGCTGGAGGAAAACGTCAGTGTCAGTCATTGTTGATGAGCCCTCGGAACGTCCTAAACTATGTCAAGATCTGATCAAATGTTAGCTTTAAATAAATGTGGCATAAAAGGGTCCATTCTTATTCTGAAGCTACAATTTTGTTAAAAGCGAATTATTCCAAATTCAGGCTTTATTCCATAAAGTATGTTTCACTGCATTGCGTCATAAGTGATTTTTATCTTACCGAGCGCGCTCTATATGTTGTTTTGTAAGTTGAATCTAAACTAGAAATGTTTATTCGTTTACTAAATAGAGAGAAGCTGTCAGAAATTAGAGCTAATGGCGGCATATAATTAGCAGCGGTAACGTGCATGAGTGTTTCCGAGAACTCATTTGCGCTTAAAGCCGCGTTCTGGTTCTATAGATTTAGCGGTAACCGCTGACGAACCGTATAACAGCTATTAATGGAAACCTAATGTGCCATATTCCCTACAACATAGCTTAAAGAACAACCAGGAGCTCGCGTGTTGGTGATGTTCAACCGTATTCTTATTGCATGCTCGTAACGTGATCTAAACTGCGCCATGGCGGAATCTTCGCTGGCACTGTAGAACGATACGCCGTCTAATGCCCGATTTCACTATTTTTTTCTCTTTTAATTGCCAAGAAAATTGAATGCAATTTCCATTGCTTGAAAACTACAACATTGACGATTAATTTGTCACTATTAAATATAATCTCCGTCCTTTTTCACAGTTTTGGTCCACCTTTTAACTAGGGCATGTATTCCAGTCTGGTAAAACACACGGTCATGCTTCCTAAGTCATTGACTAAGCACGGACGTTTTCACAGCATCCTCATCTTCAAAATGAATCCCACGATGAGCTTCCTTTAGTGGCCCGAACAGATGAAAGTCTGATGGTGCCAGGTCAGTGAGGTAAGACTTGCCATCCCAGTTTCTCAATTTCTGCAGTGGTGTATCGGCTGGTGTGTGGTCTTGCATTGTCAAGCAAAAGAAGAACATCCGCCAAAGTTTTTGTTGGGCGAACTCGGCGAAGACGTGCTTTCAGCTTTTTTGAGAGTTCTGACATATTGGACAGAATTTATTGTGCATCCCTGCTCCAAAAAATCAGTCATAAGCACACCCTCTGCATCCCAAAACACTGTCACCATAACTTTCCCAACCGACCGCTGAGTTTTGAATTTTTTTTTCTTCGGTAACGTTGCGTGATGCCATTCCATTGACTGCTTCTTTGATTCAGGTTCAAAAAATGAACCCACGATTCGTCTCCAGTAACAATTTTTTTCCAGAAAGTCCTCTTCCTCCAAATTGAAGCGCTGTAAGTGTTCGGAGACTATTGTTTTCCTTGTTTCTTTGTTTTGGGCGGTTAACATTCTTGGCACCCAACGTGAACAAACTTTTGAGTAACCCAGTTGTTGAATAATCGTCATCACACTGCCTTTACTGAGGGAGGTAATGCGACACAATTCACCTGTTGTTACCCGGCGATCACCACGAATGATGTCATCGACTCGCCGAATGTTGCATGGAGTCATTGCAGTCACCGGCCTGCCGCTTCGCTTTGCATTTGCCAATGGTGTTTGCCCTTCAGCTTCGTTACAGCGACGAACCCATCGTCTAACAGTGCTGACATCCACCGTTGCTTCACCATACACATTTTTTAGCCTTTCGTGAATGCGAATTGGCGTTTCACTTTCCGCAGTCAAAAATTCAATCTCAGAACGCTGTCTAATACGAATGTCGATGTCAGTCATTTTGCAAGAGGATGTAGTGCTGCCAGCTGTTGACTTAGGGAGTTACTATTGCAGGGGATTGGAGAAGAAGGTTTGAGGAATTGCGCCAAATTCAAAGTTTTCACATAACTTACTTATTTAAGGACAAAAAATGCCCATAAAATGTAAAAAAAAAGACCTAGCAAAAATGAACAATTTATTTCATAATAATAGTTTAATAACTTGCACAGACAAATAATGAATATATGGTTCGAATAACCACATTTTAAAATTCACTTAAAAAAAGCATATGGGTCAGGATCAAGTCGGCCACGGGAATCGAACCCGGCCTTCACGAATGCTGGCTACAGGTGAAAATGCCCAATATATTCGTGAAAGAGAAATAAAATGACCGGAAAATGTATCTAAATGTTAAAAAATAACTTTATTATAAAAAAGTATAAAATGCATTCTGATGACCTGTAAAACCATATATATATATATATATATATATATATATATATATATATATAAAATCCGCATATAAATTGCATTTCACCAAATAGTGTTAACTTAACACTCGTGGCAAGTCTCTTGTTAAACTAGCAAGCCAAATTTCCGTTGTTAAGTCCTTAATAATTGTAAATAGTCAAGATGGTGGGCGTGAACGCAGCTGTTAATGTCGATTTGCTATATTTAAGACGTCTAAATGACATTCGTAATAGAGTACGGCCTATGAGGAGAAACGATTTTGAGGAGCTATCAGAAGAAAATGTTCTACAGAGGTATAGACTGTCGAAACAAGTTGCTATGAAGGTTACTGCGGAAGTACAAGAGAGGTTAGAACATGCATCGAAAGGAATATGCCGATCTCGCCTTTACTTCAAGTATTAATAACTTTGCGATTTTATAATTCACTGAATTATGTGGATAATGCACTGTCCGCCTTCCGTCTTGAAACGTTCAAGTCACTCGTCACTTGTCCTTCGCCCCTTGTTTTAAATTTACGCAATACTGACGAAGTTTTTCTGTGCTTCTAGTAGTGACACATACATTTGAATTAAGTTCATTTCCAATATTTTCCCACGTGACGTCTTTCTCTTTTACATTCACTGCATCCGTTCTCTTATTTTCCACGATATACTTATACTTCATCACCAATTCAATTAACAATTCTTTCTCCATTGATGATAAATTTGTCTCACGGCTTTTGTTTACGATTCTGTTTGCCCGCCATAATTTCAGCTGTGTGCAGACGAAAATTGAAAACTAAAGTGCATCGCAGTACGTTCAGAAAATAATACGACTCATCAATAGCCTTCTATAAGTGCAATATTTACGAGTCTGTGGGCATTAACACGTGTTTGTTAACATTTTCAGAAAACAGGTTGGTGAAGTGCAAGAAATTTAAAGCTTTGTTAGCACTGTGACAATTGTTACGTTACATTTGTTAACGTCGATTACAATATCTGTTGGTGTAATCGGGCACAAAAGAAGTAAACGTAGGATAGCAAGTGGTTGAAGGGTAACAACGGAAGGTTATTCATTCAAATAATAAATAATAGATTTCTAAATCTGTGTTTACTAAGATTGCATTACAACCATTTACGCGCCTTTTCTGTGTACCTCGCTGGAGGGGAAAATTAAAGTTGAACGTCTCACATGTTCCTGCTACGTCCGCACTCCTCAAGTGCCACTCAAAACAGTTGAGAGCTTTATTGGCCGCAACGCGCATGCGCAGTGTACTCCTGTGGTGCATATGAATGATTCGAGAAGCTCGCAGCGTACGAGCAATTCACATCTGAACATTCTCAAAGCACCAATGTCAACAAAGAATAATGATGATAATGATAATGATAATGATGATAATAATAACAATAATAATAATAATGATGATGATGATGATGATGATGATGATGATGATGATGATGATGATGATGATGATGATGATGATGATGATGATGATGATGATGATGATGATGATGATGATGATGATGATGATGATGATGATGATGATGATGATGATGATGATGATGATGATGATGATGATGATGATGATGATGATGATGATGATGATGATGATGATGATGATGATGATGATGATGATGATGATGATGATGATGATGATGATGATGATGATGATGATGATGATGATGATGATAATAATAATAATAATAATAATAATAATAATAATAATAATAATAATAATAATAATAAATGATTGTGTGCACAACAGTTAGAGGCAGATATTGGAGAATATCGGGCAGATCGTGCCCGGAACAAATCCTCAACCTTAAGCCGATCCTTAGACACCAAAGAATATGTAGCAACAATAAGCGACGAAGTGTATCGGGAAAAATTCCAAACACAGAGATGTTTACGTGAAGTTATTGCACATACACATCGGGTCCAATATACTGTCCACCAACGCAAAGTAAGTCCCTGAAAGGAATGCGCTAACCTTACTCAGTGGGACAAGGACAGCGAACGTGTGTGACAGGGAACGTCTGCTACACAAGGAGCGGAACCGTTAAAAAACATGCGCCCTATTCACTCTGTACACTAAAACCGAGAAAATTTATTCACAAAATTAGAAGCCGGCAGAATGTTTTTGTATGTCGAGTGGTGCATTCGTGGACTTTAAAGAGATTATGATTCGGTTGATCGTGAATCGCTATTTGATATAATGAGAGAACAACGTTTAGACCGTACAACTCTTGCTCTTATTAACAGACAATAGCAGATACAAGGGCTAAACTTAAATTAATAGGGGACATTTCTGAATCGCTTGAACTTAAAATAAGAGTAAGACACTAATGTTTAATTTTGCTCTTGAAAAAGTAATACAGGAATGGCGTAAACAGAAAGTAATTCTCAAAATGTATCAACCAATTATGTCAGGGAGAGGAAAATGAAAGTTGGATTGCAGATGATCTATCAATCTTAGCTCGTGACATCATAACAGCTTAAAAACAGATGAACTATTGAAATAAACTGCAGAGAAAGTTGGTCTTCAGATGTTCTTCGAAAAAAAAAAAAAAAACTGAATATATTTCGTGCAAGAAACAAGCACCAAAATACTGGGAACCAAATATGCAAAAATCAAACTTGTTTTACAATTTAAATATCTTGGGGAAATAATCTTTAAACAGCAATCCCTCGTTTGGACAAGTTTGCTACCAGGATACTTAGCTATATGACTGGTCTTTTCCAGCAAACCACAGCGTGGATAGAAACTTGGAGACTCTACTTGTGTTTCAGCCAGATTATGGCAGCAAACACTACAAACTGCTTGAGGGAGAAAGGAGGGATTAAGCCTTTGAAAGTGTCAAACGTGGACAGGGCACAGGTTTCACATTTACCTGCTCTGTGCATAATGGAAACATAAATATGTATTGCTTAGCAGGATTAGAGAGAGAGAGAGAGAGAGAGAGAGAGAGAGAGAGAGAGAGAGAGAGAGAGAGAGAGAGAGAGAGAGAGAGAGAGAGAGAGAGAGAACAGCGAATTTGCAATGTTCCAAACAATTGCTGTGGTACTATTGACAAAACAGGATAACTGTCGTGCGCTGCTGCGAGCCACTCGCCGAGCACAGGGCACAGTGAGCCAATACGTCAGAAACCAGTGCAGTGCTGGTTTTGGAGTGATGCTCACAGAGCAATACCTTCGTTAAGGACTGCAGACATGACTTGGTATTTTGAAGCCAAATGGGAAAAGTAATTTATATCACAGTAGCCTGCAGTAGTTTAGGGCACAGCATGTTATACTAAAAGTACATCATACAAATACCTATATTATGAACTGAAACACCAGACAGCACACGATGAGTTTAATTTTCACGAAATTCACCAACCACTATTTCTAATTATGTTTTGTTATTTCATTTATTTCAAAATAATGTAAATAAGTATTCTTTTACCTATCTTTAGTTCCAAAAAGCTGCGAATCTTTACTTCAAGCATACGAGGATTTCAAAGTTACTATATTGTCTTTTATAAATACTGTGACTTTGGGGGTTCCAGTTTGCTGAAATTCAAAATGCCCCAAATTTCCGTAGAAAATCACTGTTTGTACACCCATTTGCAGCAGCAGAATTACGTAACATACACAGGCTCAAACTTCAAGGTCGTCTGCTACACGTCCACACAGCTGCACACTACAACTGTATTGACAACTGGAAAGCAACTAACTCGCGTCCAAGAGCCAAGGGCAGATCGTCCGAGTTCTCTCGGGCGGAGGGTTACACGCCATGGTACCTATCCGCTGTGCGGATTTACCCGTGCGGTATAAAAGGTATAGTCATTCGCGCGAGCTTGCGTGTCGTTTAAGAACGCGCGGTTAGTCTCTACTGATGCTTCTGGTGTCGGAGTCTACCTCCGATGAAGGGGCACAGTGTCCGTTCCACCTCGCTTTGGGCGATCGCTAGCGATCCGTCAAGCAGAGGAGGGAACCAGAAGCGAGAGGCCTGATGGAGTTTGGTTTTTAAGGTTAGATTTGTCCAGATCGGTCGCACGCTCTCGGGCGCAGCTGCAGGTGTCACCCTTCCAGCCATGACCGAGGTGCGGCGTAACCTGGCGGTGATTGGGGATGAAGGAGGAGAGCCAGACTTTACCACCCAAGGGTATCCTTGGGGAGCCGGTAGGTCCTCCGTCTCCTGGGGAGACGGTGGTTATATTGACCCAGTGTGTTCATCAGCTGGTTTGGGTGAGGAGTGATTGGCATACAACGCGCGCCTTCGTTCACGCACGACGTCCTCAACGTAGGGTATGTCAGACTGGTGTATAGGAACTGTAACTAACTCGCGGCTTGCTACCTCGTGTCTTTTATACCCGAACCATTGTTTCTTGAAAGTTGCCGAAGCTTCACGATCTTTCACGATGGCGAGAGAAAGGAAAGGAATATCAAGACCTCGCTCTGTTTCTCTCTCTCCCTGCCCCCGTCTCTTCCTCGGCAAGCGTCAAGCTTTCATTCACGCATGGGCGTGGCTTGTCGCTACTCCGACGATCGGTCACAATACTATGTATCTGCTACAAATTCAAATAAGAACACTTTTATTAACAATGTATGGTTATGTTCCTTTTTTCATTTATTTTAATATAATGAAGGTAGGCTTACTTAACTCTATAAAGTCTGCCAAATCATCAGAGATTGACACATTAAGTAGCACCAAACCTGTATCTGTATCCTATCCCAGTCCAAGGGATATATGTTGTATACCTGTGGGCATATCCAAACAGTTGACGGCTGGATAACGCTCCTAGCGCTGATATGTGTAACTATTGCCCAGTTCTGCCCTTTGACTCCATTGCCTTAAGATGTTCAAAGAAGCTTAGTAGCCACATGCCTCCACACGTATTATTTCGTATATTACATCAAAACGTTTGTGATGACTTACAATTTGTAGTCAGTTGCAAATAATGTGTACCGTTACAAAAGAATAACGCGCAGGTACATGTTGAAGGTTGTCAGGATTCCTGTCATCCCTGTGTTTCTAATACCGACATCGCTTTGCCCGTGAGTATGACGTCATAGCCACCCTCGCACTACCGTAGCCCTCATGGCTGGGCCCACGTGAAACCAAGCAGTCTTATACTGTGTTTTTGCTTTAAGTTATGTATAAACAAATGTCCAAACTTAACCTATTTACTTATACTACCGCCATCATTATGCAGTTTTGTCCACTTCTTCATGTCTTGTCTCTTATTTATATTCCCCCATAGTGCTATCGGCCCAGGTAGCTGCTGAAGAAACTCATTTAGAAATATATTTACAACTTGAAAAATGTGACTAATCAATAAAGAAGAGATGGTGGAAACTCAGCGTTGTGGGCACCTGCAATAACGCCTTTGTACATACACATGTCAATTATCAAACGTTTAATAACCCTCCTTTAGGACTATTATCTGTAAATATACACGGTGTTCATTTTTATTCGTTATTTCCCGCCCTCCAATTGAGCAAGATTGACATCAGAGTTGACTGGCGAGTCTATCTTGAAATCATAGTGCCCTCTACAGAGAAGAAGCAGTAATTTTTGCGGAACAGTAAGCAAATTACAGCGCCCTGAGTGTGGTGGCACTGTTAACTAATACAACCAGCTTCCCCTGGATATGAATACAGAGCACGCGTCTTCATGGTTGAATGCTACTTTCGTATCAGCATTAACATTGGCGCGACATATAAATATAATTTAAACTGCTGCATAGAGGAGTTTATGCAAAGCTATCCGTCATTCAGACAAGTCCCTCGGGAGGTAATGGTGTCACAAATATTTTTGTCATTCTCACGCTTACTTAAAATGTCTATTAATGTTGGTATGCTTATGTCTTTTAAAACCAATAGCTGCATCAAACATTTCCAAGATACAGGATCAGTTACTCGCAAAAAGAGAGACACTGGACGCTATAAAGTGACTGGCCCCAATCTAGAAGCAATAAATAATGTTATGACAGAAAGACCTCAAGCATACCTTCTCGTAATACAGACAATGTTTAAGGCGAACAGAGAAAGGAAATATAAGAAACTGGACACACAAGACTGTGTACTAGAGATATTTTCTTGTTTAGACTTGGATAAAAGCTTTGTACATGTTGTAACACTAATTTATTTTTCATTCCTAGACATGTTCTGCTAATTTTCTGGTTTGTAATGAAGTTACATTGGGGCAACTGAGTGATAGAAAAGAATTGAAGATCAAATTGAAGTATTTCTATTTTATGTGACAGGTTTACAATATACATATATGTCTACTATAACAGAAAAACAGATGTTCATTGTGAAATAAGTGTTCACTGACTTATAATTTTGTATATTCTTCATTGTATACTTTTATGACTGCACAGTTAGCTTTGTAGTGCATTGCATTGCAGTATATAGTTTTTTAAAAACAGTTGTCGTATCTACCCACCAGACGAAATTCTGCAGCTTTATATTACGTGGGTAGACCAACCTCTCAAATAGTATATTTACCTGACGGTAGAGGGAGGGAGGTCTGAAAGCTGCTGTCAGCACATCAAATACGATCGTAAGCCGCTAGGGGAATCGTATATAAAGTCGCTCCATCAGCGATGCTACTGATGACGTCAAATTTTGCGTGGTGAAATAACAGATAAAATGAACATGTGTATTTTTTGTGCGTCCAAATGTTCACCACCTCCCATTTCACTCTTAAAGAAGCCACTCGATTTGTACAAACTGGTAGCACTAAACAAACTATCCTGTACTTGTGTTCGCCTTCCTGTTAATGCCTAATGCAAAATGTGCTAATAAAATTACAAAATAAATGAGGCATACCGTGATGAAGTCATCACAAAGATCATGCTCTACATTACAAGTGTTATTTGAATGAAATTGCTTATTCGCGAAATGGTCTTTCGGTATTTGAACATAGGAAAGTGAATCCTTTGGCACTTCACTAAACAGCAGTGCAGTTGCCGTGCACTCACATTCGTATGCCTTTTGTCATGTTTAGCTGGTATAAGTTTTCTGACAAACTGTAACACGGCGATGAATTTCCGGGGCCATAAATGTTACGTCATTTATCGGAATATAATTACTGTCTGCCCACCATAAGAAGACAAGCGGGGTCTGAAGAGGGAGAGGGGTTTAAACTGTTTATCTGCTCTATTAGTGGAGCTGTTTACTACAAAATGAGTGTGTGAGAGTGCATATGAGTCACCCATGCTGCCAGATCTAATGGTTATTTCAGTAACTGCAGTAATAGGAATTATATGGGAGTTGCATATGTCCCTAGCCTAAAATATTGAATCAAATAATCTGTAATATAAGACGGTTAAAGTGCATCATTCATGTGATTGGCCAGGACAACTTCCCTTTAATTGTTTACCAAATGCTAATTATCTACCTTCAAACAATATCTATTCACATATAAGTATTGTGAAATGTTTGAGATTTAATACAGAATATGGGCATAGGGTAATATATGAGTTTTTCTTAAAAATTCAAAACGCAGAAAATAATTTTATTTGACTATTATGTTGTTCCTTCGGAGTTCACCTTCAAACACCTGTTCATCCTATCGACAGGCGGCCCGAGGCTCCCAGTGAAGCTTAAATTATGTATACAGGTTCATTGTGGACATCTTTAACAAACTTGAAGTAATGGTAGGTCTCACACAAAATAGGAGGTCGTACTCTCTCAATCGGTGCTGTCTTGTACATTTTCTAGAAGTCACATTATTAGTAGTCAAGCTGTCTCGTGGGACCTCCGCAACTGTTTGGCCATTCAACAGTTGAACCCGTGTTACTATCTCAGTAACGGGAGCCCCTCTTCGTGCGTCCACATACGGTTAGAATTTACCCGAATCCAATGATATGCAAACGTATTTGAACGGACATGGGGGTTCATGGAGTTTTTAATGGAGAATATGCCTCTTGCTACACGAATGGATATATGCTTCCACAATGACAGGACACTCCTCATATTTTATTTTTACCTCAACTACAGGAAGTAGAGTACAGGAAGCGGAGGAGCTCGTTATGAATTCCGTGCGAACTACCAGGGTGACCATTTTATCGGCCTGAGTTCCGTGCCACTGGTACCTCATTCTCTTTAATTAGCTCCAGTAGTTAGTCAATTGAGTGCAGTCTGGGTTATTGCCAAGGTAACAAGTGACATCGTCTATGTCGTTGAAAAAAGACTCATCTCGCATACGGAATGGATCTTACGTTAGTAAGACGTAAGTGCTAAATCAAATTATCTTCTACGGTGGACATAACTAAACGCGTAATCCTGCATTATCATGAGAACATTCCCAAGAGCATTTTAAACTGACAGAAGACTTCAGTCTTGTAATGGCGATTAGCAGGTTTCATCCCTTAGACCCACCAAAATTATACGTAAGGAATTGAGGACTGGAGATGTGACTACACAGAAAATTGATTACAAATACCTACATCTCTTCACAGACTGCGACACTACCCCAAACAACTCAAGATTAACGACGAAACTGAAAACTGCAATCAATTGGATGAAAATAACAAACCCAACTAATGTATTATTGTTATATAATGTTATTGAAACCAAAGCAGTGAGATTTTCAACTGCAACAAATATCTCAAAACTTTGTGCTGCCTCTGAAATTATAGATATAGAGCACTTGCTTTCTGTCAGCTGTTCACTCTCCATGCACTTATAATGTAACAGGACCAATTGTGTTCTGTTTATTGCCAAATAAAAGGAAGCAGTCTTTCGAAATATAATTAACAAATGTGCCTCTTTTGGCCTAAGTTTCAAGCTCAAGTAAATATTCCTAGATTTTGAAAGTATCATGCACGATGCTGTGCAAGAGATGTTGGCTGGATGTCACTTTCATCTTGGTAGAGTTGGTGGTCAAAATTACAAGCGATGGGTCCCATTAGAAAATATAACAAAGACAAATCAGTCAGCACATTCTTGCAATGCTTGTTTGTCCTACCATTTTAAGTCCTGAAGAAGTTGATGAACTTCTGTTGAGGATGTTCTGATAATACTAGCACAAGAGAAAACTGTTCAGATATCTCTGACTGCATATTAAAATTTCGTAAGCGAAGAAAGCCTTTCTCCGCCCCAGATTTCGGCAAAATTTGGCACTCCATTCACTAGGACAACAAATCAATTCAAGGCGTTCCATTCATAACTATACATGACGCTTTCCACTGCACGTCCAAGTATACTTCTACTAGCACATGTTTTGCAGGACATCCAGTCTCAAGTGGATATATTTGTGTCTCCATTTGAGTATCCCTCAAATTTGTCTAAAACGTGTGAATAGTTTAGTCAAGCTGACAAAACACCAAAACTGTGGCTAAAATGTCTATGTTGAAGACCAAAGGAGATAAAAGCTTTATAGAAACGCTAATCTTTAAATAGAAACAGAGAAGAGGGGAAGGTGAAGGTTAACAGAAAAAAAGATTAAAGAAATAAGTAAAGCAGGTTAACGCTAATAAGCTGAAAGCAAAGATATTGGAGTGATTAATAAACATGCAGGTAGCCTGCACGGAATTTAGATGGTTCTAGGGATAGGATAGACGTGAGGTGAAGGAGGAGGTGGACGTATTGCAATTGCTGTGACCGCACTCGTCAGAGACAGCACGTGTTGGACAGGGTTCTGCCGTCAGTGGCACACCAGCAGAGCGTCAGACGATATCGCTCGCGTATTTGTGTAAAGTGTATTCGCGTGGCCACATATTTCTCGGGAACTTGGTAGAGGGGAACCAATACAGTAACTAGCTATTTGTTTAAACTCTATGGGCCGTATTTATAGTTATCACTTTGGTCTGGACTATCATCCGACTAACTTGGTTCGGACCAAAGGCTTTTGGTATTCGTAGACGATAAAAAACCTCGGATCAAGTAAAGCCGTGGGCCAGCACGGAGCAAATGTTACACGCATGCGTGAGTCCCATAGAGTGCTAAACAAACCACAGTGTACCTACAAGTTTATATATCTCTGTGGTAGTTTCTAAACATTGTTACGGTTTCTGCTGCAGTTTGAGGTTCGGCAACAAAGTTTCGTGTGCTGTGAATATGAATAACATGAAGAAGCGTGGTATCAGTTGGTCAGAGGAAGACCAATGTTTTCTCTAGTCCAAAAAAAATTGAGCATTATAGAAAATAAATCCGTGTCGACGAATTCAAATATGAGAATAAGAGGAGGCATGGAGGGAAATTTATAATGAGTTTGCTGATAATGCGGCTTACTGATGCAGGTCAGCAGTGTTGACATGATATCCTCCTCTTGTATAATACCGAAGTGCTGTACATTCATCACTTCATTGTCGACATGCTCCAACTTTAATCTGCCCCTCGGAGCCAGACCAACGTGTTTAGCTCCAGACTATCGCTAATTCCGGTTTATGAATAAGAAAATCGATGGTTCACCGTTAGTCCACCGGAAGTAGCAAGTTGGTCCGGACCAAGACTGACTATGAATACGGCCCTATGGTAGCGGATTTGTTTTGTTTTTAATTTGCCCTAAACGATCCCCGTGAAACCTGAACACCTCAAAAACTTCGACTTCGAAAGGACTTCGAAACAGAGACAGATAATGCCGACCGAATCTTCCAGCTTCTAGTTTCGGAATATTCCGACAAGTGGAAACCTTAGGGAGTCAAACCCGGACCCGCTTCAGATGAAGTTGAGCATAAAGATATTAGCGAATTTTGTCCGGTATCAGGGTAATCTGTGGAAAATGCACCAAACGTCCCTTATCAGTCAATGGCAGAAGCCTGTGCTTGTGTATAATCTTCGATACAAAAAAGCACTAAAAGTGTGAAACTACAAGTTTCCAGAATGATTACAGTCGGACTGAAAATTTCAATACCATAGCCGGGACTTGAACCACGGATCTCCTGCTCTAAGTGCGGTTCCTCCGAACCACTGAGCTACTATAGCCAACATGCCGACATGACAACTGACTCGTATGTTTCCCGGTAGACCACTAGGGGTTCTCATATGCTATGAGACACGCACCTTTTGTGAAGACTTACTATGCTGTAAGTACTTAAGTCCCAGGCTTCATAGTTAAACCACTGAGCTACTATGACCAACATGCCGACATGACAACTGACTCGTATGTTTCCCGATAGACCACTAGGGGTTCTCATTTGCTATGAGACACGCAACTTTTGTGAAGACTTACTATGCTGTAAGTGCTTAAGTCCCAGACTACATAGTTAAACCACTGAGCTACCATGACCAACATGCCGACATGACAACTGACTCGTATGTTTCCCGATAGACCACTAGGGGTTCTCATTTGCTATGAGACACGCACCTTTTGTGAAGACTTACTATGCTGTAAGTGCTTAAGTCCCAGACTACATAGTTAAACCACTGAGCTACCATGACCAACATGCCGACATGACAACTGACTCGTATGTTTCCCGATAGACCACTAGGAGTTCTCATATGCTATGAGACACGCACCTTTTGTGACGACTTACTATGCTGTAAGTACTTAAGTCCCAGGCTTCATAGTTAAACCACTGAGCTACTATAGCCAACATGCCGACATGACAACTGACTCGTATGTTTCCCGGTAGACCACTAGGAGTTCTCATATGCTATGAGATACGCACCTTTTGTGACGACTTACTATGCTGTAAGTACTTAAGTCCCAGACTTCATAGTTAAACCACTGAGCTACTATGACCAACATGCCGACATGACAACTCACTCGTGTGTTTCCCGGTAGATCACTAGGGGTTCTCATATGCTATGAGACACGCACCTTTTGTGACGACTTACTATGCTGTAAGTACTTAAGTCCCAGACTACATAGTTAAACCACTGAGCTACCATGACCAACATGCCGACATGACAACTGACTCGTATGTTTCCCGGTAGACCACTAGGGGTTCTCATATGCTATGAGACACGCACCTTTTGTGACGACTTACTATGCTGTAAGTACTTAAGTCCCAGGCTTCATAGTTAAACCACTGAGCTACTATGACCAACATGCCGACATGACAACTCACTCGTGTGTTTCCCGGTAGATCACTAGGGGTTCTCATATGCTATGAGGCACGCACCTTTTGTGACGACTTACTATGCTGTAAGTACTTAAGTCCCAGACTTCATAGTTAAACCACTGAGCTACTATGCCAACATGCCGACATGACAACTGACTCGTATGTTTCCCGGTAGATCACTAGGGGTTCTCATATGCTATGAGGCACGCACCTTTTGTGACGACTTACTATGCTGTAAGTACTTAAGTCCCAGGCTTCATAGTTAAACAACTGAGCTACTATGACCAACATGCCGACATGACAACTCACTCGTGTGTTTCCCGGTAGACCACTAGGAGTTCTCATATGCTATGAGACACGCACCTTTTGTGTCGACTTACTATGCTGTAAGTACTTAAGTCCCAGGCTTCATAGTTAAACCACTGAGCTACTATGACCAACATGCCGACATGACAACTCACTCGTGTGTTTCCCGGTAGACCACTAGGAGTTCTCATATGCTATGAGGCACGCACCTTTTGTGACGACTTACTATGCTGTAAGTACTTAAGTCCCAGGCTTCATAGTTAAACAACTGAGCTACTATGACCAACATGCCGACATGACAACTCACTCGTGTGTTTCCCGGTAGACCACTAGGAGTTCTCATATGCTATGAGACACGCACCTTTTGTGACGACTTACTATGCTGTAAGTACTTAAGTCCCAGGCTTCATAGTTAAACAACTGAGCTACTATGGCCAACATGCCGACATGACAACTGACTCGTATGTTTCCCGGTAGATCACTAGGGGTTCTCATATGCTATGAGACACGCACCTTTTGTGACGACTTACTATGCTGTAAGTACTTAAGTCCCAGGCTTCATAGTTAAACCACTGAGCTACTATGACCAACATGCCGACATGACAACTGACTCGTATGTTTCCCGGTAGATCACTAGGGGTTCTCATATGCTATGAGACACGCACCTTTTGGGGCGACTTACTATGCTCTAAGTACTTAAGTCCCAGGCTTCATAGTTAAACCACTGAGCTACTATGACCAACATGCCGACATGACAACTGACTCGTATGTTTCCCGGTAGATCACTAGGGGTTCTCATATGCTATGAGACACGCACCTTTTGGGGCGACTTACTATGCTGTAAGTACTTAAGTCCCAGGCTTCATAGTTAAACCACTGAGCTACTATGACCAACATGCCGACATGACAACTGACTCGTATGTTTCCCGGTAGACCACTAGGGTTCTCATATGGTATGAGACACGCACCTTTTGTGACGATGTACTATGCTGTAAGTACTTAAGTCCCAGACTTCATAGTTAAACCACTGAGCTACTATGGCCAACATGCCGACATGACAACTGACTCGTATGTTTCCCGGTAGACCACTAGGGTTCTCATATGGTATGAGACACGCACCTTTTGTGACGATGTACTATGCTGTAAGTACTTAAGTCCCAGGCTTCATAGTTAAACCACTGAGCTACTATGACCAACATGCCGACATGACAACTGACTCGTATGTTTCCGGTAGACCACTAGGGGTTCTCATATGCTATGAGACACGCACCTTTTGTGACGACTTACTATGCTGTAAGTACTTAAGTCCCAGGCTTCATAGTTAAACCACTGAGCTACTATGACCAACATGCCGACATGACAACTGACTCGTATGTTTCCCGGTAGACCACTAGGGGTTCTCATATGCTATGAGACACGCACCTTTTGTGACGACTTACTATGCTGTAAGTACTTAAGTCCCAGGCTTCATAGTTAAACCACTGAGCTACTATGACCAACATGCCGACATGACAACTGACTCGTATGTTTCCCGGTAGATCACTAGGGGTTCTCATATGCTATGAGACACGCACCTTTTGGGGCGACTTACTATGCTCTAAGTACTTAAGTCCCAGGCTTCATAGTTAAACCACTGAGCTACTATGACCAACATGCCGACATGACAACTGACTCGTATGTTTCCCGGTAGATCACTAGGGGTTCTCATATGCTATGAGACACGCACCTTTTGGGGCGACTTACTATGCTGTAAGTACTTAAGTCCCAGGCTTCATAGTTAAACCACTGAGCTACTATGACCAACATGCCGACATGACAACTGACTCGTATGTTTCCCGGTAGACCACTAGGGTTCTCATATGGTATGAGACACGCACCTTTTGTGACGATGTTCTATGCTGTAAGTACTTAAGTTCCAGACTTCATAGTTAAACCACTGAGCTACTATGGCCAACATGCCGACATGACAACTGACTCGTATGTTTCCCGGTAGACCACTAGGGTTCTCATATGGTATGAGACACGCACCTTTTGTGACGATGTACTATGCTGTAAGTACTTAAGTCCCAGGCATCATAGTTAAACCACTGAGCTACTATGACCAACATGCCGACATGACAACTGACTCGTATGTTTCCCGGTAGACCACTAGGGTTCTCATATGGTATGAGACACGCACCTTTTGTGACGATGTACTATGCTGTAAGTACTTAAGTCCCAGACTTCATAGTTAAACCACTGAGCTACTATGGCCAACATGCCGACATGACAACTGACTCGTATGTTTCCCGGTAGACCACTAGGGTTCTCATATGGTATGAGACACGCACCTTTTGTGACGATGTACTATGCTGTAAGTACTTAAGTCCCAGACTTCATAGTTAAACCACTGAGCTACTATGGCCAACATGCCGACATGACAACTGACTCGTATGTTTCCCGGTAGACCACTAGGGGTTCTCATATGCTATGAGACACGCACCTTTTGTGACGATGTACTATGCTGTAAGTACTTAAGTCCCAGGCTTCATAGTTAAACCACTGAGCTACTATGACCAACATGCCGACATGACAACTGACTCGTATGTTTCCCGGTAGACCACTAGGGGTTCTCATATGCTATGAGACACACAGCTTTTGTGGCGACTTACTATGCTGTAAGTACTTAAGTCCCAGACTTCATAGTTAAACCACTATTTTAGGTAAACTAGCTGTGTGTAGGATAAGGTTTGGATGAATAGAGTCAGACTGAAATACCATAAAATCCCGGCTGATGATGATGATGCTGATGACGCTAGGCGCAGTTCCTGGCAAAACTTAGGTTCACTCAAGAACTTCTAGACCACGGCCCATAAACCCGGAATATAACATTTATCTTCCTAATGTTATTGTAACGCTGTTCTTCTATTCGGTACATTACGCAATCTACATTAACTTTTAAAGGTCCGAGTGAGAACCAATGAAAGACTGAAAAGGCGGTAGAGCAACCTTTACCGAAGAGCGGCACAGAGTATGTGGTTTATGGCGAGTGGGTTATAATCAGACATCGGATCCCGTACACCTTTAAAGGGATATGAAGTTTACGAGTCTCACAGTATATAACAGCTGACGTCATGCAGGGATAGTCCGGTTCGCCACGTCGCCACGCAGGTAGTGCAAGGTGTTCGACATATTCTGTTACTAGCATTACTTTCGCAACAATTATTAGATAATCTCTATTTTATAAATCAAAAGTTTTGGGTATTATCAACAACCATTACACAGCTTGAAGAATATAATTTCGAACTGTACAAAAGCAGTCGTGGAGGCGTCTGCAAAAATTAACAATATACGAAATGCACCATCTACCAAACGAACAAAACATAAATTGTCCAGTATTGTACACAAAATACTAGATTTTCAGTGCTGCGAAATATAAGAAATAAACTAAGTCTCGGACAAACATATGAAAATGATTTGTACTACTCATATACACCATTAACGTCATGTGACATTCAACGAACTTTCTCCCAATAATTGATATTGTTTCAGTGTAAGGCGCAGGAAATTCACATTTGACAATTTACGAATGTACATGGTTGTTCACTGTAATTCCCACATCGAAAGCAATGAGGAGGATGTCGTATTGTAACGTAAGTTACATTTTGTATCCGTACCGAACTGTACACATACAACGCTTCGGTATACTTATTGACACGGACGCTTTTCGATGTCACGCTTGACCTTGTATAGTACCTGTGTGCATACATTGATTGCTAAAGTGTACGGGATTCAATGTCTGGTTATCATAATTAAAGGCGAGCAAATACAATATGGAGTTAAAAGAATTATTGAATTTAAATAACTCTGTCGGAATGTGGTAAAGTAAAGATTAAGTTATGATGTTTCAATGCAATACCTGCCTCAGTCTCTTTTAGTTCTCTTTTTTCTTTCTCCTTTTGCTTATTTTCAGTATTTTAGTATAGTTATTCAGTTTTGGTTTTGGCTCTCCTGAACGCCAAAGACACAACAATTACAATCAGATAATTGTGTAACTTTACGTTTTTGTGAACTGTGTTACGTGGTTTTGGGCGCATGTCGACGGTGTTAAGTCTAATCACTTTTGTTTCATGTTAAACCTAATGTTTCGTTCTTCAAGTGACAAAGAAGTGGTAGATGTGCTAAATTCGCGAGTTAACACAATTATAAATTGTTAAAGTGCGTGGATTTCATCAACAAAGTAAAGGTTAAAAATGACGACCACCTGCATCCATTCATTATTACAGTGGGCTACATAATGTTGTCTTTAGTAACAATAAGTAATAAATTTATTGATCCACATGTCCTAGACAGTTCTTTCAGCCCATGCAGCATCTGGTTACGCTTAGCTGGTATCTATGGCGACCACCCTATTTACTCTAGCTAGTTCACGTGTATGACGTTATCAAACACGCTGTATTTGAATATAAATTATTGGCCCAAAAGATAAAACAAAAGGTACTAACATTTTTAAATTAAACAAGTATTAACAAGGGGAACAATCAACAAGAGTAATCAGAGCCTGTGTGAGTAAAACACTAGAACTGCAAATGACTTGGCTTTAGGGGGTTACGGTGCTAGAAGCAAGGATGTCATATGTCACCCAACAAGTGAAGGTGACATACTTTTTGCAGCTTAAATAAGTGAACTATATCCGCCATGACAATAACTGTATGACCTCAGATGTGGCAAAGTTTGTGACAGAAGCGATATTATCTTTTGCATTTTTGGACAAGGCTTTCTTGGCTGACGGTTTATATCCAATTGATCGCACTGCGTCGATCTGGCGTTTTGTTTTCGATTATGTTGTTTCTTGAAGGACGTTTTTAAGATTGCGTATGAATGTATCCTAAAGATTAAAAGTTTCTAAAATTAGCTAGGATCTAGGATCTACCCAAAAGTCCGAAATACCTGGCCTCCTTCTACCCGGGAGTGATGGAACACTCCGGGGCTCTTTCCATAGGGCAATATCTGATTTCTTAAAAAGCCCCCCCCCCCCATCGACAACATTAAGACGGGATGAAAGCGGAAACGCCACTTACGCGCGTCAACCCCACATGGAAGACTACCGAAAACCTCGGTGGGACCGCCTGGTGATCTAGTACACCTTCTTCTAGCTCTGTAGACTAGTACCCGGGACATTTTAGGCAGCCCTCTACTCCCTCCGGGCGGCCGAGGCCTGGCTGGTGGTACCCGATCTCCCGCGGGTGTCGGGAACACACTCCCTTCTCGAGTCCAACCCAATGTAAACAACTGCCCTCGAGGAGGGGCTCGGCAGTTCGACCCGAGGCTCCTCTAGTAAGGTCAGAGGTAAAGTCTGTTTAGTTAATGCTTGTGCAGTTCGGAGTCAAAGGAACCTGACCCGACCGCCCACTAATGACCGTCCTAAATCTATCTCCACACTTCAGAAATGGAACACTGTCGTGTGAGAAGTAAGAGTCAGTTGCAGTTGTGCAGTGAAGTTGAGTTGTGTGCAGGGCCGTATTCCTAACACACACACACACACACACACACACACACACACACACACACACACACACACACACTCACACACACACACACACCTAAAAATGTTGCAGATGCTGCAGAACCGATGAGAATTTTGCACTTGTGGATTAGACTTTCTGCTTTGGTTGTCCTTAGCATGCCTACCTCTTTTTATCCATTCTTTTATGTAATCTTCTGGGTTCCACATATGTACTGGAGGTCTGTTAATAGTCATAAGCATTATTTGAATGTATTTGGAATGTATATATTTTGTATTTTTGCAGTATTTTGAATGTTAAATTAAGAAAGATAATGAATTAAAAAGTATATACAAAATTATTAGTAAGGGGACTGCGTCCCTCTCTGAGAAATAGTGGGGGGATGGCATACATCCGCGTTCCCCCTCCACTCCGGCCCTGGTTGTGTGATGTACCGCAGTGAATTCTTTTATCTGTTTGCGTGTGGCGGAGTAACGAGACGACCTTGAAGATGCCCGCCTCGCTAGCGTGGTAGCCTGTCTGCCTCACGTTCAAGAGAGTTCACGTACCGAGTGCGCATCTCGTTCGGGGTGAGTTACCTGCATAGGGATTTTTCCGGGGTTTTCCCTTATCCTGAAAGACAAATGTCGGCAACTCTAAGCTCTATGGACCCTGGACTTATTTGAGCATCATTTCAGCCAATTCATTCATCATCCGATATGACTTAACGTTGGAGGACGTAAATTGAAAAAAAAAAAAAAAAAACTTGAAAACTGCTGTTTGTCAATGTCACGTCTTTTTGCTGCTGTAAGGGTTGTACAGAGCTTCTGTTTTCTGCAAAGAAGACAATATCCAGTGCATTTTGTCCCGTAAAACACTAATGCACGGACTTATCTATCCCTCCACTGTAAAGCTTCATGATTTGCAATGAAGCCAATAGAAGGCATTCGAGAAATGCGTGTCATATATGTGTGTCCCTTAACAGGATGCATGAATTATAAAATAAATATCGGCATGTGACTCACCTGCCACTATATTGCATCGCTTTGTTCACCGCGGGAGATCGAACCTGATTAATTTAATGAGAACTACATACGTCATGTTAAAATACGTGGAATTTAAGCAATGAACTGTTGTCCAGTATATTGGCTTCACAAGCAGATTCTAATTTCAACAATATTGAATGTAATAAAGGGAATTAATAACGCCTGGCACTCTCGTGCGGCCAGTGCTCTTTGCAGTATACAAACTGACGTTTCCCTGTAATTTCGGTCATTCGTTCACTCTCTATAGAAACACACTTTTTTTCTAATGCTGTGCTGAGCTTAAGAATAGAAGCGCTTGGACGTGTGCAGTGTAGGAGTATATTTTTAGCTACAGCTCGGCATCGTCTTTGTATATTGTTTCTGGTAGTTCTGTTGTGTTTCCTGCAGTTTGGCATCTGCGAAACAGAAGGTCAGTCTTTCTGAAAAACCTCATAAATCCTTCTAATTGGACGACAGATATTTATAAGTGTTGCATCAGCTAGACGCAGCTGATGTGTCTGTGATTTCGGCACTAAATTCCGTTACTGAGGTCGTTAACATTGTGCATCTTCAAACTTTACTTAACAAAATCAGTAGAAAAATTACCTTAAACCTATATCTGAGTATTATACAAATATAACTTCATTTATCTGTAGAAAAATGATGTCGATTTTTGTTATTAGTTGAATTAGTTGAAGTTGAAGTCGATTTCACGGACTTTTGTTCGCGTCGTCAGTCAGAGAAAACAAATTCGTCGTTAAGGAAGTTACTATGTTCTTATGTTTTTGTCAGTATTACCAAAATCTGAAAAGGAAACAAACCTAAGAACAGAATCAATTGCTAGTATTTCAAAATTCATTACGCGATGTTTAGTTTTTAAAATAAACATCTTTTCCCAAACCATTAAATCTATTGGGACATTTAATTATTTTAATAATTTAACTTCAGGATTTATTTCATGGTTAAATAACCAAAAATGATCTGCTACGGCCGATTTATCAGTTTGTTTATACTTAATGTTACGAAAATGTTCTTTCGTTCTGGTTTCCAAATTACGTTTCGTCTGTCCAATGTAAACGCGATCACAATCTAAACAATCAAATTGAAAAATACCAGATTTTTATTATTAGGAATGTCATCTTTTTTTAGAGAAATGTAGTAAATTTTTAATACTATATTTAATTTGAGGAATCAAAGTTATACCAAACTCTTTAAAAAACTTTTTGAAATTGTTAATTAAACCAAGGATGGTAAGTAAATTTTTTTAAAACTACAATCGTCTTTTATTTTCTTAAGGGTGGAAATATCATTAAAAGTTTTTTTATATTTAAGTTTTTCAATCTTCTTTTGTATAAAGTCATTAATTAAAGCACTATTAATAATATGTTTATATTCTTTCTTCTTTCTTCTTTATTTATTAATCTATAAATCAAACTATTAAAACAGCATATTTATGTGGAAGAGGGTTACAACTTTTATTTTTATCTAATTATAGCTATGAGTAGATTTCCTATAAGTACCAAAAGGGCGCCTTAGTGTCGTAGATGGTAGCGTTCAAGAGGTCCCGAGTTCGAATCTCGGTCAGGGTGAGTTACCTGGATAAGGTTTTTTCCGGCGGTTTCCCTTATCCTTCAAGACGAATGTCGGGTAACTCTAAGCTCTATGGATCCTGGACTCATTTGATCATCATTTCAAATAATTGATTCACCGTCCGATATGACCTAACGTTGGAGGACGTAAATTACCAAAAAAAAAATCCAGTTTATTATTATTTCTTATGATCTTCAAATCCAAAAAAGGAAGAAAACCATCATTTTCAGTGTTTAATGTGAATTTTATAGCATTATCCTGTATTGTTCTATCTAGAAAACATGATATGTATGTAATTAATGCAGGAAGAAAATTATCTATTCATAATTTGAGTGTTATATAAGTCAAAATATTTTCTAACATCCCCCATCCACTATGCATTGACATAAGAGTCAGTTGGAGAATTTAATATCATGTCGGCACGTTGGCCATAGTAGCTCAGTGGTTTAGAGCAGCGGGAGATCCGTGGTTCAAATCCCGGCTATGGCATTGGATTTTTCAGTCTGGCTCTACTTATCCAAACCTTTGCCTACACACGGCTAGTGTAGAAGATTAGTTGTCTTTTATTAATACTTTAGTTTGGAGTAAGCTCAACGTAATCCAATATTGCAGAAAATAGACACACTTATGCATGTATTTGTGTGTGGATGTCAAAACAAGACATAGAAAGTGATCTACTTCCTTCAGTACAAATGTTACCTCAAAGTTCACGAAGAACTTAAGTAGCAGCAAGTCCATAAGTAACTGTTAGTGTCATTCAGTTGTTTGTGATTGCTTTTACTTTTTATTGCTTTAGTTTTATGAAGACCGGCAAGGAGTTAACTACTGGAGTAAATTTAAGCTGAATGTTAACTCATACTGTCTAAATTATACAATTGAATTACTACAATGTTTTCTTTTTAAGCGCCTTTCGGGTGGGTTCGGACAACTGTAACCTGATTTGTCTAAAATTTTGTAATGAAAACATTAACAAAGAAATAAGTTAAGACAACAAGAATGTATATGAAAGCTGCATGCCCTCTGTTATTGGATTATTGAGGAACTATTAGCCCATCTCTCTATTAATGAGTCCGTCCTTCGATCCATATAGAAATGGGTAAAAAGAGAAGATAGAGGGAAGAACACAATCTTAATATCTGTAAATTAAGTAAGAAGCAAATTATTATTCACTATATCTCTCGACTCCCCAGCAATAGCAGTGCAAAGTTAGACTTTCGAAAGATTCGTTGAAAACGGAGGAAAATTCAGTGTGATCCAAATAAACCTGAACCATTTCAATAGGTCATAGCTCTTGAACCAATAATAGGACACACGTGCAACTTTGGGAGAGTATAATACACAATTGGGAGATTACATTACACTATTTACATCTTACAGAAAATGTTGGAAGTGTCCTCCACCAGCATCTATACATGTTTGTACTCGACTCACCATATTCTCTGAAGTTTTAGGGAGAGTATCCTCGCCAATGTTACTTATTTCCCTTCAAATGGCTTCCTTGGGAACACCAATGTGGTCTATTCTTGTACACTCGATGTTTTAGATACCCTCGCAAGAAAACATCCGCTAAGGTTGGGTCAGGGGATCTGGGGGCCACAGACCTTTTGAGATTATTCGATTATCAAAAGAACTGGTTACAAGTTCCATGGTGTCATTAGATGTATGACACGTTGCTCCATCTTGCTGGAAATAACCTTCTCTCAATTCGATATCATCCAGCTGCTCCATAAATATCTTGAAGATACCCTTATAAACTTTATTGTCTACAGTCGTATCAAAGAAAATTGTCAACAGTTGTCAGTGAGATCATTAAAACAAATTTCTACATTCTACAAAGGGAAATTGTGGCCTATTACTTCAGCGCCATATAAAGACCAAATTGTGTAAAAGCGAACACGTTTGGAGGAAATAGAAAATAACAAACAACCATAAGTTAAGACCGGTAAAACCGCAAACAAGTCGAAACTGTAAAGAGAACAGCGAAATTAGTCCAGAATGAAGTAGGTGAAATAGAAAAAGCCAAATATACGAAGGCTGTTCAATAAAGAATGATCACATTTTTTTTTTTTTTTTTTTTTTTGACAACGTACCTTTACTTATCCTCATAATTTTGATGGTCCTTCTCAAAATAGTCTCCCCTGAATGCGATGCACTTGTCCCAGCGTGTCTGCCAGTCTTCAAAGACATGCTGGAAACCATTCTTGAGAGATCCTTCAAAATCGCCTCCGCAGCCTAGAAGCGAAGGTAACTATCAGGACAGTTTTTACGGAATAAAGACCGACTTCCCTCTACAACCAAGGGGTAACCAAGCTGTCCCCCAAGGGGTGCCCGGCGCCTCCATGGGGCGAGACCTAGAGACTAACAAGCCCCCATCCCCATCTGCTCCGCAAACACAAGACGGGTGGAAGTAGATACGCCGCTTACGCGCGTCAACCCCAAAGGGGAAGACTACTGATTATCCTCGATAGGGTTGCCTGGTGATCTAGCACAGCTTCTACTAGCTATGCAGGCTAATATGCGGGAATATATGGCTTCCCTCAACCCCATCTGCAGACGCACCTGATCTCCCACGGGTATCGGGAACCACTGCCCCCTCGAGTCCAACCCAATCCGAACAACTCCCATATGGAAGGCCCGTATCATTTGGATGATCGCCCACTTCTGCCGTGCGTAAGTGGGCGTGAGGCCGGCAGTTGGGTTGGTGGGCCTTGGCCCTCTTAGGGCACAAAACAAACCTAAGCACGCACTTATACCGCCAGGGCTCTTGCTGGTAGCGCGCGAAGCAATAGTTCTGAGTAGTTAGATAGGTATTACGGTTGAAATACGAGCACCATATTAACACAAGAATGAAAATTAAGGTTTGAAGAAAAGTGACAATAATAGAAAAAGAATTAATCATTTCTTCTGATAGCAATGTAATTTGCTGCAGGGTGTTGAGTTAAAGTCGGTGCACTGCTTGTATGTGTGACAATTAGCCTTAAACAATAGCAATACGTAGAAAGGGCAGATCTTTAAACTATGGAAACTAAACAGGAAGGATTCAACCAGATAACAGACGAGCACACCTACACGGTGCCAGAACCTGCCTTCTGAGGAGCTATGGCAGGCTTCCCCCCATCGACTAAAGAAAAGGGTATTTTCGTTACACAGAAATTGTATTTTCCAGTAGTACAGTCGTTATTTACGTAAAGTAACTGAGCCAGGACATATAGGAAATAAGACCTGGGACAATAAAAGTAACAAAACTTCGAAAACATTGTTAGACAATATATCCAGACATAGGAACAGACATTTATGTCGCCTGTAATCACTAAGTGGAAAAGACAATGCATTGATTCTCTTCCAATCGGTGAATATTTCGGTTGGTTATGCTTAAGCCAAAAGAAAGAAATTACAGACGATATGTTTAGATCTATTTCAGATAAATGCTCCTTCCTCGTGAGGTTACTCCACTAGTCCTCTCTTCTTCCATACGTGGAGGAGGACAAAATCAGTCGTCGGGCTACAGCATTCTACGCCAAATTGTCTATCACAGAAATGTCCTTATTTAGTCTACTAGACGCTGTTTCAGGCTCTTCCAGGTACCCCGCAAGGCCTGAGATAACACTGGAGTTAATCCGATCATCAGCAAAGGTGGACCCCATATAATCTACCAAACAGCGGTTTGGCTTATAAATTATTCCACAACAAACTTTTAAACTTATAAATAAGAGACTGTAAAAAACATTATTATATTCAATAAGTAAAGGTACCTCATAACCTTCTTCCATACGAAATCGCCATATCATCCAGCAAATTCCTTAATTAAAACCCAAACGCAGCAAAACCTTCGGGCTGTGTAGCGCCTGCTAGCACCCTACTGGACTGTACAGACACTGTTATTGCAGAACATGCAGCTTACCTTAGCCTACGAACACAGCCTGCCCCAAAGTGACTGTAAGGTAGCTTAGTGAAAATTAAATCCTGGAAATAGTGGAGTTTGTAAAAGGTACATTTTGGAGGACAAGATTGCCGTTTGAGCTTGTAATGAGGCGAGGTGAAGTTTCAAACTTTCGCTTTGGGCCTCAGTACATGAACCACATAATTTATTAATTAGATAACATTTTGAGGTAGTGGATCTCTATCCACCTATAGAAGTAACAGTACGTACTATCAGTCGCTTCGTGTTATACAAAGGATGGTTGGACAACACATGCTCGTCACGACAGTACCTTGGCGTTACAGTTATGTCAAAGTAACTTTGAAATCAATGTAGCACTGGCATCAAACTTTTATAAAATGCTACAAGTGCTCTGTAGTTTGAGTTTCCCATGTTATTGTTTAAGTAGTTGACTTCTGTTTACTGAGACAATAGGAGGTCTACTGCTAAATCCTGGAAATAATGGATAGCCATTAAATCTGCAAGAATGATTATTTTTAGCTCAGAACAGAGCACTAGTGATTCCTTTACAATTTATGAGTTATGGAATCATTTACGAAATATCCTCGACGCTTCGAACACGAGCCACAGCAATGGCAGCTGAGAAGTTGTAGCTTTATATAAAATAGCCGGAATACTTGCTATAAGTTTTGCTATGGATTTATGCAATAAGACTAAATCCACGCAGGCCAAATTTGGACTACCACATTTTGTTAATAGCACATCTGGACTTTGACTTCTGGTATGTGTAGTGTTTAACGCCCGAGGCACCGCAGACTGTGACTGATGATACATAAATGATGCGACTGATGGAGCATCGATGGAATGAGATGGTGAGGAAGCTGGAGCTCCCTGAGAAAACCCGCCCCAGCGCCGTATTGTCGACCAAAAATCTCACTTTGCGGTCGCCTGGGCTCGAACCTTGGTGAACCTTGGTGAGAACCGAGTGGTCTAACCATTGAGCCACGGCGCGGTTTTAAGAGCTTCACTACTTCACACTAGTATTCATAGAAGTAGTCGAACTCGTTAAGGCTTGCAAGGTCTGGGGTTCAAATCTCGCCAAGACCGTATTTCCTGACTGAAGTATTGTACAGTTAAAATGTCAGAGAGATGGGATAAATTTAGAGCTCAGACATTTCCTTCTTTTCTCAATTCTTACTATCTTTTAATATCTGGTATTATCAATTTTTTTAGATTTACGTCATGCAACGCTAAGTCTTAACGGACAATGAATGTAATGAGTGAAATGAAGCTTAAATGAGCCCAGGGCGCATAGAGCTTACACTTATCAGACATTAACCTTTCAGGGGAAGGGAAAACTCCAGAAGAAACCCGTATCTAGATAACTCACCCTGACCAATTCACACTCAATACCTGTTAAACGAGAGCCACCTGCCGCCTGTGGTGCCATACGAATTTAGACTAGGTTCTAAGTGTTTTCAATATGCACGTTGAGTACAAAAGTTTTCCTATTTTCCAGGGCACCTACGCCTAAAGTTCCGGTTCGAGGTGTTTCTTGTTACAATTTTCCAAAAAACTGCATATCATTGTGGTAACTATGAACTCCCCTAATGAACAATTTTCCTTTCTAAATATAACTCAAAATTATTTAATTAATCTGATCATATATTTTTTTGTTGTAATAATGTGCAATGCAGTACATGTCACGGAATGTAGCTTAGTTAGGGCTGAAATCAGTAATCCTACTGGAGTCGAAATTTATATTTTAGGATGAGCTTATCGTCATATAAAATCCGCTTCCCAAAACCAAAACTTTAGACTAAGAGACCTTTGGCAATACCGACAATATCCAAAACTGCTGTAAGGAAACTCCACACAGCATACCTGTTTCGGCTGTAATTTTTAAATACCTTAAAATAAGCTTTCTCTTTTCCATTGACTTCTTTTGTTTAAAAATTATTATTATTATTATTATTATTATTATTATTATTATTATTATTATTATTATTATTATTATTATTATTATTATTATTATTATTATTATTATTATTATTATTATTATTATTATTATTATTATTATTATTATTATTATTATTATTATTATTATTATTATTATTATTATTATTATTATTATTATTATTATTATTATTATTATTATTATTATTATTATTATTATTATTATTATTATTATTATTATTATTATTATTATTATTATTATTATTATTATTATTATTATTATTATTATTATTATTATTATTATTATTATTATTATTATTATTATTATTATTATTATTATTATTATTATTATTATTATTATTATTATTATTATTATTATTTATATTATTATTATTATTATTATTATTATTATTATTATTATTATTATTATTATTATTATTATTATTATTATTATTATTATTATTATTATTATTATTATTATTATTATTATTATTATTATTATTATTATTATTATTATTATTATTATTATTATTATTATTATTATTATTATTATTATTATTATTATTATTATTATTATTATTATTATTATTATTATTATTATTATTATTATTATTATTATTATTATTATTATTATTATTATTATTATTATTATTATTATTATTATTATTATTATTATTATTATTATTATTATTATTATTATTATTATTATTATTATTATTATTATTATTATTATTATTATTATTATTATTATTATTATTATTATTATTATTATTATTATTATTATTATTATTATTATTATTATTATTATTATTATTATTACTATTATCTAACATTACTCCGTTTTTCTTATTTATTTCCATACAACAATTATTTTCATGTACCAGAGTTAGCTTTTATGTTCATAAAAGTAAAGAACGCGACGAGAACTCGTTTGTAATGAATTGAAGAAATAAGTGTAGCAACAGATTCGGAAATTCGTAAACGTAAGCAGTAAATTGCTGCATACAGTTGAAGTACAATAGAGTAGAGGCATGCACTTTTGTGAAGATAAGCAATAGGAATTCTAAAATCAGTTTTTTAGCCCTCGGAAATTGGTGAAAATGTCTGCTCAAAAATTAGAAGTGTTTCGTTTTTTTTTCCTACTTGTTCTTTCTTTCCTTCTTTTAAGTTATTAATACTCGTTTTTGCTGCTCTGTTTTCCTATTTGTCATTTGTTTCTCTCGTTTATGGAAGTATAATATAGCATCGTCTGAAAGAGTTAACAGCTTACGTACACAGTAGGAGCTAGATAAAAGTAGAGTATAGAAACAGAACTCGTTGATTAATGTATCTACCGCTTTGCACGAAATTCAGAAGCACAACAGATGTACGCTTTAGATTGGTTTTATGAAAGCGTCGTTCGATATGGCTCATGTAACAGATGGGACAAAAAAAAAAAAAGAGGATGCAACACGCGACAATGGGATTTGTGCTGTCCTTGGAGCCAAAACGTGATGCCAGCAGTAAGTTAATATCCACTCCCTAAACTAGTAACAGTTGCGAAACGCTACAAATGCTTCCTTTTTTGTTTTACAAATAGCGAACGCTCTGACGTAAGCACAGAGAGTTTGGGTGGGTTGTCAGGACTGTTAACTGTTTCTTACGTATCCATGTTTCTTTTTTTTTCCCCTTTTTTCTAATTAACTTGGGTTGTTCCAGATTCCTCTTTGGTTAGCATTACATGTTTGTTATATGCATATGCACTACGTGTTTGGCAAGATGTTCCTTGCCGGATGTGCGTTTTTTAAAGGCGTCTTAACTGACGGGAGTTTGTTTAAGGAACACGTGTAAAATAACAAGACAATAACAGGAGTTTTATGGCAAACGTAATCGTTTTAGGAAAGGAGGGGGTTCATTGAGTGTGGATGTTTGAAATGAGCATGTATTTTATTTGCCGGTGGTTACTTACGACGACGCGAGTGAGTGAGTGAGGCAGCGAGCGGGACATGCGCACAACCACGCAGGCAACTCTCTGCCTAGAGACTGATGGTTTGTTAAGGGTTCGAGTCAGCAAGTTCCAAATTAGATTTCTGCCCCTGACCAGGCTCGGCCAGGTTATTGGCGCGCTTAGTTACCGAACGCGTACTGTCATCTTTCCGTCAACATCAGTGTCGTGTGTGGCAAGTGGTTTAGTGTGCACGCTACGGAATCCAATTCCAAACGCAAAACATTAATTCACACGCATTTCTTGCCTCTAAATAAGCTTCATAGTTCTTTGCGTTCTTTATACTAGAGACTTCGTGGTTAGCGGCAAAATTATTAATACAGCTATCGTGAATGTTACAGTGATGAGATTTATGGGTATGTATGTGGTGCATCAGTAGTTTTTATATTTTCAGAAACAAATTAGCATATATTTTTTCCCCCTTAGAATTTGATGTAGAGAGCTTTGCGTAGTTTGCCGCTCAAAGTGTGCAAACGTGCACATGGCATGCATTACGTGTTTTAACCGACTAAAAGTAAACGCTTTTTACGAAAAAGGCTCACAATTGTTCAAATAAAACAGAAATAAACGTTGGAGGAATTCAAAGATACGTACACGATTATAGGCTCACGCTCTAGTAACTTAATAAATCACAGATTTGTGCTCATATCATTGGTTTAATCCTTAAAAATGTATAAAGTGTCACTTAATATGTTTTAAATGAGAGGTTTAATTAAAAAATCTGTAAATTATAAGTTTTTATTGATTTTAAAGTCGCTATTTTGTATGTCAAACGCTTCAGACAGTGACTACGTATCTTTTAACATTTATCTGTAATATTGACAATAGTGCTGTAAGTATGTCAATAAGCAAGCTCAGACACGTGAACAAAACTCCAATCAGTCATTAGCCATAGATATTATTTAAATGAATGTAATGTGTTGTAATACGAATGGCGTGGGGAAACAGAAAATTCGCGCTTAAGGATATGGGAATGTAAATATATTCAGGAAAACAAATCAGCTTTCTTTATTTTATTGTTTGGTTACTTATAGCTTTCACGCTACCACAATAAAATGTAATGAAAAAAATTGAGCACAGTGCAATACATAATTATAGGGAAGAAATAACGATAGTTTCATTTTCTGCAACCTCAATTTTGACATTTTGAAGACAAAAATGGGAATTCTAAAAATGATATATGATTAACAACTTTGAAATAAATTTAGCGATTTCCCACGAAAATTACAGAAACCTATCTTAGCGTTATAAATTCGAATTATATAAAATATGATAAAACAGTTTCTTAATACTTTGAAACGTTATGAAAGTCTTTCTAAACAAATTATAACAAATGTATCAATACATTCGATCGATCGCACGAAGATACAAAATTAGGGAAAAGTGGACCTAAATGATGTCAAGGTTTTGGTGAGCCAGCAATTTCCATTAATATGGGAGATTTGTTTACTAGATTAGCACATCACCTGTCCCAGATGTCACTAGCCCTATAATATAATTTTTTCTAGTGAAATTGTCCTGTTTGAATTGGAAATGATGTCGGGGGGGTTTCCCCGTTCGTCACGCTAGGGTTCCCAGTAGTGGTACTCCCCGCCAAGCACTGTTCTTGAACTTGGACTGTGTTTCCTTGACGAGTAGACTTGGCTGACAGTTTTAATTTCCAGCACGCCTGCGTCAGTGCTTCCTAAGTGCCTTCCCAACCAAAGATCCTGCTTTATTTTGGGGTGAATCACGTGTAAACGTTTGGGCTCTTTCGGTGTTCACCGATCCTCAAAGGTATGAGCCTTGTTCCATATACCTCCATCATCATATTTGTGGACAAAACGCTTAAAACTTAAACCTAAACAAAATAACAACGGCTCTAAAACAAGGCGCTTCGACGATGTCGCCAAATCTACGTCTTATTCGGTTTGTGCCCGTCGGAAACACATACAAAGTCCCTTGAGTGTGATCATTTCATGTCTCATGTACCTATAATGTAGAATTTGCTGGTTAATCTAAGCGGATTCGTTAGATATTATGGTCTCCTGTCGCCGTACAGGATCTCACAATAACTAAATCGCCTAAAACGTCCATGATTTGATGAAGCGACAATCTTCTTGCGCATTGCACACAGTGGCTTTAAGCAGATTTGTAAAACGGTTAAAATTTCGCCCAAATAACTAGGCTCTGTGACACAAACAACACATTATGATAAGTCCAAATTCCCCCGAAGTCGTAGTCAAAAAACGCAATATGCATCTTCCATTTTAACGACCCTGTAATGGCGATGGGTTCATTATTTAAATTTGTCAATAGGTTGGATATATTGTCTCCAACCGGACGTTGTACCGCGTAACGCATCTCGTGGGTGTAAGCTATCTCGGGCCGATTAGTCTCTTTTATTACATAGCACTTTAAATCAATGGCTATAGTCTCTCAAACTCTAGTAAAACGTGTCCTTTGCATTTATCATATTATTGTGCTGTAGATAGATAAACATTTTAATCGATTAACCGTATTACTTTAATCTATTTATGTATAGATTAAGCGAGATATTATCTATTCAAAAATTAGGTGTAAGGATTATATAAAGTACTTTAATGCTCTGTACAATTTATTATTTATGAAACTTTTAAATATTTAGATTCAAAATTGGTGTTTGCGTCAAGTACTCATACTTCATATATGTATTGAATTAGATCTACAATATTTTTGTAAGTAATTATTTAGTAACGTATTAGATCTACTAAGATTTGTGAGACTGACATGCAGTTGTTTTTATAACTTTTTCTTTTTTAATCTTTTTAACACAAAACGTTCACTCACTGTCACGAAGTCAGAAACGTGACTGGCTCACTGCAGTTAACAGCAAAGTTACACCACCACGAGCCCTGGCTGCGTAAGCGAAGGTTGTAGAGTTCAGTTTATGCTAGCAAGCGATAAATAATCAGTTGTATACGATATGTTGTCACACACAAGTTGTAAGCTCTGTCAGCATCTGTATCTAATTATATAACTCTTAGAATATTTCACAACAGAAGAGTTATTTAGACTCTCTCGGGCTTCAGAGTGATTTCTTTTAGCTATCAGGAGTTACATTTTCTCAAACTTCAAAGGACATTACGTGTCTAGTGAAAGGTTGATGCGTTGGAAAGGCTGTTTAGGTTGGAACCAATATATCAAAACAAAGAGGGCCAAATTTGTCTTAAAGAGATTTGATTACTATTTATTGTAGTCGATTAATTGTAATCGACTCGATAAATCGATTAAAATGTTTTAATCCTTAATTTAAAATAAAGAATTAATCGATTAATCGTTTCGGTTAATCGATTAAATAACGCAGCACTAATGAATATTGTTTAAACTGCAAATTCCCAGTTAGATATGAGAGGAGAAGTTGAAACAAAATGTGGCACCTAACTCCTTAAACCAGAACTACATGGCATTTTTACCATTTATTCATACTACAGTCATACAAAAGAACCTTATAAAAATATAACATAATATAATATTAAAACTAAATGTATAGTTGTTCTGCTTGAAGCATTAGTTGCTATCCATCGTTTTCGGGCCTAGGTCGGGTATTCTAGGAACGTGTCATTGTAGTCTCATTGTCCAAGTTTCGCTACTGTACTGTACACAGCTCTTACTTTATGTATTAAACTAGTTTTAACTTTTTCTACTTTAGTTCCAATATCTACTTCTTTAGTGCATGCTATTGTAGATCCTAAACATTTTAATGTATTTACTTGTTCAATTATATTATTTAATATAAGTTTGCATCTTAACGGACGAACTTCGTGAAATGCCATGGATTTAGTTTTATGTTTTGAGATGTCGACATTGTAATTACAAATTATTTGATGCAGCTCAAATAGCGCTCTCTGTAGCGCATTTTCATTTTCAGAAATAATTACTTGGTCATCTGCATATAGGAGTGTCATTCCAAATTGCTCTCATTAGTATCACAACTTATATTTAAAATATTTAGCCGCTAAATACATAAAATATGAAGCTATTAACGCTGAAACAAACATATATATTAATTTGTAACATAAAACTTCACTTATAAAAATGGTGAAAGCTTTCTTATTAATTGATGAGGGAACGTAAGCTTTCATACGGCCGGAGTCAATATTACTCATACGGCCGGAGTCAATATTACAATTAATTGTTTCCGGGCAAAACTACTAATAAATTATTATAAATTAAATCATTATATACAAAATTTATTTCCGTCCACGGCAAAACAGCCCAGAAATAAGGAACGCGATTTCGTGTTACAATTCTTCACATCTTCACCTCAAGCTTCAAACAGACTTGTTACCAAGGTCCGCTCACTAGAGATTACTATGTTTTTGTCAATATTACCAAAATATGAAAATGAAACAAACTTAAAAACAGAATCGACTGCCGGGATTTCAAAATTCATTACACGATATTTAGTTTTTAAATAAATATCTTTTCCCAAACCATGAAATCTATCGGACCATTTAATTGTTTTACTAATTTAACTTCAGGATTTATTTCATGGTTAAATAACCACAAATGATCTGCTACGGCCGATTTATCAGTTTGTTTATACTTAATGCTACGATAATGTTCTTTCGTTCTGATTTCCAAATTACGTTTTGTCTTTCCAGTATAAACTTTATCACAATCTAACAATTAAATTGTTAAATACCAAATTATTTATTATTAGGAATTTTATCTTTTTACAGAAATGTAGTAAATGTTTAATACTATATTTATTTTAGGAAATAAAATCATACCAAACTCTTTAACAAATTTTTGAAAAAGTTTATTAACGCAAGGATGGTAAGTACATTTTTTAAAATTATAATCTTCTTTTATTTTTTAAGCTAGAAATATCATTAACAGTTTTTTGATATTTAATTTTTTTTTTCAATTTTTATGTATAAAGTCTTTATTAAAACCATTTATTAAAGCAGCATGAATAATATGTTTTTATTCTTTATTAAATTCCTGTTTATTCAGAGGTATATGTATTAATCTATAAATCAAACTATTAAAAACAGCAAATTTATGTGAAAAGGGGTTAACACTTTTATTTTTTATGTAATTGTCGATATGAGTGGACTTCCTATAAATATCAAAGTTTAATTTATTATTATTTAATTTATTATTTAACTGATTATTTAATTAATTATTTAATATAATTTATTATTTCATTTATTATTATTTAATTTATTATGTCGCGTTATCTGGAAGGTCCCTAGCTCCGTCGTACTCGTCGAAGGAGGCCTCAGGGTTCACCTTGACGAGTATATACTAAACTATGGAGTAGGTGATGTGGTTGGACTGAGAATTTAGAATTTCTCAGGTTCTTGAACAGAAAGTCTTGTAATACTTTAGTATCGGCGTCAAGTTACTCGGCTGTCCGCAGTTTTCAGTAATTTAGTGGCACTCGCGGACTGTACTCATAACTATATATGCTTCAAGCTCCAAAATACTTATCTTAATTTGAGAATACCCTATATAACGTCGCACTTCACGTCGCTTGATGCTGCTACGGCTTAACACTTCTCCCTCTCTGAAACTTCGCCAGACTGCTTCAACACTGCCCTTTTCTAAACTTTCCAGAAACAGTAAATTCCTTTCTTTGGCTAAAGGGAAGGCCAACGATTAACCCGAAACCTAGCTGACGATCCGGAGAAACTACGCCTGTGCATTTTCTTGGTTATAATTTTCCAGGTTTACGACATTTTACACATAATTTCTATATGTGGTACGTTCTTACAAATATTATTATAAAATCATAGGTATTGCTATTGATATTATTGTTTACATAATTGGTAATAATTCCTGAATTAATGAAATATCATTATTTATTTTATACTAGAATAACAGGCAAGCGAAAATATCGCTACAATTATTATTTAAATGTATTTATTATTTGACAACAAAGTTGTTTGAGGCTTGAGCTGAAGATGTGAAAATTTGATTGACGAAATCGCGATCCTCATCAATTAATAATAAAGCGTTCATCATTTCTTATAACATAAGTTAAGCTTTATGTTATAACTTATTATATTTGTATATATTTAGCAGCTGTTTCCGTTGTCTAAATATAAATTAAATAAAGTGGGTGATGTACTACACCCTTGTCTCAGCACATGCTCTCTTAAAATCCCCAGTTTTTGTTTTACACATATATTTGGTCTCTTACAGAATTCTTTAAATATTTCAATAATGTGATTTGGTATTCCTCTGATAGTCATTATCTACCATAACTTTTATCGTTTTTCTTTATCAAATGCCTTTATAAAGTCCAAAAATACTAAATAAGTTGGGCAATTAAACTCTCTCCTTTTTTCTGTTATTGCTTTATGACCTTCGTATCCGAAATCTTGTTTCTTCTTCTAAAACAATTGAGGACTTTGATTGAAAATGTTTGCATATAACTTGTACGTATATTTCCAATTATTACAGATCTTTTTATACAAGGAAAATAATCTAAAATAAAACAAAGAAAATTTTCCATCAGTTCAATCTAAATAAGAATATAAAGTAACATTTCATTTATTAACAAAAAGTATATAACATTATTATGTAGAAAATGAAGCTAGTTACAGTGAAGCAAAAAGCTTCATTTATGTGAGGAAAAATGGCGTCGATTTTTGTTATTAGTTGAATTAGTTGAAGTTCGCGTCGTCAGTCAGAGAAAACACATTCGTCATTAAGGAAGTTACTATGTACTTATGTTTTTTCAGTATTACCAAAATCTGAAAAGGAAACAAACCTAAGTAGAGAATCAATTGCTGGTATTTCAAAATTCATTACCCGATGTTTATTTTTTAAAATAAACATCTTTTTATCAAACCATTAAATCTATCGGGACATTTAATTGTTTTAATAATTTAACTTCTGGATTTATTTCATGGTTAAATGACAAAAAATGATATGCTACGGCCGATTTATCAGTTTGTTTAAACTAAATGTTACAAAAATGTTCTTTCGTTCTGGTTTCTATAAATTACGTTTCGTCCTACCGATGTAAACCTGTTCACAATCTAAACAATCGAATTTATAAATAACAGTTTTTTATTATAAGGAAATTTATCCTTTTTAGAGAAATGTAGTAAATTTTTAATAGTATATTTGTTTTGATGAACCAAAGTTATATCAAACTCTTTAAAAACTTTTTGAAATTGTTAATTAAACCAAGGATTGTAAATAATTTTTTTAAAACTATAATCGTCTTTTACTTTCTTAAGGGTGGAAATATCATTAACAGCTTTTTGATAAATAAATTTTTCAATTTTCTTTTGTATAGTCTTTATTAATTAAAGAAGTATTAATGTTATCTTTATATTCTTCATTAAATTCCCCTTTATTCAGGGTTACATTTGTTAATCTATAAATCAAAATATTAAAACCAGCAAATTTATGTGGAAGAGGGTTAAACATTTTATTCTTTATATAATTATGGATACGATTAGACTTCCTATAAATACGAAAATCCAATTTATTATAATTTCTTATTATCAACTAATTCAACTAATAGGAAAAATGGACATCATTTTCTTAAGATAAGTAAAGTTTTTGTTATAAATAGTTATATTTAAATAATATAAAGTTATATTACATATTACTTAGTGTTAAATTTATTTTTATTTGTATTATTTGTTGTTACTCTGATTATTAAATTTATTATTAATCTATTATTTTACCTAAATCTATTAAACACCAAAAATATAAATTGTCCTATATTTTAACAATTTTCAATTTAAGTTTACATATGTATACAATACAATGTGGAAACCCCAACTTTCTGGTATCCGGTAAACTATAACCAGTTATCCAACGACTACAAACTAAAGAAATACGAAGTTATAGACTATCAGAACTAAGTACTAATAATAAATATTACGTTAACTGTGTTTGCCATTGTAGCAATGTTATGTGTGGCGTTGATGTCGAGAGAAGTTTGTCACCAGTTTATTACGACAGCAAGGGTTACAAGTGAGTTCCTCATTTGGTGATTTTTCTACCTTCTACTACATATTAAAAGTAATAGTTCATATCTGTTGTGTCTAGGGCACCGGGATTTAGGCCCTTGACCTGTTTCCACATCAGAAGATTCAGTTTATCCATCTAGCTGCATGGACCTCCAACACTTCTTCTACCGTTAGCTTGGTTTTCAAGTAATGTTTGTGGTAATCTATTTTTGGCATCCTTCCTATGTAATCTAACTAGTTATTTCTTATTTAAGTTGAATATGTTTAATTCTGTTCTAATGTCCTCATTATCCTTTTTTATTTAGAAGTATATATCCCGCTACATAACGTAACAATTTCATTCTATCTGATCTTACACGTGTCCAATTGTCACAGTCAGTTATCATGGAAACTGCTTTTAGTATTTTATTTCTCCATGTTTTTATTGTTCCACATATGCTATAGAATCTGCTTACTTATGTTAATGTCACACTTTTGGTAGTAGTATACATTAGTTAAAATTCTTTGCCAGTTCTATTATTGTATTGTTTAGTAATATTTTACATCTTTACCCCTTGGAACGCCATCACTTTCGTTTTTCTCTCTGATATTCTCATGCTGTATTTGCTGGCTATTCCTTCTAATTTGTGTATTGCTAAATATTACTTCATCGTCTGTAAACAGTATGGAATTGTCATTTATAATAAAACTTACATTGCGCCTAAGCTGCGCCAACTGAACACGTTTTTGGTCTAACGTGAGCAAACGCGACACCCAACGCGCGGACAGCTTTCTAATGTCTAAATGTTGATTTAATATATGACAAAGACGTTCTTTTGACATGTTCATAGTCTCTGCTATCTCTCTCACTTTAATTCGGCGGTCGTCTAGCAGCATTTGGTGAATTTTGGCGATGTTTCCGTCGGTAGTTGCAGTTTTTGGACGTCCCGAACGTTCATCGTCTCCCAAGCTCTTACGGCCACGTTTAAATTCAGCTGGCCAAAATGTCATTGTGGTAAATGATGGTGCAGAGTCCCCATAAAGAGAATTCAGCTCATCTTTGATTTGCTTAGGCGTATTGCCTTTCAAAAACAAATATTTAATGACAGTTCGAAACTTGATTTTGTCCATTTTCATAAAAACACTCACATCTACTCACTCAAACATCTGTTACATAACAACTGAGCTTCCAAAATGTCTGAAACTTTGGTGAGTAACTGTCAATAGATGTACAAGGAAATTCACTGTGCTTTATTTACGAGTGCTGCCATCTTCATGTTGAGGTCGAAACTTTTCAGACCACCCTCATATATATACACTTTGAATTACACTGGATAACCTTAAAAATAGAATGTACTTTTCCTCTCTTCCATTTCTCTGGCACTTTGCAGATTCTCCAGCAAATAATTAATATTTCTAAAATTCTTCTCTTTAGATTGTACATAGGAGTTCAATATTGATATTGTATACTCCAGGTGATTGTTTTCAGTTGTTTTAAGTGCATTTTCCAATTTATCCATCTCAATAGGGTCTATTTCTGCCATTGTGTCTTCTTCATCTTCATTTATCCACAATTTAGAATAATATGTTTTACATTTGTATATTGAGATACTATTTAGTTGTGCTGTATCTCCTTCTGTTGAGTTTTAAAGTTTCATTATCTTATATGAGTCCCATGACAGTAGTCCGGTTCTATGTTTATCATATTTTGTATCTAGGGCATTGTAGAAATAATAAATAAAGTAAACAGATGCATATTAATTATTTTTATTTATCTATAACCAGATATAGCCATATATAATGTATCTACAATCATAATCTATAATTTATATCTTCCAAAAACTATATTTTAGTTAAATATTATATATTATGATAGTTGTGGAGCACCTTTTATATTTTCCCAGGTGAGTCAGCCGAAGGTAGGTCACCCATCAAACGGCATGTGAGCCTTAGTCCAGTTTTGCGCTTACAAAACTGTATTGCTTGACGTTCTTAGACAGAGGAATATCCAAAATTCAGAGGAATAGCGGTTTAAGGGACAAAACGTATTGCTGGCTAAAGTACACCTCAAAAACATACGACTCCTTTACTGAGAGCGAATTCCGGTTACCAGGCGATTGTACAAACTTTTTACTACAGTATACATGACAAAGTAATTGTTTAAACACCTCGGAAAAAATGGATCTATCATATGAGTAACTAACAACGTCAGCTAAAAGGAAAATGGCGGAATCTTGTACTTAGAGCGGGGTTTGGCTGCCAAAAATTAGGAAAAAGGTTAGAGACACGCCTCATCCATCATGGACCCGTACAGTCAAAACAGACATATTATTAAATAACAGTTTATTTATATTTTTGCTTAAACTACGCCTCGTGTATCTCAATTATCATGCATAAGAGCTTTTGGCATTTATGTAATAATATTTAAAGACCTAGAAAATGATTAGAAGTGTCTTAAAAGACTAAATCAAGGACGAGAACTCGCGAGGTGACAAAGGTATGGCGCCAGACATACAAGTCGTACTACTCAACCCAGAACGTACTTTCAGTCAAGTCTCGAAATAGCTCAATGGGATTATGACGTCTACTGTACCCTAACATCTAATGACACAGATCGAGTCTTAGTATTGTAAATGCTCTATTTTATGTTCATCAAAACTTGGAAAACAAATTCACAATAATTTAATTATAAAGTTGCTGAGGGCGTGCATTACCGAAGGTCATCAGTTCGAGCACTTGTTTCGTCAGAGGAGTCATTTTACAGGAATAGAAAAAGGGTCATTCCAGCGCCACAAAACATAACAATTTGGAACGACATTTTTACTAGCACAATAATTCTATGTCTGCAAAATTGTGTTTAACTTCATGTTAAACTCGGACACCGTAATTTCCATGTTTTCTGTATTCAATGTGTATAAATGATCCTTATTTCAATTGCATTTACCTATAGGTGTGTTTAAACAACTACCTACTTGTAGTTCACCAATAAAGAAACATCAAGCAATGCCATAAAACATAAATAAAACAATTAAAAATAATAATAGTAAGTTTTCAGAATAATAATTGCAAATGTTGAGTATAACACGGTAAAGAAATTAGTATACGTATGTAGAGAATTCGAACCGCGGTCACAGCAGACAAATGACTTCGTAGTTTTGTGCTAGTTCTGAGCTATCTAGTAACGTGTAAGATAAACATTCCGTCTAACATATAGTATTGGCTGGTTCCAGTGAACATCTGCAGACGTACGAACGTCAGTTGTCTAATTACGAATATACTACAGGCGATGTGATAACATCTATATTAGTACTAACTTCATTTACTGTTTAACATCCATGTTAAATACGCGGGTAGAACCTAGTAATGCGGTCGATGTTTTCATGTTGGAGTATAAAATGTGGATTGCATAAAACTCGAGAATAAGGGGCAACTGACTCATCTGCTACAACTGCAAGATCATGAATTTTATTGCAGTACATTCGGACTGAGGATCATGTTTAAGCGTAAGTAAATAACTGTCATGTGTAAACTGTTAATTTTGGATAATGTTAACTTTATGGTCATGATATTAGATATTCGTTCGTGTTACGTATATTCAGGAACATCTTATGTAAGTCACTACCATCTGTATTTACAAAGTTGGGAAAGTCGATCGGGCTAAATGATGAACTCTCCAATTTATCGAAGGAGAGATGGGAGGTAACTTTAAGCCGCATACAGGCAGACACCTGGTGTTTATCTGTAAGAAAATTATAAATGAGGACCAGACACTTAATCCTCAAATAAAACAAAAATAAATACTTTTTAAAATCATGTTTTATATTTTCACTGTATTTTACAGTGAAATGTTTTATTGAAGCGGTTGAAAAAGAGTTACTGCCAGAGCACTGAAGTATGCATGTGTACAGATCAACACATCATGTTGTTAAATTCTAATGGAATTTAAAAAAAAAATTATATAAAATAATTAGAATTTACTTTTAAAAATACAACCCCGAGTTAAATTTCCCTTTGATTCTATACTCAGTCCAATATTGACAGAATGAGAGATAGATAATGATCGAGATGTGTTCGCCTGAGGAGCCCAGGGGTTCCATTCCCGTTAAATGTTCACTCTGACCTAATCCCTTGCTTTATATGCCATTCCCTATATTGCTAATATTGTACTTTTCTTTGGCACTTCTTCTGCAGTAGCAGCAATTTTCAATTCTTTCGTGATTTTCTTTGTTATGCGAAACCATCTCATATCAGTTTGATGGGAGAAGCTATTCTCTTGTCCGTGATTGGCTAAAATTAGATATGAATCGATTCCTACTAGATGGAAGTGAGGTACAACGAAATCTATTCCAGCCAATTGATGAACAATTGTTCCTTTCGGTGAAATTTGAGACGGCATACTTGTTATGTTACTTGCAATTAACAAATATGGTGCAATATCAACATGATTCCTGTTGACTTTCTGTGAATGATGCAGTTCGAAGCAAACATGATGTGCAAGGCTCGTAATGCCTTTTAGGATCTAGGTCCTTTATCCCATTCTGTGTTTAGAGCCAACGTACTTATCGAATACAAATATGTAATATTTCTTGTGTAAATCCATAATAGAAGGGAGTAACGTAAAGCCAACTCATTCAGAGGATACGCCGTATGTGCAACAATATACGAAAATGTCACAATGAAAGAGGAAACCAAACTAAATTACAGATAACCAGCAAAAAGACAGTTCTAGTGTTCCAACGAAAATATTCATGATTCGTAACAACATGAATTCGTAGTTCCTTATTAAAAATGATTACACAAATAATAAAAAAAATGTTTTCTGTGGTATGATTGTTGAATTATGTGCCCAGGGATCGATACAAATGGCCAAGTTCAGTAAATTATCATCTCCAACGACTGAAGTGATGTTTTGTCAGCTTCTGCTCAGTCCTTAAAGTAACAAATGCCGGATAGGTGCATTCCCAGTAACAAATGAGTGTTAAAAGAGTCGAATTCGGGCTATGATCATCATCCTTCCTCTACCACTGCTGATACACAACGTAAAACACTTGTGAGCACGTTGTAAAATACGCAGCTACTTTCATTTTGATGCCACCAAAGAACTAATGCATGTCTCCATAATAAATATTGAAATATAATTCTTTGACTGCTAACCGTGGATATAACTAGTTGGTCCATAATTTGTGGTTTTGCCTTGATTAAATGCAAAAAGCGAGAGCTCTCTGTTGTCCCCTTGACACTCCATTATATTAAGCTGAAAAGCACAAACATTATACAAGAATACGAAAGTGAGACGTAGAGGAGGGTATTATGGAATAGTCAGGAAATATGAAATAGCAATATTTCGGCTCTGTTTGCTGTTGTTATCATGAAGTAGTCAAGAAAGACTACTACCATGATGCATTTCAGTGACAGTTGACATCTTGTTGTTGTCATTTCACTCGCTACAGAATAAAGTGTGTTTTGTGATATTCAAAATTTTCAGGCATTTGAACCCACTAGTAGGCATGTGACTTGAACATTGATGTTAAGTGTAAGGTGCACTAAAAGAATTGTAGTTTGTTACATTGTGGTTGTTTTTAGCTAGCTATATTTTGTCTATTAGTTTTAAAGTTCATTGCCCAAGATGGTATGTCGGATATTATGGAATACCAGGTATTTCTTAATTCCCAACGTAAAAGTACAGGGTGTCCCAATTGAAACCTCTATTTTCATTTTCTGGTGGTAAATTAAGTATGTTTATTTCTTTAAAAGGTTTTGAGGGGTTAGGGACACACTGGAACACGAGTCTCCTGGTAGATAGATAGGCAGAGGCCACCGAGGTCGCCAGACATAATACATCTGGACTTCTTTTTGTGGGGGTATGTCAAATAAATGAAATATGTAGCGTTTAACGCCCGCTTTTACTACATACGGCACCGCAGGCGATGACACTGATGATACATGAGATGGAGATGGAGCACCGGTGGACTGAGATGGCGGGGGAAACCGGATATCCCGGAAAAAACCCGCCCCAGCGACGTGTTGTCCACCACAAATCTCACCAGGGACAGGGGGTATGCAACAAAAGTAGTGACTATGTGCCAACTGCGTGAGCGCATTCGGGATGCTGTTGCAACTTTCACTCCTGATATGCTTCAATGCACATGGGTGGAGTTCGACCATCGCCTGGATTTTCTTCGTGTGACTGGTGGAGCACATGTGGAAGTGATAGGACTTTCTTGATTTTTGTATACAAATTTGATAAGTTATACGTATTAGTAAAGTTTGGTTCATTTCGATATCTCAAATAGTTTGGCAGAAATACTGAAGTGAAAATAGGGCGATTCAATTGGGACACCCTGTATAACGTTCCATATAATCGTACAAAATATACCGAATAAAAATAAAATTAATAATGAGTTTTGAGTATAATATTAGTAGTTAAACAATTATTATTAGTTATATAAATAAAATTTGGCCTAATTTACCTCTAAAGTATATATATACTTTTGAAATTAAGTTCATTGAAATGCAAATAAAACCTGTTTTCCGTTGTTCTGTACTTGCTCTATGATCCAGGCCTATAAGCATTTGTTTATATATGTTTTGTCTATTTTGAAACAATCATGTTTTATGTTTTAAGAACTCAAATTAATTGTTGAATGTTTTAAACCACCTATTCCATAATATCCGACTATTACATATTAACCTTCATTTGTAACAACAAATTGAATAACAAGGGACAGTTCATCATTATACTATTATTTAAAAACCAGTTGAATTACTTTTAGAAGTGTACTAAATGGTATTCCATGAACAATTATCACAGAGGCTGTAACACTGCACTAGCATTACGTTCGCTATGTTCTGTAATAGTGCAGCTAACTCACCTTAATAGATTTTTCGAAAATAAAATGAAATTTAACATGAGAAATCCAAATGTAAACAAAACTAAAATCTTTTCTCAATGGAATTGCATCAAAATTGGTTCACTTAGCAATTAAGTTATTATGTAAATTGTTAAGAGTTCTAGGAAATAGGATGGTAGCTTTTAAGTGTTCCAGGTTATCGTAAATGCAGTGTTTGAGCCGTTATACATATTCCGTTAATTTCGGAGTGCAAACATTCATACCATTGTTGTACATCTCCCAAAAAATCCTAGAAAATACGTCAGTAGTGCCGAATTCGAGGAATAGGTAGTTGTGAGTCCATTAATCATTATTAAATAAAATAAATCAAAATAAATAAAATCTGTAGATCTAATAGCCCTGTTTCTGGAATCGATACCAGGCCTTATTATACAAACTTCATTTTTTAACTTCATTAATTTTTAAATCAAATTACACAAAACAATTTACAAATTTTGCAGATATAATCTACTTACTGGATTCCAGTAACCTTACAAATCTATTTATCTAATCTATCTAAATCAGTCTTTCTTCTAATTTACTTGTACACCAACAATATAAATCAAATCTACTTCCTACTACAGCTTTAATTGCTATAACAAACTACGAAAGACTGTTTCTTACAATTTTAAAATTTCCTCTGCATCTGGTATCCAAAGCGTCCTCCTACTGGTATCCATCTCCTGAAGGGACTGGCATCAGTAGATGGAGCTGGTTCGTCAGTTCCGGGTTGTCATCTTTCCCCTTCTGCATAATCAGTTGTATCTGTCCGCTCTGATACTCTCCATATATCTCCTCTGTCTCTCCTGAGATTCTCCTTCTTTCGGCAGTTTCTGCTCTTCTTTCCGATATCCATAACTGGTGTCTTCTATTTGTCGGTTGTGCGCCTTAATCAGGTCTTCAAGTCTGGTAATCTGTATCTTCAGTTTCTCTTGGTCCTATTTCCCTCCGACGATCTCTTAAGTAATATTCTTTTCTCATAGGTTGAAATGTTCCTACATTACTTTCTTGAAGTCTTTTGTCACGAGTCATATATCGCTCTAAACCTTAGCGGATATTATCTGAGACATATTTCCTAAATGTACATAATCTTCTGCTTCTCTTAAGATGTTCCATAAACATTTTCCTTGAAGTTTCCTTCGACCGTCTTCTACTATTTCACTATATTTATTGCACCCAAAAATAACATGTTCAGGCAAATCTAAACATTTACATTGGTCACATAAATCGGAGTTCTTCTTCCCTATTCTTTTTAAATATATATTATATGGGCCATGTTCTGTAACAAAGTGAAAAAAATCCTTTTCTTGGTTTTATATGTTCCAATTTCAAACTCTTTTTAATGTCCGGAAATAAATCATGTACTCTTTTACTATATGTGTATTATCCCACTCTTCTTGCTATTCCTGAAATAAATAATTCTTCTCTTCTTTCTTAGTACTGCATCTTTTTCCCATATTTTTAAAAATATTCCCATATTCTTCCTTCTTTAGCGAGTAAGTTGCACCCCTTAATCTAATGACATAGTCAATAAGCCAAATTCCCGCTACTATTAGTAGGGCCAAAGTAGATGTCGTTTTTGTAGCTCCACTGCTGCGAAGTAGTATTGGTCTCTGCGTTTTACGGTTTAAATTTGCACAGGATTTGACCCTTAACTTATGTGCCCATGTACTTGTGCCATATCCTATTATACCTAATACAGAACTGAAATGATATATCCTTGTTGCTGTGAAAGGAGTCCTATAGCTCTTTTGTACAATGGACACTAATGGCATAATGACATTTATTGCCTTTTTCTCTCACATGCTTCATTTGGCTGTTTAGAGGTAATTCTATGCCTAAATACTTAAGCGTTTTTTTTTTTTGTCTTCTTATACGAGTATTTACATTATAGATTTTAATATTGGAGTCCCGTTTGACTTCTCCCTTAAATATCACATATGCCGATTTATGTGGGGCTAATTTTAATTTGGTTCTGACACACCACTGTTCAACAGCGTCAATCATTCGCTTTGATTTCTGTTGTAATTCTAATATATTCTTTGCTTCTACCATAATCATTAAATCGTCGGTGTAAGCAATGATGTCATATACCTCTTGCATGTTCGCAATCGGTAATCATCATTAAATCAGCTATTGGCGTTATTTATGAAAGAATATGCACACATTCATCTATCAGAAGTCCAGTATGTAGGTTTGGTTTTAAACCACACTTTCGTCACTCACAGAGCTTCCTTCTACTCTAGATCAAAGACCTACCACTTCCGGCCACATGTTCACGACTCTATTTAAACCTAAACACCTCACAAGACTGCATGTGTACGTCCCTTGTTGATCGTCCTGTATTATTGGCAACCTGTTGCTCTATGGTATTGATTGATTTTGAGCTCGACAGCTTTCGGCCACCTTGTAGGTACTTTATGAACATTTTCCGTTATCGTCCTCCCATCTGGCAATTGTCCAGTCATCTTCTGGAACATACGTAATTATCAGTCATTGTTTCAGCTTCACACTCGGGAGTATTCGCATTTATATTTCTGTCACATGTTCACCTTTCTCAATGGGCGGCTGATTAGACCAGTTCTTGGAACATAGGTTCCCTTTACGTGTTTCTTGTGTTAGTCCGTGTTTTCGATGACCCTATTTTACGTCCTCTAGAACGACTGAACATGACGACAGTGCTTCTCTAAATTAATTTTACAAATATATACTTTCTCTTCCGAGTAAATGAGATTGAATTTCTACGCTTTTCCTTCGTTGAGTAAATTTGAACAGCACTACGCTTTCCTCAAACCGCTGTTTCTTTTATTCGCCAGCAAAACGGAGCAATTAAAAGAATGAAGTTCTCAACTACAGTTAGGTACAGCAGTGGGTAAATATTCCATCTAAAGAAGCGCATTAATGTAAATACATATACATAAGGAATTACACGAAAGGAGAGCCTGTTAATAATAAAGAGTGCAATATTGTTTTATAGCTTAAATATATGCATTTCATTCCATTATTAAAGTACAGCTTTGCAACGAAATGGTTAATCTAGAAGAAAGCGTAAAAAGTGTCATTTAATTAAGTAAAATTGTAACGAGTATACTTCTAATTACCTGATAAAAAGGAGCAGTACATATAGAAAGACAAAACACAGAAAATTCAGGACAGAATTGTCTGAAATTGTGAAATACGTTTAATAAATGGTAATATAAACCCTACTGACTACTAAGGCATGGTTCCATAGTTCGATGCCTTTGTCGAGAGTATAGAGTTAGTAGCTATATCAGGAATCGTCTAAAACCATAATATTATCGCATACCTTTGGTTAAATGTGTAAGCTATAGTCCTCCGGGGTCTCGGGTTGGCATGCTGGCCGCGGGTTCAAGCAGGACGATGAATTTTCTCGTGTCTAAAAATGCAAAGCATGGCTTCCTTCAGAAGAATAAAGCCGGTAGTCCCTTGTTGTAGATATACGGCACGTAAAAGTACTTCAAGTCTGGAAACGAGCCCTTTGAGCATAAATTAGCTGTCATTCATATCCAGTATGAAATGGAACGCGAAGGATCACAGCTGACAATAAGGATCCATGAACTAAAACTCAATTATAATTAAATATATAGACATATATGGAAGACAGTTTCACAGTTAGATGACGGCTTATTCATTTGTCTTTTAGATTCATCTGTAGAGCAACAAAGTTTTAGTACACAATGACAATGCACTACATGTCTCATCCTTTCTTCTCTTTGACCATAAATGAAGACCATTGGCCACTCGCTTCAGCCACTCCATACACCACTCTCTCGCAAATTTTCGTAATACGTAGGTCTTGAGGACCTTGAAATTTTCTAAAAAGGACCTTTAAGAGGAGCTAAAAGTATCCGGAAAAGGAACTCAAGTTTGAAAAGAGACATAAACGATACATAAACATTAATACATTAATTTTCAATTAGGTTTTAAAATAATATGTAACAGATACAGTGAGAAAAATACATTTAAGAAATGCTTATTCATGTTCGCCAACCAGGAACTGACATTCTGGGGAAATAAATTGAAATAGATATTGCAGCGTTCACGTCGCGCCTCCACCAAATGTAACGTTCACGCTTTGCCCTAGCATCTGAGGTAACATTGAGTTCCACTTAATACAGTGAACGTCACTAGGGAGGGGGGTGGGGGCAGCTCAGGAAGGATGTGTTCTCTAAATGGGTGTAGGTTAAAGTGAAATATTTACTTATCTTAAAATTGTGACATGTAGTTCTGGCTTATAGTGTGTTCTACATAAACTGAAAGTTAATGAGCTACATTCAACCAATAAGATTGCTCAAAAAAGGATAGCTGTTAGCTTTTCGTTGCCGGAGGTTTCTGACGTCAGAAGTTCCATTGTCGAAGATAGTAGACAAAGAGACAAGCGACGCTGATTCGTCTAGCACGTGCGTGAGTGTTCCCGCTTAGGCCAAATTCTGGGAGTTTAAATATTAAATCTCTGCCGAAGCAGCTACTGAGTCAAAGCTTTGTTAGCTTACGTCAGCACGACAGCTAAGCATGACTTGCAAGTAACGTAACAGGATGTCGCGTGTATCGATGTTATTCCTACAAATTTACTCATTTTATAAATGTACAACATATTATCGTCTCATTATAATTAAATCATACTTGCCTAGCTACCCTCGGGTTACAGAAAGCTTACCTCAGTTGCCTTTGCAGTATTTTTTGTTGTAATTTACGTCCTCCAAGGTTAAGTCATATCTCACGATGAATGGAATGGGCGAAATGATGCTCAAATGAGTCTGGGGTCCATAGAGATTAGAGTTACCCGACATTCGTCTTTAAGAATAAGGGAAAACCCCGGATAAAACTTCATCCAGGTAACTCACCCAGACCAAGATTCGAACTCGCGACCTCTTGAACGTGAGGCGGACACGCTACCATCTACTCTACCGAGGCGAGCCGTAGTTGCAGTATATCGTAACAGTAATCTCTAAATTCTGTCTGTTTTCTGACAGCCCGTTGCGAAACATGAAAAGACTTCTCTCCACATCAGCGGATGTCATTGGTGCATACTTGAAATGAGTAGAATCTTATGGAGAAAAACAACGGGATATTTAGGGAGAGTTTACTACTATAGAACCACAACAGGAAGGCAAACTAGAGGAATGTACTCCCCCAACGGTATTTATGCTCGCCTTCCCAGTATGACAAGGATATTAGATTCGTTTAAAATACGCAAGTGTTGTCACATAACTCACTCATACATAATACCTATCACTGCAGTTACTGAAGCGAGCATTAGATCTGGTAGCATGGGTGACTCATATGTAAACAGATCCACAACCAGAGCAGATAAACAGTTCAAGCTCCTCTTGCCTTCTTTCGTCTTTTGCTTTCTTGTCGTGGGTAGACAGTAGGTTCTCTGCTGTTGCTAATGACAAAGGCTCCTCTCACCTGTTAACTGCTTAGCCAATCTGAGGAGTGCGTTAGTTTAAAGAAATTAGAGATAGGCAAGAGAGGTTAAAGTTGCAGGAAAAGAAGCCAGTTAAAGGGAACAAAAATGCTATAAAAAGGACTTCTAAATAAAAAATTGCCTTAAAAGGCAGAAAAAATAAATAAAAATTTAAAAAGAGGAGCTTTAATTAAAAAATAGCTAAAAAGGACAAATAAAGCCCTCCATTTACTGGCCTTTAGTGACCCATAATTAACATATATTATGTTGGACCTCTTCAGTCACTCAAGTTGCTAACCCAGTGTTTCTCAAAGAGTGGTCCGTGGACTCCCGGGGGTCCGAGAGGGGGTCCCTTAAGTCAAGTTATAATGTTGAATTAAAGCTATAGAAAACGCAGAATTGTATTTACTGAGTCACTTATCTTCTCGTTGCCGAGTTAACATTTTTTATACATCTATGTCGTAACGATGTCACACAGCTGTCACTGTTATCAGTGAAACAGTTAGGAACGTGTAGTACAGCGACGGAAGGTTGTTGAACTTGCTACCAAAGGACGTATAGTGTGCCGTTTCCAAGCAAACATTTTCAGTGTTGTGTAACATAAAGCCATTGAGGAGAAACAGACTTGCCAATGTACTTGCCAACGGACTTAAGAGTAAAAATCATCAACATTAAGTCCAGCTTAACTGAGCTTATTCAATAAAAAAAGTTGCATTGTTCACATTAATACATTCCAAAGAACAAAGTTTCAAGCTTTTGCCTCGTGAACTGACTTTTTAGTAACCCAATACTAACTTTGGTGAAATGGTGGATTCAGAACATTATGAATACTTTATATATATAGTTTCTTTACATGGAAAATAAGTTCATTTTTATAACATGTGTGTGATGTTATTAATCTTTGGGTAATCCAAAGAGTGTGGTATTACAAATTTTTACTGATGTAAGGCTAAAGTTAATTTAAAATCTAGTTGGTGGAACTTGTTTACAATTTACTTCAAAGTGAAAAAGATAATTTTAATAAAGACAATTTAAAAAATATATATATTTTATTTAAAATACATTTTACATACAGGTTTATTTTATTTAGTGTAACTTCAACTTTTAATTTATTATTAATTAAATTTAAAACTAAATTTGCAAGAATATATCTTAAATTATAGATACAGTAATTCTTTAAATTGCAACTATAACATTCAACCAGAAGTCGACTCGAGTTGTTGGGTGATAAAGGGGGTCCTGTGCTAGCCCTAGTAATAAGTAATCCTCAATTAAAGTATGTAATTACAGTTATACGTATTAATAACTAGGTATAGCGTACCAAAGGGCTATTTTCAAAACGAACACAGTGTACCTACGCATTTACAGAGTTCAGCAATCGATGCCGCTATTTTATTCTGCTTTATTTTTAGCGACTGATGGCTTTTGAATTCTCCACGTTTTATATGCTCATGTGATTGCATTGTGATCTGCTTCCCTTTGAGGTTGCATTTATTTACTGAATTTGTCGCCAAATGCCCGTTGCTCTTAATGAAAGCTGCACGCATTTAATGAATTGCAGGACTCCATATAGCTTTGGCTACCTGGGCAATCGATCCATGCGTTTATTATTGTGCTACTGTAATGGTAACATGCGCCCTGATTTCTTTTTTTTTTTTATCAAAAGCCCCTCAGATAACAGACAACGTACCTATTGTTTATACTGGAAAGTTGCACGTCACTTCACCCACTCAATGTAGAGAAACCGTACCTAGGTAAAGTGAAGCAATGTCCCAACGTTATCTCTGTTACTCAATGTAGTGTTTTACTCTTTATCCTTAAATATTGGCCAAAGGTGATATTATTTTGATCATCTAATTGTTAGAATACTGCACAAAATAAAATAGTGAGTTATTTTAATGTAAATACTTGTCAGAATCTGAACTTGCAGAACCGTAAAGGGGTAGTACCCCCGTGCCATGCTACTGCCTTAAAAGGGGCGGATATACAATTGTAAATTATTTGCATACTCGTAATGGGTCGTTCTTATCATTGTTCAAGTAACATGTCTTGCCTATGAACAGAAAACCACAGAATCTGAAAGCAGTTTCATAAATTCTCAATCTGAACACTATTTTTTAATTGTTTATGGATACGTGCCATATTGGAATCTGGCACAGTTTTTGTCTTTCTCCACAAAGTGGTAGGCCTATGGTTCGCAGCACATACCAATTATTGGTACACTAATATACCTTTTGAGAAGGCACTTATCAATAACTGTTAGTTGGTTGGTATGTAGTGTTCAGCAGTTGGCAATGAAGCCATTTGCTCTCTTGCAGTCCAGTATTTTGATGTTAAGTTGGTACATTGACTAAAGGTTGGGTAGCGGAGTAGGTGGTTTGCATTCATACAGAGGACACAGAGGAGATCTCACTTACTGTGACTTTGTGGGTTCGTAGAATTAAAAGTCCAAGTTGCAGAAATTCAAAATGTTCTTTATTTCCGTAGAAATACACTTTGGACAATCCTTACAGTAGCAGAATTACGTCACATGCACAATTACAATCTTCTAAGATCGTTGACCACAAACCAACAGCGTTGAGAGTTGCACGATACTCAGTTCTGTTTACAACAACTCTCGTTACAACTGCTGTTTACGACTCTCCGATAACTAGCCATAGCTTCTTTTTATACACGACCATTTATAATGCCAGACTGTTATAGAATGTTCTCTAACACGTCACCAGATAAAACACGAACGTTCTAGACGTGTAGCTTTATCTGTGTCGGCAAGTCTTTTATCTCCGGGCTGTCTTTATCTGTTTTTATCTCACCACCGTGCTATCTGATTGTTAGCGCTCCGCGCCGAACCCTTTACGCCGCCAGTCGTAATAATGGATTCGCGACAATACCAATTCTAAAGAAATGTTTATTGAGACAGTCATGACCTATTAGAAGTCAAACCAAGACAGTTACAGACATCGTCTCCCAAACTGGCATTTCCGTGTTATCTAATTTCTCAATCCGGGGTAAATACTCACACTTTTATTCATTTATTAAAACATCAAAAACAATTACAAAACATACATAATTTACAGATTATAAATAAAGATTAAAAATAAAAATAACAAAATAAAAAACTTTACAAACATTTTAAAATATGCTCTCATCAAACATAAAGATCCACACCACATTTCTAAAAATAAACATACATAAAAATAAATTAAATTTCAAAATTATAATTAAAACTTTATTTTTTTACTAACCCATTCCACAAAATGTTATAAATTTAATTCAAAAATTATTGAAAAAGTTTCAAACATGCTTACAAATGTTAGTTAATTGATGTAAATTAATCATTTCTTATAAATGAAGTTATAACGTTATAACTGGAACGCACGTCGTAAATTCGGAAAACTGTGTTTTTGTACCACATTCGTCATTTTCCTTTGTTTGTACTTAAAATTGAATTTCTTTTAATCTCGTAATATTATCTGCATTATACAAGAAACAAAGGTTTGCTTCTGTTGATGGGGCACATCGATGTGACCTTTTACTTAACTATCTTCAATAAAACTTCAATAAAGCAAGTTTTTAATTTTAGAGAATCCGTTTTCTACATTAAGCTTTAGCAAAGCTAACACTGAAATATGTGGCAAGACCTGCTCCTAATTTGGAAATCGATATAGGTATAACAAAAGACTGACGCACTTAATTAAATGGACTTTTACACGAAACACAAATGGCTTTGTGGATGTAAAGTCAAAATGCTTTATTCTGTTTTTGAATTATTTTGTTTAGTGACGATAACCGCTAGTCAAAGAATGACGTGGAAATATTAATGTATCTACGACAGGAAATGAGACAAGGGTATTATGGAATACCATTTTCTAAAAATAACTTAACTGGTTTTTAAACAAAACATACAAACTCACCATGAGTACATACTATAAGTGTTTGTGATGAACACTCACTTGCAAAATAACTCATATGGATTTTGTTGTTATAAAATAAATTTATTTAGAAAAATGTTACTAATTGAGGTTAATATGATATATTCTTATTATTATTATTTATTATCTAAAATAAGTAACCCTATTTTACCAGTGAGGTATGTTAGAGTTCCAGTTACAAAAACACATAAATACAAAGATCAAAATAACAAAACATGATAATAATTATGAAGTTTTAAAAATTTGTCCAATAAAGTGCAACATCTTTAAGGAACACATCAAACAACAGTGTTTGAAGATCTATATTACAATATGAAAGATGTTGAATAAGATTATATCAGGGCTGATTACAATTATTTTTGACAACGTACCTTTACGCATCCTCATAATTTTGATGGTCCTTCTCAAAATAGTCTCCCCTGAATGCGATGTACCTGTCCCAGCGTTTCTGCTAGTCTTCAAAGACATGCTGGATACCATTTTTGAGAGATCCTTCAAAATCGCCTCCGCAGCCTTCACCAATGCTTCTGATGATGGATAATGTCTTCCACGAAAGCGTTTCTTCAAGTTAGGGAATAGAAAAAGGTCAAACGGGGCTAAATCCGGACTATAGGGAGGGTGAGGGATGCACTTCACGTTGATTTTTGCAAGATATTCAGCAACAACATTGGCAATATGCGGCCGCGCATTGTCGTGGTGCGGCATCTAGTCTGCTTCATGGAAATGTGGTCTTTTGCGCTGATATGGACTTGCAATGTTTTCAGAACATCCCTATAGTATTGTCCAGTTACTGATGTGTGTGCAGGTACAACATGCTGATAAACCATTCCATGAATATCAAAGAATGAGATGACCATAACTTTCCCAGCAGAAGCAACCACTTTTGCTTTTTTAGGGGGTTGGTGATGAAGGAGATTTCCACACTGAGCTTTGCTGTTTGATCTCAGGATCAAAATGATGTAGCCAAGTTTCATCAGCAGTAATTACGTTTGAAAGAAACTCCGGATCTTTTTCTAACATCAACTTTAACTGCATTTGAATGTCCTTTTGTTCGGGAATCAACAGTATTGGAACCCATCACGAACAAACACGTCTCATGTGTAATGTTTCTGTCACCAACGTATGGATGGCACCCAATGAAATGTTCAGTATTTCAGAAAGTGATCTTAAGGTAATTCGTCGACCCTCTCTCACAATGGCAGCAGCAGAGTTGATGTTTTCTTCCGTAAGAGCAGTAACTGGAGCACCGGGTCCACCTTCCTTTGAAATTGATTGTCTCCCCCTTTTTAAACATTTTAAATTACCTTCGAACTGTGCTGTACGGAAGAACAGACTCTCCATAGGCCTCCTGTAACATTGTATAAGCCTCAACTGTAGATTTGTTGAGACCAAAGCAGAATTTCAAAGCCGCATATTGTTCCTCGCGTGTTACCTCCATTGCAGCGGTAGGCGATACTGTACATGTCTGAACTTACCTGGTTCTCACAGACGGGAACCAGGAGTAGCAACAATGAAACTACTACGGCGTGTTTGTTTCACATTAAGCTAACAAAGTATAATAATGGATAGAGTCAACCTGAAAAATTCAATGCCATGGCCGGGATTTGAACCACGGATCTCCTGGTTTCCGTCCAGTCGATCTTAACCTTTGGGCTACCTTGGCCAACATGCCAACCTGGCATTAAATTCTCCAGTTGACTCGTATATTTCCCCGGTAGACCACTAGGGGCTCTCGCATCCGAGATACACCTTTTGTGGCGACTTACTATTGTAAGTACTTAAGTCCCAGACTTCATCATTTAACTCTTATTATTTTAGTTAATTGATGGAAATTAATGATTTCTCCGCACTAGCCGTATATAGGCTAAGATTTTTGTGGCTAGTGTGGAGAAATCATTAATTTCCATCAATTAACTAAAAGTATAATAAGACTGAATTTTAGTGCGAAAAATTATGACCTAAAATTAGGATCGTTCTTTATTGAACAGCCCTCGTATTTCTTTTTGGAATGAAGATCACGTCTAAATATTAATTGTTCAACACTTTCATCAACACTTTCACATCTACAGAGGTATCCACCTGGAGAGTCTATATGGAATCTTCGAAAGTAAGTTTTAAATTTCCCAAACTGGGTCAAAATACTTGCACTTCACACGATAATTAACAGTAGAAAAAATAAATTTCGAGTGATTGGTCCTTTATCACTATTTATGCACACTTCAAAATTTTTTTCAAAGTTGTTTTTTTTTTTACCAAATGTGATTGTAGACTGTTTAAAACTGAATTCCTTATGGGATAATACGTAACGCTTAGCTATTTCATCTGCCCTATCATTGCCATGTACATGTACTATATGCGCGCGATGAGAAGAGCGATCGGGTTCCAAGTTCTCATTCGGTAAGTGTCGTTTAACTCCGTAAACATAGATGACAACTTTGAAGTTTGAAATGCGCCATACACTGACATCTAGTGGTTAATGCGCTAAGTTTTATCATGTCCGCCATATTTCGTTTTGATAAATTTCGAGGTTAATTAGCTAACCAGTTTACAACAATCGTATGTTTGAACTGGAATTTTAGTTCGTCCTTGGCAACATATACGTGTTCTAAGACACGTTGAAATATATAAATACAGTATATACATAAAGTCAAATTGATTACATACAATATACACAGTAAGCAGCTTTTCTATGGTTTCATGTGGTATTTGCATAGACTAATTTACTACAAGAAATGTCATAATATAAATAATACAGGTTTGTGAATGTACTATGCTCCCAGTGCTCATTTACATGATTATAGTTCTAAAAATTCATTAACCGTATAAAAACAGTGTACATGCAAAAATTACTTAACATTATTCTTAAAGTGTTTTAATGATGCAGCTTGCTTAAATGAATTTGGAAGTTTATTATATAACATTATCCCTTTGTAGTTAAAGCTTCCTTCATAAAGGCTCGTTTGGTGCGCTCGAATTGCCAGTTTATACTTGTTACGAGTGTGGTACATTAGCATTTACCTGAAAATGATTTATATTTGTTTGAACATTTGTGGATGTTATGGCTCTCGAAAGGGGACACATTGTTATTCGTCTACCTCCGTATAACTGTGATCTGAATGCAACTGAGCTGGTGTGGGCAAAACAAAGGAATGTTTTCAGAGGATACAACGTTACTTTTGATATCTTCGCTTATCTTACACGCTATTTTGCTGAACTGTGTTTTTCAAGGTTGACGACACTGCAGAAACAAAAGGGCGTTAGCTCTCGCTTCTTCCCCTCTGCCCGCACTACACCGTAAATCCAGCGCTCAACTTATATTGCGCGTACTCTACCTGTATGACCTTTAACCCATGCGATACACACGTGATTGGTGTATAACAATAATATCTTTCCTTATTTTGGTAGTGAGTGAATATGTAGTGTATTTATCTCCGATAACGCTGGCAGATGCCTGGGAATCACTGTGTATACATGCGGCACCACTGCACTGCTAGATTCGGCCTGGAATATACAGCAATTAGGTGCAAGTCTGTATGCCCTATAAAGCAACTCCACATTGTTGATATCGAATTCCAGAAAAACGCATCCCACACGAATATGATATAGTCGGGTACTATGGAATAGGTGGTTTAAAGCACTGATAAATTAATTTCATATCATAAGACGTGAATCATGATTGGTTTAAAATGGACAAAAATCTATAAACAAATATTTATAGGCCTAGTTCATTGACCAAGTCTAGAATAACAAAACAAAATAGGTTTTGTGTGCATTTAAATCAGTTTAATTTTCTTAAATATACCTTGTATTTAAAGTAGACTACATTTCTAGTAATAATAATAATTTAGCTACTAATATACTCAAAACTGATTTTTAGCTTTATTTTTATTCACTATATTTTGTAAGGTTATATGGAACATTATACTTCCATCGGTCATTAAGAAATACCTGGTATTCCATAATACCCGACAAGGATCTTAGACAGTGAACCTTTAAAGTAATGGACAAAACAAATGTCCACAATACAACAAACTACAATTCTTTTAGTGTACCTTACACTTAACATGAATTTTCAAGTCACATACGTACTAGTGGGTTAAAATGCTTGAAAATGTTGAATATCACAAAACACACTTTATTCTGTAGCGAGTGAAATGACAACAACAAGCTGTCAACTGTCACTGTAGTGCATCATGGGAGTCTTTCTTGTTACTTCATGGTACTTCCACATGATAGCAGCAGCAAAGAGAGCCAAAATCTTGGTATTCCATATTTCCCGACTATTTCACAACACCCTCCACTCTACATTTTATGGTAGCTCGATTTTTGCTAGGCTAAATTTTCGAGTCCAACGGACGCGATTAGTTCTGTTTTGTCATTATGGCGCTTAGTGCTAGTCAGTGTGCAGGGGCAAAAGAAAGGTCATTATTATCGTTTGGTGCATACTGCATCATTTCAATCATTTCTTCTTTGTGCCCTTCAGCTGCCGTGGTGCGAGCGCTGCGCACCCCTAGCACTCGTGCTACCTCTGAACCTTGGGCCTAACATTCTAGTCCCTCTCGTAGAGGAATTGTTCGCATTGGGTTGGACTCGGTTTCCCATACCCGTGGGAGAACGGGTACCTCTGCGGATTTGGCTCAGGGAAGGTGTGCTAGATCACCAGGCGGTCCTACCGAGGTTGTTCGGTAGCCTTCGCCTTTAGGGTTGGCGCGCGTAAGTGACGTATCCACTTCCATCCCGATTGAGTCCATAGGACCAGATGAGATGGGGGGGGGTGCTTGTTGACTTGTAGGTCTTTTCCTATGGAAAGCCCCACAGAGGCGCCGGACACCCTTTTGGGACAGCTCGGTAACTCCCTGGCCGTCAGAGGGGGGTCAGTCTTTGTCTATGTCTATGTCACGTCATTTTACTGCTGTAAGGGGTGTAGAAGGTTACTATTTGCTGCAATAAAGAGCCTTTTTAATTTCGGCAATCAAGACTTTTAATTCTATGAACCCACAAAGTCACAATACGTTATGTATTCTATTTCATTAGTGTAGATATCTTCACGACGAACACCTGAATTGCCCCTGTACCAATGTAGATTTATCACGAATAATTGACTTTTCCTGAAATGTACAACCAAACTGTCTTGCTACAACTTCTGTGATCATTCGACCCGCAATACAACGTTAGACACAGGAAAAGAGCCACACAGAATTTCGGTTCCCCCTGGTAAGGGAATGAGATTCACGACTGTTTACATTGGTCTGGGTCGTGATGTAGCCATTTGTGTTTTAACACCCTGATTCGTCTCTTAATTAAAAGTCCTAGTGCCCCAATTTAGGAGAATGATTCAAGTACTGCTGCTTGAGGCGAGAACATTTCCGTTTAGTTTTTATCTCGAACGTGCCCCAGATTGAAAAGATTTAAACCCTTCATTTCCAACAGAATTCCTTCGAACACCCAAGTTACTCACGAGGTCACCTTTGTCAATTGCTCTGCTTATTACTTGAAGATGGACGGTTTCTCAACACATACAGCTTTAGCAAACTACCAGAAACAAAGTTCGATTCGCATTTGATGAGAATACACGCTTTGATGTCACTCTGGCTTCATTTCAAAGCTGTGCAATACATAGGGAGACTTGGTGTATGCCTGGATTGCGCATAAGTTTTGTCTTGCGGAACAACAGAGGTTCGAATCCTTGATGCGCATGTTTCTTTTTATTATTCTTTCTTTAATATCAATGCTTTATGTTTATCTTGCAGAAGATAAATAACAATATTTTGAACACATTCGTTTATAAAAAACGCATATAACATATACTTGACGTTTCCAAAATACATGCAATGTTATTACGAGGGGGTGTCTGTCGTAAAGCTGTAATTATCACCTTTTTAAAAAATGTGACAGAGAGTTTGTGTCGATATGTGCTTGTTAGTTCTTCTCTACATAGTCACCATTCAGAATTACACGTCTTTCCCAGCGTTTTTTGACCTTCCGAATACCTTGATTGTAGAAATGTGCAGAATTCGCTTTAAACCAGTCTTCCACTTCATTAATGACGTCATTTGTGTTGTCAAATCGGCGATCACGCAACGGATTCTTCATTTTCTAGTACAAGAAAAAGTCACTTGGTGCGAGATCGGGCGAATAAGGCAGATGCAGTAAGGTCTCAAAGCCATATTCCCTTGTTTTGTCAACTGCAACTTGAGATGAATGAGCTGGTGCATTGTCAGACAGAAGACGAACAGCTTTGTAGAACATACCGCGTCGTTTCTTAATCAGAGGTGCTCGTAACTTGTCCAGAAGATTGTAGTAGTATCTGCCAGTGATGGTTTGACCTTTGGCAAGATAATCTGTAAGTATGACTCCACGACAGTCCCAGAAAACTGAAAGTATGACCTACCCAGCTGACTTTTGCACCTTTGCCTTTTTGGAAGGGGGGAGTTGGCATGTTTCCATTCCATGCTCATGGTTTTTGTCTCTGGATCATACTGATAGACGATCATGGTTATCAGACGATCAAAAAATCTTCATCCTGTTCCAACAGCATCAAAATCTGTCTTGAAAGCTCACGCGGTGAGCTTTAGTAGTAGTAATAATAATATTAATAACAATAATAATAAATAACCCATAGCGCAACAGCCATATAGGGCCAAGGCCTGCTAAGCCGACTGCCGGTCTCACGCCCACATACGCACAGTAGAGGTAGACGATTATCCAACCGATACGGGGAGGAGATGTGATCAGCCGGAACGTTGGTTTCCGTGACCAGGGCCCCTTACCTATTGTAAGCTCCTCGCTTTCCTCACGATGTTTATTGGGCACCGGTCCTATGACCTGGACTGCACCCCATGGGTGGGATCGAACCCAGGCCGCATGATGCCTTAACCCAGTACACCATGGCGCATGACCGTTTCAGTTGTTAACTTATCTATCTTTTTTTGAAAGATTAGTAAATTCTCTACATAATTTACAAAGAAATACTTAGGCCATTGTCACAAATCGACTTTCAAGTTGACTATGGTTTATTTCTATTTAGTTTGACTAAATGTCTGCATTGGTTTCCTGATTTCTTTTTCAGTTGGTTACTTCGCTTTGAAATTTACTTTTCCAGTTCATTTTTAGACCATTCATCTATTAGCTACTTGTTTTGCTTTCCGTTCCAATTAGTTTTCAAACTAGCAATCCGTTGTAGCTTTAAACTCCACACTGTGTTATGTCTTGATATGTTGCTAGCTGTTGCTATTCACTATACCATAATATCTTCAATGTTGGCATTACTCTATATGTTCCACTACTTTCTAAATTTCAGTTCGTTAATGATATTTTGACTTTCAAACCAATATATTCCTTATGTACATAATTAAATAGTACCCATCCAGCATAATGGTTTACTACTATTACACACTTGTTGTTTACCTATCTGCATATCCTACTTAGGAATACGCTGTCACTAGCTAAACCTCACCATTTTTGTTTTTCGTCATTGTTTATCAATCATATTTGTGCACGATTAATTAATTTATTTGCTCCTTTACCTATTATAGCACTTTCTAGGACACAAAACAGATTTTCTCAACACCTACCTACTTGATATTGATGCACGAATATAGTGACTATGTCCAGTTTTGTGAGCGGAAGTGCTTATGTTTTCATCAGCGAAGGCGCTTCTTATCTGTTTACAGCTCTGACTACCCGGCGCCGACCTCCTTATAACCTTGGGCCATAATCGCTGCGTCACAATATTCTCAAGTCGTTTTTGACGTAATGCGAGATGCAATGCACTTGCCCTAGAGTAGAAGATTTTGCCAAACTCCCAACGCATTACGGGGCTTTATATTTCAGTGCCAAATAAATAGTTATTTAATGGACCATGTTATGATTGTTTGAGCCTAGTATTGATGTAGCCATGAACTAATAGTCCATCGCTTGAAAAGGAGTTAGTTATACAATCAGCTAATAATACAACTGGAAATTAATTGTTCTTTCACATTGGCCGTGTATAGGCTAAAGTATGGAAAGATACAGTGAGACTGAAAAATGCAATGACATAGCCAGGCTTTGAACAACCTATCATATGGTATCCGTCCAGCCGCACTAACCCTTGAGCTACTATGACCAACATGACGACATGACAACTGAGTGTTATGTTTCCCGGTTGACCACTAGGGGTTCTCATATGCTATGAGACACGCAGCTTTTGTGACGACTTACTATGCTGTAAGTACTTAAGTCCCAGACTTCATAGTTAAACCACTGAGCTACTATGACCAACATGCCGACATGACAACTGAGTCGTATGTTTCCCGGTAGACCACTAGGGGTTCTCATATGCTATGAGACACGCACCTTTTGTGACGACTTACTATGCTGTAAGTACTTAAGTCCCAGACTTCATAGTTAAACCACTGAGCTACTATGACCAACATGCCGACATGACAACTGACTCGTATGTTTCCCGGTAGATCAATAGGGGTTCTCATATGCTATGAGACACGCACCTTTTGTGACGACTTACTATGCTGTAAGTACTTAAGTCCCAGGCTTTATAGTTAAACCACTGAGCTGCTATGACCAACATGCCGACATGACAACTGACTGTTATGTTTCCCGGTTGACAACTAGGAGTTCTCATATGCTATGAGACACGCACCTTTTGTGACGACTTACTATGCTGTAAGTACTTAAGTCCCAGGCTTCATAGTTAAACCACTGAGCTGCTATGACCAACATGCCGACATGACAACTGACTGTTATGTTTCCCGGTTGACAACTAGGAGTTCTCATATGCTATGAGACACGCACCTTTTGTGACGACTTACTATGCTGTAAGTGCTTAAGTCCCAGGCTTCAAGTTAAACCACTGAGCTACTATGACCAACATGCCGACATGACAACTGACTCGTATGTTTCCTGGTAGACCACTAGGGGTTCTCATATGCTATGAGACACGCACCTTTTGTGTCGACTTACTATGCAGTAAGTGCTTAAGTCCCAGGCATCATAGTTAAACCACTGAGCTACTATGACCAACATGTCGACATGACAACTGACTCGTATGTTTCCCGGTAGATCACTAGGGTTTCTCATATGCTATGAGACACGCACCTTTTGTGACGACTTACTGTGCTGTAAGTACTTAAGTCCCAGGCTTCAAGTTAAACCACTGAGCTAGTATGGCCAACATGCCGATATGACAACTGACTCGTATGTTTCCCGGTAGACCACTAGGAGTTCTCATATGCTATGAGACACGCACCTTTTGTGGCGACTTACTATGCAGTAAGTGCTTAAGCCCCAGACTTCATAGTTAAACCACTGAGCTACTATGACCAACATGCCGACATGACAACTGACTCGTATGTTTCCCGATAGACCACTAGGGGTTATCATATGCTATGAGACACGCAACTTTTGTGTCGACTTACTATGCTGTAAGTACTTATGTCCCAGGCTTCATAGTTAAACCACTGAGCTACTATAGCCAACATGCCGACATGACAACTGACTCGTATGTTTCCCGGTAGACCACTAGGAGTTCTCATATGCTATGAGACACGCACCTTTTGTGGCGACTTACTATGCAGTAAGTGCTTAAGCCCCAGACTTCATAGTTAAACCACTGAGCTACTATGACCAACATGCCGACATGACAACTGACTCGTATGTTTCCCCATAGACCACTAGGGGTTATCATATGCTATGAGACACGCACCTTTTGTGTCGACTTACTATGCTGTAAGTACTTATGTCCCAGGCTTCATAGTTAAACCACTGAGCTACTATAGCCAACATGCCGACATGACAACTGACTCGTATGTTTCCCGGTAGACCACTAGGAGTTCTCATATGCTATGAGACACGCACCTTTTGTGGCGACTTACTATGCAGTAAGTGCTTAAGCCCCAGACTTCATAGTTAAACCACTGAGCTACTATGACCAACATGCCGACATGACAACTGACTCGTATGTTTCCCGATAGACCACTAGGGGTTATCATATGCTATGAGACACGCACCTTTTGTGTCGACTTACTATGCAGTAAGTGCTTAAGCCCCAGACTTCATAGTTAAACCACTGAGCTACTATGACCAACATGCCGACATGACAACTGACTCGTATGTTTCCCGGTAGATCACTAGGGGTTCTCATATTGCTATGAGACACAAACCTTTTGTGGCGACTTACTTTGCTGTAAGTACTTAAGTCCCAGACTTCATAGTTAAACCACTGAGCTACTATAGCCAACATGCCGACATGACAACTGACTCGTATGTTTCCCGGTAGACCACTAGGAGTTCTCATATGCTATGAGACACGCACCTTTTGTGGCGACTTACTATGCAGTAAGTGCTTAAGCCCCAGACTTCATAGTTAAACCACTGAGCTACTATGACCAACATGCCGACATGACAACTGACTCGTATGTTTCCCGATAGACCTCTAGGGGTTATCATATGCTATGAGACACAAACCTTTTGTGGCGACTTACAATGCTGTAAGTACTTAAGTTAGAGCAACAGCACGGAGAGCGGGAGATCCGTGGTTCAAATCCCGGCTATGGCATTGAATTGTTCAGTCTGTGTCTACTCATTCAAAACTCTACAATTAATTACTGGGTTTTTGAAAGCTCAGCACTTGTCCTATATTCTGGATTGGAGAGCTCTCGTAAAAATTTGTTCATGTTACATGTAATTTTTCTGACCTGATAATGAATCACTTCACGTTTGTTGAAAAAAAAAATCACTTGTCCCAACTTCGACCAACATGTTGACGCATTCGGATCACAAAACCTGGAGAAAATATATGTGTATAACAATTTAATGTAATATTAGCAATATTTGAGCTCTAATTCGACTCACGATTTAACAAAATAACAAACCCTGCTCTGAAAACGAACTGAACATTAGCTCCGTCTGTTTCAAACTGCGTGCAGTAGGTGAACTGTTTATTTATATTTGAGATAAGTGTTGTCAGGAAGGAATGTTGTTGTTTTTCAGGCTTATCTGTGTTAGTGAATGGATGTTGGGTAACCATAACTACATGACATGAAGGACAAAACGTGCATCACTCGCGTTCTAAGTATCGTAGAGATTGTATTTTTGTACAGTTATGATCAAAAAATAAAATTCTTTCTTATTATGAGATTGGTATATGTCACCTTCAGATATTAATATCCGAGCGAAATTAATGAGATAATGTTCTCAGATCAGGCTCGTGAGATGCGTGTACCACATTCGGCAGCGCTGGTAGGCGGGGCAAGCTTGGGATTGGCTGGAGTTTGCAGTACGGCCCTCCTCCGTATGCCTTTAAGTTTTGCGAAGATTATAGTAACCAGCCAGGTAGCAAACCCCTTAGCTCAAAGAGTTCTGGAAGTGCAGTTACGGTGGATCAGTACGCCTGGAAAGTCACGTAGAAAGAAATTCTTAGGATTAGAAAGGAAATGAAAGTTGTTGGAATCTATTTAGTGTGGCGTGGGACTTGGGGTGAGATGAGAAGAATTGGACATTTATGTTCTTATTTGTATGACCTTTGGTAGCGGATTGAAATGTAAGCGTCGTCCAGGTTGTGAAGTTGGTGAATAATTACATAGTTGGTGATTGACGGGACGTTCGCGTGTCAGATACGTCTGTGTTTTGTTATAGAGCAAGCGCCTAAGTGGTGGTCTTTGGTTCGAAAGATCTATACCACTTGCAAAAGTAAAGTAATATGAACGCTGGCCAATGTTCCAGCTGAGCGCTGTTGCCAAGCATAGTACGTGTACCGGCAGAGGTTCTGTACATAAGAGCAGTTTTACCCACCAGCGAAGGCTCTGCCTATTTTTCTCCCTAATTAAACAACAGATTAAGCATTCATAAAACATTAAAACCTTACCTTGACACACGTCACAGGAGAGAAACAACAAGCACGGTTTGAAATCCAGTAACTCGTTTTCCAACTTTGTGGCTCTTTACCGGAGATTGAAACACAGGTACGCTCCCTTTTTCTAAGGATGAAGTTGCTTCACTACAAATTCCTGACACTGTGTGTACACTACTTATACCGAAAGCTTCTACAGTTAATTGCTGGGTTCTTCAAAAATCTACAGTTGCCCTGTATTCTAAATTGGAGAGCTTTCGTAGAAATTTGTTCACATTAAATATAATTTTTCCTGCCCTTAGATTGAACAATTTCACGTTTGTTGATTGAAAAATCACTTATTCCAGTTTTGAGGGACATGTTTAGGCCCTGGGATTACAAAGAATTGCAAAAATATATTTGTATAATAGTAATTTAATGTAATATTACCAATATTTCAGCTCGAGTTCAACCATGATTTAACGATGCCATTCACTTTAACAAAACGACACCTCTACTCTGAAAACGAACGGAAAATTAACTCTGTTTCAAACTGCGTGACTTTTGTTTTAATAGTAGGTACATTACTTATTTATGCTTGAGATAAATGTTATGAGGAGAGAATGGTGTTGTTTTTCAGGCTTATCTGTGTTGAATGGTTAGCCGTAACTATGTGAAGGTAAAACGTGCATCGCTCCCGTTCTAAGTATTGCAGAGACAGGATTTTTGTACGGTCATGATCAGAAAATAAAATTCTTTCTTATTATAAGATTGGTATCTTTCATTTTCAAACATTAATCCGAAAGAAATTAATTAATATAATGTTCTCAGTTGAGGCACGTGAGATGCGTGTACCATATTCGGCAGCGCAGGTAGGAGGCGCAAGCGGTTAATTCGAGGGATATTTCCAAGTAACATTTCTGCAGTTTATAACACTGATGCTATACATAATTATAATGGAAGCTATTGAATTATTTCACTCAATGGTCGAAAATTGTATTCAAAATTAATATTTTAACCAACATTAGCCAAATAAAGTAGTTCTCTCACATTTGCTGCACTACTGCACTGTTAACTATAGTGAATGTTATTTGTGTTGTGTTTGTTGACCGATCGTGATGGAAATGTCGATATCTACATTACCTAGAAACATTGCTCCACGTTGCTCACTGTAGGTGTAGTGGACAGTTTTTTCTACTTTTCTTGATGCTCTGCCAAGGCAACTGTAGAAAAGGTGGTGCTAAGTTCATAAAAACTATCTATCTGCCGGATATAGCGAACAACTAGGTTGAGGTATTTCCGTTGTATGTGTAGAGGAATTATCGTGTGGAAGAAAGAAAGAAATAAAAGAGAAAAAACAACATGAACACCGAGCGACTTAAGTTAAAACAGGATGCAGCCGGAGAGAAAATGTGCGAGCAGTTTAACTGCAATGCAGGGTTTTTTCCCAGGTCCAGTAAGCAACTCTGGCAATGTCGTATTCAGTAAATGGACCAGTGCGACACTATCTATAAACTAATATGGACAAAAGTGTGTTATCACTGAAGGAAGATCAAACAAAGATCAACAAAATTAATGTTCGGGTAATGAATACTTTCCGGATAAACGTACAAAACATAGTTTTGGAAATTCGCAGAGCATCACCTACCGTTAGAATTAAAAAGTGTCACTATACACTATCTCACACTACTTTAATCCTGCTGTAAACAACAAAGCGGAGCTGACTGAACTCGCCACGTGTTAACAGACGCCATTACGTTGAGGCGTATTGACCTACAAGTGACCAGCGATTAGAAGAGTCAAATATTAGTAAGTTGACGTACAGTAAGTTTCGAAACACAAATAGAGCGATTGGAAGCTGCATGTGTCTCGCGCCTGCCGATGTATGATGACACGTCGCTATCCAGAAGACATGATTACATGCACTGGACTCGCCGTGTAGTGTGATAAGCTCAGATAAACATCTCGGTGCTGCGTTTTTATTATACGTCTCCTTGATTTGCCGTGTAGTACATGCATGCACATAAGTTTCGCAACACTAGCAGTATATATAGCAGCATTAACAATAAATAAATAGACTTGGGTTATACATTAACTTATTAAATCTATGACTTGGTTCATTTCTGAAAAAGTAAACATGAACTTTACTGCGTATAACACTTTTCGTAAAATCGTCGTATTTCTCCACGCGCTGTTTACATTTATGCGATTTTCCGGTGTTCTTGGAGTTCCGGATGCTTGCTGTTCCATTCTAACACTATGTATACTACGTGTGGAAACACCAAGGAGATCATCAGTTTCTTTCTCAATGTTTTATAGACGGTTCCGGGTTTCTTTCTTTAAGCACGGGGAAACAATGTGCAATCATTCGCCTCTCACCAGTTTTTAAAGGTTTGCCTCGATTGTCTTTTATTTTGGCTAAAGCACAGGCCTGCTCCATGATGACAAGCTTACTGGTTTTAAATTCAATATGCATAGGTGTTGTTGGGTTTGTGAGATACCCGAGATGTACAGCATATACAGTGTTCAATATTAGAGGCAACTCCACACTATAAACACTAACATCTTAATCAGCATTCAACTCCATACAGACCTTGTTGTGAGAGAGCTGCCTGGTATACGAATGCAAAAAGATTATATAATAGTTGTGTCCATTAGTAACTGTTAAATAAAAGGCAGCTTAATTTAACACAATAATATATAACTTCGCCTGTCTTCTGTCTAATCTGTATATAGTATCGCGAACACGATCACGATAGCGTGGCTTGTGCACACAAAGGAACTGATAGACAGCACGGGGATAAAGAGTATGTCGGAACAAATAAAATAGCGTGGCTTGTACACACAAAGGAACTGATAGACAGCACGGGGATAAAGAGTATGTCGGAACAAATAAAGATAGCGTGGCTTGTACACACAAAGGAACTGATAGACAGCACGGGGATAAAGAGTATGTCGGAACAAATAAAGATAGCGTGGCTTGTACACACAAAGGAACTGATAGACAGCACGGAGATAAAGAGTATGTCGGAACAAATAAAGATAGCGTGGCTTGTACACACAAAGGAACTGATAGACAGCACGGGGATAAAGAGTATGTCGGAACAAATAAAGATAGCGTGGCCTGTACACACAAAGAAACTGATAGACAGCACGGGGATAAAGAGTATGTCGGAACAAATAAAGATAGCGTGGCTTGTACACACAAAGGAACTGATAGACAGCACGGGGATAAAGAGTATGTCGGAACAAATAAAGATAGCGTGGCTTGTACACACAAAGGAACTGATAGACAGCACGGAGATAAAGAGTATGTCGGAACAAATAAAGATAGCGTGGCTTGTACACACAAAGGAACTGATAGACAGCACGGGGTTAAAGAGTATGTCGGAACAAATAAAGATAGCGTGGCCTGTACACACAAAGAAACTGATAGACAGCACGGGGATAAAGAGTATGTCGGAACAAATAAAGATAACGTGGCCTCTACACACAAAGGAACTGATAGACAGCACGGGAATAAAGAGTATGTCGGAACAAATAAATATAGCGTGGCCTGTACACACAAAGGAACTGATAGACAGCAAGGAGATAAGGAGTATGTCGGAACAAATAAAGATAGCGTGGCTTGTACACACAAAGGAACTGATAGACAGCACGGGGATAAAGAGTATGTCGGAACAAATAAAATAGCGTGGCTTGTACACACAAAGGAACTGATAGACAGCACGGGGATAACGAGTATGTCGGAACAAATAAAGATAGCGTGGCTTGTACACACAAAGGAACTGATAGACAGCACGGGGATAAGGAGTATGTCGGAACAAATAAAGATAGCGTGGCTTGTACACACAAAGGAACTGATAGACAGCACGGAGATAAAGAGTATGTCGGAACAAATAAAGATAGCGTGGCTTGTACACACAAAGGAACTGATAGACAGCACGGAGATAAGGAGTATGTCGGAACAAATAAAGATAGCGTGGCCTGTACACACAAAGGAACTGATAGACAGCACGGAGATAAAGAGTATGTCGCAACAAATAAAGATAGCGTGGCTTGTACACACAAAGGAACTGATAGACAGCACGGGGATAAGGAGTATGTTGGAACAAATAAAGATAGCGTGGCCTGTACACACAAAGGAACTGATGGACAGCACGGAGATAAAGAGTATGTCGGAACAAATAAAGATAGCGTGGCTTGTACACACAAAGGAACTGATAGACAGCACGGAGATAAAGAGTATGTCGGAACAAATAAAGATAGCGTGGCCTCTACACACAAAGGAACTGATAGACAGCACGGGGATAAGGAGTATGTCGGAACAAATAAAGATAGCGTGGCTTGTACACACAAAGGAACTGATAGACAGCAAGGAGATAAAGAGTATGTCGGAACAAATAAAGATAGCGTGGCTTGTACACACAAAGGAACTGATAGACAGCACGGAGATAAAGAGTATGTTGGAACAAATAAAGATAGCGTGGCCTGTACACACAAAGGAACTGATGGACAGCACGGGGATAAAGAGTATGTCGGAACAAATAAAGATAGCGTGGCCTGTACACACAAAGGAACTGATAGACAGCACGGGGATAAAGAGTATGTCGGAACAAATAAAGATAGCGTGGCTTGTACACACAAAGGAACTGATAGACAGCACGGAGATAAAGAGTATGTCGGAACAAATAAAGATAGCGTGGCCTGTACACACAAAGGAACTGATAGACAGCACGGGGATAAAGAGGATGTCGGAACAAATAAAGATAACGTGGCTTGTACACACAAAGGAACTGATAGACAGCACGGGGATAAAGAGTATGTCGGAACAAATAAAGATAGCGTGGCCTGTACACACAAAGGAACTGATAGACAGCACGGGGATAAAGAGTATGTCGGAACAAATAAAGATAGCGTGGCCTGTACACACAAAGGAACTGATAGACAGCACGGGGATAAAGAGTATGTCGGAACAAATAAAGATAACCTGGCCTGTACACACAAAGGAACTGATAGACTGCACGGGGATAAAGAGTATGTCGGAACAAATAAAGATAGCGTGGCCTCTACACACAAAGGAACTGATAGACAGCACGGGGATAAAGAGTATGTCGGAACAAATAAAGATAGCGTGGCCTGTACACACAAAGAAACTGATAGACAGCACGGGGATAAAGAGTATGTCGGAACAAATAAAGATAACGTGGCCTCTACACACAAAGGAACTGATAGACAGCACGGGGATAAAGAGTATGTCGGAACAAATAAATATAGCGTGGCCTGTACACACAAAGGAACTGATAGACAGCAAGGAGATAAGGAGTATGTCGGAACAAATAAAGATAGCGTGGCTTGTACACACAAAGGAACTGATAGACAGCACGGGGATAAAGAGTATGTCGGAACAAATAAAGATAGCGTGGCCTGTACACACAAAGGAACTGATAGACAGCACGGGGATAAAGAGTATGTCGGAACAAATAAAGATAGCGTGGCTTGTACACACAAAGGAACTGATAGACAGCACGGAGATAAAGAGTATGTCGGAACAAATAAAGATAGCGTGGCCTGTACACACAAAGGAACGGATAGACAGCACGGGGATAAAGAGTATGTCGGAACAAATAAAGGTAACGTGGCTTGTACACACAAAGGAACTGATAGACAGCACGGGGATAAAGAGTATGTCGGAACAAATAAAGATAGCGTGGCCTGTACACACAAAGGAACTGATAGACAGCACGGGGATAAAGAGTATGTCGGAACAAATAAAGATAACGTGGCTTGTACACACAAAGGAACTGATAGACAGCACGGGGATAAAGAGTATGTCGGAACAAATAAAGATAGCGTGGCCTGTACACACAAAGGAACGGATAGACAGCACGGGGATAAAGAGTATGTCGGAACAAATAAAGATAACGTGGCTTGTACACACAAAGGAACTGATAGACAGCACGGGGATAAGGAGTATGTCGGAACAAATAAAGATAGCGTGGCCTGTACACACAAAGGAACTGATAGACAGCACGGGGATAAAGAGTATGTCGGAACAAATAAAGATAGCGTGGCCTGTACACACAAAGGAACTGATAGACAGCACGGGGATAAAGAGTATGTCGGAACAAATAAAGATAACCTGGCCTGTACACACAAAGGAACTGATAGACTGCACGGGGATAAAGAGTATGTCGGAACAAATAAAGATAGCGTGGCCTCTACACACAAAGGAACTGATAGACAGCACGGGGATAAAGAGTATGTCGGAACAAATAAAGATAGCGTGGCCTGTACACACAAAGAAACTGATAGACAGCACGGGGATAAAGAGTATGTCGGAACAAATAAAGATAACGTGGCCTCTATACACAAAGGAACTGATAGACAGCACGGGGATAAAGAGTATGTCGGAACAAATAAATATAGCGTGGCCTGTACACACAAAGGAACTGATAGACAGCAAGGAGATAAGGAGTATGTCGGAACAAATAAAGATAGCGTGGCTTGTACACACAAAGGAACTGATAGACAGCAGGGAGATAAGGAGTATGTCGGAACAAATAAAGATAACGTGTCCTCTATACACAAAGGAACTGATAGACAGCACGGGGATAAAGAGTATGTCGGAACAAATAAATATAGCGTGGCCTCTATACACAAAGGAACTGATAGACAGCACGGGGATAAAGAGTATGTCGGAACAAATAAAGATAGCGTGGCCTGTACACACAAAGGAACTGATAGACAGCAAGGAGATAAGGAGTATGTCGGAACAAATAAAGATAGCGTGGCCTCTACACACAAAGGAACTGATAGACAGCACGGGGATAAGGAGTATGTCGGAACAAATAAAGATAGCGTGGCCTGTACACACAAAGAAACTGATAGACAGCACGGGGATAAAGAGTATGTCGGAACAAATAAAGATAGCGTGGCCTCTACACACAAAGGAACTGATAGACAGCACGGGGATAAGGAGTATGTCGGAACAAATAAAGATAGCGTGGCCTCTACACACAAAGGAACTGATAGACAGCACGGGGATAAGGAGTATGTCGGAACAAATAAAGATAGCGTGGCCTGTACACACAAAGGAACTGATAGACAGCAAGGAGATAAGGAGTATGTCGGAACAAATAAAGATAGCGTGGCCTCTACACACAAAGGAACTGATAGACAGCACGGGGATAAGGAGTATGTCGGAACAAATAAAGATAGCGTGGCTTGTACACACAAAGGAACTGATAGACAGCAAGGAGATAAGGAGTATGTCGGAACAAATAAAGATAGCGTGGCCTCTACACACAAAGGAACTGATAGACAGCACGGGGATAAGGAGTATGTCGGAACAAATAAAGATAGCGTGGCCTGTACACACAAAGAAACTGATAGACAGCACGGGGATAAAGAGTATGTCGGAACAAATAAAGATAACGTGGCCTCTATACACAAAGGAACTGATAGACAGCACGGGGATAAAGAGTATGTCGGAACAAATAAATATAGCGTGGCCTGTACATACAAAGGAACTGATAGACAGCAAGGAGATAAGGAGTATGTCGGAACAAATAAAGATAGCGTGGCTTGTACACACAAAGGAACTGATAGACAGCACGGGGATAAAGAGTATGTCGGAACAAATAAAGATAACGTGGCCTCTACACACAAAGGAACTGATAGACAGCAAGGAGATAAGGAGTATGTCGGAACAAATAAAGATAGCGTGGCTTGTACACACAAAGGAACTGATAGACAGCAAGGAGATAAGGAGTATGTCGGAACAAATAAAGATAACGTGGCCTCTACACACAAAGGAACTGATAGACAGCAAGGAGATAAGGAGTATGTCGGAACAAATAAAGATAGCGTGGCTTGTACACACAAAGGAACTGATAGACAGCACGGGGATAAAGAGTATGTCGGAACAAATAAAGATAGCGTGGCTTGTACACACAAAGGAACTGATAGACAGCACGGGGATAAAGAGTATGTCGGAACAAATAAAGATAGCGTGGCCTCTACACACAAAGGAACTGATAGACAGCACGGGGATAAAGAGTATGTCGGAACAAATAAAGATAGCGTGGCCTGTACACACAAAGGAACTGATAGACAGCACGGGGATAAAGAGTATGTCGGAACAAATAAATATAGCGTGGCCTGTACACACAAAGGAACTGATAGACAGCACGGAGATAAAGAGTATGTCGGAACAAATAAATATAGTGTGGCTTGTACACACAAAGGAACTGATAGACAGCAAGGAGATAAAGAGTATGTCGGAACAAATAAAGATAGCGTGGCTTGTACACACAAAGGAACTGATAGACAGCACGGGGATAAAGAGTATGTCGGAACAAATAAAGATAGCGTGGCTTGTACACACAAAGGAACTGATAGACAGCACGGAGATAAAGAGTATGTCGGAACAAATAAAGATAGCGTGGCCTCTATACACAAAGGAACTGATAGACAGCACGGGGATAAAGAGTATGTCGGAACAAATAAATATAGCGTGGCCTGTACACACAAAGGAACTGATAGACAGCAAGGAGATAAAGAGTATGTCGGAACAAATAAAGATAGCGTGGCTTGTACACACAAAGGAACTGATAGACAGCACGGAGATAAAGAGTATGTCGGAACAAATAAAGATAGCGTGGCTTGTACACACAAAGGAACTGATAGACAGCACGGAGATAAAGAGTATGTCGGAACAAATAAAGATAGCGTGGCTTGTACACACAAAGGAACTGATAGACAGCACGGAGATAAAGAGTATGTCGGAACAAATAAAGATAGCGTGGCTTGTACACACAAAGGAACTGATAGACAGCACGGGGATAAAGAGTATGTCGGAACAAATAAAGATAGCGTGGCTTGTACACACAAAGGAACTGATAGACAGCAAGGAGATAAAGAGTATGTCGGAACAAATAAAGATAACGTGGCTTGTACACACAAAGGAACTGATAGACAGCACGGAGATAAAGAGTATGTCGGAACAAATAAAGATAGCGTGGCTTGTACACACAAAGGAACTGATAGACAGCACGGAGATAAAGAGTATGTCGGAACAAATAAAGATAGCGTGGCTTGTACACACAAAGGAACTGATAGACAGCACGGAGATAAAGAGTATGTCGGAACAAATAAAGATAGCGTGGCTTGTACACACAAAGGAACTGATAGACAGCACGGAGATAAAGAGTATGTCGGAACAAATAAATATAGCGTGGCCTGTACACACAAAGGAACTGATAGACAGCACGGGGATAAAGAGTATGTCGGAACAAATAAAGATAGCGTGGCTTGTACACACAAAGGAACTGATAGACAGCACGGAGATAAAGAGTATGTCGGAACAAATAAAGATAGCGTGGCTTGTACACACAAAGGAACTGATAGACAGCACGGGGATAAAGAGTATGTCGGAACAAATAAAGATAGCGTGGCCTGTACACACAAAGAAACTGATAGACAGCACGGGGATAAGGAGTATGTCGGAACAAATAAAGATAGCGTGGCCTCTACACACAAAGGAACTGATAGACAGCACGGGGATAAGGAGTATGTCGGAACAAATAAAGATAGCGTGGCCTGTACACACAAAGGAACTGATAGACAGCAAGGAGATAAGGAGTATGTCGGAACAAATAAAGATAGCGTGGCCTCTACACACAAAGGAACTGATAGACAGCACGGGGATAAGGAGTATGTCGGAACAAATAAAGATAGCGTGGCTTGTACACACAAAGGAACTGATAGACAGCAAGGAGATAAGGAGTATGTCGGAACAAATAAAGATAGCGTGGCCTGTACACACAAAGGAACTGATAGACAGCAAGGAGATAAAGAGTATGTCGGAACAAATAAAGATAGCGTGGCTTGTACACACAAAGGAACTGATAGACAGCACGGAGATAAAGAGTATGTCGGAACAAATAAAGATAGCGTGGCCTCTACACACAAAGGAACTGATAGACAGCACGGGGATAAAGAGTATGTCGGAACAAATAAAGATAGCGTGGCTTGTACACACAAAGGAACTGATAGACAGCACGGAGATAAAGAGTATGTCGGAACAAATAAATATAGCGTGGCCTGTACACACAAAGGAACTGATAGACAGCACGGGGATAAAGAGTATGTCGGAACAAATAAAGATAGCGTGGCTTGTACACACAAAGGAACTGATAGACAGCACGGAGATAAAGAGTATGTCGGAACAAATAAAGATAGCGTGGCTTGTACACACAAAGGAACTGATAGACAGCACGGGGATAAAGAGTATGTCGGAACAAATAAAGATAGCGTGGCCTGTACACACAAAGAAACTGATAGACAGCACGGGGATAAGGAGTATGTCGGAACAAATAAAGATAGCGTGGCCTCTACACACAAAGGAACTGATCGACAGCACGGGGATAAGGAGTATGTCGGAACAAATAAAGATGCGTGGCCTGTACACACAAAGGAACTGATAGACAGCAAGGAGATAAGGAGTATGTCGGAACAAATAAAGATAGCGTGGCCTCTACACACAAAGGAACTGATAGACAGCACGGGGATAAAGAGTATGTCGGAACAAATAAAGATAGCGTGGCCTCTACACACAAAGGAACTGATAGACAGCACGGGGATAAAGAGTATGTCGGAACAAATAAATATAGCGTGGCCTGTACACACAAAGGAACTGATAGACAGCACGGGGATAAAGAGTATGTCGGAACAAATAAATATAGCGTGGCCTCTACACACAAAGGAACTGATAGACAGCACGGAGATAAAGAGTATGTCGGAACAAATAAAGATAGCGTGGCTTGTACACACAAAGGAACTGATAGACAGCACGGAGATAAAGAGTATGTCGGAACAAATAAAGATAGCGTGGCCTGTACACACAAAGGAACTGATAGACAGCACGGAGATAAAGAGTATGTCGGAACAAATAAATATAGCGTGGCCTGTACACACAAAGGAACTGATAGACAGCACGGAGATAAAGAGTATGTCGGAACAAATAAATATAGCGTGGCCTGTACACACAAAGGAACTGATAGACAGCACGGGGATAAAGAGTATGTCGGAACAAATAAAGATAGCGTGGCTTGTACACACAAAGGAACTGATAGACAGCACGGAGATAAAGAGTATGTCGGAACAAATAAAGATAGCGTGGCTTGTACACACAAAGGAACTGATAGACAGCAAGGAGATAGAGAGTATGTCGGAACAAATAAAGATAGCGTGGCTTGTACACACAAAGGAACTGATAGACAGCACGGAGATAAAGAGTATGTCGGAACAAATAAAGATAGCGTGGCTTGTACACACAAAGGAACTGATAGACAGCACGGGGATAAAGAGTATGTCGGAACAAATAAAGATAACCTGGCCTGTACACACAAAGGAACTGATAGACAGCACGGGGATAAAGAGTATGTCGGAACAAATAAAGATAGCGTGGCTTGTACACACAAAGGAACTGATAGACAGCACGGGGATAAAGAGTATGTCGGAACAAATAAAGATAGCGTGGCTTGTACACACAAAGGAATTGATAGACAGCACGGGGATAAAGAGTATGTCGGAACAAATAAAGATAGCGTGGCTTGTACACACAAAGGAACTGATAGACAGCACGGGGATAAAGAGTATGTCGGAACAAATAAAGATAGCGTGGCTTGTACACACAAAGGAACTGATAGACAGCACGGGGATAAAGAGTATGTCGGAACAAATAAAGATAGCGTGGCTTGTACACACAAAGGAACTGATAGACAGCACGGGGATAAAGAGTATGTCGGAACAAATAAAGATAGCGTGGCTTGTACACACAAAGGAACTGATAGACAGCACGGAGATAAAGAGTATGTCGGAACAAATAAAGATAGCGTGGCTTGTACACACAAAGGAACTGATAGACAGCACGGAGATAGAGAGTATGTCGGAACAAATAAAGATAACCTGGCCTGTACACACAAAGGAACTGATAGACAGCACGGGGATAAAGAGTATGTCGGAACAAATAAAGATAGCGTGGCTTGTACACACAAAGGAACTGATAGACAGCACGGGGATAAAGAGTATGTCGGAACAAATAAAGATACCGTGGCATGTACACACAAAGGAACTGATAGACAGCACGGGGATAAAGAGTATGTCGGAACAAATAAAGATAGCTTGGCTTGTACACTCAAAGGAACTGATAGACAGCACGGGGATAAAGAGTATGTCGGAACAAATAAAGATAGCGTGGCTTGTACACACAAAGGAACTGATAGACAGCACGGGGATAAAGAGTATGTCGGAACAAATAAAGATAGCGTGGCTTGTACACACAAAGGAACTGATAGACAGCACGGGGATAAAGAGTATGTCGGAACAAATAAAGATAGCGTGGCTTGTACACACAAAGGAACTGATAGACAGCACGGGGATAAAGAGTATGTCGGAACAAATAAAGATAGCGTGGCTTGTACACACAAAGGAACTGATAGACAGCACGGGGATAAAGAGTATGTCGGAACAAATAAAGATAGCGTGGCTTGTACACACAAAGGAACTGATAGACAGCACGGGGATAAAGAGTATGTCGGAACAAATAAAGATAGCGTGGCTTGTACACACAAAGGAACTGATAGACAGCACGGAGATAAAGAGTATGTCGGAACAAATAAAGATAGCGTGGCTTGTACACACAAAGGAACTGATAGACAGCACGGAGATAGAGAGTATGTCGGAACAAATAAAGATAACCTGGCCTGTACACACAAAGGAACTGATAGACAGCACGGGGATAAAGAGTATGTCGGAACAAATAAAGATAGCGTGGCTTGTACACACAAAGGAACTGATAGACAGCACGGGGATAAAGAGTATGTCGGAACAAATAAAGATAGCGTGGCCTGTACACACAAAGGAACTGATAGACAGCAAGGAGATAAGGAGTATGTCGGAACAAATAAAGATAGCGTGGCTTGTACACACAAAGGAACTGATAGACAGCAGGGAGATAAGGAGTATGTCGGAACAAATAAAGATAACGTGTCCTCTATACACAAAGGAACTGATAGACAGCACGGGGATAAAGAGTATGTCGGAACAAATAAATATAGCGTGGCCTCTATACACAAAGGAACTGATAGACAGCACGGGGATAAAGAGTATGTCGGAACAAATAAAGATAGCGTGGCCTGTACACACAAAGGAACTGATAGACAGCAAGGAGATAAGGAGTATGTCGGAACAAATAAAGATAGCGTGGCCTCTACACACAAAGGAACTGATAGACAGCACGGGGATAAGGAGTATGTCGGAACAAATAAAGATAGCGTGGCCTGTACACACAAAGAAACTGATAGACAGCACGGGGATAAAGAGTATGTCGGAACAAATAAAGATAGCGTGGCCTCTACACACAAAGGAACTGATAGACAGCACGGGGATAAGGAGTATGTCGGAACAAATAAAGATAGCGTGGCCTCTACACACAAAGGAACTGATAGACAGCACGGGGATAAGGAGTATGTCGGAACAAATAAAGATAGCGTGGCCTGTACACACAAAGGAACTGATAGACAGCAAGGAGATAAGGAGTATGTCGGAACAAATAAAGATAGCGTGGCCTCTACACACAAAGGAACTGATAGACAGCACGGGGATAAGGAGTATGTCGGAACAAATAAAGATAGCGTGGCTTGTACACACAAAGGAACTGATAGACAGCAAGGAGATAAGGAGTATGTCGGAACAAATAAAGATAGCGTGGCCTCTACACACAAAGGAACTGATAGACAGCACGGGGATAAGGAGTATGTCGGAACAAATAAAGATAGCGTGGCCTGTACACACAAAGAAACTGATAGACAGCACGGGGATAAAGAGTATGTCGGAACAAATAAAGATAACGTGGCCTCTATACACAAAGGAACTGATAGACAGCACGGGGATAAAGAGTATGTCGGAACAAATAAATATAGCGTGGCCTGTACATACAAAGGAACTGATAGACAGCAAGGAGATAAGGAGTATGTCGGAACAAATAAAGATAGCGTGGCTTGTACACACAAAGGAACTGATAGACAGCACGGGGATAAAGAGTATGTCGGAACAAATAAAGATAACGTGGCCTCTACACACAAAGGAACTGATAGACAGCAAGGAGATAAGGAGTATGTCGGAACAAATAAAGATAGCGTGGCTTGTACACACAAAGGAACTGATAGACAGCAAGGAGATAAGGAGTATGTCGGAACAAATAAAGATAACGTGGCCTCTACACACAAAGGAACTGATAGACAGCAAGGAGATAAGGAGTATGTCGGAACAAATAAAGATAGCGTGGCTTGTACACACAAAGGAACTGATAGACAGCACGGGGATAAAGAGTATGTCGGAACAAATAAAGATAGCGTGGCTTGTACACACAAAGGAACTGATAGACAGCACGGGGATAAAGAGTATGTCGGAACAAATAAAGATAGCGTGGCCTCTACACACAAAGGAACTGATAGACAGCACGGGGATAAAGAGTATGTCGGAACAAATAAAGATAGCGTGGCCTGTACACACAAAGGAACTGATAGACAGCACGGGGATAAAGAGTATGTCGGAACAAATAAATATAGCGTGGCCTGTACACACAAAGGAACTGATAGACAGCACGGAGATAAAGAGTATGTCGGAACAAATAAATATAGTGTGGCTTGTACACACAAAGGAACTGATAGACAGCAAGGAGATAAAGAGTATGTCGGAACAAATAAAGATAGCGTGGCTTGTACACACAAAGGAACTGATAGACAGCACGGGGATAAAGAGTATGTCGGAACAAATAAAGATAGCGTGGCTTGTACACACAAAGGAACTGATAGACAGCACGGAGATAAAGAGTATGTCGGAACAAATAAAGATAGCGTGGCCTCTATACACAAAGGAACTGATAGACAGCACGGGGATAAAGAGTATGTCGGAACAAATAAATATAGCGTGGCCTGTACACACAAAGGAACTGATAGACAGCAAGGAGATAAAGAGTATGTCGGAACAAATAAAGATAGCGTGGCTTGTACACACAAAGGAACTGATAGACAGCACGGAGATAAAGAGTATGTCGGAACAAATAAAGATAGCGTGGCTTGTACACACAAAGGAACTGATAGACAGCACGGAGATAAAGAGTATGTCGGAACAAATAAAGATAGCGTGGCTTGTACACACAAAGGAACTGATAGACAGCACGGAGATAAAGAGTATGTCGGAACAAATAAAGATAGCGTGGCTTGTACACACAAAGGAACTGATAGACAGCACGGGGATAAAGAGTATGTCGGAACAAATAAAGATAGCGTGGCTTGTACACACAAAGGAACTGATAGACAGCAAGGAGATAAAGAGTATGTCGGAACAAATAAAGATAACGTGGCTTGTACACACAAAGGAACTGATAGACAGCACGGAGATAAAGAGTATGTCGGAACAAATAAAGATAGCGTGGCTTGTACACACAAAGGAACTGATAGACAGCACGGAGATAAAGAGTATGTCGGAACAAATAAAGATAGCGTGGCTTGTACACACAAAGGAACTGATAGACAGCACGGAGATAAAGAGTATGTCGGAACAAATAAAGATAGCGTGGCTTGTACACACAAAGGAACTGATAGACAGCACGGAGATAAAGAGTATGTCGGAACAAATAAATATAGCGTGGCCTGTACACACAAAGGAACTGATAGACAGCACGGGGATAAAGAGTATGTCGGAACAAATAAAGATAGCGTGGCTTGTACACACAAAGGAACTGATAGACAGCACGGAGATAAAGAGTATGTCGGAACAAATAAAGATAGCGTGGCTTGTACACACAAAGGAACTGATAGACAGCACGGGGATAAAGAGTATGTCGGAACAAATAAAGATAGCGTGGCCTGTACACACAAAGAAACTGATAGACAGCACGGGGATAAGGAGTATGTCGGAACAAATAAAGATAGCGTGGCCTCTACACACAAAGGAACTGATAGACAGCACGGGGATAAGGAGTATGTCGGAACAAATAAAGATAGCGTGGCCTGTACACACAAAGGAACTGATAGACAGCAAGGAGATAAGGAGTATGTCGGAACAAATAAAGATAGCGTGGCCTCTACACACAAAGGAACTGATAGACAGCACGGGGATAAGGAGTATGTCGGAACAAATAAAGATAGCGTGGCTTGTACACACAAAGGAACTGATAGACAGCAAGGAGATAAGGAGTATGTCGGAACAAATAAAGATAGCGTGGCCTGTACACACAAAGGAACTGATAGACAGCAAGGAGATAAAGAGTATGTCGGAACAAATAAAGATAGCGTGGCTTGTACACACAAAGGAACTGATAGACAGCACGGAGATAAAGAGTATGTCGGAACAAATAAAGATAGCGTGGCCTCTACACACAAAGGAACTGATAGACAGCACGGGGATAAAGAGTATGTCGGAACAAATAAAGATAGCGTGGCTTGTACACACAAAGGAACTGATAGACAGCACGGAGATAAAGAGTATGTCGGAACAAATAAATATAGCGTGGCCTGTACACACAAAGGAACTGATAGACAGCACGGGGATAAAGAGTATGTCGGAACAAATAAAGATAGCGTGGCTTGTACACACAAAGGAACTGATAGACAGCACGGAGATAAAGAGTATGTCGGAACAAATAAAGATAGCGTGGCTTGTACACACAAAGGAACTGATAGACAGCACGGGGATAAAGAGTATGTCGGAACAAATAAAGATAGCGTGGCCTGTACACACAAAGAAACTGATAGACAGCACGGGGATAAGGAGTATGTCGGAACAAATAAAGATAGCGTGGCCTCTACACACAAAGGAACTGATCGACAGCACGGGGATAAGGAGTATGTCGGAACAAATAAAGATGCGTGGCCTGTACACACAAAGGAACTGATAGACAGCAAGGAGATAAGGAGTATGTCGGAACAAATAAAGATAGCGTGGCCTCTACACACAAAGGAACTGATAGACAGCACGGGGATAAAGAGTATGTCGGAACAAATAAAGATAGCGTGGCCTCTACACACAAAGGAACTGATAGACAGCACGGGGATAAAGAGTATGTCGGAACAAATAAATATAGCGTGGCCTGTACACACAAAGGAACTGATAGACAGCACGGGGATAAAGAGTATGTCGGAACAAATAAATATAGCGTGGCCTCTACACACAAAGGAACTGATAGACAGCACGGAGATAAAGAGTATGTCGGAACAAATAAAGATAGCGTGGCTTGTACACACAAAGGAACTGATAGACAGCACGGAGATAAAGAGTATGTCGGAACAAATAAAGATAGCGTGGCCTGTACACACAAAGGAACTGATAGACAGCACGGAGATAAAGAGTATGTCGGAACAAATAAATATAGCGTGGCCTGTACACACAAAGGAACTGATAGACAGCACGGAGATAAAGAGTATGTCGGAACAAATAAATATAGCGTGGCCTGTACACACAAAGGAACTGATAGACAGCACGGGGATAAAGAGTATGTCGGAACAAATAAAGATAGCGTGGCTTGTACACACAAAGGAACTGATAGACAGCACGGAGATAAAGAGTATGTCGGAACAAATAAAGATAGCGTGGCTTGTACACACAAAGGAACTGATAGACAGCAAGGAGATAGAGAGTATGTCGGAACAAATAAAGATAGCGTGGCTTGTACACACAAAGGAACTGATAGACAGCACGGAGATAAAGAGTATGTCGGAACAAATAAAGATAGCGTGGCTTGTACACACAAAGGAACTGATAGACAGCACGGGGATAAAGAGTATGTCGGAACAAATAAAGATAACCTGGCCTGTACACACAAAGGAACTGATAGACAGCACGGGGATAAAGAGTATGTCGGAACAAATAAAGATAGCGTGGCTTGTACACACAAAGGAACTGATAGACAGCACGGGGATAAAGAGTATGTCGGAACAAATAAAGATAGCGTGGCTTGTACACACAAAGGAATTGATAGACAGCACGGGGATAAAGAGTATGTCGGAACAAATAAAGATAGCGTGGCTTGTACACACAAAGGAACTGATAGACAGCACGGGGATAAAGAGTATGTCGGAACAAATAAAGATAGCGTGGCTTGTACACACAAAGGAACTGATAGACAGCACGGGGATAAAGAGTATGTCGGAACAAATAAAGATAGCGTGGCTTGTACACACAAAGGAACTGATAGACAGCACGGGGATAAAGAGTATGTCGGAACAAATAAAGATAGCGTGGCTTGTACACACAAAGGAACTGATAGACAGCACGGAGATAAAGAGTATGTCGGAACAAATAAAGATAGCGTGGCTTGTACACACAAAGGAACTGATAGACAGCACGGAGATAGAGAGTATGTCGGAACAAATAAAGATAACCTGGCCTGTACACACAAAGGAACTGATAGACAGCACGGGGATAAAGAGTATGTCGGAACAAATAAAGATAGCGTGGCTTGTACACACAAAGGAACTGATAGACAGCACGGGGATAAAGAGTATGTCGGAACAAATAAAGATACCGTGGCATGTACACACAAAGGAACTGATAGACAGCACGGGGATAAAGAGTATGTCGGAACAAATAAAGATAGCTTGGCTTGTACACTCAAAGGAACTGATAGACAGCACGGGGATAAAGAGTATGTCGGAACAAATAAAGATAGCGTGGCTTGTACACACAAAGGAACTGATAGACAGCACGGGGATAAAGAGTATGTCGGAACAAATAAAGATAGCGTGGCTTGTACACACAAAGGAACTGATAGACAGCACGGGGATAAAGAGTATGTCGGAACAAATAAAGATAGCGTGGCTTGTACACACAAAGGAACTGATAGACAGCACGGGGATAAAGAGTATGTCGGAACAAATAAAGATAGCGTGGCTTGTACACACAAAGGAACTGATAGACAGCACGGGGATAAAGAGTATGTCGGAACAAATAAAGATAGCGTGGCTTGTACACACAAAGGAACTGATAGACAGCACGGGGATAAAGAGTATGTCGGAACAAATAAAGATAGCGTGGCTTGTACACACAAAGGAACTGATAGACAGCACGGAGATAAAGAGTATGTCGGAACAAATAAAGATAGCGTGGCTTGTACACACAAAGGAACTGATAGACAGCACGGAGATAGAGAGTATGTCGGAACAAATAAAGATAACCTGGCCTGTACACACAAAGGAACTGATAGACAGCACGGGGATAAAGAGTATGTCGGAACAAATAAAGATAGCGTGGCTTGTACACACAAAGGAACTGATAGACAGCACGGGGATAAAGAGTATGTCGGAACAAATAAAGATAGCGTGGCTTGTACACACAAAGGAACTGATAGACAGCACGGGGATAAAGAGTATGTCGGAACAAATAAAGATAGCGTGGCTTGTACACACAAAGGAACTGATAGACAGCACGGGGATAAAGAGTATGTCGGAACAAATAAAGATAGCGTGGCTTGTACACACAAAGGAACTGATAGACAGCACGGGGATAAAGAGTATGTCGGAACAAATAAAGATAGCGTGGCTTGTACACACAAAGGAACTGATAGACAGCACGGGGATAAAGAGTATGTCGGAACAAATAAAGATAGCGTGGCTTGTACACACAAAGGAACTGATAGACAGCACGGGGATAAAGAGTATGTCGGAACAAATAAAGATAGCGTGGCTTGTACACACAAAGGAACTGATAGACAGCACGGGGATAAAGAGTATGTCGGAACAAATAAAGATAGCGCGGTGATAGCAGTAGTGGTATATATAACAGGCAGGCGTAAACAGTGGAAGTTGAGTAAGCTCTTTGTTGTGGTCAACAACCTTAGCAGATTGTAATTGTGTATGTGACGTAATGCTGCTACTGAAGGAGTTCTACGGAAATAAAGAACATTTTGAATTTCTTCGAGTTGGACTTTTAATTTCACGAACCCACAAATTCACAATATTATACAGAACACATCTTTTTGATATGTGAAGCAGAAAGATAAAATGTGAGGCTATTACGTTTATAAGAATCGAAATATTTGCATACTTTACTCTCTCAGAAATTAGCTCGCCCAGAGCAGTGATCAGAAAACTACTTACAGTACTGTACTTAAAAGAGGGGTTTACCGCACGTATACAAATAAAAGAAAACGTACATTAACTTCGCTAAACCAATCGACAGCTTAACCGTTTTCTGTCTCTGTCTCTCTTCCCTCCTAGATGTTTACAGCAGGATTAAACTACGTTGATATAGATTATAGCACAAAATCTGAGCTGTAGCACAGCTATTACCTCCACAGTCTTGTTCATGATCACTTTATTCGTTCTCCTATTGATTTTCAAACTCCATTAAAAATGCCAAGAGCTCCGCTTCAATATCAAACACTTTAACACACAGTGATGTTAGTTTAACATGATGTACATTATCTTCGTTGTTAAAATACTTTAAATATAACATCTGTTGATGGAAGTGGCCCTAGGATATATAAATTCCAGAAATGAGTAAGTAGGGTTCTTGAAAACAAGGGTAAGCAAGTGGTTCACCGTTCTGCTCTTGAGGCACTCAAAGTACTGCTTGCTTGAATTGATTCCTCAGCGTTTTTCTCTCTTTCTTTTGAATAGCTTTGCCCCTTGAAATCTCCATTCACCACCTCAGCAGCTCTCTTTGGTACCACGAGTATGAGGACATCAGATCACTCAAATCGTACTTTCGGCATCTTAATATGTTCAAGGCGATGGCTTCAAGTTTGTGCAAAGTACTGTTGTCTTGAAATAAGTATGGGCGCTTTGGGCAATATCTCTTTTGCAGTTAAATAATCTAGCATAAGAATTAAATGATCTATGTTCTCCCACTAATACAGTAGCCATTTGACAAGCCTGTGACCAGGGTCTTAGTCTTAGATGACGTGAGTATAGAATTGTGTCAAAGAAACGTAACTACTTAACTTGATTATCAAGATGTATTGATCTTTCCTTCTTAAGTCGACGGATTTCCATATTTAAGGCCGGTTTCCAAGAGGAGCTGAACTGACATCCAGTATCACGATTAAGCCATCTTTTGACCTGGCATTTAATTTACTGAGAACAGTCTTTTGTTCAGTAATGCGAATTTTGTCAGTGTTTTGTCTTTGTTTATATTTGTGTTATATCCAGTGCTAAATTTGTGGTTGTAACATTTAGTAAATATCCTGATGATGGGAGAGATGCACACTCCCGAAACGTCCATTTCTAATCGTCTTTTCACCTGACTTGCTTCCCGAGAACAACTTGAGCATATTCGTTGCCAGGAAAGCTTCAGAGCAATAATAAAGTTGGTGACATTCCTTTTGAAGCCAGTTAAACCATTACACAAATTAGAAATAGCAGGACAACACTGTCGTGGAGTTTTGCCACTGCATGAAAGGCTAAGGACATTATGCTGTGGCAGTTCTTCACAAGTTAAATGAGAAGTTTGGTGTGCAGAGCTTTGCAAAAGGTGAGCAGATCTTACCTTTCTTGACCTTTTGCATCGGGTCATATTCCTCAGACAGAATCAAAGGATCATATTATTGAGCTCATCTCGCCTGCAATCCTTTGAGCATGCTAGAAGAATAACGAGATTGAAAATGGACCTCTCTTCGAGTAAATGGAACCCATTCTGAACATCTGTAGTAACGAGCATACGTCAACAGACATTCAGTTTACAATAATAATCATCATTATTATTATTATTATTATTATTATTATTATTATTATTATTATTATTATTATTATTATTATTATTATTATTATTATTATTATTATTATTATTATTATTATTATTATTATTATTATTATTATTATTATTATTATTATTATTATTATTATTATTATTATTATTATTATTATTATTATTATTATTATTATTATTATTATTATTATTATTATTATTATTATTATTATTATTATTATTATTATTATTATTATTATTATTATTATTATTATTATTATTATTATTATTATTATTATTATTATTATTATTATTATTATTATTATTATTATTATTATTATTATTATTATTATTATTATTATTATTATTATTATTATTATTATTATTATTATTGTTATTATTATTATTATTATTATTATTGTTATTATTATTATTATTATTATTGTTATTATTATTATTATTATTATTGTTATTATTGTTATTATTATTATTGTTATTATTATTATTGTTATTATTGTTATTGTTATTATTATTATTATTATTATTATTATTATTATTATTATTATTATTATTATTATTATTATTATTATTATTATTATTATTATTATTATTATTATTATTATTATTATTATTATTATTATTATTATTATTATTATTATTATTATTATTATTATTATTATTATTATTATTATTATTATTATTATTATTATTATTATTATTATTATTATTATTATTATTATTATTATTATTATTATTATTATTATTATTATTATTATTATTATTATTATTATTATTATTATTATTATTATTATTATTATTATTATTATTATTATTATTATTATTATTATTATTATTATTATTATTATTATTATTATTATTATTATTATTATTATTATTATTATTATTATTATTATTATTATTATTATTATTATTATTATTATTATTATTATTATTACTATTAATTGTTTGCTAATGCCATGTAGGACTAATAAAAGTACGAGGGATGTCGTAAAGTTTTAATTATCACCCTTAAAAATGTGACAGAGAGTTTGTGTCGATATGTGCTTGTTAGTTCTTCTCTATGTAGTCACCATCTAGAGTTACATATCGTTCCCAGCGTTTCTTGACCTTCCAAACACCTTGATTGTAGAAGTGTGCAGAATTCGCTTTAAACCAGTCTTCCATTTATTAATGACGTCATTTGTGTTGTCAAATCGGTCACCACACAACCCTTTCATTCCCGGGAACAAGAAAAAGTCCCTTGGTGCGAGATCGGGCGAATAAGGTGGATGCTCTAAGATCTCAAAGCCACATTTCCTTGTTTTGTCAACTGCGACTTGAGATGAATGAGCTGGTGCATTGTCAGACAGAAGACGAACAGCTTAGGAGAACATACGGCGTCGTTTCTTAATCAGAGCTGCTCGTAACTTGTCCAGAAGATTGCAGTAGTATCTGACAGTGATGGTTCGACCCTTGGCAAGATAATCTGTTAGGATGACTCCACGACAGTCCCAGAAAACTGAAAGTATGAACTTCCCAGCTGACTTTTGCACCTTTGCCTTTTTGGGAGGGGGGAGTTCGCATGTTTGGCATTTCATGCTCATGGTTTGGATCATAATGATAGATCCAGGATTCATCCATGGTTACCAGACGATCAAAAAATCATCTTCATCCCGTTCCAACAGCATCAATATCCGTCTTGAAAGTTCACGCCGTACTTGCTTTTGGAAAGGAGTTAGCAAACGTGGAACTCACCGTGCAGACAACTTAGACATGTGCAGTTGGTCCACACACTACCATAACTAAGATGTGTGTCATTCATCATCATTTGGATGTTTGCTCGTCTGTCTTCCAGTATTAAACACTCCACTTTCTTCACTGTGACAGCTGACGGTCTACCAGCTCTTGGCTCATCTGTCAGGGACATGTGACCAATTTGAAAATTACTTTTTCACTCCACAATAGTGTCATACGATAGGCAATCATTTACATAAACAGCCGTCATCCCATTATGGATTTCCAGGGCAGTTTTGCCCTTCAAATTCAGGAACTTGATGACCCTACGAGCCTCAATTTTCTCCATCTTACACCTCAGTCACTGTTGGTACTCATTGTTAAAAAACAAAATTACTCAAATTGCTGAAACTACCAACATTGTGTCCTGAGGGATCAATGATGACACCGAAAGATTTTCAGAACTCTAGTATAAAAAGTACAGGGTGATAATTAAAACTTTACGATAGCCCCTCGTACTTAGAGACGTAGGCTATCTTTCTCTTGTCTTGTTGAAGTCAACTTGCCACTTATGCACCTTCGCTCTAAAGACGTCCCTGTCTAGGATATCGTTTTGATTGATTCCTACCAACTTTAAATCATTTTTACGTCATCAATCCATTTCACTTGTGATTTACGTTTATTTTCATAAAATTCCGTAATTGTTTTGTGAGCCTAATTGAAGTTAATCGTTGAATAACCTTCGTTTCGTTGTATCACTATGGATGTCCTCCTCACACCGGGATCGGTGATGTAAGATAATTCAGCATACATCTTGCGTCTCCTGCTCTTGCATATTCTCTTATGTCATGTACTAACTGTTTAGCCGCAAAGGAACAGTTGTAAATTACTTCTGTTACTGAGTCTAACAAATTAAAATAAAACTGGAATAAAAAAATTAGTCAGAGGGTGAGGCTCGAACCGTGAACCCTCACGTCGCTCTCGCATCAAGGAGAGAAGATATTTCTTGATATATTGCTCTGGAGTGTTACATTGTGATAGGATTTCATTATCGGAAATGCTGCTCATCACCCTAATCTCTTGCTACTCGCTATTTTAATTATTTTATAGACTTTATCCCGGATTTCGACGATGAACATTTTCTAGGTTGTGCTGGGAATTAAAAGCCCTTTGATCCCTAATTACTGTGCTATTTTATCCTTACCGGGATTCGAGCCACTTTCACAGCATCGCCCGCCTCGGTAGCGTGTCTGCCTCACGTTCAACAGCCCTCGTGTTCTAATCTCGGTCAGAGTGAGTTAACTGAATTAGGTTTCTTCCAGGGTTTTTCCTTCTCCTGAAAGACGGATGTACGCATTTCATTCATCGCCCTATATGACTTAGCGATGGAGGACGTAAAATAAAACAAAACAAAAACATCACAGCATTCGAACCTCTGGAATCGGACCATTTCATCTTATTTTACATGTTTTAAATGATTGTATGTAGCTTATCCGTGTTTCTGAAATGGGAACATTATACGATTTTTTTTTACCTTTCTAAGACGCAAACTCTATTCCATATTGCACACAGCCTGCAAAGTTGTACAATGTAACATATTTCATCTCTCTTGCATTATTTCTTTTATTCTCACTTGCAATAGGTTTAGAGATTTGTTATGTATTTCAAACGAGAAGAGTTCTGGACAGCCACGAATCAGATGCGTTAGTGTGCTCATTGGTGCCACTTCGTTGCTTCCTCTCTATAGTCCGCATTTCGGTGTCGCAGCTTCCAAGTTCTGTTAGATATAATTTTGTGCACCATTAAATATTACATGATTTTGTGATTAGGCAGCGCAGGAATCACTGGTGTACGAACCTCAAAAGTTATTGGGACGCACCGGCTACCAAAACAAAAACATTACTCCTTATCAGTGACTCTAGCCTCACTTTCAGCTAACGGTACAAAGGGCAGTTATTTGTGCAAAAGTCGACTAATAACTCGGACAGTTGAAAGTTGCTCTTCAGTGTAAAACTACACATTCCGTCCTAACAGAGAGGACCTTGCGCGTACTTAGATAGCAAATCCAAGCAATATGGAGCGCTATATGAACGTCGAAATGACGGATATGGTTTTGATGGTTAGAAGAGCTGAAGGGAGTTAAACGAACGCACGATTAATTTAGTTTCATTAAAAATATAAATTGTAAAAATAGTTACATCAATGATAATATTTATTTAACTTCAGAGCGTTTTGTTATGATCTTAATTGTACAATACTTTCAAATACTTACTGTAAATATCAACAGCTTCCGTTTTAGTTAAATGCTTTATTCAGTATTTTCAAACGCGTGAAATAAAATGCTCGTGTCATTGTATACGTCATTTAGTTTCGGTTAATTTGTCTGCAATTCTTTGATGTTTTCTGTTTGCTTCCATCCTCACCCTCACTAACATTAACTTCCCTCTAAAAGGTTTAATTTGCTTGTGTCCACCAGCTTATTTACCATCATGGACTGCTATAACGCAGTTTTGGAATACGTTAAACATCCATAATCAATCATTAAGCAATAGCTTCTTTATTGCGGTTTCATAAGGCAAGGAAATTCTTAATAGTAGAAAGCTACTGCGGAGTAGTTCGGTATGTTTACAAACAGCTACAGCACGCGACACGGCTTGTGACCTATACCTGCGAACACCGACAGCGTGAGGCACGAGTCGTCCTCTAACTGCCTAATCCACAGTCATTCTGGAACATTTTAATGCTGCTCTATTGGCGGCAAAAAGAAGCTGAGCAACTACTTCTGTATGTTTTTTGAAACACCCTGTATATATTGCACGGTATCCCGGACCAAGTATGTCTCCTTGGCGCTAAACGTTAGGGAACCCAAACTGAAAGTTTCAAACTTTTATAATAATGCAGTTGTTGAAACCACAATTGCAACATGGATATTCGATAATTGTGTATATAGTTTATGAATTACCTATTTTTTCTAATCCAACGGAACTGCCAGTGACGCATCCATATAGCTGCAAATGTCACTTACGTGGAGACACGATTCGTCATTGTCATTATCTTCATCATCCGAGTATTGCAAATTGATGACGATAGGCTTCACGTGCTATTTCATTGCTAAAGTTGTCTTAATGCATGTCTCGCGTAGTTTTCCTAGCCTTGTGTTATCTTGCCTCTTAACGTCAGTCAGTTTAAAAGTTTTATATCTATTTGCAACATAATTTGAGCCCAGATTAGCTCAACTGGGTTGTACTGGCAGTGGTAAGGGGTAAGGCAGATTACCTCGTGTATGTTGATCCAGCTGATACACTTTACCCTGACTTTTTAACGGAAAAACTACTAATACTGCTTTGAACTCTCTAGAGTAAATAGAGATTACGAACCATTCATAAACAAAGATACAATTTGACGAATCACATTTTGCCAGGCCAACAGGATGTGCATTGTTTGCTCTTTCTCTCTCTCATTTAACACCTTGGCTTATCAAAGTAATCCTTTTATCACGTCATGTCAAACGTTTAAATTTCAGTTGTGAGTAATTACAAATAGACGTACACACATACATGCCAACCAACAATGATGTTCATTACAGTGCCTACGTCGCGATGCATTATTATAATATACTGATTTTTATTTATTTGTATTAGGAAAACTACTTGAATTAAAAGTATGGAGTTTTAGAGATATATTAGAAAATTTACCCTCTACCTTCCTCATGGATCAGGGTTTGTAAAACCTGAATTTTTGCCCTAGCGCAAATAGTATTTTTAAAGATGGATTCAGTTGTGCACCACGTACGAGCAATGCAATATGACAACACCACAGGACTCCGATTGGTTACTCATCTGGTAGCGTTCAAGTACAAACATCACCTCATTTGAAACTCATAATAGAAGATTGTTCAATTCTAGTAGGACTCGTCATTGTACGACGCGTTCAAGGGTCATAATGGGCAAGCTTGAAATGGTTCATTTGGGGAGGCATCACTCTCTTCCTACCTTTGTAGATTTCATTTCAGGTTTTTATAGCTACCATCCATGTATGCTTTGCCCCTGTATCTGTTCTCTAGGTCTAGAACTATGCCACATCCTTTGACAAGGTATGACAGATGATCTAATTAATATGATACCTGATGGCGGCATCTCTTTGGTGATTAGATGATACTGAGGTGCAAAGGGCTTCCTGCTGCTAATCAGAGCGACTTTATCCTTCTGTATAAGAGCATTAGTACTCGGAAGTTAGAGAAACGTCAGTGCATCTACTAATGAACAAATACAACACTTTGTCCCAGCGTGGACGTATTTTAGGTCGATCCTGCTTCCATATATTGACGTCAAGTAGGTCATGGCTTCAAAGCAAGCGGCAATCTGTTTGTGCTGCGTCGGGGAACGATAGTACGGTTCATTTGCTTAGGATTCGATCCCTCTATATTCAAAAGTGTGTAAAATAAACAGCCTGCAGCCTGCTTTCAATAAAATAGGGAATAGTCCTTGCTCTAAATTTGCACCTGTAACGTGTTTCTCGTGTACACGCATACAGAACGGATTTAACCATTTTCATATTTACAAATGCACTGCAACAGAACTTTGTCTCAAAATTATAGCGAAGAGGTCCCGTGTTCGAATCTTGGTTTGGTGAGTTACCGACGACGAATGTTGGGTAACTCTAAGCTCTATGAACCCTGTGCTCTTTTGAGCATCATTTCACCAATTTTATAATCGTCCGAGGATGTTAACCAAAAAGGTTAAATCAATAACCGCAAGTTCTTTGGTGTAGTTCTAGAAACTCTATTGTTGATAATGGTGTTATGTGTATGTTTAGGATTAGGATTTCATTACTGAGAGGATTCCGTACGTAGGTCACCATGCTGGGCGCATTGTTCTTATGCCCCAAATGCGGCAGCCCCGAGAGGAACGATGAGGTGAAGGAGACAGAGGGCGGCCGACCCAAGGAGCCGCGACAGTACAGAGGGCAGGGTCCCTACAGTTTACTTAGAGACTTCCCCGACAGGCTAGGACAACGGACACGCTGCCCTACTGCGGGACGGCAACGAGCCCCAAAGGTCCAAGGCTAGTGATCCGAGCCTCAAAGGTTCCAGGCTGGCAATCCGCGCCTCAAAGGTTCCAGGCTGGCGATCTGAGCCCCAAAGGTCCCAGGATAGCGATCCGAGCCTCAAAGGTTCCAGGCTGGCGATCCGAGCCTCATAGGTACTAGGCTGGCGATCCGAGCCTCAAAGGTTCCAGGCTGGCGATCCGAGCCTCATAGGTCCTAGGCTGGCGATCCGAGCCTCAAAGGTTCCAGGCTGGCGATCCGAGCCTCATAGGTCCTAGGCTGGCGATCCGAGCCCCAAAGGTTCCAGGCTGGCGATCTGAGCCCCAAAGGTCCCAGGATAGCGATCTGAGCCTCAAAGGTTCCAGGCTGGCGATCCGAGCCTCATAGGTCCTAGGCTGGCGATCCGAGCCCCAAAGGTTCCAGGCTGGCGATCTGAGCCCCAAAGGTCCCAGGATAGCGATCCGAGCCTCAAAGGTTCCAGGCTGGCGATCCGAGCCTCATAGGTCCTAGGCTGGCGATCCGAGCCCCAAAGGTTCCAGGCTGGCGATCTGAGCCCCAAAGGTTCCAGGCTGGCGATCCAAGCCTCATAGGTCCTAGGCTGGCGATCCGAGCCTCATAGGTCCTAGGCTGGCGATCCAAGCCCCAAAGGTTCCAGGATAGCGATCTGAGCCCCAAAGGTCCCAGGATAGCGATCTGAGCCCCAAAGGTCCCAGGATAGTGATCCGAGCCCCAAAGGTTCCAGGCTGGCGATCCGAGCCCCAAAGGTTCCAGGCTGGCGATCTGAGCCCCAAAGGTCCCAGGATAGCGATCTGAGCCTCAAAGGTTCCAGGCTGGCGATCTGAGCACCAAAGGTCCCAGGATAGCGATCCGAGCCTCAAAAGTTCCAGGCTGGCGATCCGAGCCTCATAGGTCCTAGGCTGGCGATCCAAGCCCCAAAGGTTCCAGGATAGCGATCTGAGCCCCAAAGGTCCCAGGATAGCGATCTGAGCCCCAAAGGTCCCAGGATAGCGATCCGAGCCTCAAAGGTTCCAGGCTGACGATCCAAGCCTCATAGGTCCTAGGCTGGCGATCCGAGCCTCATAGGTCCTAGGCTGGCGATCCAAGCCCCAAAGGTTCCAGGATAGCGATCTGAGCCCCAAAGGTCCCAGGATAGCGATCTGAGCCCCAAAGGTCCCAGGATAGCGATCCGAGCCTCAAAGGTTCCAGGCTGGCGATCCGAGCCTCAAAGGTTCCAGGCTGGCGATCCGAGCCTCATAGGTCCTAGGCTGGCGATCTGAGCCCCAAAGGTCCCAGGATAGCGATCTGAGCCCCAAAGGTCCCAGGATAGCGATCCGAGCCTCAAAGGTTCCAGGCTGGCGATCCAAGCCCCAAAGGTTCCAGGCTGGCGATCTGAGCCCCAAAGGTCCCAGGATAGCGATCCGAGCCTCAAAGGTTCCAGGCTGGCGATCCGAGCCTCATAGGTCCTAGGCTGGCGATCCGAGCCCCAAAGGTTCCAGGCTGGCGATCTGAGCCCCAAAGGTCCCAGGATAGCGATCCGAGCCCCAAAGGTTCCAGGCTTGCGATCCAAGCCCCAAAGGTTCCAGGCTGGCAATCCGCGCCTCAAAGGTTCCAGGCTGGCGATCCGAGCCCCAAAGGTTCCAGGCTGGCGATCCGAGCCCCAAAGGTCCCAGGCTGGCGATCCAAGCCCCAAAGGTTCCAGGCTGGCGATCCGAGCCCCAAAGGTTCCAGGCTGGCGATCCGAGCCCCAAAGGTTCCAGGCTGGCGATCCGAGCCCCATAGGTCCCAGGCTGGCGATCCGAGCCCCAAAGGTTCCAGGCTGGCGATCCGAGCCCCAAAGGTCCCAGGATAGCGATCCGAGCCCCAAAGGTTCCAGGCTGGCGATCCAAGCCCCAAAGGTTCCAGGCTGGCGATCCGAGCCCCATAGGTCCCAGGCTGGCGATCCGAGCCCCAGAGGTCCTAGGCTGGCAATCCGAGCCCCAGAGGTCCTAGGCTGGCAATCCGAGCCCCAGAGGTCCCAGGCTGGCGATCCGAGCCCCAGAGGTCCCAGGCTGGCGATCCGAGCCCCAGAGGTCCTAGGCTGGCGATCCGAGCCCCAGAGGTCCTAGGCTGGCAATCCGAGCCCCAGAGGTCCCAGGCTGGCGATCCGAGCCCCAGAGGTCCTAGGCTGGCAATCCGAGCCCCAGAGGTCCCAGGCTGGCGATCCGAGCCCCAGAGGTCCTAGGCTGGCGATCCGAGCCCCAGAGGTCCTAGGCTGGCAATCCGAGCCCCAGAGGTCCCAGGCTGGCGATCCGAGCCCCAGAGGTCCTAGGCTGGCAATCCGAGCCCCAGAGGTCCCAGGCTGGCAATCCGAGCCCCAGAGGTCCTAGGCTGGCGATCCGAGCCCCAGAGGTCCTAGGCTGGCAATCCGAGCCCCAGAGGTCCCAGGCTGGCGATCCGAGCCCCAGAGGTCCTAGGCTGGCAATCCGAGCCCCAGAGGTCCCAGGCTGGCGATCCGAGCCCCAGAGGTCCTAGGCTGGCGATCCGAGCCCCATAGGTCCCAGGCTGGCGATCCGAGCCCCAGAGGTCCTAGGCTGGCAATCCGAGCCCCAGAGGTCCCAGGCTGGCGATCCGAGCCCCAAAGGTTCCAGGCTGGCGATCCGAGCCCCATAGGTCCCAGGCTGGCGATCAGAGCCCCAGAGGTCCTAGGCTGGCGATCCGAGCCCCAAAGGTTCCTGGCTGGCGATCAGAGCCCCAGAGGTCCCAGGCTGGCGATCAGAGCCCCAGAGGTCCCAGGCTGGCGATCCGAGCCCCAGAGGTCCTAGGCTGGCGATCCGAGCCCCAGAGGTCCCAGGCTGGTGATCCGAGCCCCAAAGGTCCTAGGCTGGCAATCCGAGCCCCAGAGGTCCCAGGCTGGCGATCCGAGCCCCAGAGGTCCCAGGCTGGCGATCCGAGCCCCAGAGGTCCTAGGCTGGCGATCCGAGCCCCAGAGGTCCTAGGCTGGCAATCCGAGCCCCAGAGGTCCCAGGCTGGCGATCCGAGCCCCAGAGGTCCTAGGCTGGCAATCCGAGCCCCAGAGGTCCCAGGCTGGCGATCCGAGCCCCAGAGGTCCTAGGCTGGCGATCCGAGCCCCAGAGGTCCTAGGCTGGCAATCCGAGCCCCAGAGGTCCCAGGCTGGCGATCCGAGCCCCAGAGGTCCTAGGCTGGCAATCCGAGCCCCAGAGGTCCCAGGCTGGCAATCCGAGCCCCAGAGGTCCTAGGCTGGCGATCCGAGCCCCAGAGGTCCTAGGCTGGCAATCCGAGCCCCAGAGGTCCCAGGCTGGCGATCCGAGCCCCAGAGGTCCTAGGCTGGCAATCCGAGCCCCAGAGGTCCCAGGCTGGCGATCCGAGCCCCAGAGGTCCTAGGCTGGCGATCCGAGCCCCATAGGTCCCAGGCTGGCGATCCGAGCCCCAGAGGTCCTAGGCTGGCAATCCGAGCCCCAGAGGTCCCAGGCTGGCGATCCGAGCCCCAAAGGTTCCAGGCTGGCGATCCGAGCCCCATAGGTCCCAGGCTGGCGATCAGAGCCCCAGAGGTCCTAGGCTGGCGATCCGAGCCCCAAAGGTTCCTGGCTGGTGATCCGAGCCCCAGAGGTCCTAGGCTGGCAATCCGAGCCCCAGAGGTTCCTGGCTGGCAGTCACGAAACGGTCCCAGCAGAGGCGCGGAGACCAGCAACCGACCTACCAGAGGAGGAAGTAGTTCACTAAGAGTATATCATCCTGCCATGCACCACCGACACTCCAGCCGACACTTTTACCTTGAAAGAGACCAACAAATGAGAGATGATGCCAAATGATAATGGAGATGAAATGGAGGGACAGGAAATTTCTGGGATTTAATTAACTTACCCAGTATTCGCTTAGCGAACCGGAAACCCGTCGAAAAAACCCATGGATCAGGTAGTTCGGCCATGGGAGTCAAACCCGGACCTCGCGGGCCACAGACGAAAGAGCCTGAGCCATCCCGCTCCGCCATATTGTAAACATAAAATAATCAAAGCATATGACGGGCACGTCCACATATTATATAGCAGTGGTTGCATGTTTGTTTCGTCGAGGAGTCGCGTGTTGGTGCCTTCCGTTCGAGATAACGTTGGTATTCCACCCCAACCCACCGAATGTTATTGTTTAGCAGACGTAATCGTGGCTCCCAGTTATTGACCTGTTTAGAAGGTGAATTGAATGACACAAACATATGTTAAGCTCGCAACAGCTTTAGACATCGAACCTAATAAGTTTCCTACGCCGAGACCATATAATTAGGTTTCTTCACAAAGAACTGAGGGTCAGAGAAGGACGTCTGTAGAGCACGCTACACGTAGGCAGTCAGTCGACAGCAAACAGAGGCTCTCCACTAAGCGCGTATATACGAGGGCTGTTCAATAAAGAATGATCACAATTTTTTTTGACAACGTACCTTTACTCATTCTCATAATTTTGGTGGCCCTTCTCAAAGTAGTCTCCCCTGATTGCGATGCACTTTTCTCAGCGTTTCTGTCAGTCTTCAAAGACATGCTGGAAACCAGTTTTGAGAGATCCTTCAAAATGGCCTCCGCAGCCTTCACCACTGCTTCTGCTGATGGATAATGCCTCCCACGAAGGCATTTCTTCAAGTTAGGTACTAGATGAAAGTCACGTGGGGCTAAATCCGGACTATAGGGAGGGTGAGGGATGCACTTCACGTTGATTTTTGCAACATATTCAGCAACAACATTGGCAATATGTGGCCGCGCATTATCGTGGTGCAGCATCCAGCCTGCTTCACGGAAATGTGGTCTTTTGCACCTGATATGGACTTGCAATGTTTTCAGGACATCCCTGTAGTATCGTCCAGTTACTAATGTGTGTGCAGGTACAACATGCTAATAAACCATTCCATGAATATCAAAGAATGAGATGACCATAACTTTCCCAGCAGAAACAACCACTTTTGCTTTTTGGGGGTTGGAGATGAAGGCGATTTCCACACTGAGCTTTGCTGTTTGCTCTCAGGATCAAATTGATGTAGCCAAGTTTCATCAGCAGTGATTACGTTTGAAAGAGGACGCCGGATCTTCCTCTAACATCAACTTTAACTGCGTGTTACCTCCATTGTAGCGGTAGGCCATACTCAACATGTCTCAACTTGCCTGGTTCTCACAGGCGGGAACCAGGAGTACCAACAATGAAACTACTACGGCGTGTTTGTTTCACATCAAGCTAACAGAATATAATAAGGTTAAACTCTAGTGCGAAAAATTATGATCATTATTTATTGAAGAGTCTTCGTATGAATAACACGAGAAAGTCCCTAAGCTCATTCATTCTCTCTTTTGTGAAGAGACACACAGGCATCTTGAAATAATATTGTTTAAATTTTAATTAAAGTCACTAATTTTATTGCAATGTACAACTAAGTACGTTGGTAAGTTCTCAAATTTGAAACTTGTTCTGTTGTCTGACAAATTGAGAGAATGTTCTGTACATCGCATAATGTGATTGGAGCATACTTGAAACAGTTTATATTTGAATCTCTGTTGTTATTTAAGCAATTTCGCACTTCACACATTTTCCAATATGATGGATTGTTTTTAAGAACACGTGGACACTATTAGTGTCATCAGGGACTTCGTTTATTTGTTCACAATTTGTTCTCACTGCCCTTAAGGATAACTATGACTGAAAATTTGAAATCCTGAACTAATAACGCCAGATTTTTAAGATTTATACCAGAGATGTAACTTAGTGTAAATGTGATACAGCCCAAATTTTGTCAATTTCACTTTGATGGTTTGCAAGATATGGCCAAAAGTCCCTTGCAACAAAATAACTTAAATTTTGGTTTAATATTTTAATAATAGGTTCGCAACACATCCATTTTGTGAATGTGCCCTAGGTTTCTCTGTGCCTGAACAACTTTAGGCTCCAGAAATGTTTAAAGCTATGAATATGGTTTTTTTTTGTCCAAAATTTGAACTTGTTTGTGTTTTGAAGTAAAGAAAGTGTACTTAAATGCATCTCACAGTAAAACTCAATGCAGTTTATATGTACTGTGTCTCTATGAACGTGTGTAACAAGTTTCATTAGTCTAACACTAAAACTGCGACGAAAGGAACATTTTAAATGATGAAAAATGATGAAATGTTCAATGGCGAGAAATAAGGATAAACAATTAGAATTCGTATCTAACACTAGCATTCACATCACTTTCAAACTACATTAGAACATTTAAAAATGGCTTGTGGATGCTATCTAAGCGTTCTTTGGATTCAGGAAGGCTTACGTCCATCTTGATCGTCGGCTGACATGGACGACACATACCAAAAGCAAAAGCTCGTCTTCACAAGTTGTATCTCATCCTGTTTACGAGTCGAATGTACGCTGCTACTATACTAGAGTATTCTACGACCGCTTCTTCTATATGCCAGTCCTGTATGGGATGTGCTTCACCGCCCCGTGATACATCCGGAATGCACAGCTGCATAGAGAACTGGACATAGTCAGCATTAATGAGTACATCTCTACAACGACAAGCAGATTCTTTGTTCACCTTCCTTATGTATCAGGTGCTTTATTCTTCCAACTGGGACGTCGCCTTGATTCTGCACCAACACTAAAGGCACGCTTGCCACACGACATTTTATTTCTATAATGTTTATTTATTCTGTAATGAAGAAGTTGTTTAATTTATACTCACACTAATCAGACCAGTTTGCTTGAGGACTCTAATATGAGTATCATCTTTCCCTATATACTTTAATTTTATTATGTATATTATGTATATAGCTCCACAATTTGTATAGCACCAACTGTGCTAAGCAATTGAAATAAAAATTTAAAAAAGGAAGGCTTACAGTATTTTATAGACTAACAAGAGGAAAAGGTCATTTTTTGAAAATGTCCATGAAATTTTAGTCACATATCCTTAAAGCAGCAGACATTTCAATATTCGAAGTCTCACCTCGGATTCTCCCTCGGAACTGGACAGCAGTGACCTTAGGTCAGTGTCTCGGAACCTGCAGCCGCCTCGTTCCAATGTTTTGGTGCCCAAAGTTCCTGCTCTGTCACGGAATCCACGTCCCTACACGAGAGCTGCGGGCTGACTTCTTGATAACCCTTTACTCTATGTACCAATACCAGGCAAAGAGCACATCACCATTAACTCTGATTAAGTGAAAAACAGTATATTAAGTATTTTAAAGATTCCGAACGGGTGAGAGTCGTTAAACCCAGAGATAAAAAAATGTTTTTTCTTCCTTTTTTTATATAGATTTTATAAATATTTGAATGACATGCTCTGTATGCCAATGGTTAGCATCCAAGGTTAGACAGTCTAGGATTCCATAATCGGTTTCTACTTGGATTGTGGAGCTTCTCTTTTATTAGAACAATTCTGTACCCTCGGTAGAATCTGGAAGGAAGTATGTGGAAGCTTTTTTGTAATCAAAATGGTAGAAAGACTAGTCTTTTGTTTCTGTAGTCAAAGTCCTTCATATGAAAACAGTAATAATGGGTCTATATTAATAAAACAATACTCAAAGTATGACTGTGTGTTGGTCAACCTTGTTTTCGTATTCTGTTTGTGTTTTCAATTCGTTTACCTTTGCTTTTGGAAACTAACTCATAAGAGTAAGGATAGTAGTGGACAATACATTAAGAAGATTTTCTTTTCCTATTGTCAAAAGTTACCAAGCGTATCATCTCTATTGTAGAAGCTTTCCAGAGTGTTTTCTTACCTTGGAGAGTTAAAGGACAATGACCTGATTCAGGATCTAGAACCAAGTGTTTAGAATCACCTGGTGGCTGAATGGATACCTTTGCTTTGAGCAGTTATTTTCTATAATCTCAGCTTCTACTTAAACAGGCTTTTGTTTCCTTTCTTGTTCTATTGTGCAGGTTTTATCGATTCGTTAGTGACATTTACATTCCACAGGCCATGCACTATCTAGCAGAAAGCAATTGGGCACTGGTCTGAAATATTTGTGTAGTTATTTTTGCTTGTTCAGAACCTCGTGGAACCCTCTTTTGTTACTATAACAGCAGCCTTCCTGTCAGGCATGTATAAGACTTCCACGGGGATGCGTCGCCATTCCTCGTGCAACATGTCAGTCAATTGGTCACAGGAAGTTGGCCGCATCTCCCGAGACCTCACTGGCCGGTCCAATTTGTCCCAAAGGTACTCAATGGGATTGAGGTCAGAACTCCAACCACTTTAACGTTGTTGACTGCGTAGCACTACACAGTAGCCGCCGAAACATGACCCTAGCATTGTCAACCTGGAAGTAACAAGAGTCCATTCCATAAAACACTTCAGAGTCGGGAACATTTCGTTATCCAGAACTGTACAGTTTAGTGTGTCATGAACACCACCAATAGTCCCATACTGTCCCCATACCATCACTCCACCACCGCCACCAAGTTTCATGATAGTCACTATACACTCTGGGAAAAGCCGTTCCCCGGGTATTCGCCATTAGACCGAAATAAATTGAATCTAGAGTCGTCACTCCATAGAACGGATTCCCACTACTTCAGTGTCCAGTTACGATGGTCCAAACACAACTTGAGATTCTGGGCTTTATGCGTCTTTACGTACTGAATGTCCGAGTTTGTGGGCCTCTGTTCACAATGTTTCGATCTGATGGTAGCCCTCGGTTGTGCCCTATTGATTTGGGCCGGTTTATCTTAGCGAATATTGCCTTGCCAACAGCTCACTGAGGTGGCGCCATTTTGTTCTCAACGGTTCTCCTGCTCACTCAATACAGCAACACATAGAGACAGTTGCCTCAACTCGGTGTATCGCCGAAGGAGCTACAATAACCGTTTACTATTGTCATTGTTATAATTACAATACAAAGTTAATAAGGGTATACATTATCATAAGGGGTCTATCCTCTATCCGCACATTTCCGCCGTCTCTCTTCCATTCAGGCTCTAAGAGTTTATTATTTAAAATGGAGTTTTGTTTTCGTTGGTTCAATATACGGGGATTTACTGCTAACACTCTAGATATTTCTGAACGTCCTCCATGTATAAAAGTCGCATATAATTAAATCGCCTTTGGCAGCAAAATCCGTTTCTAATGAACCTACCTTCAAAATGTTCCTGCAATAATTTCATGGACTTACTAACGTTATGTTCCGTTCACTGTTCAAAAAATGGTGTGTGGCATTCTTGTACTTTGAGCGTTTACTCTTTGTACAAATAATATAGTTTCTATTGTTCAATGCATACCAAACACCAATGAAAACGCGCTATGTTTAAAAGTGGCTTTCTCTGTGCTCAAACATAATATGTAATCAATTTAAGAAGAAACATAGCTTTTTAAATGGAAGTCGTTGTCTGAGAAGAATATTAATCGTAAGTCAATTAGTCCATCACTTACAAATTGCTAAATCCAATTGAAAAATTTACCTGACTCCGATGATCACGTAATAACATTGTTGTTTTTTTTAATTTACGTCCTCCAGCGTTAAGTCACATCGGACGATGGATGAAATGGGTGAAATGCTGCTCAAATGAGTCCGGGGTCCATGGTGCTTAGAGCTACCCAACATTCGTCGTTTAGGACAACCGGTAACTCACCCTAACCGAGATTCGAACTAATAGCAATTCCTTGAGCACAATGATCCTATAGGGTTTGGTTTCATGCCTAGTCGTGCTAAGTTCATCGAAGTACGCCTTAGTGCTATAGGGAAAGTTTGGAAGCGTGTCGGAAAATATGTGAGACAACGGGGTTGTTTACGCAAGCCTATCGCAGTATACGTACGCCCTGTTCTACATCAGCAGTTACGAGAAATCACATATAACGTTACTGAATATTGTAACAAGGAGAGGGAAGCCCGCCTCGGTAGCGTAGATGGTAGCGTGTCCGCCTCACGTTCAAGAGGTCCCGAGTTCCAAACTAGGTCTGGTTACCTGGATAAGGTTTTCTCCTGATACACGAATGCCAGGTAACTCTAAGCTCCATGGACCCCGGATTCATTTGACCATCATTTCACCCATTCCATTCATCGTCGGATATGACTTTATTTTGGAGGACGTATATTGACAAAAGACGGTGGCAAGAAAATCCTTTTGTGTCAAGCAGCTGCAATGGTTATTTACATTTGTGTATAATAATTAATTGGCTAATCTTTCATGTGAGACTCACAGCTCCCAAGTGCTCTATTTGTTTTTCGTCAGTTACTGTATGTCAAGTTGCTGATATTCCGCTGTTCCAGTAAATAAGATAGCAAGCGAATGCACCGCTCTGTCATGAAGCTGAATACACATTAACACTGCCGTGCAGTGCGTTCCAGGGTGAATACTAAAACAACAGAATATTTTGATGTTACATAAATGCAGGTGACCGGAAATTTCTTATTTTACTAATATTACTTAGAATCTTGCTGTACCATTTTATTCGCACACACGCGCACGCACACACAATCATACACAAAGGTGGTCTGAAAAGTTTCCGACCTCAACATGAAGATCGTAGCACTCGTAAATAAACACTAGTCAAATTCGTTGTCCGTCCTTGACAGCTACTCAACAAAGTTTCAGCCATTTAGGACGCTCCGTTGTTATGTAACAGTCATTTGAATGAGTTGATGTGAGTTACTTTTTATGAAAATGGACAAAATCGAGTAACGATCTGTCATTTGAAAGGCAATACGCCTACGCAAATCAAATATGGGTTGGATTCTGTGTATGGAGACTCTGCACCATTATTTCCCACAGTGATATTTTGGACAGCTGAATTTAAACGATGAACGTTCGGGACGTCCAAAAACTGCAACTACCTACGAAAACATCGCCCAAATTCAGCAAATGGTGCTAGACGAACGCCGAATTAAGGTGAGACAGATAGCAGAGACTATGAACATGTCAAAAGAACGTGTTTGTCACATATTAAATCAACATTTAGACATAAGAAAACCGTGCGCGTGTTGTGTGCCACGTTTCTCACATTAGACCAAAAACATGTTCGAATGAACATTTCCAACGCTCTGTTGGCGCAGTTTAGGCGCAATAAATCCGAGTTTTGGTGCCGATTAATTACTGTAGATGAAACTTGCATACACCATTATACGCCCGAAACAAAATTACAGCCCAAACAGCGAAATGCAAAGGCGGAACCAGCACCAAAAAACTGTTTTTCCGAATTGGAAAATGATGGCGACTGTATTTTGGGATAGTCATAGAGTTATTTTAATCGATTATCTTAAAAAAGGAAAAACCATTACAGGAGCACACTACGCATCATTAGTTGACAAGCTGAAGGCAGAACTTGCGGAAAACGGCCACATTTGCAGAAAAAGAAAATTCTGTTTCACAAAGACAACGCACCGTCTCACACATCAGTGGTTGCAATGGCAAAAATCCACGAATTACGGTTTGAACTGCTTGACTCACGAGATCTAGCCCCAAGCGACTTCTTCTTTCCCTCATCAGAAAATTGCGCTCAGAGGACAAGGATTTTCGTTAAACGAAGCGGCAATCACGTTCGTGAACAATTATTTTGCAGAGAAAAACGCCGAGTACTATTTGGACGTGTTACAGAGATGGGAGCATCGCTGGGAGAAGTGTGTAGAGTTACAAGAAGACTATGTTGACACACGCCGAGTGCTATTTGGACGGGTTACAGAGATGGGAGCATCGCTGGGAGAAGTGTGTAGAGTTACAAGGAGACTATGTTGAAAAACGCCGAGTACTATCTGGACGGGTTACAGAGATGGGAACATCGCTGGGAGAAGTGTGTAGAGTTACCAGGAGACTATGCTGAAAAACGCCGAGTACTATTTGGACGAGTTACAGAGATGGGAACATCGCTGGGAGAAGTGTGTAGAGTTACAAGAAGACTATGTTGACACACGCCGAGTACTATTTGGACGGGTTACAGAGATGGGAGGATCGCTGGGAGAAGTGTGTAGAGTTACAAGGAGACTATGTTGAAAAACGCCGAGTACTATTTGGACGGGTTACAGAGATGGGAGCATCGCTGGGAGAAGTGTTTAGAGTTACCAGGAGACTATGCTGAAAAACGCCGAGTACTATTTGGACGGGTTACAGAGATGGGAACATCGCTGGGAGAAGTGTGTAGAGTTACCAGGAGACTATGCTGAAAAACGCCGAGTACTATTTGGACGGGTTACAGAGATGGGAACATCGCTGGGAGAAGTGTGTAGAGTTACCAGGAGACTATGCTGAAAAATGCCGAGTACTATTTGGACGGGTTACAGAGATGGGAACATCGCTGGGAGAAGTGTGTAGAGTTACAAGAAGACTATGTTGACACACGCCGAGTACTATTTGGACGGGTTACAGAGATGGGAGGATCGCTGGGAGAAGTGTGTAGAGTTACAAGGAGACTATGTTGAAAAACGCCGAGTACTATTTGGACGGGTTACAGAGATGGGAGCATCGCTGGGAGAAGTGTTTAGAGTTACAAGAAGACTATGTTGACACACGCCGAGTACTATTTGGACGGGTTACAGAGATGGGAGCATCGCTGGGAGAAGTGTGTAGAGTTACAAGGAGACTACGTTGACACACGCCGAGTACTATTTGGACGTGTTACAGAGATGGGAGCATCGCTGGGAGAAGTGTTTAGAGTTACAGGAAGACTATGTTGACACACGCCGAGTACTATTTGGACGGGTTACAGAGATGGGAACATCGCTGGGAGAAGTGTGTAGAGTTACAAGGAGACTATGTTGAAAAACGCCGATTACTATTTGGACGTGTTACAGAGATGGCAACATCGCTTGGAGAAGTATGTAGAGTTACAAGGAGACTATGTTGAAAAATGCCGAGTACTATTTGGACGGGTTACAGAGATGGCAACATCGCTGGGAGAAGTGTGTAGAGTTACAAGGAGACTATGTTGAAAAACGCCGAGTACTATTTGGACGTGTTACAGAGATGGCAACATCGCTGGGAGAAGTGTGTAGAGTTACAAGGAGACTATCTTGAAAAATATAAAAAATAAAACATTCTGAAAAGAGTGTTCTGTATCTTTATTAGGTCGGGAACTTTTGAGACTACCCTCGTATATTTGTCCCAGGTTGTTGAAATATTTATTTTGATAAGGAAAAGGAAGCAAGGATGTTATACTGTCTTGGTTTACAGATGATTTTTGTTAACCTTTTAACGCTTTAACATTTACAGTTTTTCTTGTTAATTTGTCCAGGTAGTCTTTTGTTAAATGCTGTATATTTTAAAGTGAAAATGCTCATGTCGCTCTTACTGAGAGAGGTATATAAATGTGTTACCTTTCTGTTTTTTTCTTTGCTTTTCACCCTCGTTGCTTTGGGGCAGTCTAATTCCCGCAACCACTTGCAAGGAAAGAACGCAGTTGATAAACCTTTTTGCTTTCCAAAGCTTTTTCCCCCCACAAATGTATGAAATATTCAAGAAAAGAGCTCATTCGCTTTGTAGTGCTCTCTCTGATTTGCGCAGACATACATAATCCCTCTCTGCGAGTGTGTTCAGTACGCCAGGTAAAACAAAATGAGTACAGGGCGTCATATATTTGGGGGACGTGTTTCTGACATCAAAATTGTAACAAAAGTTCCCATGTACGAGGGTGGGTCAAAAAGTAATGTCTCCTATTTTCTTCCATAAATAAGTAAGTTATGTGAAAACTTTGAATTTAACGCAATTCCTCAAACTTTCTTCTCCAATCCCCTGCAGTAGTAACTTCCTAAGTCAACAGGTGGCAGCACTGCATCCTCTTGCAAAATGGCTGACATCGACATTCGTATTAGACAGCGTTCTGTGATTGAATTTTTGACTGCGGAAGGTGAAACGCCAATTCGCATTCACGAAAGGCTAAAAAATGTGTATGGTGATGCAACGGTGGATGTCAGCACTGTTAGACGATGGGTTTGTCGCTGTAACGAAGCTGAAGGGCAAACACCATTGGCAGATGAAAAGCGAAGCGGCAGGCCGGTGACTGCAGTGACTCCATGCAACATTCGGCGAGTCGATGACATCATTCGTGGTGATCGCCGGGTAACAACAGGTGAATTGTGTCGCATTTCGTCCCTCAGCAAAGGCAGTGCGATGACGACTATTCAACAACTGGGTTACTCAAAAGTTTGTTCACGTTGGGCACCAAGATGTTAACCGCCCAAAACAAAGAAACAAGGAAAACAATAACCTCCGAACACTTGCAGCGCTTCAATTTGGAGGGAGAGGAGTTTCTGCAAAAAAATTGTTACTGGAGGCGAAACGTGGGTTCATTTTTTTGAACCTGAATCAAAGAGGCAGTCAATGGAATGGCGTCACACAACGTCGCCGAAGATAAAAGAATTCAGAACTCAGCGGTCGGTAGGGAAAGTTATAACGACAGTGTTTTGGGATGCAGAGGGTGTGCTTATGATTGATTTTCTGGAGCAGGGAGGCACAATAAATTCTGTCCAATACGTCAGAACTCTCATAAAAGCTGAAAACACGTCTTCGCCGAGTTCGCCCAACAAATGCTATGGCGGATGTTCTTCTTTTGCATGACACTGCAAGACCACACACCAGCCGTTACACTAGTGTAGAAATTGAGAAATTGGGATGGCAAGTCTTACCTCACTGACCTGGCACCATCAGACTTCCTTCTTTTCGGGCCACTAAAGGAAGCTCATTGTGAGATTCATTTTGAAGATGAGGAGGCTGTGAAAACGTCCGTGCTTAGTCAATGGCTTAGGAAGCAAGACCATGTGTTTTACCAGACTGGAATACATGCCCTAGTTAAAAGGTGTACCAAAACTGTGGAAAAGGACGGAGATTATAATGAATAGTGACAAATTAATCGTCAATGTTGTAGTTTTTTGGATTCAATTTTCTTGGATATTAAAAGAAAAAAATAGTAGGCATTACTTTTTGACCCACTATTGTATGTACATGAGTCTGAAAATAAATTCTTTGACAGTTAAAAGCAAAATCGAAAGTTACAAAAATTGCTCTAATTGGCTTCTCTTGCTTCTAAGCCTGCGTTCCAAGCTCTGGGGTACTCTATTCAAAATGTGTTGTGTGTTTCGTATTTTGACTAATCCAGTTTGGATTAATTCTCCCAAAATGTCAACATCAGATACAGGAGTCGCGTAAACCAAGGACTTCAAGTGTTCCCGTACATCGAAGCAAGAGGAAGCCTCTTTAAGCAATTTTTGTAACGAAAATTAATTGTTCTTTCACACTGGCCGTGTGTAGGCTAAATTGTGGAAACGTAGAGTCAGACTGGAAAATTCAATGCCATAGCCGGGACCCGAACCATGGGTCTTCTGGTCTCCGTCCAGCCGATCTAAACATTGAGCTACTATGGCCAACGTGCCGATATGACATACGAGTCAGTTGGAGAATTTAATATTATATCACTAGCAGGAAGTGTTCCACCCAAAGTATCCAGTGTGTTCAATTGTGTGAGCTATTTGAATTTCAACTTCCTAATATAATCCTATCAGAATTTTCTAATACTCGAATAGTTCCAATAATCATTTTAAACAAAAGCATAAAGCTTCTACACAAATAGTTGATCATTAGGGTGTAATGTGTTTAAAATTAAGCACTAGATATTATTTGGCAATTTAAAATCTTTGGAAAGCTCTTATGTCTAAAACGAGAGGGATAGCTCGCATTCGGGAGGTCCGGGTTCGATTCCCGTGGCAAACTTACCTAACTCGTGGATTTTCCCGGAGTTTTCCCGGTTCACCAGGCGAATGCTGGGTAGGTTAATTACATCCCCCGAATTTCCTGTCCCTCCATTTCATCTCCATTATCATTTAACACCATCTCTCATCTGGTGGTCCCTTTCAGGGTAGAAGTGTCGACGGGAGTGTTGGCGTTGCATGGCAGGATGATATGTTCTTGGTAAACACTTCCTCTTTCGATAGGACTGTCTCCGATTCCCGCGACACAATAAGGGGGGATACCGGTTTTTCGGGGAGTTTCCAACTGGTAAATTGTAAGGCCCCTGCCCTCTGTACTCTCGTGACTCCTTGGAAGGCCGCCCTCTGTCTCCTCTTGCCTCATCCTGCTTCCCGGGGATGCTCCACTTAGGGGCATAGGTACAATAGACCAAGTTTGCACCTCCGTAACTTGCACCTCCACTCTAGTTCAGTCGAGTCTGCTGTCTAACAGTCTCATTGCTTTCTCTCCCCACTACCACTTATTCTAGCGACTAATAAAACATTTTACTAAAGCTTCTTATAATCTAATTGACCTTAATCGAGCTAAACGTATGCAGAAATTCACTTCTTTTTAGATACAAGGGGCACTGAGGAAACGAAAAGGGAGCCTAATGCTTTAAAGCGGGTCACCATATGCCCGCCTTTAAATTCATGGCGAGACACACTGAATAGGAACAACATATGCACTGTTACATTCGCTATTCAGTCTGATACAGACAATTGTTACAAAGGTCATATAAGTCGAGATAAGGTTTCATATCCAAGCAGGGTACTAGAGGCTCAACTTTGTATTAGATGTTTGAGACCGTTTTTATCTAATGATGCTCTTTGAGTGTTGTGAAAGACTCAATTTTGCAGACTTGAGGCTCTTTTAATGCCTTAAATGTACTACACTGGACCTCCGGCTTTACTTGCCTTCAGAAGAAATCCGTGTTATGGACACATCACCCGCGACCATGGGAACGAGTGCCAAGTCAGGCAAATCTAACGCCAAATGCTTCCTAAATGTATCCCACACAAAGCTACACATTCTAAATGCAGTCAGCTTCCAGCCAACATAGATTATTAGTCAACATCCGACCACGTGCTCAGGTCGATATGGGCAAACAGGAAGTTGACGTCATCAGCTGATCGCATTGCCTTCTTCCCACGGGTCAGCAGCGATAAGGACTTAAGAATTTCGAAAATGTGAAAACAAATTAAGCAATCCTCAACGTTACACGTGGCAATATTTCGCTAGAAAGTAGTGAGTAAACTCTCTTTCCCACCCCTGGACGAGCATATTACCCCAAGAGCTCGCGGAGTCGCTAACTATACAATGTCTTTTGGAATTCCACTTTGTCTGCATAATCACGAGAAAAATAAAAAATAAAACACACAAAACGAATAGTGAGCTTAACTAGTTGTTCTGGATACGACTAAGGAACTATTTGACACGTTATAACCACATCTGTATTTTTTGTGTAATAACATTTTATGGTTTATTTTGGAGAGGACATTTCTAAAAGTAACTTAACTGATTTTGAAATAAAATTCACCAAATAATCATGATTACGTTGTATAACTAACTGTTACTTGTAAAATAACTGCTATTCATTTTGTTCTTATAAAACAGCAATTGCTATTTAGAAAAATATAAACATGGAGGTTAATATGAAATACTGCAATATTATGGAATAGGTGGTTTAAAATATTGAAAAATTAATTTGATTACATAAGTAGTGTCGGTGTGACGTCAGTTCCGTCAGCTCTAATCGCCAAATATGCTCCCGAACGAAAGGCAGGTTAGCGTGTGACGTCACCGTGCTGATTTCTGCTGACCAAGAGGAAGGAAACAGTTTGATGTGTTGGGGTTCTGACAGTGTAATAAAGACAGGAAACGTATCGGGTATTAATAATATATACAACTTACATCTTGGGTGTTGTAATATTAATGCTGACTGCTTTAATTATACAATTGGTCACAGATTATAAACAATTACATTTTGGCTCTCTGCTATGAGAAAATATATAAAACCTTAACTCGTAGTTTATCTGAAGGTCAGACATGTTATAAAGTAAATAAAATAAAACATAAAGTAATTTTCTCTACAAATTAGAGGAGACCCATTCAGAACAAAATTACGTGGACATTTTCCGACACTTTCTATTTCGTTTTTCTTTAACTAGTTTATCAATGTCAGGACGTAATGTCTGGGAAATTTGTAATCGAAGGCTGCATGTTAGATTGTGATAGGACAAGGCACTTCGGGGTTTGGACTTAGCTAATTTCATAACATATGTCGAGCCAAACATACACAATGTCCGTGCGACAAGTGAATACAACTTCGGAAATCTGGTTTGGGGAACATTCTTGTAAACATCAGCCAAGTCTTTGTTGTGTGTATATTTGTCCTTCAATAAATCGTCACATTGTACATTTAACAGTTCCATTTGGTACGTGGCAGCCACATTGTTGACATCGAGTGTGCTACACCTGACTGAACCCTCAGATTCTGTACTCACAGCGCCATTTATATACGCAACTTGGTACTACATGGCTCTTTCCTGACGTCACACACACTCCAGGCCTAGTTTCCGACTGAAATACGTCACAACTTTCGAAGCTGTCTTCCTCTGACAAAATATGAAACATGATTGGTTGAATATAGACAAAACGTCTATAAACACATATGCACAGGCCTGGACCACAGACCAGGTCTAGAATAGCAGAAGAAATGGGCTTGTTTGCATTTCAATAAGTCTTAAATATGCCTTGGAGATAAATTTATTTCTATTTATATGCCTAATAATGTTTGGCCAGTAATATTGTACTAGAAACTTAATTTACCTTTATTTCTATGCAATATACTTTGTATGTTTATATGGAACTTTATACTTTTACGTCGGGCTTTAAGAAATGCCTGGTATTCCATAATACCCAACACGGCATTTTGGACGATGAACTTTTAAAGTAATGGACATAACAAACGACCACAATATAACGAACTACAATTCTTACATCAGTGTTCAAGTCACTTACGTACTAGTGGGTTAAAATGCTTGAAAATTTGTCTGCAAAAACTCTTGAATATCACAAAACACACTTTGTTCTGTAGCGAGTGAAATGACAACATCAAGCTGTCAACTGTCACTGTCGTGCATCATGGAAATCTTTCTTGACTACTTCATGGCACTAGAACATGATAGCAGTAGCAAACAGAGCCGAAATTTTGGTATTCCATATTTTCCGGCTATTCCGTAACACCCTCCTCTTCTCTATCGGTTATACAAAATTATTCAAAATTTATTATACAAATATAATTTGTAACATAATAATCACTTAACAGAAAGTGATAAAAATTTCATTATTAATTGATAAGGACCGCGATTTCGTGAATATTAATTCACATCATTAGCTCAAACCTTGTTGTCAACGTTACAGTCGCTAGATGTCACTATGTTTTTGTCAGTACTACCAAAATCTGAAGATGATATAAACTTAAAAACAGCATCGCCTGCCGGTATTTCAAAATAAATACTTTTTCCCAAATTATTAAATCTATCGGACCACTTAATTGTTTTAATAATTTAACTTCTGGATTTATTTCATGGTTAAATGACCAAAAATGATCTGCTACGCCCGATTTCTCAGTTTGTTTATACTTAATGTTACGAAAATATTGTTTCGTTCTGGTTTCGTCTTAATTTATAAAACCTGGTATAGATATGTTGATGATATTTTTGCTATTGTTCCTGATAAACAAATTAATGATGCTTTAAAATTATTAAATTTACAAGATAAAGCTATAAAATTCACATTAGAAACTGAAATTAATAAATTTCTTCCTTTTCTAGATCTAAAGATAATAAGAAATAATAATAAATTAAACTTTGGTATTTATAGGAATTCTACTCATATTGATAATTACATAAAAAATAAAAGTTTTAACCCTTTTTACCTAAATTTGCTGTTTTTAATAGTTTGATTTATAGATTAATAAGTATGCCCCTGAACAAAGAGGAATTTAATAAAGAATATAAACATAATATTAATACTGCTTTAATTATTGGTTTTAATAAAGACTTTATACATAATAATTGAAAAAATGTAAATATAAAAACTGTTAATGATATTTCTACCTTTAAAAAGTAAAAGATGATTTAAAAATGAAAAAGTAAATTTTACAAATTTGACTTACCATCGTTGGGTTAATAAACATTTCCAAAAAAATATAAAGAGCTTGGTATAACTTAAGGATATGTATGACTGAAATTCCACGCACATTTTCAAAAAATTCACCTTTACCTCTTGTTAGTCTATAAAATAGTGTAAGCCTTCCTGAATCCAAAGAACGACTAGATAGCACCCACAAGTCATTTTTAAATGCTCTAATGTAGTTTGAAAGTGACGTGAATGCTAGTGTTAGATATGAATTCTAATTGTTTATCCTTGTTTTCTCGCCATTCAACATTTCAGGATTTTTCATCATTTAAAATGTTTCTTGTGTCGCAGTTTTAGTGTTAGACTAATGAAACTTGTTACACACGTTCATAGAGACACAGTACATAGAAATTGCAATGGGTTTTATTGTGAGTTGCATTTAAGTACACTTTCTTTACTTCAAAACACAAAAAAGTTAAATTTTTGGGCAAAAAAGCCATATTCATAGCTTTAAACATTTCTGGAGCCTAAAGTTGTTCAGACACAGAGAAACCTAGGGCACATTCACAACAATGGATGTACTGGGAACCTACGGTTAAAATATTAGACCAAAATGTAAGTCATTTTGTCCTAAAGGACTTCTTAGGTGACGTAACCAAAAATAAATACATTCGGCCTTATTTTCCAAACTCTCAAAGTGAAATTGACAAAATGTGGGCTGTATCATATTTGCACTAAGTTACATCTCTGGTATAAATCTTAAAAAGCTAGCGTTATTAGTTTAGATTTTCAAATTTACAGTATTAGGTATCCTTAAGTTCTTCAAAATAAATATAGTATTAAACATTTACTGCATTTTTCTAAAAAAAGATAACATTCCTAATAAAAAAGTCTGGTATTTATCAATTTAATTGTTTAGATTGTGATAAAGTTTATACTGGAAAGACAAAACGTAATTCAGAAATCAGAACGAAAGAACATTTTCGTAACACTAAGTACAAACAGACTGATAAATCGGCCGTAGCAGATCATTTTTGGTCATTTAACCATGAAATAAATCCTGAAGTTAAATTATTAAAACAATTAAATGGTCCGATAGATTTAATGGTTTGGGAAAAGATATTTGTTTTAAAAAATAAACATGGCGCAAGAAATTTTGAAATACCTGCAGTCAAATCTGTTTTTAAATTTGTTTTATTTTCAAATTTTGTTAATACTGACAAAAACGTAGTGACATCTAGCGACTGTAACGTTGGCAACGAGGTTGTTTGAGCTGATGATGCGAATGAGTATTCACCAAATCGCGATCCTTATTAAGTAACAAGAACATGTAACCACCTTCATATGTTACGAATTTATTCCAAATTTATTCACACAGAGCAAATTCGCGGAAATGTCAATATTGTGACTTTTTGGGTTCGTAGAATTAAAAGTTCGAGTTGCAGAAATTCAAAATGTTCTTTATTTGTGTAGAAATACACTTTGTCCACCAACAGAATTACGTAACACACAAATACAATCTTCCAAGGTCATTGACCACAACAAACAGCAGTTTCAATTACAGCTCTCATTACGAGTCTGTTTATGGGCGAGTTGCCGCTTGCTTAAATATCGGTCCAGTCCTAATAATATATTCCTTTTTTGCCATAAAAATATCTCACATATAGGCCCTTTTATTAGAAAAGTTAATAATTGTTAAGAAAATTAGGAAAACGAAACATTTTGAATATATTTTGTAACTGTGGGTTGGAGTGGTTTTCTTGTATGCAGCATTTGCGCCAATTCGGCTTTGGCACGCAACATTGCGTCTACTAACCGAGATAAACGTTCCCATTATACTTCCACGAAACCAAATCCATAGCGGATCTGCTCTTTCCATGATTTTGCCACAAACAATTGAATGATGACCGCTTCAGAAAATTACAAAAGTATTGACAGATTCAAATCAATAATATCTCGGAAATGGTCACCGTTCACATGTTATTTAAATAGCCATGTAATTTGTGTGGCTCACCAGTGTGGTGCACAAAATCACTTTTCGTTGAAATGTTCTTCGCAAAGTGTTTCGAGGAAATGTTAAATATACTGTGACTTTGTGGGTTCGTGAAATGAAAAGTCCAATTTCACCACTCAAAAATGTTCTTTATTTCCACCGACTTACAGTTTAACACTTGCCAATTACGCAAAATTGCGTACTGCACACAATTACAATTCACCAGTTCGTCCGTTACAATTTCCTTGTACTCGCGGTTACGTAAGCTCCGGTACCCATTCACAGTTACGTACAGTCTTCCGTTGCACAATCCTTTCGTTCATTAACACGTCACTGACGAACACTGCCTTCTTACACCAAGAACTGTCCTCACTCACACACTAACCAACTGACTCACTGACTGACTAGCTGCAGCCCTTTTATAGGCATCTCGCCGTCTTCTAGACGTTTCCAGATGATGAAAGATCCCGTAATTTCTGGAACCAGGTGGAAGAGAAACAGACCGCACAATTATGTTTCTTTCCCCAGTCGTCCCTGTCACCACTATAAGACAAACGAGGGGAGGGCGTAGCTAACATTGACCTCCCTCGTCTCCCGCTCTCAGCTGCTTTCATAGGGTGTTCCAACGCCCGCGTTACACTGCTCCCTCCTCAAAGCTGTTCGCCCCGAACAGCCCCATCGTAGCGTGCGAGGCGGTCCAGGTGTACCACCAGCATCTGCTCGGAGTCTCAGCCAGAAGTAGCGCTGCCGTAGTTTGTGAATCATTTGGTTCGCTCCCAGGTGTCCTCCTGAAGTACCGGCGTGCACTTCCTCCAAGACTTCCGGGACCTTACTCCGGGGAAGTACCAACTGTCCTCTCTGCGCCTTCCCATCGGGTGACTCCCATACCCGGAATAGCACGCCCACTCTGGTCTTCAACGAGTCCCATTGGGCCCAGTGCGACTTGTAGGTGGCGCTCCTCGGTGCGATGTCCTCCCAGGTTGGTCTCGTCCCTGCGTCCACTTCCCTCAAGAGTGGCCCCAAGTCTGCGTCCGCCAGCTGCTCCCTCCTCAGGCCTGCGCTATCCCAGCCTTCAGCAGGCACTGCCACAACTACTCGGACTGCTGCGGCACGCTCCTTCTCTTCCACTCTTGTGCGCTCATGGCCGTCCTGGATCTGCGATAGGACACCTCCAATGTAATGGTCGCTAGCGTCGGTGTCCACAATGAAGGCGCCACCCGGTTGTGGGAAACCCAAAATTGGAGCACTGCACAGGGTCCCCTTCGGGTGCTGGAAAGCGTCTCCGACGTCCTCCGTCCACACATAAGGCCGGTTTTCCTCCGTCAGGCGGGTGAGGGGTTTTGCGATGTTGTCGGCCTTTTCCTCTAAATCATTAAGGCGGTTGTCTACTTGGCCCATCCGCTTGCCCAGCTCCGTCACGTCATCCCTCACGCCGGCCAACTGTTCTTGAAATTTGGCGGCGAGAGCCTCGTTCGCCACCTTCATTTCCGTGGTCAGTTCGGCCATCTTTGAGGTCATTGTCGTGGCCAAGTTGTTGTTAGCCGTTTCTATTTTTGCAGCGAGGTTTTCATTTGCCGTCTTCATTTGTTTCAACTCGGCGGTGAGGTTGTCGTTGGCCGTCTTCATTTCCATCATTTTCTCCAAAATCTTTTCCAATGCCGCGTCCATGGCTGTAATGTTCGGTGATGTTTTCCCGCTTCCTGACACCAGTGTGACTTTGTGGGTTCGTGGAATAAAAGTCCAATTTCACCACTCAAAAATGTTCTTTATTTCCACCGACTTACAGTTTAACACTTGCCAATTACGCAAAATTGCGTACTGCACACAATTACAATTCACCAGTTCGTCCGTTACAATTTCCTTGTACTCGCGGTTACGTAAGCTCCGGTACCCATTCACAGTTACGTACAGTCTTCCGTTGCACAATCCTTTCGTTCATTAACACGTCACTGACGAACACTGCCTTCTTACACCAAGAACTGTCCTCACTCACACACTAACCAACTGACTCACTGACTGACTAGCTGCAGCCCTTTTATAGGCATCTCGCCGTCTTCTAGACGTTTCCAGATGATGAAAGATCCCGTAATTTCTGGAACCAGGTGGAAGAGAAACAGACCGCACAATTATGTTTCTTTCCCCAGTCGTCCCTGTCACCACTATAAGACAAACGAGGGGAGGGCGTAGCTAACATTGACCTCCCTCGTCTCCCGCTCTCAGCTGCTTTCATAGGGTGTTCCAACGCCCGCGTTACAATACAGTTGCTACAACTAACGGACGTTCAAATACTGTAGGGCTCTCTTGGGAATACTATTGCCACATCTGAACGTGAATATACCAATTTTGGTGTTAATATGAGATTTCATATTACAGTCACACACACACAAACACACACACACATACACACACACACACACACACACACACACACACACACACACACTGCTTCTCGTTTGTTTAGGAGGCCTTAGACATTTGGGCCAAGTGCAAAACTTCGTCTAGCTACTGGCTATGTAACAATGAAAGTAAAATTGACAAAGCATTGAAAATTTCTATCCAAAACTAAAGGATGTATTGGAAATTGTTGAGGACATAAAAAAGTTTTTAACGAAACCGTGTTTTAAAAACATGTGGAGCCCGTCCTCTTTACCGTAAGGATTCATTGAGTTGTTTGACTGAGGGACTGCCCTTAAGTGTGCTACACGTGTACTGTCCAGTAACACAAAGAAGTTCTCTGAAAGGAATGTGCTACCCTTACACAGTAGGACAAGGACAGCGAATGCGTGTGACAGAGAACGCACGCTACACAAGGAGCAGAACCGTTAAAGAACATGCGCCCTATTCACTCTGTACACTAAAACCGAGAAGATTCGTTCACAAAAGTAGAAGCCGTCAGAATGTTTTTGAATGGTCTGTAACTGGATTGGCATGGGGTGTCGTAAGCCTATCGGGGAAGTATGTAGGAACCTTTTCGAACCCCCCTGCATCTCAGGCCTCGGACACTTTTACTCCTGTGGGGAATTGTGCCAGTCCTGGGAGGGACTTAACCACGTGTTAATAGGAGATGAGTGAGTTTTGGGTGAAGGGAAAGCTCCTCAATAACTCAGGATCTAGGTACAACAACCCACTGTGCACCACTGGTGGCTGATTAAATCTTTGGAAAAGTATAATTTTGAAGTTTCCAGACTAATTCTGGTGAAAGTAATTTTGGGGTTGGTGTGACTAACTTAGGGTTACCGGTAATGTCCACAGGCCACGAGGGTGAAGCCGCGTTTTCTGGGACGATGATCCCCAAACGACCTAACCAGGACGCGCTGTTGGAAAGCTAAACGATCCTAAAATTTGGTGACTCGGCGCCTAATTTCATCCTTCACATAGCGTGAAGGTACCATACGATATACAGGTCGTTGTAGCCATGCCCCAGACTTCACACGCATAGAGCATTAGAGGAAGTACCAAAACCCGAAAAAGGCGCATTTTCAGGAGTAATGGCGTCCTGGACCACAACATCGAGTACTGCATGCCCGATCTGACAGGTCGAAAGTCAGACCCTTGTCCACCTTCACTCCCAAGTACTAAGTGCAGTTCGCCCAGAATACGTACGCTTGATAAATAGGTTTGTTTGGCTTTTCTCCGTATTTCTGAGCAACCACCATTCTTGGATGAGGTGAAGGTGTCTTTGAATGGGGTTGAAGGCTCGGCGTGGGGGTTTCACAACTATTTGCCGCCAGCTCCAATCTGGCTCCTCGATGACTCTACTGCTGACTCTATCTCTGGGTATACTGGGTTGAATGACAGTGGAAAACACCAGTTAAGTTAGTTCATAAAATGAATGGGCCCACTTACCGAATGTTGAGGTTGTATAAAGAAAGTGTATCGAATTCATCACCAGAATTCTAACATGAATTGTATTATAGCTAGAGTCAACATGAAAAATCCAATGCCACGGCTGGGATTTGAACCACATATCTCCTGGTTTCCGTCCAGTCGCTGTAACCCATTGAGCTACCATGGCCAACGTGCCGTCCTGACATTAAATTCTCCATTTGACTCGTATACTTCCCCAATAGACCACTAGGGGCTCTCGTATTCGAGATACACCGTGTGTGGCAACTTACTATCGTAAGTACTTGAGTCCCAGGCTTCATCATTTAACTCTTATTATTTTAGTTAATTGATGGAAATTGATCATTTCTTCACACTAGTCGTATATAGGCTAAGGATTTTGATAGAGTCAACATGAAAAATTCAATGAACCACTGATCCCCTGGTTTCCGTCCAGTTGCCTGGGACTCAAGTACTTACGATAGTAAGTCGCCAAAAACGGTGTATCTCGAATACGAGAGCCCCTAGTGGCCTATTGGGGAAATATATGAGTGAAATTGAGAATTTAATGTCGTGACGGCAAGTTGGCCATGGTAGCTCAATGGGTAAGGGCATTGAAATTTTCATGTTGACTCTACCTATCAAAAACCTTAGGCTATATGCGACTAGTATGAAGAAATGATTAATTTCCACCGATTAACTAAAATAATGAGTTGTATTAGGTAAGTTCTATCATATCAATTCTTTATGGCTTAAAATCACTGGTTCGTAATAATATTCGTAAGTCTTAGAAGCGCTGTGCTAATACCGCGGTCTATGGGTGCTACTATCTGCCGGTAATCTATCACACTAAATGCGTTCCTACGCGGTAGAAAGTGTTATTTCTTTGGAGGATTTCAATTACATTCTAATTTTCAGACTTATGATAGCTGAATACACCGAAATCCAGGAACACATAAGACTGTAAACGTTAGCTGTCAGTAATTCTTGTATCAGCCCATAAACAAAATTGTACAAAATCCCTTCCTAAGTTCTGGGTTACTCCCAGGAAATCAAAGAAATAATTCTATTTGTTTTGTAAATACCTTAAACATACATTGGTGCAGCGATTTTTGAGAAGCTAAAATATAAATAATTTGTTTTCGAAGTAAAGTGCGTTTTGAGATCGAGCTCACGTTCTTGCCTCATCTTTGAAGTATAGAATATTTAAATACCTAGTTTGGATTTTAGTTTTGTTTCTGAAATGTGGTACTCATAGGTCCAAAGTAAGGCAGACAGACAGACGCATTATCTTTTTCCTCAGACTACATTTTTTGGATTTATAAAATCTCAAACCTTGTATTTTAGTTGAAATCTTACTACAAGGTACAGAAAGTAAACAATAAATTGTTTCATTGACATTCATTACTAAAGCTGAAGGAGAGGGACTTATGGGTTAATGCTAATGATGAACCTTTCCTGGCGACGAATATGCTCGCTTTCTTCTCGGGAAGCAAGCCAGGTGAAAAGACGATTAGAAATCGACGGAAGAAAGTGAGATAATGATGTAGTTCTTCCAAACAATATTTATTTATATTTTCCAGGTTTGAAGCGCATATATACAAATACGCGTAGCAACTTTCTGATCAGAATAAAACGGGAAATTGATGGAAACGAATGCGACAAAAACAACTTAAAGCCCTTGAAAGAATGAAGTGACCAGCATTTGCTGAAGTTCAGTCTTTGCACTTGGAAATAATGCATTGGATACTTTCGAGCAATCATTGCCTCCCCACAAGCATCTACAGCAAATCTCCAAAACAGCTTAGAGCCTTAACAATCAGTTTTGTTACACTATATTGTCAGAATAATGCTCATTTCTTGTTATATAGTCATTTTAATGGTTGTTCCTATAGTTTTGGCTAAAAATTAACATCTTTTCTATTTCTATTGCTTGAAGTTTCCATATAAACTAAATATAGTTACAATACTTTTAGCTTTCGTATATGGAAGTAGTCCATATAAGTATTATTTTTAGACAGCATGGCCAAAAGTAGAACTTTAGTGCACGTGAACTAAACGCTTTAGACTCGCTAAAATAAAAAGCTTCTGCTTTCTTTGACCTACATTAGTATAACCTACATAAATATTAAATGGCAGCCATTATACTTTTATGATAAAATGAAATGGAAAATCTAGTGAAGTTACACAATTCGTAGAAACAACACTAGAACTACTTCTCAAAGGTGTAGACAGCAATATGAAGTAGTATATAATTACTTGGTTGTCTGGTGTAAGGCAAAATGTGTTCAAAGTAATTTCACTCAAAGCAAATTCTTGTTTTACTTCGAACAGGAAATTATTAAAAAATGGAAATAAGTAATTAAGTAAAGTATAATTGAGATACGTAAAATATGAAGCTATTAACAGTAAATTAAACAAATATATACAAATATAATAATTTGTAACTTAAAACTAAACTTATCTTATAAGAAATTATGAAATTTTTCTTATAAATTTATTAGGATCGCGATTTCGTGAACATTTTATTCTGATCCTCAGCCAGAGCCATCAACAACCTTGTTGCCAACGTTACAGTCGCTAGATGTCACTATGTTTTTGTCAGTATTACCAAAATCTGAAAATGAAACAAATTTAAAAACAGATTTGACTGCAGGTATTTCAAAATTTATTGCGACATGTTTATTTTTTAAAAGAAATATCTTTTTCCAAACCATTAAATCTATGGCACCATGTAATTGTTTTAATAATTGAACTTCAGGATTTATTTCATGGTTAAATGACCAAAAATGATCTGCTACGGCCGATTTATCAGTTTGTTTATACTTAATGTTACGAAAATTTTCTTTCGTTCTGGTTTCCAAATTACGTTTTGTCTTTCCAGTATAAACTTTATCACAATTGAAACAATTAAACTGATATATAGCAGATTTTTTATTACTGGGAATTTTATCTCTTTTGGAGAAATGCAGTAAAGTTTTAATACTATATTTATTTTCAGGAACTAAAGTTATACCAAAATCTTTAAAAAAAATGAAAATGTTTGTTAACCCAAGGATAGTAAGTTAATTGTTTAAAAACATCTTCTTTTATTTTTAAGGGTAGAAATATCATTAACAGTTTTTTGATATTCAAAGTTTTCAATTTTTATGTATAGTCTTTATTAAAATCATTAATTAAAGCAGTATAAATAATAAGTTTATATTATTTATTAAATTCATCTTTATTCAGGCGTATATTTATTAATCTATAAATCAAACTATTGAAAACAGCAAATTTATGTGAAAAAGGGTTAAAACTTTTACTTTTTATGTAACTATCAATATGAGTAGGTTTCCTATAAATACCAAAATTTAGTTTATCATTATTTCTTTATGTGTTTATCAGGAACAGCAAAAGTATGTCAACATATCTACACCAAGATTTAAAAATTAAACAGAATGCTTTAGGAAAATATGTTTATTTTAAAAAATAAACATCCCGTAATGAATTTTGAAATACCGGCAGTTGATTCTGTTTTTAAATTTATTTCATTTTCAGATTTTGCTAATACTGACAAAAGCATAGTGACATCTAGCGACCGTAACGTTGACAACGAGGTTTTTTAAGGCTTTGGCTGAGAATATGAATAAAATGCTCACGAAATCGCGATTCTAATCAATTTATAAGAAAACGTTCATCATTTCTTATAAGATAAGTGAAGTTTTATGTTACAAATCATTATATTTGTATATACCATTTAGATATTCGTAAATACCATAACCTCATAACATCTGAAGTCTACAGGCCTAAACAATCACAAATTCTATCAGAATATCTGGCATTTCGCTTGAAAATCTCGTTTGAAGAACACGTAGCTTTATCTCGTACAGTCTCTTGATATTTTACAAGCTCCAGCACTAACTAAACAATAGTATATGCCACACTTGATAAAAGTGGTTTTAGTTTGCTTGAAAGACTTCTAGGGCCTTCGTTTGCCAAACATTCGCTATTTTATCGTAATCTACTATTATACGTTCGGTTATACATTCACGCGTTTTAAATTAAAAGCCAAAAGTTGTGATTAAACGCACAGCGGGGTGCAGCTAAAATAACGAAAGGATTTGGGCGACAGTTTGAGCACAAGTACAGGGTGGCGCACGAAATGTCCTACATTGAAAACTGTTGATATATCTTTTAGTAAGCGAAGCATGTGAATATTATTTGTTTTACATTAATCATCGAAATGTGTATGGTCAGTGAGTGTGCAGTACATGTTGACGTAGCACGTCTTCGAGACGAACTGTGACGTTTCCGACCACTCTACGACACATGTCTTCTGTTATTCCCTGTGATAGCTGCTCGCATTTGTATTAGAGTGCGTGGTTTGTGGTCTCCTTCAAATATCCCAATAAGAAATAATCACAGGGATTAATAACCGCCCTGAAAACGTTCAGGATATCGATTGGACATCACACGGAGCCGAAATGTTGATGTAGGAAATCCAGAATAACGTTTGCTGTATGTGGACGAGCTCCATCTTTCATAAACCATTGAGTCTCCATTGGTAACCCTGTTGCATAAAGTTGCAGAAGAAAATTGTTCAGTAACATGTCCAAGTAACGCGCACTGTTAACTGTGTCGTTGGAAAAGATTGGCTTAATGATTTTCCATGGCTGGATATGGCACACCATATGCTAACCTTTTCTCTGTAATTTTCAATCTCGCCTACAACACCAAGAGGTTTTCGTGCCCTGCCAATTGACGCTACCGTTCAAATGAACGTAAACCTCATCAGAATACCACGGCATTATCATTTGCAATAGCCGAAGTCGCCGTATCTTGTCATGTTCCGTCAGTTTGTGCAACAATTTTGTATGGGAATCATTTCAGGTCAGCATGAAGTATTCTTGAAGCGAACGATGTGAGATGCCCATTTAAAATGAAGCTCATCTCGTGGATTTCCTGGGACTTCGTGTCAAAGCCGCTCTCAAAGCCTCGATATTCCCTGGAATACGGATTGTGTTGACATGAGGTCGCTTTTGCTCTAAAATATGGCCGTCAGTTACAAATTGTGTGGTTATTCTATACACAAGGAGCCCACATCGTACGAAAATGAACGCGAAAACGTGGTAGCGTCTCTGCTACGACCTTCGTTTCCGAGAAAAACAACAGTTTTCACTTTTTCTTCTAGCGTCAACCGGCCTTTGTCCGCCATTTTACTAAACTGAAGCGGTGGAATCGCGCATGCGCGTTATTGACAATATGTTGAACCATGCACGAACTGCGGCTAATTGTCACATCATTTCAGCTTTGCCAACCCCCAATTAACATATTTATTACAGAATTTCAATGAATTACATTTCGTGCGCCATCCTGTAGAATCCAAGGTAAAGACGTGTCTAATTAAAGTTAGAAATAATAAGAGGCAATGTCTATGTGTTTTATTGACTTGATAAACAAGTGATGAATTTGGTTCATTGTCTTTCTATAGCCGCACAGGCCAATTTCTTTAACGATACTTAAGCATTTCTGTTATACAAATTGTGTTTAAGGACTAACCAACATCGTACTCCTTTATGTCAGTAAATATGTACCACAATAAACTTGGCTTGTGTTTGAGCGTTGAGACAGACATAAAGGAGTGCAGTGTTATGGGAATGAATGTGAATTAATGTGGAGTATATGAACGATGATCGACTGGGTATCAATAGTGCGTCATTCAAGACGCCGCTTCTCCAACTACATGTACGCAGTTCCTAGCAAAGTCAGGAAGAAGCGTCGCCCCAAACGTAATTATCAAGCATATTCTTCGAGCTCTTCAGAGGATGTGCCATTCTGCGCTGGCTGTTGGTGCTGGTTCCCACAAGTAAGTTTACATTACCACAACCACTATCTTTCTTTCTTCTTCTTCTTTTGCAACTTAAGCTATGCTTTTCTTTTACTTGCGAGGCTTTATTCATGTCTAGCTAATCCTTCGCCATAGATTGCTCTCTGGTGTATCCACACAGCTCTCCTGTCACAAATGTCACCTTCTTCACACCAATAGTCCAGCAGGACTAGCCGCTCTTGTAGTCGCCACGGTGGTGCACCCTGTTTTATTTCTAAGGAATTTGTGTAATTGCATAAGTTGCTGTCTATTTAGTAACGCTTTGCAGATTGGAGTCAGATATGCAGACTCACTCCTTCCCATAGTTGGGATTCGAGTGTGTGTGCCCATACCATGCACCAATAAAACTGTCCAGATGCTCATTGGTCCGTTTACGGTTATGGTTACAAAATTAGCATTACAGTGCACTACCAGATATTTCCTAAAAGGCTCAGGAGCGAATCTCTGTCAATTTTAATTAAACACTATCTTTTTGGAAGGTGGACGATGTGATGGAGGCAAAACTTAAATACCTGTGCAATCAAGTACTTTGTTATTTTCACTTAATCACATGAATAACACTGTCCTGCAAAATAAAATTTTTGTTCGCCTGTTTGCGATTTCGAAGGTGATATTAACTTTCTTTAATGTGCCAAATTGAATGTTGCTTTCCATTTTTCTCTTTCACATAAGGTGTTCTTACAAATCACAAGACAAATCTTGAAAATACCGTTTTTGGTGTAAAGACACGTGCATTTCGTAGAAACTAAATACAGAATGCAACATTCGCGATATGGGACGTCATATTAACTAATTTAAATGTGCCAAATTGAATGTTGCTTTCCATTTTTCTCTTTCACATAAGCTGTTCTTACAAATCACAAGACAAATCTTGGAAATACCGTTTTTGGTGTAAAGACACGTGCATTTCGTAGAAACTAAATACAGAATGCAACATTCGCGATATGCGACGTCATATTAACTAATTTAAATGTGCCAAATTGAATGTTGCTTTCCATTTTTCTCTTTCACATAAGCTGTTCTTACAAATCACAAGACAAATCTTGGAAATACCGTTTTTGGTGTAAAGACACGTGCATTTCGTAGAAACTAAATACAGAATGCAACATTCGCGATATGGGACGTCATATTAACTAATTTAAATGTGCCAAATTGAATGTTGCTTTCCATTTTTCTCTTTCACATAAGCTGTTCTTACAAATCACAAGACAAATCTTGGAAATACCGTTTTTGGTGTAAAGACACGTGCATTTCGTAGAAACTAAATACAGAATGCAACATTCGCGATATGCGACGTCATATTAACTAATTTAAATGTGCCAAATTGAATGTTGCTTTCCATTTTTCTCTTTCACATAAGCTGTTCTTACAAATCACAAGACAAATCTTGGAAATACCGTTTTTGGTGTAAAGACACGTGCATTTCGTAGAAACTAAATACAGAATGCAACATTCGCGATATGCGACGTCATATTAACTAATTTAAATGTGCCAAATTGAATGTTGCTTTCCATTTTTCTCTTTCACATAAGCTGTTCTTACAAATCACAAGACAAATCTTGGAAATACTGTTTTTGGTGTAAAGACACGTGCATTTCGTGGAAAATAAATACAGAATGCAACATTCGCGATATGGGACGTCATATTAACTAATTTAAATGTGCTAAATTGAATGGTGTTTTCCATTAATTTCCACCGCGTAAGGTTATCTTACGAATCACAAAACACATTTGGAAAATACTGTTTTTGGTGTAAACACGCGTGCATTTAGTATAAACTAAATTCAGAATGCAAAATTTTCCATCTGAGAGGTCATATGAAACAACTTAAGGTGCTAAATTGAATGATGCTTTCCATTTATTTCTACCATGTAAGGTTTTATCACGAATCACAAAATAAATTTTGAAAATACCGCAAGTATATTGCCACCGATGGCATTGTTGTGCTACTGCGACAAAAGGGAGCAGAGTCGGGTGCGTGGGCAGGAGAGCTGGACGCTTGCCAAGAGAAAGAAAGAGACAGAGAGAGGCTCTGGAATTTTCTGTCTCTCTTGGCAAGCGTCCAGCTCTCCTGCCCACGCACCCGGCTCGGCTCCCTTTTGTCGCAGCAGCACAACAATGCCATCGGTGACAATATATAATGTTCAGTTTACGGTAAAACTATTAGAATTTTCGAAATGAGCGTTTGCTTCCATATAAGAAGTCTGTTTTCCTCAAAACCGGAAAAGTGTCGCAGGACAGTGTAATAATTACCTATAATTTGGCTTACCCACGATTTTATGCAAATTGTCTTCTTGTAAACAATACTTGAACACAGTTACCCTAAAGCCATTTGTGTCTCGCCCAACAATGTCCACGTTTCGCTTCCTCCTGATAGCTCAGGATCTCTGCCATGGATTTGCTGTTTTCGAGTTTTATTCAATTTCCCAAATTCAATCGACATACAACCAAACTAAAGAAACAAGTTATCTGATAATTGCCGCCCAATTAAAGACTTCTATCCAGCATTTCACGTTTCATGTTTTACGTTTGAAATTAGTGTTCAAGACTTACGTCTGTATTTCGGTAGGCGCTGGCGGAAGTCCTAACGACGGCCACTAGGTTTAGCTTTCCGGCGTTGAGTTCATTTTTTTTCTCAAGTTTAAGTGGCAGGATAGTATTTCTGTTCGGTGAGTTAACTCTACATTTCCATCTCAATGTTCATTTCATATCAATGTATGTCTCTGCATTGTGCATGTGTGTATCTTAGGAAGACATGAATGGGAAGACAAGACATGAGTAAAAGGTTCAATGAGACAAAAGACAGCGGAGTGGCAATATATAGGTTCATGGTGGTACAGTGAGAAGAATGACACGCCAATTCGCGAGGGCTGTATTTACACAATAGTGCAGATATTGTCCCCTTTCCCCTCTCCCTGGATACCATTCTTCTCGTCTGTAAACACTGCACTGATGTATTTGTGAGCACAGCTTCAAGGGCTAAGTGCTCTGTGTTCACAGTGTGCTGTGGAAGATGACGTTTATGCCATATTAGTACAAAGCAAGTGCTTTTTACACTGTTATCCACTTCCGCTCCCCCAGGTATCTCGGTACCTCTTTTCCATTGCAATGATGACACTCAACCACCCTCAGCGCAGCCTTTGCTCATGTCTAATCCTCGTAATTAAGCCCCGGCACGGGGTCCTTCTCCCATTCAGGGATTCCTAATAAATGTGTATTATGTTGTGTGTGATGTGTCGATTCCCGAGAGATGGCTGAATTCTGGGCATTGGCCAATACACTAAGTGTCCAAAACAAGAAGAAAAGGGGCAAAAATTGTCTAATGTACTGGACATTTAGTCTTATCTTTCAGGGAACTTACATGTTTTATGTTAAGGATATATAAAATAGCAAATTAAGGCATAAAGCGACAATAAAAGTTTTAAATAAATACTTTTGAGAAAATATATAGAAAGCATAAGCGGTTGTGGCAAAAGCCCAACCGAATCAATACTCACAGTGTGGATGCCTTAGCCCACAACATGCAACACCTAATTAAATAAATAAGTAAACAATTAAGAACTGCATAACTTAACGGTCTATTGTCCATTATTGTCCATTGGTTTGGTAACAATGTATTCGTATTGCTTATTGATGGCCCTTTATGTAATTTTGAAATATGTTTTTGTGCATCAACAAAAGAGGAAATTTACCTAGATGTGTAAGATAGAGAGGAAGTACTACTCAGACGAAATGCAAAATGTTGATAGTGATCGCATTTTTAAATGTAGACATAGGATTTTCCTAAGTTTTTGCAATAACAGAGCTTCAGGAAATTAGGATTCGAGAATAAAGATCCGTAATAAGTCATATTATTTTAGATCCTGAGATTTTGTCTAGTTTTTGAACTGACACTTCAATCAGTTTTCATTATCGGTTAATCGCATAGTTGTATTTTTCTTCAGACATCGTTGAGCTTACGATGTCGCTTTACTAATATGAACCACTTCTGTCATTCACTATCACTGTACTTTGTTTTCACGTTCGCTTCAACCTCCTCCGGGACGCAATGCCGCAAAGAAACACGCCTGACGCAGCTTCCTCTTCCGACAGTTCACTCATTAGGCAGTTGAACACAATCCTGTGCTAAAGCACTAACTACTACAGTCACCGCAAACACGAGAGAAGAACAGAGCCAGAAAGATACTCCGAGTAACTCATTCCACCGGACTCCCTGACTCCGTAACCCCGCGAGAGTGCTCACCTGCATAGCTCTAGGAAGATTCCCCACAATTCCAGAACGTTCGAAATGACGAAACGTCTAGAGGATTGTGATAATTTAACGCTTGTTCTGTGCAGAACGCGCACTAATACGTTTATGCTCCGACTGCCCGGCACCGACCTCTCAATAAGCTTGTGTCCGAGCAATTGCGTGTTAAAATGAAGAACAATTTTTTCCATAACATTGTCAATAAGTGATGTAAAGTATTTCGTAATACTTGCAGGAAAATGCGGCATTTTAAACCCCTTCCTACCAAATGACAGTCGTAATACTTCTTTTGGAAATTTGTTAATGAATTAATTAACAATGTCTTACAAATTCGTGATCATACTACATCTGTAAGCATTGGATTTTTCCCAATATTACTTGCTTGTTGTAATATGCCTTAATATTTCGTGTTTTTTTCTCTTTTATTTTGGAAGGTTTGTTTGCCACATGTGTCTAATTTAAAACGTGCACAATGATGATATATAATGCTTTTGGAGGAACAGGCACCAGAAAATCTTCACTATCAGAAATTAGTCTTATTGCTGATGGAACACTAGGATATTTGACACTCTATTTATTTCTTCTAAAACGCCTTTGATCATCGCATTACAGAAATCAGCCATTTAAATGGTTAGATTGTTCTGTCCATACCATGGACACAATACATGGCAAAGATTTGCGTGTACCGTGTAGCCATTGATTAGAATCAGTTTTGAATGATATGCAGCGAACATGGGGCGCACAATCCTTATCTTGATCTCCCAGAGACACCCCAAAGTGTAATGAATATATTGTGACTTTGTGGGTTCGTAGAATTAAAAGGCCGAGTTGCAGGAATTAAAAATCTCCCTTATTTTTGTAGAAATGCTCTTATAAATTTCAGCAGCATTACGTTACATACACCATCAGTTTACCAAGGTCGATGGCAATAAACAGTGACAGCAGATTAGCTCTCGTTACAACAACACAGCTGACTGTCTCTCATTTCACAACTACTCTGCTTACTCACTCTTGTTTACAACTAACTCATCACTAGCCATGGCTTCTTTTTATACACCCATTCATGATTACCAGACTGTTCTGTCAATCACTAGATGTTCCTGGAAAACAAGGCATCTAATGACGTAATCAGAATATTCTACCACATTCTAGATGCGTAACTTAATCTATGCCGGCAAGTCCTTTACCTCAGTTATCTTTTGCTTGTCAGCGCTTGTTTACAATAGCCGCGCTATCATTAACTGCTTAACAAGGCTCATTATTACCATGAAACTTTATCCGCCGACTGTTTTCTTATTTGTGCCGAAACTTATGCCTGTTGCCGTGACAATATTCTTTTAGTTATTATTGTTATTTTTTCCCCGCAATTTAAGGATGAATTGTACCCACACATATCAAAAGTTATTCGGAACATTAATACACTTCCTACGTTTGCTCTTATCTATATCTATAAAATTACTTTAGCACTGCGAATGAATTACATTACACTTTCACAGCTAAATATGAACTGAAACAGAATCCAAAATGTGATCCAAACAACACATATGAAAAGACCACCCAGTGGAGTACCCAAGATATACACATCTTTTTATTTACTCAGTGAAATGAAAGATAGATGGAGAGGAGCATGATAAAGCTGCGTTGGCTCTGAAGCTGAGGGCCATAAATCGATAAATTATTAAGTTTAGGAAGCTTTTCCATTATAGAAAACAAAGTAAGACTATTAAGAGTAACTAAAGACTATAGTAACACAACTACACTATTACTTATCTTATTTACAATCCTTTGGGACCGGTTTCGAAACAACTCTGTTTCATTTTCAACCTGTCAACGGCCACTGACTGACTGACTTTGGCCCAAGTGTTTAGTTATTCTTAATACTTAGTTTACTTCACTGTCAGCAGCTTCAGCTGTAAGATGTATTTAAGTCTTTATAATAAGTTGTAAAGTTCTGTATCAGTAATATTTTATCAGTTTAATTTTAATTTCAGTCGGATACATCTATTTAAATACGATTTTTAAAGTAGGCTCTAAAATTAAATTTACTGATAAACCTTACCTGATGGAAAATATTACTTCTTATTTGGAATAATGTGCATTCTACAGGTATAAAAATGTTATTTAATAATAAAATAGCTATTTTTAAATAAGTTAATAGAGTTGGTATAATACCCCATTTCTGTAAAAACTTACAAAGAAGAATAAGAGTAAGAACATTTCAAAAACATTGTGTGATACAGCATTTTAAGTAATTTTTGGAATGAGCCAGTCATTTTGCATAAGAATTTGCCTATTTTATTTCGGGTACATAAACCACGTTTCGTAGTGTAACCTCTCTGATGTACACACAATTTTCACTTCTTACATGGAGCTGCACGCCGATTCTCGACACAACTCAATACTCGAAGGCAAACTACTTCGCTGCCTGTTCCACTGCCTGCCGATTCCTAATCGCAGAGCCACACAATAGTAATAAGACTCGCTTCTAGCTTTGGGACGCCAACCAGTGGTCGCCCGGAATGCTGTCACTCTTCTACCCTCCAGTCAATAAAAAACAAGGCGGAGCGATAGCTCAGTTAATCTGTATTAGCCTACTTGATGAACAAAAATAAGTTGGGATACATTCACTGCGTTGTAGGGTCTTCACATGTCTGAGTTCTTTTAACTAATATTCCATACTTACCGTTATTGTTGCTGTGTATCGCAAGTTGACATTCTCTCACTAGTGCGATAAGTATTTCTCCATAGCAATAAATATAAGCGATGCACGTTCTAAAATCTAACATTTATCTTCAATTATATTTAGTAATATTTCTTAACTACTAAAGTTCAGATTGATATAAATACACATAGTGCAAAAAATAATGTGCAACACACATGTAGTAAGTACATAGCGGAATCTGGAGAATTGAAAAAAATTGGTGCAAGCGCCTCGTGTTTTTAAACCTTTCCTCGTTCCGTATACATTAGAGTCGCAATATACTATTATTAACGACATTTTTCATTGACATGTTCATATCAACGCCACCGATATGCCGGAATTTTGACCCACAGGAATACTTTTACGTGCAAGCACGTCTACTGACATGTGACTGTCGCTTTTGAATAAAAGGAATAAGCTGTTCATTGATAAGGAGCAAACTCTGGTCTTCCTGTTCGACAACAAATTCTCTACCTTGGCTATGCAATGTAACACCCCGACCGTAAGCTGTCCTTTGCTTTAGGCCATGATACCTCGGTCCACCTCTAATGCTACGTCTTGCTTCCATAGCAACGTATTCTAATTGTTTTAACAAAGTAGGCTAACAATACACAGCGCAACTGAATACCCAAGAAAACTATTTTCCGCACACAACTAGCGATAACTGATATGAGGAGTATGTGATTCACCAGTGTAACCAATCTGGCAACCTTTGTTTACGTTACCATAGCAACGAACTTCCCCTCTTATTCGTCGCCTTCCTTCTTTGATGACCTTCACATATATTCTTTTAAAAATCAGACTGTAATCAGAGAAATTAGAGGAGGAGTTGCTATGAGCACTTTAGTTGTGGCATCAGTCGATTGTGAAACTTGTCCAAGTTATCTTAATATATTACATTACTAAATTTTCGTATGGCATGTAGGCTATGAGGTTTCCATTATAAAACTTTTTTAAACGAGAATTTGTACGAGTATGTCGTTTTCATTTGTGTATAATGAGACATAAAACATTTTTGTTACATTAAATGACAATTTCAGAGGAAATTACAAAGTACATACGAAAGACTACAAAACACATGAGCATATTTTCGCTCGGCGTTTGTTTAATTATTCCGAGTACTGTCAAGTGCCGTGACTGATGTGGTTGCCGACGTAATGTGACGTAGTTGAACTTGGATGGCGCAGTGATGAAATGTTTAGGAGGAAGCGCATTCTTCCTTCAACCAAGTAAAAAATATACAAGAGGCACTTAAAAAATAATGGCAGCCCCAAACAGCTGGCGCATGTACTTGTTAATTTGGTTAAGCATTTTGCGGAAGAATTATGGTCCTTAACTCAGTAGATTTATATATATATCTCACTGAGTTAGCACGTCAAAGTGTAAACTCGCAAACTAAGTCTCATATCTGTAAATCTGCTATCAATCTATAAATGTACGTGTGGCACAGACTGATCTATAGCCTGCACTTGCTGGCTGATTATGTGTTTATGAAAATGGCTAAACAACATTTTAAGATGAATAATGCCTAACCTTCATAGTATTATGGATCATTTTTCAAAAACACTAATTGATAGTATGTTTTACTCAACTCTGAGGTAACCAAGTTCATCTTTTTAAACAGAATGTGGTAGTATAACAGTATTTTTGGTTGTAATTTACGTGCTCCAACGTTAAGTCATATCGGACGATGAATGAAATGATGCTCAAATGAGTCCAGGGTCCATGGAGCTTAGAATTACCCCACATTCGTCTTTCAGGATAAGGGAAAACCCCGGAGGAAAACTTATCCAGGTAACTCATCCTAACCGAGATTCGAACTCGGGACCTCTTGAACGTGAGGCAGACACAGTATAAAGGTAGATCAGACAACTTTGAGAGTGTTCGCCTGCATGCTGTAAAAGTTTCATGGCTATATATCAAATCATTCTTCAGATAATATATTATGAAGTTACTAATTGTAATTCTGAAGAAATATGTATTTTAGTTTCCCGTTAAGCATGTCCCAGTGCTGTATGCCCCCCTGTCGAGAAGATTCTCGTTTTTCTATACACATGGTGACTGTAATTACTGAAAGTAGTTTGCAGTAATTTGTAAACAGTGGACTTCGTTACTGCCATTAGTAATGTGTCCGTGTTGTCTTTAATTCGTATCGTTGCTGTTCTATGGGTGTATAGGGTTTGATTGGGAGGTCCGCCTTTCACAAGTTGATTATTGTAAGTTTACTGCGCCAAGCCTCATGTTGGGCGCCACATTTGGTCCGAATCCCGATGTACGTTGTTAAACCCCTGGATCTTTCCTTACCTTTGATGCGCTGCAAGTCTTTCCTTCGTTTGGTTTGGCCGTCTCAAAGGTCATTTCTGGACCAAGTGGCGTACCGTCAGGGTCAGACCGCCTCTCGGCATCGGCGACCCCTTCTACGGAAATATTAAGGGCAAAGTGTAAATTGTGTTGCTAGTTATGGTAAAGACTTCAGAGAAAGCTTTACCAAATTTATACAGTTCTGCAGTTTGTCCCAAATGTGCACTGTATACTAGGGGCCTTCGTTTGAGTCCCAATATGGACACTTAGATTATTTCCGCCAGAGAGATTAATTGCCTTAGAGAGCTGAAATAAAGCTTATATGTAATATTACAATTATTTCTGACTATTACTGACTACTGCTGGTCTTCATTACTCTCTATTACGCTTAAATTAGCGGTGTAAATTGGAAGTAGTACACAATAGCAGTTTTAGAACTTGTAAAAATCTTAGGGGCTAAGGCATGTAGTTCGATTACTAGTTCAGCGTAAACGAATTTAACGTGGAATAGTTCTAGAACAAGTAAAGATAAAGTGAAAGCACCAAGGAGCTAGATACCGCGGTCCTGAATGTTTGATTACATTGTGACTTATGTCGCTAGAAGCTTCAGCCGAATTTCGAACGTTCGATTTAAATATCTTCCAAAATATACGTATTATAGGCCCACCATAAACGAAACAGAGTTTGAATAGATCTGAAAAAAGCTCCAGAAAAACTATTAGATATTACTCAAGAAATAATGTAATGTCTTTCCCCATTGCTAATAACGTTTTATTAAAATCGTATTGCCTACTTTCAATAAGAACAGCAAGGAAGACGGGAGAGAGAAGCGCAAGAAGAAGATGGAGAACAAGAAGAAGAAGAAGGTCTTGAAGCAGAAAAGCGCCTGGAAAATATTAATCTATTAACTAAAAGGGGGTGGGAAATCACCTACATTACTGTTTAAATAAATAAATAATCCATAACATCCCTTAAGAACAAGGACCTGCTACCTTCTGGTGGGATCAGCTCGGTCGTTTCTTACAGCAAATCCCTGAAAGATACCAGTTCTTTGTCTATCCTTAATACTGTATAGTTATATCTAGAAATGACTGTCCATTTTCACTGTCACTTTCACTTTAGAGCTGCTATCACTTGCATCCATTGATGTCTGTCTTTTGCCGTTCTAATCCACTTTGCATCTAGCCCATTCTTGAACTCTTGGGACGTCCTCTGCTTCTCCTCCGTTGTCGCACGTCCCATTCTGTTATGGCATATGCCCATCTGTCTTGACGTCTTGCCCATTGCCATTTGATCCTCTTCGCTCTGGTGGGCTTTTTCTTCGCAACACGTCATTCTTCACTTCATGTTCACGGTCTTCCTTTGCATCTTCCGTGGGGCGTGTTTGTGTTAACTATTCGCAGGTTACAACAACGCCTAAGTACCTACAAATAGGAAGTAGTCTTGGTTAGTATGGATTTGTCAAATCTAACATTCTAGAAGCCAGATGTTCCGTTTCTTCTCCCACAGAACGGTGTACCTTTAATCGTCGTGTTTATGTTATTCCAATTTTAATGTCTATTGGGTAAAAGGGGGGAAAGATGAAACCGAATATTAAAAAATTGGAATTATATAAAGGAAAAAACGAAAGTACACAGGCGGATGTTGAAGATGTTGGTTACAAGGATATAGACGCTCAAATCAATTACTTGTATCTTCTAGGAAAGGGAGACGTTTGCTGTAGTATGGGATATGGTGTAATAGCAGCGCATTATGAGACAAGAATCACCTATATAGTTGTAAACTCCTATACACCGCGCTAAAATGCGGCCGATTTGTAGGGAATTGCATAATAAATAAAATTGCTTATACAATTTATTTATTTATTTATTTATTTATTTATTTATTTATTTATTTATTTATTTATTTATTTATTTATTTATTTATTTATTTATTTATTTATTTATTTATTTATTTATTTATTTATTTATTTATTTATTTATTTATTTATTTATTTATTTATTTATTTATTTATTTATTTATTTATTTATTTATTTATTTATTTATTTATTTATTTATTTATTTATTTATTTATTTATTTATTTATTTATTTATTTATTTATTTATTTATTTATTTATTTATTTATTTATTTATTTATTTATTTATTTATTTATTTATTTATTTATTTATTTATTTATTTATTTATTTATTTATTTATTTATTTATTTATTTATTTATTTATTTATTTATTTATTTATTTATTTATTTATTTATTTATTTATTTATTTATTTATTTATTTATTTATTTATTTATTTATTTATTTATTTATTTATTTATTTATTTATTTATTTATTTATTTATTTATTTATTTATTTATTTATTTATTTATTTATTTATTTATTTATTTATTTATTTATTTATTTATTTATTTATTTATTTATTTATTTATTTATTTATTTATTTATTTATTTATTTATTTATTTATTTATTTATTTATTTATTTATTTATTTATTTATTTATTTATTTATTTATTTATTTATTTATTTATTTATTTATTTATTTATTTATTTATTTATTGTTTACTTACTTACTTACTTACTTACTTACTTACTTACTTACTTACTTACTTACTTACTTACTTACTTACTTACTTACTTACTTACTTACTTACTTACTTACTTACTTACTTACTTACTTACTTACTTACTTACTTACTTACTTACTTACTTACTTACTTACTTACTTACTTACTTACTTACTTACTTACTTACTTACTTACTTACTTACTTACTTACTTACTTACTTACTTACTTACTTACTTACTTACTTACTTACTTACTTACTTACTTACTTACTTACTTACTTACTTACTTACTTACTTACTTACTTACTTACTTACTTACTTACTTACTTACTTACTTACTTACTTACTTACTTACTTACTTACTTACTTACTTACTTACTTACTTACTTACTTACTTACTTACTTACTTACTTACTTACTTACTTACTTACTTACTTACTTACTTACTTACTTACTTACTTACTTACTTACTTACTTACTTACTTACTTACTTACTTACTTACTTACTTACTTACTTACTTACTTACTTACTTACTTACTTACTTACTTACTTACTTACTTACTTACTTACTTACTTACTTACTTACTTACTTACTTACTTACTTACTTACTTACTTACTTACTTACTTACTTACTTACTTACTTACTTACTTACTTACTTACTTACTTACTTACTTACTTACTTACTTACTTACTTACTTACTTACTTACTTACTTACTTACTTACTTACTTACTTACTTACTTACTTACTTACTTACTTACTTACTTACTTACTTACTTACTTACTTACTTACTTACTTACTTACTTACTTACTTACTTACTTACTTACTTACTTACTTACTTACTTACTTACTTACTTACTTACTTACTTACTTACTTACTTACTTACTTACTTACTTACTTACTTACTTACTTACTTACTTACTTACTTACTTACTTACTTACTTACTTACTTACTTACTTACTTACTTACTTACTTACTTACTTACTTACTTACTTACTTACTTACTTACTTACTTACTTACTTACTTACTTACTTACTTACTTACTTACTTATTTATTTATTTATTGTTTATTTATTTATTTACTTACTTACTTACTTACTTACTTACTTACTTACTTACTTACTTCCTTACTTACTTACTTACTTACTTATTTATTTATTTATTTATTTATTTATTTATTTATTTATTTATTTATTTATTTATTTATTTATTTATTTATTTATTTATTTATTTATTTATTTATTTATTTATTTATTTATTTATTTATTTATTTATTTATTTATTTATTTATTTATTTATTTATTTATTTATTTATTTATTTATTTATTTATTTATTTATTTATTTATTTATTTATTTATTTATTTATTTATTTATTTATTTATTTATTTATTTATTTATTTATTTATTTATTTATTTATTTATTTATTTATTTATTTATTTATTTATTTATTTATTTATTTATTTATTTATTTATTTGTTTATTTATTTATTTTCAGTCCTATAGTATACACAAAACAGTGTTTTATAGACCATGTCAATTTATAATACAAAATAATTATTACATAAAATAACACTATACACATATAAACAATTGTTCTTAAGACCACATCAGTCATGTGATAAAGAATACAAATTTATAAAACTGACCTAAATATTGACATACTATTATGTCAAAAACTCAACTACGCTTAAAATGTGATTAATTTCCATTATGGATAAGAAACTCATCTTCATTATAAAAACAATGGGTTAACAAATACATTTTGACGTCTTTTTTAAAGATATTTCTGTCTAAAAACTTATAAACGAAGGTATATACACAACACGTTCTCATAGAAACATCAAATAAGCACACTGTCGACACTGTCACGCTCAAGAGGTCTCGAGTTTGGATCTTGGTCAGGGTGAGCTGTCTTAATAAGGCTCGTTTTCCAGAGTTTTTCCTTATCCTGAAAAATGACTATTAGGTAGTGGCGGCTCGTAGAATAAACATGTGGGTGTTCTCAAGAGCTACACTTAAAATGCACACTAGAACAATCTGCCAGTGCTACCACTACTACTACTAGTGAGTGCTAGCTCAAACGCCCTACAACATTTTATACAATCTATTAGACTAGAAAGAATGTATGAACTTGCTCATTGTGTCGCTTTACTGACAGTCTGAGTACCAAACATGGCGAACTGAATACATGCATTCTTATGTGAGTGTGAATTCTCGTGCTTCTTTATCTTTTTACTGAGATGTACCAAGTCGCCACATCCCACTTTTGTCCAATTACTCACTTCAGAGCGAAACATAAGACCCACATTTCTAATACTACAACCGCATAGCCATTTACTGGTTGTGTATACATTGTTGTTGAATTTGCGCCTGTAACACGCTCAACTGCGGACGTCCTAGTCACTTTATTACAACATTTCCGTCGTAAGTCAATTTATCTGTTTTACTTCTTAAAACGGAATCTACGGAGTTCATAGCTGCCTCTTGAGAGAAGTTCAACAGTCATAAAGATTCGAAAACCTCGTGATTGGTCGCTGCACAGAACAAAGAATAATTGCTTTGCTCTAAAGCACTAGTTGTACTTGATGTACTAGGAAACTCACAATTGTCTCACCTACTGATCACCTACAAACTCACAGTGTTTAAAACAAAGCATCTGTTTAGAAACTGGACTGTAACAACACCCCGTATTCAAAGCAACAATAGCTGGAGTTGTAAACATTATTTGTATTTGGAGATAGTTCCAGTTATACTCTATAGATAGTAGCACTTCCCAGAGATGACAGTGCACATCGTACGTAACTGTGCTATGATCTGGGCGTACCCAACCAGTGTCTGTCTGTAGCATTTGTCGTCTACGCATGCGCAAGGCTTTAAACGTTACATGATGGTGTGCTAGCTGCAACGTTGTCACATACTCATGCTATTGCCGTCTAAAGGAGTGAGCGCGGTGAATACAAATAACGAATGAAAAGAGGAAAAGGGCTTCTATAAGACAAATATTGGGGGGGTTCACGTGCTCTTGTGTTCCTAAACAGCAGCCGCCCCTGCTATCATGTAGTCAGTGGGCTAGAGATATTTGAACCGTCCTATATGACGTAACCGATTTAACTGATGCTAAATCTTATTATTTTTATTCTGAGAAAAAGAAATCAGTTGAAGAGTCTCTAACACTTATAATAGAGAAATTGTGTTAGTCCAAAAACCGATTGAAGTTAAATGGAGCACTAATTAACCTGATATAAACCTATATGAGGTTTAGGAGTAAAGTATTTCCTGTGTACTTCAATTGCCATCAAAATACAAAAACATGTCGAGAAAAATATATGAACTGGGTAGAAAGGAAGTAGAATTATAATAAGGGTGCCAAACGTCCATTAGTCATGCGAGAATACATTTAGATAAGCGCTGCTAAACGATAAGAGGGTTAACGTAGCATTACGTGCACGTTAGATGCAAGTGTACAAGATGTCTATCATGTGCACAAATTATTCTTGAAATAATCCTAATTACCTAATAGGTACATTTGGAAAATTTCTAAGCTCAAAGTAAATATGAGTAACTAAAAGGGCAGGCAGACAAATGAGTGGTTTTAACTACCCTTTACTATCAATACTGGGCACTAGTAGGTATTGCATTTCAACCAAAAATTGGAGACTACAATTCCACAGAAAATGCAGATTTTGAGGCACCCTTCACGTCAAAGGAAAGAGGTTTAGAAAAACGATAGTGAGTGTATAACCAAAAAAGAAAGTTGCTTAAATTGCAAACTTGGTACATCAGTTGAGCAGCTTGTGTGGTTTCTGCCATAAATAATGGACAGCGATATTTCAATGGGAACACGATTTGTGACTCTGTGATTTCACAGAACTAACTACGCATGTGTTTGTGTATGTGAACTGCAAATGGCTGTAAATACCAAATATGGTACTTATCTGCTACAAGATGGACAAACTCAAAAATGTATATTTCGTTAAAAGACAGTTTATGTCAAATACATTTGTTTCCGGAGTGAACGGATGAGATCCTAAGTTTAAGTAGCTTGAACTTTGCAGTATTTTTTACTTTTATCAAATGTGAAGTTGTTATTCTTTTTTTATCTTTCCTGGCTATCCAAATAAAATAAGATGCTAAACCAAAGCATAGCGACCAGGTGTTCCTTTGCTGACATTGTGTGTGCAAATATTGATATAACGAGGCCCCGCCCCTTGCATATCGATCCGGAATACTTAACTAAATACAAACAGAAGAATAGAAGCAACAAATCGCTTTGGTTAATTATTTATCGCGGCTGACATGAAGTACATGAATAATTTGTTGAAATATGAAAGGATAGTCATGCGAATGAAGTTCACTCGGTAGAGTAGATGGTACCGTATCTGCCTCACGTTCAAGAGGTCCCGCGTTCGAATCTCGGTCAGGGTGAGTTATCTGGATAAGGGTTTTTACAGGGTTTTCCCTTGTCCTGAAAGACGAATGTCAGGTAACTTATGGAGCCCGGGCTCATTTGAGCCTCATTTGACCCACTCCATTCATCGTCCAATATGACTTAAAGTTGGGGGACATAAATTACAAAAAAGAAGTTCATAAGATCTTTAAACCAATGACATTGAGCGGGCAGTGAAGCTTTTCTAAATGCAGATTAAATCTCAAAATGTATCCGTAAATAAATAGCAGCAAATGGCGTTTCGGAAGCGTGCTGCTCTCATACATTATATTACTTCTGCAAATGCCACAAAAATTGTCAGAAAAAGAAGCATTTCCAAAAGTTTGATTTATAATAACCGTAATGATACATTCAGAACAAACTGACAAAAGCAATGAAGCCCTCCGTCCATCTGTCCGCCCGTGCCTGCTGGCAAGCTGCCAACCTCAGTAGGGTTTTACCGCAGATAGGAAGTTTTAGGATGTGGTTTTATAGGGTGACTTCGAGAATTTAGGTTTGTAATGAGAAGGAGGGTGCTACTTACAAACGGCTCCAAACGGAAACGTAAACGACTCCAAAAAAACAACCTTTTTTCGGCTGGGAAAGTGTTGGTGACTGTTTTCTGTAATAGTCATGGAGTTATCTTAATCGATTATTTTCAAAGAGGAAAAGCCATAGAGGAGCATACTACGCACCATTACTTGACAAGCTGAGGTCACAAGTTGCGGAAAAACGACCACATTTGCAGAAAAAGAAATTTCTGTTTCACCAAGATAACGCACCGTCTCACATCTCAGCAGTTGCAATGGCGAAAATACACGAATTACGATTTGAACCACTTGACTCACCAGATCTAGCCCCAAGCGACTTCTTTTTGTTCCCTCATCTGAAAATTGCGCTCGGAGGACAGAGATTTTCGCCAAATGAAGAGGCAGTCGCCTTCGTGAACAACTATTTTACAGAGAAAAACGCCGAGTACTATTTGGACGTGTTACAGAGATGGGAGCATCGCTGGGAGAAGTGTGTAGAGTTACAAGGAGACTATGTTGAAAAACGCCGAGTACTATTTGGACGGGTTGCAGAGATGGGGGCATCGCTGGGAGAAGTGTGTAGAGTTACAAGGAGACTATGTTGAAAAACGCCGAGTACTATTTGGACGGGTTACAGAGATGGGAACATCGCTGAGAGAAATGTGTAGAGTTACAAGGAGACTATGTTGAAAAACGCCGAGTACTATTTGGACGGGTTACAGAGATGGGAACATCGTTGGGAGAAGTGTGTAGAGCTACAAGGAGACTATGTTGAAAAACGCCGAGTACTATTTGGACTGGTTACAGAGATGGGAACATCGCTAGGAGAAGTGTGTAAAGTTACAAGGAGACTATGTTGAAAAACGCCGAGTACTATTTGGATGGGCTACAGAGATGGGAACATCGCTGGGAGAAGTGTGTAGAGTTACAAGGAGACTATGTTGAAAAACGCCGAGTACTATTTGGACGGGTTACAGAGATGGGAACATCGTTGGGAGAAGTGTGTAGAGCTACAAGGAGACTATGTTGAAAAACGCCGAGTACTATTTGGACTGGTTACAGAGATGGGAACATCGCTAGGAGAAGTGTGTAGAGTTACAAGGGGACTATGTTGGAAAACGCCGAGTACTATTTGGATGGGCTACAGAGATGGGAACATCGCTAGGAGAAGTGTGTAAAGTTACAAGGAGACTATGTTGAAAAACGCCGAGTACTATTTGGATGGGCTACAGAGATGGGAACATCGCTAGGAGAAGTGTGTAAAGTTACAAGGAGACTATGTTGAAAAACGCCGAGTACTATTTGGATGGGCTACAGAGATGGGAACATCGCTAGGAGAAGTGTGTAAAGTTACAAGGAGACTATGTTGAAAAACGCCGAGTACTATTTGGACGGGTTACAGAGATGGGAACATCGCTGGGACAAGTGTGTAGAGTTACAAGGAGACTATGTTGGAAAACGCCGAGTACTATTTGGACGTGTTACAGAGATGGGAACATCGCTGGGAGAAGTGTGTAAAGTTACAAGGAGACTATGTTGAAAAACGCCGAGTACTATTTGGATGGGCTACAGAGATGGGAACATCGCTAGGAGAAGTGTGTAAAGTTACAAGGAGACTATGTTGAAAAACGCCGAGTACTATTTGGACTGGTTACAGAGATGGGAACATCGCTGGGAGAAGTGTGTAAAGTTACAAGGAGACTATGTTGAAAAACGCCGAGTACTATTTGGACGGGTTACAGAGATGGGAGCATCGCTGGGACAAGTGTGTAAAGTTACAAGGAGACTATGTTGAAAAACGCCGAGTACTATTTGGACGGGTTACAGAGATGGGAGCATTGCTGGGAGAAGTGTGTAAAGTTACAAGGAGACTATGTTGAAAAACGCCGAGTACTATTTGGACTGGTTACAGAGATGGGAACATCGCTGGGAGAAGTGTGTAAAGTTACAAGGAGACTATGTTGAAAAACGCCGAGTACTATTTGGACGGGTTACAGAGATGGGAACATCGCTGGGAGAAGTGTGTAAAGTTACAAGGAGACTATGTTGAAAAACGCCGAGTACTATTTGGACGGGTTACAGAGATGGGAGCATTGCTGGGAGAAGTGTGTAAAGTTACAAGGAGACTATGTTGAAAAACGCCGAGTACTATTTGGACTGGTTACAGAGATGGGAGCATCGCTGGGACAAGTGTGTAAAGTTACAAGGAGACTATGTTGAAAAACGCCGAGTACTATTTGGACGGGTTACAGAGATGGGAGCATTGCTGGGAGAAGTGTGTAAAGTTACAAGGAGACTATGTTGAAAAACGCCGAGTACTATTTGGACTGGTTACAGAGATGGGAACTTCGCTGGGAGAAGTGTGTAAAGTTACAAGGAGACTATGTTGAAAAACGCCGAGTACTATTTGGACGGGTTACAGAGATGGGAACATCGCTGGGAGAAGTGTGTAAAGTTACAAGGAGACTATGTTGAAAAACGCCGAGTACTATTTGGACGGGTTACAGAGATGGGAGCATTGCTGGGAGAAGTGTGAAGTTACAAGGAGACTATGTTGAAAAACGCCGAGTACTATTTGGACTGGTTACAGAGATGGGAACATCGCTGGGAGAAGAGTGTAAAGTTACAAGGAGACTATGTTGAAAAAAAAACTCTAAAAATGTGTTGTATCTTTATTAGGTCGGAAACTTTTGATACCACTCTCGTACTCATATGAAATAATATTTTAGTAAATTCTCGGTCGTATTCATATAAAACCCGTTAAAGCTGTAAAACTTGCTAATGAATAACAACAGTTTTTCGAGTATGTTAACTGTGTGGGAAGGGATTTACAGAAGAGACCTGGTGGCTGCATGACTGCGATCATTTCAGTGGAGAATATCGAGAAAGTCCACATAATAGTGTAAAGCGTTCAGTTAAATCATATTGTGATACGGTAATGGTTCATATGCGGCGTATTGAAGCCAGGTGTTCAGTGTTGGGAAAAGTAATGTTACGGTTTCTCCAAAAAAAAAATCATGTTGAACAATAAACAAGATATAAGGATGATAATATACGATGTTGTTCAATAAAGAATGATCATGAATTTTACGGTCATAATTTTTTGCAATAAAATTCAATCTTATTATATTCTGTTAGCTTAATGTGAAACAATAATGCCGTGGTAGTTTCATTGTTGGCAAGTTCAGACATGTTCAGTATCGCCTACCACTGCAGTGGAGGTAATATGCAGCTAAAGTTGATGTTAGAGGAAGATACGGAGTTTCTTTCAAACGTAATCACTGCTGATGAAACTTGGCTACATCATTTTGATCCTGAGAGCAAACAGCAAAGCTCAGTGTGGAAATCTCCTTCATCACCAACCCCCAAAAAAGCAAAAGTGATTGCTTCTGCTCGGAAAGTTATGGTCATCTCATTCTTTGATATTCATGGAATGGTTTATCAGCATGTTGTACCTGCACACACATCAGTAACTGGACAATACTACAGGGATGTCCTGAAAACATTGCAAGTACATATCAGGCGCAAAAGACCACATTTCCGTGACGCAGGCGGGATGCTGCAGCTTGTTGTACCTGCACACACATCAGTAACTAGACAAATACTACAGGGATGTCCTGAAAACATTGCAAATCCATATCAGGCGCAAAAGACCACATTTCCGTGACGCAGGCGGGATGCTGCAGCTTGTTGTACCTGCACACACATCAGTAACTAGACAAATACTACAGGGATGTCCTGAAAACATTGCAAGTCCATATCAGACGCAAAAGACCACATTTCCGTGAAGCAGGCGGGATGCTGCAGCTTGTTGTACCTGCACACACATCAGTAACTGGACAAATACTACAGGGATGTCCTGAAAACATTGCAAGTCCATATCAGACGCAAAAGACCACATTTCCGTGAAGCAGGCGGGATGCTGCAGCATGTTGTACCTGCACACACATCAGTAACTGGACAAATACTACAGGGATGTCCTGAAAACATTGCAAGTCCATATCAGGCGCAAAAGACCACATTTCCGTGAAGCAGGCGGGATGCTGCAGCTTGTTGTACCTGCACACACATCAGTAACTAGACAAATACTACAGGGATGTCCTGAAAACATTGCAAGTCCATATCAGGCGCAAAAGACCACATTTCCGTGAAGCTGGTGGGATGATGCAGCATGTTGTACCTGCACACACATCAGTAACTGGACAATACTACAGGGATGTCCTGAAAACATTGCAAGTCCATATCAGGCGCAAAAGACCACATTTCCGTGAAGCAGGCGGGATGCTGCAGCTTGTTGTACCTGCACACACATCAGTAACTGGACAATACTACAGGGATGTCCTGAAAACATTGCAAGTCCATATCAGGCGCAAAAGACCACATTTCCGTGAAGCTGGTGGGATGGTGCAGCATGTTGTACCTGCACACACATCAGTAACTGGACAATACTACAGGGATGTCCTGAAAACATTGCAAGTCCATATCAGACGCAAAAGACCACATTTCCGTGAAGCTGGTGGGATGGTGCAGCATGTTGTACCTGCACACACATCAGTAACTGGACAAATACTACAGGGATGTCCTGAAAACATTGCAAGTCCATATCAGACGCAAAAGACCACATTTCCGTGAGGCAGGCGGGATGCTGCAGCATGTTGTACCTGCACACACATCAGTAACTGGACAAATACTACAGGGATGTCCTGAAAACATTGCAAGTCCATATCAGACGCAAAAGACCACATTTCCGTGAAGCTGGTGGGATGGTGCAGCATGTTGTACCTGCACACACATCAATAACTGGACAAATACTACAGGGATGTCCTGAAAACATTGCAAGTCCATATCAGGCGCAAAAGACCACATTTCCGTGAAGCAGGCGGGATGCTGCAGCAAGTTGTAGCTGCACACACATCAGTAACTGGACAAATACTACAGGGATGTCCTGAAAACATTGCAAGTCCATATCAGGCGCAAAAGACCACATTTCCGTGAAGCAGGCGGGATGCTGCAGCTTGTTGTACCTGCACACACATCAGTAACTGGACAATACTACAGGGATGTCCTGAAAACATTGCAAGTCCATATTAGACGCAAAAGACCACATTTCCGTGAAGCAGGCTGGATGCTGCACCACGATAATGCGCGGTCGCATTTTGCCAATGTTGTTGCTGAATATCTTGCAAAAATCAACGTGAAGTGCATCCCTCACCCTCCCTATAGTCCGGATTTAGCCCCATGTGACTTTTTTCTATTCCCTAACTTGAAGAAACGTCTTCGTGGAGGCATTATCCATCATCAGAAGCAGTGGTGAAGGCTGCGGAGGCGACTTTGAAGGATCTCTCAAAAAATGGTTTCCAGCATGTCTTTAAAGACTGGCAGAAACAGTTGGAGAAGTGCATCGCATTCAGGGGAGACCATTTTGAGAAGGAGCATCAAAATTATGAGGATGAGTAAAGGTACGTTGTCAAAAAACAAGTTGTGATCATTCTTTGCTGAACAACCCTCGTAAAAAGGAAAAGAGAGGCCATTTTGCAACGCTCTGATTACCTTCACGTGGAGTTCTCATTTTTTCTTTGATTTCAAGCGAAACGCTTATTATTGGCGCAATATGAAACATTCAGCGAAATCCAAAATCAGATAATACAAGCGGCGTGTGTTACCTGAGATATTTCTGATGATCAAAGGTAACGCGTGTGTTTCACATTTCATTGTTAAGGAGCTGCGGAGTTGGTTACTCCCAAATGGGAAGCAAATTATACAGTGCGTAACATATTATATGATATATACTATACATTAATATATTATAATTTATTATTTTTGTTATTATTATTATTATTATTATTATTATTATTATTATTATTATTATTATTATTATTATTATTATTATTATTATTATTATTATTATTATTATTATTATTATTATTATTATTATTATTATTATTATTATTATTATTATTATTATTATTATTATTATTATTATTATTATTATTATTATTATTATTATTATTATTATTATTATTATTATTATTATTATTATTATTATTATTATTATTATTATTATTATTATTATTATTATTATTATTATTATTATTATTATTATTATTATTATTATTATTATTATTATTATTATTATTATTATTATTATTATTATTATTATTATTATTATTATTATTATTATTATTATTATTATTATTATTATTATTATTATTATTATTATTATTATTATTATTATTATTATTATTATTATTATTATTATCATTATTATTATGATTATTATTATCATTATTATTATCATTATGATTATCATTATGATTATCATTATGATTATCATTATCATTATCATTATCATTATCATTATCATTATCATTATCATTATCATTATCATTATCATTATCATTATCATTATCATTATCATTATCATTATCATTATCATTATTATTATTATTATTATTATTATTATTATTATTATTATTATTATTATTATTATTATTATTATTATTATTATTATTATTATTATTATTATTATTATTATTATTATTATTATTATTATTATTATTATTATTATTATTATTATTATTATTATTATTATTAAGGCGCTGTAAATACAAATAAAAGAGTAAAGTAAAGATGCTAACACTTTTGTCGACTTCCACTGCAGGATTCGGATGCTCCGCTAAACCATGTAAGCACTGTTTGTCGCAACCTCAACAGACAAGTGTACCGACAGAGGTTGTAATGTGCCGTTTAGGCTTCTTGTATAAATGAACATTAATTTTTCTTAACTAAGTTACAACACTTGAACTATAAGACTAGTGTTTCCATTATTATACTGGAGAGATATAATTATTATATTGATATCTCCTTAATTATCTGTAACAGTATTAGAGATTTTATTGGAATGAATACATTCTAAAACAATATGGCGACATCCTCCTTCAGATTAAAGATGCAAATTCAAATGCGTATTATTCTAGAGAAAATTTAACTGCAATAAATGTGTAAGCTGTACTCGTATTAAAGTTTTATTACGACTGTGTAACAGTCACTTTTAAGGTTTAGACATCATTTGGATAGGTAGAGTCCAACTGACAAATTTAGTGCCATAGCCGGGATCTTGCAGTATGCAGAGCTACCATGACAACATACCAACATGACATTAAATTCTCCAACTGAGTTTTATTTTGTCCAGTAAACCGCTAGGAGTTATATACTGGCCACTTACACATCATCTGCATGGCCTAATGTCGACTCATACACATTGTATTCGAAATTGAATAGTGTGATTGGATATTTCTATTTTTTCTGCATCCTTATGATTGGCTGCTGAAATAGAATATTTTAAATTGGTTTCCTTGTGCTGTTGTGGAAGGGAGCCATGCAATAAGGTGGTCTAACGGAATGGCTTTGCTATCAGACGTAGTCAAATGTTACTAATATGAGATGGCATTTCCATTTATTGGAGTCTGGCTTATGTTTTGTTAAGGACGATTTTAACTTAAATAAATATGGATCCAAGTAAACTCCCTGTCTTCAGACGGTCAGTGCTGCTAAGGAATATGTCCATTCAGTTTAGTGCAGGGATGTAACAGAGTTTTCATTTATGGTGGAACATTTTTTTTCTTAAAAGCATTTTCATTTTGAAAACAAACAATATGGATATTCTTTCTTCAGAAAATAACGTTTGGAGATGCATGCTAAATGATAGTCCGAGCTCTACTCCAAACGTCCGAAGATGCCGGTCTCTGACTCCCGGGAGACGATGGAGGTCTCCGGTGTGTTTTCCCTTAGGGTAATACCTAGGGTCTATAAAGCTCCCCCCCCCCCCATCGACAACAACGTCAAGATGAGTGGAAGTGGATGCGCCACTTACGCGCGTCAACCACGCAGGGAAGACTACCGAGAACCTCGGTAGGGCCGCCTGGTGATCAAGCACACCTACTAGCTCTGCAGGCTAGTACCCGGGACTTTTTAGGCAACCCTCTGCCCCCTCTGGACGGCGTAGCTTGACCGGAGGTACTCCATCTCCCGCGCGTGCCGGGAACACACTGGCTTCTCGAGTCCAACCCAATCCGAACAACTCCCGTACGGGAGGGGTTCGGCAGTTCGGCCCGAGGTTCCTCTACTAACGTCAGAGGTACCACGAGTGCTCGGGGTCCGCAGCGCCCGCACCACGGCAGCTGAAGGGGACGGATCCCCTCCCCTACGTGAGGTTTGGAGATATAAACATTTTCAAAAAGAAATCATATATTTGCATTCCAATGGTCGGTTAAAACAAAGCCTTGTGCTTTGTAAATAAAGATGGCTGTTAAACTAATGCAGGAAAAAATTATTATTTTTAGACTTAGAATATTTTATTAAGGAAGTCCCCTAACTTGCCTGCATGTTGACCTGAGGTCACTGATTCCAAAACTCGCAACATCTTCCCAAACTGTTAGATGTGTTAGTTCCCCATATCATCATTAAAGAAGCTTACAAGGTTTACACGGAACGTAATTGGATTAGCTTTATCAGAATCTTTTAACTCTTGAAGCACAACCACTTGTAGGGTTGCAAACGTAAATTGTCGTAAACTTGTCCCTGATAACCATAAGGTTTCCTTGTTGAGCGACTAGAAGTCGACCATTTCAATGTAGTTTGGTGTTCTCATAGTGTGTACAGGACCTGCAGAAGCTGTTACTTTATCCAGAAGTTGAGAGTTTCTGCTAAACAACCGCGCCATGACTGTGTAACCGAGTCACCATCTTAAAAATGTTTCCACTACAAAAACACGATGTTCAGCGTCGCATTGCGCTATTTTTACAATAGTGGTAAATATTCATGACTCTTATTTGTTATATTTACCAACTTATATAAACTTGAAAATCATGAGGTTCCCGTGGCACAGGCTTTATGTATTGGTACAATACAGCGTAGTGTTGGTACACTGCATATAGGTTAACAGCGATGTGTTTTATTATCAAATGATGTTACTATATTCCTGGGTTGTAAGTATATTAAAACGTTTTAATTTGAGTATTTTAAATATATTTTACTCCATAAAGAGAGTGAGAAAAGCTAGAAGAGACACTGCAATAGTGTTGCTATTGTTGATGGGAAGTCCTTTTTTGCTAAGAGATGTTAGCGCATTCCACAAACGCTATTCATACAGGATGATCCATTTGAGATGTTAAGAAGTAAAACGTTATATTTATGAAGTTAATATTCATATTGTGACGATAATATATTGTTCATTTATAAAAGGAGTAAATTTGTAAAAATCGTATATTCGGAATATGCAGGAATAACATCGATACACGCGACATCCTGTTACGTTACTTGCAAGTCATGCTTAGCTGTCGTGCATAGGTCCTCAGCTTGCTGACGTAAGCTGACAAAGCTCGACAGAGATTTAATATTTAAGCCCCCAGAATTTGGCCTAAGCGGGAACACTCACGCACGTGCTACAGGAATCTGGTCGCTTGTGACTTTAACGACCACATCTATAGGTATCTTCGACAGTGGAACTTCTGACGCCAGGAACGTCCGCCAACGTAAAGCTCACAGCTATCCTTTGTTGGTTGTATGCACCTCATCAACTTTCAGTTTATGTAGAATAAACACACTATAAGCTATAACTACATGTCACAATTTCAAGGTAACTAAATCCTTCACTTTAACCTACACCTTTTTCGGGAACACATCCTTCCTGAGTTCCGCCCACCCCCGCCCCACGCCAGTGACGTTCACTGTCCTAAGTCGATCCATGTGTTACCTCAGATGCTAGTACAAAGCATGAACGTTACATCTGGTGGAGGCGCCACGTGAACGTGACAATATCTCTGAGAAATTTTCGTTCATGTAAGCGGAAAGTTTGGAAGTTAACAAATGAGTGATGTTTCCAATGGCATGACAACCTATCGTACACAGACAACAAAGCAAAATGTTCGTAAATACTTTATGTAGTCGGGCAGTTTGTGATCCCTCAATTACAGAAAGATGGGATACGGGACACCATCCCATGGCCTCCTAAAAGACCAGACTTAACGGATCCAGAGTTTTTGGGGGGTGGGGGATATAGCAAGTCAATGATATACGAAAAAAGACCAAAGAATCTAGCCAATCTGCACAGAGAGATTATGGTGGCCTTTCAGCAAATCACTCCAGAAATGCTGCAAGCCACGTGCGAGGCGAGAACTATGCTGCATTCGTAATGGTGGCCATGTTGACTGTTAAAATAACTGACACAAAACTCCTAACTTTCCTAAACAAATGTATACCATTAGCAACCAATGAAGTTGAATAGCATCTTTTGTATAGCGTCTTACTTTTCTGACATCTCAAATTGCACGCCTAGAGCTTGTATTCGTGTACATTAGTAATTAGTTAACGTTCCCTTTGATATGTACTAGTTGTTTAGATATCCTCAATATGCGAATATCCGACCAACACTGTGCGGTTTGTCCTTTTCACCTGCAGTTCGTTGAAGCCAATTATTAGATATTTGATTTCCAAATTTATTCCGCTATTTCAATTTAATTAGAGTGATCGGATTTGTATGATTACAATAAATCGGGTGTCGGCAAAGGATTCAGAATGAAATATGACTAAATTTGAAATCTATACCGCTATATCTCGGTCAATTATTAAACATTTGATTCCTAAACTAATCATATAATTTGCATTTAATCGATGTGTAACACGAGCTTTTCAATTGCCGCGGTAATCAAATACAATCAGAGGCACCCGACATTTATAAGCCGTTCGTATTGGAGGGGTGCATTGTTGCCCATGTAGCCGGCGACTCCTTTGAACTCTTGCCTAATCACATGTGTTAGTTACCCTATGAACTCTCCGCTAATTGATTGTGTATATTATTTGTTTGTCCTGGATGCCTCCTTTTAAGACTACCTGGACTAATAGATACCAAACGTAAACAAAATGGAAGACTACCGTGAAAGAAATTATTATTCTAACAAATAGTAATCTTATCAATTATATCCAGTGATTAATAGCACTGATATCCATTATTCTGAGATTTACTCCAAAATGTCTCCTTTACTACGTTTTATGTGCTGATTCCAAAACTGTAATGATTTTTTTCTAACACGTGCTACTTTTTTACAATTAGCAGTTATACTAAAACGTTGTAATGCAGTTCTGCGCATGAATATTGTCACCGATCACATTGTTGTGTTGGAGCTGCGACAAGCCAGTGGCGGGCGCGCGTGGGCAGGAAAGAAAGAGACAGAGAGTAGCGGGCAAAACCGGACGCTTTCCGAGAGAGAGAAAGAGACAGAGAGAGGCTCTGGAGTGTTCCGTCTTTATCTTGCCGTCGCGATTTTTCTCGGGAGGTCTACTGCATTCTAGAACAATGACTGGGAGGTATGTATAGCGGCGAAGTCAGTTAGTAGCAGTTGTGTTATGTTATGTACCACAGTGGAATATTTTGTTTGCGTGTGGCGGAGTAACGAGACGACTTTGAAGACTGCTGTTTGACAATGTCAGGTCTTTTTGCTGCTGTAAGGGTTGTACAAAGCTTCTGTTTACTGCAATAAAGAGTGTTTTAAAGTTCTGCAAACACGACTTTTGATTCTAGCAACCCACGAAATCACAATATAGCATGGAAGTAAGAATTACTAATCATTTCTTTGTTGAAATTAATGTTTCATAGCAATATCACCAATATAACAGAAAACAATACATAGCTTATTCTAAGTTGAGTCCCATCAAATTTTGTTCAGTTTTCAAATAGTGAGGATCTACTTATGTAGTGGCAGTTGTATGTCTTATCTTTGTGTCATTTGAAGTAATATGTCTTCTACTAAGTGTTAAAATAGCCCTGATATACTTTGCCATATCGGTGGCAATTTTGTTTAGACCTTCAATGCCCAGTTTCATAGGAAGCTTAGAGATCTTGACAAAAAATGGGCACCACACTTGCGTAGAATAACTAAGGAAATGGAGTTTAGGAAAAGTCCTTTGTGTTCTTATGATCTGGCATGACCCTCGAAAACATGTGGATGATTCCTATGATGATGATGATGATGATGATGATGATGATGATGATGATGATGATGATGATGATGATGTGTATATAAGGACGCTCAACTGCTTGGTCATCAGCGCCCTTACCAAAACTAAATAGCCAGAGATAAATTACTCAAAATAAAAATAAAAAATCAAAACTAAATGACAAAATAAATAAGCCCAAATCAGGATAAACCCAATAAAAATAATAATTAATAAAATACCAAAAGGCATAAAAACTGTTTTCAACATTAACTCTCATTTACAAAAACAAACTACCTGTCCACATCCTCAATGGGGGAGAACCGCTTTCCTACCGGAGTCTCTGGAAACGATCGGAAACTGCGATCGACGAAGATGAGAGTCGCCGATCTGAGTCCTCTCTAGATAATTCCTCAGAAGATGTTCTTGGAGGAGATGGTCGTGGACTTTTGCTTGATTCCTATGTTTGTGTATGTGATGTTACCGGCTACAACACAAAGAATATGAACGTAATCACTTATCTAAATTTATTGTCAACAAAAAGCCTATATCACATTGTCCTGGTCTTCTTGTGCCTTCTCCATAAGAAGCATTTGCAAATGTATTGTCATTAGTTCGGAAGACAACAGAAGTGATTCTGATATAGTCTAATAGCAGGATTTTCATCAACCTCAATCACACAATTTCATACAGTCAGAACGTAATAATTTGCTTTTTGACTTAAACCTCCCTAAGGACTCTGCTGGCTTATTGAGGTCCAGACTATAAGAAAAAGACTTCCTCTCTCACCAGGAACGTTATTTTCTTTGAAGAGGAATGCGTTCCATAGTATTCTCAGGAAAGAAATGTTACATATCGTCACGATATTCGTGGTTAAGTAATTGCCTTGAATACCTTCCAGGTAAATGGAGACTGTTTAGTCTGAAAATGTACTGTTGTATAATGGAAATTAATGTGCATTAGTTCCAGTAGCCCATTCAGTTCACCTCAAGGAAGCACACCATAACCTAAAATTACTTCTAGAGAAAGTCAAATATGGAGAACATAAGTGACAGGTATGTAGAGATGTCATGCCACTAGGTCAGCAATCAGGCTATACTAATATGAGAGATACTCAGTCTCGTTGTTCCTGAACGTCTTTTGGACCCCAGAAATGTTCTTTCTCCACATTTACGCATACTGACAACTGCTACAAATAAATCTGCAAGAAGTTCCCTGAAGATAAATGGGAATACTTTTGGACCACAAATTACGAAGTAGAATTCTGATACCTTATTTGAAGGAACAATGAGAGATACTCAAAAAGTCGTGAATTCGTTTTAAGAGTCTCATCGAAAACTGTCTGGGAAATTACGAGAATCCAAATATAAAAAATATTGTGACTGCGTAGGTTACGTAGATTCAGAAAGCTGGTTAGCAGAAATTGACAATCAGCTGTCTTCAAGGCTAACTCGGTGTTTTGCTGCACGTAAACAAATGAAAGAAATCACTGCGGTACACTTTAATCGTCGACTGTCACAATAACCAACAAACAGCTACGCTTCTAATACCTTGCGGGTATTTATACCTTCCCAGCCATTCTTTCTAGAAAGCTGCAGACTTTCCGAGAACTTTAGCAGCAGCAATGGGCAAAACGTTCTGGAGCCTTTCTATCTTTTTCTCTCCTGTCGAGCGCCCGGTTCCGGCCTGTGACAGCAGCACAACAATGCCACACGGTGACACTATTGTAGAAGATATTGTCGCGAGGCATTGTTGCGGTGAGCGTGGTGGGCCCGTGCGAAAGAGACAGAGAGCTACGCGCGGACAGGAAAGAAAGAGACGGATAGAGCGGCCAGCTCTTGGGCGCGGAGGGGGACGCTTGCGGAGAGAGAGAGACAGAGAGGGAGAGAGAGTGAGGGAGAAAGATACAGAGAGACTTCCATGTGTTCTCGCTACGCCATGAAGAATCGCGTGACTTCGGTAGCTTTCGAGAAACAGTGCCGCCTTGTGGACGGAGCTGCCAGTCAGAGAATAGAGTTGCAGATGTGCAGTGTTAATTGTGTGCGTACAGCTATTTGAAGTGTGCCGCGTTTGTTTATGTGTGGTGAAGCAACCAGAGGCTACGTTTGTATGACATGACATTTTAGAGCCTAAGTGTGTTTCCACTGAAATAAAATACATTTTGAATTTCTGCAAACTTCACATTTAATATTACGAACCCGCAAAGTCACAATATAGTTGAGAAATTTCGAGAGCTGGGTTGCAATATGAGTATGAAAGTACATTTGGTGTACTGGTATTTGGAATTTTTCCGGAAAATGTTCGAATGTATGTGATTATTTAGAACAAATGTGAAATATTTGTTTATTAGGAACAGTGCTTTGTTAACAGTGTGAGTATAAAAATTCATAGTTTACTGTTACTTCTATTATGAAGGATTGGTACGTGATGCAGAAAATCTAAGTTCATATTCTGATTCAATTTGCTCAAATTAGGGATAATGACATACTGAAATAAAACTCTCCACTCAAAATTTGAATTTTGCATACTAGTGTAATTGATATGATTAGCAATAAGTGATAAATGAAACTAAATTACATTCGATTTATCAATAACCAAATTGCTGTCATGTGACCCTTTCCAAATTACAGCAGTTTGATATTTCATATATAGAGCCGCAGGGCAAATTACCTTTGTGCCAGAATATTTACCTTCTTGGTTTATCTCCCTTTTCTCTAGAAAGAGGTTACATATTTTGCATGGAATTTTCCATGTGCCTTTCAACAAAATCTTTGAACCCCAGCCTCTACGTTCGAGTAACTTGAGATCTATCTCTCGGCATCCAAATTGAATACTTCGTCTCCTTTAACATAAGATCCTCTTGCGAGACCCGCTGGAGGTGCAAGATTACAATTTAACAAGTTTAAAATCAGATACAAATTGAGTATATAACACAGAAGTAGTTTGAAATACACGCAAAATTAGCATTTTAAGCAGCCCAACCGGTGGGATAGCCCCAACGTTTGCATGTCTCATGGAATGTTTGTTGTGGTTCCTCGCGATTTTTTGTCCCTTTTTGGCGTACAGATGTATTATTTTATCTTGACAGAAATCATGCGCGGTAGGGATGAGTAGCAAGTGTGGTGGGGATAGTGCACCTCTTGCCACAATGCGTCACACGCGTAAGATTACGAGAGGGGAGTGCGGTACACAAGCTGTCTAAAAACAAATGTCACTCTCGTAGCAAGTATTGCAGGTCTTATAAACTAAGTTGTAATTCTTACTATGGTGGTAATCTCCACGTTTTTGTTGGATCTTGAATGGTACATAGGCGTTTGGAGCAAAACCCTGTTCTCCTCCAGCAACTGTCGGCCTTCCGACATCGCCGCGGAGTCCAGGCATATGGTCTAGTATGTGCCGCATTGATATAATTTTCATCCATATAAACTACGAGTATATAAAATTCACTGTGATATCTCTGAATATTTCGTAAATACTTAAGCCTTTTTGCCTGAATGGTGCAAAATTGTCTCTGACGCTTAGTTTTCTTCCACATAAATCCTAACTTCAAAAAACCTCTTATAAATGTTCAGAAACTGCCTGGAAAATCAGTAGAATTTTGAAACTTCATAAGCAGTTCTTCAGAGTTGGTCTTTGTTTTAAAAATTACTCGCAGTTCGCCTAATTACTTCTGAATTAAAACATCCAAATTGGATTTTGTGTATGTTCTTAACCTTTGTTTACTGGACATAGAGAACTACGTTGTTGCAGTAACACCAATGACTTCTTTACTTATTAAACTCACCTAAACTGCTTTCAGACACAACTGTTGCCTCAGATACCCTTTCCCAGATTTTTATAGCAGACCCAGATCATTGTTCCTTTTTTATAAATCTGTAGACATTGGTTATTACTTCTCGTGCTTTTAAATGCAGCACCTTATTTCCTAATGTGGCGCTAGGTGGCGTCATTTGTAAATTTTCTCTTGGAACCAGGAGACACGCACACTTTGAAACAGACTGTAGTATTACCGAGTAGCTCTGCACGTGTTTTCTTGCTCGCAACTCATGCGCAGCTGACGTGCCTTGCCCTCCGGCCATTCTGAAGTAAACTCGTCCAGGTATCACTGTGCATCGCTCTCCATCTGTCAAGATATAAAAATACATCTGTACTTCAGATCCGACAGGGGAAGAGTCGAAATGGATACGTCCGACAATAATGTGTTCATTGTCTGGGACCTCCACAACTTATGTAACCGTCGGAATATCGATCAGAAATATATTTCTTAGCCCTTTAATGTTGTGAATGAGGCACCATAAAGCTCGAACCAACACGAGTATTAGCTAATGTTCAATATCTTCTAGCGGGTTTGTAGACCAAAGTGACGTTCGGTAATATCAAATAATGCCGAAATGTGCAACAGAAAAGTTTGTGCAAAAGGCGCGATGATAAAATGATTAATTACTCTCATCTTTTGTGTCGATCTTGAAGAATTCCTGTAGAGTATGTTATAATAACCAATAGGAATACTATTACGTAGGTTGTGTTATTCTGTGGCCTACCCAGTTTTAGTTTCACATTTTCTAGAACAATCCAGAACAAATTCCCAAATATCTGAACCGTTACAGCTGTAAGCCTTTGAGTTACTAATACAGACCAGAATACCACGCTACAAGTTAATTCCCCATTTGGGTTTACCAGAAGCCAACGGTGAAATAATCAGCAAAGTAACACTCATTTATCCAAAGATGTGTCTACAACGTAGAGGGTTCATTTCTTGGGCAATGGGCCACCGTGCGGTCACACGGGACATACATCGGTACCTTGGACCACTAACGCTCTTCTTACCTCTTACCACATTCACACAGTTATACATTATTATTATTATTATTATTATTATTATTATTATTATTATTATTATTATTATTATTATTATTATTATTATTATTATTATTATTATTATTATTATTATTATTATTATTATTATTATTATTATTATTATTATTATTATTATTATTATTATTATTATTATTATTATTATTATTATTATTATTATTATTATTATTATTATTATTATTATTATTATTATTATTATTATTATTATTATTATTATTATTATTATTATTATTATTATTATTATTATTATTATTATTATTATTATTATTATTATTATTATTATTATTATTATTATTATTATTATTATTATTATTATTATTATTATTATTATTATTATTATTATTATTATTATTATTATTATTATTATTATTATTATTATTATTATTATTATTATTATTATTATTATTATTATTATTATTATTATTATTATTATTATTATTATTATTATTATTATTATTAGTGTTGTACTTGCACTGTAATTTATGTTACTGTTTGGAGGATTTACTTCAAAGCACTGCAGTATATTTCACAAAAGCCTAGCATTGTTGCGAATGGCCCTATCTCATTTGGAATGTACCTCACTGTCCCTTAGTTTCAGCTTTTTTAACGAAACATGGCAGATATCTATTTGAAAATTTCTATTGACAGGGAGATTCAGTTATATGCCACGGATTTTTTTCATAGATTAAAATAATATCTGTATATTTGTCGTTTCTGAACAACGTACGATTTGTTGGCATGAGGAACATTAACGCTCTGTGTGAGGTGTTTCTCAGTGATTGGGCATTGCAAGTTTCGTCCTAACAGGCAAAGAACGTCGCTGGGGGCACTTATATATTCTTGAGAATGCACTAACACGAGAGCTCACTTACCCCTTTCCTCTGGGTACGTCCACTGTGTAATTTCATGTCCTACAGTGTGTGGGTATATGTTTAGAATGCAAAATGTTCTTCTTATTTGCTACACAGCACTTTCCTCCTATACTCTGAGGGTGTGAATGTGTAATACCCGAAGTCAACTGAAAAAAGAGCAACTCAACGATAAGTGGTATTATCCAGCCAGACTGAAAAATTCAGTACCGTAGCCGGGATTTGAACCACGTGTCCTCCGCTCTCCGTGCGGTTGCTCTAACCAACTGAGCTACTATGACCAACATGCCGACATGACAACTGACTCGTATGTTTCCCGGTAGACCAGTAGGGGTTCTCATAGTAAGTCGCCACAAAATGTGCGTGTCACATAGCATGTGTGCTAGCGGATATCCGTTAATTACTCTGATATTACTTGTTGCAATACATCCACCTACATCTAGCTCAACCTTCTCTCACTTGTGTTTCCGGATCTTACTCAGTTTCCCTCTGTCATCGCAGAACATGCAGAATATTCCAATATGTTTGACATAATGTTTTACTTGCTTAAGCAGGTGTCATTTGTATCATTTCAATTGTATTTGTGTATTATAAGTGTGATTTGAACATTGGAGTGTAAGCTGGACTTTGTTGGTGTTGCAGAAAACGCGATACAATGCCGAAGAAGAACTTCCACCACCGCCTTCTCCACCAGTGTTGAAGGAGGTAACCAATCTTGATGGTCTGCAGAGACCGACATCGACAGATTCCACTGGACAGCAACTCATCCTGAGAGAGCAACAGGTCAGTCTTACTTCCATGTTCTTATATTGATACTCAAGTCCGGCGTTTTCTTTAAGTCAAGGGTTTCCGTGCAAGTCATGCGTTTTATATTATTTGATAGAGAATTATGTGCTCTATAAAACCATGTGTTTACATTTGTAAACATAAGTAGAGGAGATGATGGTATTATGGAATAGTCGGGAAATATGGAATACCAATATTTCCACTCTCTTTGCTGCTGCTATCATGTGGGTGTGCGATGAAGTAACAAGAAAGACACCCATGATGCACTGCAGTGACAGTTGACAGTTTGTTGTCATTTCACTCGCTACAGAACAAAGTGGGTTTTGTGATATTCCAAGTGTTCAATCATTTTAACCCACTAGTACGTATGTGACTTGAACATTGATGTTAAGTGTAAGGTACACTAAAAGAATTGTTTGTTATATTGTGGTCGTTTGTTTTATCCATTACTTTAAAGGTTCATTGTCCGAAATGCGCGTCGGGTATTATGGAATAGCAGGTATTTCGTAATACCCGACGTAAAAGTATAATGTCTCACATTACCTTACAAAATACACTGAATAGAAATAATGTTGAAATAAGTTTTGAATATAATATTACTGGCTCAACAATTAGTTATATGAATAGAAATGTGGCCCAAGTTATTTCCCATGTAGATTTTAAACAATTAAATTAATTGAAATGCAAGCAAAACCTACTTTTCTATTGTTCTAAACTTGCTATATGATCTAGGCCTAGATACATTTGTTTTTAGATTTTTTTCTATTTTAAACCAGTAATGTTTCATGTTTTAGGAAATAAAATAAATTTTTGAAGGTTTTAAACTACATATTCCATAATACCCCACTATTTTATATTAACCATCTGTTGCAACATTTGTTTAAATCATTGTTTTTATAACAACAAAAGAAATAGTAGTTTTTCTACAAGTGACAGTTCATCACAATTAGTTATAGCGTGTGCTGACGATGACTTGACGATTTTTACTTAAAAACCAGTTAAGTTATTTTTGGAAATGTAAATGGATTCCATAATAACGTCCACTCATCTATGTAGCGTTTGGTTATCTTAGGTCTATGAAATGGTGTGTCAAATGGACCACAAAGAGCTGTGGCTTTTAAACACATACGCAGAAGCTATCCAATATCCTCTTTTTTGTCGACTTGACACTCCATAAACATGCACAAAACACAGTAGAACAGCTAATTCTCTACTGAGAAACATAAATTACACTGTTAAGACTGTTGGTTTTGTACCCCAAAGTTTTACTCAAAGAATACGCCAACGATTACATTCCTATTTGGGCTAAGTATAGACTACAATTAAGAATTGCTTCAGAAAATATCCATTTTCCAGTAGAAGTATTTGGTCTAAGGAGAATGCGCATGTCACTAGATGATACAATTTTCAAAAAGGGTTTCCCAGCAGCTTTATTTTATACAATACCGACATGTTTGTGTGGTTATTTTTGTCCCTTCTGAACCTCGTGCAGCCTCATTTTGCTGCTATAACAGCAGCCTCCCTGTCAGGCATGTTCTCCATTAGTTTGTATAAGTCTTCCATGGGGATGCGTCGCCATTCTTCGTGGCCACAGGAAGTTGGCCGCATCTCCCGAGACCTCACTCACCTTCCAATTCATCCCGACGGTGCTCATTGCGGTTGAGGTCAGGCCCCTTTGCAGGCCAGTTCAACCGCTGAACTTTATTGACTGCATACCACTGCACAGTAACTGCATTGTCACTCTGGAAGTAACAAGGGACCATTCCATCAAAACGCCACAGCGTAGGGAGAATTTCCTTATCCAGAACTATACAATGTACGTCTAGAGTTCAGTGTGGCACGAACAACCACTATACACTCTGGCAAGAACCATTTCCCGGGTAGCCGCCACACCCATACACATCCATCGTCACTCCATAGAACCGATGTGGACTGCTCCAGTGTCCAACCCACCTGAGTCCCTGAGCTTTATTCGTCTTCGTGCTGATGTTCTTCCGGAATATCCGAGTTGGAATGGAAACAGACACGTTTGTTGCTGCTTGTAACTCCAGTCTCATTGATGCTACTGTGCTCTGTTCTATACTATTTCACGTTTTAGGGTTCTGCGATCTCTTTTGGTCAGAATTCATGGTCACCCTGAAAGTTCACCACTATCCATCGTCCTGCCACTTACGTAGGACGAATGCTACTGCTGATTTGGGCCTGTTTATCTTAGCGGCTGTCGCCCTGATAGAGAGGCCACTGAGATTGCAGGTCACAGTTATGACCTTAGCAAAGTCTGATAGCTGTGTACCACTGGTTCTCTTTCTCACTGCACATTGCACACTGCCTGCTGCAACACATAGAGGTCACAACAGTCAAATGACATGCTAAATGAACTACAGCCAACTAGGTGTCCAATTACGTTTTGGTGGATAGTGTATTACTTTAAAATATAAAGTGTTTACTAATATTAAACCTGCAAGTTGTATCCGCGTGGGTAAAAATTCGAGAGCCCCTGCTACAGTTCCCATCGACAGCCATCTCTGACTGGTTCGAAGGCGAACGCTGAGCCGGTTTCTCCGCTGCCACTACTACATTTCCCTCCCGTTTCCTTCTCATCTTTTAGGCCTGCCTCCAGATTTCGTGATGTACGGCGGTGGGCAAGTGCTCTAGATTCTTGCTCTAAGGAAAGAGGCTCTTGGATAGACGGTTAATTGCTCTTTCAGGGCAGTACCAATAATAGGACATATCTTCAAGGCAAGAACTTTTAGGGATTTCTGCGGCCGCTTTTGCTCATGGTCTGTACTCTACTCTACTTCATCCCTTCCTCCTGGGAGGAGCAAGCCACAATAGTCTCCCGTGAGCCATGAAATGTCCCCTTCAGTAGTATAGCCTATATTGTATAATATAGAATCTGAGCATTCATTTCCTAATACCACACTGGTTTTGTTTGTTTATTCGTCAATTTATATAGATCAGATAAACCCCTTCGTATACAGAAACGTATAAACTGTCTTTACTCCAACCGAGAAGTGGGAAATATACCTATCAGTGATCATGACTGGTCCAAGGATTTATGACCAACAAAAGTCTCATATACACTTAACTATGCGCCAGAAACCTTTAAAGTATCTAATTGTTGTGCATTACACATCTAAAGTAGCTGGCCCCGTAGCTCAGGCGATAGAACACCTGCCTGCCGTGCTAGGGGCCTCGGGTTAGACTCCCGGTTAGGTGTGGGGATTTTTTTCCAACCAAGATGATTCCCCAACTACCCCAGAGTCTGTAAGTGTGAATGAGAGTGTGTATGTGTGCGTGATCTAATGATTAAAACTCAAAGAATACGAGATAACACCTTCGATATGTTCCAAAGGAGAACGGCCGCCGATATGACCATTGCAGTTAAAGGTAGGGCATACATGGAACAAAAAAAACATAAGTGACTGGTATTATTGTTGACGTTCCTGTATAAAGAAAAAACAGGAAAGTGTTGTGAAATTTGGGGCTACTTACAGAAGAAAAGGTGTGAAATAGGGTATTCTAGTGGTGTTTAATCATAATGAATAGTGTCTTAAAACTTAATCCAGTATCTGTTTCCCCCTTCAAAAAAGAAGCCATTTTTGATATGTGCCTTGCATGTTTCTGATCCATTATTTTATTTTAATCTCACTTCAGCAGCTAATGGAATTGTTGTTCATATCTTTAGTCACAAAGGGTACTTATTGAAACCATTATATATAATTTACGTCCTCCAACGTTATGTCATATCGGACGTTGAATGAAATTGAAATTATCCATGTAGCATCCATGGAGCTTAGTTCGTCTGTAAGGGTAAGGGAAAACCCCGGAAAAACCTTATCCAGGTAACTCACCCTGTCCGAGATTCGAACTCGGGACCTCTTGAACGTGAGGCAGACATGCTACCATCTACTCTACCGAGGCGGGCATTATTGAACCGAAGATATATTGTATAGATATGTAAATGATAAAGGTTATAGTTATTATAAGAGAAGAAAGTATATGGCATGGCTTACGTGAATAACTGAGAGAGCGGTATGACTTCCTTATCGTGCAGTACTTCACCGATGCGCCTTTCAAATAGCTCATTGATCTAATAATCATTAGACTTGGCAAGTGCCTGTCTGAGAAGCTTCACATCGTTAACAATCTTCCAGGAATCAAGCAAAAATAATCTTCTTAAGAAACTACTTAAGCCCTTAATGACTCACTTAAGTTTATGTTAACGAAAACAAATTAAGGTGAACATGAGCTCATTCTACTTAGCATGCTACACAGTCCCGTGTCTTAACACTGTGTGTATTTCTACTGCGACTTTCAAACGGGATGATGCTTGTTCTTGAGCACTACCGGGCCAGCAACCAATTGCAGTCCTGCGGAGTGTACATGTGTGTGTGTGTGTGTGTGTGTGTGTGTGTGTGTGTGTGTGTGTGTGTGTGTATGTATGTGTGTGTGTGTGTGTGTGTGTGTGACAAGCGCCAGCTGAATCCATCTCTAATAAATACCATTTGCGCTAAGACAAAAATTCAAATTTTGCATAAAAAATGATCCACCAGGGGGTAGGGAGTAATATTTCCAACATAACTGTGAAACCTCATTTTTTTAGCTTAAATAACTTTCCTAATAAAAATAAATTAAATACCAATATATCATGATAGAGCTCGGATTTATATGCACTGGATGTGTGCTTGCATCTATAGACTAAAAGTCCTATAATTCTGCTCTAAAAACTAGAATATGTATCTAAATTAAAGGGCATTATTCCAACTGTCTTAACCCTTAGTTTCTAACATTCGTCTGTGAGGGATATAACATTTCTCGACGTATAGTAGACACACGTGCATAGCTAACTTGATCTGATATTCCAGGTATGCTTCATTTTTCAGTTGAACTTTGTATTGCGTGAACATCATTCTCTTCTGGAAACGTAGAGTCATAATGAAAAATTCAATGCCATAGCCGGGATTTGAACCACGGATCTTCTGCTCTACCATTGAGCTACTATGGCCAACGTGCCGATATGACATCAAATTCTCCAACTGACTCGTGTTCTTCCCGACAAACTACTAGGAGTTCTCATAAACACATGAGACAACTACCTTAATGACGACTTACTATGCTGTAAGTACTTTAAGGCCCGGGCTTTATAGTTCGGACCACTATTAGGTACAACTGACTCGTGTTTCTCCCGGTAAACCACTAGGAGTTCTCATAAACACATGAGACAACTACCTTAATGACGACTTACTATGCTGTAAGTACTTTAAGGCCCGGGCTTTATAGTTCGGACCACTATTAGGTACAACTGACTCGTGTTTTTCCCGGTAAACCACTAGGAGTTCTCATAAACACATGAGACAACTACCTTAATGACGACTTACTATGCTGTAAGTACTTTAAGGCCCGGGCTTTATAGTTCGGACCACTATTAGGTACAACTGACTCGTGTTTTTCCCGGTAAACCACTAGGAGTTCTCATAAACACACGAGACAACTACCTTAATGACGACTTACTATGCTGTAAGTACTTTAAGGCCCAGGCTTTATAGTTCGGACCACTATTAGGTACAACTGACTCGTTTTTTCCCCGGTAAACCACTAGGAGTTCTCATAAACACATGAGAAAACTACCTTAATGACGACTTACTATGCTGTAAGTACTTTAAGACCCGGGCTTCATAGTTCGGACCACTAATACGTACAACTGACTCGTGTTTTTCCCGGTAAACCACTAGGAGTTCTCATAAACACATGAGCCAACTACCTTAATGACGACTTACTATGCTGTTAGTACTTTAAGGCCCGGGCTTTATAGTTCGGACCACTATTAGGTACAACTGACTCGTGTTTTTCCGGTAAACCACTAGGAGTTCTCATAAACACATGAGACAACTACCTTAATGACGACTTACTATGCTGTAAGTACTTTAAGGCCCGGGCTTTATAGTTCGGACCACTATTAGGTACAACTGACTCGTGTTTTTCCCGGTAAACCAGTAAGAGTTCCCATAAACACATGAGACAACTACCTTAATGACGACTTACTATGCTGTAAGTACTTTAAGGCCCGGGCTTTATAGATCGGACCACTATTACCTACAACTGACTCGTGTTTCTCCCGGTAAACCACTAGGAGTTCTCATAAACACATGAGACAACTACCTTAATGACGACTTACTATGCTGTAAGTACTTTAAGGCCCGGGCTTTATAGTTCGGACCACTATTAGCTACAACTGACTCGTGTTTCTCCCGGTAAACCACTAGGAGTTCTCATAAACACATGAGACAACTACCTTAATGGTGACTTACTATGCTGTAAGTACTTTAAGGCCCGGGCTTTATAGTTCGGACCACTATTAGGTACAACTGACTCGTGTTTTTCCCGGTAAACCACTAGGAGTTCTCATAAACACATGAGACAACTACCTTAATGACGACTTACTATGCTGTAAGTACTTTAAGGCCTGGGCTTTATAGTTCGGACCACTATTAGGTACAACTGACTCGTGTTTTTCCCGGTAAACCACTAGGAGTTCTCATAAACACATGAGACAACTACCTTAATGACGACTTACTATGCTGTAAGTACTTTAAGGCCCGGGCTTTATAGTTCGGACCACTATTAGGTACAACTGACTCGTGTTTTTCCCGGTAAACCACTAGGAGTTCTCATAAACACATGAGACAACTACCTTAATGACGACTTACTATGCTGTAAGTACTTTAAGGCCCGGGCTTTATAGTTCGGACCACTATTAGGTACAACTGACTCGTGTTTTTCCCGGTAAACCACTAGGAGTTCTCATAAACACATGAGACAACTACCTTAATGACGACTTACTATGCTGTAAGTACTTTAAGGCCCGGGCTTTATAGTTCGGACCACTATTAGGTACAACTGACTCGTGTTTTTCCCGGTAAACCACTAGGAGTTCTCATAAACACATGAGACAACTACCTTAATGACGACTTACTATGCTGTAAGTACTTTAAGGCCCGGGATTTATAGTTCGGACCACTATTAGGTACAACTGACTCGTGTTTTTCCCGGTAAACCACTAGGAGTTCTCATAAACACATGAGACAACTACCTTAATGACGACTTACTATGCTGTAAGTACTTTAAGGCCCAGGCTTTATAGTTCGGACCACTATTAGGTACAACTGACTCGTGTTTCTCCCGGTAAACCACTAGGAGTTCTCATAAACACACGAGACAACTACCTTAATGACGACTTACTATGCTGTAAGTACTTAAAGGCCCGGGCTTTATAGTTCGGACCACTATTAGGTACAACTGACTCGTGTTTTTCCCGGTAAACCACTAGGAGTTCTCATAAACACACGAGACAACTACCTTAATGACGACTTACTATGCTGTAAGTACTTTAAGGCCCAGGCTTTATAGTTCGGACCACTATTAGGTACAACTGACTCGTGTTTTCCCCGGTAAACCACTAGGAGTTCTCATAAACACATGAGAAAACTACCTTAATGACGACTTACTATGCTGTAAGTACTTTAAGACCCGGGCTTTATAGTTCGGACCACTATTAGGTACAACTGACTCGTGTTTTTCCCGGTAAACCACTAGGAGTTCTCATAAACACATGAGACAACTACCTTAATGACGACTTACTATGCTGTAAGTACTTTAAGGCCCGGGCTTTATAGTTCGGACCACTATTGGGTACAACTGACTCGTGTTTTTCCCGGTAAACCACTAGGAGTTCTCATAAACACATGAGACAACTACCTTAATGACGACTTACTATGCTGTAAGTACTTTAAGGCCCGGGCTTTATAGTTCGGACCACTATTAGGTACAACTGACTCGTGTTTTTCCCGGTAAACCACTAGGAGTTCTCATAAACACACGAGACAACTACCTTAATGACGACTTACTATGCTGTAAGTACTTTAAGGCCCAGGCTTTATAGTTCGGACCACTATTAGGTACAACTGACTCGTGTTTTCCCCGGTAAACCACTAGGAGTTCTCATAAAAACATGAGAAAACTACCTTAATGACGACTTACTATGCTGTAAGTACTTTAAGACCCGGGCTTCATAGTTCGGACCACTAATACGTACAACTGACTCGTGTTTTTCCCGGTAAACCACTAGCAGTTCTCATAAACACATGACACAACTACCTTAATGACGACTTACTGTGCTGTAAGACTTTAAGGCCCCGGCTTTATAGTTCGGACCACTATTAGGTACAACTGACTCGTGTTTTTCCCGGTAAACCACTAGGAGTTCTCATAAACACATGAAAAAACTACCTTAATGACGACTTACTATGCTGTAAGACTTTAAGGCCCGGGCTTTATAGTTCGGACCACTATTAGGTACAACTGACTCGTGTTTTTCCCGGTAAACCACTAGGAGTTCTCATAAACACATGAGACAACTACCTTAATGACGACTTACTATGCTGTAAGTACCTAAAGGCCAGGGCTTTATAGTTCGGACCACTATTAGGTACAACTGACCCGTGTTTATCCCGGTAAACCACTAGGAGTTCTCATAAACACATGAGACAACTACCTTAATGACGACTTACTATGCTGTAAGTACTTAAAGGCCTGGGCTTTATAGTTCGGACCACTATTAGGTACAACTGACCCGTGTTTTTCCCGGTAAACCACTAGGAGTTCTCATAAACACATGAGACAACTACCTTAATGACGACTTACTATGCTGTAAGTACTTTAAGGCCCGGGCTTTATAGTTCGGACCACTATTAGGTACAACTGACTCGTGTTTTTCCCGGTAAACCACTAGGAGTTCTCATAAACACATGAGACAACTACCTTAATGACGACTTACTATGCTGTAAGTACTTTAAGGCCCGGGCTTTATAGTTCGGACCACTATTAGGTACAACTGACTCGTGTTTTTCCCGGTAAACCACTAGCAGTTCTCACAAACACATGAGACAACTACCTTAATGACGAGTTACTATGCTGTAAGTACTTTAAGGCCCGGGCTTTATAGTTCGGACCACTATTAGGTACAACTGACTCGTGTTTCTCCCGGTAAACCACTAGGAGTTCTCATAAACACATGAGACAACTATCTTAATGACGACTTACTATGCTGTAAGTACTTTAAGGCCCGGGCTTTATAGTTCGGACCACTATTAGGTACAACTGACTCGTGTTTCTCCCGGTAAACCACTAGCAGTTCTCACAAACACATGAGACAACTACCTTAATGACGGGTTACTATGCTGTAAGTACTTTAAGGCCCAGGCTTTATAGTTTGGACCACTATTAGGTACAACTGACTCGTGTTTCTCCCGGTAAACCACTAGGAGTTCTCATAAACACATGAGACAACTACCTTAATGACGACTTACTATGCTGTAAGTACTTTAAGGCCCAGGCTTTATAGTTCGGACCACTATTAGGTACAACTGACTCGTGTTTCTCCCGGTAAACCACTAGCAGTTCTCACAAACACATGAGACAACTACCTTAATGACGGGTTACTATGCTGTAAGTACTTTAAGGCCCAGGCTTTATAGTTCGGACCACTATTAGGTACAACTGACTCGTGTTTCTCCCGGTAAACCACTAGGAGTTCTCATAAACACATGAGACAACTACCTTAATGACGACTTACTATGCTGTAAGTACTTTAAGGCCCAGGCTTTATAGTTTGGACCACTATTAGGTACAACTGACTCGTGTTTCTCCCGGTAAACCACTAGCAGTTCTCACAAACACATGAGACAACTACCTTAATGACGGGTTACTATGCTGTAAGTACTTTAAGGCCCGGGCTTTATAGTTCGGACCACTATTAGGTACAACTGACTCGTGTTTCTCCCGGTAAACCACTAGGAGTTCTCATAAACACATGAGACAACTACCGTAATGGCGACTTACTATGCTGTAAGTACTTTAAGGTCCGGGCTTTATAGTTCGGACCACTATTAGGTACAACTGACTCGTGTTTTTCCCGGTAAACCACTAGGAGTTCTCATAAACACATGAGACAACTATCTTAATGACGACTTACTATGCTGTAAGTACTTTAAGGTCCGGGCTTTATAGTTTGGACCACTATTAGGTACAACTGACTCGTGTTTCTCCCGGTAAATCACTAGGAGTTCTCATAAACACATGAGACAACTACCTTAATGACGACTTACTATGCTGTAAGTACTTTAAGGCCCGGGCTTTATAGTTTGGACCACTATTAGGTACAACTGACTCGTGTTTCTCCCGGTAAACCACTAGGAGTTCTCATAAACACATGAGACAACTACCTTAATGACGACTTATTATGCTGTAAGTACTTTAAGGCCCGGGCTTTATAGTTCGGACCACTATTAGGTACAACTGACTCGTGTTTCTCCCGGTAAACTACTAGGAGTTCTCATAAACACATGAGACAACTATCTTAATGACGACTTACTATGCTGTAAGTACTTTAAGGTCCGGGCTTTATAGTTCGGACCACTATTAGGTACAACTGACTCGTGTTTTTCCCGGTAAACCACTAGGAGTTCTCATAAACACATGAGACAACAACCTTAATGACGACTTACTATGCTGTAAGTACTTTAAGGCCTGGGCTTTATAGTTCGGACCACTATTAGGTACAACTGACTCGTGTTTTTCCCGGTAAACCACTAGGAGTTCTCATAAACACATGAGACAACTATCTTAATGACGACTTACTATGCTGTAAGACTTTAAGGCCCGGGCTTTATAGTTCGGTCCACTATTAGGTACAGCTGATTCCTGTTTTTCCCGGTAAACCACTAGGAGTTCTCATAAACACATGAGACAACTACCTTAATGACGACTTACTATGCTTTAAGTACGTAAAGGCCTGGGCTTTATAGTTCGGACCACTATTAGGTCCAACTGACTCGTGTTTTTCCCGGTAAACCACTAGGAGTTCTCATAAACACATGAGACAACTACCTTAATGACGACTTACTATGCTGTAAGTACTTTAAGGCCCGGGCTTTATAGTTCGGTCCACTATTAGGTACAACTAACTCGTGTTTTTCCCGGTAAACCAGTAGGAGTTCTCATAAACACATGAGACAACTACCTTAATAACGACTTACTATGCTGTAAGTACTTTAAGGCCCGGGCTTTATAGTTCGGGCCACTATTAGGTACAACTGACTCGTGTTTTCTCCCGGTAAACCACTAGGAGTTCTCATAAACACATGAGACAACTACCTTAATGACGACTTACTATGCTGTAAGTACTTTAAGGCCCGGGCTTTATAGTTCGGACCAGTATTAGGTACAACTGACTCGTGTTTTTCCCGGTAAACCACTAGGAGTTCTCATAAACACATGAGACAACTACCTTAATGACGACTTACTATGCTGTAAGACTTTAAGGCCCGGGCTTTATAGTTCGGTCCACTATTAGGTACAACTGACTCGTGTTTTTCCCGGTAAACCACTAGGAGTTCTCATAAACACATGAGACAACTACCTTAATGACGACTTACTATGCTGTAAGTACTTAAAGGCCTGTGCTTTATAGTTCGGACCACTATTAAGTACAACTGACTCGTGTTTTTCCCGGTAAACCACTAGGAGTTCTCATAAACACATGAGACAACTACCTTAATGACGACTTACTATGCTGTAAGTACTTTAAGGCCCGGGCTTTATAGTTCGGACCACTATTAGGTACAACTGACTCGTGTTTTTTCCGGTAAACCACTAGGAGTTCTCATAAACACATGAGACAACTACCTTAATGGCGACTTACTATGCTGTAAGTACTTTAAGGCCCGGGCTTTATAGTTCGGACCACTATTAGGTACAACTGACTCGTGTTTTTCCCGGTAAACCACTAGCAGTTCTCACAAACACATGAGACAACTACCTTAATGACGACTTACTATGCTGTAAGTACTTTAAGGCCCGGGCTTTATAGTTCGGACCACTATTAGGTACAACTGACTCGTGTTTCTCCCGGTAAACCACTAGGAGTTCTCATAAACACATGAGACAACTACCTTAATGACGACTTACTATGCTGTAAGTACTTTAAGGCCTGGGCTTTATAGTTCGGACCACTATTAGGTACAACTGACTCGTGTTTTTCCCGGTAAACCACTAGGAGTTCTCATAAACACATGAGACAACTATCTTAATGACGACTTACTATGCTGTAAGACTTTAAGGCCCGGGCTTTATAGTTCGGTCCACTATTAGGTACAGCTGACTCCTGTTTTTCCCGGTAAACCACTAGGAGTTCTCATAAACACATGAGACAACTACCTTAATGACGACTTACTATGCTTAAAGTACGTAAAGGCCTGGGCTTTATAGTTCGGACCACTATTAGGTCCAACTGACTCGTGTTTTTCCCAGTAAACCACTAGGAGTTCTCATAAACACATGAGACAACTACCTTAATGACGACTTACTATGCTGTAAGACTTTAAGGCCCGGGCTTTATAGTTCGGTCCACTATTAGGTACAACTGACTCGTGTTTTTCCCGGTAAACCACTAGGAGTTCTCATAAACACATGAGACAACTACCTTAATGACGACTTACTATGCTGTAAGTACTTAAAGGCCTGTGCTTTATAGTTCGGACCACTATTAAGTACAACTGGCTCGTGTTTTTCCCGGTAAACCACTAAGAGTTCTCATAAACACATGAGAGAACTACCTTAATAACGACTTACTGTGCTGTAAGTACTTTAAGGCCCGGGCTTTATAGTTCGGACCCATATTAGGTACAACTGACTCGTGTTTTTCCCAGTAAAACACTAGGAGTTCCCATAAACACATGAGACAACTACCTTAATGACGACTTACTATGCTGTAAGTACTTTAAGACCCGGGCTTTATAGTTCGGACCACTATTAAGTACAACTGACTCGTGTTTTTCCCGGTAAACTACCAGGAGTTCTCATAAACACATGAGACAACTACCTTAATGACGACTTACTATGCTGTAAGTACTTAAAGGCCTGGGCTTTATAGTTCGGACCACTATTAGGTACAACTGACTCGTGTTTTTCCCGGTAACCCACTAGGAGTTCTCATAAACACATGAGACAACTACCTTAATGACGACTTACTATGCTGTAAGTACTTAAAGGCCCGGGCTTTATAGTTCGGACCACTATTAGGTACAACTGACTCGTGTTTTTCCCGGTAAACCACTAGGAGGTCTCATAAACACATGAGACAACTATCTTAGTGACGACTTACTATGCTGTAAGTACTTTAAGGCCCGGGCTTTTTAGTTCGGACCACTATTAGGTACAACTGACTCGTGTTTCTCCCAGTAAACCACTAGGAGTTCTCATAAACACATGAGACAACTACCATAATGACGACTTACTATGCTGTAAGTACTTAAATGCCTGGGCTTTATAGTTCGGACCACTATTAGGTACAACTGACTCGTGTTTTTCCCGGTAAACCACTAGGAGTTCTCATAAACACATGAGACAACTACTTTAATTACGACTTACTATGCTGTAAGTACTTTAAGGCCCGGGCTTTATAGTTCGGACCACTATTAGGTACAACTGACTCGTGTTTTTCCCGGTAAACCACTAGGAGTTCGCATAAACATATGAGACAGCTACCTTAATGACGACTTACTATGCTGTAAGTACCTAAAGGCCTGGGCTTTATAGTTCGGACGACTATTAGGTACAACTGACTCGTGTTTTTTTCCGGTAAACCACTAGGAGTTCTCTTAAACACATGGGACAACTACCTTAATGACGACTTATTATGCTGTAAGTATTTTAAGGCCCGGGCTTTATAGTTCGGTCCACTATTAGGTACTACTGACTCGTGTTTTTCCCGGTAAACCACTAGCAGCTCTCATAAACACATGAGAAAACTACCTTAATGACGACTTACTATGCTGTAAGACTTTAAGGCCCGGGATTTATAGTTCGGTCCACTATTAGGTACTACTGACTCGTGTTTTTCCCGGTAAACCACTAGGAGTTCTCATAAACACATGAGACAACTACCTTAATGACGACTTACTATGCTGTAAGTACTTAAAGGCCTGGGCTTTATAGTTCGGACCACTATTAGGTACAACTGACTCGTGTTTTTCCCGGTAAACCACTAGGAGTTCTCATAAACACATGAGACAACTACCTTAATGACGACTTACTATGCTGTAAGTACTTAAAGGCCTGGGCTTTATAGTTCGGTCCACTATTAGGTACAACTGACTCGTGTTTTTCCCGGTAAACCACTAGGAGTTCTCATAAACACATAAGACAACTACCTTAATGACGACTTACTATGCTGTAAGTACTTAAAGGCCCGGGCTATATAGTTCGGACCACTATTAGGTACAACTGACTCGTGTTTTTCCCGGTAAACCACTAGGAGTTCTCATAAACACATAAGACAACTACCTTAATGACGACTTACTATGCTGTAAGTACTTAAAGGCCTGGGCTTTATAGTTCGGACCACTATTAGGTACAACTGACTCGTGTTTTTCCCGGTAAACCACTAGGAGTTCTCATAAACACATGAGACAACTACCTTAATGACGACTTACTATGCTGTAAGTACTTAAAGGCCTGGGCTTTATAGTTCGGACCACTATTAGGTACAACTGACTCGTGTTTTTCCCGGTAAACCACTAGGAGTTCTCATAAACACATGAGACAACTACCTTAATGACGACTTACTATGCTGTAAGTACTTTAAGGCCCGGGCTTTATAGTTCGGACCACTATTAGGTACAACTGACCAGTGTTTTTCCCGGTAAACCACTAGGAGTTCCCATAAACACATGAGACAACTACCTTAATGACGACTTACTATGCTGTAAGATCCTAAAGGCCCGGGCTTTATATTTCGGACCACTATTAGGTACAACTGACTCGTGTTTTTCCCGGTACACCACTAGGAGTTCTCATAAACACATGAGACAACTACCTTAATGACGACTTACTATGCTGTAAGTACTTTAAGGCCCGGGCTTTATAGTTCGGACCACTATTAGGTACAACTGATTCGTGTTTTTTCCAGTACAACACTAGGAGTTCCCATAAACACATGAGACAACTACCTTAATGACGACTTACTATGCTGTAAGAACTTAAAGGCCTGGGCTTTATAGTTCGGACCGCTATTAGGTACAACTGACTCGTGTTTTTCCCGGTAACCCACTAGGAGTTCTCATAAATACATGAGACAACTACCTTAATGACGACTTACTATGCTGTAAGACTTTAAGGCCCGGGCTTTATAGTTCGGACCACTATTAGGTACAACTGATTCGTGTTTTTTCCAGTACAACACTAGGAGTTCCCATAAACACATGAGACAACTACCTTAATGACGACAAACTATGCTGTAAGTACTTAAAGGCCCGGGCTTTATAGTTCGGACCACTATTAGGTACAACTGACTCGTGTTTTTTCCGGTAAACCAATAGGAGTTCTCATAAATACATGAGACAACTACCTTAATGACGACTTACTATGCTGTAAGACTTTAAGGCCCGGGCTTTATAGTTCGGTCCACTATTAGGTACTACTGACTCGTGTTTTTCCCTTTAAACCACTAGTAGTTCTCATAAACACATGAGACAACTACCTTAATGACGACTTACTATGCTGTAAGTACTTAAAGGCCTGGGCTTTATAGTTCGTACCACTATTAGGTACAACTGACTCGTGTTTTTCCCGGTAAACCACTAGGAGTTCTCATAAACACATGAGACAACTACCTTAATGACGACTTACTATGCTGTAAGTACTTAAAGGCCAGGGCTTTATAGTTCGGACCACTATTAGGTACAACTGATTCGTGTTTTTTCCAGTAAAACACTAGGAGTTCCCATAAACACATGAGACAACTACCTTAATGACGTCTTACTATGCTGTAGGAACTTAAAGGCCTGGGCTTTATAGTTCGGACCACTATTAGGTACAACAGACTCGTGTTTTTCCCGGTAAACCACTAGGAGTTCTCATAAACACATGAGACAACTACCTTAATAACGACTTACTATGCTGTAAGTACTTTAAGGCCCGGGCTTTATAGTTCGGGCCACTATTAGGTACAACTGACTCGTGTTTTCTCCCGGTAAACCACTAGGAGTTCTCATAAACACATGAGACAACTACGTTAATGACGACTTACTATGCTGTAAGACTTTAAGGCCCGGGCTTTATAGTTCGGTCCACTATTAGGTACAACTGACTCGTGTTTTTCCCGGTAAACCACTAGGAGTTCTCATAAACACATGAGACAACTACCTTAATGACGACTTACTATGCTGTAAGTACTTAAAGGCCTGTGCTTTATAGTTCGGACCACTATTAAGTACAACTGACTCGTGTTTTTTCCGGTAAACCACTAGGAGGTCTCATAAACACATGAGACAACTATCTTAATGACGACTTACTATGCTGTAAGTACTTTAAGGCCCGGGCTTTTTAGTTCGGACCACTATTAGGTACAACTGACTCGTGTTTCTCCCAGTAAACCACTAGGAGGTCTCATAAACACATGAGACAACTATCTTAATGACGACTTACTATGCTGTAAGTACTTTAAGGCCCGGGCTTTTTAGTTCGGACCACTATTAGGTACAACTGACTCGTGTTTCTCCCAGTAAACCACTAGGAGTTCTCATAAACACATGAGACAACTACCATAATGACGACTTACTATGCTGTAAGTACTTAAAGGCCTGGGCTTTATAGTTCGGACCACTATTAGGTACAACTGACTCGTGTTTTTCCCGGTAAACCACTAGGAGTTCTCATAAACACATGAGACAACTACTTTAATGACGACTTACTATGCTGTAAGTACTTTAAGGCCCGGGCTTTATAGTTCGGACCACTATTAGGTACAACTGACTCGTGTTTTTCCCGGTAAACCACTAGGAGTTCGCATAAACATATGAGACAGCTACCTTAATGACGACTTACTATGCTGTAAGTACCTAAAGGCCTGGGCTTTATAGTTCGGACCACTATTAGGTACAACTGACTCGTGTTTTTTCCGGTAAACCACTAGGAGTTCTCTTAAACACATGGGACAACTACCTTAATGACGACTTATTATGCTGTAAGTATTTTAAGGCCCGGGCTTTATAGTTCGGTCCACTATTAGGTACTACTGACTCGTGTTTTTCCCGGTAAACCACTAGCAGCTCTCATAAGCACATGAGAAAACTACCTTAATGACGACTTACTATGCTGTAAGACTTTAAGGCCCGGGATTTATAGTTCGGTCCACTATTAGGTACTACTGACTCGTGTTTTTCCCGGTAAACCACTAGGAGTTCTCATAAACACATGAGACAACTACCTTAATGACGACTTACTATGCTGTAAGTACTTAAAGGCCTGGGCTTTATAGTTCGGACCACTATTAGGTACAACTGACTCGTGTTTTTTTCCTGGTAAACCACTAGGAGTTCTCATAAACACATGAGACAACTACCTTAATGACGACTTACTATGCTGTAAGTACTTAAAGGCCTGGGCTTTATAGTTCGGACCACTATTAGGTACAACTGACTCGTGTTTTTCCCGGTAAACCACTAGGAGTTCTCATAAACACATAAGACAACTACCTTAATGACGACTTACTATGCTGTAAGTACTTAAAGGCCCGGGCTTTATAGTTCGGACCACTATTAGGTACAACTGACTCGTGTTTTTCCCGGTAAACCACTAGGAGTTCTCATAAACACATAAGACAACTACCTTAATGACGACTTACTATGCTGTAAGTACTTAAAGGCCTGGGCTTTATAGTTCGGACCACTATTAGGTACAACTGACTCGTGTTTTTCCCGGTAAACCACTAGGAGTTCGCATAAACATATGAGACAACTACCTTAATGACGACTTACTATGCTGTAAGTACTTTAAGGCCCAGGCTTTATAGTTCGGACCACTATTAGGTACAACTGACTCGTGTTTCTCCCGGTAAACCACTAGCAGTTCTCACAAACACATGAGACAACTACCTTAATGACGGGTTACTATGCTGTAAGTACTTTAAGGCCCAGGCTTTATAGTTCGGACCACTATTAGGTACAACTGACTCGTGTTTCTCCCGGTAAACCACTAGGAGTTCTCATAAACACATGAGACAACTACCTTAATGACGACTTACTATGCTGTAAGTACTTTAAGGCCCAGGCTTTATAGTTTGGACCACTATTAGGTACAACTGACTCGTGTTTCTCCCGGTAAACCACTAGCAGTTCTCACAAACACATGAGACAACTACCTTAATGACGGGTTACTATGCTGTAAGTACTTTAAGGCCCGGGCTTTATAGTTCGGACCACTATTAGGTACAACTGACTCGTGTTTCTCCCGGTAAACCACTAGGAGTTCTCATAAACACATGAGACAACTACCGTAATGGCGACTTACTATGCTGTAAGTACTTTAAGGTCCGGGCTTTATAGTTCGGACCACTATTAGGTACAACTGACTCGTGTTTTTCCCGGTAAACCACTAGGAGTTCTCATAAACACATGAGACAACTATCTTAATGACGACTTACTATGCTGTAAGTACTTTAAGGTCCGGGCTTTATAGTTTGGACCACTATTAGGTACAACTGACTCGTGTTTCTCCCGGTAAATCACTAGGAGTTCTCATAAACACATGAGACAACTACCTTAATGACGACTTACTATGCTGTAAGTACTTTAAGGCCCGGGCTTTATAGTTTGGACCACTATTAGGTACAACTGACTCGTGTTTCTCCCGGTAAACCACTAGGAGTTCTCATAAACACATGAGACAACTACCTTAATGACGACTTATTATGCTGTAAGTACTTTAAGGCCCGGGCTTTATAGTTCGGACCACTATTAGGTACAACTGACTCGTGTTTCTCCCGGTAAACTACTAGGAGTTCTCATAAACACATGAGACAACTATCTTAATGACGACTTACTATGCTGTAAGTACTTTAAGGTCCGGGCTTTATAGTTCGGACCACTATTAGGTACAACTGACTCGTGTTTTTCCCGGTAAACCACTAGGAGTTCTCATAAACACATGAGACAACAACCTTAATGACGACTTACTATGCTGTAAGTACTTTAAGGCCTGGGCTTTATAGTTCGGACCACTATTAGGTACAACTGACTCGTGTTTTTCCCGGTAAACCACTAGGAGTTCTCATAAACACATGAGACAACTATCTTAATGACGACTTACTATGCTGTAAGACTTTAAGGCCCGGGCTTTATAGTTCGGTCCACTATTAGGTACAGCTGATTCCTGTTTTTCCCGGTAAACCACTAGGAGTTCTCATAAACACATGAGACAACTACCTTAATGACGACTTACTATGCTTTAAGTACGTAAAGGCCTGGGTTTTATAGTTCGGTCCACTATTAGGTCCAACTGACTCGTGTTTTTCCCGGTAAACCACTAGGAGTTCTCATAAACACATGAGACAACTACCTTAATGACGACTTACTATGCTGTAAGTACTTTAAGGCCCGGGCTTTATAGTTCGGTCCACTATTAGGTACAACTAACTCGTGTTTTTCCCGGTAAACCAGTAGGAGTTCTCATAAACACATGAGACAACTACCTTAATAACGACTTACTATGCTGTAAGTACTTTAAGGCCCGGGCTTTATAGTTCGGGCCACTATTAGGTACAACTGACTCGTGTTTTCTCCCGGTAAACCACTAGGAGTTCTCATAAACACATGAGACAACTACCTTAATGACGACTTACTATGCTGTAAGTACTTTAAGGCCCGGGCTTTATAGTTCGGACCAGTATTAGGTACAACTGACTCGTGTTTTTCCCGGTAAACCACTAGGAGTTCTCATAAACACATGAGACAACTACCTTAATGACGACTTACTATGCTGTAAGACTTTAAGGCCCGGGCTTTATAGTTCGGTCCACTATTAGGTACAACTGACTCGTGTTTTTCCCGGTAAACCACTAGGAGTTCTCATAAACACATGAGACAACTACCTTAATGACGACTTACTATGCTGTAAGTACTTAAAGGCCTGTGCTTTATATTTCGGACCACTATTAGGTACAACTGACTCGTGTTTTTCCCGGTAAACCACTAGGAGTTCTCATAAACACATGAGACAACTACCTTAATGACGACTTACTATGCTGTAAGTACTTTAAGGCCCGGGCTTTATAGTTCGGACCACTATTAGGTACAACTGACTCGTGTTTTTTCCGGTAAACCACTAGGAGTTCTCATAAACACATGAGACAACTACCTTAATGGCGACTTACTATGCTGTAAGTACTTTAAGGCCCGGGCTTTATAGTTCGGACCACTATTAGGTACAACTGACTCGTGTTTTTCCCGGTAAACCACTAGCAGTTCTCACAAACACATGAGACAACTACCTTAATGACGACTTACTATGCTGTAAGTACTTTAAGGCCCGGGCTTTATAGTTCGGACCACTATTAGGTACAACTGACTCGTGTTTCTCCCGGTAAACCACTAGGAGTTCTCATAAACACATGAGACAACTACCTTAATGACGACTTACTATGCTGTAAGTACTTTAAGGCCTGGGCTTTATAGTTCGGACCACTATTAGGTACAACTGACTCGTGTTTTTCCCGGTAAACCACTAGGAGTTCTCATAAACACATGAGACAACTATCTTAATGACGACTTACTATGCTGTAAGACTTTAAGGCCCGGGCTTTATAGTTCGGTCCACTATTAGGTACAGCTGACTCCTGTTTTTCCCGGTAAACCACTAGGAGTTCTCATAAACACATGAGACAACTACCTTAATGACGACTTACTATGCTTAAAGTACGTAAAGGCCTGGGCTTTATAGTTCGGACCACTATTAGGTCCAACTGACTCGTGTTTTTCCCAGTAAACCACTAGGAGTTCTCATAAACACATGAGACAACTACCTTAATGACGACTTACTATGCTGTAAGACTTTAAGGCCCGGGCTTTATAGTTCGGTCCACTATTAGGTACAACTGACTCGTGTTTTTCCCGGTAAACCACTAGGAGTTCTCATAAACACATGAGACAACTACCTTAATGACGACTTACTATGCTGTAAGTACTTAAAGGCCTGTGCTTTATAGTTCGGACCACTATTAAGTACAACTGGCTCGTGTTTTTCCCGGTAAACCACTAAGAGTTCTCATAAACACATGAGAGAACTACCTTAATAACGACTTACTGTGCTGTAAGTACTTTAAGGCCCGGGCTTTATAGTTCGGACCCATATTAGGTACAACTGACTCGTGTTTTTCCCAGTAAAACACTAGGAGTTCCCATAAACACATGAGACAACTACCTTAATGACGACTTACTATGCTGTAAGTACTTTAAGACCCGGGCTTTATAGTTCGGACCACTATTAAGTACAACTGACTCGTGTTTTTCCCGGTAAACTACCAGGAGTTCTCATAAACACATGAGACAACTACCTTAATGACGACTTACTATGCTGTAAGTACTTAAAGGCCTGGGCTTTATAGTTCGGACCACTATTAGGTACAACTGACTCGTGTTTTTCCCGGTAACCCACTAGGAGTTCTCATAAACACATGAGACAACTACCTTAATGACGACTTACTATGCTGTAAGTACTTAAAGGCCCGGGCTTTATAGTTCGGACCACTATTAGGTACAACTGACTCGTGTTTTTCCCGGTAAACCACTAGGAGGTCTCATAAACACATGAGACAACTATCTTAGTGACGACTTACTATGCTGTAAGTACTTTAAGGCCCGGGCTTTTTAGTTCGGACCACTATTAGGTACAACTGACTCGTGTTTCTCCCAGTAAACCACTAGGAGTTCTCATAAACACATGAGACAACTACCATAATGACGACTTACTATGCTGTAAGTACTTAAATGCCTGGGCTTTATAGTTCGGACCACTATTAGGTACAACTGACTCGTGTTTTTCCCGGTAAACCACTAGGAGTTCTCATAAACACATGAGACAACTACTTTAATTACGACTTACTATGCTGTAAGTACTTTAAGGCCCGGGCTTTATAGTTCGGACCACTATTAGGTACAACTGACTCGTGTTTTTCCCGGTAAACCACTAGGAGTTCGCATAAACATATGAGACAGCTACCTTAATGACGACTTACTATGCTGTAAGTACCTAAAGGCCTGGGCTTTATAGTTCGGACGACTATTAGGTACAACTGACTCGTGTTTTTTTCCGGTAAACCACTAGGAGTTCTCTTAAACACATGGGACAACTACCTTAATGACGACTTATTATGCTGTAAGTATTTTAAGGCCCGGGCTTTATAGTTCGGTCCACTATTAGGTACTACTGACTCGTGTTTTTCCCGGTAAACCACTAGCAGCTCTCATAAACACATGAGAAAACTACCTTAATGACGACTTACTATGCTGTAAGACTTTAAGGCCCGGGATTTATAGTTCGGTCCACTATTAGGTACTACTGACTCGTGTTTTTCCCGGTAAACCACTAGGAGTTCTCATAAACACATGAGACAACTACCTTAATGACGACTTACTATGCTGTAAGTACTTAAAGGCCTGGGCTTTATAGTTCGGACCACTATTAGGTACAACTGACTCGTGTTTTTCCCGGTAAACCACTAGGAGTTCTCATAAACACATGAGACAACTACCTTAATGACGACTTACTATGCTGTAAGTACTTAAAGGCCTGGGCTTTATAGTTCGGTCCACTATTAGGTACAACTGACTCGTGTTTTTCCCGGTAAACCACTAGGAGTTCTCATAAACACATAAGACAACTACCTTAATGACGACTTACTATGCTGTAAGTACTTAAAGGCCCGGGCTATATAGTTCGGACCACTATTAGGTACAACTGACTCGTGTTTTTCCCGGTAAACCACTAGGAGTTCTCATAAACACATAAGACAACTACCTTAATGACGACTTACTATGCTGTAAGTACTTAAAGGCCTGGGCTTTATAGTTCGGACCACTATTAGGTACAACTGACTCGTGTTTTTCCCGGTAAACCACTAGGAGTTCTCATAAACACATGAGACAACTACCTTAATGACGACTTACTATGCTGTAAGTACTTAAAGGCCTGGGCTTTATAGTTCGGACCACTATTAGGTACAACTGACTCGTGTTTTTCCCGGTAAACCACTAGGAGTTCTCATAAACACATGAGACAACTACCTTAATGACGACTTACTATGCTGTAAGTACTTTAAGGCCCGGGCTTTATAGTTCGGACCACTATTAGGTACAACTGACCAGTGTTTTTCCCGGTAAACCACTAGGAGTTCCCATAAACACATGAGACAACTACCTTAATGACGACTTACTATGCTGTAAGATCCTAAAGGCCCGGGCTTTATATTTCGGACCACTATTAGGTACAACTGACTCGTGTTTTTCCCGGTACACCACTAGGAGTTCTCATAAACACATGAGACAACTACCTTAATGACGACTTACTATGCTGTAAGTACTTTAAGGCCCGGGCTTTATAGTTCGGACCACTATTAGGTACAACTGATTCGTGTTTTTTCCAGTACAACACTAGGAGTTCCCATAAACACATGAGACAACTACCTTAATGACGACTTACTATGCTGTAAGAACTTAAAGGCCTGGGCTTTATAGTTCGGACCGCTATTAGGTACAACTGACTCGTGTTTTTCCCGGTAACCCACTAGGAGTTCTCATAAATACATGAGACAACTACCTTAATGACGACTTACTATGCTGTAAGACTTTAAGGCCCGGGCTTTATAGTTCGGACCACTATTAGGTACAACTGATTCGTGTTTTTTCCAGTACAACACTAGGAGTTCCCATAAACACATGAGACAACTACCTTAATGACGACAAACTATGCTGTAAGTACTTAAAGGCCCGGGCTTTATAGTTCGGACCACTATTAGGTACAACTGACTCGTGTTTTTTCCGGTAAACCAATAGGAGTTCTCATAAATACATGAGACAACTACCTTAATGACGACTTACTATGCTGTAAGACTTTAAGGCCCGGGCTTTATAGTTCGGTCCACTATTAGGTACTACTGACTCGTGTTTTTCCCTTTAAACCACTAGTAGTTCTCATAAACACATGAGACAACTACCTTAATGACGACTTACTATGCTGTAAGTACTTAAAGGCCTGGGCTTTATAGTTCGTACCACTATTAGGTACAACTGACTCGTGTTTTTCCCGGTAAACCACTAGGAGTTCTCATAAACACATGAGACAACTACCTTAATGACGACTTACTATGCTGTAAGTACTTAAAGGCCAGGGCTTTATAGTTCGGACCACTATTAGGTACAACTGATTCGTGTTTTTTCCAGTAAAACACTAGGAGTTCCCATAAACACATCAGACAACTACCTTAATGACGTCTTACTATGCTGTAGGAACTTAAAGGCCTGGGCTTTATAGTTCGGACCACTATTAGGTACAACAGACTCGTGTTTTTCCCGGTAAACCACTAGGAGTTCTCATAAACACATGAGACAACTACCTTAATAACGACTTACTATGCTGTAAGTACTTTAAGGCCCGGGCTTTATAGTTCGGGCCACTATTAGGTACAACTGACTCGTGTTTTCTCCCGGTAAACCACTAGGAGTTCTCATAAACACATGAGACAACTACGTTAATGACGACTTACTATGCTGTAAGACTTTAAGGCCCGGGCTTTATAGTTCGGTCCACTATTAGGTACAACTGACTCGTGTTTTTCCCGGTAAACCACTAGGAGTTCTCATAAACACATGAGACAACTACCTTAATGACGACTTACTATGCTGTAAGTACTTAAAGGCCTGTGCTTTATAGTTCGGACCACTATTAAGTACAACTGACTCGTGTTTTTTCCGGTAAACCACTAGGAGGTCTCATAAACACATGAGACAACTATCTTAATGACGACTTACTATGCTGTAAGTACTTTAAGGCCCGGGCTTTTTAGTTCGGACCACTATTAGGTACAACTGACTCGTGTTTCTCCCAGTAAACCACTAGGAGGTCTCATAAACACATGAGACAACTATCTTAATGACGACTTACTATGCTGTAAGTACTTTAAGGCCCGGGCTTTTTAGTTCGGACCACTATTAGGTACAACTGACTCGTGTTTCTCCCAGTAAACCACTAGGAGTTCTCATAAACACATGAGACAACTACCATAATGACGACTTACTATGCTGTAAGTACTTAAAGGCCTGGGCTTTATAGTTCGGACCACTATTAGGTACAACTGACTCGTGTTTTTCCCGGTAAACCACTAGGAGTTCTCATAAACACATGAGACAACTACTTTAATGACGACTTACTATGCTGTAAGTACTTTAAGGCCCGGGCTTTATAGTTCGGACCACTATTAGGTACAACTGACTCGTGTTTTTCCCGGTAAACCACTAGGAGTTCGCATAAACATATGAGACAGCTACCTTAATGACGACTTACTATGCTGTAAGTACCTAAAGGCCTGGGCTTTATAGTTCGGACCACTATTAGGTACAACTGACTCGTGTTTTTTCCGGTAAACCACTAGGAGTTCTCTTAAACACATGGGACAACTACCTTAATGACGACTTATTATGCTGTAAGTATTTTAAGGCCCGGGCTTTATAGTTCGGTCCACTATTAGGTACTACTGACTCGTGTTTTTCCCGGTAAACCACTAGCAGCTCTCATAAGCACATGAGAAAACTACCTTAATGACGACTTACTATGCTGTAAGACTTTAAGGCCCGGGATTTATAGTTCGGTCCACTATTAGGTACTACTGACTCGTGTTTTTCCCGGTAAACCACTAGGAGTTCTCATAAACACATGAGACAACTACCTTAATGACGACTTACTATGCTGTAAGTACTTAAAGGCCTGGGCTTTATAGTTCGGACCACTATTAGGTACAACTGACTCGTGTTTTTTTCCTGGTAAACCACTAGGAGTTCTCATAAACACATGAGACAACTACCTTAATGACGACTTACTATGCTGTAAGTACTTAAAGGCCTGGGCTTTATAGTTCGGACCACTATTAGGTACAACTGACTCGTGTTTTTCCCGGTAAACCACTAGGAGTTCTCATAAACACATAAGACAACTACCTTAATGACGACTTACTATGCTGTAAGTACTTAAAGGCCCGGGCTTTATAGTTCGGACCACTATTAGGTACAACTGACTCGTGTTTTTCCCGGTAAACCACTAGGAGTTCTCATAAACACATAAGACAACTACCTTAATGACGACTTACTATGCTGTAAGTACTTAAAGGCCTGGGCTTTATAGTTCGGACCACTATTAGGTACAACTGACTCGTGTTTTTCCCGGTAAACCACTAGGAGTTCTCATAAACACATGAGACAACTACCTTAATGACGACTTACTATGCTGTAAGTTTTAAAAGGCCCTGGCTTTATAGTTCGGACCACTATTAGGTACAACTGACTCGTGTTTTTCCCGGTAAACCACTAGGAGTTCTCATAAACACATGAGACAACTACCTTAATGACGACTTACTATGCTGTAAGTACTTAAAGGCCCGGGCTTTATAGTTCGGACCACTATTAGGTACAACTGACCCGTGTTTTTCCCGGTAAACCACTAGGAGTTCCCATAAACACATGAGACAACTACCTTAATGACGACTTACTATGCTGTAAGATCTTATAGGCCCGGGCTTTATATTTCGGACCACTATTAGGTACAACTGACTCGTGTTTTTCCCGGTAAACCACTAGGAGTTCTCATAAACACATGAGACAACTACCTTAATGACGACTTACTATGCTGTAAGTACTTTAAGGCCCGGGCTTTATAGTTCGGACCACTATTAGGTACAACTGATTCGTGTTTTTTCCAGTACAACACTAGGAGTTCCCATAAACACATGAGACAACTACCTTAATGACGACTTACTATGCTGTAAGAACTTAAAGGCCTGGGCTTTATAGTTCGGACCGCTATTAGGTACAACTGACTCGTGTTTTTCCCGGTAACCCACTAGGAGTTCTCATAAACACATCAGACAACTACCTTAATGACGACAAACTATGCTGTAAGTACTTAAAGGCCCGGGCTTTATAGTTCGGACCACTATTAGGTACAACTGACTCGTGTTTTTTCCGGTAAACCAATAGGAGTTCTCATAAATACATGAGACAACTACCTTAATGACGACTTACTATGCTGTAAGACTTTAAGGCCCGGGCTTTATAGTTCGGTCCACTATTAGGTACTACTGACTCGTGTTTTTCCCTTTAAACCACTAGTAGTTCTCATAAACACATGAGACAACTACCTTAATGACGACTTACTATGCTGTAAGTACTTAAAGGCCTGGGCTTTATAGTTCGTACCACTATTAGGTACAACTGACTCGTTTTTTTCCCGGTAAACCACTAGGAGTTCTCATAAACACATGAGACAACTACCTTAATGACGACTTACTATGCTGTAAGTACTTAAAGGCCAGGGCTTTATAGTTCGGACCACTATTAGGTACAACTGACTCGTGTTTTTTCCGGTAAACCACTAGGAGTTCTCATAAACACATGAGACAACTACCTTAATGGCGACTTACTATGCTGTAAGTACTTTAAGGCCCGGGCTTTATAGTTCGGACCACTATTAGGTACTACTGACTCGTGTTTTTCCCGGTAAAACACTAGGAGTTCCCATAAACACATGAGACAACTACCTTAATGACGACTTACTATGCTGTAAGTACTTAAAGGCCCGGGCTTTATAGTTCGGACCACTATTAGGTACAACTGACTCGTGTTTTCTCCCGGTAAACCACTAGGAGTTCTCATAAACACATGAGACAACTACGTTAATGACGACTTACTATGCTGTAAGACTTTAAGGCCCGGGCTTTATAGTTCGGTCCACTATTAGGTACAACTGACTCGTGTTTTTCCCGGTAAACCACTAGGAGTTCTCATAAACACATGAGACAACTACCTTAATGACGACTTACTATGCTGTAAGTACTTAAAGGCCTGTGCTTTATAGTTCGGACCACTATTAAGTACAACTGACTCGTGTTTTTTCCGGTAAACCACCAGGAGTTCTCATAAACACATGAGACAACTACCTTAATGACGACTTACTATGCTGTAAGTACCCAAAGGCCTGGGCTTTATAGTTCGGACCACTATTAGGTACAACTGACTCGTGTTTTTTTCCGGTAAACCACTAGAAGTTCTCTTAAACACATGAGACAACTACCTTAATGACGACTTAGTATGCTGTAAGTACTTTAAGGCCCAGGCTTTATAGTTCGGACCACTATTAGGTACAACTGACTCGTGTTTTTCCCGGTAAACCACTAGGAGTTCTCATAAACACATGAGACAACTACCTTAATGACGACTTACTATGCTGTAAGTACTTTAAGGCCCGGGGTTTATAGTTCGGTCCACTATTAGGTACTACTGACTCGTGTTTTTCCCGGTAAAACACTAGGAGTTCCCATAAACACATGAGACAACTACCTTAATGACGACTTACTATGCTGTAAGTACTTTAAGACCCGGGCTTTATAGTTCGGACCACTATTTAGTAGAACTGACTCGTGTTTTTCCCGGTAAACCACCAGGAGTTCTCATAAACACATGAGACAACTACCTTAATGACGACTTACTATGCTGTAAGTACCTAAAGGCCTGGGCTTTATAGTTCGGACCACTATTAGGTACAACTGACTCGTGTTTTTTCCGGTAAACCAATAGGAGATCTCATAAACACATGAGACAACTACCTTAATGACGACTTATTATGCTGTAAGTACTTTAAGGCCGGGCTTTATAGTTCGGTCCACTATTAGGTACTACTGACTCGTGTTTTTCCGGGTAAACCACTAGCAGTTCTCGTAAACACATGAGACAACTACCTTAATGACGACTTACTGTGCTGTAAGACTTTAAGGCCCGGGCTTTATAGTTCGGTCCACTATTAGGTACAACTGAGTCGTGTTTTTCCCGGTAAACCACTAGGAGTTCTCATAAACACATGAGACAACTACCTTAATGACGACTTACTATGCTGTAAGTACTTTAAGGCCCGGGCTTTATAGTTCGGACCACTATTAGGTACAACTGACTCGTGTTTTTCCCGGTAAACCACTAGGAGTTCTCATAAACACATGAGACAACTACCTTAATGACGACTTACTATGCTGTAAGTTTTAAAAGGCCCTGGCTTTATAGTTCGGACCACTATTAGGTACAACTGACTCGTGTTTTTCCCGGTAAACCACTAGGAGTTCTCATAAACACATGAGACAACTACCTTAATGACGACTTACTATGCTGTAAGTACTTTAAGGTCCGGGCTTTATAGTTCGGACCACTATTAGGTACAACTGATTCGTGTTTTTTGCAGTAAAACACTAGGAGTTCCCATAAACACATGAGACAACTACCTTAATGACGACTTACTATGCTGTAAGAACTTAAAGGCCTGGGCTTTATAGTTCGGACCACTATTAGGTACAACTGACTCGTGTTTTTCCCGGTAACCCACTAGGAGTTCTCATAAACACATGAGACAACTACCTTAATGACGACTTACTATGCTGTAAGTACTTTAAGGCCCGGGCTTTATAGTTCGGACCACTATTAGGTACAACTGACTCGTGTTTTTTTCGGTAAACCAATAGGAGTTCTCATAAACACATGAGACAACTACCTTAATAACGACTTACTATGCTGTAAGTACTTTAAGGCCTGGGCTTTATAGTTCGGACCACTATTAGGTACAACTGACTCGTGTTTTTCCCGGTAAACCACTAGGAGTTCTCATAAACACATGAGACAACTTTCTTAATGACGACTTACTATGCTGTAAGACTTTAAGGCCCGGGCTTTATAGTTCGGTCCACTATTAGGTACAGCTGACTCGTGTTTTTCCCGGTAAACCACTAGGAGTTCTCATAAACACATGAGACAACTACCTTAATGACGACTTACTATGCTGTAAGTACCTAAAGGCCAGGGCTTTATAGTTCGGACCACTATTAGGTACAAATGATCCGTGTTTATCCCGGTAAACCACTAGGAGTTCTCATAAACACATGAGACAACTACCTTAATGACGACTTACTATGCTGTAAGTACTTAAAGGCCTGGGCTTTATAGTTCGGACCACTATTAGGTACAACTGACCCGTGTTTTTCCCGGTAAACCACTAGGAGTTCTCATAAACACATGAGACAACTACCTTAATGACGACTTACTATGCTGTAAGTACTTTAAGGCCCGGGCTTTATAGTTCGGACCACTATTAGGTACAACTGACTCGTGTTTTTCCCGGTAAACCACTAGGAGTTCTCATAAACACATGAGACAACTACCTTAATGACGACTTACTATGCTGTAAGTACTTTAAGGCCCGGGCTTTATAGTTCGGACCACTATTAGGTACAACTGACTCGTGTTTTTTCCGGTAAACCAGTAGGAGTTCTCATAAACACATGAGACAACTACCTTAATGACGACTTACTATGCTGTAAGTACTTTAAGGCCCGGGCTTTATAGTTCGGACCAGTATTAGGTACAACTGACTCGTGTTTTTCCCGGTAAACCACTAGCAGTTCTCACAAACACATGAGACAACTACCTTAATGACGACTTACTATGCTGTAAGTACTTTAAGGCCCGGGCTTAAAGTTCGGACCACTATTAGGTACAACTGACTCGTGTTTCTCCCGGTAAACCACTAGGAGTTCTCATAAACACATGAGACAGCTACCTTAATGACGACTTACTATGCTGTAATTACTTTAAGGCCTGGGCTTTATAGTTCGGTCCACTATTAGGTACAACTGACTCGTGTGTTTCCCGGTAAACCACTAGGAGTTCTCATAAACACATGAGACAACTATCTTAATGACGACTTACTATGCAGTAAGACTTTAAGGCCCGGGCTTTATAGTTCGGTCCACTATTAGGTACAGCTGACTCGTGTTTTTCCCGGTAAACCACTAGGAGTTCTCATAAACACATGAGACAACTACCTTAATGACGACTTACTATGCTGTAAGTACTTTAAGGCCCGGGCTTTATAGTTCGGTCCACTATTAGGTACAACTAACTCGTGTTTTTCCCGGTAAACCAGTAGGAGTTCTCATAAACACATGAGACAACTACCTTAATGACGACTTACTATGCTGTAAGTACTTTAAGGCCCGGGCTTTATAGTTCGGACCACTATTAGGTACAACTGACTCGTGTTTTTTCCGGTAAACCACTAGGAGTTCTCATAAACACATGAGACAACTACCTTAATGGCGACTTACTATGCTGTAAGTACTTTAAGGCCCGGGCTTTATAGTTCGGACCACTATTAGGTACTACTGACTCGTGTTTTTCCCGGTAAAACACTAGGAGTTCCCATAAACACATGAGACAACTACCTTAATGACGACTTACTATGCTGTAAGTACTTAAAGGCCCGGGCTTTATAGTTCGGACCACTATTAGGTACAACTGACTCGTGTTTTCTCCCGGTAAACCACTAGGAGTTCTCATAAACACATGAGACAACTACGTTAATGACGACTTACTATGCTGTAAGACTTTAAGGCCCGGGCTTTATAGTTCGGTCCACTATTAGGTACAACTGACTCGTGTTTTTCCCGGTAAACCACTAGGAGTTCTCATAAACACATGAGACAACTACCTTAATGACGACTTACTATGCTGTAAGTACTTAAAGGCCTGTGCTTTATAGTTCGGACCACTATTAAGTACAACTGACTCGTGTTTTTTCCGGTAAACCACCAGGAGTTCTCATAAACACATGAGACAACTACCTTAATGACGACTTACTATGCTGTAAGTACCCAAAGGCCTGGGCTTTATAGTTCGGACCACTATTAGGTACAACTGACTCGTGTTTTTTTCCGGTAAACCACTAGAAGTTCTCTTAAACACATGAGACAACTACCTTAATGACGACTTAGTATGCTGTAAGTACTTTAAGGCCCAGGCTTTATAGTTCGGACCACTATTAGGTACAACTGACTCGTGTTTTTCCCGGTAAACCACTAGGAGTTCTCATAAACACATGAGACAACTACCTTAATGACGACTTACTATGCTGTAAGTACTTTAAGGCCCGGGGTTTATAGTTCGGTCCACTATTAGGTACTACTGACTCGTGTTTTTCCCGGTAAAACACTAGGAGTTCCCATAAACACATGAGACAACTACCTTAATGACGACTTACTATGCTGTAAGTACTTTAAGACCCGGGCTTTATAGTTCGGACCACTATTAAGTAGAACTGACTCGTGTTTTTCCCGGTAAACCACCAGGAGTTCTCATAAACACATGAGACAACTACCTTAATGACGACTTACTATGCTGTAAGTACCTAAAGGCCTGGGCTTTATAGTTCGGACCACTATTAGGTACAACTGACTCGTGTTTTTTCCGGTAAACCAATAGGAGATCTCATAAACACATGAGACAACTACCTTAATGACGACTTATTATGCTGTAAGTACTTTAAGGCCGGGCTTTATAGTTCGGTCCACTATTAGGTACTACTGACTCGTGTTTTTCCGGGTAAACCACTAGCAGTTCTCGTAAACACATGAGACAACTACCTTAATGACGACTTACTGTGCTGTAAGACTTTAAGGCCCGGGCTTTATAGTTCGGTCCACTATTAGGTACAACTGAGTCGTGTTTTTCCCGGTAAACCACTAGGAGTTCTCATAAACACATGAGACAACTACCTTAATGACGACTTACTATGCTGTAAGTACTTTAAGGCCCGGGCTTTATAGTTCGGACCACTATTAGGTACAACTGACTCGTGTTTTTCCCGGTAAACCACTAGGAGTTCTCATAAACACATGAGACAACTACCTTAATGACGACTTACTATGCTGTAAGTTTTAAAAGGCCCTGGCTTTATAGTTCGGACCACTATTAGGTACAACTGACTCGTGTTTTTCCCGGTAAACCACTAGGAGTTCTCATAAACACATGAGACAACTACCTTAATGACGACTTACTATGCTGTAAGTACTTTAAGGTCCGGGCTTTATAGTTCGGACCACTATTAGGTACAACTGATTCGTGTTTTTTGCAGTAAAACACTAGGAGTTCCCATAAACACATGAGACAACTACCTTAATGACGACTTACTATGCTGTAAGAACTTAAAGGCCTGGGCTTTATAGTTCGGACCACTATTAGGTACAACTGACTCGTGTTTTTCCCGGTAACCCACTAGGAGTTCTCATAAACACATGAGACAACTACCTTAATGACGACTTACTATGCTGTAAGTACTTTAAGGCCCGGGCTTTATAGTTCGGACCACTATTAGGTACAACTGACTCGTGTTTTTTTCGGTAAACCAATAGGAGTTCTCATAAACACATGAGACAACTACCTTAATAACGACTTACTATGCTGTAAGTACTTTAAGGCCTGGGCTTTATAGTTCGGACCACTATTAGGTACAACTGACTCGTGTTTTTCCCGGTAAACCACTAGGAGTTCTCATAAACACATGAGACAACTTTCTTAATGACGACTTACTATGCTGTAAGACTTTAAGGCCCGGGCTTTATAGTTCGGTCCACTATTAGGTACAGCTGACTCGTGTTTTTCCCGGTAAACCACTAGGAGTTCTCATAAACACATGAGACAACTACCTTAATGACGACTTACTATGCTGTAAGTACCTAAAGGCCAGGGCTTTATAGTTCGGACCACTATTAGGTACAAATGATCCGTGTTTATCCCGGTAAACCACTAGGAGTTCTCATAAACACATGAGACAACTACCTTAATGACGACTTACTATGCTGTAAGTACTTAAAGGCCTGGGCTTTATAGTTCGGACCACTATTAGGTACAACTGACCCGTGTTTTTCCCGGTAAACCACTAGGAGTTCTCATAAACACATGAGACAACTACCTTAATGACGACTTACTATGCTGTAAGTACTTTAAGGCCCGGGCTTTATAGTTCGGACCACTATTAGGTACAACTGACTCGTGTTTTTCCCGGTAAACCACTAGGAGTTCTCATAAACACATGAGACAACTACCTTAATGACGACTTACTATGCTGTAAGTACTTTAAGGCCCGGGCTTTATAGTTCGGACCACTATTAGGTACAACTGACTCGTGTTTTTTCCGGTAAACCAGTAGGAGTTCTCATAAACACATGAGACAACTACCTTAATGACGACTTACTATGCTGTAAGTACTTTAAGGCCCGGGCTTTATAGTTCGGACCAGTATTAGGTACAACTGACTCGTGTTTTTCCCGGTAAACCACTAGCAGTTCTCACAAACACATGAGACAACTACCTTAATGACGACTTACTATGCTGTAAGTACTTTAAGGCCCGGGCTTAAAGTTCGGACCACTATTAGGTACAACTGACTCGTGTTTCTCCCGGTAAACCACTAGGAGTTCTCATAAACACATGAGACAGCTACCTTAATGACGACTTACTATGCTGTAATTACTTTAAGGCCTGGGCTTTATAGTTCGGTCCACTATTAGGTACAACTGACTCGTGTGTTTCCCGGTAAACCACTAGGAGTTCTCATAAACACATGAGACAACTATCTTAATGACGACTTACTATGCAGTAAGACTTTAAGGCCCGGGCTTTATAGTTCGGTCCACTATTAGGTACAGCTGACTCGTGTTTTTCCCGGTAAACCACTAGGAGTTCTCATAAACACATGAGACAACTACCTTAATGACGACTTACTATGCTGTAAGTACTTTAAGGCCCGGGCTTTATAGTTCGGTCCACTATTAGGTACAACTAACTCGTGTTTTTCCCGGTAAACCAGTAGGAGTTCTCATAAACACATGAGACAACTACCTTAATAACGACTTACTATGCTGTAAGTACTTTAAGGCCCGGACTTTATAGTTCGGGCCACTATTAGGTACAACTGACTCGTGTTTTCTCCCAGTAAACCACTAGGAGTTCTCATAAACACATGAGACAACTACCTTAATGACGACTTACTATGCTGTAAGTACTTTAAGGCCCGGGCTTTATAGTTCGGACCAGTATTAGGTACAACTGACTCGTGTTTTTCCCGGTAAACCACTAGGAGTTCTCATAAACACATGAGACAACTACCTTAATGACGACTTACTATGCTGTAAGACTTTAAGGCCCGGGCTTTATAGTTCGGTCCACTATTAGGTACAACTGACTCGTGTTTTTCCCGGTAAACCACTAGGAGTTCTCATAAACACATGAGACAACTACCTTAATGACGACTTACTATGCTGTAAGTCCTTAAAGGCCTGTGCTTTATAGTTCGGACCACTATTAAGTACAACTGACTCGTGTTTTTCCCGGTAAACCACTAGGAGTTCTCATAAACACATGAGACAACTACCTTAATGACGACTTACTATGCTGTAAGTACTTTAAGGCCCGGGCTTTATAGTTCGGACCACTATTAGGTACAACTGACTCGTGTTTTTTCCGGTAAACCACTAGGAGTTCTCATAAACACATGAGACAACTACCTTAATGGCGACTTACTATGCTGTAAGTACTTTAAGGCCCGGGCTTTATAGTTCGGACCACTATTAGGTACAACTGACTCGTGTTTTTCCCGGTAAACCACTAGGAGTTCTCACAAACACATGAGACAACTACCTTAATGACGACTTACTATGCTGTAAGTACTTTAAGGCCCGGGCTTTACAGTTCGGACCACTATTAGGTACAACTGACTCGTGTTTCTCCCGGTAAACCACTAGGAGTTCTCATAAACACATGAGACAACTACCTTAATGACGACTTACTATGCTGTAAGTACTTTAAGGCCTGGGCTTTATAGTTCGGACCACTATTAGGTACAACTGACTCGTGTTTTTCCCGGTAAACCACTAGGAGTTCTCATAAACACACGAGACAACTATCTTAATGACGACTTACTATGCTGTAAGACTTTAAGGCCCGGGCTTTATAGTTCGGTCCACTATTAGGTACAGCTGACTCCTGTTTTTCCCGGTAAACCACTAGGAGTTCTCATAAACACATGAGACAACTACCTTAATGACGACTTACTATGCTGTAAGTACTTTAAGGCCCGGGCTTTATAGTTCGGACCACTATTAGGTACAACTGACTCGTGTTTTTCCCGGTAAACCACTAGGAGTTCGCATAAACATATGAGACAGCTACCTTAATGACGACTTACTATGCTGTAAGTACATTAAGGCCCGGGCTTTATAGTTCGGTCCACTATTAGGTACAACTAACTCGTGTTTTTCCCGGTAAACCAGTAGGAGTTCTCATAAACACATGAGACAACTACCTTAATAACGACTTACTATGCTGTAAGTACTTTAAGGCCCGGGCTTTATAGTTCGGGCCACTATTAGGTACAACTGACTCGTGTTTTCTCCCGGTAAACCACTAGGAGTTCTCATAAACACATGAGACAACTACCTTAATGACGACTTACTATGCTGTAAGTACTTTAAGGCCCGGGCTTTATAGTTCGGACCAGTATTACGTACAACTGACTCGTGTTTTTCCCGGTAAACTACTAGGAGTTCTCATAAACACATGAGACAACTACCTTAATGACGACTTACTATGCTGTAAGACTTTAAGGCCCGGGCTTTATAGTTCGGACCACTATTAGGTACAACTGACTCGTGTTTTTCCCGGTAAATCACTAGGAGTTCTCATAAACACATGAGACAACTACTTTAATGACGACTTACTATGCTGTAAGTATTTTAAGGCCCGGGGTTTATAGTTCGGACCACTATTAGGTACAACTGACTCGTGTTTTTCCCGGTAAACCACTAGGAGTTCGCATAAACATATGAGACAGCTACCTTAATGACGACTTACTATGCGGTATGTACCTAAAGGCCTGGGCTTTATAGTTCGGACCACTATTAGGTACAACTGACTCGTGTTTTTTCCGGTAAACTACTAGGAGTTCTCTTAAACACATGGGACAACTACCTTAATGACGACTTATTATGCTGTAAGTATTTTAAGGCCCGGGCTTTATAGTTCGGTCCACTATTAGGTACTACTGACTCGTGTTTTTCCCGGTAAACCACTAGCAGTTCTCATAAACACATGAGACAACTACCTTAATGACGACTTACTATGCTGTAAGACTTTCAGGCCCGGGATTTATAGTTCGGTCCACTATTAGGTACTACTGACTCGTGTTTTTCCCGGTAAACCACTAGGAGTTCTCATAAACACATAAGACAACTACCTTAATGACGACTTACTATGCTGTAAGTACTTAAAGGCCTGGGCTTTATAGTTCGGACCACTATTAGGTACAACTGACTCGTGTTTTTCCCGGTAAACCACTAGGAGTTCTCATAAACACATAAGACAACTACCTTAATGACGACTTACTATGCTGTAAGTACTTAAAGGCCTGGGATTTATAGTTCGGACAACTATTAGGTACAACTGATTCGTGTTTTTTCCAGTAAAAACTAGGAGTTCCCATAAACACATGAGACAACTACCTTAATGACGACTTACTATGCTGCAAGATCTTAAAGGCCCGGGCTTTATAGTTCGGACCACTATTAGGTACAACTGACTCGTGTTTTTCCCGGTAAACCACTAGGAGTTCTCATAAACACATGAGACAACAACCTTAATGACGACTTACTATGCTGTAAGTACTTTAAGGCCCGGGCTTTATAGTTCGGACCACTATTAGGTACAACTGACTCGTGTTTTTTCCGGTAAACCAATAGGAGTTCTCATAAATACATGAGACAACTACCTTAATGACGACTTACTATGCTGTAAGACATTAAGGCCCGGGCTTTATAGTTCGGTCCACTATTAGGTACTACTGACTCGTGTTTTTTCCGGTAAACCACTTGGAGTTCTCATAAACACATGAGACAACTACCTTAATGACGACTTACTATGCTGTAAGTACTTAAAGGCCTCTGCTTTATAGTTCGTACCACTATTAGGTACAACTGACTCGTGTTTTTCCCGGTAAACCACTAGGAGTTCTCATAAACACATGAGACAACTACCTTAATGACGACTTACTATGCTGTAAGTACTTAAGGGCCAGGGCTTTATAGTTCGGACCACTATTAGGTACAACTGATTCGTGTTTTTTTCCAGTAAAACACTAGGAGTTCCCATAAACACATGAGACAACTACCTTAATGACGTCTTACTATGCTGTAGGAACTTAAAGGCCTGGGCTTTATAGTTCGGACCACTATTAGGTACAACAGACTCGTGTTTTTCCCGGTAAACCACTAGGAGTTCTCATAAACACATGAGACAACTACCTTAATAACGACTTACTATGCTGTAAGTACTTTAAGGCCCGGGCTTTATAGTTCGGGCCACTATTAGGTACAACTGACTCGTGTTTTCTCCCGGTAAACCACTAGGAGTTCTCATAAACACATGAGACAACTACCTTAATGACGACTTACTATGCTGTAAGTACTTTAAGGCCCGGGCTTTATAGTTCGGTCCACTATTAGGTACAACTGACTCGTGTTTTTCCCGGTAAACCACTAGGAGTTCTCATATACACATGAGACAACTACCTTAATGACGACTTACTATGCTGTAAGTACTTAAAGGCCTGTGCTTTATAGTTCGGACCACTATTAGGTACAACTGACTCGTGTTTTTTCCGGTAAACCACTAGAAGTTCTCTTAAACACATGAGACAACTACCTTAATGACGACTTAGTATGCTGTAAGTACTTTAAGGCCCAGGCTTTATAGTTCGGACCACTATTGGGTACAACTGACTCGTGTTTTTCCCGGTAAACCACTAGGAGTTCTCATAAACACATGAGACAACTACCTTAATGACGACTTACTATGCTGTAAGTACTTTAAGGCCCGGGGTTTATAGTTCGGTCCACTATTAGGTACTACTGACTCGTGTTTTTCCCGGTAAAACACTAGGAGTTCCCATAAACACATGAGACAACTACCTTAATGACGACTTACTATGCTGTAAGTACTTTAAGACCCGGGCTTTATAGTTCGGACCACTATTAAGTAGAACTGACTCGTGTTTTTCCCGGTAGACCGCCAGGAGTTCTTATAAACACATGAGACAACTACCTTAATGACGACTTACTATGCTGTAAGTACCTAAAGGCCTGGGCTTTATAGTTCGGACCACTATTAGGTACAACTGACTCGTGATTTTTCCGGTAAACCAATAGGAGTTCTCATAAACACATGAGACAACTACCTTAATGACGACTTATTATGCTGTAAGTACTTTAAGGCCCGGGCTTTATAGTTCGGTCCACTATTAGGTACTACTGACTCGTGTTTTTTCCGGTAAATCACTAGCAGTTCTCGTAAACACATGAGACAACTTTCTTAATGACGACTTACTATGCTGTAAGACTTTAAGGCCCGGGCTTTATAGTTCGGTCCACTATTAGGTATTACTGACTAGTGTTTTTCCCGGTAAACCACTAGGAGTTCTCAAAAACACATGAGACAACTACCTTAATGACGACTTAGTATGCTGTAAGTACTTAAAGGCCTGGGCTTTATAGTTCGGACCACTATTAGGTACAACTGAGTCGTGTTTTTCCCGGTAAACCACTAGGAGTTCTCATAAACACATGAGACAACTACCTTAATGACGACTTACTATGCTGTAAGTACTTTAAGGCCCGGGCTTTATAGTTCGGACCACTATTAGGTACAACTGACTCGTGTTTTTCCCGGTAAACCACTAGGAGTTCTCATAAACACATGAGACAACTACCTTAATGACGACTTACTATGCTGTAAGTTCTTAAAGGCCCGGGCTTTATAGTTCGGACCACTATTAGGTACAACTGACTCGTGTTTTTCGCGGTAAACCACTAGCAGTTCTCATAAACACATGAGACAACTACCTTAATGACGACTTACTATGCTGTAAGTACTTTAAGGTCCGGGCTTTATAGTTCGGACCACTATTAGGTACAACTGATTCGTGTTTTTTCCAGTAAAACACTAGGAGTTCCCATAAACACATGAGACAACTACCTTAATGACGACTTACTATGCTGTAAGAACTTAAAGGCCTGGGCTTTATAGTTCGGACCACTATTAGGTACAACTGACTCGTGTTTTTCCCGGTAACCCACTAGGAGTTCTCATAAACACATGAGACAACTACCTTAATGACGACTTACTATGCTGTAAGTACTTAAAGGCCTGGGCTTTATAGTTCGGACCACTATTAGGTACAACTGACTCGTGTTTTTTCCGGTAAACCACTAGGAGTTCTCATAAACACATGAGACAACTTTCTTAATGACGACTTACTATGCTGTAAGACTTTAAGGCCCGGGCTTTATAGTTCGGACCACTATTAGGTACAACTGACTCGTGTTTTCCCGGTAAACCACTAGGAGTTCTCATAAACACATGAGACAACTACCTTAATGACGACTTACTATGCTGTAAGTACTTTACGGCCCGGGCTTTATAGTTCGGACCACTATTAGGTCCAACTGACTCGTGTTTTTCCTGGTAAACCACTAGGAGTTCTCATAAACACATGAGACAACTACCTTAATGACGACTTACTATGCTGTAAGACTTTAAGGCCCGGGCTTTATAGTTCGGACCACTATTAGGTACAACTGATTCGTGTTTTTTCCAGTACAACACTAGGAGTTCCCATAAACACATGAGACAACTACCTTAATGACGACAAACTATGCTGTAAGTACTTTAAGGCCCGGGCTTTACAGTTCGGACCACTATTAGGTACAACTGACTCGTGTTTCTCCCGGTAAACCACTAGGAGTTCTCATAAACACATGAGACAACTACCTTAATGACGACTTACTATGCTGTAAGTACTTTAAGGCCTGGGCTTTATAGTTCGGACCACTATTAGGTACAACTGACTCGTGTTTTTCCCGGTAAACCACTAGGAGTTCTCATAAACACACGAGACAACTATCTTAATGACGACTTACTATGCTGTAAGACTTTAAGGCCCGGGCTTTATAGTTCGGTCCACTATTAGGTACAGCTGACTCCTGTTTTTCCCGGTAAACCACTAGGAGTTCTCATAAACACATGAGACAACTACCTTAATGACGACTTACTATGCTGTAAGTACTTTAAGGCCCGGGCTTTATAGTTCGGACCACTATTAGGTACAACTGACTCGTGTTTTTCCCGGTAAACCACTAGGAGTTCTCATAAACACATGAGACAACTACCTTAATGACGACTTACTATGCTGTAAGTACATTAAGGCCCGGGCTTTATAGTTCGGTCCACTATTAGGTACAACTAACTCGTGTTTTTCCCGGTAAACCAGTAGGAGTTCTCATAAACACATGAGACAACTACCTTAATAACGACTTACTATGCTGTAAGTACTTTAAGGCCCGGGCTTTATAGTTCGGGCCACTATTAGGTACAACTGACTCGTGTTTTCTCCCGGTAAACCACTAGGAGTTCTCATAAACACATGAGACAACTACCTTAATGACGACTTACTATGCTGTAAGTACTTTAAGGCCCGGGCTTTATAGTTCGGACCAGTATTAGGTACAACTGACTCGTGTTTTTCCCGGTAAACTACTAGGAGTTCTCATAAACACATGAGACAACTACCTTAATGACGACTTACTATGCTGTAAGACTTTAAGGCCCGGGCTTTATAGTTCGGACCACTATTAGGTACAACTGACTCGTGTTTTTCCCGGTAAATCACTAGGAGTTCTCATAAACACATGAGACAACTACTTTAATGACGACTTACTATGCTGTAAGTATTTTAAGGCCCGGGCTTTATAGTTCGGACCACTATTAGGTACAACTGACTCGTGTTTTTCCCGGTAAACCACTAGGAGTTCGCATAAACAAATGAGACAGCTACCTTAATGACGACTTACTATGCGGTATGTACCTAAAGGCCTGGGCTTTATAGTTCGGACCACTATTAGGTACAACTGAGTCGTGTTTTTTCCGGTAAACTACTAGGAGTTCTCTTAAACACATGGGACAACTACCTTAATGACGACTTATTATGCTGTAAGTATTTTAAGGCCCGGGCTTTATAGTTCGGTCCACTATTAGGTACTACTGACTCGTGTTTTTCCCGGTAAACCACTAGCAGTTCTCATAAACACATGAGACAACTACCTTAATGACGACTTACTATGCTGTAAGACTTTCAGGCCCGGGATTTATAGTTCGGTCCACTATTAGGTACTACTGACTCGTGTTTTTCCCGGTAAACCACTAGGAGTTCTCATAAACACATAAGACAACTACCTTAATGACGACTTACTATGCTGTAAGTACTTAAAGGCCTGGGCTTTATAGTTCGGACCACTATTAGGTACAACTGACTCGTGTTTTTCCCGGTAAACCACTAGGAGTTCTCATAAACACATAAGACAACTACCTTAATGACGACTTACTATGCTGTAAGTACTTAAAGGCCTGGGATTTATAGTTCGGACAACTATTAGGTACAACTGATTCGTGTTTTTTCCAGTAAAAACTAGGAGTTCCCATAAACACATGAGACAACTACCTTAATGACGACTTACTATGCTGTAAGATCTTAAAGGCCCGGGCTTTATAGTTCGGACCACTATTAGGTACAACTGACTCGTGTTTTTCCCGGTAAACCACTAGGAGTTCTCATAAACACATGAGACAACTACCTTAATGACGACTTACTATGCTGTAAGTACTTTAAGGCCCGGGCTTTATAGTTCGGACCACTATTAGGTACAACTGACTCGTGTTTTTTCCGGTAAACCAATAGGAGTTCTCATAAATACATGAGACAACTACCTTAATGACGACTTACTATGCTGTAAGACTTTAAGGCCCGGGCTTTATAGTTCGGTCCACTATTAGGTACTACTGACTCGTGTTTTTTCCGGTAAACCACTAGGAGTTCTCATAAACACATGAAGCAACTACCTTAATGACGACTTACTATGCTGTAAGTACTTAAAGGCCCCTGCTTTATAGTTCGTACCACTATTAGGTACAACTGACTCGTGTTTTTCCCGGTAAACCACTAGGAGTTCTCATAAACACATGAGACAACTACCTTAATGACGACTTACTATGCTGTAAGTACTTAAAGGCCAGGGCTTTATAGTTCGGACCACTATTAGGTACAACTGATTCGTGTTTTTTTCCAGTAAAACACTAGGTGTTCCCATAAACACATGAGACAACTACCTTAATGACGTCTTACTATGCTGTAGGAACTTAAAGGCCTGGGCTTTATAGTTCGGACCACTATTAGGTACAACAGACTCGTGTTTTTCCCGGTAAACCACTAGGAGTTCTCATAAACACATGAGACAACTACCTTAATAACGACTTACTATGCTGTAAGTACTTTAAGGCCCGGGCTTTATAGTTCGGGCCACTATTAGGTACAACTGACTCGTGTTTTCTCCCGGTAAACCACTAGGAGTTCTCATAAACACATGAGACAACTACCTTAATGACGACTTACTATGCTGTAAGTACTTTAAGGCCCGGGCTTTATAGTTCGGTCCACTATTAGGTACAACTGACTCGTGTTTTTCCCGGTAAACCACTAGGAGTTCTCAGAAACACATGAGACAACTACCTTAATGACGACTTACTATGCTGTAAGTACTTAAAGGCCTGTGCTTTATAGTTCGGACCACTATTAAGTACAACTGACTCGTGTTTTTTCCGGTAAACCACTAGGAGTTCTCATAAACACATGAGACAACTACCTTAATGACGACTTACTATGCTGTAAGTACCCAAAGGCCTGGGCTTTATAGTTCGGACCACTATTAGGTACAACTGACTCGTGTTTTTTCCGGTAAACCACTAGAAGTTCTCTTAAACACATGAGACAACTACCTTAATGACGACTTAGTATGCTGTAAGTACTTTAAGGCCCAGGCTTTATAGTTCGGACCACTATTAGGTACAACTGACTCGTGTTTTTCCCGGTAAACCACTAGGAGTTCTCATAAACACATGAGACAACTACCTTAATGACGACTTACTATGCTGTAAGTACTTTAAGGCCCGGGGTTTATAGTTCGGTCCACTATTAGGTACTACTGACTCGTGTTTTTCCCGGTAAAACACTAGGAGTTCCCATAAACACATGAGACAACTACCTTAATGACGACTTACTATGCTGTAAGTACTTTAAGACCCGGGCTTTATAGTTCGGACCACTATTAAGTAGAACTGACTCGTGTTTTTCCCGGTAGACCACCAGGAGTTCTTATAAACACATGAGACAACTACCTTAATGACGACTTACTATGCTGTAAGTACCTAAAGGCCTGGGCTTTATAGTTCGGACCACTATTAGGTACAACTGACTCGTGATTTTTCCGGTAAACCAATAGGAGTTCTCATAAACACATGAGACAACTACCTTAATGACGACTTATTATGCTGTAAGTACTTTAAGGCCCGGGCTTTATAGTTCGGTCCACTATTAGGTACTACTGACTCGTGTTTTTTCCGGTAAATCACTAGCAGTTCTCGTAAACACATGAGACAACTTTCTTAATGACGACTTACTATGCTGTAAGACTTTAAGGCCCGGGCTTTATAGTTCGGTCCACTATTAGGTATTACTGACTAGTGTTTTTCCCGGTAAACCACTAGGAGTTCTCAAAAACACATGAGACAACTACCTTAATGACGACTTAGTATGCTGTAAGTACTTAAAGGCCTGGGCTTTATAGTTCGGACCACTATTAGGTACAACTGAGTCGTGTTTTTCCCGGTAAACCACTAGGAGTTCTCATAAACACATGAGACAACTACCTTAATGACGACTTACTATGCTGTAAGTACTTTAAGGCCCGGGCTTTATAGTTCGGACCACTATTAGGTACAACTGACTCGTGTTTTTCCCGGTAAACCACTAGGAGTTCTCATAAACACATGAGACAACTACCTTAATGACGACTTACTATGCTGTAAGTTCTTAAAGGCCCGGGCTTTATAGTTCGGACCACTATTAGGTACAACTGACTCGTGTTTTTCGCGGTAAACCACTAGCAGTTCTCATAAACACATGAGACAACTACCTTAATGACGACTTACTATGCTGTAAGTACTTTAAGGTCCGGGCTTTATAGTTCGGACCACTATTAGGTACAACTGATTCGTGTTTTTTCCAGTAAAACACTAGGAGTTCCCATAAACACATGAGACAACTACCTTAATGACGACTTACTATGCTGTAAGAACTTAAAGGCCTGGGCTTTATAGTTCGGACCACTATTAGGTACAACTGACTCGTGTTTTTCCCGGTAACCCACTAGGAGTTCTCATAAACACATGAGACAACTACCTTAATGACGACTTACTATGCTGTAAGTACTTAAAGGCCTGGGCTTTATAGTTCGGACCACTATTAGGTACAACTGACTCGTGTTTTTTCCGGTAAACCACTAGGAGTTCTCATAAACACATGAGACAACTTTCTTAATGACGACTTACTATGCTGTAAGACTTTAAGGCCCGGGCTTTATAGTTCGGTCCACTATTAGGTACAGCTGACTCGTGTTTTTCCCGGTAAACCACTAGGAGTTCTCATAAACACATGAGACAACTACCTTAATGACGACTTACTATGCTTTAAGTACTTTAAGGCCCGGGCTTTATAGTTCGGACCACTATTAGGTACAACTGACTCGTGTTTTCCCGGTAAACCACTAGGAGTTCTCATAAACACATGAGACAACTACCTTAATGACGACTTACTATGCTGTAAGTACTTTACGGCCCGGGCTTTATAGTTCGGACCACTATTAGGTCCAACTGACTCGTGTTTTTCCTGGTAAACCACTAGGAGTTCTCATAAACACATGAGACAACTACCTTAATGACGACTTACTATGCTGTAAGTACTTTAAGGCCTGGGCTTTATAGTTCGGACCACTATTAGGTCCAACTGACTCGTGTTTTTCCTGGTAAACCACTAGGAGTTCTCATAAACACATGAGACAACTACCTTAATGACGACTTACTATGCTGTAAGTACTTTAAGGCCCGGGCTTTATAGTTCGGACCACTATTAGGTACAACTGACTCGTGTTTTTCCCGGTAAACCACTAGGAGTTCTCATAAACACGTGAGACAACTACCTTAATGGCGACTTACTATGCTGTAAGTACTTTAAGGCCCGGGCTTTATAGTTCGGACCACTATTAGGTACAACTGACTCGTGTTTTTTCCGGTAAACCAGTAGGAGTTCTCATAAACACATGAGACAACTACCTTAATGACGACTTACTATGCTGTAAGTACTTTAAGGCCCGGGCTTTATAGTTCGGTCCACTATTTGGTACAACTAACTCGTGTTTTTCCCGGTAAACCAGTAGGAGTTCCCATAAACACATGAGACAACTACCTTAATGACGACTTACTATGTTGTAAGTACTTTAAGGCCCGGGCTTTATAGTTCGGGCCACTATTAGGTACAACTGACTCGTGTTTTTTCCGGTAAACACTAGGAGTTCTCATAAACACATGAGACAACTACCTTAATAACGACTTACTATGCTGTAAGTACTTTAAGGCCCGGGCTTTATAGTTCGGGCCACTATTAGGTACAACTGACTCGTGTTTTCTCCCGGTAAACCACTAGGAGTTCTCATAAACACATGAGACAACTACCTTAATGACGACTTACTATGCTGTAAGTACTTTAAGGCCCGGGCTTTATAGTTCGGGCCACTATTAGGTACAACTGACTCGTGTTTTTTCCGGTAAACCACTAGGAGTTCTCATAAACACATGAGACAACTACCTTAATGACGACTTACTATGCTGTAAGACTTTAAGGCCCGGGCTTTATAGTTCGGTCCACTATTAGGTACAACTGACTCGTTTTTTTCCCGGTAAACCACTAGGAGTTCTCATAAACACATGAGACAACTACCTTAATGACGATTTACTATGCTGTAAGTACTTAAAGGCCTGTGCTTTATAGTTCGGACCACTATTAAGTACAACTGACTCGTGTTTTTCCCGGTAAACCACTAGGAGTTCTCATAAACACATGAGAGAACTACCTTAATGACGACTTACTATGCTGTAAGTACTTTAAGGCCCGGGCTTTATAGTTCGGTCCACTATTTGGTACAACTAACTCGTGTTTTTCCCGGTAAACCAGTAGGAGTTCTCATAAACACATGAGACAACTACCTTAATGACGACTTACTATGTTGTAAGTACTTTAAGGCCCGGGCTTTATAGTTCGGTCCACTATTAGGTACAACTGACTCGTGTTTTTCCCGGTAAACCACTAGGAGTTCTCATAAACACATGAGACAACTACCTTAATAACGACTTACTATGCTGTAAGTACTTTAAGGCCCGGGCTTTATAGTTCGGGCCACTATTAGGTACAACTGACTCGTGTTTTCTCCCGGTAAACCACTAGGAGTTCTCATAAACACATGAGACAACTACCTTAATGACGACTTACTATGCTGTAAGTACTTTAAGGCCCGGGCTTTATAGTTCGGGCCACTATTAGGTACAACTGACTCGTGTTTTTTCCGGTAAACCACTAGGAGTTCTCATAAACACATGAGACAACTACCTTAATGACGACTTACTATGCTGTAAGACTTTAAGGCCCGGGCTTTATAGTTCGGTCCACTATTAGGTACAACTGACTCGTTTTTTTCCCGGTAAACCACTAGGAGTTCTCATAAACACATGAGACAACTACCTTAATGACGACTTACTATGCTGTAAGTACTTAAAGGCCTGTGCTTTATAGTTCGGACCACTATTAAGTACTACTGACTCGTGTTTTTCCCGGTAAAACACTAGGAGTTCCCATAAACACATGAGACAACTACCTTAATGACGACTTACTATGCTGTAAGTACTTTAAGACCCGGGCTTTATAGTTCGGACCACTATTAAGTAGAACTGACTCGTGTTTTTCCCGGTAGACCACCAGGAGTTCTTATAAACACATGAGACAACTACCTTAATGACGACTTACTATGCTGTAAGTACCTAAAGGCCTGGGCTTTATAGTTCGGACCACTATTAGGTACAACTGACTCGTGTTTTTTCCGGTAAACCAATAGGAGTTCTCATAAACACATGAGACAACTACCTTAATGACGACTTATTATGCTGTAAGTACTTTAAGGCCCGGGCTTTATAGTTCGGTCCACTATTAGGTACTACTGACTCGTGTTTTTTCCGGTAAATCACTAGCAGTTCTCGTAAACACATGAGACAACTTTCTTAATGACGACTTACTATGCTGTAAGACTTTAAGGCCCGGGCTTTATAGTTCGGTCCACTATTAGGTATTACTGACTAGTGTTTTTCCCGGTAAACCACTAGGAGTTCTCAAAAACACATGAGACAACTACCTTAATGACGACTTAGTATGCTGTAAGTACTTAAAGGCCTGGGCTTTATAGTTCGGACCACTATTAGGTACAACTGAGTCGTGTTTTTCCCGGTAAACCACTAGGAGTTCTCATAAACACATGAGACAACTACCTTAATGACGACTTACTATGCTGTAAGTACTTTAAGGCCCGGGCTTTATAGTTCGGACCACTATTAGGTACAACTGACTCGTGTTTTTCCCGGTAAACCACTAGGAGTTCTCATAAACACATGAGACAACTACCTTAATGACGACTTACTATGCTGTAAGTTCTTAAAGGCCCGGGCTTTATAGTTCGGACCACTATTAGGTACAACTGACTCGTGTTTTTCGCGGTAAACCACTAGCAGTTCTCATAAACACATGAGACAACTACCTTAATGACGACTTACTATGCTGTAAGTACTTTAAGGTCCGGGCTTTATAGTTCGGACCACTATTAGGTACAACTGATTCGTGTTTTTTCCAGTAAAACACTAGGAGTACCCATAAACACATGAGACAACTACCTTAATGACGACTTACTATGCTGTAAGAACTTAAAGGCCTGGGCTTTATAGTTCGGACCACTATTAGGTACAACTGACTCGTGTTTTTCCCGGTAACCCACTAGGAGTTCTCATAAACACATGAGACAACTACCTTAATGACGACTTACTATGCTGTAAGTACTTTAAGGCCCGGGCTTTATAGTTCGGTCCACTATTTGGTACAACTAACTCGTGTTTTTCCCGGTAAACCACTAGGAGTTCTCATAAACACATGAGACAACTACCTTAATGACGACTTACTATGCTTTAAGTACTTTAAGGCCCGGGCTTTATAGTTCGGACCACTATTAGGTACAACTGACTCGTGTTTTCCCGGTAAACCACTAGGAGTTCTCATAAACACATGAGACAGCTACCTTAATGACGACTTACTATGCTGTAAGTACTTTACGGCCCGGGCTTTATAGTTCGGACCACTATTAGGTCCAACTGACTCGTGTTTTTCCTGGTAAACCACTAGGAGTTCTCATAAACACATGAGACAACTACCTTAATGACGACTTACTATGCTGTAAGTACTTTAAGGCCTGGGCTTTATAGTTCGGACCACTATTAGGTCCAACTGACTCGTGTTTTTCCTGGTAAACCACTAGGAGTTCTCATAAACACATGAGACAACTACCTTAATGACGACTTACTATGCTGTAAGTACTTTAAGGCCCGGGCTTTATAGTTCGGACCACTATTAGGTACAACTGACTCGTGTTTTTCCCGGTAAACCACTAGGAGTTCTCATAAACACATGAGACAACTACCTTAATGGCGACTTACTATGCTGTAAGTACTTTAAGGCCCGGGCTTTATAGTTCGGACCACTATTAGGTACAACTGACTCGTGTTTTTTCCGGTAAACCAGTAGGAGTTCTCATAAACACATGAGACAACTACCTTAATGACGACTTACTATGCTGTAAGTACTTTAAGGCCCGGGCTTTATAGTTCGGTCCACTATTTGGTACAACTAACTCGTGTTTTTCCCGGTAAACCAGTAGGAGTTCCCATAAACACATGAGACAACTACCTTAATGACGACTTACTATGTTGTAAGTACTTTAAGGCCCGGGCTTTATAGTTCGGGCCACTATTAGGTACAACTGACTCGTGTTTTTTCCGGTAAACCACTAGGAGTTCTCATAAACACATGAGACAACTACCTTAATAACGACTTACTATGCTGTAAGTACTTTAAGGCCCGGGCTTTATAGTTCGGGCCACTATTAGGTACAACTGACTCGTGTTTTCTCCCGGTAAACCACTAGGAGTTCTCATAAACACATGAGACAACTACCTTAATGACGACTTACTATGCTGTAAGTACTTTAAGGCCCGGGCTTTATAGTTCGGGCCACTATTAGGTACAACTGACTCGTGTTTTCCCGGTAAACCACTAGGAGTTCTCATAAACACATGAGACAACTACCTTAATGACGACTTACTATGCTGTAAGTACTTTACGGCCCGGGCTTTATAGTTCGGACCACTATTAGGTCCAACTGACTCGTGTTTTTCCTGGTAAACCACTAGGAGTTCTCATAAACACATGAGACAACTACCTTAATGACGACTTACTATGCTGTAAGTACTTTAAGGCCTGGGCTTTATAGTTCGGACCACTATTAGGTCCAACTGACTCGTGTTTTTCCTGGTAAACCACTAGGAGTTCTCATAAACACATGAGACAACTACCTTAATGACGACTTACTATGCTGTAAGTACTTTAAGGCCCGGGCTTTATAGTTCGGACCACTATTAGGTACAACTGACTCGTGTTTTTCCCGGTAAACCACTAGGAGTTCTCATAAACACGTGAGACAACTACCTTAATGGCGACTTACTATGCTGTAAGTACTTTAAGGCCCGGGCTTTATAGTTCGGACCACTATTAGGTACAACTGACTCGTGTTTTTTCCGGTAAACCAGTAGGAGTTCTCATAAACACATGAGACAACTACCTTAATGACGACTTACTATGCTGTAAGTACTTTAAGGCCCGGGCTTTATAGTTCGGTCCACTATTTGGTACAACTAACTCGTGTTTTTCCCGGTAAACCAGTAGGAGTTCCCATAAACACATGAGACAACTACCTTAATGACGACTTACTATGTTGTAAGTACTTTAAGGCCCGGGCTTTATAGTTCGGGCCACTATTAGGTACAACTGACTCGTGTTTTTTCCGGTAAACCACTAGGAGTTCTCATAAACACATGAGACAACTACCTTAATAACGACTTACTATGCTGTAAGTACTTTAAGGCCCGGGCTTTATAGTTCGGGCCACTATTAGGTACAACTGACTCGTGTTTTCTCCCGGTAAACCACTAGGAGTTCTCATAAACACATGAGACAACTACCTTAATGACGACTTACTATGCTGTAAGTACTTTAAGGCCCGGGCTTTATAGTTCGGGCCACTATTAGGTACAACTGACTCGTGTTTTTTCCGGTAAACCACTAGGAGTTCTCATAAACACATGAGACAACTACCTTAATGACGACTTACTATGCTGTAAGACTTTAAGGCCCGGGCTTTATAGTTCGGTCCACTATTAGGTACAACTGACTCGTTTTTTTCCCGGTAAACCACTAGGAGTTCTCATAAACACATGAGACAACTACCTTAATGACGATTTACTATGCTGTAAGTACTTAAAGGCCTGTGCTTTATAGTTCGGACCACTATTAAGTACAACTGACTCGTGTTTTTCCCGGTAAACCACTAGGAGTTCTCATAAACACATGAGAGAACTACCTTAATGACGACTTACTATGCTGTAAGTACTTTAAGGCCCGGGCTTTATAGTTCGGTCCACTATTTGGTACAACTAACTCGTGTTTTTCCCGGTAAACCAGTAGGAGTTCTCATAAACACATGAGACAACTACCTTAATGACGACTTACTATGTTGTAAGTACTTTAAGGCCCGGGCTTTATAGTTCGGTCCACTATTAGGTACAACTGACTCGTGTTTTTCCCGGTAAACCACTAGGAGTTCTCATAAACACATGAGACAACTACCTTAATAACGACTTACTATGCTGTAAGTACTTTAAGGCCCGGGCTTTATAGTTCGGGCCACTATTAGGTACAACTGACTCGTGTTTTCTCCCGGTAAACCACTAGGAGTTCTCATAAACACATGAGACAACTACCTTAATGACGACTTACTATGCTGTAAGTACTTTAAGGCCCGGGCTTTATAGTTCGGGCCACTATTAGGTACAACTGACTCGTGTTTTTTCCGGTAAACCACTAGGAGTTCTCATAAACACATGAGACAACTACCTTAATGACGGCTTACTATGCTGTAAGACTTTAAGGCCCGGGCTTTATAGTTCGGTCCACTATTAGGTACAACTGACTCGTTTTTTTCCCGGTAAACCACTAGGAGTTCTCATAAACACATGAGACAACTACCTTAATGACGACTTACTATGCTGTAAGTACTTAAAGGCCTGTGCTTTATAGTTCGGACCACTATTAAGTACTACTGACTCGTGTTTTTCCCGGTAAAACACTAGGAGTTCCCATAAACACATGAGACAACTACCTTAATGACGACTTACTATGCTGTAAGTACTTTAAGACCCGGGCTTTATAGTTCGGACCACTATTAAGTAGAACTGACTCGTGTTTTTCCCGGTAGACCACCAGGAGTTCTTATAAACACATGAGACAACTACCTTAATGACGACTTACTATGCTGTAAGTACCTAAAGGCCTGGGCTTTATAGTTCGGACCACTATTAGGTACAACTGACTCGTGTTTTTTCCGGTAAACCAATAGGAGTTCTCATAAACACATGAGACAACTACCTTAATGACGACTTATTATGCTGTAAGTACTTTAAGGCCCGGGCTTTATAGTTCGGTCCACTATTAGGTACTACTGACTCGTGTTTTTTCCGGTAAATCACTAGCAGTTCTCGTAAACACATGAGACAACTTTCTTAATGACGACTTACTATGCTGTAAGACTTTAAGGCCCGGGCTTTATAGTTCGGTCCTATATTAGGTATTACTGACTAGTGTTTTTCCCGGTAAACCACTAGGAGTTCTCAAAAACACATGAGACAACTACCTTAATGACGACTTAGTATGCTGTAAGTACTTAAAGGCCTGGGCTTTATAGTTCGGACCACTATTAGGTACAACTGAGTCGTGTTTTTCCAGGTAAACCACTAGGAGTTCTCATAAACACATGAGACAACTACCTTAATGACGACTTACTATGCTGTAAGTACTTTAAGGCCCGGGCTTTATAGTTCGGACCACTATTAGGTACAACTGACTCGTGTTTTTCCCGGTAAACCACTAGGAGTTCTCATAAACACATGAGACAACTACCTTAATGACGACTTACTATGCTGTAAGTTCTTAAAGGCCCGGGCTTTATAGTTCGGACCACTATTAGGTACAACTGACTCGTGTTTTTCGCGGTAAACCACTAGCAGTTCTCATAAACACATGAGACAACTACCTTAATGACGACTTACTATGCTGTAAGTACTTTAAGGTCCGGGCTTTATAGTTCGGACCACTATTAGGTACAACTGATTCGTGTTTTTTCCAGTAAAACACTAGGAGTTCCCATAAACACATGAGACAACTACCTTAATGACGACTTACTATGCTGTAAGAACTTAAAGGCCTGGGCTTTATAGTTCGGACCACTATTAGGTACAACTGACTCGTGTTTTTCCCGGTAACCCACTAGGAGTTCTCATAAACACATGAGACAACTACCTTAATGACGACTTACTATGCTGTAAGTACTTTAAGGCCCGGGCTTTATAGTTCGGTCCACTATTTGGTACAACTAACTCGTGTTTTTCCCGGTAAACCACTAGGAGTTCTCATAAACACATGAGACAACTACCTTAATGACGACTTACTATGCTTTAAGTACTTTAAGGCCCGGGCTTTATAGTTCGGACCACTATTAGGTACAACTGACTCGTGTTTTCCCGGTAAACCACTAGGAGTTCTCATAAACACATGAGACAGCTACCTTAATGACGACTTACTATGCTGTAAGTACTTTACGGCCCGGGCTTTATAGTTCGGACCACTATTAGGTCCAACTGACTCGTGTTTTTCCTGGTAAACCACTAGGAGTTCTCATAAACACATGAGACAACTACCTTAATGACGACTTACTATGCTGTAAGTACTTTAAGGCCTGGGCTTTATAGTTCGGACCACTATTAGGTCCAACTGACTCGTGTTTTTCCTGGTAAACCACTAGGAGTTCTCATAAACACATGAGACAACTACCTTAATGACGACTTACTATGCTGTAAGTACTTTAAGGCCCGGGCTTTATAGTTCGGACCACTATTAGGTACAACTGACTCGTGTTTTTCCCGGTAAACCACTAGGAGTTCTCATAAACACATGAGACAACTACCTTAATGGCGACTTACTATGCTGTAAGTACTTTAAGGCCCGGGCTTTATAGTTCGGACCACTATTAGGTACAACTGACTCGTGTTTTTTCCGGTAAACCAGTAGGAGTTCTCATAAACACATGAGACAACTACCTTAATGACGACTTACTATGCTGTAAGTACTTTAAGGCCCGGGCTTTATAGTTCGGTCCACTATTTGGTACAACTAACTCGTGTTTTTCCCGGTAAACCAGTAGGAGTTCCCATAAACACATGAGACAACTACCTTAATGACGACTTACTATGTTGTAAGTACTTTAAGGCCCGGGCTTTATAGTTCGGGCCACTATTAGGTACAACTGACTCGTGTTTTTTCCGGTAAACCACTAGGAGTTCTCATAAACACATGAGACAACTACCTTAATAACGACTTACTATGCTGTAAGTACTTTAAGGCCCGGGCTTTATAGTTCGGGCCACTATTAGGTACAACTGACTCGTGTTTTCTCCCGGTAAACCACTAGGAGTTCTCATAAACACATGAGACAACTACCTTAATGACGACTTACTATGCTGTAAGTACTTTAAGGCCCGGGCTTTATAGTTCGGGCCACTATTAGGTACAACTGACTCGTGTTTTTTCCGGTAAACCACTAGGAGTTCTCATAAACACATGAGACAACTACCTTAATGACGACTTACTATGCTGTAAGACTTTAAGGCCCGGGCTTTATAGTTCGGTCCACTATTAGGTACAACAGACTCGTTTTTTTCCCGGTAAACCACTAGGAGTTCTCATAAACACATAAGACAACTACCTTAATGACGATTTACTATGCTGTAAGTACTTAAAGGCCTGTGCTTTATAGTTCGGACCACTATTAAGTACAACTGACTCGTGTTTTTCCCGGTAAACCACTAGGAGTTCTCATAAACACATGAGAGAACTACCTTAATGACGACTTACTATGCTGTAAGTACTTTAAGGCCCGGGCTTTATAGTTCGGTCCACTATTTGGTACAACTAACTCGTGTTTTTCCCGGTAAACCAGTAGGAGTTCTCATAAACACATGAGACAACTACCTTAATGACGACTTACTATGTTGTAAGTACTTTAAGGCCCGGGCTTTATAGTTCGGTCCACTATTAGGTACAACTGACTCGTGTTTTTCCCGGTAAACCACTAGGAGTTCTCATAAACACATGAGACAACTACCTTAATAACGACTTACTATGCTGTAAGTACTTTAAGGCCCGGGCTTTATAGTTCGGGCCACTATTAGGTACAACTGACTCGTGTTTTCTCCCGGTAAACCACTAGGAGTTCTCATAAACACATGAGACAACTACCTTAATGACGACTTACTATGCTGTAAGTACTTTAAGGCCCGGGCTTTATAGTTCGGGCCACTATTAGGTACAACTGACTCGTGTTTTTTCCGGTAAACCACTAGGAGTTCTCATAAACACATGAGACAACTACCTTAATGACGACTTACTATGCTGTAAGACTTTAAGGCCCGGGCTTTATAGTTCGGTCCACTATTAGGTACAACTGACTCGTTTTTTTCCCGGTAAACCACTAGGAGTTCTCATAAACACATGAGACAACTACCTTAATGACGACTTACTATGCTGTAAGTACTTAAAGGCCTGTGCTTTATAGTTCGGACCACTATTAAGTACAACTGACTCGTGTTTTTCCCGGTAAACCACTAGGAGTTCTCATAAACACATGAGAGAACTACCTTAATAACGACTTACTGTGCTGTAAGTACTTTAAGGCCCGGGCTTTATAGTTCGGACCCATATTAGGTACAACTGACTCGTGTTTTTCCCAGTAAGACACTAGAAGTTCCCATAAACACATAAGACAACTACCTTAATGACGACTTACTATGCTGTAAGTACTTTAAGACCCGGGCTTTATAGTTCGGACCACTATTAAGTAAAACTGACTCGTGTTTTTCCCGGTAAACTACCAGGAGTTCTCATAAACACATGAGACAACTACCTTAATGACGACTTACTTTGCTGTAAGTACTTAAAGGCCTGGGCTTTATAGTTCGGACCACTATTAGGTACAACTGACTCGTGTTTTTCCCGGTAACCCACTAGGAGTTCTCATAAACACATGAGACAACTACCTTAATGACGACTTACTATGCTGTAAGTACATAAAGGCCTGGGCTTTATAGTTCGGACCACTATTAGGTACAACTGACTCGTGTTTTTCCCGGTAAACCACTAGGAGTTCTCATAAACACATGAGACAACTATCTTAATGACGACTTACTATGCTGTAAGTACTTTAAGGCCCGGGCTTTATAGTTCGGACCACTATTAGGTACAACTGACTCGTGTTTCTCCCAGTAAACCACTAGGAGTTCTCATAAACACATGAGACAACTACCTTAATGACGACTTACTATGCTGTAAGTACTTAAAGGCCTGGGCTTTATAGTTCGGACCACTATTAGGTACAACTGACTCTTGTTTTTCCCGGTACACCACTAGGAGTTCTCATAAACACATGAGACAACTACCTTAATGACGACTTACTATGCTGTAAGTACTTTAAGGCCCGGGCTTTATAGTTCGGACCACTATTAGGTACAACTGACTCGTGTTTTTCCCGGTAAACCACTAGGAGTTCGCATAAACATATGAGACAACTGCCTTAATGACGACTTACTATGCTGTAAGTACCTAAAGGCCTGGGCTTTATAGTTCGGACCACTATTAGGTACAACTGACTCGTGTTTTTTCCGGTAAACCAATAGGAGTTCTCATAAACACATGAGACAACTACTTTAATGACGACTTATTATGCTGTAAGTATTTTAAGGCCCGGGCTTTATAGTTCGGTCCACTATTAGGTACAACTGACTCGTGTTTTTCCCGGTAAACCACTAGGAGTTCTCATAAACACATGAGACAACTACCTTAATGACGACTTACTATGCTGTAAGACTTTAAGGCCCGGGCTTTATAGTTCGGTCCACTATTAGGTACTACTGACTCGTGTTTTTCCCGGTAAACCACTAGGAGTTCTCATAAACACATGAGACAACTACCTTAATGACGACTTACTATGCTGTATGACTTTAAGGCCCGGGCTTTATAGTTCGGTCCACTATTAGGTACTACTGACTCGTGTTTTTCCCGGTAAACCACTAGGAGTTCTCATAAACACATGAGACATCTACCTTAATGACGACTTACTATGCTGTAAGTACTTAGAGGCCTGGGCTTTATAGTTCGGACCACTATTAGGTACAACTGACTCGTGTTTTTCCCGGTAAACCACTAGGAGTTCGCATAAACATATGAGACAGCTACCTTAATGACGACTTACTATGCTGTAAGTACCTAAAGGCCTGGGCTTTATAGTTCGCACCACTATTAGGTACAACTGACTCGTGTTTTTTCCGGTAAACCACTAGGAGTTCTCTTAAACACATGGGACAACTACCTTAATGACGACTTATTATGCTGTAAGTATTTTAAGGCCCGGGCTTTATAGTTCGGTCCACTATTAGGTACTACTGACTCGTGTTTCTCCCGGTAAACCACTAGGAGTTCTCATAAACACATGAGACAACTACCTTAATAACGACTTACTATGCTGTAAGTACTTTAAGGCCCGGGCTTTATAGTTCGGGCCACTATTAGGTACAACTGACTCGTGTTTTTTCCGGTAAACCACTAGGAGTTCTCATAAACACATGAGACAACTACCTTAATGACGACTTACTATGCTGTAAGACTTTAAGGCCCGGGCTTTATAGTTCGGTCCACTATTAGGTACAACTGACTCGTTTTTTTTTCGGTAAACCACTAGGAGTTCTCATAAACACATGAGACAACTACCTTAATGACGACTTACTATGCTGTAAGTACTTAAAGGCCTGTGCTTTATAGTTCGGACCACTATTAAGTACAACTGACTCGTGTTTTTCCCGGTAAACCACTAGGAGTTCTCATAAACACATGAGAGAACTACCTTAATAACGACTTACTGTGCTGTAAGTACTTTAAGGCCCGGGCTTTATAGTTCGGACCCATATTAGGTACAACTGACTCGTGTTTTTCCCAGTAAAACACTAGGAGTTCCCATAAACACATAAGACAACTACCTTAATGACGACTTACTATGCTGTAAGTACTTTAAGACCCGGGCTTTATAGTTCGGACCACTATTAAGTACAACTGACTCGTGTTTTTCCCTGTAAACTACCAGGAGTTCTCATAAACACATGAGACAACTACCTTAATGACGACATACTATGCTGTAAGTACTTAAAGGCCTGCGCTTTATAGTTCGGACCACTATTAGGTACAACTGACTCGTGTTTTTCCCGGTAAACCACTAGGAGTTCTCATAAACACATGAGACAACTACCTTAATGACGACTTACTATGCTGTAAGTACTTAAAGGCCTGGGCTTTATAGTTCGGACCACTATTAGGTACAACTGACTCGTGTTTTTTCCGGTAAACCACTAGGAGTTCTCATAAACACATGAGACAACTATCTTAATGACGACTTACTATGCTGTAAGTACTTTAAGGCCCGGGCTTTATAGGTCGGACCACTATTAGGTACAACTGACTCGTGTTTCTCCCGGTAAACCACTAGGAGTTCTCATAAACACATGAGACAACTACCTTAATGACGACTTACTATGCTGTAAGTACTTAAAGGCCTGGGCTTTATAGTTCGGACCACTATTAGGTACAACTGACTCTTGTTTTTCCCGGTAAACCACTAGGAGTTCTCATAAACACATGAGACAACTACCTTAATGACGACTTACTATGCTGTAAGTACTTTAAGGCCCGGGCTTTATAGTTCGGACCACTATTAGGTACAACTGACTCGTGTTTTTCCCGGTAAACCACTAGGAGTTCGCATAAACATATGAGACAACTACCTTAATGACGACTTACTATGCTGTAAGTACCTAAAGGCCTGGGCTTTATAGTTCGGACCACTATTAGGTACAACTGACTCGTGTTTTTTCCGGTAAACCAATAGGAGTTCTCATAAACACATGAGACAACTACTTTAATGACGACTTATTATGCTGTAAGTATTTTAAGGCCCGGGCTTTATAGTTCGGTCCACTATTAGGTACAACTGACTCGTGTTTTTCCCGGTAAACCACTAGGAGTTCTCATAAACACATGAGACAACTACCTTAATGACGACTTACTATGCTGTAAGACTTTAAGGCCCGGGCTTTATAGTTCGGTCCACTATTAGGTACTACTGACTCGTGTTTTTCCCGGTAAACCACTAGGAGTTCTCATAAACACATGAGACAGCTACCTTAATGACGACTTACTATGCTGTAAGACTTTAAGGCCCGGGCTTTATAGTTCGGTCCACTATTAGGTACTACTGACTCGTGTTTTTCCCGGTAAACCACTAGGAGTTCTCATAAACACATGAGACAACTACCTTAATGACGACTTACTATGCTGTAAGACTTTAAGGCCCGGGCTTTATAGTTCAGTCCACTATTAGGTACTACTGACTCGTGTTTTTCCCGGTAAACCACTAGGAGTTCTCATAAACACATGAGACAACTACCTTAATGACGACTTACTATGCTGTAAGACTTTAAGGCCCGGGCTTTATAGTTCGGTCCACTATTAGGTACTACTGACTCGTGTTTTTCCCGGTAAACCACTAGGAGTTCTCATAAACACATGAGACAACTACCTTAATGACGACTTACTATGCTGTAAGTACTTTAAGGCCCGGGCATTATAGTTCGGACCACTATTAGGTACAACTGACTCGTGTTTTTCCCGGTAAACCACTAGGAGTTCTCATAAACACATGAGACAACTACCTTAATGACGACTTACTATGCTGTAAGTACTTTAAGGCCTGGGCTTTATAGTTCGGTCCACTATTAGGTACAACTGACTCGTGTTTTTCCCGGTAAACCACTAGGAGTTCTCATAAACACATGAGACAACTACCTTAATGACGACTTACTATGCTGTAAGTACTTAAAGGCCTGGGCTTTATAGTTCGGACAACTATTAGGTACAACTGATTCGTGTTTTTTCCAGTAAAAACTAGGAGTTCCCATAAACACATGAGACAACTACTTTAATGACGACTTACTATGCTGTAAGATCTTAAAGGCCCGGGCTTTATAGTTCGGACCACTATTAAGTAAAACTGACTCGTGTTTTTCCCGGTAAACTACCAGGAGTTCTCATAAACACATGAGACAACTACCTTAATGACGACTTACTTTGCTGTAAGTACTTAAAGGCCTGGGCTTTATAGTTCGGACCACTATTAGGTACAACTGACTCGTGTTTTTCCCGGTAACCCACTAGGAGTTCTCATAAACACATGAGACAACTACCTTAATGACGACTTACTATGCTGTAAGTACATAAAGGCCTGGGCTTTATAGTTCGGACCACTATTAGGTACAACTGACTCGTGTTTTTCCCGGTAAACCACTAGGAGTTCTCATAAACACATGAGACAACTATCTTAATGACGACTTACTATGCTGTAAGTACTTTAAGGCCCGGGCTTTATAGTTCGGACCACTATTAGGTACAACTGACTCTTGTTTTTCCCGGTACACCACTAGGAGTTCTCATAAACACATGAGACAACTACCTTAATGACGACTTACTATGCTGTAAGTACTTTAAGGCCCGGGCTTTATAGTTCGGTCCACTATTTGGTACAACTAACTCGTGTTTTTCCCGGTAAACCAGTAGGAGTTCTCATAAACACATGAGACAACTACCTTAATGACGACTTACTATGTTGTAAGTACTTTAAGGCCCGGGCTTTATAGTTCGGTCCACTATTAGGTACAACTGACTCGTGTTTTTCCCGGTAAACCACTAGGAGTTCTCATAAACACATGAGACAACTACCTTAATAACGACTTACTATGCTGTAAGTACTTTAAGGCCCGGGCTTTATAGTTCGGGCCACTATTAGGTACAACTGACTCGTGTTTTCTCCCGGTAAACCACTAGGAGTTCTCATAAACACATGAGACAACTACCTTAATGACGACTTACTATGCTGTAAGTACTTTAAGGCCCGGGCTTTATAGTTCGGGCCACTATTAGGTACAACTGACTCGTGTTTTTTCCGGTAAACCACTAGGAGTTCTCATAAACACATGAGACAACTACCTTAATGACGACTTACTATGCTGTAAGACTTTAAGGCCCGGGCTTTATAGTTCGGTCCACTATTAGGTACAACTGACTCGTTTTTTTCCCGGTAAACCACTAGGAGTTCTCATAAACACATGAGACAACTACCTTAATGACGACTTACTATGCTGTAAGTACTTAAAGGCCTGTGCTTTATAGTTCGGACCACTATTAAGTACAACTGACTCGTGTTTTTCCCGGTAAACCACTAGGAGTTCTCATAAACACATGAGAGAACTACCTTAATAACGACTTACTGTGCTGTAAGTACTTTAAGGCCCGGGCTTTATAGTTCGGACCCATATTAGGTACAACTGACTCGTGTTTTTCCCAGTAAGACACTAGGAGTTCCCATAAACACATAAGACAACTACCTTAATGACGACTTACTATGCTGTAAGTACTTTAAGACCCGGGCTTTATAGTTCGGACCACTATTAAGTAAAACTGACTCGTGTTTTTCCCGGTAAACTACCAGGAGTTCTCATAAACACATGAGACAACTACCTTAATGACGACTTACTTTGCTGTAAGTACTTAAAGGCCTGGGCTTTATAGTTCGGACCACTATTAGGTACAACTGACTCGTGTTTTTCCCGGTAACCCACTAGGAGTTCTCATAAACACATGAGACAACTACCTTAATGACGACTTACTATGCTGTAAGTACATAAAGGCCTGGGCTTTATAGTTCGGACCACTATTAGGTACAACTGACTCGTGTTTTTCCCGGTAAACCACTAGGAGTTCTCATAAACACATGAGACAACTATCTTAATGACGACTTACTATGCTGTAAGTACTTTAAGGCCCGGGCTTTATAGTTCGGACCACTATTAGGTACAACTGACTCGTGTTTCTCCCAGTAAACCACTAGGAGTTCTCATAAACACATGAGACAACTACCTTAATGACGACTTACTATGCTGTAAGTACTTAAAGGCCTGGGCTTTATAGTTCGGACCACTATTAGGTACAACTGACTCTTGTTTTTCCCGGTACACCACTAGGAGTTCTCATAAACACATGAGACAACTACCTTAATGACGACTTACTATGCTGTAAGTACTTTAAGGCCCGGGCTTTATAGTTCGGACCACTATTAGGTACAACTGACTCGTGTTTTTCCCGGTAAACCACTAGGAGTTCGCATAAACATATGAGACAACTACCTTAATGACGACTTACTATGCTGTAAGTACCTAAAGGCCTGGGCTTTATAGTTCGGACCACTATTATGTACAACTGACTCGTGTTTTTTCCGGTAAACCAATAGGAGTTCTCATAAACACATGAGACAACTACTTTAATGACGACTTATTATGCTGTAAGTATTTTAAGGCCCGGGCTTTATAGTTCGGTCCACTATTAGGTACAACTGACTCGTGTTTTTCCCGGTAAACCACTAGGAGTTCTCATAAACACATGAGACAACTACCTTAATGACGACTTACTATGCTGTAAGACTTTAAGGCTCGGGCTTTATAGTTCGGTCCACTATTAGGTACTACTGACTCGTGTTTTTCCCGGTAAACCACTAGGAGTTCTCATAAACACATGAGACAACTACCTTAATGACGACTTACTATGCTGTATGACTTTAAGGCCCGGGCTTTATAGTTCGGTCCACTATTAGGTACTACTGACTCGTGTTTTTCCCGGTAAACCACTAGGAGTTCTCATAAACACATGAGACATCTACCTTAATGATGACTTACTATGCTGTAAGTACTTAGAGGCCTGGGCTTTATAGTTCGGACCACTATTAGGTACAACTGACTCGTGTTTTTCCCGGTAAACCACTAGGAGTTCGCATAAACATATGAGACAGCTACCTTAATGACGACTTACTATGCTGTAAGTACCTAAAGGCCTGGGCTTTATAGTTCGCACCACTATTAGGTACAACTGACTCGTGTTTTTTCCGGTAAACCACTAGGAGTTCTCTTAAACACATGGGACAACTACCTTAATGACGACTTATTATGCTGTAAGTATTTTAAGGCCCGGGCTTTATAGTTCGGTCCACTATTAGGTACTACTGACTCGTGTTTCTCCCGGTAAACCACTAGGAGTTCTCATAAGCACATGAGACAACTACCTTAATGACGACTTACTATGCTGTAAGTACTTTAAGGCCCGGGCTTTATAGTTCGGGCCACTATTAGGTACAACTGACTCGTGTTTTTTCCGGTAAACCACTAGGAGTTCTCATAAACACATGAGACAACTACCTTAATGACGACTTACTATGCTGTAAGACTTTAAGGCCCGGGCTTTATAGTTCGGTCCACTATTAGGTACAACTGACTCGTTTTTTTTTTCCGGTAAACCACTAGGAGTTCTCATAAACACATGAGACAACTACCTTAATGACGACTTACTATGCTGTAAGTACTTAAAGGCCTGTGCTTTATAGTTCGGACCACTATTAAGTACAACTCACTCGTGTTTTTCCCGGTAAACCACTAGGAGTTCTCATAAACACATGAGAGAACTACCTTAATAACGACTTACTGTGCTGTAAGTACTTTAAGGCCCGGGCTTTATAGTTCGGACCCATATTAGGTACAACTGACTCGTGTTTTTCCCAGTAAAACACTAGGAGTTCCCATAAACACATAAGACAACTACCTTAATGACGACTTACTATGCTGTAAGTACTTTAAGACCCGGGCTTTATAGTTCGGACCACTATTAAGTACAACTGACTCGTGTTTTTCCCTGTAAACTACCAGGAGTTCTCATAAACACATGAGACAACTACCTTAATGACGACATACTATGCTGTAAGTACTTAAAGGCCTGGGCTTTATAGTTCGGACCACTATTAGGTACAACTGACTCGTGTTTTTTCCGGTAAACCAATAGGAGTTCTCATAAACACATGAGACAACTACCTTAATGACGACTTACTATGCTGTAAGTACTTAAAGGCCTGGGCTTTATAGTTCGGACCACTATTAGGTACAACTGACTCGTGTTTTTTCCGGTAAACCACTAGGAGTTCTCATAAACACATGAGACAACTATCTTAATGACGACTTACTATGCTGTAAGTACTTTAAGGCCCGGGCTTTATAGGTCGGACCACTATTAGGTACAACTGACTCGTGTTTCTCCCAGTAAACCACTAGGAGTTCTCATAAACACATGAGACAACTACCTTAATGACGACTTACTATGCTGTAAGTACTTAAAGGCCTGGGCTTTATAGTTCGGACCACTATTAGGTACAACTGACTCTTGTTTTTCCCGGTAAACCACTAGGAGTTCTCATAAACACATGAGACAACTACCTTAATGACGACTTACTATGCTGTAAGTACTTTAAGGCCCGGGCTTTATAGTTCGGACCACTATTAGGTACAACTGACTCGTGTTTTTCCCGGTAAACCACTAGGAGTTCGCATAAACATATGAGACAACTACCTTAATGACGACTTACTATGCTGTAAGTACCTAAAGGCCTGGGCTTTATAGTTCGGACCACTATTAGGTACAACTGACTCGTGTTTTTTCCGGTAAACCAATAGGAGTTCTCATAAACACATGAGACAACTACTTTAATGACGACTTATTATGCTGTAAGTATTTTAAGGCCCGGGCTTTATAGTTCGGTCCACTATTAGGTACAACTGACTCGTGTTTTTCCCGGTAAACCACTAGGAGTTCTCATAAACACATGAGACAACTACCTTAATGACGACTTACTATGCTGTAAGACTTTAAGGCCCGGGCTTTATAGTTCGGTCCACTATTAGGTACTACTGACTCGTGTTTTTCCCGGTAAACCACTAGGAGTTCTCATAAACACATGAGACAGCTACCTTAATGACGACTTACTATGCTGTAAGACTTTAAGGCCCGGGCTTTATAGTTCGGTCCACTATTAGGTACTACTGACTCGTGTTTTTCCCGGTAAACCACTAGGAGTTCTCATAAACACATGAGACAACTACCTTAATGACGACTTACTATGCTGTAAGACTTTAAGGCCCGGGCTTTATAGTTCGGTCCACTATTAGGTACTACTGACTCGTGTTTTTCCCGGTAAACCACTAGGAGTTCTCATAAACACATGAGACAACTACCTTAATGAGGACTTACTATGCTGTAAGACTTTAAGGCCCGGGCTTTATAGTTCGGTCCACTATTAGGTACTACTGACTCGTGTTTTTCCCGGTAAACCACTAGGAGTTCTCATAAACACATGAGACAACTACCTTAATGACGACTTACTATGCTGTAAGTACTTTAAGGCCCGGGCATTATAGTTCGGACCACTATTAGGTACAACTGACTCGTGTTTTTCCCGGTAAACCACTAGGAGTTCTCATAAACACATGAGACAACTACCTTAATGACGACTTACTATGCTGTAAGTACTTTAAGGCCTGGGCTTTATAGTTCGGTCCACTATTAGGTACAACTGACTCGTGTTTTTCCCGGTAAACCACTAGGAGTTCTCATAAACACATGAGACAACTACCTTAATGACGACTTACTATGCTGTAAGTACTTAAAGGCCTGGGCTTTATAGTTCGGACAACTATTAGGTACAACTGATTCGTGTTTTTTCCAGTAAAAACTAGGAGTTCCCATAAACACATGAGACAACTACTTTAATGACGACTTACTATGCTGTAAGATCTTAAAGGCCCGGGCTTTATAGTTCGGACCACTATTAGTACAACTGACTCGTGTTTTTCCCGGTAAACCACTAGGAGTTCTCATAAACACATGAGACAACTACCTTAATGACGACTTACTATGCTGTAAGACTTTAAGGCCCGGGCTTTATAGTTCGGTCCACTATTAGGTACTACTGACTCGTGTTTTTCCCGGTAAACCACTAGGAGTTCTCATAAACACATGAGACAACTACCTTAATGACGACTTACTATGCTGTAAGTACTTAAAGGCCTGGGCTTTATAGTTCGGACCACTATTAGGTACAACTGATTCGTGTTTTTTCCAGTAAAACACTAGGAGTTCCCATAAACACATGAGACAACTACCTTAATGACGACTTACTATGCTGTAAGTACTTAAAGGCCTGGGCTTTATAGTTCGGACCACTATTAGGTACAACTGATTCGTGTTTTTCCCGGTAAACCACTAGGAGTTCTCATAAACACATGAGACAACTACCTTAATGTCGACTTACTATGCTGTAAGTACTTAAAGGCCTGGGCTTTATAGTTCGGACCACTATTAGGTACAACTGACTCGTGTTTTTCCCGGTAAACCACTAGGAGTTCTCATAAACACATGAGACAACTACCTTTAGGACGACTTACTATGCTGTAAGTACCTAAAGGCCTGGGCTTTATAGTTCGGACCACTATTACGTACAACTGATTCGTGTTTTTTCCGGTAAACCAATAGGAGTTCTCATAAACACATGAGACAACTACCTTAATGACGACTTATTATGCTGTAAGTACTTTGAGGCCCGGGCTTTATAGTTCGGTCCACTATTAGGTACTACTGACTCGTGTTTTTCCCGGTAAACCACTAGCAGTTCTCGTAAACCCATGAGACAACTACCTTAATAACGACTAACTATGCTGTAAGACTTTAAGGCCCGGACTTTATAGTTCGGTCCACTATTAGGTACTACTGACTCGTGTTTTTCCCTGACCACATCTCCTCACCGTATTAGCTGGATGATCGCTCACCTTGCGTATGTAGACGTGAGGTCGGCAGTCGCGATGGAAGGCTGGAGTCCGTGATCCTGACCACATCTCCTCACCGTATTAGCTGGATGATCGCTCACCTTGCGTACGTGGACGTGAGGTCGGCAGTCGCGATGGAAGGCTGGAGTCCGTGATCCTGACCATATCTCCTCACCGTATTAGCTGGATGATCGCTCACCTTGCGTATGTAGACGTGAGGTCGGCAGTCGCGATGGAAGGCTGGAGTCCGTGATCCTTACCATATATCCTCACCGTATTAGCTGGATGATCGCTCACCTTGCGTATGTAGACGTGAGGTCGGCAGTCGCGATGGAAGGCTGGAGTCCGTGATCCTGATCATATCTCCTCACCGTATTAGCTGGATGATCGCTCACCTTGCGTATGTGGACGTGAGGTCGGCAGTCGCGGTGGAAGGCTGGAGTCCGTGATCCTGACCATATCTACTCACCGTATTAGCTGGATGATCGCTCACCTTGCGTATGTGGACGTGAAGTCGGCAGTCGCGATGGAAGGCTGGAGTCCGTGATCCTGACCATATCTCCTCACCGTATTAGCTGGATGATCGCTCACCTTGCGTATGTGGACGTGAAGTCGGCAGTCGCGATGGAAGGCTGGAGTCCGTGATCCTGACCATATCTCCTCACCGTATTAGCTGGATGATCGCTCACCTTGCGTATGTGGACGTGAAGTCGGCAGTCGCGATGGAAGGCTGGAGTCCGTGATCCTGACCATATCTCCTCACCGTATTAGCTGGATGATCGCTCACCTTGCGTATGTGGACGTGAAGTCGGCAGTCGCGATGGAAGGCTGGAGTCCGTGATCCTGACCATATCTCCTCACCGTATTAGCTGGATGATCGCTCACCTTGCGTATGTGGACGTGAGGTCGGCAGTCGCGGTGGAAGGCTGGAGTCCGTGATCCTGACCACATCTCCTCACGGTATTAGCTGGATGATCGCTCACCTTGCGTATGTGGACGTGAGGTCGGCAGTCGCGATGGAAGGCTGGAGTCCGTGATCCTGACCACATCTCCTCACCGTATTAGCTGGATGATCGCTCACCTTGCGTATGTGGACGTGAGGTCGGCAGTCGCGGTGGAAGGCTGGAGTCCGTGATCCTGACCATATCTCCTCCCTGTATTAGCTGGATGATCGCTCACCTTGCGTATGTGAACGTGAGGTCGGCAGTCGCGATGGAAGCCTGGAGTCCGTGATCCTGACCATATCTCCTCACCGTATTAGCTGGATGATCGCTCACCTTGCGTATGTAGACGTGAGGTCGGCAGTCGCGATGGAAGGCTGGAGTCCGTGATCCTGACCATATCTCCTCACCGTATTAGCTGGATGATCGCTCACCTTGCGTATGTAGACGTGAGGTCGGCCGTCGCGGTGGAAGGCTGGAGTCCGTCATCCTGACCATATCTCCTCACCGTATTAGCTGGATGACCGCTCACCTTGCGTATGTAGACGTGAGGTCGGCAGTCGCGATGGAAGGCTGGAGTCCGTGATCCTGACCATATCTCCTCACCGTATTAGCTGGATGATCGCTCACCTTGCGTATGTGGACGTGAGGTCGGCAGTCGCGATGGAAGGCTGGAGTCCGTCATCCTGACCATATCTCCTCACCGTATTAGCTGGATGATCGCTCACCTTGCGTATGTGGACGTGAGGTCGGCAGTCGCGATGGAAGGCTGGAGTCCGTCATCCTGACCATATCTCCTCACCGTATTAGCTGGATGATCGCTCACCTTGCGTATGTGGACGTGAGGTCGGCAGTCGCGATGGAAGGCTGGAGTCCGTGATCCTGACCATATCTCCTCACCGTATTAGCTGGATGATCGCTCACCTTGCGTATGTAGACGTGAGGTCGGCAGTCGCGGTGGAAGGCTGGAGTCCGTGATCCTGACCAAATCTCCTCACCGTATTAGCTGGATGATCGCTCACCTTGCGTACGTGGCCGTGAGGTCGGCAGTCGCGGTGGAAGGCTGGAGTCCGTGATGCTGACCACATCTCCTCACCGTATTAGCTGGATGATCGCCCACCTTGCGTATGTGGACGTGAGGTCGGCAGTCGCGTTGGAAGGCTGGAGTCCGTGATCCTGACCAAATCTCCTCACCGTATTAGCTGGATGATCGCTCACCTTGCGTACGTGGACGTGAGGTCGGCAGTCGCGATGGAAGGCTGGAGTCCGTGAACCTGACCATATCTCCTCACCGTATTAGCTGGATGATCGCTCACCTTGCGTATGTAGACGTGAGGTCGGCAGTCGCGGTGGAAGGCTGGAGTCCGTGATCCTGACCAAATCTCCTCACCGTATTAGCTGGATGATCGCTCACCTTGCGTATGTGAGCGTGAGGTCGGCAGTCGCGGTGGAAGGCTGGAGTCCGTGATCCTGACCACATCTCCTCACCGTATTAGCTGGATGATCGCTCACCTTGCGTATGTGGACGTGAGGTCGGCAGTCGCGGTGGAAGGCTGGAGTCCGTGATCCTGACCACATCTCCTCACCATATTAGCTGGATGATCGCTCACCTTGCGTATGTGGACGTGAGGTCGGCAGTCGCGATGGAAGGCTGGAGTCCGTCATCCTGACCATATCTCCTCACCGTATTAGCTGGATGATCGCTCACCTTGCGTATGTGGACGTGAGGTCGGCAGTCGCGATGGAAGGCTGGAGTCCGTGATCCTGACCACATCTCCTCACCGTATTAGCTGGATGATCGCTCACCTTGCGTACGTGGACGTGAGGTCGGCAGTCGCGGTGGAAGGCTGGAGTCCGTGATCCTGACCACATCTCCTCACCGTATTAGCTGGATGATCGCTCACCTTGCGTATGTGGACGTGAGGTCGGCAGTCGCGATGGAAGGCTGGAGTCCGTCATCCTGACCATATCTCCTCACCGTATTAGCTGGATGATCGCTCACCTTGCGTATGTGGACGTGAGGTCGGCAGTCGCGATGGAAGGCTGGAGTCCGTGATCCTGAGCACATCTCCTCACCGTATTAGCTGGATGATCGCTCACCTTGCGTACGTGGACGTGAGGTCGGCAGTCGCGGTGGAAGGCTGGAGTCCGTGTTCCTGACCATATCTCCTCACCGTATTAGCTGGATGATCGCTCACCTTGCGTATGTGAGCGTGAGGTCGGCAGTCGCGATGGAAGGCTGGAGTCCGTGATCCTGACCACATCTCCTCACCGTATTAGCTGGATGATCGCTCACCTTGCGTACGTGGACGTGAGGTCGGCAGTCGCGGTGGAAGGCTGGAGTCCGTGATCCTGACCATATCTCCTCACTGTATTAGCTGGATGATCGCTCACCTTGCGTATGTGGACGTGAGGTCGGCAGTCGCGGTGGAAGGCTGGAGTCCGTGATCCTGACCATATCTCCTCACTGTATTAGCTGGATGATCGCCCACCTTGCGTATGAGGACGTGAGGTCGGCAGTCGCGGTGGAAGGCTGGAGTCCGTGATCCTGACCATATCTCCTCACCGTATTAGCTGGATGATCGCTCACCTTGCGTATGTGGACGTGAGGTCGGCAGTCGCGGTGGAAGGCTGGAGTCCGTGATCCTGACCACATCTCCTCACCGTATTAGCTGGATGATCGCTCACCTTGCGTATGTAGACGTGAGGTCGGCAGTCGCGGTGGAAGGCTGGAGTCCGTGATCCTGACCATATCTCCTCACCGTATTAGCTGGATGATCGCTCACCTTGCGTACGTGAGCGTGAGGTCGGCAGTCGCGATGGAAGGCTGGAGTCCGTGATCCTGACCACATCTCCTCACCGTATTAGCTGGATGATCGCGCACCTTGCGTATGTGAGCGTGAGGTCGGCAGTCGCGGTGGAAGGCTGGAGTCCGTGATCCTGACCATATCTCCTCCCTGTATTAGCTGGATGATCGCTCACCTTGCGTATGTGAGCGTGAGGTCGGCAGTCGCGATGGAAGGCTGGAGTCCGTGATCCTGACCATATCTCCTCCCTGTATTAGCTGGATGATCGCTCACCTTGCGTATGTGGACGTGAGGTCAGCAGTCGTGGTGGAAGACTGGAGTCCGTGATCCTGACCATATCTCCTCCCTGTATTAGCTGGATGATCGCTCACCTTGCGTATGTGGACGTGAGGTTGGCACTCGCGGTGGAAGGCTGGAGTCCGTGATCCTGACCATATCTCCTCACCGTATTAGCTGGATGATCGCTCACCTTGCGTATGTGGACGTGAGGTTGGCAGTCGCGGTGGAAGGCTGGAGTCCGTGATCCTGACCATATCTCCTCACCGTATTAGCTGGATGATCGCTCACCTTGCGTATGTGGACGTGAGGTCGGCAGTCGCGATGGAAGGCTAGAGTCCGTGATCCTGACCATATCTCCTCACCGTATTAGCTGGATGATCGCTCACCTTGCGTATGTGGACGTGAGGTTGGCAGTCGCGGTGGAAGGCTGGAGTCCGTGATCCTGACCATATCTCCTCCCTGTATTAGCTGGATGATCGCTCACCTTGCGTATGTGGACGTGAGGTTGGCAGTCGCGGTGGAAGGCTGGAGTCCGTGATCCTGACCATATCTCCTCACCGTATTAGCTGGATGATCGCTGACCTTGCGTATGTGGACGTGAGGTTGGCAGTCGCGGTGGAAGGCTGGAGTCCGTGATCCTGACCACATCTCCTCCCTGTATTAGCTGGATGATCGCTCACCTTGCGTATGTGGACGTGAGGTCGGCACTCGCGATGGAAGGCTGGAGTCCGTGATCCTGACCATATCTCCTCACCGTATTAGCTGGATGATCGCTCACCTTGCGTATGTGGACGTGAGGTCGGCACTCGCGATGGAAGGCTGGAGTCCGTGATCCTGACCATATCTCCTCACCGTATTAGCTGGATGATCGCTCACCTTGCGTATGTGGACGTGAGGTCGGCACTCGCGATGGAAGGCTGGAGTCCGTGATCCTGACCATATCTCCTCACCGTATTAGCTGGATGATCGCGCACCTTGCGTATGTAGACGTGAGGTCGGCAGTCGCGGTGGAAGGCTGGAGTCCGTGATCCTGACCATATCTCCTCCCTGTATTAGCTGGATGATCGCTCACCTTGCGTACGTGGACGTGAGGTCGGCACTCGCGTTGGCAGGCTCTTGCCCGCTTGCGGTTTGTTACGTCGATGTAATAGACATCTAACCTTTTTTTCTCGTTTTTATAATTATTTTGGAAGGGTTCGATGCTAAATCTATCAACGATTTGCATTTCAGATCTTGAAAATCCGTTTGTGTTCCTTATAGTGGTTTTAGTTTTTGTATCTCATACAGTGCATTTATAAACTCAGTAATAGTGAAATAGAATTATACAGAATGATCCACTTTATCTATTTGTTGTAAAGTTCATATTACATTTACTTTATCACTTGTACAATTGAATTGCGACAATACTGAATATAGAAATTTTTTGTAATTTTATTTTCACTTTATAAAGTACACCAGCCTATTTTATACTTTCTTTTCTTTAAAATGTTTATTTCACTTTATGTAGTATTTATTTACTAAGGATGTTTATGTGTGGCCCTATAGATGATCGCTGTGTTACTCACGAAGGAACATATTTCTCAATCAGAACGGTAGAGCGAAGCTCCACAAGCCTTTTGTTAACAAAATATAAGATACATAGCTGAACACAATGTGTGGGGGGGGGGGCGTGCTGCTTCTAATTAGTTGGAACACATACAGCTTGTCAATACCTAGTTCTTTGAAGGATTTTAGAAAAGCGGCTCCGTCTTTTGTTCTACTGTTTATGTCATGTATCCTGCAGGCCTCTTTCACGAACATCTTGTTTCTCTGCTCCAAGGAATGTATAACATTGGACTAATTACTACTGACTGCCTCAAGCATTTTCCCGAATATGCCTTTTCCTCACTGTTATACGCAGTTGCTACACCTCGCCAGAGCCTCCTCTGTGCCACCAGCCAATAATAATTATTAGCAAACAAAAGACGAATCTCACGGGAGATACAGTCAAGTCTGTGTTCCCTGTATTTCTTTCAACTTCGTCAGCAGTCACTACTTTTTTCATATTAAAAGCTGTAAATTCGCAAACCTGTGAGTTTCTACACAATATGTTCCTTTTCCGTCCCTGGATACATCTGTACTTACATCTGATGCTGTGAACGATTTGAGCAAAACCTGTTACATAAACATATAGGGGAGAGTAGGGTAATGGCGCTCACTTAAGAAAAATTGTTCAGCAACCTTAAGTATAATTACAGAAATCATTTTTAAAACAATAAATTAAACATGTATTAAACATTTAGAGGGAAGTTAATGTTAGTAAGATTGATAATGGAAGCATTAAATGATAAAAAAGAACAGAGAACAATATCAAAGAATTGTAGAAAAAGTTAACCAAAACAAAATCCTGCTTACTTTCTTATCGGGAAGCAAGCCATGTGAAAAGACGATTAGATATCAACGTTTCGGGAGTGTGCGTCTCTCCCACCATCAGGATGTTTATAAAATGTTATAACCACAAATGAAACACTGGATATAACACAAATATAAACAACGACAAAACACTATCAAAATTCGCATTACTAAACAAATGACTGTTTACAGTAAATTAAATGCCAAGGTACGAGACGGCGTGAGTATAGAACATTATATCAAAGAAACGTAACTACTTAACTTGATTATCAAGCTGTATTGATATTTGCTTCTTAGATCGACGGATTTCCATTTTAACGTTCGGTTTCCAAGAGGAGCTGAACTAAAATCCAGCATCACGATTAAGCGTGTTCCTTTTGAGAGGAAATGGCCAAAGCCTCCTTAATTCTCCGCTTCCAGTAACTGTTGCATTTTGCCAAGATGGTCGTCTCTCGAAAATTGGCTCTATGAACGTTATCAAAACAATGCTCTGACAGCCCAGACTTCTCAGGTTGCATTAAACGAATGCTCCGTTCATGTTCGATTATTCTAGTAACGATGGTCCTTCCGGTTTTTCCTATATACGCTGTGTCACATTCACAGGGAATGCGGTCAAATCCCGGAACTTGGAAGTCCAGTTTGTATTTCACCGGTCTCAACAGATGCTTAATCTTCGGAAGTGGCTTGTGGATGGTCCTGATGTTGAATTTGGCGACGTTTCTGCTGATTCTGCCGGATAACTTCTCGGTAAACGGGATGTAGACTGTAGCAGTAAGCTTTTCTGACGCTTGCTGTATTACAGGTTTCTCTTTCCTAGCTTTGGTGATCGAGGCTGCTGATTCTGCCGGATAGATTGCCGGCAAACGGGATGTAGACTGTAGCAGTAGGTTTATCTGACGCTTGCTGTATTACAGGTTTCCCTTTCCTAGCTTTGGTGATCGAGGCTGCTGATTCTGCCAGATAGATTGCCAGTAAACGGGATGTAGGCTGTAGCAGTAGGCTTATCAGACGCTTGCTGTATTACAGGTTTCCCTTTCCTAGCTTTGGTGATCGAGGCTGCTGATTCTGCCAGATAGATTGCCAGTAAACGGGATGTAGGCTGTAGCAGTAGGCTTATCTGACGCTTGCTGTATTACAGGTTTCCCTTTCCTAGCTTTGGTGATCGAGGCTGCTGATTCTGCCAGATAGATTGCCAGTAAACGGGATGTAGGCTGTAGCAGTAGGCTTATCAGACGCTTGCTGTATTACAGGTTTCCCTTTCCTAGCTTTGGTGATCGAGGCTGCTGATTCTGCCAGATAGATTGCCAGTAAACGGGATGTAGGCTGTAGCAGTAGGCTTATCTGACGCTTGCTGTATTACAGGTTTCCCTTTCCTAGCTTTGGCGATCGAGGCTGCTGATTCTGCCGGATAGATTGCCAGTAAACGGGATGCAGGCTGTAGCAGTAGGCTTATCTGACGTTTGCTGTATTACAGGTTTCCCTTTCTAAATTTGGCGATCGAGGCTGCTGATTCTGCCGGATAGATTGGCGGTAAACGGGATGCAGGCTGTAGCAGTAGGCTTATCTGACGTTTGCTGTATTACAGGTTTTCCTTTCCTAGCTTTGGCGATCTAGGCTGCTGATTCTACCGGATAGATTGCCGGTAAATGGGATGTAGGTTGCAGCGGTAGGCTTATCTGACGTTTGCTGTAAGCTTACTGCTGCAGTCTACATACCGTTTACCGAGAACCTATCCGGCAAAATCAGCAGAATTCTCGCCAAATACAACATCAGGACCATCCACAAGCCACTTCCGAAGATTAAGTATCTGTTGAGACCAGTGAAAGACAAACTGGACTTCCAAGTTCCGGGATTTGACCGCATTCCCTGTGAATGTGACATAGCATATATAGGAAAAACCGGAAGGACCATCGTTACTAGAATAATCGAACATGAACTGAGCATACGTTTAATGCAACCTGAGAAGTCTGGGCTGTCAGAGCATTGTTTTGATAACGATCATAGAGCCATTTTTCGGGAGACGACCATCTTGGCAAAATGCAACAGTTACTGGCAGCGGAGAATTAAGGATGCTTTGGCCATTTCCTCTCAAAAGGAACACGCTTAATCGTGATGCTGGATTTTAGTTCAGCTCCTCTTGGAAACCGAACGTTAAAATGGAAATCCGTCGATCTAAGAAGCAAATATCAATACAGCTTGATAATCAAGTTAAGTAGTTACGTTTCTTTGACATAATTTTCTATACTCACGCCATCTCCTTACCTGGCATTTAATTTACTGAAAACAGTCATTTGTTTAGTAATGCGAATTTTGATAGTGTTTTGTCGTTGTTTATATTTGTGTTATATCCAGTATTTCATTTGTGGTTATAACATTTTATAAACATCCTGATGATGGAAGCGATGCACACTCCCGAAACGTTTATATCTAATCGTCTTTTCACATGGCTTGTTGCCCGAGAAGAAAGTGTGCTCATTCGTCGCCAGGAAAGTTTCAGGTCTTATTAAAACTAAATCCCTTCTTCAATGAGACAATCCTTTTATTACATTGTGTTTATTGTCGGGAACGCATTATTTACGCTAGTGCGGCTTTTGTACACAAAGAGGCTGCAGATAAAGATAGCGCGGAGATAAAGCGCTGGCCGACTCAGATAAAGTTACGTGTCTAGAAGGTTCGTGTGACGTGTTAGAGAACATTCTATAACATGGTTGTGTATAAAAATAAGCCATGGCTAGTTATTGGACAGTGGTAAAGACAGTTGTAAACAGAGGCGTAACGAGGGTTCTAATTTTGGAAAGTAAGCTCTTTGTTGTGGTCAACGACCTTGGTAGATTGTAATTGTGTATGTGACGTAATTTTGCAACGGTGAGGATTGTCCAAATTGTATTTCTAAGGAAATAAAGAACATTCTGAATTTCTGCAACTTGAACTTTTAATTCTACGAACCCACAAAGTGACATTAACAATATTAAACAAAGCATTTGTAACAAAAGGAAGGTGTTGATTTTACAGTAACTGGTTGAAAGTATTGTACAATTAAGATCATAGCAAAATGAGCAACGTTGGAACTGTCTGAGTCATTAGTTGACTTTTGCACAAATAACTGCCCTTTGTCCCGTTAACTGAATTGTAGGCTATGGTCACTGATAAAGAGCAAAAAGTAATGCTTTTGTTTCCGTGGCCGATGCGTCCCAATAACAACTTTTGAGGTTCGTACCTCAGTGGTTCCTGCGCTGCCTAATCACAAAATAATATAATTTTTGTTACTGTATACAATTATACCCAACAGAACCTCGAAGCTGTGACACCGACATTCGGACTAGTTAAGTTATAAACTACGACGTTTCGAAACATCCTGTATATAATATCTGATAGCTGCATTTTATGATGTAAGTACTAGCTATCTCTTTACTTCCAATTTAATTCAGACAGCAGCAAGTGGCAGGTTTAATTTATTCAGGACAGCAACTGACGTGAATAATCGATCGCCAGTAAGGTGTAATAAAGGAATTTAAAGGGAAAAGGGGAGAAGGGATCATATTCCGTTACGTAGAGAAACTGCGGGTTCTGCTATTTGTCACAACAAAAATATATTTAGTCATAAGCAAGTATATATGTGTTTACGTGTATTATCACCACTAAAGACTAAGCAGCCATGAGACAAAGTGTATAAAACAAGCCCCAGGAACTGGAACTGTATACCCTTAGGTTCCACAGAAGCTTAGTTGGATATGGCAAACTAAGTCCAAAAATATAACGTCATTTACTGGGAAGGTTGATTGTTGTTGTTTAGATGAGAAGTTCTGGAAATGATGGTAAGGACACTTGGCAGTGTCAGAGTAGCAATTTCCGTGCGATATATGTTAGTGTTTCTTGAAGGTTATGCAATCTATCATAATGAAACGTTTACCACTTATACATCAGTCTCTTCTAATTCAGAAAACATAATAAAATAATCAATAAAGTTAATACGTTTTGCTCAATTGATATTGCAGTAAACAGAAAATTGTCAGACTGTTCACACAATTTCTTCTTTAGGTGCCCTTTTCTCCTAAACAGTTAAAGTAACAAATTTCAAACTTTGTGATCACTTAACAAATGTGCTACTAAACATAGCGTTGGAACCATTAAGACATTTTAATCAATAATAGCAATTTGTGCTCTTTGTAAGTTTTTATATTTTAAAATATTTTTTGAGGAATTTTATGAATGTGTAACATATGAAGCTTTCATCAGATGTTTAGAGCAGTATCAAAGCTCTATCTATTATAGTTTTCTAGAAAAGTGTACATAAAGTTTAAAAAAGTAAGTTATGGTAAATGACAAAAGAAGATAATGTTGTGTTTTTATGTAACATACCCAAATTTCAAAACAAGTTCGAGCACTTGCTTCGTTAGAGGCGTCATGTTACAGGAATAGAAAAAGGGTAATACCAGTGACACAAAACATACCAATTTGGAACGACATTTTTAGTAGCACAATAAATCTGTTTGCAAAATAGATTTAACTTCCATGTTAAACTCCAATACTATAATTTCTATGTTTTCTGTGTTAAAATGTGTATAAATGATCCTTATTTCAATTGTACGTACCTATAGGAGTGTTTAAACAACTACCTACTTGTAGTTCACCAATTAAGAAACATCAAGAATGCCCATAAACATAGACAAAATAATAAAAAATAATAGCAATTTTGAGAATCATAACTTCAAATTGTGAGTATTACACGGTAAAATATCGTCTTGAGTGACTCCTGCCAATTTTAAATCATTTTTTTATTTCACCAATCCATTTCATAGTGTCTACTTGCGCTATACTTCTATTTTCAAAAATTCCATAATTTGTTTTCTGAGCCTATTTGTAGTTAATCGTTTAATATGTCCATAAAATTGTAGAATTCGTTTTCTTATATCACTATGGATGTCTGTATATTTTTATTTCCTTTTTACTTCAAAGTCTGTGTTCTTTACCTACGACTTGTGGACCTAACATTTTTCTACTAATTTTTTCTGATTTTTCTATATTTTCGATATCTGTTTTATGTTTAAAATCAATGTTTCTGCTCCATAGAGGCTCTCTGCTTTAATTATAGTGGTATAGTAACTTAATTTAGTGTATATGGACCTGCATATTTTATTATATATATTGTGACTGAGTGGATTACGTAATTTGGAAATCTGCCTTGCAGAAATTTAAGACAACTTTTGCTGCAGTAAAAAGACGAGAACTTGACAATCAGCTGTCTTCAAGGTCGACTCGGTGCTCCACCGCACGAAAACAAATGAAAGAAATCACTGCGGTACACTTCTATCGTCGACTGTCGCAATAAACAACGAACAACTGCCGCTCTAGCACTTTGCGGGGTATTTATGCTCCCCAGCCATTGTTTCTAGAATGCTGCAGACTTTCCAAGAATTTTTTGGCAACAACAATGGACCGAACGCTCTGGAGTCTCTCTCTCTCTGTCTCTTTCTCTCCCGCCCACGCGCCCTGCTCCGGCTTGTGGCAGCAGCTCGACAATGTCATACGGTGACAATATGCATTGAGTAAGCCGATGTGCTATTTTTTGGCCTCTGCTTTTGTTTGCTTTTGCTTCGATTCCGTTTTCCTGAATTACTTCCTCAAGATTTTTAAATTGCGAAACTCATTTAATTTTTCCATATTTGTTTTCCATGTATTTTGGTGTTTGTTTATTGCACAAAATATATTCAGCTTTTTCGAAAGACATCTGAAGACCATCTTTCCCTGCAGTATCTCTTAATAATTCAATCTGTTTTTGAGCTGTTATGATGTCACGGATTAAGATTGCTGTATCATCTGCATACGCCAGACAATCTATCCTCTCCCTAATATGACAGGTTAATTAATTTTCACAATTATTTTCTCTTTACGCCATTCTGGTCTCTTTCCCAGAACACAATAAAGGTTGTTAAAGAGTAGTGGAGAAAAACCATCTCCATGTCTTACTCCTGTTTTAACTTCCAAGAATTCAGAATAGTTCCCCATAAATTTAATTTTAGCATTTGCATCTGTTAGTGCAAGAGTTTTACGGTCTAAACCTTCTTCTCTCAACATTTCACGTATTATCAGCATTTACACTAACTGACCAGCTTTCCCAAGTGGTTACCACATTTCTTAACAAACCATTTACTGAAGAAAGCAGAATGTATTGGTGAGTTCATCCATTGGTTGATGCGCTGGTTTCGAGAAATGAACTGGTATAGTAAAATACCTAGTAACTGCGATAAGGACCGTTAAACGAGTGGATAGATACTAGACTGTGTTAGAGGAACTGTACACCTAATTCCGCGCAAGTTTCGCCTGGTTATAGAGGGAACACCAGCAATGGGTTTGTTTGCTTTGTCGACTATTTAGCATTGCGTTTAAATGTGGATAGCATAATCCACAGACACATTAATTCTAATGCTCTTAGGCATTGACGGTGTTCGCATTTCTTGGAAGGTTTACGAAGGGATTCGGCAGGTTGACCAGACTGACTACCGAGGCGCACAAATTGTGCAGCCATAAAAGTAGATAATGAAGAATATACGAAATAATAAGTCAATGAACACTTATTTTACAATGAACATCTGTTTTTCTGTTATAGTAGACATATATGTATATTGTAAACCTGCCACATAAAATAGAAATACATCAATTTGATCTCAATTCTTTTCTATCACGCAGTTTCCTCACAATGTAACTTCATTACAAACCAGAAAATTAGCAGAACATGTTCTAGGAATGAAAAATAAATTAGTGTTACAATATGTACAAAGCTTTTATCCAAGTCTAAACAAGAAAATATCTCTAGTACACAGTCTTGTGTGTCCAGTTTCTTATATTTCCTTTCTCTCTTTCCCTTAAACACTGTCTGTATTGCGAGAAGGTATGTCTCAGGCCTTTCTGTCATAACATTATCTATTACTTCTAGATTGGGACCAGTCACTTTATAGCGTCCTGTGTCTCTCTTTTTGCGAGTAACTAATCCTGTATCTTGGAAATGTTTGATGCATCTATTGTTTTTGAAAGATATAAGGATATAAACATTAATAAACATTTTAATTAAGCCTGAGAATGACAAAATATTTATATCGTATACTGATAAAACGTAAGACGTTTATGTTGCCAACAAAAGTATGTCAGTTTGACGGTACCTGGACATTTGACAATATTACGTCCCGAGGGAGTTCTCTGAACGCCGGATAATGTTGCATAAACTCCTCTATGCAGCGGTTTAAATTATATTTATATGTCACACCAATTTTAATGCCGGTACGAAAGTAGCATTCAACTATGAAGACGCGGCGCTCTGTGTTCATATCCAGGGGAAGCTGGTTGTATTAGTTACCTGCGCAAACACACTCAGAGCGCTGTAATTTGCTTACTGTTTCCGCAAAAATTACTGCTTCTTTTCTGTAGAGGGCACTATGATTTCAAGATAGACTCGCCAGTCAACTCTGACGTCATTCTTGCTGAACTGGAGGGCGGGAAATAACGAATAAAAATAAACACCATGTACTTGTTTCACTTGTAAACTTGTATACTCCATTGGAAACTTTAGTTTGTCTCAAGATGAGAATCGTTCTACTTGATGTTGCTTTATGTATTACATTATCCTGTCATAAGATTTAAAGGTTGGCTCCATTAAAATTATCATCTAACTTTCTGTTATTTATGTAGTAATAGCTCAGCCGCAAGAAAACACCTGTAAATTGGTTCCTTACTACGTCACACAAAGTAAAACGGTTCAATAAAAGTTATGACTATTAGGAAGCTTTTTTCTATTTAAAAAACGAAACAATATGATAACTTAAACGGACTGAAGTTGTATAACGCACGCATTTGGTGGTGTCTCGGTGAGCACATTATCAGGAGTGCAATTTCAAATCGTCTGTATTCCTAACGTTCAAATTATGTGAATATTTTGTAGGTATTTTAGAAGCTTTAAATCCTCAACAACGGATTAGCTAAAATATACAACAATAATTGAAGTTGCGAGTTGTTTGAGCGCGAGGATCGAAGTCGACGGCTGACAGTGCCCTCTGTTGGACTTACTGTCTCGGCGGGAAGAGCGCAAACTCCTAAGTTGTAGGTAAATGCGCTGCCCTGCGCTCGTTTCCATTGCCATTGGTAACATTGCCGCAACATGTGTGACGTGTGAAGTAGTCAGTGTTGGTGTTAAAACGCACATGGTACATACAAGGTAGTGATGCTGTGACTCTAGCTCAATAAGCATTATGGTTGGGTTGTCGCATTCCGTTTATGGACCTCGCTTCGAGCACGAAGGGCACAATCGCTTTTTAAGTTCGCGAAATGTTTGGTGCATTAGGGTTTTAACAGCAGAATGGTGAGGTCGTCTCTGTCAACGCAGTAATGTATGCTTCATCATTGTTGCGTAAGTTGCAACTTTCATGTATATGTTGCAGAATTAAGAGGTTATGTGGTGCGTATGTGTATAATATCGTTGGGTCTGTAGCTCATTGATCAATTACCAATAAAATGGCAGCACTGCACGGTGCAGGATATGTACTTTGGACCTGTGCTGGCAGTACAGTTATATTACCGAACTTATTGCATGATGCCTGCGCTAAAAAAAACAACACATTCCTTATTTAGGATAATAAACAATATTGATTTTACTTTCATGATTAATTGGTTAAATGTTGTTTGAAGTACATGTCGGAGAAATACGTAAACATGGACCGGAGGAGGTCAAAAAGGAAATGGGAAAGGATAACGTTTGTATGTAAGAGAAGGAGAGGGTGGGGGGAGGGGTCTAGGTGTCCATGGTAACCGTTGTATATTAACCACCAAGTTGCAGTTCGCACGCAGACGGTGTACACGTACAGAAATAAATCTTATTTGTTGATGTGTTCCAAATCTCGAATATAGTTTGCCCCAGGCAGTAGTCTACGGTACCCACCCCCACCCCATGACGCTGCTTGGTTGGTATCGATTGCCTGGTCCCCGGCCAGCCAAGGCCGCCCTGCACTTCCTCTATACCTTTACCGCACATTCAAAACTTGCTGCATTTCTACAATACTCACAATTACATCAGTCAAGGCAAGAGTGAGTGCCGTCGCCTTTTGAGTCTGGTTTCTGGTGGTAACGTGCACTTGGATGGTCTATGTCCCAAAAAGCTACTAAACATAATTAACAAGTAGACACCCATGGGACAGAGATTGTACTCTAGAGTTCCTTTACCACACGAGAGTGTGTCGTACATCACAATGTCCTTAGGCTTTGTCTCTGTCACATCATCGAACGCAGTTTCTCGTAGTACACGCAGCATTTAAGTAAAATCCACATAAGATATGCTATTGAGACTTTTCGAAAATATGTTGTAGTATAGTGTAATGCTAGTTCTTCCAACATGAAACCATATCATGCAGAAGAGAGCACCAACAAAGCACTTACGTCAATGAACTGTATTTCACAATGTACCTTCAGTATTTCTGTCATAAGTATTATAGCTATACCTACATATGAAACGGCACAATTTGATTTTAGTAAGGGAAATGCCTAATTATTAAAGTAAAGCTACCGAAAGCATTTTGAAAGCGCAAACATTCATATTGGTTTGTTTTGACTTGCCACTCCCTCACCTTCACTGACCATGACAACTCCAAACACGGTAAGCAAGTCTGTACCTAGGTATAGTTACACCTAAACCGTTTGAACTGTCCGCTGGTAAAGTGCAGACATTGTTCAATATAGTAGAGGTCACAATTGCTGGAGTATGTGTATATAGAGGGTTGAACACACATTCAATAAAATATGCTATCAGGTATTTAATTCATACTCTCATCTTCACTTCCTCCTTTGAAACTTACTGCCATATTTTTTCTAGTATTTTAAGATTAAATAACGATTTTTGCACATTTTATGTATATTCTTGAAACAGTAACTGAGAAGGTACTGCAGATTCGTGAAATTCAAGGAGGGCACTCACATTTTTGTATTGGTTTCACAAAGATGGAACACACCCGACTTCATAATCACCCCTCTCGATGTGCATAAGCGCAATGTTTCTTCACACTCATATCATGGAATTTCGCTATAACTTTGGAAAACAGAAACCAAGAGAACATGTCTGGCCCTTTATTTTACACATGACAGACGTTACAGAGATTTCAACCCTATGGGATAAAAAGGAGGGCCCAAGTGCTTAAAGTTGGCTTTTGAGGAGAAAGGGATCTGTGCTTTTGGTTGAAAAGCATTTCCGTCCCATTTTAATGAAAATTGCAGATATCGCTTATTTATTCAAAGAAAGCTCGAATTTTACAATCCATTGAAAATAATACGTTGTATTTAATCGCTGCAGATTCGTTTACGACCTTATTTTCAAACTTATAGAACGAATGTCGTATTCATATTATGTATATGACTCAAGAAAAATAATAAACTTCAAAAACCTTTCCTGTGAACCCGGGTAACCTGTCTCGATACATTTACTTTAGTATCCATGCAGCAAAAATTACAGTTTTCTTTACAATATCAGGTACTACGCCTACCATAATTTTCATTTTAGATTATTCTACAATTTTCAAAATATGTTTCCAATAATTAGTTTATTCCCTTATACATGTATCTACATTATTTCTGAGCTAAAGTTCGTCACTTCATATACAGGAGATCCCAGCTAACTCTACGACCTCAAATGTCTCACAAATGAAACAAAATATGAAAATTCCAATTGGCCAGGAGTGTACCTATGTCAGGAGCTCACACACTGAGAAGGTATGCACAATCCATAAAGGTAAACAAATAACACTTCCAACACCAAGTTGCGCTTTTTAAATAAAACATGTATGTTGGTTCTAGCAAAATGACATCTAGAGCTACAATTAGTGATAACACACTTGGTTACGCTTTTCCAAAACACATTTACTAGTGGCCCATAGCCCTCACAAACTTCATTGTTGTGCATTACATCCAGCATCGAACATGCACCCGCAAATCACCAGCAGCGACTTGTTCGACGAAACCGTGTCACTTCAACAGATGTTCGAAGTGGCCTCCGTTTGCATCAATACGCTTTTGGAATCTGGTAACAAGAGAGTGTTGCACGGATTGCAGTGTTTCTACAGATATTGCTGCACGTACCGCAATGATACAGTGTTGCATATCCTCTACTGTCGTTGTGCCCTAGAGAAAGAAGTCTAATGGCGTCAAGTCTGGGGACCGAGCTGGCCATCGCACAGGATCTCCTTGTCCTATCCCCCTCCGTCTCTGTAAACTTGGACATAATGTGTGGCACATCCATCATGCTGGACCTACATTGATAAATGTTTTTCCAATCCCACATCCTCCATGAGGGGGGAGTAGACTGTGTTGCAGAAATGATGCATATTTCAGAACTATGAGGTTTAGAAGCGTGAAACCAAGTGTGTTAACATTAATTGTAGCTCTAGTTCTCATTTTGCTAGAATAAGCATATATGCTCCATTTAGAAAAACATAATTTCGTGTGGGAAGTGTTATTTCTTTACCTTTATGTATTTTGATTGTGTGAACCCCTGACAAAGGTACATTCCTGGCCAGTTGGAACATACCTATTTTGTTTCATTTCGGTGATATTTGAGGTCGCAGAGTCAGGTAGGACACCCTGTATATCACTATAACAATTTAAAGGTTCTTATATGTTGAAAGAATTGCCGTTGCATATGCTGTTAATTCCATGCTTACTAGAGCTAAGCTATATTTTTAAACTCCTCGCTTACAAATGGAATCGTTTTTAGTGCCCCGCGGTAAAGTGTGCACCTTGCACTCTACCACCTGGGTGGCCATCATGTATGTCATGCAGGAAACTGTATAGTGTGGTAGAGCTTGCAGTTAAGCAGGTCCCTTTTGGTCCCTTTGAGCTGCAACAGATGTCAATTGTCCATTGATACGCAGTTTGATGTATCCAACGGGATTATTTCCCATTTAGCATTTCCGGCCTCCATTCTACCCTGTGTGCCTGATGGCCATCTTCAAAGTGTACATCTCGCACATCTACTGTCAGACTACTCAAATGTTCTTCAATATCTGGAAACGTTGAGGTATCAATTGTTGGTGCTTGTCTGCCGTTACGCTGGCCGACTCCGAACAGTTCGATGAATTAATCATAAGGGAGCGCCAGTCACGTAGCATGTGTCCACCAGCTGTGCAATAATGCCCCGTCCAAAGGACACAAACCCCTAGCGATACTGAGAGCCATCCAGTAGAAATGTCCATCACAACCTCGGACATTGTAGGATCCGACGAAAACTGTAAGCAGATCTCTAGCCTTAGCTTAGTGGTCCCCTTCACACTTAGCGTATGCCACATTGAATATCTTGTGAAATGGGGCGATATCTTTCACGTTGTTGGAATAATTTGTGTTATTATTTTTAATTCCCAAATATCTTAATGCATCTCAGTATATCTACTGCTATCGGAGTTTAGGTAGAATTAGGATTAGATTTCATTACGGAGGGGTTTCGGTACGTGAGCCACCATGCTGGGCCCATGAGTCGAGAGGAACCACGACAGTGCAGAGGGAAGGGTCCCTAGAGTTTACTTAGAGAGTTCCTCCAACAGGCCAGGACAACGAACTCGCTCCCCAACAGCGGGACGGCAACGGGCCCAGCAGTCGAGCCCCAAAGGTCCCGGGCTGGCGGACCCAAAATGGTCCCAGCAGAGGAGCAGAGACAGGCAACCGACCTACCGGAGGAGGAAGTAGTTTACCCCAAAGCATATCATCCCGCCGACACCTCTATCCTGAAAGAGGACATCTAACCTAAACTGCTGTCCTCCAGTCTCCGGGGCCTGAGACGCAGGGGAGCTGCAGAAGGTTCCCACACCTCCCTGGACAGGTTTATGACACCCCATGTCACTACAGCTACAGACCATTCAAAAACATTCTGACAGCTTCTACTTTTTTGAATGAATCTTCTCGGTTTTAGTGTACAGAGTGAATAGAGCGCATACTTTTTAACGGTCACACACGTTCGCCGTCCTTGTCCCACTGTGTAAGGGAGCACATTCCTTTCAGGGACCTTCTTTGCGTTGCTGGACAGTAACTTTCTCGTCTTACCTGACATTTACCTCTATTACTCACGTAATATAATGGGTGGTGATATTTCGCAAATGCGATATAGCGCGATAAAGTGCGAAATTGACTTAAAATGTGATATAAATGCGAAATAGAGGACTTTCCCAAGTAACTATTTTTCCCCAATGATTTTTCTTCTGGAAACTTTAACTGAAGAGTGTGTAGAACCTTTGCATGTTTCGATAAAGTAAGTGACCACTCTTCTGGAATGTGGACTAAACCATCTCGTGTTAAAGCTGAAAGTGGCTTTATTGCATTCAAGAAAAATGAAAAGTGCTTATATGAAATTTCTTTAAGAAAGTTGTCCATTTCTTCCAGCTGTAGTACATCCTTTCCCCGTGTTCACACTTTGGAATTCATGGGTTAAATCTATAGAATATGTGAACAAGTATTTACATGCATTAATTTTTTTTTTTTTTTTTTTTTTTGCAATCTTTGGATGAAAATTTCTTAAACAGGAGCTCTCCATACCTACTAAACAGTTCTACTGATGAATGCAATTATTTTGAAGTACAGTGTCAGGCAAAATCTGGTGCCTAGGTGTCAGTCTCAATTAGTTAATTAATTACACAATTAGAGGGCTCTTCCTACCCCTTTGCACATAAGTTGTGGGGTGAGTTGTTAACTTTACACTCGTTGCTGAAAAGGTGTGCTGGAGGATGGTTAGCTACTGATATAATGCAATTCATAGATACCTTCTCAAATGAAAATGTAAAAAGAGAAATGAAAAACATATTTATGTAGTGTATACTTAAGGGCAACAATAACAAGGCGGAAAATGTGACAGATGTATTTTTCCAAGAGGTTGGTCAGCTCTACTACTGGTAGAGTAACTTCAATAAATTACACGATTTTAAGTGAAAGTAAAGGTGAGACCCCAATTTTTCGTGATGTTAAAATGAATAGCTTTGTGAAGGATACGAATATTTTGATTCACAACTGATCAAACCAATCAGAATAACAAAGATGTAGAAGCCTGGATATGCTGTTGGCTATTAGGTTTGCCCGAGCAGCTCTGCAGTGTATTTGGGGTCCTACCAATAGCGTAGATGCTCAAAAATATTTCAGTAAATATAATTTGATTGTGACTGACAGGAGAACTCAAATGACAGAATTGAATATTGAAATATGTTCACTGCTTTCATTTAGCAACGTTACTGAAACATAAACTTATGAGTTATGGCGTAGGCTAATTCTCTGCAATTTGTTTTTATTGTGCTAGTTTTACATCACTATGGATTTATCTTTTTGTGTTATACAATATGCCTTAGTCTGTATCAGCTTCTTCTATACTTCTGTGTATCGCTTTAACCTATATTGATGTAAAATACATTGACACTTTATGCACTTTAAACACACTGTCATTAATAACCCTCCATATAAATAATACTATTATTCATCTTTTAACAAAATTAACTGAGATTAAACTTTTTTCAAAATGCTATAAAATGCTAATTTGCAGATGTATAAATGCTACAAAATGATAAATGTAAAAATCAAAATGCTATATTTCCGATTTCAAAATGATAAATATCACTACCCCTAAACATTATATAACGTAACCTGAACTACAACCCCTTTGTACCGTCTCATTTATTTGTTTCATATCCTAACCTAACCCAACCCAAACTAACCTCTCCTATCCTAACCTAACCTATCCTAAACTAACCTAACCTATCCTAAACTAACCTAACCTATCCTTACGTAACCCAACCTAACCTATCCTAATCTATCCTTACCTATCCTAACCTATGCTAACCTAACCCAACCTAACCTATCCTAAACTAACCAAACCTATCCTAAACTAACCTAACCTATCCTTACGTAACCCAACCTAACCTATCCTAATCTATCCTAACCTATCCTAAGCAAACATATCCTCAACTAACCTAACCTATCCTATGCTAACTTAACCTAACCCAACCTAACCTATCCCAACCTATGCTAACCTAACCTATCCTAAGCTAACCTAACCTATCCTAACCTATCCTAAACTAACCTATCCTAACGTAACCCAACCTAACCTATCCCAACCTATGCTAACCTAACCTATCCTAAGCTAACCTAGACTTTCCTCTTCTATTCATCCATTGTCTGCTACTATAATCTATGTTGACCTTTATCCCATAGGAAACTGCATTTGGATATTTCTGTTACTTGTACGTATAGTCTAAGTTAGGTTAATTTATGGTAGGATAAGATAAAAAGGTAAAATAGTGGCAATCAGGTTAAGTTATTTGAAGTTATATTAGAAGATGTCAGGTAAGGCAAAGTTAGGTGTGTCTAGGAGATATGAGATGAAAAGGGGGAAGGTTTAGGTGACTAGAGGATGGAATAAAGGAGCAGAAGGCGGCCATGTTAGGTTAGGATATAAATGGATAGAAGAGGAAAATTTAACTTATGTTGTATAACGAGAGACTGTAATGTGTGATTAGTAGAGAAGGACTTAGGTTAGGTTGGGTTATTGATAAACTGAAACTAAGTTTTTATTGATAAACGCTCTTTAACTGATGTGGTTGTCAGCATCCGATACCTGGGCTTGAGAGACAGCTTTGTTTTTCTCAAACGCCTCTTTACCAAACTTGAGGTGCTTTTACATGCCGTAAATCTACGGCACGGGACAACCGGCTTTACATCCCTTCAGAAGGAAGTTTGTGCTAGGTATTTTTATGACAGAGAAAGTCATGTTACCCTTAGACCAAGGAGGTCGCGAGTTATATCCCAGTAAGCTCTTGCGTCACACATCATACATTACGTATAACAAAATAATTCAAATATCCTACTGATACTTGCTGAAGTATCTGAACTTGGTAGCAACACTATGTTTAGCCTAGAAAATATACAATGCATAAAAATGAATTGAGGTGTTTTGTCTTGGAGACCATTAACTGACCTCTTCAGCTGCTCCTACATAACATTGAGTCACTAATTTATGAAGGCTGTTCAATAAAGAATAATCACATTTTTTCTGACAACGTACCTTTACTCATCCTCATTATTTTGATGGTCCTTCTCAAAATTGTCTCCGCTGAATGCGATGCACTTGTCCCAGCGTTTCTGCCAGTCTTCAAAGACATGCTGGGAACCATTTTTTGAGGGATCCTTCAAAATCGCCTCCGCAGCCTTCACCACTGCTTCTGATGATGGATAATGCCACACATGAAATCGTTTCTTCAAGTTAGTGAATAGAAAAATGTCACATGGGCTAAATCCGGACTATAGGGAGAGTGAGGGATGTACTTCACGTTGATTTTTGCAAGATATCCAGCAACAACATTGGCAATATGCGGCCGCGCATTATCCTGGTGCAGCTTTCAGCCTGCTTCACGGAAATGTGGTCTTTTGTGCCTGATATGGACTTGAAATGTTTTCAGGATATTCCATTAGTATTGTCCAGCTACTGATGTGTGTGCAGGTAAAACATGCTGATAAACCATTCCACGAATGTCAAAGAATGAGATGACCATGACTTTCCCAGCAGAAGCAACCACTTTTGCTTTCTTGGGGGTTGGTGATGAAGGAGATTTCCACACTGAGCTTTGCTGTTTGCTCTCAGGATCAAAATGATGTAGCCAAGTTTCATCAGCAGTGATTACGTTTGAAAGAGACTCCGGATCTTTCTCTAACATCAACTTTAACTGCATGCAGACCTGCATGTGAATGTGCTTTTGTCCGGGAATCAACAGTATTGGAACCCATCACGCACAAACACGTCTCATGTGTAATGTTTCTGTTACCAACGTGAGGGTGGCACCCAATGAAATGTTGAGTATTTCAGAAAGTGATCTTAAGGTAATTCGTAGATCCTCTCTCACAATGGCAGCATCAGTGTTGATGTTTTCTTCTGTAAGAGCAGTAGCTGGAGCCCCGGGTCCACCTTCCTTTGAAATTGATTGTCTCCCCACTTTAAACATTTTAAGGCACCTTCGAGCTGTGCCATAGGCCTCCTGTAACATTGTATAGGCCTTAACTGAAGATTTGTTGAGACGAAAGCAGAATTTTAAAGCCGCATATTGTTCCTCGCGTGTTACCTCCATTGCAACAGTAGGCGATACTGAATATGTCTGAACTTGCCTGGTTCTCACAGTTTACACGTTTACACCAAGCAGGTGTTTCACGACTACCCATTTATTCCAGCTGAGCTATCACGAAGATACGAGTTTGACGCGAATGATAGGATAATGAAGTACACATTTTCAATTTTCAAATACTTCGTTAACTCATCAGGAATTCCGGTTGCATTAAAGACATATTGAACTTCTAGAGTAATTGCAAAAGAGGAATGAACATAAGGGGTGGGGCAAGGCGTGGGTGGTCTGTCGCTGACTAGCCAGTGAGAGGAGTGCGACGTTGTACAGTTCAACGCGCAGACCGGCTCGCTGTGCTGAACCCTACGGTTAATTTCTTAGCACGCTCTAAAGGAACTAATTGCAGAATTATTTTGTTGCTCTCACCTCACAGAGCTATTTCTTCCGAGGGTGGCTGTCTGAACCCCATGTTTATAGCACATCTGGTTTTGGAGATAGCTAAAGATAAGACGCCTGACCAGAAAGAAAAGAATCAATAACTGTCTGGGAAGAAAAGGAGACACCTGCTGAAGCATTTTGTAACTTGCATTTAGTAAAGTCGTGACTTTTTTAAGAGTGTAAACTTGCTTTTCAAAGTTAATAAATATGTTGTTTAGCAAGACCAGTACTACTGTGCCTAGTTGTAAGTCTACAAGTCTATGAATCCATGCAGCCGACCTGAAATTGTCACAGCACCATAGCCGAGTTTTCCTCACTACAGATAGCGGCAGCTGAATTCATTGTCAGTCACTCTGTCGTCCTGCTTTAAAGCTCACATTGTACATATGTCTAAACATACAATCTCACAAAAAGTTTTGTATTTGTACTTAAACATGCTCACTTTGGGTTTTAAACATGTCATCCCACTGTGTTTGTTGCTACCTCAAGGCCAAGTAGTTGTGTAGGATCACTTTGGCATCTATATGAGGAAGCTTATCCCATTCCACTGATGAAATGATGTTGCAACGGAAGGATTCTATAAAGTGTCTCTGAGATGCACTCTTGCTAGTCTGATTGATGCATCGACTACTAGCGAGCATTTGTTTCTAGGTTGGCTGGTGCCGAAAGACCTAAAACAGGAACAGCCGCCCGACATTCCTTGATCTGTGTTCAGCCTATTCGAAAAGATGGTTACTGAAGAGAGTCAGGCTAGAGTATATAACCGTATTGGCCGCTTGTGTTTTTACCAGTTAGGTATCATATTACGATAGAGCGTGGTGAGCTAGCAAGCAAGGGGCTACGTTCTACTGAATGGGGTGTGCAAGCTGTGCAGAGCAAACGGATACGTCTAAATGAGGGACAGGATCGGAAGAATTGGAAACAAAAAAAAGGGTTCGCCAGTGTAAAATACACGAAACTGTTTGAACAGAGAAATCTGAAGCAGCTATACACTCGGAAAACCCCAAAGCGAACCTCGAAGATATTGTTGGGCGTTAAAGTATGGCCGACGCAAAGTATGGAGCCAGGAACTGCGTCAACAGATATTTAGTGTATGTGATGACGATGGTGAGACGACGGTGCATACACGATACAAACATGAAAAGTAAAACCAGATATATTTACGATAACGGCTACAGTTTGCATTTAAGTGCCAATCGTTAAAGGCTGCTTATTGATAACGACTTAAATAAGGACACCTGCATGTCCAGAAGTGTGCGGTAGAGGATTGTACTGCACTGGAATGTAGCTCCAAATTTCAGATATAAACTGAGGGCCCCGCTTAGTGTGCTTCAAAGAGACAACCATAAGCGACCAAGAGGGTAGCGATATATACACCTCTTATTTACTCATGCGTACACCGTTTACATTCCACGCCACTATGGCCATTGGGGAAATGAGAAGTGTTGTGTTTATTGGGCCTGTGCAAAGTGATACTTTTCTTCGAAGAGGGGCGCTGAGATTTTGAAAAGCTGTGCTGCTGATTCATTAATTCCTCGGAGGTAATTGCCTTACCTTAAGGTGTTAAAAGCGATGCCATGCCCACAATCGGTAAGATGTGTTCATTTAGAGGAGACACTCCGTCGTAGATGGCTTAATCCAAGAGCATTCTAGAATTAAGATCTCTGTGAACAGTAGGCCGACCGTGTTTTGCTTTCTTACACGATGGTACAACTGTTCCATAATCTTCCCAGGAGTACTTCTTCAATAAACTTCCTCGAAGGTGCTGTAAGGGCAGCCAGGGTAGGTTTAGACGTGATTTAGATTTCCTCTAAGTGTCATATAGGAGGTACGGCAACATCATAGTAGAATGGGCCGAATAAAGCTTTGATGGAAATGGTAATGTTAAGGGAAACGGATTCGTCCAAATCGTTGACATTTAAAGCGGTACATCCGAAGTGAAGTATAAGGCTGCGCATCGCCTTAGTTCACTTAGGAACGACGTGAAAACAACGTATGGGTAGATATTACCACCCTGACCCGTTTAGCCATAATACTGAGTACTGAGGTAACTCCTTGGTAAGAGAGATGTTTGTGTGTCTCTTCGTTGGACATCTCTTCCAGGAGATAAGTAACGGCGCTCTTGGTAGAATTCAGTATTCAGTGTTTCTACACACAGTGAACAATGGCAGCTAGCCGTTTGGTGTAGATCTGCCTATCTCCCCTAAAGAAAAGCATACCTACCGTAAATGCGTGCTGGAATAGACGATTTCAGCAATTTCATCTATAGCCTTCATAGGCTTAAGTTACGTGTAATTACGAAATAATAACCAATGATGGTGATGCTTCTTCCCTATCAAGTACTGCCGTTGGGTTGTTCCAGGTGTTTCCCCATGACAGGCAGAATCGTCTTCACTGCAATCATCTCCTACCTCACAGTCACATTACCCCGGTTTGGTTGAGTGGTCAATCGATACCAACGTAATCCCAGGGTAACATCTCAGTGTAAATGATAGAGGCACCCAATCGTCATCATGCAGTGGTCCATCAGTGGATTTCAACTGAATGGTTGATGTCTACTCAAGCCCACGTGACCAGCCAGTTGATGGGGATAACGCGCTTATCCAGGCAAGCAAGTAATCGTCATACTGTGCTCACCGGACCTTACAACAAATGAGGAGCTGAACGATTAAGCGTGCTCCTTTCAGAGGAAATCGCCAAAGCCTCCTTAACGACCATGGTCGGGAGACGACCATCTTGGCAAAATACAACAGTTACTGGGAGCTGAGAATTAAGGAGGCTTTGGCAATTTCCTCTGAAAGGAGCACGCTTAATCGTGATGCTGGATTTCAATTCAGCTCCTCTTGGAAACCGGCCTTAAAATGGAAATCCGTCGGATTAAGAAGCAAAGATCAATACAGCTTGATAATCAAGTTCAGTAGTTACGTTTGTTTCACACAACTTTCTATACTCACGCCATATCCTGACCTGGCATTTAATTTACTGAGAACAGTCTTTTGTTCAGTAATGCAAATTTTGATAGTGTTTTGTCTTTGTTTATATTTGTGTTATATCCAGTGTTTCATTTTTGGTTATAACATTTTATATAATGATGATGGGAGAGATGCACACTCCCGAAACGTGGATATCTGATCGTCTTTTCACCTGGCTTGTTGCCAGAGAAGAAAGTAAACATATACTGTGTGGGGTTTCTTCACGTGAGAAAGACCAGCAGGCGGAGAAGAAGAAGAAGAAGAAGAAGAAGAAGAAGAAGAAGAAGAAGAAGAAGAAGAAGAAGAAGAAGAAGAAGAAGAAGAAGAAGAAGAAGAAGAAGAAGAAGAAGAAGAAGAAGAAGAAGAAGAAGAAGAAGAAGAAGAAGAAGAAGAAGAAGAAGAAGAAGAAGAAGAAGAAGAAGAAGAAGAAGAAGAAGAAGAAGAAGAAGAAGAAGAAGAAGAAGAAGAAGAAGAAGAAGAAGAAGAAGAAGAAGAAGAAGAAGAAGAAGAAGAAGAAGAAGAAGAAGAAGAAGAAGAAGAAGAAGAAGAAGAAGAAGAAGAAGAAGAAGAAGAAGAAGAAGAAGAAGAAGAAGAAGAAGAAGAAGAAGAAGAAGAAGAAGAAGAAGAAGAAGAAGAAGAAGAAGAAGAAGAAGAAGAAGAAGAAGAAGAAGAAGAAGAAGAAGAAGAAGAAGAAGAAGAAGAAGAAGAAGAAGAAGAAGAAGAAGAAGAAGAAGAAGAAGAAGAAGAAGAAGAAGAAGAAGAAGAAGAAGAAGAAGAAGAAGAAGAAGAAGAAGAAGAAGAAGAAGAAGAAGAAGAAGAAGAAGAACGGCGTATAAGTATATATAAATGACATTGTCTGGAAAATACTACGAACGGCAAGAAGCGGAGCAATGAAATAAAATGGGGAGAAAGGGCGTCTCCATGTCTAATCTAAGTAGGAACCCTGCTTGACCGGATATACTTGTGTACCGCTTTTGATCTTTGAAGTAGTTCCGGTCGTCCACATCAGCTCCCCAGAGGGAAGTAATACGCTTGCATAACACTTAGTCACGCGTTCTTGTTTATATCTACCAGATCATTTTAAATTGATATAAGCTATTTTAAGAAACAAAGAAAAAAGGGGAAGGTGTTACCTATGGATGTTAATTTAAACATTATCTTGCAAATAAATGTAAAGTAAAATAAAAATTGTATGCAAATTAAAGTGGAAAATAATTGAGTACACGATGGTGAGAAAAACGTTATATTCGAGTGTTAAGATTTGGCTATTGTTGCGTGACTCGCCTTCTTTGTTTCCTACTGTTCTGTTTGTATTGTTGACTCCTTGGAACAACCAGAAGTTTTACGTCCGAAATAACGTTTGCTGCGATTTCACGAATCGAAATGTGTATGCATGGGAAAATGGCGTTTATGCTACACGAGTACCATCTGAGCTAAATCTGTAAGTGTAGCAGAGAGACGTCGCAAAACCAACCTCTCGATAATAGCTATCATTAGGGCAATAAATAGCATTTTTCTGTTATTAATCTTGAAAGTAACTAAAATAATGTCTCTACAGAGTTATAACTGGTTTAAGCAGTGGCGGCTCGTAAGCAATTTTCTTGGTGGCCTAGATATGAAGTGCTTGTAATGAAAGTTTACCACAAGCCACAACAAGTCACTTTAGTTACATTGCCAAAAACACTGCAATATCAGAAATTTGGTGAAACACTATACATTTTTAAACATCAAGTAACTAATAATATAAGATAAAATAGACTCATCAAATGTCAGTGTTACTTGTACAAGAGCTGGGCACGTCTATTCTTCTGGATAGCAAACATTTCAATCACTCTGTTGTTGAAGTTAGGGATTTACCAATGGAACAAACAACCAAAGAATTAAGTCTGTCTTGGTCAATGATGTTCCTAAGGAAACACTTAGTTCTGTCCAATGAAGTGAAACGTCTCTCTGCCTCGGCTGTTTGAATTGCAATTGTTAGTACAATTTGCAGTCTTTTATGTACTTCAGAAAACGTTCTCTCAAAATAGTATTATATGAAAAAGTGAAGAGTTCACTGATTTAGAGGATATATTTTAATGTATCATTATCATGTCACCGATAGCTCACTTTTTAACGTTTCGTAGGAGATTATAAGATTGTAATTTTATGCAAATTTTCTCATAGAGTCAACAGGGAAATTTTCTCTGAATGTAATAAATATGTTTGGGTCAATAATTCCATGAGTATTGAATATATCAGACTGTTGGAACCGTCCTTTCATTTGGTTGACCACTGTGTGACACACTTCTTTGGCATCTGGATTCAGATTTACTGCAGAACAGTAATTCGGTCGCTTTCTTGAGGAAAGAGCAAAGTTATCATCAACTTCGAATTTCAGACAGCTGATTCAAAATTCTGTAAAGCACGATTTCTTACTAAACTGTTACAGAAAGTTCTCTGTTTTTCGGCTTCTTGTTGCGTTAATGTAAAATTATTCGGTTGTTGTGCTCGTAATCACTTAATTTCTAGTATTTCTTCTATCTTGAATGAATGAAAGGGACTTTTCATAAATAATTCTCTCTATTCGTTTTAAAACTACACTACTTTGTCCACCAAACAGTTGGTATTCCAACAAGAATCACGCGAATGCTGAAACTTCATGTAACGGGCCGCAACGAGCCGGCCCCAAGCGTTGCTTAATGCGATGTAGGAAGAGCAGAGTAGGGGAGTGAGGAAGGTATAGCTGCATGAGTGGCGAAGTGTGTAGAGGTGCAAGAAGGTGACTTCGCTACAAGGAGACCAGTGCGGTGTCGTGTGCAACTCTGCAAGTTCCAACTTTCCTAAGCTTTAGGAATCTTGGTATAATAAATTATTAATGATTATCACTTCTTTAACTTCCCTAGTGGTACCACTATCGTGGTGCTGGGGGATAATGACTATTACAATTGAATAAAATATAGAATACATGTTTTCTTCAAAATAAAAAAGACGCCTATAAGTTGCATGATATTATCGGTGGGGCCGGGCCCCTCTGGCCCATAATGACAGTTAAGTATAACACAGCAGTTTTTGCAATATTTGGTGCAAGAATACTCATGCAGAAAGAAAAATTTAAGTAGAAAAATAAATCACAGTTAATCATTGTAGATACTTTAAATTGTTGCGAACCATTTCAAAAACCTAAACTCATATTGGAAAAGCTTAACTTAGCTTTAACATATTAGCTCCTATATGGTTATTGAACATTTTTGTGTGTTTCGGTGATATAGCATACGTTTCAGAATGTCACCACGCCTCTGCTACAGCATTCCAAATGTTTATATGCACGCTACAACAAGCGCAGGGGCTTAAATCACCCGATGGGCAATGTACTTGCTTAGAAATATCTATTTTGGTTAAATACTCAAATAATTTGACACTTAGAAGTATATGCATTATTCGAATAATACATATTGATTCGGTATATTTAAAATTGTAGAATTATCAAATTCGTGGAAACTTTTATTTTTATGAACTTTATAAACTTATTTTATACCGTAATTTTATGTATTTATACATATGTCTATTATTATTTCAAAAGGGAAGAGTTCTGGCTTGTAGCGAATCAGATACGTTAGAGCCTTCAGCGTTGCCACCTCGTTACCCCCACTCTTTTTATATTTCCCTCCCTCTCTCTCTCACTTGCGAGTCTTCCTGGCGCTAGACGTAAGGGAACCCAAACTGAATTTTCCAAAGCTTTATAATAATGCAGTTGCTCAAATCACAATTGGAATATCGATATTCGTATATTACGTACACGTTTTAAATATATATTTTATGAATTACCTATTTCTCTAATCCAACGAAACTTCCAGCGGCGTATCCATATAGCTATGAATGTCACTTGCGTTAAGAGACAATTCCTCATTGTCACTGTCTTCATCGTCTGAGAGTTGCAAGTTTATGATGATAGACTCCAAAATCTCGTCACGTGCTATTTCTTTCCAAAAGCAGTGTTCTTGTAGTTTATCTGATGTCCCATGCAGTTTTCCCAGTCTAGTGTAACCATGTCAATTTCTTGGTAAATAAGTCGTTCTAGGTCAGTCAGTTTAAAAGTATTATTTCTGTTCGCAACATAATTTGATCCTACATAAACTCAATTGGATTGTTCTGGCAGTGGTAAGGAGGAAGGTGGTTTTTAAACAGAAGAACAACCGAATAATACTGATTTGAACTCTCTAGAGTAAATAGAGATTACGTACGATTCATAAACAAACATATAGTGTGACAAGTCACGTTCTGCCGATGCACCATTCTTCAAGTCAACAGGAAGTGTATTGTTTCTACTCGCTCGAATTTAACAAACACCTTGGCTTATTCTAAGCAATTCTTTTATCACGTCATGTCAAATGTTTACGTTTAAGTTCTGAGTAATTACAAATAGACGTACACGCATACATGTCAACCAATAATGAAATTCACTACGTCGTGATGCATTGTTATAATATTATAGCGCTTTATATATTTGTATTAGGAAAACTTTTTGAGCTAAACATATGGGGCCTCTCCTTCCTCATGGATCAGTTTTTGCAAAATCGCATTTTTGTCTTAGCGCAAATAGTATTTAGTAGAGGTAGATTACTTTGGCACTCGTCACACACCACTTATGGGGAATGTCATATGACAACACCGCGAGACTTCGATTGTTTGCTCATCTAGAAGTGCTCAAGGACAAACATCATACGGGATTATATTCGAAGTTATGGTGGAATACTCCGTCCTATTCAACACGAGATGGAAGTATCCGGTTCGGAAGACCTTCTCGGGTCACTTCTATTTTTCAGCTAGCTATCAAACCAATTGTAGTTTTCATCTTCAGCCTTATTGCTGTCACTCTACGACATGAAGCAGTTGTAAATCTACAGATCATTGCTTCATTCATGAGAGCTGTCATAAAACTAATTTCTCCACTGAAATTCCTTCGGTCGTCATTTGTACCAAATATTTGTGTTCCTTAATGTTATAAGTGCGACTGTTTCGACTATTTTGGCTTCAAGTGCCTAAATTTGTCACATTTATACGCTTCATCAATTCTAATAAAGCAAGTAGAAGTTTGTTATAGCACATTTTCAATTTAAAAGCTGCATTCTTGAGTCTGTTGTAGGAAGTAAAGAACGAGGTACGCGGAATGTTGCCATACAGTCCGATGACTTCCACATCGTGTCTCAACTACGAACACATTACATTATTTCTAAATGTGTACGCCCTTCATTTAAGTTAGTATCTTAAAATTCAGTTTGCTGTTTATTACTATACTTGTAGTCTTGGTTAATACTCTTATGCCCGACTTCACCAACAGATGTTAAGACTTAACACGAGTTTAGCAATAGTTGTAACAAAAATTGCATTTCACCAACAAGTGTTAGCGTAACACTCGTGTTAAATCTCTGGTTAAACTAAGACACCGAATTTCTGTTGTTAAGTCCTTAACAATTGTAAATAGTCAAGATGGCGGGCGTGAACGCAGATGTTGATGTCGATTTTCTACATTTAAGACGTCTAAATGACATTATCAATAGAGTACGACCTATGAGGTGAAATTATTTTGAGGAACTATCAGAAGCAAAGGTAAGATCGGTATATTCCTTTCGATGCATGTTCTTACCTCTCTAGTACGTCCGCAGTAACCTTCATAGCAACTTGTTTCGACAGTCTAAATGACATTATCAATAGAGTACGACCTATGAGGTGAAATTATTTTGAGGAACTATCAGAAGAAAATGTTCTACAGAGGTATAGACTGTCGAAACAAGTTGCTATGAAGGTTACTGCGGACGTACTAGAGAGGTTAGAACATGCATCGAAAGGAATATACCGATCTTACCTTTGCTTCAAGTATTAATAACTTTGCGATTTTATAATTCACTGAATTATGTGAATAATACATTGTCCACCTCCCGTCTTGAAACGTTCAAGTCACTCGTCACTTGTCCTTCTTCGCTCCTCGTTTTAAATTTACGTAATACTGAGTTAGAACATGCATAGAAAGGAATATGCCGATCTCGTCTTTGCTTCAAGTATTAATAACTTTGCGATTTTATAATTCACTGAATTATGTGGATAATACACTGTTCACCTCCCGTCTTGAAACGTGCAAGTGAATTGTGACACATGCATTTGAATTAAAGTCGTTTCCAATTTTTCTCCACGTGACATCTTTCTCTTTCATGAGATCCGTCCCCTTATTTTCCACGATATCTTTATATTTCAATTAAAAATTCAATTAACAATTCTTTCTCCATCGATGAGAAATTTGCCGCACGGCTTCTCTTACGATTTTGTTTACTCGTCATTTTTAGATGTGTGCAAACGAAAATGAAAACAAAAGCGTATCGCAGTACGTTCAGAAAATAATACGACTCACCCACAGCTGTGACATTTACAAATCTCTTGGCGTTAACACGTGTTTGTTAACATTTTCAGAAAACAGGTTGGTGAAATGCAAGAAACTTAACAACTTTGTTAGCGCTGTGACAATTGTTACGTTACATTTGTTAACGTCGATTTTAACATGGGTTGGTGAAATCGTTCACTAGCGTCACCTGGCTTTTGGTGTTTCTTTCTGTTACGGGAAATTGTCTAGAGATGAAGAAAACGCAATAGCTCTTCTTAGGTGTAACTGTATGAAGTAATGTGAAGTTGTCGCAGCACAAAGGCACTCACTCTGATCTTTAATAAGTGTAAGCTCGTTTGAGTGAACTGTGACATCAGGTATAAGGGTAGCACCTATTTGTTGTTTTGGGATAGACTATTTCCAGGACGCTCAATTAAGTCAGTGTTTGTCTCCATCGAACTGTAGGAGGTCTACCCAGAGAAAATCTCCACATGTCAGTCGTGCTCTGTGCAGAAGCTGATGCTATCTGCCTGAGTTACAATGGCTAATTCTACAAACAAACACCACCGCACGCACACACAAGACTCAGTTAATTCCAAAGTTGAAGTTTTCATAATGTGTGGGCGATGGATGCTGGGCTTAGAGCATCTGTTTTAGGAGATGATAACGTCGATCAAACCACTTAAGGCATAATTGCATGTTTGATATACATTCGTATTAGCTACCCTGCACATGTATTCTTCCAATTATCCTTCTCGATGTTGTTAATCAAATGTAAACTGACATCCTGCCATTAATAGATGATTAATTACTAGAAAACTGCTTAAATGTGTGTACTGAAGAATTACTGATGGTAATCCACATTTGGATTTCTCCACGAGTCTGAGTTAAACAGTCCCTCAACCTGTTACAATTTCATAATTCAGTACCGAACCACCTAGCCCTGTCGTCAGGTCGACACTTGTATCAGATCTGAAGTGGGTGACAGTATATGTCGGTATACAAAGCATTTTTCCATGTCAGCAAAGCAAATATGGCCAGCGATAAGAGAATCGTATGTTCGTGGTATACATTGTCGATTAAAACACAAGATATTGTGACGTAGAACGACGCGACTCCACCAAATGTGGCATTGCATGGCACCTGCACCGGCGGTGTCATCCTATTCAGTTTAAGCTATTTAAGGTCACTATGTTTTCACAAGAGGGGTAGCTCAAATAACTTACCTTACAAAAGGGAAGTTAGGGATGCTTGTCCTAAAGGGTAGACTGAAGGTGTGATGAAGGATTAGCTTCAAAAAGTGGCATATAGTTCTGGCTTGACTAAAGTTTATTCTACATAAAGCTCCTAATGTACATAATAATGAGAAGAGCAAAGATTGTTCTTTTAAGTCAGCTTTGGTTTTATCTTGGCTAAAGTTGCCGATGTTCTAGATCCCGCCATCGCAAATAGACGTGGCCGTTAAAGGGTTGGGCGTCTTAGCACGAGGTGACTGTTCCCGCTTTAGCCGAATTCCGGGGTTTTAGCGGATTAAGTGGCTGATTAAAGCGTTTGTCAGCACACGTGTGTGACAAGTAAACATGACTTTCATGTATCTTGACAGGAAGTCAACTTTCTGGGCTTTATTCCTAGTTTACCCCGTTCATAAATCTACAAAATAATTTTGTCACAATAAATTAGAAAACCTAAGAAGCGCAGATTTTCTACATAAGAAATTCTACGTTTTACTGTTGTTTTATTTCAGACTTAGAACCGAAGAGCTCAGTGATGCCAATGTGGTCTGTGTAGCCAGTTCTAAAATGTTTATTTTAAATGTTAGCCCAATTGCGTACACCAGTTTTTCACGTATCAAACATAAGCTTGCTGGACGTAGAGTAAGTGTGCATTCACGTTTGAAATGTCCATGATGTGTGCTTATTTGTGAGAATGACTCCACACGTGACAGTTACGTATCGGAGGTGACGCCGCCGAGCGCTATGCCCCCCACGAGTGCCATGTGCTCGCTTTGTCCCCGCAAGAAGCCACTACCCAAGAAACTCGTCCGGTTCGATTCCATCGTCGACACCTTCTCCATCTCCGAGTGCAACTCTGGAACTGCTAGCAGGGTAAGCTATGGATTCATTCATGTCTTACTTAAACCTTACACCGATCCCTTGGTCGCACTATTTAAATGCACTTCACACATGAAACCGAACCACGTGTCCTTGTTAGTGTGTTGAGCAGCCTATATCGCTTTTTCACTTTTTGAACACAAATTTGTAAGGTTAATAAGAACGCCAATGTCATGACCATTGGGGTCGGTTTTCTGTCTCTTTCTAGTCAGTAGCTAGCAGTTGAAGCATGTTTGTTCATTATTTTAGAATAGCTACAAAATAAGAATGAACTTGGGCTTAGCCAATACAATGATGGTACTCTCTTGGCGTTGCCAGTTCTTTGCAGCCATCGGGCGACAGAGATGGAAGATGTCTGTTTTTGTCTCACGGAATCCACCTAGCAAGTAATCTGAGATGTACATAGAGATGCTGACAGAGAAGTTAGTTTAATATTTCAGCACGTGTATGACAACATATACAATGATTGTCGCATCGTAGCACAAACTGAACCTTAAAACGTTGAAGTGGAGAAGAGCTCGCTTACGCAGTTATCGCTTTTATGCACACAAAACCAAATGACTGACAAATTAGATGCGTTAGACGAAAGAATGCCGTTTGCTACAATGAAACAAAATTGTGACATTTTAACTATTTGTGAATATAGTCTCTAATTTAATGATGTAGTAAATGTATATTGCCTTTAATAATATTATACATAGAAGATACTGAACCTGTATGCTCTATGTTCTTCCTCATTAAATTGGTCAGCCTTTTGGTAGTTGGATATTTGGCCTTGCCATAAAAATTGATAAATTGTTCTATGTAAAACACACTTGAAAATTGTCTAAGTTTGTGGCACGTTTTTAGCTGCTCGAAGATTTCTAGGAGACCTAAATATGGCAACTCCTAAATTGGTAAACTGTTTGCCTTCAATGTTCATCACAGAATGAGCACTCACGCGACAAGTTTGTGTCAATAATTCGCAACCTTCAGCGAAATTTGTACTTTCAAAAATATCTTCAATTGATAACTGTTTGAAAAATAAATACGCATTAAAAGTAACATTTCTAACCCGCTTATGAAAAATTTTACGGGTTGTCTCGCAGTCACTACTAGGCACACTAGTGCTAGACTTGCTAAGTAATATTTACTAACTTTGAAAAACAGGTCTGCACTCTTAAAATTTCACCATTTTAGTGAATGCAAGGTACAAAATGTAACCGCAGCATAGCACGTGTGTGTTTTTCTTCGCAGACAGTTGATAACTCTTTTCTTGCTAGTCAGGTGTCTTATATTTCCTTATCTCCAAAAACAGATATCTTATAAACATGGGGTTTGGACAGTCACCCTCAGAAAATATAGGTCTGTAACATGACGAAAACGAAATGATTAGTATCTTACGAGTGTGAAAAGAAATTAACGAGCCAGTACGTGTGCTTAACTGTACAACGTTGCACTCACCTCAATGGCTAGTCAGCGGTAGACCACCCATGGCTAGTGCCGCCTTATGTTCATTCCTATTTTGCAGTTACTCTAGTCACAAGCTTGCCTACTCTGGTTTTCTCATCTCCTTCACTTGAAGGATATTTAAGTCTCCGCTTTTTAGAGTAGAACACTAGCAAGTTTGCTTGCTTAGGCTCTATTTTCGAAGGAATAAATTAGGCTGCATTTATCAGGAAGATTGCTTCCATTTTAGAGCTAACAATATCATATTTAAGGAAAATATGTGTTTTAGAGCATAAGTTTCAAAATTTCTGGTTATGAGGGTTTAACTTGCTTACTTGGTTGTTCGCAGTCAAAGATCGGGCCAGATATTCTAAGATAGTGTGCACTATAAAGTACATGTGGTGATCGTCCCCCATTGAGCCCTATGACGGATCGTTAACGCTGAAAGAATTCCATCAGTGCATGCGCGTTATGGTTTGTATCTATAGGATGGGGGCGAACGCGGGGATGAGTATTTTTTCGAGAGGACGTGTGTGCAGTTCTAATAATACCTATCCTTTAAAGTAACAAATATAATGCCACAAAATCTCATCTCTGAAGTCGCACATCAACGATAGCCAGTTTATAAATGTTTCATACGCCTAAGGTATAGGGGAGAGGAGTTTTTTCTTTAAGTGGCTTAAATAATATTTTATTTTACTATTATGTGTCAGGAAACCATATTAATACGTATTAGGAACACTTCAGCACGGTATCAACGAAAAAAGGTTTGTTTATTTGAATTATTTCTTTAAAAAAGTTATATATACTCTAAGAGATGCACTTATGCTGAAATATTTTAGGGTGCCTAATATCGGATAGTAACAAGAATTTAAAGAACCTTATATTATTCCGTGCAACTTCCATTCGTTGTTTCGACGCTAGAACAAAGTTCATGAGCCCATCTAGGAAATTTGGTCCAGCATATTTACTGTTCCCCACATTTGTTTAAGTGATAGGGATGGTCACAACAAAGACATTCGTCATCCACAATGTCCTCCTCATCCGTTGAGACCAGGGGAACAAAATCGTCCTCGATGATGGTCTGCCGCTTCTTTTCTTTTGTTTTGGCTTGTTCTGTTGGGTAGACGACGAAGATGGTTTAAGAAGCGCAGTTGCAACATTCTTGGATGATGACGAGGAGTTATGAGCGCTGTTCTAGATCTCCCAGGTCTACTATTTGCAGTTTTGTGCAAGGGCCGTTTTAATTGAGGAAGATCTTCCTGTTGTGTTAGGCGTATTAGTCTGTCTTGTGTTGGTGGTGAATTTGAATTTTGAACTTGAGACATTTACCCTTTAGTTGATTTCGGCACATTGTACATTTACAAACTCTTGCATACCCCATCTTCTTCTGCTTAATACCATTAACAGTTTCGATCATGGACTGTGATTGCATTTTCTCCGCTGTTTCGAATCTTTTAAAGCGGACATCTGTAAAATAAAAATGTCAGTATGAAATTACTAATGTAAGTCTAATATCGGATATCCGATATTGCTAACCTCCACACATAGGGCGGAAAACATTATGTATTAAAGAAATTGTTATTGAGATAGTTAATACGATTGCATATAAACATATAGAATAATTACTTACACTTACACGACGTGTTTCGATATACTGAACGCAACTGCCATTTCACAAAACTTGTCATAAAATTAGCACGTGCTTCTCCTCGTGCAAGCCACAGAGGAGGGAAAGGCAAAGCAGTTTCAAAATTAGGAAATCATTCTATCCGATAGTGGGAAACCATCGGATAATCGGCTCCCTTCCCCTAGTGAATGTGAAATTCTCTTATTTAGCCTTCCCGAGGAAGTAGTGAGATGAGAGAAGACCTAGGGTGGCACAGGCGTGACCCTAAGGTCCCGGTACAAAGTTCTTATCCACAACGACAGTCGATGCTATGGTATACTGGATTGACTCTAACAGTAGCACAGAATACGAAATCCAAATGCGATAATTCCTGACTTTCATTGAATTGATTAAAATAGAGCTTATTGCAATGAAATCATTAATGCGCTTTAAAAGTAAGACAGAAAGAAAAGATAATATCTAGTTGTACACTTTGCCTGAGTGCTAGGGTCGGGACAAATGACTGTACTCACTTGGCGCCTTTGTTTATCTCAAGTGTGTTTCTTACTTCCGCAAACCACAACCACGGTATGCAATCATACACTCACCTTCATCTGTTGTAATTTACGTCCTCCAACGTTAAGTCATATCGGACGATGAATGGAATAATGGTCACATGTGTCCAGGGTCCATAGAGCTTAGAGTTACCCGACATTCATCTTTCAGGATAAGAGAAAACCTCCAACGTTAAGTCATATCGGACGATGAATGAAATGATGTTCAAATGAGTGCAGGGTACATAGAGCTTAGTGTTACCAGACATTCATCTTTCAGGATAAGGGAAAACCTCCAACGTTAAGTCATATCGGACGATGAATGAAATGATGTTCAAATGAGTGCAGGGTACATAGAGCTTACTGTTACCAGACATTCATCTTTCAGGATAAGGGAAAACCTCCAACGTTAAGTCATATCGGACGATGAATGGAATGATGTTCAAATGAGTACAGGGTACATAGAGCTTACTGTTACCAGACATTCATCTTTCAGGATAAGGGAAAACCTCCAACGTTAAGTCATATCGGACGATGAATGAAATGATGTTCAAATGAGTACAGGGTACATAGAGCTTACTGTTACCAGACATTCATCTTTCAGGATAAGGGAAAACCTCCAACGTTAAGTCATATCGGACGATGAATGAAATGATGTTCAAATGAGTACAGGGTACATAGAGCTTAGTGTTACCAGACATTCATCTTTCAGGATAAGAGAAAACCTCCAACGTTAAGTCATATCGGACGATGAATGAAATGATGTTCAAATGAGTACTGGGTACATAGAGCTTAGTGTTACCAGACATTCATCTTTCAGGATAAGAGAAAACCTCCAACGTTAAGTCATATCGGACGATGAATGAAATGATGTTCAAATGAGTACAGGGTACATAGAGCTTAGTGTTACCAGACATTCATCTTTCAGGATAAGGGAAAACCTCCAACGTTAAGTCATATCGGACGATGAATGGAATGATGTTCAAATGAGTACAGGGTACATAGAGCTTACTGTTACCAGACATTCATCTTTCAGGATAAGAGAAAACCTCCAACGTTAAGTCATATCGGACGATGAATGAAATGATGTTCAAATGAGTACAGGGTACATAGAGCTTAGTGTTACCAGACATTCATCTTTCAGGATAAGAGAAAACCTCCAACGTTAAGTCATATCGGACGATGAATGAAATGATGTTCAAATGAGTACAGGGTACATAGAGCTTAGTGTTACCAGACATTCATCTTTCAGGATAAGAGAAAACCTCCAACGTTAAGTCATATCGGACGATGAATGAAATGATGTTCAAATGAGTACAGGGTACATAGAGCTTAGTGTTACCAGACATTCATCTTTCAGGATAAGAGAAAACCTCCAACGTTAAGTCATATCGGACGATGAATGAAATGATGTTCAAATGAGTACAGGGTACATAGAGCTTAGTGTTACCAGACATTCATCTTTCAGGATAAGAGAAAACCTCCAACGTTAAGTCATATCGGACGATGAATGAAATGATGTTCAAATGAGTACAGGGTACATAGAGCTTAGTGTTACCAGACATTCATCTTTCAGGATAAGAGAAAACCTCCAACGTTAAGTCATATCGGACGATGAATGAAATGATGTTCAAATGAGTACAGGGTACATAGAGCTTAGAGTTACCAGACATTCATCTTTCAGGATAAGGGAAAACCTCCAACGTTAAGTCATATCGGACGATGAATGAAATGATGTTCAAATGAGTACATGGTACATAGAGCTTAAAGTTACCAGACATTCATCTTTCAGGATAAGAGAAAACCTCCAACGTTAAGTCATATCGGACGATGAATGAAATGATGTTCAAATGAGTACAGGGTACATAGAGCTTAGAGTTACCAGACATTCATCTTTCAGGATAAGGGAAAACCTCCAACGTTAAGTCATATCGGACGATGAATGAAATGATGTTCAAATGAGTACATGGTACATAGAGCTTAAAGTTACCAGACATTCATCTTTCAGGATAAGGGAAAACCTCCAACGTTAAGTCATATCGGACGATGAATGAAATGATGTTCAAATGAGTACAGGGTACATAGAGCTTAGTGTTACCAGACATTCATCTTTCAGGATAAGGGAAAACCTCCAACGTTAAGTCATATCGGACGATGAATGAAATGATGTTCAAATGAGTACATGGTACATAGAGCTTAAAGTTACCAGACATTCATCTTTCAGGATAAGGGAAAACCTCCAACGTTAAGTCATATCGGACGATGAATGAAATGATGTTCAAATGGGTACAGGGTACATAGAGCTTAGAGTTACCAGACATTCATCTTTCAGGATAAGGGAAAACCTCCAACGTTAAGTCATATCGGACGATGAATGAAATGATGTTCCAATGAGTACAGGGTACATAGAGCTTAGAGTTACCAGACATTCATCTTTCAGGATAAGAGAAAATCTCCAACGTTAAGTCATATCGGACGATGAATGAAATGATGTTCCAATGAGTACAGGGTACATAGAGCTTAGAGTTACCAGACATTCATCTTTCAGGATAAGGGAAAACCCCGGAAACCCCCTTATCCAGGTAACTCACCCTGACCGAGAATCGAACTCGGGACCTCTTGAACGTGAGGCAGACACGGTGCCACCACGCTGCCGAGGCAGGCTCACCTTGATCTGTAATCCTGAAAGATAAAATCCATGAGTGTTTGGAGATGTCTTCGTACGGAACAATCAACTCCAGCTTTTGCTTTACATCCAGGAAAAGCTTAAAAAGACAGAAAAATGAAATAAAAGAGATTAACAATTTGACAGACATGTAGCACATTCCACTTGAGCAAGAACGGATATGCGTGGTATTTTTAGCGAATTCCCTATTGTCACGAAAAGATTTATATTTAACATGGAATATAACCAAAAAGTATCACGGAATCCGTGGTCGTCACTGCCAAGCTCTAGCGGACAGCACATCGATATTTTTAACACGTTAGCGAGGTCAAAATGGCATTATGAAAAATTCCATCTGCACATACTCTTACGTTGGGCGATTACACTAATGTACTCAGAAACTAAAGGTGCCAGATGGTAGAGCGAGATAGAGACAACGTTTAGTCCCAATGTATGCCAATTTATTAAACACTAATTGTTATTATTAAGTACTAGATACTCCCAAAGCCTTGAAGAGACTTAGAGAGCAGTTACACACTTATACAAATTCCCATTCATGCGTACCTTGAGGATTCTGTCGTGGACGTTGAGGATACGACGTGCGTTAACCTGCCTGTCCTCACGACTACCTAGAGTGAATCTAAGGAGAAGACTGTACCTCGGTTGCTGGTATATGCACCCTTCCAACATGGCGTCCCTGATGCCAGAAGCTTCGTGGGCATATCCCAAGGAAACGTAAGCATTTCCATGAGCCTTACAATATTTTGGCTAACACAGAATGCTGTTTCAGAATGTGAATCACCATCTGCCCACCTGCTCGTGATCGATGTGGCCAAACAGGAAGTTGATGTCATAAGCTGATGTCGTGTGAAATATCGCATTAACTTGTTCTCACGGGTCAACAGAAATAAAGACTTTAGATATTTCGGAAAATGTGCGAGCAAGTCAAGACACAGAATTTATTATATAATAAAGTTCTAAAATTTGGTATGTTCCCAAGCATTCCTCAACCATCCACGTGACAATACAATCCACAAGGTTAAATAATCGACCTGTCTTCGCTAATACTCACCCATACAAACAAATTACTGCGTCTTCATAGGACCGTAATACCCACCTCGGTAGCCTAGATGGTAGCGTGTCTGTCTCACGTTCAAGAGGTTCCGAGTTCGAATCTCGGTGAGGGAAGTTATCTGGATAAGGTTTTTCCGGGGTTTTCCCTTATCCTGAAAGACGAATGTCGGGTAACTCTAAGCTCCATGGACCCCGGGCTCATTTAGGCATCGTTTCACCAGTTTCATTCATCGTTCGATATGGCTTAACGTAAATTAAAAAAAAAGACCGTAATGAGGACTTGGCATTCTCTCTATGTCTGGAAGTACAGTACCACGTCCTGAACTTTGTTGCAGATTTCTATTTGAAAATCTAGAGCTATGTACCACTTAAGTATGTAACGGTCACCACTTTCATTTTAAAATAATTATTTTTTTATAGCTTTTCAACTGTTTTTGAAAAGATTTAGCCAAACCTACTAAATAAATAAAATAAAAGTTCTGGTGCGTTACAGTGACATTACACTCTCGAGATAATGTTGGTTATTTCTAGTAGTTTCTATGTGAAAGTTCCCTCTTATGTTAATCAATATAAGAGTTTGGGGAGAAAGTGAACTGCACATTTAACTGAATGTACGAGAGAAGTGAAACTCTTACCGGATTATTTCGGAAGGAACTCGGCATGGAGGTGCAACTTGTCTATTGTGCCTATGCCTCCAAGTCTTCATCCCCGGGAGGAAGAATGAGGAGAGAGGAGAGAGAGGGTGGCCGTTCGAAGGCGTCACGACAGTACAGAGGGCACGGTTCCTACATTTTACTTAGATGGACACTACCCCCGGCTGGTCAGGACAACGGACATCCCATCCTACTGTGGTTCTGAAACAGTCCCACCATGAGACCTGGATTCGGAGACTGGCAACCGACCTACCGGAGCAGGAAGTGGTTTACTCAGATGATATCAACCTGTCGTGCACCGCCGAGACTACCGCCGAGATTTCTACCCTGAAAGAGACCAACAGATGAGAGATGATGTGAAATGATAATGAAGATGATATAAAAGGACAGAAAATTCGGAAGATATAATTAACGTACCCAGTGTTCGCCTAGCGGCCCGGGGAAACGCCAGAAAAACCCATGGGTCAGGTAGGTCAGCCACGGGAATCGAACCCGGTCCTCCCAATTGCGGGCGTAACCGCCTTGAGCCATCCCGTTCGGGACAAGAGAAGGGGAATATAAAAGGCGGAATGGAAAATATTTAAATTGGGTAGCAGAAACTACATCCTCTTCCCATGATTCGAAAAACAATTGAATGCTGATAATATTTGTAATAATCACAAAAGTATTGTGCATTTCAAACCAAAATATGAACGTACGTCGCCGAATCCAAGAACTGTTTGTTGAAGCGTGAATTTTTCGGCAGGTGCTTCAATGGACGGAAGCAATAAGAAGAATACTCTAAAGCAGTCCACACGCAACACAAATGTTTGAATACGTTTTCACTTTTAAATGCATAATGGACAAAGCAAATTTGCACGAACATTCACAGGCGATAAAGTGTAGCCTTGCTAATGCCGAGGTCACTGCAGTGGAAGCAGATAACGTGTACACGCGATTGTGGTCGGACCACAAAAAGACCGCTTGGTTCGTTGCTACCCCGCTTCCATTCAATAGGAACTGATTGTTATCTAAGTTTAGCTAATCGAAACATCAGGGTATCTTCCCCCACGTGATATGAGCTGGTTCCGCTTTAGTGCTTTAAACGCCTTAGTTTACAATGTCAGTTGTAATTCTAAAATGGACTGCACAAAGAAATCACTGTCACACGTGCACTGAAATTTTGCATAATCATTTGGAGTTATATATTCATTAGCAGATGAAATTTCTTCCACACTAGCCGTGTGTAGGCTAAGCTTTGGATGAGTAGAGTCAGAAATAATTCAATACCATAGCCGGGATTTGAACCACGGACCTCCCGCTCTCCCTGCGATTGCTTTAAACCACTGAGCTACTATGGCCAACATGCCGACATGACAACTGACTCGTATGTTTCCCGGTAGACCACTAGGGGTTCTCATATGCTATGAGACACGCACCTTTTGTGTCGACTTACTATGCTGTAAGTACTTAAGTCCCAGGCTGCATAGTTAAACCACTGAGCTACTATGGCCAACATGCCGACATGACAACTGACTCGTATGTTTCCCGGTAGACCACTAGGGGTTCTCATATGCTATGAGACACGCACCTTTTGTGACGACTTACTATGCTGTAAGTATTTAAGTCCCAGGCTTCATAGTTAAACCACTGAGCTACTATGACCAACATGCCGACATGACAACTTACTCGTATGTTTCCCGGTAGACCACTAGGGGTTCTCATATGCTATGAGACACGCACCTTTTGTGACGACTTACTATGCTGTAAGTACTTAAGTGAGTGAGTGAGTGTGATGCTTTAGGGCCCGTCGACAACAAGGTCATTTGGGCCCTAAGTCAACATTAAAACCTAAAAGCGACATTAATCAAGCTAAAAAGGTTTAATAAAATATACACACAACTGTTAAAACTACATAAAAATTCATAACTGTCCTAATTTAAAAGCTCTAAAAATTAATAAATATAAAATACAAGTCATACTTGTGTGTTAAAACCGATTTTAAAAACAAACCGCAGTGCCTTATCCACGGCCACTGGGTCGTCACCTAAAATACTGAGCAAGTTAGCTCCCAAGCCCAAAGACTGGCGAACGCGGGCGTACTGCGGGCAATCGAGTAAAATATGCCGCACAGTGAGGCGTGCGGCACACGGAGCACACACTGGGGCCGGTTCCCTTCTTAACAAATGGCCATGAGTGGCTCGTGTGTGCCCAATTCTGAGCCGGGTGAGTATCACCTCGGCTCGCCGGTTATCCCTGCAGGAAGTTAGCCAGGGTCGTACGCTCTCCTTTATTGCCCGGAGTTGTGTGCCTTGTAAAGCAATCCAGGATTGCTGCCAAGCAGATAGTAGGTGGCGACGGAAAAAACGTTGCACATCCTGGTATGGCACAGTAGATGTTAAACTCCGGGGCAAACGGCAAGCGAGCTTTGCAGCCGCGTCCGCCTCCTCGTTTCCGGAAATCCCCACATGGCCTGGGATCCAAGTAAAAACAAAATTGTACCCGCGCATGAGCATTTGCGAGATCTGGGCCTGTATTTTTAAAACGAGGGTCTGAGCGGCAGTGTGCTGTTGCAAGGCCTGAAGCGCACTCAGAGAGTCAGTGCAGACAATAAAAGAGCCAGGAGCTAACTTGCAAATAAAAAGGAGCAGGTAGAGGATGGCATACAACTCTGCTGAGAAGACCGAAGTAGAGTCCAGTAGGCGAAATTTATGAGCCTCACCGTTAATAAAGAAAGCGCAACCCGTAGTGCTACCTAGCTGAGAACCGTGTGTAAAGACCGGAACATAGTTAGGGTAACGGCCCAGTAGTTCGGCAAAAAGTTGTTGGAGCACCGAATGTGGAATAGCGAGTTTAGAGTTGCTGGAAAGTGCGAGATCGAACACCGCACGATCCAGTTGCCAAGCAGGATAAGGGCTGATGGACGACCTCTCCACGCGAGGCATTCGGAGGCCATGGGAATGTAGGAGATCCCGAAATCTTATTCCCATGGGGCGTGTCCGGGAACCAGGGCGCATATAACGGTGGACTAAATCTGGACTCAAAACTGGTTTAAAACAAGGATGATTGGGATAACTAGCCAACTTCGAGACGTATGAGCAGAGTAACAGCGAGCGACGAATATGGAGTGGAGGTTCGCCTGAGTCTGCATACAGGCAGTCGACTCGACTGGTGCGGAAAGCTCCTGTGGCAAGGCGGATGCCAGTATGATGCACGGTGTCTAAAAGGCGAAGTTTAGAGGCGGTCGCTGCGCCGTAAATAAAACTACCATAGTCCAGCTTGGACCGAACCAGAGAGCGGTACAGCCTTAACATTACCGTGCGATCGCCCCCCCAAGATGCTCCAGATAATACCTTCAGCACCCGAAGAGAACGATCGCAAGAGGCTCGAAGGTGACGAATGTGGTGCTCCCAGTTGAGCTGTCGGTCTAAGTACAGGCCCAAGAACTTCAGGTGCGGGACAAATGGCAGGCGTGTGCCGTTCAAATGAAGATCAGGAGGCGGGTGAATACCTCGTAGGCGGTGAAAGTGGATACACTGCGTCTTCGCAGCTGAAAAACGGAAGCCGGTTTGAAGCGCCCAAGCTGCTAGCTGGGTAATGGTCAGCTGCAGTTGGCGCTCAATGTGATCTATGTTGGCAGACCTATAATAAAGTGCGAAGTCGTCAACATAGAGGGATGATGGAATTCCACTTCGAACGGCACTAGTGATGCCGTTAATCGCTACGGCAAAAAGGGTGACGCTCAAAATTGACCCTTGAGGTACGCCGTTCTCCTGTATCCGCTCCCGTGATATCGTGTTTCCTATGCGAACCCGAAAACGGCGAAGTTTTAAAAAGTTGCATAGGAATTCGGGTAGATGACCACGCATACCGTAACCGTGTAGGTTACGGAGTATGCCGTACCGCCAGGTGGTGTCATAAGCCTTCTCCAGGTCGAGGAACACGCCCACGGCGTGCTGTTTCAGTAGGAACGCATCGGAAATATACCCCTCAAGGCGTGTTAGATTATCAACACTTGAGCGATGGCGACGAAAACCGCATTGCAAGTTGGACAGATGGTTATGTTTTTCTAGCCACCAATTTAACCGAGCGTTTATCATCCGCTCGAAGGTCTTACAGATGACACTCGTCAAGCAAATGGGGCGGTAGCTAGATGGTAGTGTGCGGTCCTTTCCGGGTCGAGGGATGGGGATGACAATACCCTCTCGCCAGGAGGAAGGGAAAACCCGCTCATGCCAAATGCGGTTATAGATGTTTAAAAGGAAACACAGCGCCTCAGATGGAAGATGTAGCAGCATCTGTCGGTGTACGTCATCGGGACCTGGAGAAGAATCCTTTGCTAATGCCAAAGAATGGGCGAGCTCGGCTGCGGTAAAGGGTTGGTTGTATGGCTCGGTGCAGTCACTATTAAAATTGAGTGGTACCCGCTCCGCCCTTTCCTTAATAGGCAGGAAGAGAGCGTCATAGCGGGCAGTTTGGCTCGTGGCAGCAAATGTGGTAGCTAGGGCTTCAGCTATGTCCTGCTCGGTGGTGCACATGGAACCGTTGATGGCAAGGCCGGGAATTACCGTCCGGCGATACTTGCCATACATCCGCCGAACAGCTGACCATACTTGTTGGGTAGAGCTGCGCCGGGAAAGCGACGACACGAATGCTTCCCAAGACTTACGCTTTGCGTTGCGCAGTATAAAGCGTGCCCTAGCGCGAGAACGTTTGAAGGCGACGAAGTTCGCTTCCGTCGGGTGCCGCTGAAAAATGCGCAAAGCACGTTTGCGTGCTTTGACAGCCAAACTACATTCCTCGGACCACCACGGTACAGGAATACGACGTGGTGTAGGTGAGCCTCGAGGAATGCTGGATTCTGCTGCGAGCAGGATCGAGCAAGTAAAGTATTCGACCATTTCGTCGATGGTGTCGAAACCGTCATCGATAAGGTTTATCAGGGAATGGAATTTTCCCCAATTAGCTTTGGAAATAATCCAGCGAGGATGTCGAGAAGGTACACATTGTCGGCCAGAAAAATGAATGTTAATGGGGTAATGATCACTGCCAAAGAGGTCGGAAAGTACTGACCACTCAAGTAGTGGTATTAATGACGGACTGCAGAAGGAAAGGTCTAGTACGGAATGTGTACCATAAGCGGATGATAAGAATGTCGGGTCACCAGTATTTAGCAGAAGCAGGTCAGACTTATCGAAGACGTCTACGAGGAGGCATCCACGGGCGTCATCGGTGTCTGATCCCCAGAGCGTGTGCTTGGCATTCAAATCTCCCACAAGGAGTAGTGGTGAGGGGAGCTGAGCCAATAAAGCTTGAAGATCACGCTCTGGAACTATACTGAGCGGCGGCAGGTACATGTTGCAGATGGTAAAACTGATGCTCTCCAGCTGTAGCCGAACGGCCACAGCTTGCAATGGTGTGGCGAGAGGAACGTGGGCGGCTGAGATGTTAGGCGCCACTAAGGTAGCAACGCCACCGCTTGCACGCATACCTGCAAGAGAGTCGCTTCTAAATGCAGAAAAGGAGTTAAGGTGTAACGAGTGATTGGGATGTAAGTGGGTTTCCTGGAGACAAATAATTGATGGTGACCGTTGAGAAACTAAACGTTGTAGGTCTTGAGCACGAGCTCGAAAGCCATTGACATTCCACTGGATTATTTCCATTTAGAGTGATTTAATGGGCTGTCTTAACTTTTTTCTTGACCTTGGATGACTTGGGGCCCACGATGCGAAAGGTGCTAGCGTCCTGCGACTCTCCAGATGTACGAGAGCCAGAAGAACTCCTTCGGCTCGCTGAGCGAGACCGGGATTTCCTCGAAGGTGTGCGACTGCGTGATCTATGTGATGGCCGCGATCGGTTTCTTACAAGCACTACTTGGTTAGCAGTACTTGTGGACGGCTTGGGTGTTGGTGTCTGTGAGGTAGAAGTGGTGGCGGTGGTGGTAGTAGTAGTGCTGTTGGTAGCTGTAGATGTGTGGCGAGAAGTGGGAGGAGCCGCTAGAAACTCGGTCTGTGTGGAGGCGTCAGCAACAGGAACGTGTTGGACGGCAACAGTGTTCCTAGGAGTGCGGCGGACGGCTGTAGCATAGTTGCTGGTGGTAGCGGGCTTCAGTTGTTCGAAGCGCCGTCGTGCCTCAGGAAATGTGAGGCGTTCCTTAACGCGCAGCTCCTGTATACTCTTTTCGTCCAGGAATCGTGGACACTGTCGCGAGCTCGACGGATGATCTCCGCCACAGTTAACGCAGCAGGGTTTTCGGCTGCAGTTTGGGTCCTCGTGAGTCGGAAGGCCACATCGTTCGCACAGAGCGGGATTATTACACGAGCCCTTAGTATGTCCGAAGCGCTGGCACTGAAAACAGCGCATAGGGTTCGGCACGTATTGACGGACGCTAGCACGTTCATAACCACAGTAGATGTAATCTGGTAATTTCGTGCCTGAAAAAGTTAGAAAGACCGTGCGGAGTGGATATTCCTTGCCGTCTTGTTTGCGAGTTAATCGGTAGGCCTGACAGACCAGCTGATCTGAAAGGCAGCTAACGATTTCCTCATTGGCGAGACCATCCAAGCTGGAGATGGTGACTACTCCTCTGCAAGTGTTCAGTGACTTGTGTGGGGCTACCCGGATTGGGTAGGAGCCCAACAAATTCGCTTTCTCCAGCTTCTTGGATTGGTCGGCACTGGTACACTCTAATAATAACGTCCCGTCTCGGAGGCGCGTCGCATTTTTCAGTGGGCCACTTATCTTGTCCAGTTCACGCTTTATGTAAAAAGGACTAATATCTTTGAACGTTTTTCCATCACTTGCCAAGGTCATAACCAAAAAGGGGTCAATGAAAGAGGGTTTGCGCGGATACATTTTGATAAGGACCCCCATCCGGAACCGTCGGCGTCAGCCTGCCATCCGGGGGTTAAAGAAGAAAGACACCAAATCTTCACGGTCTGTGCCGTCATGGGGACCTCACCCATGACCGATCTCATTTGTACTTCAGAAAAGCTACCCTTCAATCTCCACTGCTTGTCCGTATGGGTAAACCGTTCACCACGCACACCCCGGCTTTATTCCCCTACCACAGGAATAACTGCCTGTGGCTCCCCGCTTTAGGCCGCGCATGCGTGTAATAGGCACACGCGGATTCAGGGGACTTGTGGTTGATTACACCGGGGTTCCGTCAGCGGTAACACGTCCGGTCCGTGATACTAACCCAACGGCAAAACGCGGCCGTCGGGAGATTACCACAGACCGGGCCCTCAAGGAGCTACGTGGGTGTACTTGACGGTGTGGACGGGCTCCGCACCTAAGGCTACACATAGGGGCAGTGCGAAGGGTCCGCTCAACCTTCACTTTTGAGACCTCCGGAGAGCACACATGTCGGAAGCCGCGCTGAAAACCGTGGGACAGAACCACGGAGATAGGAGAGATCCCTGCTGGTGAGACAGGAGTTATAAACCTAAGACCTTAAGTACTAATAATCATAATAAAAAACTAGAAGGGGAAGAAGGTGATGCATACTGATCAGCAGTAGCTACACGTGGCACAGTTGATGGAGATGAAGGGGATGAAATGAGGGTGAATGGCTAGGGACCCCGGGATCGCCAATCCCGTACCTACCGTAGTAGGTCCCTGGGGGAAAATACCAGAGCCTCTTCTGCCAGTTTTCGGGGTTACTGATGGGCCTTCTCGGCAGCCGTAGCGGTCGTGGGGTACACCAAGTCCCCACCGTACATCACCCCATCAGTCAGTCCCCTACTTCCTGTTGCCCACCCCTCGGGACGAGGACCGCAGAGGTTGGATTTTGAGGGGCGTAAGTACTTAAGTCCCAGGCTTCATAGTTAAACCACTGAGCTACTATAGCCAACATGCCGACATGACAACTGACTCGTATGTTTCCCGGTAGACTACTAGGAGTTCTCATATGCTATGAGACACGCACCTTTTGTGACGACTTACTATGCTGTAAGTACTTAAGTCCCAGGCTTCATAGTTAAACCACTGAGCTACTATGACCAACATGCCGACATGACAACTGACTCGTATGTTTCCCGGTAGACCACTAGGGGTTCTCCTATACTATGAGACACGCAGCTTTTGTAGCGACTTACTGTGCTGTAAGTACTTAAGTCCCAGGCTTCATAGTTAAACCACTGAGCTACTATGACCAACATGCCGACATGACAACTGATTCGTATGTTCCCCGGTACACCACTAGGAGTTCTCATATGCTATGAGACACGCACCTTTTGTGACGACTTACTATGCTGTAAGTACTTAAGTCCCAGGCTTCATAGTTAAACCACTGAGCTACTATGACCAACATACCGACATGACAACTGACTCGTGTGTTTCCCGGTAGATCAGGTAGATCACTAGGGGTTCTCATATGCCATGAGACACGCACCTTTTGTGACGACTTACTATGCTGTAGGTACTTAAGTCCCAGGCTTCATATTTAAACCACTGAGCTACTATGACCAACATGCCGACATGACAACTGACTGTTATGTTTCCCGGTACACCACTAGGAGTTCTCATATGCTATGAGACACGCACCTTTTGTGACGACTTACTATGCTGTAAGTACTTAAGTCCCAGGCTTCATAGTTAAACCACTGAGCTACTATGACCAACATACCGACATGACAACTGACTCGTGTGTTTCCCGGTAGATCAGGTAGATCACTAGGGGTTCTCATATGCCATGAGACACGCACCTTTTGTGACGACTTACTATGCTGTAAGTACTTAAGTCCCAGGCTTCATATTTAAACCACTGAGCTACTATGACCAACATGCCGACATGACAACTGACTGTTATGTTTCCCGGTAGACCACTAGGAGTTCTCATATGCTATGAGGCACGCACCTTTTGTGACGACTTAAGTCCCAGGCTTCATAGTTAAACCACTGAGCTACTATGACCAACATACCGACATGACAACTGACTCGTATATTTCCCGGTAGACCACTAGGAGTTCTCATATGCTATGAGACACGCACCTTTTGTGATGACTTACTATGCTGTAAGTACTTAAGTCCCAGACTTCATAGTTAAACCACTGAGCTACTATGACCAACATGCCGACATGACAACTGACTCGTGTATTTCCCGCTAGACCACTAGGGGTTCTCATATGCTTTGAGACACGCACCTTTTATGACGACTTACTATGCTGTAAGTACTTAAGTCCTAGACTTTATAGTTAAACCACTGAGCTACTATGGCCAACATGCCGACATGACAACTGACTCGTATGTTTCCCGGTAGACCACTAGGGGTTCTCATATGCTATGAGACACGCACCTTTTATGACGACTTACTATGCTGTAAGTACTTAAGTCCCAGACTTCATAGTTAAACCACTGAGCTACTATGACCAACATGCCGACATGACAACTGACGCGTGTGTTTCCCGGTAGACCACTAGGAGTTCTCATATGCTGTGAGACACGCACCTTTTGTGACGACTTACTATGCTGTAAGTACTTAAGTCCCAGGCTTCATAGTTAAACCACTGAACTACTATAGCCAACATGCCGACATGACAACTGACTCGTATATTTCCCGGTAGACCACTAGGGGTTCTCATATGATATGAGCCACGCACCTTTTGTGACGACTTACTATGCTGTAAGTACTTAAATCCCAGGATTCATAGTTAAACCACTGAGCTACTATGGCCAACATGCCGACATGACAACTGACTCGTATGTTTCCCGGTAGACCACTAGGGGTTCTCATATGCTGTGAGACACGCACCTTTTGTAGCGACTTACTATGCTGTAAGTACTTAAGTCCCAGGCTTCATAGTTAAACCACTGAGCTACAATAGCCAACATGCCGACATGACAACTGACTCGTGTGTTTCCCGTTAGAGCACTAGGGGTTCTCATATGCTGTGAGACACGCACCTTTTGTAGCGCCTTACTATGCTGTAAGTACTTAAGTCCCAGGCTTTATAGTTAAACCACTGAGCTACTACGGCCAACATGCCGACATGACAACTGACTCGTATGTTTCCGGGTAGATCACTAGGGGTTCTCATATGCTATGAGACACGCACCTTTTGTGATGACTTACTATGCTGTAAGTACATAAGTCACAGACTTCATAGTTAAACCACTGAGTTACAATGGCCAACATGCCGACATGACAACTGACTCGTATGTTTCCCGGTAGACCACTAGGGGTTCTCATATGCTATGAGACACGCACCTTTTGTGACGACTTACTGTGCTGTAAGTACTTAAGTCCCAGACTTCATAGTTAAACCACTGAGCTACTATGACCAACATGCCGACATGACAACTGACTCGTATGTTTCCCGATAGACCACTAGGGGTTCTCATATGCTATGTGAATTCTTAAGTGGTCATGCAGCACGTTGTTTCACATCAGTTATCAGTCTGAGATATCTATTCGGATAATCTCTATTTTTGGTATTTGAGAATATACAGCAGAACCCCATATAGAACACTGATACTGCCATATATGTCGAATCATTCTCTTATATTGCACACCTAATGGTAAGTTTTGTTAAATGAGATGTTTAACTGTCTAAAGCGATGTCTGCAGCTCTTGGTAATTTCAGATAGGGGTTGGTTCCACGTTAATTTCGAATCCAATGTTAAACCAAGATATCTAACTGAGTGCTGTACAGGAATTGGAACTCCATTCATTGATATCGGTTGAAACCATGTGTCTCTCGAGAGTGTAGACAACCAGTTTGGATTTTAAAGGGCTCATCAGGAATCTCCGTTTTCTGCTCCAATTATGAATTTTTTCACAGAAGTCGGCTAGTAGGTCACCACATGTTTTCCAACAATGAACCTCATATTTTAAGACATGTACAATCCATACCTTTCTTTATGACCTACAGAAAGGAAAACTGGAACAGATGAAAGTTCGTTACCATTATGAAGTGACACTTTGATATATTTCATCGCCAGTCATCTGGATTATGCTCAATTATTAGCTCAGTCATTAAACCTTTGATGTCTATACAGAAATATTTATTCTCTTCCATTGAAACATATTTTCCAAATTTCTGATGCCAATTTAAAAACTTTGTAATTTTTGTAACAGGTGCAAGCAACTTCCTTTGTTGCAGCCTGGAGCCTTGAAGTTCAGATTGTTCTTTTGTCAAATTTAAGTCGCGTGCCGATATATTCAAGTCTGCTTGCTCTACAAAATGTGTTTCACTTTCAGAATTTTCTAGCTGAAAGTCAGGATATTTTGAAGTAAGACCTGGTTAAATTGTACAGCAGTTTTCATATGTATATTTTGTAAGTAGCTGTATAAGTAATCGTGTAGGACGTGGGTGGGCAACCTATGACACGCGTGTTACCGGCTGGTACATGAACTCTTTTTCCATTATGTACTTATATCTAAAATATCTAAAAGTTGTGAAGTAACATGCCATTTGAGTATTTAGATGTCATAATGAACTAAAACACACGTATTATCTTCGCGGAGGTAAATTTCATGTTGGGTAGTTGTAATCACTATAACGTAAGTATTTACTAGGAATGTTAATTGTTCCTGTAGTTGTATCCATATTGAAACATGTTCAAACAAAAAGCTACGTTTTATTTTTGTTTTTAAATGACTATGCAAAGGAAAGCTTGAATACGCTTTGTAGCATTAACACAATGAGAAAAAGAAAACCAGAAAAAAGAGGAGACAGAGAGAGAGAGAGAGAGAGAGAGAGAGAGAGAGAGAGAGAGAGAGAGAGAGAGAGAGAGAGAGAGAGAGAGAGAGAGAGAGAGAGAGGATCACGGCACATAAAGTGACTAGTTATGTTTTGGGTCTGAAATGATTAATGGTAAATGTTCATCCTGGCAATGTAAAATAGTTTCTGCGCCTTTATTCATAGCACACAATAGTTATTACTAGAGACCGGATTTGCAAGCACAATCAAATGACGGAATAAGAAAGCAAATAAGCACAAAAATTAAGCAAATAAGTACCAAAAGTAAGCAAATAAAAACTAAAAATTTAATCAATAAACGTATTGTTTGGTAGAACTTTTACTTCACTCATGCTTGTTGCAGTACACGAGAGAGTTATCTTGAGATTTATTTGTTCCATTTATACCCCGCCTTAACTGTAATGGTCATATCGGCGGTCGTTCTCCTTTGGAACATATCGAAGGTGCTAACTCGTATTCGTTGGGTTTTATTCATTAGATCACGTACACATTTATACCCTGCCTTTAACTGTAATGGTCATATCGGCGGTCGTTCTCCTTTGGAACATATCGAAGGTGCTAACTCGTATTCGCTGGGTTTTAATCATTAGATCACGTACACATTTATACCTCGCCTTTAACTGTAATGGTCATATCGTCGGCCGTTCTCCTTTGGAACATATCGAAGGTGCTAACTCGTATTCGCTGGGTTTTATTCATTAGATCACGTACACATTTATACCTCGCCTTTAACTGTAATGGTCATATCGTCGGCCGTTCTCCTTTGGAACATATCGAAGGTGCTAACTCGTATTCGCTGGCTTTTAATCATTAGATCACGTACACATTTATACCACGCCTTTAACTGTAATGGTCATATCGTCGGCCGTTCTCCTTTGGAACATATCGAAGGTGCTAACTCGTATTCGCTGGGTTTTAATCATTAGATCACGTACACATTTATACCTCGCCTTTAACTGTAATGGTCATATCGTCGGCCGTTCTCCTTTGGAACATATCGAAGGTGCTAACTCGTATTCGTTGGGTTTTAATCATTAGATCACGTACACATTTATACCTCGCCTTTAACTGTAATGGTCATATCGTCGGCCGTTCTCCTTTGGAACATATCGAAGGTGCTAACTCGTATTCGCTGGGTTTTAATCATTAGATCACGTACACATTTATACCCCGCCTTTAACTGTAATGGTCATATCGTCGGCCGTTCTCCTTTGGAACATATCGAAGGTGCTAACTCGTATTCGTTGGGTTTGAATCATTAGATCACGTACACATTTATACCCCGCCTTTAACTGTAATGGTCATATCGGCGGCCGTTCTCCGTTGGAACATATCGAAGGTGTTAACTCGTATTCGTTGGGTTTTATTCATTAGATCACGTACACATTTATACCCCGCCTTTAACTGTAATGGTCATATCGTCGGCCGTTCTCCTTTGGAACATATCGAAGGTGCTAACTCGTATTCGTTGGGTTTTAATCATTAGTTCACGTACACATTTATACCTCGCCTTTAACTGTAATGGTCATATCGTCGGCCGTTCTCCTTTGGAACATATCGAAGGTGCTAACTCGTATTCGTTGGGTTTTAATCATTAGATCACGTACACATTTATACCCCGCCTTTAACTGTAATGGTCATATCGTCGGCCGTTCTCCTTTGGAACATATCGAAGGTGTTAACTCGTATTTGTTGGGTTTTAATCATTAGATCACGTACACATTTATACCTCGCCTTTAACTGTAATGGTCATATCGTCGGCCTTTCTCCTTTGGAACATATCGAAGGTGCTAACTCGTATTCGCTGGGTTTTAATCATTAGATCACGTACACATTTATACCCCGCCTTTAACTGTAATGGTCATATCGGCGGCCGTTCTCCGTTGGAACATATCGAAGGTGTTAACTCGTATTCGTTGGGTTTTATTCATTAGATCACGCACAAATTTATACCTCGCCTTTAACTGTAATGGTCATATCGGCGGTCGTTCTCCTTTGGAACATATCGAAGGTGTTAACTCGTATTCGTTGGGTTTTAATCATTAGATCACGTACACATTTATACCCTGCCTTTAACTGTAATGGTCATGTCAGCGGCCGTTCTCCTTTGGAACATATCGAAGGTGTTAACTCGTATTCGTTGGGTTTTAATCATTAGATCACGTACACATTTATACCCCGCCTTTAACTGTAATGGTCATATCGGCGGTCGTTCTCCTTTGGAACATATCGAAGGTGCTAACTCGTATTCGTTGGGTTTTAATCATTAGATCACGTACACATTTATACCTCGCCTTTAACTGTAATGGTCATATCTGCGGTCGTTCTCCTTTGGAACATATCGAAGGTGTTGCCTCGTATTCGTTGGGTTTTAATCATTAGATCACATACACAACTTTAACTGTAATGGTCATATCGGCGGTCGTTCTCCTTTGGAACATATCGAAGGTATTAACTCGTATTCGTTGGGTTTTAATCATTAGATCACGTACACATTTATACCTCGCCTTTAACTGTAATGGTCATATCGGCGGTCGTTCTCCTTTGGAACATATCGAAGGTGCTAACTCGTATTCGTTGGGTTTTAATCATTAGATCACGTACACATTTATACCTCGCCTTTAACTGTAATGGTCATATCTGCGGTCGTTCTCCTTTGGAACATATCGAAGGTGTTGCCTCGTATTCGTTGGGTTTTAATCATTAGATCACATACACAACTTTAACTGTAATGGTCATATCGGCGGTCGTTCTCCTTTGGAACATATCGAAGGTGTTAACTCGTATTCGTTGGGTTTTAATCATTAGATCACGTACACATTTATACCTCGCCTTTAACTGTAATGGTCATATCGTCGGCCGTTCTCCTTTGGAACATATCGAAGGTGTTACCTCGTATTTGTTGGGTTTTAATCATTAGATCACATACACAACTTTAACTGTACTGGTCATATCGGCGGTCGTTCTCCTTTGGAAAGTATCGAAGGTGATAACTCGTATTCGTTGGGTTTTAATCATTAGATCACGTACACATTTGTACCTCGCCTTTAACTGTAATGGTCATATCGTCGGCCGTTCTCCTTTGGAACATATTGAAGGTGTTAACTCGTATTCGTTGGGTTTTAATCATTAGATCACGTACACATTTATACCTCGCCTTTAACTACAATGGTCATATCGTCGGCTGTTCTCCTTTGGAACATATCGAAGATGTTAACTCGTATTCGTTGGGTTTTAATCATTAGATCACGTACACATTTATACCCCGCCTTTAACTGCAATGGTCATATCGGCGGCCGTTCTCCTTTGGAACATATCGAAGGTGTTAACTCGTATTCGTTGGGTTTTAATCATTAGATCACGTACACATTTATACCTCGCCTTTAACTGTAATGGTCATATCAGCGGCCGCTCTCCTTTGGAACATATCGAAGGTGTTAACTGGTATTCGTTGGGTTTTAATCATTAGATCACGTACACATTTATACCTTGCCTTTAACTGTAATGGTCATATCAGCGGCCGCTCTCCTTTGGAACATATCGAAGGTGTTAACTCGTATTCGTTGGGTTTTAATCATTAGATCACATACACATTTATACCTCGCCTTTAACTGTAATGGTCATATCGGCGGCCGTTCTCCTTTGGAACATATCGAAGGTGTTAAGTCGTATTCGTTGGGTTTTTAATCATTAGATCACGTACACATTTATACCTCGCCTTTAACTGTAATGGTCATATCGGCGGCCGTTCTCCTTTGGAACATATCGAAGGTGTTAACTCGTATTCGTTGTGTATTAATCATTAGATCACGTACACATTTATACCTCGCCTTTAACTGTAATGGTCATATCGGCGGCCGTTCTCCTTTGGAACATATCGAAGGTGTTAAGTCGTATTCGTTGGGTTTTAATCATTAGATGACGTATACATTTATACCCCGCCTTTAACTACAATGGTCATATCAGCGGCCGGTCTGCTTTGGAACATATCGAAGGTGTTAACTCGTATTCGTTGGGTTTTAATCATTAGATCACGTACACATTTATACCCCGCCTTTAACTGTAATGGTCATATCGGCAGCCGTTCTCCTTTGGAACATATCGAAGGTGTTAACTCGTATTCGTTGGGTTTTAATCATTAGATCACGTACACATTTATACCCCGCTTTTAACCGTAATGGTCATATCGGCGGCCGTTCTCCTTTGGAACATATCGAAGGTGTTAACCCGTATTCGTTGGGTTTTAATCATTAGATCACGTACACATTTATACCCCGCCTTTAACTGTAATGGTCATATCGTCTGCCGTTCTCCTTTGGAACATATCGAAGGTGTTAACTCGTATTCGTTGGGTTTTAATCATTAGATCACGTACACATTTATACCACGCCTTTAACTGTAATGGTCATATCGTCGGCCGTTCTCCTTTGGAACATATCGAAGGTGTTAACTCGTATTCGTTGGGTTTTAATCATTAGATCACGTACACATTTATACCTCGCCTTTAACTGTAATGGTCATATCTGCGGCCGTTCTCCTTTGGAACATATCGAAGGTGTTAACTCGTATTCGTTGGGTTTTAATCATTAGATCACGTACACATTTATACCCCGCCTTTAACCGTAATGGTCATATCGGCGGCCGTTCTCCTTTGGAACATATCGAAGGTGTTAACCCGTATTCGTTGGGTTTTAATCATTAGATCACGTACACATTTATACCTCGCCTTTAACTGTAATGGTCATATCGGCGGCCGTTCTCCTTTGGGAACATATCGAATGTGTTAACTCGTATTCGTTGGGTTTTAATCATTAGGTCACGCACACATTCGCACTCTCATTCATACTTCCAGACACTGGGGAAATTGAGAAATTTTCTTGGTGAGAGAAACACCAAACCGGGAATCGAACCCTAGACCCGTTTGAGATTTTCTTGGGGGAAGCTCCTGCGTTTTTTCAGTGAAAAACATGTTATACTGTGAAAAGAATCTCTCAACGTCGTATATCCTTACTGGAACATGCGAAAGGCACCACACTTCTTTATGAATGAATTTCTCTTAGATATATGTTTCTGTAGCAGATCGTTTTATAGAAATTTTAGTGTTATCTTGTAACCAGGATGTTTCATTGATACCTTACTGAGTTTCTCAAAAGCAGTTTTAGCAATACCGCGAGTCTGTGAAGACAACGTTACTGAAATGTCATCTATCAAAGAAAGTGAACGCTCCAAGTTATTATTTCGAGTTTCCTACTGTGTTATAATAGCAGGTATTTTAGATGTACTGTATCTTATCTTGGATGCCAAAATTTTCAAAACATTCTTGTGTCGTGGCGATGTTGCTTGTATCTGCTACATCTAAGGAGTACAACACTGTTTTATTTCATTGAAATGTTCTGCGTAGAATGATACAGCCTTTAACCAAGAACCAACCCAATCGATTTAAAACTGGCTGAGAAGGTAAAGACAAATTTGGAAGGGCTAACTCTAATCGATAAAAGTACACTTTCTTTACGATCGAGACAAGAAGATCCACGTTTTGATATCGGCTCCTGACTTTCGGCGAGACGATGATGGCTAGGAATGAACATTTACTTTTGAATTAATATGATTTGGATAAAATAAGCTATTTTAATTAAAAAGCATAAAATACGAGGGTGGATTACAAAGTAATGTCTCCTTTTCCCCCCTGAAATAAGTAAGTCATGTGAAATCTTTGAATTTGGCGCAATTCCTCAAACGTTCTTCTACAATCCCCTGCAGTAGTAACTTCCTAAGTCAACAGGTGGCAGCACTACATCCTCTTGCAAAATGACTGACATCGACATTCGTATTAGACAGCGTTCTGTGATTGGATTTTTGACTGCGGAAGGTGAAACGCCAATTCGCATTCACGAAAGGCTAAAAAAATGTGTATGGTGATGCAACGGTGGATGTCAGCACTGTTAGACGATGGGTTCGTCGCTGCAACGAAGCTGAAGGGCAAACACCATTGGCAGATGAAAAGTGAAGCGGCAGGCAGGTGACTGCAATGACTCCATGCAACATTCAGCGAGTCGATGACATCATTCGTGGTGATCGCCGGGTAGCAACAGGTGAATTGTGTCGCATTACCTCCCTCAGTAAAGGCAGTGTGATGACGACTATTGAACAACTGGGTTACTCAAAAGTTTGTTCACGTTGGGTACCAAGAATGTTAACCGCCCAAAACAAAGAAACAAGGAAAACAATAGTCTCTGAACACTTACAGCGCTTCAATTTGGAGGGAGAGGAGTTTCTGGAAACTAATTGTTACTGGAGACGAAACGTGGGTTCATTTTCTTGAACCTGAATCAAAGAGGTAGTCAGTAGAATGGCATCACACAAGTTCACCGAAGAAAAAAAAAATGCAAAACTCAGTGGTCGGTAGGGAAAGTTATGACGTCAGTGTTTTGGGATGCAGAGGGTGTGCTTATGGTTGATTTTTTGGAGCAGGGATGCACAATAAATTCTGTCGAATATGTCAGAACTCTCAACAAGCTGAAAGCACGTCTTCGCCGAGTTAGCCCAACAAAAACTATGGCGGATGTGGTTTTTGCATGAGTATGCAAAAACCACACACGCCAGCCGTTACACCACTGCAGAAATTGAGAAATTGGGATGGCAAGTCTTACCTCACATACCTGGCACCATCAGACTTCCATCTGTTAGGGCCACTAAAGGAAGCTCATCGTGGGATTCATTTTGAAGATAAGGAGGCTGTGAAAACGTCGGTGCGTCAATGGCTTAGGAAGCAAGACCGTGTGTTTTACCAGACTGGAATACATGCCCTAGTTAAAAGGTGAACCAAAACTGTGGAAAAGGACGGAGATTATATTGAATAGTGACAAATTAGTCGTCAATGTTGTAGTTTTCAGGCTATGTAAATTGGATTCAATTTTCTTGGCAATTAAAAGAGAAAAAAATAGGAGGCATTACTTTTTGACCCACTATCGTAAGCAAGGATACGCCGTATTTCAACAAAAAAAAGCATTTTGCATAAAATTCCGGGCTCTAGTTGTTAATGAATGTTGACGTTATATTAAATGTCCTGTTTGTAGACATAGGCAACATTGCACGGCATGGAAATCCGAGCGTCAAGTTTTACAGTTCACATTCAACTTTCTCAAGTCCACACCCCCAGGGTAAACTTTGTTTCTCGTGGTGCCGGAAGGAATCGGCAGAATTTCGGTGACTTTTGCGGGGGGGGGGGGATATCTTAAAGACGTGTAGTATCATTATAACTTTTCCACGAATCCAAATTTAGAACACAATTATTTTCAGAGCAGGAGAATTTGGGCTCATCCTCTGTTTGTCCCGATTTCGTTGACTTTGCAATTAAATTGTCTGCCTGAAACATCTGCCTTGAACTCTAAGGTTCAACAAGAAAACACATTCATATTAGCAGTTATTAACCTAAACAAGTTAATCTAAATAAATGATTTAGAAAGGGGCAAGGTTTTACAGTCACTCTTCACTTTTTTAATACATGTGAAACACATTTTGTTCTCTTTCTGCTTTTAATCCATTTTCTTATTAGAGTGACACTGCAGTCAGAGCTAGTTGCATGTATTATTGAAGTATATATGTCTCCCTTTCTCAGCAATGTCACTTGGGTCCCCTCAGAGCGAGGGAGTCGAAGCATATTGACCTGATAGATGAGATCAGGGTTGGGGGGGGGGTTGGTCCAATGCCTGAGATGAATAAATGATGGAGCAATAAGTGGAATCATGGTGGAGGAAACCGGAGGAACCGGTTATCCTTCTTTTTTGAGTTAGGATATCGAATATGTGTGGTGCTCCTCAATTATGTGGTTAAATCGTAATTTTATGTGAATGTAGGACATCCAATGGACTAGGCTTGTCCAATAGTTTTCTCTGGGCTTACTTAGGTTTGAACTTCGCTTGGGATGTTTAGAGGAACTGCATTGCATGTGCGACGCCCCATAATGTAACTGGGGACGATTACACCATAAGATCACAATGTACTCAGTAACTAAGGGCGTAACTGAACGGATGGGAGCAAGATGGTAGACCGAAGCAGAGACAACACTCACTCCCACTGTAAGACAATTTACTAAAGTATTATTAACGTTAAGTAAAAGGTATTCCCAAAGCCTTGAAGAGACTTAGGATTGAAATGGTAACAGCAATTACATACTTATATATGAATATTAGTATGTAATTGAATTCATATAATGAATATTGGAGCACCAAGGGAAAAACCCAACTTTTGTTGCTCACTACAGTTCACCTAGGAAGTTGCTTTCACCAGAGACAGGCACTGTGCTTTGTCAGGTTCAATGTAAAATTGTGAACTGGCATAATTGGTGATACACGGCTAAAGGAGCAGGTGTATGGTACAGCCTCCATTCCCCACATTTCCATCAAATGTGGTTCCAGCATGATAGCGCTCCTCCACATTTGGATATGAGCGTGCGGCACCATATTCTCAAGTTTCTTTGACCTTCCCTGACAGCTGGATAGGAAGAGACGATCCGGATGTCTGGCCTCCCCGATGTCCTCATCTCACTTCATGCATATGTTTTAACGGGGACACCTTGGAAGTATAATACACGACACCGATACTTGCTGACAAGTTTTGATTGCCTCTGACGAAATCCTTAGCGCACCAGGAGGTTTGCAAAGAGCGTGGAACTCATTTATCTTCGGTTGTGTTGTATTTATTTAGTAATAAGACACATTGTATAAAATCACATATATATAAAGGATACAATAAATATGGTGAGATGAAGCCAACCATTTTAAGCAGTGCAACGTGATAATAAAAACAAAAGCCTGTCAATTGTTCACCATAAAACAGGCTACACATCAACAAACTGAGTTCTTGAGAGTGAATGCCTTTACTTGCCAACAGGTTGCCATTTTAACACTTCTGTAAGATTATCATAACCGAGAAAGAACGTTCTGAAAACAAGGACAAGGGTCACTGCACCGCGATACTAATTTATCAACGCTCTCATTGTACCATATTGATTTTTTTTCATAGAATGAAGCGTGAAATATGTTTATGTTACTATACCTTCATTTCTAATAGCTTCACTAAATGCAAAAGCAAAGAAGAATGTATTCGTTTCTTTCATGAAAATCATTTTTCTATCTTTTACCCTTTTAGAAATGGAGAGGTTATTTTCATGTGAAAAAGTTGTAAAATTTACGAAGTTTAAATTTCGAAGTTTGTTGACCTGATTCTCACGTATTCATTTATTCGCCTTAAACCTATATAGATGTTCCAGTCTACACTCTACTGTACTTTCACTGTTTAACCTTTTAGAACATGACAATTTATTTTCTATTTTGTTTAAGTTCTCTTTTCAAACATTAGCAAACTGTTGACATTGCTGGTATACAAATTAACGAAACCAACAACTTCCGAAGAAATTAAAACCTTGAAGTTGCATTATGTGGTGCAGTTATACAAAACCATGTTATTGGCGTTCGTGTTAATGAAAACAAGAAGAAGAAGAAGAAGAAGAAGAAGAAGAAGAAGAAGAAGAAGAAGAAGAAGAAGAGGAAGAAGAAGATTAAGAAGAAAAAGAAATAAGAGAAGCACTTATCAAGACCCGAACCCTTGTTCTTCTCTTGAGCTTGTTTCCAGCTGCGCAGCCTACATAGCAACAATGAGCGAGTTTTAATTGCTTGCCTACTTTGATCTTGAAACTGAGTGGTCTCTGAATCAGTGGCGTGCTACTCCATTTATATTTGACTTCATTTATAATGCAATTTGAGCCCGGTAGTTATGTTACTTATCTCAAAATTATTGTGTGCTATTCCTATGCATCCCTTTAAATTTGTGTGGTCCAATTTTGATGGTTCCCTTCCTCCAATTACACTGTTCTACAAGAAAACATGAAGTTATTTTTTCTGGGGGTTTCACACGTGATTCTTATGGAAACCCACCTTCTGAATTCAAATCTGTGATTAGCTTTTCCGTGTGAGGCATAGGTTTCAAGTTATAGGCAAAGTTATATTTGCATGTCATTGCTGTGAATAATAAGAAGCGATGTATTACAGCTCTATGAACAATGGTGCAGTCTCGAATGGTGTTCCAGCAGTAGTCGACGAGCATTGCCTTCATAACGCTTTTCCAAGATCATTATATAAAGCCGTATTCATAGTCAGACTTGGTCCGGTCCATCTGGCTACTTCCGGTGCACTAACGATGGACCAACGATTCCCAGTTTTATCGAAGGTCTTCGAAAAACTGCTCCTATCCCGGCTCCTTCCTCACCTAGACGAAAGGGGCGTAATCCCGGAACATCAGTTTGGCTTCCGTTCTGGCCACTCCACGACACAGCAACTACTGCGGGTTGCCGAGAAGGCCTCCCTGGGATTCCAGAAACGGTCTAAAACGGTAGCAGTGTTGCTGGACGTGGAGAAGGCATTCGGCACTACCTGGCATGAAGGACTAATTTACAAACTCCTGGAGCATGAAATTCCCCGTCCATACATTTCCTTGGTGGCCGGTTTCTTCGGAAACCGAAGCTTCCGAGTAAAGATGGAGGGGAAGCTGTCTACCGAGCGGCCCATTGGCGCTGGAGTGCCGGAAGGCAGCGTGCTGTCGCCGGCACTCTTTGCAGCTTACATGGCTGACATACCTACGCACCACAATACCCACATCTGTCAATACGCGGACGATCTTATGATCTTCGCAGTCAACAGAAACCCAAGATCCAAACCCAGCTCCGGGCCATTGGCGAAAAATGGCGAATGGCAATTAACCCGGAGAAAAGCTCTGCGATTCTCCTGGCGAAAACCAGAGCCAATCGGTTGCAGCAGAACTTCGTTTTACGGCGTCGTGGAATCCCATGGGTTCAAACGGCGAAATATCTCGGAGTGACGCTGGACCGCTAATTAACTTACGCTCCGCACGTCAATGGCAAGGTACAGCTTGGGCACGTCGCGCTCAGGAACCTATATCCCATATTCCGCTCAACCATGCCACTCCGTCTCAAACTCCAGCTGTATCGGGCGATCATCCCGCCCATAATCTTGTACGGCTGTGAGATCTGGGGAACAGTGGCGAATACCACTTTCGTCAGACTCCAGACGCTGCAGAACAGGGCGCTACGGGTCATCTACGATACTGACTGGAGATTTCCCGCCCATATCCTTCATGAACATTCGAACATCCCGTACATTGTCGACGTCATTCGAGAGAGGGGTCGTTCAATGTACGACAAAATTCAAACCCATGGCAACCCTTTGGTGAACTCACTGGGCAGGTATGACCAGAGGGAGCAAAGACGCCTGCCATCATACAAACTCCCCAGAGACGTCTTGGGGCCCCTTGGGTAACCCAAGGAAAACCCCAAAAGTACTCAATCTACATAGAGCCTGATGGCTCGAGCGTCAGGACACCCGTACTCAAAACGGGGTAAAAGCTCTAAAACAGATCCTCCCCCAACGGGAGAAAGTAACAAACCCGCCTTCAGAGAACACTCAAGGGCAACCAGATAACACCAAATCTCAAACAAACAAAAACCTACCGCCAGCAGAACAAAATGCAACCAAACTTGACTCACTTCGCAGGTTAAGCCGCAAAGCGGCTAGGTACTGCGGCAAAAGACACCCGGACGGGGAAAAAGAAAAATTGCCCCACCCGACCAGGACTACCTCTGGACCTCTGGACTTATTCATAAACCGGGATTAGCGCTAGTCCGGGGACCAAACACGTTGGTCCGGCTTCGAGGGAGCAGATGAACCAGAAAACTGATAGAAATGATTCGTCCTAACCTGTACCTACGTCAGGGACGATAACCGAGGACAACAGCACTTCGGTATTATACAAGCGGAGGATATCAAGACAACACTGCTGACCTGCATCAGTATGCTGCATTATCAGCAAACTCGTTATAAGTTTCTCTCCATGTCTCCTCCTTTCTCATATTTGTATTCGTCGACACGGATTTATTTTCTATAATGTTCATTCTTTTTTGGACTAGAGAAAACATTGGTCTTCCTCTGACCAATTGATACCACGCTTCTTCATGCGAGGGCTGTTCAACAAACAATGATCACAACTTTTTTTTTGACAACGTACCTTTACTCATCCTCATAATTTTGATGGTCCTTCTCAAAATAGTCTCCCCTGAATGTGATGCACTTGTCCCAGCGTTTCTGCCAGTCCTCAAAGATATGCTGCAAATCATTTTTTGGGAGATCCTTCAAAATCGCTTCCGCAGCCTTCACCACTGCTTCTGATGATGGATAATGCCTCCCACGAAGGCGTTTCTTCAAGTTAGGGAATAGAAAAAAGTCACATGGGGCTAAATCCGGACTATAGGGAGAGTGAGGGATGCACTTCACGTTGATTTTTGCAAGATATTCAGCAACAACATTGGCAATATGCGGCCGCGTATTATTGTGGTGCAGCATCCAGCCTGCTTCATGGAAATGTGGCACCCAATGAAATGTTCAGTATTTCAGAAAGTGATCTTAAGGTAATTCGTGAATCCTCTCTCACAATGGCAGCAGCAGTGTTGATGTTTTCTTCCGTAAGAGCAGTAACTGGAGCACCGGGTCCACCTTCCTTTGTAATTGATTGTCTCCCCTTTTTAAACATTTTAAACCTCCTTCGAGCTGTGCTGTAGGGAAGAACAGACTCTCCACACGCCTCCTGTAACAGTGTATAGGCCTCAGCTGAAGATTTGTTGAGACGAAAGCAGAATTTCAAAGCCGCATATTGTTCCTCGCGTGTTACCTCCATTGCAGCGGTAGGCGATACTGAACATGTCTGAACTTGCCTGGTTCTCACAGGCAGGAACCAGGAGTACCAACAATGAAACTACTACGGCGTATTTGTTTCACATTAAGCTAACAGAATATAATAAGATTGAATTTTAGTGCTAAGAATTATGACTGTTAAAAAATTATGATCATTGTTTATTGAACAACCCTCATATTATCCATATTCACAGCACACCCGCTTTGTTACCGAACCTCAAACATCAGCAGTTACCGTAAGAATGATTAAAAATTACCACAGAGATATATAAACTTGTAGCTACACTGTCGTTTCGTTAGCATTCTATGGGACTCATGTAACATTTGCTCCGTGCTAGTCCATGGCTTTACTTGGTCCGAGGTTTTTTTATCGTCTGTGAATACCAAAAAGTTAGACCGCCTTTGGTCCGGACCAAGGTAGTCGGAAGATAGTCCAGACCAAAGTGATAACTACAAAAACGGTCCTATGTCTCGATGGAACCTTTTACCATGTTCGTCAGAAACATCGCTACAACTCTCAGGAAAATAGTTGACATGCTACATCCTAAATCCTTATATGCATTTATCATAGTTGTCAACTCTTTCTTCCCAGAAAGTTTTCGGTTACATTCTTAAGAGACTCATGCGTTTTTCTTGGAGGGGGGGGGGGTGAAAGACAAAGTGTGAGTCTTTTTGTACTTCTCTAATTTGGGGGCCTACAAACATCTGTTCCTTTATCTTTACTGAAGTAAGCCTAGGGAACTTTTTGAGAGGTACAGAAACCCTTGTCCAGATTGATTCATGGCGTTTAAAGACTATTTAGTAAGGCCTAGCTTGACGTGAAGTGGTGATACTACCAATTCCTCATTCTGTAACTTCTTTTTCTCCCACTATCCAGTTACTTTGAGGCCAAAGTTCTCTTTTATCATACCAACTATTGTCAAGTCGCCACATATTTTCCACTTATGGTCTTCATACTTGGTTAACTGCAGCATATATTTCAAAACACCATAGGACTGACTATGTAGTGAGAGTGGCATACGCAACTGGAACAGAAGGCAATGCATTTACATTGTGAAGGAGAACTCACAGTTCCAAACTGTATTGTCCACTTCTATGCTTAAAGAGATTCCTTTAAAAGAGAAATATGCACAGTTTTATATTTTTGTATACTTCAGTTAGATATGTAATATTGCCGCGAGGCATTGTTCTGCGACGGGCTGCGGCCCGCGCGTATGCGAACGCCGAGAGAGAGAGAGAGAGAGAGAGAGAGAGAGAGAGAGAGAGAGAGAGAGAGAGGAGCGGGGAGTGAAAGAGAGATGGCACCCAAGCCACACCCATGAGCGGATGAGCGCTTGTTACTTGCCGAGAGAGAGAGCAACAGAGGGAGAAAGAGTCGGAGAAATGTCTGGACGGTTCCCTTTCCTTCGCCTGCCGCCGTGAAAGGCCGTGAAGATTTGGAAACTTTCGAGAAACGATGGTTCGGTTATAAATAAGCGGGGAGGCAGCAAGTCGGGAGCAACCGTTGAGGAGCCACGGCAATCTCCGTTCATTCCCCCTACCTAATTGTAACCCGTCATCCTACAAAACCCCATAAATCCGTCAGTACAAGGTTAAGTCGTTGTAGAACAGGTACACGCGCTGACCCTCAGTCGGGAGCGGAGCTGCTAGTCAGTGAATGCAGAGCCATAGTGATTTGAAAGTGAATTCTTCTATTTGTTTACCTGTGGTGAAGCAACGAGAGACCTTGGACTTTGCGTGGTTGTATGACAGTCATTTTTAGAGCCTGTAAGGGTTGTACAAAACTTCTTTTTACTTGAAGTGAAGAGCAGTTTGAATTTCTGCAAACTACACTTTTAGTTCTACGAACCCACAAAGTCACAATGTATTTAAAATATATAACAATATTACTCACATAAAAAACCTTTCCACTAGTTAAAATGTCAGTTTAAGACTTAATTTTAAACAGTAGTGCACCAATGAGATAATATTGAGATGATTCTATTGGCATCAGGAAGGAAAAGAGCTAAAAATGTAAACTGACAAACAAAATTAATTGTTGCCAACTGCTGCAAAACAAATGTCACCAATTTTATCACACCCTTAAATTATCACTTACATTAGACATAACTAAAACACTGTGCCTGATAGCAAATTTCTGATTTCATATTTGAATTTCTCACATGAAAATCCTTTGGAAACTCACATACTTCCATATGAGAAAAATGGTCCTTGTCGAACATTATAGATCTTAGTATGGTATGATAGTTGTTATAGCAGTGCCGCTTCTGGTTTTGAATAAGCGATTAAAATTGTTTTAGATGAGAGGAATTGGCGAAGATGTACAGGAAATCTCTGCCGGATCCCTGCATGTCCCGTACGTCATTAGCTAAAAGAGTCAGCTTTCATACTCGCGATAACAAGAAAGATCAGTAGTGTCATTTTTACGACCAAAATATATTTCTTAAGGGATTAATATTTCTGACCATTGATAAATATGATACTGTGTTTCGTAAATGTTTAAAATCTGTACAGAAGGAAGCTGTGTTCAGATTTTTGAGTCATTCATTCATCGCTATTATTGACCAGTATAAAATTTGTCATTTTTCATCTCTCTTAGAAAAATAATGTTTACATGCATTTGTATTCATTTATGACACTATTGTTGAGATAAATGGGTACTCTTAAATTACAGTAGAACCTCGTTTACCCGGATCAACTTGGACCACGGCCGGTCCAAGTTAACGAAAATCCAGGTTATCTGTTGAATAACGGAAAAACGATAAAAAAACACTTATATCACCGAAATATTTTAATGAAGTTTAGAAATTATAATCTTCCCAAAAGTTAAAGGCATATGCAGGCAGACTCCAGTCAATCCTAAGCTTGCTCCGCCTAGCAGCGCTGCCGGATGTGCTACACGCATCTCGCGCGCCTGAACTGAGAACATTATATTACGCTCGGATACATGTTTCAAAAATGACAGATGCCTATCTTATCATAAGAAAGAATTTTATTTAATGAAAATGAGCGTACAGAAATCCTGTCTCTACGATACTTAAAATGCCAGCGATGCATGTTTTATCTTTAGATGGTTATGGTTACCCAACATCCATCCATTCAACATAGATAAACCTGAAAAACAACACCATTCTCTCCTCATAACATTTATCTCAAGCACAGGATAAAACAGGATTCACGCAGTTCGAAACAGAGTTAATTTTCAGTTCGTTTTCAGAGTAGAGGTGTCGTTTTGTTGAAGTGAATGGCATCGTTAAGTCGTGTGTTGAACTCAAGCTGAAATATTGTTAATATTACATTAAATTATTATACACATATCTTCTCTCCAGTGTTTGTGACCCGAATGCGTGAATATGCTCCTCTAAGCTGGGACAAGTGATTTTTCGATCAACAAATGTGAAGTGATTCATTCCCAGGGCAGAAAAATTATACGAAAAATATAGGGCAACTGCAGATTTTTCAAAATCCCATCAATTAACTCTGCAACCTTGTGGTGTGTACACACAGTGTCACGAAATTGTAGTGAAGCAACTTCATCCTTAGAAAAGGGAGCGTAGCTGTGTTTGAATCTCCGGGAAACATCCATGAAGTTGGAAAGTGAGTTACTTGATTGGAAACCGTATTTGCTGTTCCACTGCTGTGACGTGTATCAGGGTAAGATTTTAATGTTTTAGGAATATTTAATGTTTTTAATGTAAATTTATATTGAGGAATTAATCCTTAAATAATTAATCCTTTTAAATACATTACTCCGGTATATGGGTGATTTTTGATTAATTAGAGCCAACTGAAAATTTCCACCGGGAAATATAATGAGTCAATTGGAGAATTTAATGTCAGGAAGGCACGTTGACCATGGTAGCTCAAGGGTCAGAGCGACTGGACGGAAACCAGTAGATCCGTGGTTCAAATCCCGGCCATGGCATTGCATTTTTCAGTTGGCTCTAATTAATCAATATTTAATGTTTTGTTTAATTACGGCAAGAATAGCCAAAACTTTGCTGACGGGTAAAACTGCTCTTATGTACAGAATCTCTGCCGGTACACGCAACAGCGCTCCGCTAGAGCATTGGCCAGCGTTCATATACCATTAACTTTTTCGAGCGGTATAGTATCACCTCACTTTCACCTAAAAACATACTGTAACGGCCTATGTATTTGCATTATACACAGTATAACTACAAACTAGTCAGTAGTAAGAAAGATAGCGATCTTCTGCTGTCTCAGTTTAGCGTATCACTTACCAGCAGCGCGATCTCGCATCCACTTTAACATTGGAAGTTTATTTGGTAATGTTTCGGCTCGAGTCTCGAAATAAAGCATCGATTTCTCTATGTTTGTTATTGGTTGTGCGTGGGTCATAACCACAGTTGGTTCATCAATACTATCTGAATATGAAAACTCTTCAGTTTCGTTTTCAGTAACACTGCTATTGCAATAATGCCTTTTTGTGTAATCGGTTTATAATCTCCGTCATTGTGATTGTCTTCTTCATCGACATCGGAACAGCCATCAATATGTTTAAAAATGTTTATAAAATATTCTCCCGCACTTGTTTTCTTCTTCCTCAATCTTGCTTTCTAGCAGCTCACACGCACTTTTTCCATGACTTTATCGAGTCTCTCTTCCGACCTGGTGCCAAGCAGCTGGATTGACTGCAACAAATCCGCCCGCTGGCAAGAGAATAGCAATTTATCGTCTGTAAAACAAATCTTGATGTACTACGCTAAACGATATAATTTTTTTGTTTAAAAGGGTTCCGGGTTATACGGACAGTCCAGCTAAAGCGGGTTATTGAGACTTTACTGTACAGGGTGTTCCAATTAAATCGCCCTATTTTCATTTTTGGTGGGCTTTTTGTTGTTGTAATTTACGTCCTCCAACGTTAAGTCATATCGGACGATGAATGCAATGGATGAAATGATGCTCAAATGAGTCCAGAGTCCATGGAGCTTAGAGTTACCCGACATTCGTCTTGAAGGATAAGGGAAAACCCCGGAAAAACCTTATCCAGGTAACTCATCCTGACCGAGATTCGAACTCGGGAGCTCATTTTTGGTGGTAAATTAATGTATTTGCATTTCTTTAGAAGTTTTAGATAGGTTAGGGTCGCACTGGATCATGAGTCTCCTAGGCAGATCTGGACTTCTGTTTGTGGGGGCATGTCAAGGGAAAGTAGTGAGTATTCGCCAACTCCGTGAGCTGTTGCAACAATCACTCCTGAAATGCTGCAACGCACATTGGTGGAGCTTGACTGATAGGACTTTCTTGATTTTTTGTATACAAACTTGATGAGTCATACGTATTAGTAAAGTTTAGTTCAGTTCCATATCTCAAATTGTTTGGCAGAAATACTGAAGTGAAAATAGGGCGATTCAATTGGGACACCCTGTATATAGATAAAGTGAAAGTGTCAAAAGCCTGCTTACAGAGTTACAGGGATAAATCCTGGAAGCTCACTTATCTGGAACAACATATACTTTGATATGGCGTAATTGTGTACTGATCATTTGAAAAATGTCTTTGTTGTTCATTTAAACATGATCTAAATATTATTTTTATTGAACCTATTCAGATTAATGATCAGTCCGTAATTTCACAGTGTACTTCGTGCTGCTCTTGTCAGTTACGTTGTATCTGCAAATATAGAGGAGAATATTTTAATTAAGCTGTTAAGGAACTCTTCCCCTTTTAGAAAAACAAACGAACTAAACACGGCGGAATAACAAAACCTTGCTTAATATTAATTCCTCGAATGTAAGAGTCAAAGACAGGCAACGCTGCTCTTTCGTCCGAAACCTGGATCAACTTTTGATTTCATCTGGGCAAATTCTGAAATGTTGAACTTCAGTAGTAAAATATGTTTATGTATTAATTAACTTTTTATTTATTTAATCTATTTATTTATTTATTCATTTATTCATTCAATTATTTGCTGTCACAGGGTAAAGCACAATTTATAACAGCATACGCAAATTATACAATAATTGTTTACATTGAAGAACAAAAGTAGAAAACATTACCGTAAGAGACAAAATGCAAATTCAAATATAGTTATAACTGTAAAACTAAAATGCCTGATAACATATAACCACAACATAATATAGATAGATATGAATATTAATCACGACAGTACAATGACATATGTTAACAGTAAAATAAATAAAAATAAAAATATTTATAACAATAAGTCATGCAAGCCACATATTTCCAGACAGTTATGAAAAATTGCCAAATTAAATTAACGATTTACCAAATAATAGGCGTTTGATATATTATGGCACTTCTTGAAGTTCTTTTATATCTATATAATAAGAAATACTAAAATCCAGATGATATATATTGCTTAGACGAGAGGAAGACAGCTTTTAGAGTTGTGACGTATTTCAGCCGGGAGCGAGGCCTGCAGTACGTGTGACGTCAGGCAAGAGCCGTGTAGTACCAAGTTGCCTAGGTAAATGGCGCTGTGAGTACAGAATCTGAGGGTTCAGTCAGGTGTAGCACACTCGATGACAACAATGTAGCTGCCACGTACCAAATGGAGCTGTTAGATTTACAATATGACGATTTATTGAAGGACAAATATACACACAACAAAGACTTGGCTGATGTTTACAAGAATGTCCCCCAAACCAGATTTCCGAGGTTGTATTCACTTGTCACACGGACATTGTGTATGTTTGGCTCGTCATATATTATGAAATTAGCTAAGTCCAAACCTCGAAGTACTCTGTCCTATCACAATCTAACATGCAGCCTTCGATTACAAATTTCCCGGACATTACGTCCTGACATTGATAAACTAGTTAAAGAAAAACGAAACAGAAAATGTCGGAAAATGTCCACGTAATTTTGTTCTGAATGGGTCTCCTCTAATTTGCAGAGAAAATTACTTTATGTTTTATTTTATTTACTTTATAACATGTCTGACCTACAGATAAACTACAAGTTGAAGTTTTATATATTTTCTCATAGCACAGAGCCAAAATGTAATTGTTTATAAACTGTGACCAATTGTGTAATTAAAGCAGTCAGCATTAATATTACAACACTCAAGATGTAAGTTGTACATATTATTAATACCCGATACGTTTCCTGTCTTTCCTACGCTGTCGGATCCCCAACACATCGAACTGTTTCCTTCCTCTTGGGCAGCTGAAATCAGCGCGGTGACGTCACACGCTAACCTACCTTTCGTTCGGGAGCATATTTGGCGGTTAGAGCTGACGGAACTGACGTCACACCGACACTACTGATGTAATCAAATTAATTTTTCAATATTTTAAACCACCTATTCCATAATATTGCAGTATTTCATATTAACCTCCATGTTTATATTTTTCTAAATAGCAATTGCTGTTTTTATAAGAACAAAATGAATAGCAGTTATTTTACAAGTAACAGTTAGTTATAGTACGTAATCATGATTTTTATTTATGCAGACAAAGTGGAATTCCAAAAGACATTGCATAGTTAGCGACTCCGCGAGCTCTTGGGGTAATATGCTCGTCCAGGGGTGGGAAAGAGAGTTTACTCACTACTTTCTAGCGAAATATTGCCACGTGTAACGTTGAGGATTGCTTAATTTGTTTTCACATTTTCGAAATTCTTAAGTCCTTATCTGTGATGACCCGTGGGAAGAAGGCAATGCGATCAGCACAGAACTACACTCTCATTTGTCTGCTCTGACGGTGGTTCAAATTCTCTGTATAGGTATACTCATTTTTTTACCGTGTAATACTCACATTTTGTAATTATTATACTGAAAACTGTTATTATTTTTATTTTTAATTGTTTTATTTATGTTTTATTACCTTGTTTATTGGTGAACTACAAGTAGGTAGTTGTTTAAACACTCCTATAGATAGGTCCAATTGAAATAAGGATCATTTATACACATTTGAACACAGAAGACAAGGAAATTACAATATTAGACTTTAACATGGAAGTTAAACACAATGTACAGACATAGAACTATTGTGCTATTAAAATTGTCGTTCCAAATTGTTATGTTTTGTGTCACTGGTATGGTCCTTTCTCTATTCCTGGAACACGGCTACTCTGACGAAACAAGTGCTCGAACTGATGACCTTCGGTAATGCACGCCCTCAGCAACTTTATAATTAGATTATTGTGAATATGGTTTCCAAGTTTTGATGAACATAAAAATAGAGTATTTACAATGCTGAGACTCGAAGCTGTGTCATTAGATGTTAGGGTACAGTAGACGTCATAATCCCATTGAGCTATTTCGAGACTTGACTGAAAGTACGTTCTGGGTTGAGTAGTACGACTTGTATGTCTGGCGCTATACCTTTGTCACCTCGCGAGTTCTCGTCCTTGATTTAACCTTTTAAGACACTTTTAATCATTTTCTGGGTCTTTTAATATTATTACATAAATGCCAAAAGCTCTTATGCATGATAATTGAGTTGCAGGAGACGTAGTTTAAGCAAAAATATAAATAAACTGTTATTAAATACTATGTCTGTTTTGACTGTACGGGTCCATGATGGATGAGGCGTGTCTCTAACTTTTTTCCTAATTTTTGGCAGCCAAACCCCGCTCTAAGTACAATAATCCGCCATTTTCCTTTTAGCTGACGTTGTTAGTTACTCATATGATAGGTCAATTTTCCCGAGGCGTTTACTCAATTACTTTGCCATGTACAATCGCCTGGTAACCGGAATTCGCTCTCAGTAAAGGAGTCGTATGTTTTTGAGGTATACTTTAGGGGGCAGAACGTTTTGTCCCTTAAACCGCTATTCCTCTGAATTTTGTGCATTCCTCTGTCTAAGTTCGTCAAGCAATAGAGTTTAGTAATCGCAAAACTGGACTAATGTCTGCCTTGGTCGCGTGGATGGTAGCGTGTGTACTTCACGTTCAGGAGGTCCCGACTTCGAATCTCGGTCAGGGTGAGTTACCTGGATGAGGGGTTTTCCGGGGTTTTCTCTTATCTTTAAAGACGAATGACGGGTAGCTCTAAGCTCCATGGACCCTGGACTCATTTGAGCATCATTTCACCCAATTCATTCACCGTCCGATATGACTTGAAGTTGGATGACGTAAAATAAAAAAATAAAAGGAAACTGAACTAAGGCGCACGTGCCGTTTGATAGGTGGTCTACCTTCCAAAAATTAAGGCGCGGCTGACTCACCTGGTATTGTTGATATACAGACGTTCATGTGAGATGTAGGTACGCAATTATTATGTGTTTCAAATGGGATGATATTTGTCCTTGAGCGCTACTAGGTGAGCAACCAATCGGAGTCCTGCGGTGTTGTCGTTTGGCATTCTCGCTAAGTCGTGTGTGAGGAGCGCCAACTTAATCAGTCTCTATGAAATGCTATATGATTATGTTTATGAATGAATGCTGGATAAGAAGTTTTTATTTACTCTGGAGAGTTCAGATCAATATCATTCAGTTGTTCTTCACACAACAGTAGAGTAAGAGTTAAATAGTGCAATGGACTTTTGCGGTGAATTTAGTGGCGAGTCAAAAGGGCAGGTATTGCGAAGTCAGGCTCGAACTATTATTTTTAAGGTGTACACGTTCTTCAAAAAGTTTTCGGAAATAGAAAATAAATGAGTTATTGCAAGGAGTACTTGCGTTTAAAAGTGTATCAGCTGGATCAACTTTCAATTGAAATGGGACACGAGGTAATACGCCTCCCGCCTTACCACTGTTAATATAATCCAATTGAGTTGGTGGGGGCTCAAATAAAAAGGGGGATTGCAAACAGAAATAATACTTTTAAATTGACGGACGTTAAACGACTTGTTCACGAAAAAATTGACAAGGTAACACAACAGGACTGGGAAAACTGCGTAAGGTATGCAGAAAAGCTCCAAGAAGAAGATTTTAATAAAGAAATAGCACGTGACGTGATTTTGGAATCTATAATCATAAATTTGCAAGACTCAGACGTTGAGGACAGTGACAATGACGAATTGTCTCTTAACGGAAGTGACATTGACAGCGATATGGATGAGCCACTGGCAGTTCCATTGGATTAGAAAAATATGTAATTCATAAACTATAATTATAGTTATAGTATTTAAAAATATACATAATTTGTGAAAATGCTTTATCTAATTTTGATTTTGGCAACTGCATCATTGTAAAAGTTTGTAAAATACAAGTGCCTTACCCTTACGTCTGCGCCAAGCAGACCAGCATGTTGTATGAGTGTGCGAGAGAGAGAGAGGGAAATATACAAGGAGTGAGGTAAGAAGCTGGCAACGCTGAGTGTGATACGGCATCTGATTAGCAGGACTCCAGAACTCTTCCCATTTGAAACACATAATAGTCACAATTATAGCATGTACTCATGATGATTTGGCAATTTTTATTTAATAACACGTTAGGTTATTTTTAGAAATGTAAGTGCTATTGCAGAATACCCTCCTCTCACCTACTACTAAACTTAGTGCGGTTGTAGTGTAAGGTCTAACAAACACAACGTTAAGAATTGCGTTTGAAAAGCCTTCATTAGTAAGAAAGTTTGTCATTATGAGAGTGGTGAGGGAAAGGGACAGCGAATAGGACGCCGTGCGCCGCCGTGGAACGACGACGGCAGTCCGTGCCAGTTGCCACATTCTCAGTCCTGTGTTTTACCGAATAAGGCCCTCACGTGGACGTACAGTGTTCTGTATGGGTTTCAAATACAAGAAGTTGAGTCGTTTTCGCAAGTTCCGCTTTCTCGGCAATTCCAAAGTATTTCTGTTGGTACGATGGCCACATCTGGTATGTTTCATATTTCTTCTTTTTTTTAAACAATAACACTTATTTAAGTCTTATTTTTCGCTTTGCGCATGTTTGGAGCATAGCATGCCTGCAATTTGACATTATTGCTAGTAGCTAGTACTTACTGCTTTCAACATTTCATTTGTTTGGGTTTCTAGTATTCTTATTACCTGGAGACTCGTGAAAATGATAGTGCAACAGAGTTTAGTGTATGGTGATCTTCGTGATTGCACACATGTAGGTGTTAACTCACACGTACACACGGGTGAAATGATGCTCAAATGAGTCCGAGGTCCATGGAGCTTAGTTACCCCACATTCGTCTAGCAGGATAAGGGAAAACCCTGGAAAACCCTTATCCAGGTAACTCACCCTGTACGACATTCGAACTCGGGACCTCTTGAACGTAAGGCCGATACGCTACCATCTATGCTACCGAGGCAGACACACACACATAAGTAATGAAACAGCCTGCTACATATAGCTTTCAAAAAGTTATATTTCTTTACAAGTGAGTTGCAGAAATTAATGTCATGTCGGCACGTTGGCCATACTAGCTCAATGGTTTAGAGCGGCTGGACGGCAACCAGAAGATCCCTGGTTCAAATCCCGGCTATGGCATTGGATTTTTCAGTCTGTCTCTGCGCTTTCATACTGCGTCCTACACGGTCAGTGTGAAAGAAAAATTAATTTCCATTTTTTTATCTGTTCTACCTCGCCTTTAACTGTAATGGTTATATCGGCGGCCGTTCTCCTTTGGAACATATCGAAGGTGTTAACTCGTATTCGTTTGGTTTTAATCATTAGATCACGTACACATTTATACTCCGCCTTAACTCCAATGGTCATATCGGTGGCCGTTCTCCTTTGGAACATATCGAAGGTGTTAACTCGTATTCGTTGGATTTTAATCATTAGATCACGTACACATTTATACCTCGCCTTTAACTCCAATGCTCATATCGGCGGCCGTTCTCCTTTGGAACATATCGAAGGTGTTAACTCGTATTCGTTGGATTTTAATCATTAGATCACGTACACATTTATACTCCGCCTTTAACTCCAATGGTCATATCGGCGGCCGTTCTCCTTTGGAACATATCGAAGGTGTTAACTCGTATTCGTTGGATTTTAATCATTAGATCACGTACACATTTATACTCCGCCTTTAACTCCAATGGTCATATCGGTGGCCGTTCTCCTTTGGAACATATCGAAGGTGTTAACTCGTATTCGTTGGATTTTAATCATTAGATCACGTACACATTTATACTCCGCCTTTAACTCCAATGGTCATATCGGTGGCTGTTCTCCTTTGGAACATATCCAAGGTGTTAACTCGTATTCGTTGGATTTTAATCATTAGATCACGTACACATTTATACTCCGCCTTTAACTCCAATGGTCATATCGGTGGCCGTTCTCCTTTGGAACATATCGAAGGTGTTAACTCGTATTCGTTGGGTTTTAATCATTAGATCACGTACACATTTATACCGCGCCTTTAACTGTAATGGTCATATCGGCGGCCGTTCTCCTTTGGAACATATCGAAGGTGTTAACTCGTATTCGTTGGATTTTAATCATTAGATCACGTACACATTTATACCTCGCCTTTAACTCCAATGCTCATATCGGCGGCCGTTCTCCTTTGGAACATATCGAAGGTGTTAACTCGTATTCGTTGGATTTTAATCATTAGATCACGTACACATTTATACTCCGCCTTTAACTCCAATGGTCATATCGGCGGCCGTTCTCCTTTGGAACATATCGAAGGTGTTAACTCGTATTCGTTGGATTTTAATCATTAGATCACGTACACATTTATACTCCGCCTTTAACTCCAATGGTCATATCGGTGGCCGTTCTCCTTTGGAACATATCGAAGGTGTTAACTCGTATTCGTTGGATTTTAATCATTAGATCACGTACACATTTATACTCCGCCTTTAACTCCAATGGTCATATCGGTGGCTGTTCTCCTTTGGAACATATCCAAGGTGTTAACTCGTATTCGTTGGATTTTAATCATTAGATCACGTACACATTTATACTCCGCCTTTAACTCCAATGGTCATATCGGTGGCCGTTCTCCTTTGGAACATATCGAAGGTGTTAACTCGTATTCGTTGGGTTTTAATCATTAGATCACGTACACATTTATACCGCGCCTTTAACTGTAATGGTCATATCGGCGGCCGTTCTCCTTTGGAACATATCGAAGGTGTTAACTCGTATTCGTTGGATTTTAATCATTAGATCACGTACACATTTATACCTCGCCTTTAACTCCAATGCTCATATCGGCGGCCGTTCTCATTTGGAACATATCGAAGGTGTTAACCCGTATTCGTTGGGTTTTAATCATTAGATCACGTACACATTTATACCCCGCCTTTAACTGTAATGGTCATATCGGCGGCCGTTCTCCTTTGGAACATATCGGAGGTGTTAACTCGTATTCGTTGGGTTTTAATCATTAGATCACGTACATATTTATACCCCGCCTTTAACTGTAATGGTCATATCGGCGGTCGCTCTCCTTTGGAACATATCGAAGGTGTTAACTCGTATTCGTTGGGTTTTAATCATTAGATCACGTACATATTTATACCCCGCCTTTAACTGTAATGGTCATATCGGCGGGCGTTCTCCTTTGGAACATATCGGAGGTGTTAACTCGTATTCGTTGGGTTTTAATCATTAGATCACGTACATATTTATACCCCGCCTTTAACTGTAATGGTCATATCGGCGGCCGTTCTCCTTTGGAACATATCGAAGGTGTTAACTCGTATTCGTTGGGTTTTGATCATTAGATCACGTACACATTTATACCTCGCCTTTAACTGTAATGGTCATATCGGCGGCCGTTCTCCTTTGGAACATATCGAAGGTGTTAACTCGTATTCGTTGGGTTTTAATCATTAGATCACGTACACATTTATACCTCGCCTTTAACTGTAATAGTCATATCGGCGGTCGCTCTCCTTTGGAACATATCGAAGGTGTTAACTCGTATTCGTTGGGTTTTAATCATTAGATCACGTACACATTTATACCGCGCCTTTAACTGTAATAGTCATATCGGCGGCCGTTCTCCTTTGGAACATATCGAAGGTGTTAACTCGTATTCGTTGGGTTTTAATCATTAGATCACGTACACATTTATACCTCGCCTTTAACTGCAATGGTCATATCGGCGGCCGTTCTCCTTTGAAACATATCGAAGGTGTTAACTCGTATTCGTTGGGTTTTAATCATTAGATCACGTACACATTTATACCTCGCCTTTAACTGTAATGGTCATATTGGCGGCCGTTCTCCTTTGGAACATATCGAAGGTGTTAACTCGTATTCGTTGGGTTTTAATCATTAGATCACGTACACATTTATACCTCGCCTTTAACTGTAATAGTCATATCGGCGGCCGTTCTCCTTTGGAACATATCGAAGGTGTTAACTCGTATTCGTTGGGTTTTAATCATTAGATCACGTACACATTTATACCGCGCCTTTAACTGTAATAGTCATATCGGCGGCCGTTCTCCTTTGAAACATATCGGAGGTGTTAACTCGTATTCGTTGGGTTTTAATCATTAGATCACGTACACATTTATACCTCGCCTTTAACTGCAATGGTCATATCGGCGGCCGTTCTCCTTTGGAACATATCGAAGGTGTTCACTCGTATTCGTTGGGTTTTAATCATTAGATCACGTACACATTCACACTCTCATTCATACTTACAGACTCTGGGGTTAGATGAATAACTACCTTGATCAAAGACAAATCCCCACCACCATCGCCGGGAATCGAACCCGGGACCCCCAGCATGGCAGGCAGTGGCTCCACTGACTGAGCTACGGGACCAGCCAAACAGTTGTATCGTTTCTTTTTCAAGGAATCAAATACTGTAATGCATCGGCAACAATTTTCAAACTTCCCTATTTCTTCCTGAAATTTCTAGACTGTTTATAACTTTGCACTATCAATATAACACTAATACGTAGAGTTTCAGAACTATTCCAACACTAAGGCGTGTCGAACGATGAGTGACATGGGTAACATGATGCTCAAACGAGCCCAGAGTCCCTAGAGCTTAGACCTACCTGACGTTCATCATTCAGGATAAGGGAAACCCCCCCCCCCAAAAAAAAAACGTATCCAGATAATTCATCCACTGAAATTAGAACTCGGGACCTTTTGAACATATATCGATGTATCACAATGACAATTACATATTTTAGTGTGTGCACCTAACTTGCCGTAGAGTATTTATCGTAAGCAGAAGATTCCAAATGAAGATTTAGCCAAAAATGTACCTTGATGTTCCCCAATAATTGTGTGGGTAGCGTCACAAAGCAAAGTTCAGATAAGTGTTTAGATACTTCTTATGGTTTTCAGAACAACATTTCCAACAAAGTCTTACATTCTTAATAGGCTTTTACGTGTGAACATAGTTGATTTCTGTTTCTTAAAAATTGATACGAAGGATTTACTTAAAAATACGAAAGCTTTTATTTTTTTTTAACATTCTCTATTTGACATTGGTGTATTATGTCCTGATTTTGTCATCCATCATTTATCGCAAACAAAGCATATCTCTAGCGATCCTGTAAACTCCATTCTGTTTTGTGTAAGCTTTATAAGAGAAAATGTATCGGCTCATTAAAATACACGATTTTTCATCCAAGGCTTTAGTTTAACTTAGATTTTTGTGAAATATCCCTTGCTTTTGATAGCTTAGAGGAGAGCAGGGTATTATAGAATAGTCGGGAAATATAGAATACCAATATTTCGGCACTGGTTGCTGCTGCTGTGATGTGTGAGTGCCTTGAAGTAGTCAAGAAAGACTCCCATGATGCACTGCAGTGACAGTTGACAGCTTCTTGTTGTCATTTCACTCGCTACAGAATAAAGTGTGTTTTGTGATATTCAAAAGTTTTTGCACACAAATTTTCAAGTATTTTAATCCAATAGTACACGTGTGACTTGAATATTGATGTTAAATGTAAGGTACACTAAAACGACTGTAGTTTGTTATATTGTGTCATTTGTTTTGTCCATGATAGCATGTCGGGTATTATGGGATACCAGGTACATCTTAATACCCGACGTGAAAGTATAATGTTCCATATAACCGTACAAAATATACTGAACAGAAGTAAAGCTAAAAATAAGTTTTGAATATCATATTAGCGGCTGAGCAACTATTATTAGTTATATAAATAGAAATATAGTCTAATTGAAAACTAAATGAAACAAAACCTGTTTTTTTTCTGTTACTCTATACTTGGTCTATGGTCTAGGCTAATAAACATTTGCTTATATATGTTTTGTCTATTTTAAATCGATCATGCCAAACGTTTTATGAAATGAAATGAATTTTCCAAGTTTTTAAATCACCTATTCCATAATACCCGACTATTTTATATTGACCTCTACTTGTAACATTTTTGTAAATCTGTCCACCTCGGTAGCGTAGATGGTAGCGTGTCTGCCTCACGTTCAAGAGGTCGCGAGTTCGAATCTCGGTTAGGGTGAGTTACCTGGATAAGGTTTTTCCGGGGTTTTCCCATATCCTGAAAGATGAATGTCAGGTAGCTCTAAGCTCCATGGACCCCGGACTCATTTAAGCATCATTTCACCCATTTCATTCATCGTCCGATATGACTTGACGTTGGAGGACGTAAGGTTAAAAAAAAAATTCTAAATACATTTTATAGCAACAAGTGTAAGTTCATAACAATTAGTTATATACTCATGATGCTTTGGTGACCTTTTTTTAAAAACAGTTTAGTAATTTCTAGAAATACAAATAGTATTCCATAACACCCTCCTCAGATCTAAGCCAACTTTGGTCACCATTTATGAACATTTAAATCTGGGATTATGCTTTCTTTCGTGAGCTCAGAACAAGAAAATCTCGGCCTGTGATACAAATACTGGAATATCCATTACACATGTTGCGTGTAGATATCCCGCCTTCCGAGTTCGAATCTGGGTCAGGGTGAGTTACCTGGATAAGGTTTTTCCGGGGGTTTCCCTTATCCTGAAATACGAATGTCAGGTAACTCTAAGCTCTATGGACCCTGGGCTCATCTGAGCATCATCTCACCCATTCTATTGATCGTCCGATATGACTTAACGTTGAAGGACCTTAATTACAACAACAAAATGCTTCGTCTATTTTAAACCAATCATGTTCCATGTGTTGTGACATCTGATTAGTTTTTCAATGTTCTAAGTTAGTTTAAGAATAGCCTCCTCTCACGTATAGGAAATTTGCCTTTCTGAGATGCGTATATGACTGATATGTTGTATGACGGCGTGTAGAATGCAGCATCCGTTAGGCGCGCTTGAGTAATGGTTTGCATTACCGTTATTGATAGTGTTCAATTTGTGTTTACACTTTCTTGCACCAATATCGACGAACAGATATAGGACCGACCCAAAGCTCGCGGGTTATGGATTATTGGACAAATGAAATTGCTTTTGTTGAAGATATGGTAGGCACAAAGTGCTCTTCATATGTTTTACGCCTGTAGCTTGGTGTCTCTTCTACTGCAACAAGTTAAGATATTGTAAAATAATAATCATAATTGATAATACTAATATTTATTCTCACTAGACTGCATTACAGTTTCTGACATTGTCAAAAATACGCCACATTTTACAGTTTTAAAGTATTTACAATTTTAAAGAATTTACAGATTTAGTTATTCTCTGGTGAATTCATCCAAATTATATAGAACCTTTAAGTTAATTGATGGAAATTAATCATTTCTTTTCACTAGCCGTGTATAGGCTAAGGTTTTTGATAGAGAGTGAACATGAAACATTCAATGTCATGGACAGGATTTGAACCATGGATCTCCTGGTTTCCGTCCAGTCGCTCTTATCCATTGACATTGAATTTTTCAGGTTGACTCTATTTATTAAAACCTTAGCCTATACACGGCTAGTGAAAAGAAATGATTAATTTCCATGAACTAACTAAAATAATAAGAGTTAAATGATGAAGCCTGGGACTCAAGTACTTACGATAGTAAGTCGCCACAAATGGTCTATCTCGAATACAAGAGCCCCTAGTGGTCTACCGGGGAAATATGAGTCAAATGGAGAATTTAATGTCAGGACGGCATGTTGGCCATGGTAGCTTAAAGGGTAATCGCGACTGGACGGAAACCAGGAGATACGTGGTTCAAATCCCGTCCATGGCGTTGAATTTTTCAGGTTGGCTCTTCTATATAAAACCTTGCTTATAAAGTACCTTAGGTGTATGTTTCACACTGAGTTGTTTTATAGATTCTGGTATTTTGTTGTACAAGATTAAGCGCATTACACTAGGATCTTTACGCCAAAGCTTATAGAAGTGATTATGTCAGGTATTAGAATGGTGCACGTTATTTCCTAAATGTAGAACATATGTGATAAGTTTATATACATATAATGAGAATACTGTCAAAATACGATTTTCTTTCAATAGCTACCTGCACGAATCATTATTATCTAAACAGAACATAAAGCTTTCTTGCGTATTGTAAAGACTCTTTCCATGCATATCCTCAAATTTCTAGTCCATAAAATAAATGTGCAAATCTAACCTCATAGTATATAATTGTTAGTTCTTTTTTCCCTAAAATGTTACTGAATTTCCCACATATATAATGAATGTGTTCAGATGATCACTGATGGTGTGTAAGAATTCATCATTGTCTGTACCAATGAAATTGTGCTCTGAAATTTGTGTGTCACTTGTGTTTCCTAAACTTAAGTGCATTAACTTAGCTTTAAACATATTAAAGTTAAGATTATTTTCTCTAAATTAACTAAAAAGTGAATCAATAGTTGTATCATGGATGAAATAAATTGATTTATTAATGAGCTATTTGCAGTTCTAGCTTCAGAGCTGCAACCTTTAATGTTTTTCTACTTGGAAATTCTCCACGCAAACAGAAGAAGCACTCAATGTGTTACGACCACCTCCTTTGTACAAACCTAGTGCAATTCCTTTTACACACTTTTATTTGCTAATTGTTGAGCCCATTCTCAGTAATAATAGCAATTCCTGGAGCCATTTCATTTAAGAACTGTTCACAGGTATTGAATATTTAGATGAATAGTGTTGCATTTAAGATTTACACTGTATGTGTTTTCGCCTTAAGGGTCTACTCTGCAGCCGGGATAGGGGATCAGATGGTAGAGGGAGTTTGTAGTTAGGTTAAAGAGACAACACAAGGTTCTATATAATGCCTAATGATTGGGTCTCAAGACAAGTCACTGCCGAAGTCTTGAAGAGACTTGACGTGGAATGATGTTGATAATTACCTACATTAGTATATCAAAGGCCCATCCGGTCTTACCTTGGAAATGTTGTTGTTTTGTTTCTTGTAATTTACGTCCTCCAACTTTAAGTCATATCGGACGATGAATGGAATAGGTGAAATGATGCTCAAACGAGCCCAGGGTCCATAGATCTTAGAGTTACCCGACATTCGTCTTTCAGGATAAGGGGAAACCGCGGAAAAACCTTATCCAGGTAACTCACCCTGACTGAGATTGCAACTCGGGACCTCTTGAACGTGAGGCAGACAAGCTACCACCACGCTACCGAGGCGGGCCCTTGGAGATGTGTTTGTATATAGCTGAGGATGCAAAGTGTAGATTAGCCACCACTAGTCGGCGGCATGATGAGCCTGGATTTAGGACCAGCATGAACTCCGGAGAAACTAGGCTTAATAAGTGACCTGCTGCATGTTCCCTGAATAAACTTCCAGCACAAAGTCCTCCCTTCGAGCCCTATCTTAACCACTCTTAAATAGTGGGTCCTGCCAAAATGTCAGCTAATAGCTAAATCAGCATTTCCCACGCTAACTAAACATTATTATCTGTCTCCCAAATATTGTGCTATCTTGTGCAATCACTGTTTACGTAATTAAGAACGTGTTGATTCCTGTAAACAGCCACTTGTGTATTGTTTACATTGATCAGCAGGACGCATCATTCACCAATCCAAAGTACCGTCCTGTCAGCCAACAAAATTGAGCTAAGTCATCGATCACACCGCCATGCTTAAACTCAAGGCACAACAATGAAATCTTAAATAACAATGATCAAAGTAATTTATGAGTCTTGCTCAGCCTATATACGTAACAATACTCTTAAAAAGTTTGTTTTATGCAAATTATTTTGACATATTCCTTTATATGGAACTGTTGAAACATTCAGTCACTGTTTTTTAGTTTCCCTTAACTAATGCAGATCTTATTGAATTGCACAACAGCTTTTTAAACTTGTATGACCCTCTCCTACTTAGATGTACTCCATCCCTTCCAAAGTCATGAGCATTACGATAGTCAAAATTCTGTTGATATGTAACAAGGTTTCGTTTTAGTAGTTTTCGACGTCGTTCTTACTGCTTACTCCATGTAGGTATATAGTCCAACTTTCACTAGCATGTAGTACAGCCTTGTGGCATTGAAAACATTTCCATTGTCAGGGCGACAGAGAAAAACGTTTAAATGTATGATGCACCGTCATAACCCAGTGTAACCATTTCGGTCGTGACCAGCAAAAAGACCGTTCTTGCACCCTTTACTAGAAAAAGGAGACTCTCCGTTTAAACAACCTTAAAATTGGAAATGTCATTTAGGTCCGGAAAACGTTCAATGGGTAAGCCCTAACTTGTGTTGGCTCTACGAGGTCACAGATCACTCGTTGAACACTGGCATGGTGGCCAATGACTTTACTAGTTAAAACAAAAGAGAAACTAAATAGTACCCAGAAGTTAGGTTGTTTAGGCATATCTGAAGCCTTCAGAAGCACACCTTCTTTTACTAGGTCTTACTCCGCTGTAGCTTACAGAATCATCCAGGCAGGAATGTGGAGAGAGGATCGTTGTAAAGCGGGCGAACCCTTCATCCTTAGATTCTGTATTACTAATGCATTCTGACTTCATGCAGATGGTAAGTACACAAGTACCACTTGGTTGGTAATTTAGCATCAGCCTAGGACGACGGCTTTTGCCCTTTAGGCAGAGATATCTGCTGTACTTGAAACGGCATATCTATGAATTGTAGGGAAATATATCCTTATAAACTCTGACAGTCAGGCTGCACTAAAAACCCTAAATTCCCATCTCTTTAAATCTACATTAGTAAGGGAATGCTATCAATATTTATTAAACCTCTCCACCCACAGTATAGTGGTTATCTGAACACACAGGTGTCGCAGGAAATGAAAAAACTGATTGCTTGGTAAAACAAGGGTCAGAAACTGCTTGTGGTATAATCATATTAAATGTGATTGGATCCCAAAAGGAATCCAAAATAAATGGAAGGCAGTACTCAAGCAAAGCTCTATAAATAATTAAGGAAGCCCAAAGAAAATTTGAGAATATACTTATTAACTTTAATAAGTCTTTAACTAGAAGATTCATAACCTCCATTACTGGACACGGAAGCTTCAGAAAACAATGAGACCTATTTGCACACTGTGTCAACAAGCCGAAGAAACACAATCTCCTAGAATGCGAAATCACAGAACAAGATACCAGATGCTTGGAGCCACTGCAAAACTAGAAACAGGTAGTAGATATAACTAACAATATAAACCATGATTACCAAGCATCGGATACCATACACCTTTAAAGGGATGTGAAGTTGACGAGTCTCATAGTATATATCTGCTGACGTCAGTCCCGGGGACAACACGCAGGGATAGTCCGGTTCGCCAAGCCTAGCTTTAGTTTCATTACAACTACTGCTCGCCACACAGGTAGATCTGTCTTCCAGGGAGTACAAGGTGCTTGACATTACTTTCATAAGTATTATTGGACAATCTCCATTTTATAAATCAAAAGTTTTGGATATTATCAACAGCCACTAAGCAGCTTGAAGAATGTATTTTCGAGTTGTCTAAAAGCAGTCGAGGAGGCGTCTGCAAAAATTAACAATACACGGAATGCACCATCTACCAAATGAGCAAAACATGAATTGTCCAGTATTCTACACAAAAATACTAGATTTTGTCTCGGACAAACACATGAAGACGATTTGTACTACTCATATGCACCATTAACGACATGTGACATTGAACGAACTTTCTCCCAACAGTATATTGTTTCAGTGTGAGGCGCAGGAAATTCACATTCGAAAATTTACGAATGTACACGTTTGTTCACTGTAATTCCCACATCGAAAGCAATGAGGAGGATGGCATATTGTAACGTAGGTTACACTTTGTATCTGTACCGGACTATACACACACAGTGCATCGGTATACTTGTTGACACAGACGTTTGTTGACGTCACGCTTGGCCTTGTTTAGTACCTGTTTGCGTACATTGATTGCTAAGGTGTACGTGATCCGATGTCTGTCGATTACTAAATTGGAAATGAGGAAGCGCACGAAAAGTATTTTAGGCTGGGATGTTTTATGGGAATCTTGATTCCACAATACTACTACTACTGCTGCTACTGCTACTACTACTATTACTACTGCTGATACTCCATGATGACCAGGGTAGTATCTGAAGTTTCTAATCTTCAGGCTTTCTGGACTCGAAATTGTCCTGTATCCGTCTGATTTTAATACTGTTATTGTCCAAAGCAGCAAATAAGAAGTTTCTACATCATCGTGATTTAAACGCGGCCAAAAAAGGTAAGTAGATGCCCAGTATGGGAAGAAGCAGTGATGATATGTCCTGTGATCATTTTCCTTAAAGCCCTCTCGTCTAGAGTTATTACAGCTTGGGTAAGGAAGGCATAAAGGGACGAAGCGCACTTCCGCCCGCCCATAGCACCATCTCTGCAGATGCCATAAACGCAGAGTAACTGCGCGAAGAAACCTATTTACTCAGCTACCCAGAAAACATTTTATGTCAGGCTTTATAACATGCAAATTTATATTGGCTCGACCGGAGACTAAATCGCTTCGCTTCACTTTTTTTCTCGACATTTAATCCTCCGCTCTGCAGGTGTTCTTAACTTAAAATCATGTAGCCCTTATCTTCTAAAACGTGCTTAATAACATGCATCAACTACAGCTGCAAGGTTTTAGTCAAATAAACTGAACACTTATGCCCGATATCACCAATAAATGTTAAAATCGACTTTAACAAATGTAACGTAACAATTGTCACAGCGCTGACAAAGCTGTTATATTTCTTGCATTACACCAACCTGTTTTCTGAAACTGTTAACAAACACATGTTAACGCCAAGGGACTTCTAAATATTACAGTAATAGAAGGCTATGGATGAGTCGTCTTATTTTCTGAACGTACTGCGATGCACTTTTGTTTTCTTTTTCGTCTGCACACAGCTAAAAAAATGGCGGGTAAACAAAATCGTAAACAAAAGCCGTGAGACAAATTTCTCATCGATGGAGAAAGAATTGTTAATTGTTAATTGGTAACGAAGTATAAGGATATCGTGGAAAATAAGAGAACGGATGCGCTGAATGTAAAAGAGAAAGATGTCACGGGGAAAATTGGAATCGAAGTTAATTCAAATGCATGTGTCACTACTACAAGCACGAAACAACTTCGTCAGTATTACGTAAATTTAAATGACGAGCGACTTGAACGTTTCAAGACGGGAGGTGGACAGTGTATTATCCACATAATTCAGTGAATTATAAAATCGCAAAGTTATTAATACTTGAAGCAAAGGCGAGATCGGCATATTCCTTTCGATGCATGTTCTAACTCAGTATTACGTAAATTTAAAACGAGGTGCGAAGAAGGACAAGTGACGAGTGACTTGAACGTTTCAAGACGGGAGGTGGACAATGTATTATCCACATAATTCAGTGAACTATAAAATCGCAAAGTTATTAATACTTGAAGCAAAGGCGAGATCGACATATTCCTTTCGATGCATGTTCTAACTCAGTATTTACGTAAATTTAAAACGAGGTGCCTAAGACAGAAGTGACAACTGACTTGAACGTTTCAAGACGGGAGGTGGACAATGCATTATCCACAGAATTCAGTGAATTATAAAATCGCAAAGTTATTAATACTTGAAGCAAAGGCGAGATCGACATATTCCTTTCGATGTATGTTCTAACTCAGTATTACGTAAATTTAAAACGAGGTGCCTAAGACAGAAGTGACGAGTGACTTGAACGTTTCAAGACGGGAGGTGGACAGTGCATTATCCACATAATTCAGTGAATTATAAAATCGCAAAGTTATCAATACTTGAAGCAAAGGCGAGATCGGCATATTCCTTTCGATGCATGTTCTAACTCAGTATTACGTAAATTTAAAACGAGGTGCGAAGGACAAGTAACGAGTGACTTGAACGTTTCAAGACGGGAGGTGGACAGTGCATTATCCACATAATTCAGTGAATTATAAAATCGCAAAGTTATCAATACTTGAAGCAAAGGCCAGATCGACATATTCCTTTCGATGTATGTTCTAACTCAGTATTACGTAAATTTAAAACGAGGAGCGAAGGACAAGTAACGAGTGACTTGAACGTTTCAAGACGGGAGGTGGACAGTGTATTATCCACATAATTCAATAAATTATAAAATCGCAAAGTTATCAATACTTGAAGCAAAGGCGAGATCGACATATTCCTTTCGATGTATGTTCTAACTCAGTATTACGTAAATTTAAAACGAGGTGCGAAGGACAAGTAACGAGTGACTTGAACGTTTCAAGACGGGAGGTGGACAGTGCATTATCCACATAATTCAGTGAATTATAAAATCGCAAAGTTATCAATACTTGAAGCAAAGGCCAGATCGACATATTCCTTTCGATGTATGTTCTAACTCAGTATTACGTAAATTTAAAACGAGGAGCGAAGAAGGACAAGTAACGAGAGACTTGAACGTTTCAAGACGGGAGGTGGACAGTGTATTATCCACATAATTCAATAAATTATAAAATCGCAAAGTTATCAATACTTGGAGCAAAGGCGAGATCGACATATTCCTTTCGATGTATGTTCTAACTCAGTATTACGTAAATTTAAAACGAGGAGCGAAGAAGGACAAGTAACGAGAGACTTGAACGTTTCAAGACGGGAGGTGGACAGTGTATTATCCACATAATTCAATAAATTATAAAATCGCAAAGTTATCAATACTTGAAGCAAAGGCGAGATCGACATATTCCTTTCGATGTATGTTCTAACTCAGTATTACGTAAATTTAAAACGAGGAGCGAAGAAGGACAAGTAACGAGAGACTTGAACGTTTCAAGACGGGAGGTGGACAGTGTATTATCCACATATGTCAGTGAATTATACAATCACAAAGTTATTAATACTTGAAGTAAAGGCGAGATCGGCATATTGCTTTCGATGCATGTTCTAACCTCTCTTGTACTTCTGCAGTAAACTTCATAGCAACTTGTTTCCACAGTAAAAAATTTTCTTCTAATAGCTCCTCAAAATAATTTCTCCTCATAGGGCGTACTCTATTACGAATGCCATTTAGACAGTCTTAAATATAGCAAATCGACATCAACATCTGCGTTCACGCCCGCCATCTTGACTATTTACAATTGTTAAGGACTTTACAACAGAAATATAGCTTGTTAGTTTAACAAAAGATTTAACACAAGTGTTAGGCTACCACTTGGTAAAATATCAGTCCGTTTACACTCACTAATAAATTCCCGTTAAATGTAAGTAATGAAAAGGAAGTAGAAGTCAGTGTGGTACAGAGGTTGCCAAGCAGATTCTATGGAAGCATTTACTTTCTAACTTAAAGTTGGGTGTCTGTGAGAAGCTTGGAAAATATCCGTGATGCTAATGTCTTTGCTTTGATGATTCTCTTGTTTCTTTCTCTTTGATTTTATTATTCAATGTTTATTTGTTTTATTTTTGTGTAGCGGTTGCGGAGTCTTTGTGAAGTACGCGTGGGGCTGAGGGTGAGGACCAACTGCTCGATCAATAACATTATCGATTTTCCAATACCCAGTTCTCAGTTCTCTTGCGGTAGGTAGTAGTTATGGCACAGGTGAGAGAGAGAGAGAGACCAGCTAAGTTGCGGAAACACAATAGTATTGTCGTATACAACGGTTCTGTACGACTGTGCTTGGTCTGCTGCTACTATCTTGCGTTTTATTTAAACGAACAACAAAGTTGCAAGTTTGTTTAGTTAAATGTACATAGTGCGATTCGTAGAGCACCTGAGTGTTTTGCGAGACGTACGGGGTTCTATTCCCCGCCAGATTAAACATAATGTCCTTTAACCTAGAAGATTTCTCAGTATATCCGTGTTTGGTGTTTGTAGACCAGGTTGCCGGGAATTATTATGTTTATTTAATAATAATAATAATAATAATAATAATAATAATAATAATAATAATAATAATAATAATAATAATAATAATAATAATAATAATAATAATAATAATAATAATAATAATAATAATAATAATAATAATAATAATAATAATAATAATAATAATAATAATAATAATAATAATAATAATAATAATAATAATAATAATAATAATAATAATAATAATAATAATAATAATAATAATAATAATAATAATAATAATAATAATAATAATAATAATAATAATAATAATAATAATAATAATAATAATAATAATAATAATAATAATAATAATAATAATAATAATAATAATAATAATAATAATAATAATAATAATAATAATAATAATAATAATAATAATAATAATAATAATAATAATAATAATAATAATAATAATAATAATAATAATAATAATAATAATAATTTTGGGGTGAACTAGCAGATGCATTTGAAACAATAACGGGGGTACGACAGGGGGATGGACTCTCGCCGTTGTTGTTTAACTGTGCGCTTGAGAAAGTAGTGAGAGAGTGGAACAAAAATATAAAAAGTGGAATAAGACTGGGATGCAAAGAGGGAAATTTTGAAATCAATTATATTGCTTTTGTGGACGATATGGCTTTGTTTGGTGAAACAATGGAGAAACAAACAGATAAGATAGAACTTCACATCTCTTTCGAAAAAACCAAAATGATGACAAACTGCAAGCAACTACGTAAATCCATCAAAGTCTGCGGACAAACGATTGAACAGTTCAAATATCTTGGAGAATGGATTAGCTGGAATACTAAGGAAAATAAAACAATGGACTCCAGAAAAAGTAAACTTGAACTAGCTTTGTAACTAACAAAAGATTACAAGAAATCACTATCATGGGGATCCAAAATTAAACATTATAAAACAGTAATTAAACCAGAAGTACTGTACACATCAGAAACACTCAACATGAATGTCAAGGGTCAGATAGAGAAGCTCAAATTAAAAGAAAATATTAAGAAAGATCATAGGACCAAAATCTCAAGATAAGATAATATATATTAAGAATGGAACTCTTTACAGGAAAATTTAAAAACTCTCAGATACTATACGAAAAAGGAGGATAAATTTTTATGGCCATCTTCTCAGAATGAACTCTAGCAGATTAACTAAACAAATCGTTCATTTCTTCCGAAACCGTAAAACAAAACCTAACTGCTTTAAACAAACTGAAAAAGAATTAGCAGAATTAAAAGTCACAGAAAATTCATTACTTAACGGGACAGTGAAATTAATAACTAAAAACGAAAATATAAGGTTCAAAGATAAATTTACATTAAAATCCAAACCCATTATCTCGGCAGAAGAAAGGGGAGAATGAAGAAATACTGGGAACTAAGAAAAGGACAACGTACCCCAAAGAGGGCGATTACAGGATTATCTAGAATCGCCAATGCAGATAGGCTAGGTAATTATTAAATAAAGTAATAGCTAACTGGAAGTAATTTCTCTGTAGAAATGGGCGCGGATAACTGAATTGTATGTCAAATAGATAGCATTGATCTATTAAGTAAAAATACTCACTTTATCAAAACGTAATTTATTTTCTAAGCATAAATTAAGTAATGCAGTGGAGTAGGCTGACCTACTGACCCATGAGTTTTTTTGCGGGTTTCCCTAGTCGTCAGGTGAATGCTGGGTGGGTTAGTTACATCCACCGAATTTGTTTACCCTCGTGTCAGCGCCTGTCTCGGTGTTGCATGGCAAGATGATATGCTGATGGTTCGGTAGGACGGTTTTCGGTCTCCTGGCCGACCTGGTGGGCTATTTCCGGACCACGGCGAGTGGGATGCCGGTTGTTCTGGCCTGCCGGGGAGTTTCCAAGTGCTAAATAGTAGGGACCCTAGCCTTTGCACAGTCATGACTCCTTGGTTCGCCGCGGTGCCGAATCTCCTCCGCAGTAATCCTAAAGCTAATATAGTAAAGTAAATCACGTGATAAGAGTGGTTCCGCTTTACTGCTGAGAACAGCTTTAACATGTCACTCCAAAGATGTGTGATGGGAACGTTACACTGGATAATTCAGAAAAATCCTGGAAGTGTGACATTACATTGATTTCCTGAGAAAGGAACGCTGGAAGCTAATCACATCTGGCCATAGCATCACCCGATTTGAGCTCCCTTACACTGGTAATTGCAGTGGGGCAGCCAATCTTCCGTTACCCCTAGACGCCCTCCTTTCCGCCTTCGTTGCGATGTTAGTCTATTATAAAATAGACTAGATATAATAGTCATTTGAATACACTTTGTTTATTTGCTCGTAAAATGTTCGAAATGGCTCGGTGACAGTAGAGCGCTATTGTTGGCATTACTTGTAACAGACAGAAGCATGCATATGTATGTGAAGGCGTTGCAGCTTAAAAGGAAATAAAGAAAATGTAAGCGTAATATTTTGAGCTTGTGCCTAGGCGATATATCTCGCAGCTCGCTTCCCCCTTGCATTATGGACCAAGTACGCTTATTACAATCTCAGAAATGGATGGCAGGGGTGAGATAACGACATCGGCCATTACAACTCAAAACAAACTTTTTCACTTTAATTACACCTTACCTTGACAGTTTGCTGGAAGCCAACACCTTGAAGGGCACATAACATGTAGACGTCTATGTGCACTGGTTCATTTTTTTCTTTTAAGGTTTGGTATTATTGTTTCGTAAATACTCGACAAATGACACGTAATTAAGATTCACAGGAAGAAACTTTTAACCAAGACTTTCTCCTCTTTTAATATAATGTTGACACTAAATTATTTAGACACCAAATATTGTGTGCAGATATCGGTTTTTCGGTGCAAACAAATGCGGAACACGGATTGGGTTTTCGCAGACAAAGCTGTTCACTTTCTTTTCGAGTCTCAGTTCACTGAGCGATTCACATATTAGGTAACTTAGGGGACACCTGTCACATTGACCGGGAGGAAAGGATGAGACGAAGGGCCCGCAGGGTACGTATGGGCTACAGGTTCAGATTAACTAAAACGCATATCTTTATTGAATCTCGTGCTTTTCAGATCCATTTTGATTCCTTTCAAGTTTAAGAAAAACTGTTGTTATTTTCTGTGAAATATTCATCGGCGTGTAGGGAAAATCAGCTATTGTTGACAGATTGACAGATTCTCTTGGGAGATGTCCATTAACAGAATTTCTTTTTCACAGAACTAATAGTCTGTAAGCATGCTAGGGTCGGTTGTGTTTTGTTTCTGGCACATTCTCTCCATACAGCTGTTTGTTTGTAACGCCACTGCCTCTGTTCCACTTGGCATTTATCCTCCGTTTATTTGGAACTTACACCCCCATGAAATTGGCACTAATACAGAGGGTTCCTTTTTATGCTTGTATGATGTACGGGCTGTTGGATCATTAGTGTATTTTCATAACTCCATCTTGACAGGAAGAGAAGAATGTAACTCTCTTGAATCCAAGTACGACGTCAAGCCTTTCACATTGAAAAATTCAGTTATCTTCTTGTGTTTCATTCTCTCATTGAAACACAACTTACTGAAATTACTGCTACTGAAAAAATATCGTTTGGCAGTCTATGAAAATCAATAAGGTGAAACAGAAATAAGTGACGGCTATATCTAGATACGTAATTGTCAAAATAACTATAAATAAACATAGAAAATACTAGAGAAATGAATGTAAAGAGCTGTCCGAATCATGAAAACTAAGAGATCATATATTGAATATACGCTTCACCATACGTTAAAGTTAACTAGTTTCAGCTCTTTGTTCTGTGTTCTTTATTGTCTGTTTACCTCTCACATTGGAATATTTTAAACAAAATATGAAATATATACTACCCAACAAAATATTGAGGTGTATTGACCTTGAGTGACTAGCGCTGCCATCGTGTTCTTATCTGGTGAGAAGAAGAGACGAAACACAAATAGATCACTTGGAAGCTGTGTGTCTGATATGAAAGGTCCGCACGGGTGCATAATAATAATTACCCACGTAATTTTTAATGTAATATTTTTCAAGCACCAAACATGGGATTCAACAGCTCCATCTTCAGCAATTTTCGTTACGGAAAAAAGAGAGAAAACCAACGAAATGAATTACTACACTTTTGTTATTAAAGGACTATTGCAACTATAGGAAGTGCACGGTAATACAACTTATGTTCTAGTGTGATCAATCTGTACAACGGGGATAACTTCTTTACGCAACTGACAAAGGCGTAATATCAAATATATCATCAGTAGGCTGTCTCACTGTCATTGTCATTATTATCATATACGAATCATCAACTTCAAGCTTCTTGTTTCAGTAATCTATTACTTTTCTCAATAATTATCAATTCTTTTAGTCCTCTGGTTAAAAAAACTATGGCATTAAGGAAAACCTTTTCGTACTATTTAATCATTTCTGAAATTATAGTTAGTATATAGTAAAGCAACTATTTCTGGAATCTCGGTCAGGGTGAGTTACCTGGGGTTTTCCAGAGTTTCCGTTAACCTGAAAGACGAATGTCAAGTAACTCTATGCTCTGTGGACCCTGGGCTCATTTGAGCACCATTTCACCCATTTCATTCATCGTCCGATATGACAACGTTGGAGGACGTAAAATTTCAAAAAAAATGGAGACATGTTGGAGTGCAATATCTACAAAAATACTAGACAATTGTATCTGCAGAATGCCAGGAGTTTGTGTGGCGGTAGGACAAAGATAGTGTAATGTACTTAATATTAATTTGGTTGGTCTTTTTAATATTTACGACGTGTTTGTAGATTAAAATAAAGTATTTACTGTTTCTCATAGGTGATCGAGAACCTTTTAATGGTAGTGGGTTCGTAGAGTTAAAAGGCCGAGTGTTCAATTCTCACGTAATAACATTACGTCACATATACAACACAATCTACCAAGGTCAATTACAACACAAACAGCGTTTTGATTACATCTGTTTACAACACTCCTGTTACTTCTCTCTGTTTACTGCTTACGACTGACTTTTGGCGAGTCGTTGCCCTCTTAAATACCTCATTGATAAATTCCAGACTGTTCCAGAACAATAAAGAAACCGAATATTCTATCACCTTCCAGAAGCGTAACTTAACCTATGTCGGCAAGTCCTTTATCTCAGCTATCTTTGCCGTGCTATCGTAGATAACGACTTCGCGACAATCAACGTATATCTTTACCAAATGTTATTAATTATGACCGTTAGTTTCATTTAACAGCGTAAATCATACAGGTAGTTTTAAGTACAGATAGTATGTGTCTACATATGTATGCAAAATCTTTCATAAATATTGATGTTATTGAGAAGAAAGCAAACAATTTGGGGGAGCGTGTTTTGAGTTGTGATGTCACGTAAAGCGCACAGTCCTATTGGACAAAACCGTTCATGCTAACACAATGTTTTATAACTGAAGTGGAGCCGGAACAGTCTGTCAACAATGTTAAAATGAGTGTTTTCTGGTGCGCTTAGCTCAACAACCACTGAACGCATCAATTTGAAACTTTTACTTGTTATTTTACAACACTTTCACAATTCATTAAACATAATACATCTTACTTTGGAGTTTTAATAAACGAATTGTGATATTTTAAATGAATGTCTTCAATTTACTTCTAAAAAGTATTCAAGATTTACCTTTTTTAAATTCAAATTTTCACGTATCTTTCTACAAATACATACCTTTAAAACAGTTTAAGTATTGCTTTAATTACAGAAAAAAAGTGTAGACTTGTAACTGCAGTAGTTTTATAGATGAGCACACCCAAAGTTTAAAAAAATAAAACAGGGAAAACCAGTGTTAAAATTTTGCTATGTTGGAACTACACCTCAGAATTTCCCCAGATTCATATTGTGCATCTTTTTCATCATCAGCATCCCCCCTCTTTGGTTTTTCACTCCTTTTCTTCTTCCTAGACTCTATGGTCACTTGTTCAATGGTATTATTAATTATTTTGTTAAATTTGGCGGTGGGGGGAGCTGCTAAATCGAGAACAGCAGTCAATGTCTTACCTGCCTCAATTCCCTTGCCAAAGATTCTCAAGTCATAAGCAAACCTTACATTTACTTCTGCATCACTTTCAATAGTTCTGGATGTTTCAAATGTATATTATTTATTACACTTTTGGCAACTGAGTGATAATGTAACTAATAATCCATTTAGTTTCTTGGTGTCCTCTGATATGACAACAATTTTCATTTTTACAAAATTTACACTGTAAACACTTTCTTTATCTATTAACTGAAAACTTGTTGATCTAATATCATTATTTACTTTAGTTAAATTGTCATTACTGCCAGTAGACAATGAAGAAACCAATTGTTTCCTTGAAGAACCAATTTTCACTTCACATTCATCGCCAATGATTGAGGTTAGGTTTGACGAAGTCATGTGTCACTACACTTTTTCCATGTTAGGGGTTGTAACTCTTTTACTATGTAATCAGGATTACTTAAACTGTTTGTACTGGTTCCTATGCCAATTTCTTACACCAAAATTTCTTCTTCCCATCTTGAAATCAGCACTAGTAATTCAAAACATTCATACTAAACAATGCATGGAACAATTAACATGAGCTGCACAGATTAATATTAATAGAAAAAACAAGAACTTCGTTTAATAATAAGGATGTGCTCTGGGTTATAGCTTCAATAAGGTTACAACCAAGGAGAGAACACAGTTACAAATGGCTAACAGGGGGCGTGGCACATTGTGCAGCCTTTTCAAAATGAGTCTATTTAGGACTTTTAAAACTATGGGACAGGAAAATAAATTTCGTTATTCTCTTCTACAAACATCAGGGAAGATTATTTTGGCAATAACTTATTTTGTGAAATTCCACCCCAAAATGCCGTTGCGGCTCCCACGAACATCAGACGTCGTCTCTTACGATGTGAAATGTTTACTGAGGTCAGAAATCTTTGCATGGTGTACATTGTTGGTGAAGTGCTGTGGATAAGCCAGATTCGCCATCCAGCACAGCTACAGCCCCTTTTCAAGTTATCATAATTAACCACCAGAGTAAATAAATTACAAGAACATAATTGAAACACTTTGTTCATTATCTACGTTATGTTTGTTTGCAATCCACGGCAAGTCTGCATGTTCAGGGACACGTAAACACTTATGTCAGTGGCAGTGGATTGGGTGGAATTAGAAGCGATTGAGGGTTTCAGCATTTCGATCATTGAACTACATCGAACTCCCCTTAATGCACTCGCATTTGGGAGGTCCGCGGTTCAAATACCGGCACGGTTGTCCTTCGTGACTGCGATTAATGGCAAATGCCGGGGAGGTACCCTAAACTTTGGCCCGGACAGTTTCCTTTTCCAAATTTTGCTCCATTTCATGAATCATCAAGGACTACCAGCGAAGTTTTAATGCTTGAATATTTCAAGTTCTTCTCGGGAAGCAAGTCCGCTGAAAAGACGATTAGAAAATGACGTTTCGAGAGCGCACATCTCTCCCATCATCAGGATATTTATTAAATGTTATAACCACAAATTTATAACTGGATATAACACAAATATAAACAAAAACAAAACAGTTATCAATATTCGTATTACTTAACAAAAGTCTGTTTTCAGTAAATTAAATGCCAGGTCAGGAGATGGCGTGAGTATAGAAAATTAGTTGTGTCAGAGAAACGTAACTACTTGACTTGATTATCAAGCTGTATAGATCTGTGCTTCTTAGCCGACGGATTTCCATTTTAAGATCAGTTTCCAAGAGGAGCTGAACTGAAATTCAGCATCATGACTAAGCATACTCCTCTCGGAGGATATGGCCAAAGCCTCCTTAACTCTCCGCTCCCAGTATCTGTTGCATTTTATCAAGATGGTCGTCTCCCGAAAGTTGGCTCTATGGTCGTTAACAAAGCAATGCTCTGCCAGTCCAGAAGTCCAGACTCCTCAGATTGCATAAACGAATGCTCCGTTCATGTTCGTTTATTCTTGTCTATATGTACGAAGGTTGTTCAATAAAGAATGATCGCATTTTTTTTGGCAATGTACCTTTACTCATTCTCATAATTTTGATGGTCCTTCTCAAAATAGTTTCCCCTGAATGAGATGCACTTGTCCCAGCGTTTCTGCCAGTCTTCAAAGACATGCTAGAAACCATTTTTTGAGAGATCCTTCAAAATCGCCTCCACAGCCTTCACCACTGCTTCTGATGATGGATAATGCCTTTCAAGAAGGTGTTTCTTGAAGTTAGGGAATAGAAAAAAGTCACATGGGGCTAAATCTGGGCTATAGGGAGGGTGAGGGATGCACTTCATGTTGATTTTTGCAAGATATTCAGCAACAACATTGGCAATATGCGGCCGCGCATTATCGTGGTGCAGCATCCAGCCTGTTTCAGGGAAATGTGGTCTTTTGCGTCTGATATGGACTTGCAATGTTTTCAGGATATCCCTGTAGTATTGTCCAGTTACTGATGTGTGTGCAGGTACAACATGCTGATAAACCATTCCATGAATATCAAAGTATGAGATGACCATAACTTTCCCAGCAGAAGCAACCACTTTTGCTTTTTTGTGGGTTGGTGATGAAGGAGATTTCCACACTGAGCTTTGCTGTTTGCTCTCAGGATCAAAACGATGTAGCCAAGTTTCATCAGCAGTGATTACGTTTGAAAGAAACTCCGGATCTTCCTCAAACATCAACTTTAACTGCACGTTACATCCATTGCAGCGGTAGGCGATACTGAACATGTCTTAACTTGCCTGGTTCTCACAGGCAGGAACCAGGAGTACCAACAATGAAACTACTACGGCGTTATTGTTTCACATTAGGCTATCAGAATATAATAAGATTGAATTTTAGTGCGAAAAATTATAACTTTAAAAAATTATGATCATTCTTTATTGAACAGCCCTTGTATATGTCTACTACAACAAAAACAGATGTTCATTGTGAAATAAGTGTTCATTGACTTAACATTTCGTATTTTCTTCATGGTATACTTGTATGGCTGCATAATTAGCTTTGTAGTGCATTGCATTACAGTATATAGTTTTGTAAAAACAGTTATAGTATCTACCCACCAGGCGACATTACGCACCTTTATAATACGCGGGCAGACCAACCTCTCAAATAGTATATTTACCTGCCGGTAGAGCAAGACCTCAAAGCTGCTGTCAGCACAATAAGTACGATCGGAAGCCGCTAGGGAAATCGATTTAAACTCGATCCATCAGCGATTCTATTGATGACGTCAAATTGTGCGCGGTAAAATTAAAGATAAAGATGAACACCGTGTATTGTGTATAATACAAATACATAGGCTATTACAATGCATATAGGTTTTCAGGTGAAAGTGTGCCGATAGTCATTTCTAAACTTCTCTGGTCCCAGTTGATACAGATAAACGTGGTTCGACTGTCTTGGTAACTTATAATAACCCAAGCATTTGCATGTCGTCCTTTGGAAAATAGTAAAAATAAACGCATCATCAGGGAGTACAATTCCAGCGTGAATCGAACCTCGGACCTTCCCAACGTGGACCTCAGATGTCATAGAGCTTGGTTTCACTAGCATTATGTTGACGTTATTCGTACTTTTCCACTAAAATATTTAATGGAATCTGCCTAAAGTTACAAGCGATACACGTGTCTAAAAATAAGATAATTTGAGTACAAGTGAAGGACAGCGTTATCGGCACAACAGTTTGGGGGAATATAAGGTAGTGTGCGGCACGCGAAAACAACTCAAAGGTAATCAATACCTGCTACATATTCTACTTTTCTTGAAGCTTTTAACAAAGAATAGAAGTGCTAGCAGTGAAAACAGAAATCTCGTTTCGGTGGCTTCCATTACGACACACGTACACGACCCGTCAAACGTTTTCGATGATCTCTGAAAAATATATATATTTTATTTTAAAGTACAAACACGTCTTAAAAATTAAAAAATACCAACAAAAATAATGGGGAAGAAAGAAAGAATGAGATACAAAAGGAGGGAAAGAAAGAAAGAAAGAAAGAAAGAAAGAAAGAAAGAAAGAAAGAAAGAAAGAAAGAAAGAAAGAAAGAAAGAAAGAAAGAAAGAAAGAAAGAAAGAAAGAAAGAAAGAAAGAAAGAAGGAAGGAAAGGGAGAAAGAAAAGTGTAGTGATAATTATCAATGTTTATAATATATTCATGCATCTAGTATGAACTATAAATATGGTTTATTTATACACGTGGGTGGTCTGAAAACTTCCTAGCTCAACATGAAGATGGCAGCACTCGTAAATAAAAGCATTTCGTTGTTCATCTGTTGACAGTTACTCACCAAAATTTCAGGCATTTTGGACGCTCAGTTGTTATATAACAGTCGCTTGACTGAGTTGATGTGATCCTTTTTATGAAAATGGGCAAAATCGAGTATCGAGTTGTCATTAAATATTTGTTTTTGAAAGGCAATACGCCTACGCAAATCAAAGATGAGTTGGATTATGTGTATGGGGACTCTACACCATTATTTCCCACTGTGAAATTTTGAGCAGCTGAATTTAATCGTGGCCGTAAGAGCTTGGGAGACGATGAACGTTCGGGACGTCCAAAACTGCAACTACCGACGAAAACATCGCCAAAGTTCACCAAATTGTGCTAGACGACCACCGAATTTAAGTGAGAGAGATAGGAGAGACTATGAACATGTCAAAAGAACGTGTTTGTCACATATAAAATCAACATTTAGCGATGAGAAATCTGTCCGCGCGTTGAGTGCCGCGTTTGCTCACGTTAGACCAAAAACGTGTTCCACCAGCTTATTTCCGTCATGGACTGTTACAATGGAATGTTAGAACACGTTAAACAGCCATAAACAAATAACCAAAGAATAGTAGTGCGTAGGCTTTCACGGCCGGAGTCATTTGGTAGATAATGATTATCCGAGCTTGTAGGCCGTGGTCTATTGGAAAATAGTCTTCTAGACGTTTCGTTCGAAACTCTGTCGAACATCTTCAGTGGCGTGGCCGTAACACTCTCGTTGTACTTTCGGCTACGAGTGATCAGCCGAAATGGTATTTAATACCATTAAACACCATTCACTTCTACATAAGTGCTAATTGATTCTTATAAGAATTTTGTTTTTTTCCTGAACTTCTGCCAGTCTTACCTGTTACCACTACAGTGTATCATCCTCCTGCATCCTGTATTATTTTTTTAAAAAAATTATATATAAGATAAATAGATATGGTCCCAATTTTGACCCCTGAGGCACTCCATGTGTTACACGTTTGAATGCTGATTTAACTTTTTTCAAATGTCCTCCTGTATTGTGTATTATTTCTACATACTGCACCCTATTTTGCAGGTACGAGCTTAACCATTTTAATGGTATGTCTCTTATCCCATAGTTTTCTAATTTCGCCAATAAATGTTTATTATTAACACAGTCGAATGCTTTTGATAGATCAAGAAAAGTCGCTATAACTAACACCTTTCTATCTAATGCTAGAACAATTATATCATTTTCCTTACTAACTGCATGTATTGTTGCTTTCTTTTTCTGAAAGCCAAACTGATTTTGTGATATAATATTAAATTTACTACAGAAGCCCTGGAGCTGTTCTAGGAAACGTCCTTCGATAATCTTTGAAAATCCTGTGTGCCTATATTGATTGCTAAGGCGTACGGGATCCAAGTTTGATTATTACAATTGAATAAAGTATAAAATTATTTTTTCTTCAAATTAAAAAAAAACGCGTGTAAGTTGCGTGATATAATGTGTGGGGTCTGGTCCTTGTGGCCCTTAATGACAGTCCGCCCCCGCTTAAGTGTAATGTCTGCACTGACAGAGCATAGAATGTACATAGAAGGGAACTGAACACATTTATTGAGGTCAAGATGCAAAGTATAGTAAAGTACGGTAGAGCAACATGCAAATATGTTGCACGGTTTGTAATCAATACACAAAGTCACGAAATAATCCACCGCAGTACCACGGTGTCCCTTCACTTGTTATTTAATGTAGTACTGTCTCTGCTAAAATGTCAGTTATAAGTACCACAGAATTAGGAATCTAATTTCACTTTGTATCCTTCGTTTTGTTAAACTCAAAGTTGACTAGTAATATGCAGCAATTTGTGTGGGTCTCTAACAGAGAGACAAGCTTTTCTGTCATAATGTATATCGTCAAACCTAAGAAACAATACTGGCAGCCCATAAGATTCTTATTGCTTGACCGCCTCGGTAGCGCTCAAGAGGACCCGAGTTCGAATCTCGGCCAGGGTGAGTTACCTGGATAAGGTTTTTTTTCGGAGTTTTCTCTTTTTCCCTGAAAGAACGAATGTCGGATAACTGTAAGCTCTACGGAACCTAGACTCATTTGAGCATCATTTCACCCATTTCATTCATCGTCTGATATGACAGCGTTGGAGGACGCAAATTAAAAAAAAAAACGCTTAATACTTTGCCGAAAGAATTTTATAGAACTTAATCTGAAAAAAGAAAAGAAAAAACACTAGGAGACGTAAATTCAATGCATTACGTTGCCGAATCCAGAGGAAGACAGCTTCGAGAGTTGTGATGTATTTCAGCCGGGAGTGAGGCCTGCAGTGCGTGTGACGTCAGGCAAGAGCCGTCTAGTACCATAATTGGCGCTGTGAGTACAGAATCTGAGGGTTCAGTCAGGTGTAGCGCACTCGATGACAACAATGTAGCTGTCACGTACCAAATGGAGCTGTTAAATTTACAATGTGACGATTTATTGAAGGACAAATATACACACAACAAAGACTTGGCTGATGTTTACAAGAATGTCCCCCAAACCAGATTTCCGAGGTTGTATTCACTTGTCGCACGGACATTGTGTATGTTTGGCTCGACATATGTTATGAAATTAGCTAAGTCCAAACCCCGAAGTACCCTGTCCTATCACAATCTAACATACAGCCTTCGATTACAAATTTCCCAGACATTACGCCCTGACATTGATAAACTAGTTAAAGAGAAACGAAACAGAAAATGTCGGAAAATGTCCACGTAATTTTGTTCTGAATGGGTCTCCTCTAATTTGCAGAGAAAATTACTTTATGTTTTATTTTATTTACTTTATAACATGTCTGACCTTCAGATAAACTACGAGTTGAAGTTTTATATATTTTCTCACAGCACAGAGCCAAAATGTAATTGTTTATAAACTGTGAACAATTGTGTAATTAAAGCAGTCAGCATTAATATTACAACACTCAAGATGTAAGTTGTACATGTTATTAATACCCGATACGTTTCCTGTCTTTCCTACGCTGACGGAACACCAACACATCAAACTGTTTCATTCCTCTTGGGCAGCAGAAATCAGCGTGGTGACGTCACACGCTAACCTGCCTTTGGTTCGGGGACATATTTGGCGGTTACAGCTGACGGAACTGCCGTCACACCTCCACTTCCCCTGGGCTAAGCGCGCGCACACACACACACACACACACACACACACACACACCTCTGTAGCGTAGGTAGTAGCGTGTCTCCTTCGCGTTCAACGAGTCCGGGTCAGAATGAGTTATTTCAATAAGGTCTTTTCCGGGGTTTTCCCTTATCCTGAAGGACCAACATCGGGTAACTCTAAGCCCTACTCTGGGCTCATTTGAGCATCATTTGACCCATTTCATTCATCGTCCGATATGAGAACTTTGGACAACGTAAATTAAAAAAACAAAAACAAAAACGCTGACCTCTTCCTTTGAAGCAAGATGTTAGTTCAGTGATTTTTTGGCCTCTAGATTTAACTGCTCGCCTCTCACCAAGGCTTATACCTATTCGGGGGGATCGTATGTGCGATTTGTATTGGACAGTGGCATCCGAGGGGTTTTCTCCGCGTTCTGCGATTTCCGCACCGTTCATATCACCAACTGTTCCATCGCCATCTTTCTTCTTCTATTTCGCCTTCATTTCACATCATCTCCTTCCCCAATTCGGACTAATCTCCCCTCCTGGCTACTCTCTCTCTCTCTCTCTTTGTCACTATCCCTCTCACTCTGACTCTGATTCAGATTTTATCTGCTCCTCATCTGACATCTGACCTCAGGCGCCCGCTTGGAGGAGATTTTGTTGGCTGTTTATCTGAGCCTTGAAGACAGGCTTACGTACATACAGATACATTTACAAATAACAACTGTCATTGTACAGGTGTAAGTGTTCATTTTCTGTGATGCCACTTAGGAATAGAACTAAGGACCGCCATTTACCTTGCAATTTGATTAGCTACGTTTATTTGCATAAACGTTTTATTTTATTTTATTTTACTTTTTATTTAATTTGCTACGTTAATTTGAATTGAAATTCCCATCCCTTGTACACCAACAACTGTAATAATAATAATAATAATAATAATAATAATAATAATAATAATAATAATAATAATAATAATAATAATAATAATAATAATAATAATAATAATAATAATAATAATAATAATAATAATAATAATAATAATAATAATAATAATAATAATAATAATAATAATAATAATAATAATAATAATAATAATAATAATAATAATAATAATAATAATAATAATAATAATAATAATAATAATAATAATAATAATAATAATAATAATAATAATAATAATAATAATAATAATAATAATAATAATAATAATAATAATAATAATAATAATAATAATAATAATAATAATAATAATAATAATAATAATAATAATAATAATAATAATAATAATAATAATAATAATAATAATAATAATAATAATAATAATAATAATAATAATAATAATAATAATAATAATAATAATAATAATAATAATAATAATAATAATAATAATAATAATAATAATAATAATAATAATAATAATAATAATAATAATAATAATAATAATAATAATAATAATAATAATAATAATAATAATAATAATAATAATAATAATAATAATAATAATAATAATAATAATAATAATAATAATAATAATAATAATAATAATAATAATAATAATAATAATAATAATAATAATAATAATAATAATAATAATAATAATAATAATAATAATAATAATAATAATAATAATAATAATAATAATAATAATAATAATAATAATAATAATAATAATAATAATAAATACGCAGGATTTAGGACAGGCATTACAAATCGTTTCCAGATCAAATCCTGAAGCTTAAGGTAATCTTTAGACACGAAAGGAACTTCATGGACTTAAAGAAGGCTTCTAATTCGGTTGATGAGGAATTGCTGTTTGAAGTATTGCGAGAACAAGGACTGGACTGTAAAACTCTTGCATTTATTAGACAGACAGTAACAGATACAAACGCTAAAATTAAATTGATGGGGAACATTTCTGAGTCTTTCGAAGTTTAAACGTGAGTAAGACAAGCAGATGGCCTTCCTCCACTATTTTTTTAGTTGTGCTCTTGAAAAAGTAATACAAAATGGCGTTAACAGAAAAAAATTCTCAAAATTAATCAAGCAATCATATTAGGGAGAGGAAAACCAAAGATTGCACACCTAGCTAATGGAGATGATCTTCCAATCTTAACTCGTGACATTATAACCGCTCGAAAACAGATTGAGTTACTAAAAGAAATTGCAGAGAATGTTGGTCTTCAGATGTCTTTTGAAAAAATGAATTAATTTCGTGCAATATACAAGCACCAAAATATATGGAAACCAAATATGGAAAAATTAAATGAGTTTCAAAATTTAAATATCTTTAGGAAACAATTGAGTAAAATGGAATGGAAACTAGAGCAAACAAAAGCAGGTACCAAAAATGGAATAGCATATCGGCTTACTCAAAACATATATAATAAAATGCATGTCTATGTGTACAAAATTAAGACACTATAACACTATAATTAAATCAGAGCGTCTCTATGGAGCAGAAATATAAATGTTGTAAAGGAAAGCAGATATCGAAAGTATAGAAAATGAAAAACGTAAAATTGTTAGAAATATTTTAGATCCACAAGTCGTAGGTAAATAATGCAGACTTAGAAGTAAAATGGAAATAAAGAAAAAGATACAGACATCCTTAGTGATACTACGAAACGAAGGTTAACATTTTAAGGACATATTCAACGATTAATTCCAATTAGGCTGACAAAACAATTATGCAATTTTATGAAAATATACGTAAATCACAAGTGAAATGGATTGATGACGTAAAAATGATTTAAAGTTGGTAAGAATCACTGAAGACGATATCCTAGACAGGGATGTGTTAGAGTGAAGGTGCATAAGTAGCGAGTTGACTTCAATATCGTGGACAGACGAGAGAAAAATAGCCCATAGCCAAAGTATGAGACAACTTTGGGTTCGTAACACGTTTCTAAGTACCATGAGCCCATTCGCAAAAAAGTTGTAGTTTCCAGCAAAAATGATTAAATGGGAATATTGAGAAACCCCACATGCCTCCCCCCTTTTTTTAACAAAATGGAGTTATGGAGTTATCTATGACATTGTACTTTAAACATATAGGCCGATCATAGTGCTCTGGCATTTTCTATGTTGTTATGCAGCCATTGTGTCACCGAAACATTCCAACATTGCACACATTCCAACTTGCTGAACCATTTGTAATTCCACGAAACCGTATAAATCAGGCTTATCAAGATAACGTGTCTGTAAGTGACAAGAAAATGCAACCTAAGACGATTTGTGTCGCTCTTAACAAAAGATGAAATCATTCAGAGCTGCTACAATGACATACAATTGTGTACAATATAATGGCAAAGAGTTCTCTTTGGCACAGTTTGTTTCATTTTGTCCTTGTCAGCAATAAAGTGTGGCTTAAGTAATAATGCATGCATATTTATTACAAAATATTGAGAAAGCCCACATGTTCTCTAAATAAATGTTAACCTTACTTCAAGAAAATGGATCAACAATGCCTACAGTGCAATGACATGCTTTCCTCTACATTCATTTCAACGAAAAGTGAGGACAAAAACTGACGTTAAACATAAATTTAAGACCTGCAATATTTTTGTATATCCTGGAAATTTTACTGTTTTGGTCATGTGGGGTTTCTCAATATTCCGATTCAGTTAACTCTCGTGATGCACATATACATATAGATAGAGTCAACATGAAAAATTCAATGCCATGGCCGGGATTTGAACCACGGACTCATGTGGGACTCGAGTCCCAATAGTAAGTCGCCACAAACGGTGTATCTTGGATACAAGAGCACCTAGTGGTTTACCGGGGAAATATATACGAGTCAAATGGAGAATTTAATGTCAGGACGGCACTTTGGCCATCGCAGTTCAATGGATAAGAGTGACTGGACAGAAACCAAGAGATCTGTGGTTCAAATCCCGGCGATGGCATTGAATTTTTCATGTTGACTCTATGAAAAACCTTTGCCTATATGCGACTAGTGTGAGGAAATGATTAATTTCCATCAATTAAAGGTGTAAATATGTTTGTTGTGTAGAAATTGCTTCTGTTGCAGCCTTGCATAGAGCACATTTGTTCGTGGAGACAGCGCGGCAGTCAGCTGTTTAATTGCTATCAATCGATTACTAATAGCATGTGTTGTGTAAGCGACATTTATTTGTTGCTGTTGTAATACCTGAGTACAAAGGTTGCTTTGTTATCTCTGGATAACAGAGTAATTACCAAACAATATCAGAGTATAAATTTGTAATAAAAGTGAGGAAAGGTTGCTGAAATGAGTTCAGCAATTGCGAATGAAGGTTTATAAAATCGTTTTTATGCTTTTTATGTAATCTCTAATCACATGTTGTGTAATGCAAACCAATAGCCTTTGAATCTTTTGTCCTAAAGTGTAATTCCAACGAAAGTTCCGCGATTCCTTTGGAAATGCAAAGCTGAAACCGTCTCCTTGCTTCACATGCATCGTTTTAAAACGCGGACATCCTTTAAAATGACCCACATTCCGTTTTATTTTTAATGTTAGGTTGTCGCGTCCAGAAAGCCAGTCGCACGTTGGAAGAGCAATTCGAATAAAAACCCGAAATTGACTATCAGTAAACCAGATTGTGCCTTTTTTTGTGACAGTCTGAAAATAAAGTGGTCCAGCACATTCATTATACCGAATGCATGGACATTTCATGTTTCCTAACCGTAAGTCCTGATGAAAGTTTGGTGTGTTTTGCCAATACGTTTTGTGCTACTCCCTAGTGAATTGGGCGCTCTACGAAATACCGTTACTTTATCGCATAAGCCTCGCCCCCCCCCCCCTCGCATATTTTCCTTCCCTATGACTTTTCATCACCTATTAAACATGGCATAATTTCCTTTCTGGAGCGCCCTTCAAATGACTTGATAATGGACAACAATCGACACAGCAGAGCTTGCTACAGACAACAATGGACGCAGTGCTTGCCATAGGCACAACGTCTCGTACAATTGAAATGTGGAGTTGCACACGTGTTTCTAAGTCAGATTGTTACAATTCGTCATAATGTCGAAATATTCCAACTACAAAGCAAAATTTAAATGAAATGTAGGGTTACCATATCATGATGTCAAAAACTGGGAGAATTCAGTTAACGAATAATAACTGCTTTCACTTTTGTCATCAGGTAATAATACAACCTTAAACAAGATTCCAGGTGAGATTTTGAAATAAATAATTTTCCTCATATAATAAATGCATTCCGATTTCATTACATGTTGCGTACTCTATACAATTTCGAATGTAAGGAAGGACATCTGGACATTTTGTAGTACTTCTTTTTTGTGGCAGGGAAATGTGCCAGGGAAAGCGGGTCCTTCCAGTAGTACCACAAAGCAGGCCCGAGAGACCAACAGAACGTCAGCGCATGAGGAAAGTAGAGGTCTGTCCACCACCACCCCCCCCCCCCGAGTACTAACAAGCGTACAAAAAGCTCTGGTGTATATCCATGTCTTCACCAACTCCAACCTGCAAATCCGGCTCTCCAACGTATCTTTAAAAATTCCTCATTTTCTGCTCACTACTCAAAGCTCCACCACGCCTTTCGTGATTTTCTCCCACAAAAGCCCGCCTCGGTAGCGTGGGGGTAGTATGTCTGTCTCACGTTCAAGAGGTCCCGAGTTCGAATCTCGGTCAGGGTGAGTTATCTGGATAAGGCTTTTTCCGGGGTTTTCCTTTATCCTGAAAGACGAATGTCGGGTAACTCTAAGCTCTATGGACACCGGGCTCATTTGAGCATCATTTCATCCATTCCATTCATCGTCTGATATGACTTAACGTTGGGGGACGTAAATTAACAAACAAACGATGATGTGCGAGTGGACAATATATGCGTGGGAGAAAATTAGTGTCGATAGAGTTAAAAAAACTGGAATTTATTGTGCTATTGATGGTTCTTAAGACGACATGTGGAGTAGTGGAAATGAAGGTGAAGTTTTTCTGAGCCCGATATAAATAAAATTAGTGATAGTAAGACTAAAGATTAGTCAGAGAAAAGAAACAATGAAACAATAAAACCGTGCAATGTATCCAGTTCATTCACAAATTACTGTATACCTATATACGTTTTACATAATACTACAGGGTTTCCCTTCCTCTCTGAATTCCTCGAAGCACCACTCACATAATTGTTTTCAAGCAAATTTCTCGAGAAAAAGGGGGAATTACGCGATTAAATACAGCAGCTGTTTAGTTTTTATATTCTTATGTATGTTTGTTCTCTTCAGCTCAGTAAAATGAGCGCCAAATGGACAACAAAGAGCGAGCGCCTGGCTTTGGCAATTCCATTAAAATATTCTTTGTTTCTCTCTCGACTCTCCATTATATTGAGTTGAAAACTACAAACACTATATGAGCACACTATATTTAGAACACATTATTCTGTTTAGGATAATAAAACGCATTGCCAGAACATTTAAATTTGCATATAAAAGTTTCGCCTAAAAATACCTGAACTTATGCACGAAGCCATTACATAAAAATACTTCGCAGATAGTCGTGTCTGAAGAGAATCATGTGGTGGCCTATTGACTGTCGTCTTTTAGCTTGCCTCTTGTGATGGAGTTCCACAGAATCCCTATACAAAGACCAAGCATTACTTCATACCAACAGCCCTGATATCTTTGTTCCATAACAGAAATGTCCTGATGGAATCTCTCCCCATGTTCATCACTAATAGCTCCACAACTAGGAGGGAAAAAGTCTAGGTGGGAGTGGAGAAAATGGATCTTAAGGAACATGTTGCATCCAAGGTTACGGTATTTTTGCAGGGGCACTGTCACCAAATGCTTGTAGTTGTCATCACTTTTGTTGCCTAAAAGTCCATGAACAACACCCTTGAAGGCTTCCCAAGCTTCCTTTTCTTTCCCCTCCAAAATTTGGCCAAATGCAGGGTCCTTTACAAGTTCTCTTATTTATGGTCCGACAAAAATGCCTTCCTTAACTTTTGCGTCACTTAATTTCCAAAATTTCTCTCTGATTGTGTTTTGTTATTTGACAGATGTGCCAACTCCCCAAAATATTCCCCCAAATTTAAAATCTTCACTCTGAAAAATGAAATGTCACTTTATCTTCAAAACAAGAACTAATCTATCATTTTTATGGTGAGTTTTGAATTCAGAAGATGGAAATACATGTAAATTCACTATTTTTAAGCCCGAAGGATTTTCATTGTTGCCCAGTGATACCTTTGTGTTACATATCCTTCATTATTGCATGAAAAAAATGAAAGTTGGTGTATTCGTTGGCCCACAAGTTCGAAACTGATGATGGACGTCTGCTTCGCTCTCGCAAGCATTGCCTCACATCTCCAACTGACTTTCCCAAATCCAGCAACCACACAGAACTTGGTCCCGTCTGTAATCAACAACACACTGACTTTCGCGCGTACAGGTTTGGGCATGTGACGGCTAGACGACTCGCATACTAGAGTCGCCGCCATTTCCAGAGACTTCATGAGGTACACCTCCTCTACCTACCTAGCTAGCAAATATTTGGTGAATAGTAGATCTCCAAACATCCGAAAATAAAAGCCACAACTTATCCTTGGAGCTCAGCCTGCTCTTACTTAAAAGTATTGTTCTCAACAATGTCATTGTAGAACACCTCTTGAGCTCTATAGTGAAATCAGCGTCATTCATGTCGTATATTGAACACGAACGTCTATCGCTGGACACACAGAGAGAGAGAGAGAGAGAGAGAGAGAGAGAGAGAGAGAGAGAGAGAGAGAGAGAGAGAGAGAGAGAGAGAGAGATGTAAAACACGCGAAGTGCTCTTAAAATTGCCTTATTTTCGCCAAAATCGGTAGCTCAATGGTAATGTAAAATCGGACTATCTTTTCCACAAATGCAACACTTCATTACGTCTCTACAATATATGTTTATGACTCCTCATGCTAATAATCCCTGACGTACAAACAGGTGCACCTATTACACAGATCTACACGCCGATTCTGACCACAACTCCGACACTCACAGGTAAATTGCTCCCTGCACCGTTCCACGTCCGCTGACTCCGCACTTCTGTGCGCTGTACATTGACCGACTGATTCGTGAATTGGTACACCGCACCTAAACCTCCCCCATGGAGCTGCATTCGAAGCTCTAAGCACCAAACAAACTGCTCTCACTACTGCTACTGTACTTCCCTCGCATCGCCTTTATAGGCCTGCCGGGCGCGCTATATCTTTCTGGAACCAGAAAGCTCCCGAATGACTGAAAAATTCTTTTGCGTAGTAATAATATATCCTGCCCGCTACCTCGTGACATCAGCTCATGACTGACCTTGAAGGCCTGCCTTATTTGTTCCGCCAGTCAGTAAACAATAAGGCGAGTCCATTCCCCTACTCCCGTTCCTTGTACCTCCAAAACCACGATGTTGGCATAAACTCTCTATGACGTAACAATACCTGACATCCTATAGGGTCAATATTTCCTTCAGCTTCCTGTCTACTTTATGTATAATGACCCGGCCAACGAGCCCAGCAGTTAGGCTTCTCTGATGAACTGAATCAGAAAACCATTAGCCGACGAAATTAATTTGAAGCTAAACACATTACAGGCGTGCTAAAACTTGACTTAACTGAAGCCAAAACAGATTAGGGTGAAACTGCCAAGGAAACCATGATGATGATGATGATTATGATTATGATTGAAAAGGAGTAGTGAAAGTCCTTGCGACTTCTCAGCACTGCGACCTAATAGATCTATTGTGCATTACCCTACTCTGCAAGTCCCAGCTTATATTAAGGCTATTAAAACAGCCTATAAGTTTTTGGGGTGCTAGTAAGGCAATCTGTCCTGGAGTTGGAAAACCCGACTCCAGATGGCTTAATCTTTACCAGGCAATGGCTTCACACTCACAAAGAATGTGTCTTGCCGTTTCTTTTTCTTCTTTACAGAAACTACAAATATTCGTCCCAATCTTACCCATCTTATAGAGATGATCCCTTAGAGGGCAGTGTCCAGTTAGAAGGCCAATTATTAACCTTAACTCCTGTTTGTTGAGAGCGAGGGTCCTCTTGGATCTCTTTGCAGAGCGTTCAATGAACTCCTTTGAATGATCTTCCTTTGGAACATTTCCCCAATAGCGATTGACTTTCTTCATTTCCCATGCCTTTATCTTATCTTTGATATAGCCATTTGGTACACCACAGAAATGTTGAGGGCCGATAAAAGTGGTATTAGCGCCTTCTTTGGCAAGGCGATCAGCAATTTCATTGCTTTCGATTCCTTCATGTCCTGGCACCCACACAAGGGTAACCTTATTGTCTTTTACCAGCTGATTTAAAATCCTCACCCAGTCATTTACAAGCTTTGACTCAATGGTGCAAGCACCAAGGGCCCTTAACGCATCTTGACTGTCTGATAAAATATAGACATTAGCACCACGAATGCCTCTTCTGACATTCTCATGGGCACTGATTTCTATGGCATGAACTTCCGCTTGGAAGATGGAGGAGCTGGTACCCAGGGCTTTGGAAAGGCTAAAATATGTCCCATGAACCCCAATTCAAGTTTTCCCGTCCATTTTTTAACCATCCGTATACCATACGGATGACTTGTTCTCATATATGGGCTTTCTCCAGTTCAACCGTTCAGGAATCCTAACGGTGAAGGAGAGATCCAAACTAGGCTGGGGTAACATCCAGTCCCCTAACGTTATCATATTTTCCTCCTTCATTTCCCCGAGAATTTCATGTGACCTAATAGGTCACCAGCTTTAAACATCGTACTTCTTTGCAGCTGAAAGGCACTACTTAAGGTCATTCATTCAACCTCAATCTGCAGAGGCGTTAGGCCTAAGGAAACCATAGAAAATGCTTCAATAGAAGCGGTTTACAGAAAAATAATGGTGCATCTCGACCTGAAAATTCTCCAACTCTATTGCTGCAAGCTAACACAGCATTCAAGTTTCCTCCTTTAGAACAAAGAGTTAAGATATGCTCCAAGTGACTCATATCAAGTTGCACTAAACAGTCAATGAGTATCAAAACTTATCTGACTCACCAGCCCTAAGAATTAAGATGAGGTAGGACAAACGGTATATGAAGTAGCAAACCAAACATGTAGACAAAAAAATTACAATCGTCTCACTGAGCTTTAGATATGAAACATTGGGTCAGGGACGTCCGATATACTATCATTTGCGCTTATCTGAACTCATAACCTGGAAGGACTACTGAATGTGCTCAGAAGCCTTCATTCTTTGTTTACCAAAACAAAGCTCTGCAGAAGCAGAATAAAAAATACACTGCAAAATAAACGATCACACAGCCTCCTAAACATGTGTATAGCTGCGGAACCTAAGGTTGCCCCATATGGTCATAGCTCTATATAAAATAGAAATATTAAACACTTAATATTATTAAACCCTTTGAAAGGGTAGATCCAGATGTCATAGCCGGGATTTGAACCACGGATCTTCTGGTCTCCGTCCAGTCGTTCTAAACCATTGATCTACTATGGTCAACGTGCCGATATGACATTAAACTCTCCAACTGACTCGTGTTTTTCCCAGTAAACCACTAGGAGTTTTCATAAACACATGAGACAACTACCTTAATGACGACTTACTATGCTGTAAGTACTTTAAGGTCCGGGCTTTATAGTTCGGACCACTATTAGGTACATCTGACTCATGTTTTTCCCGGTAAACCACTAGGAGTTCTCATAAACACATGAGACAACTACCTTAATGACGACTTACTATGCTGTAAGTACTTTAAGGCCCAGGCTTTATAGTTCGGACCACTATTAGGTACAACTGACTCGTGTTTTTCCCGGTAAACCACTAGGAGTTCTCATAAACACATGAGACAACTACCTTAATGGCGACTTACTATGCTGTAAGTACTTTAAGGCCCGGGCTTTATAGTTCGGACCATTATTAGGTACAACCGACTCGTGTCTTTCCCGGTAAACCACTAGGAGTTCCCATAAACACATGAGACAACTACCTTAATGGCGACTTACTATGCTGTAAGTACTTTAAGGCCCGGGCTTTATAGTTCGGACCACTATTAGGTACAACTGACTCGTGTTTTTCCCGGTGAACCACTAGGAGTTCTCATAAACACATGAGACAACTACCTTAATTACGACTTACTATGCTGTAAGTACTTTAAGGCCCGGGCTTTATAGTTCGGACCACTATTAGGTACAACTGACTCGTGTTTTTCCCGGTAAACCACTAGGAGTTCTCATAAACACATGAGACAACTACCTTAATGACGACTTACTATGCTGTAAGTACTTTAAGGCCCGGGCTTTATAGTTCGGACCACTATTAGGTACAACTATCTCCTGTTTTTCCCGGTAAACCACTAGGAGTTCTCATAAACACATGAGACAACTACCTTAATGACGACTTACTATGCTGTAAGTACTTTAAGGCCCGGGCTTTATAGTTCGGACCACTATTAGGTACAACTGACTCGTGTTTTTCCCGATAAACCACTAGGAGTTCTCATAAACACATGAGACAACTACCTTAATGACGACTTGCTATGCTGTAAGTACTTTAAGGCCCGGGCTTTATAGTTCGGACCACTATTAGGTACAACTGACTCGTGTTTTTCCCGGTAAACCACTAGGAGTTCTCATAAACACATGAGACAACTACCTTAATGACGACTTGCTATGCTGTAAGTACTTTAAGGCCCGGGCTTTATAGTTCGGACCACTATTAGGTACAACTGACTCGTGTTTTTCCCGATAAACCACTAGGAGTTCTCATAAACACATGAGACAACTACCTTAATGACGACTTGCTATGCTGTAAGTACTTTAAGGCCCGGGCTTTATAGTTCGGACCACTATTAGGTACAACTGACTCGTGTTTTTCCCGGTAAACCACTAGGAGTTCTCATAAACACATGAGACAACTACCTTAATGACGAGTTGCTATGCTGTAAGTACTTTAAGGCCCGGGCTTTATAGTTCGGACCACTATTAGGTACAACTGACTCGTGTTTTTCCCGGTAAACCACTAGGAGTTCTCATAAACACATGAGACAACTACCTTAATGACGACTTACTATGCTGTAAGTACTTTAAGGCCCGGGCTTTATAGTTCGGACCACTATTAGGTACAACTGACTCGTGTTTTTCCCGGTAAACCACTAGGAGTTCTCATAAACACATGAGACAACTACCTTAATGACGACTTGCTATGCTGTAAGTACTTTAAGGCCCGGGCTTTATAGTTCGGACCACTATTAGGTACAACTGACTCGTGTTTTTCCCGATAAACCACTAGGACTTCTCATAAACACATGAGACAACTACCTTAATGGCGACTTACTATGCTGTAAGTACTTTAAGGCCCGGGCTTTATAGTTCGGACCACTATTAGGTCCAGCTGACTCGTATTTTCCCGGTAAACCACTAGGAGTTCTCATAAACACATGAGACAACTACCTTAATGACGACTTACTATGCTGTAAGTACTTGAAGACCCGGGCTTTATTGTTCGGACCACTATTAGGTACAACTGACTCGTGTTTTTTCCGGTAAACCACTAGGAGTTCTCATAAACACATGAGACAACTACCTTAATGACGACTTACTATGCTGTAAGTACTTGAAGACCCGGGCTTTATTGTTCGGACCACTATTAGGTACAACTGACTCGTATTTTTCCCGATAAACCACTAGGAGTTCTCATAAACACATGAGACAACTACCTTAATGGCGACTTACTATGCTGTAAGTACTTTAAGGCCCGGGCTTTATAGCTCGGACCACTATTAGGTCCAGCTGACTCGTATTTTCCCGGTAAACCACTAGGAGTTCTCGTAAACACATGAGACAACTACCTTAATGACGACTTACTATGCTGTAAGTACTTGAAGAACCGGGCTTTATTGTTCGGACCACTATTAGGTACAACTGACTTGTGTTTTTTCCGGTAAACCACTAGGAGTTCTCATAAACACATGAGACAACTACCTTAATGACGACTTACTTTGCTGTAAGTACTTTAAGGCCCGGGATTTATAGTTCGGACCACTATTAGGTACAACTGACTCGTGTTTTTCCCGGTAAACCACTAGGAGTTCTCATAAACACATGAGACAACTACCTTAATGACGACTTACTATGCTGTAAGTACTTTAAGGCCCGGGCTTTATAGTTCGGACCACTATTAGGTACAACTGACTCGTGTTTTTCCCGGTAAACCACTAGGAGTTCTCATAAACACATGAGACAACTACCTTAATGACGACTTACTATGCTGTAAGTACTTTAAGGCCCGGGCTTTATAGTTCGGACCACTATTAGGTACAACTGACTCGTGTTTCTCCCGGTAAACCACTAGGAGTTCTCATAAACACATGAGACAACTACCTTAATGACGACTTACTATACTGTAAGTACTTTAAGGCCCGGGCTTTACAGTTCGGACCACTATTAGGTGCAACTGACTCGTGTTTTTCCCGGTAAACCACTAGGAGTTCTCATAAACACATGAGACAACTACCTTAATGACGACTTACTATGCTGTAAGTACTTTAAGGTCCGGGCTTTATAGTTCGGACCACTATTAGGTACAACTGACTCGTGTTTCTCCCGGTAAACCACTAGGAGTTCTAATAAACACATGAGACAACTACCTTATTGACGACTTACTATGTTGTAAGTACTTTAAGGCCCGGGCTTCATAGTTCGGACCACTATTAGGTACAACTGACTCGTGTTTCTCCCGGTAAACCACTAGGAGTTCTAATAAACACATGAGACAACTACCTTATTGACGACTTACTATGTTGTAAGTACTTTAAAGCCCGGGCTTTATAGTTCGGACCACTATTAAGTACAACTAACTCGTGTTTCTCCCGGTAAACCACTAGTTCTCATAAACACATGAGACAACTACCTTAATGGCGAATTACTATGTTGTAAGTACTTTAAGGCCCGGGCTTTATAGTTCGGACCACTATTAGGTACAACTGACTCGTGTTTCTCCCGGTAAACCACTAGGAGTTCTAATAAACACATGAGACAACTACCTTAATGGCGAATTACTATGTTGTAAGTACTTTAAGGCCCGGGCTTTACAGTTCGGACCACTATTAGGTGCAACTGACTCGTGTTTTTCCCGGTAAACCACTAGGAGTTCTCATAAACACATGAGACAACTACCTTAATGGCGACTTACTATGCTGTAAGTACTTTAAGGTCCGGGCTTTATAGTTCGGACCACTATTAGGTACAACTGACTCGTGTTTCTCCCGGTAAACCACTAGGAGTTCCCATAAACACATGAGACAACTACCTTATTGACGACTTACTATGTTGTAAGTACTTTAAGGCCCGGGCTTCATAGTTCGGACCACTATTAGGTACAACTGACTCGTGTTTCTCCCGGTAAACCACTAGGAGTTCTAATAAACACATGAGACAACTACCTTATTGACGACTTACTATGTTGTAAGTACTTTAAGGCCCGGGCTTTATAGTTCGGACCACTATTAGGTACAACTAACTCGTGTTTCTCCCGGTAAACCACTAGTTCTCATAAACACATGAGACAACTACCTTAATGGCGAATTACTATGTTGTAAGTACTTTAAGGCCCGGGCTTTATAGTTCGGACCACTATTAGGTACAACTGACTCGTGTTTCTCCCGGTAAACCACTAGGAGTTCTCATAAATACATGAGACAACTACCTTAATGTTGACTTACTATGCTGTAAGTACTTTAAGGCCTGGGCTTTATAGTTCGGACCACTATTAGGTACAACTGACTCGTGTTTTTCCCGGTAAACCACTAGGAGTTCTCATAAACACATGAGACAACTACCTTAATGACGACTTACTATGCTGTAAGTACTTTAAGGCCCGGGCTTTATAGTTCGGACCAAATTAAGTAGAACTGACTCGTGTTTTTCCCGGTAAACCACTAGGAGTTCTCATAAACACATGAGACAACTACCTTAATGGTGACTTACTATGCTGTAAGTACTTTAACGCCCGGGCTTTATAGTTCGGACCACTATTAGGTACAACTGACTCGTGTTTTTCCCGGTAAACCACTAGGAGTTCTCATAAACACATGAGACAACTACCTTAATGACGACTTACTATGCTGTAAGTACTTTAAGGCCTGGGCTTTATAGTTCGGACCACTATTAGGTACAACTGACTCGTGTTTCTCCCGGTAAACCACTAGGAGTTCTCATAAACACATGAGACAACTACCTTAATGGCGACTTACTATGCTGTAAGTACTTTAAGGCCTGGGCTTTATAGTTCGGACCACTATTAGGTACAACTGACTCGTGTTTCTCCCGGTAAACCACTAGGAGTTCTCATAAACACATGAGACAACTACCTTAATGGCGACTTACTATGCTGTAAGTACTTTAAGGCCCTGGCTTAGTGCGTCCTACACACGGCTTGTGTGAAAGAACAATTAATTTCTACTTAAAAGCTTATTTAAAATTTGTCACAATATTCTAAAAGGGAATATGGATGAATTCCATTTACAATTGGAGTAACTCTTAGTGAATAAACTTAGTAAAATTTTGGTGTGTCCAGGACATTGTTACTCCATTTTGAGGTTAAACCACTTTTAATAAAACCCAAACACGTTGTGATACGTGTTACAAAACCTCTCCCATAAGGCGCTCTCTTCATGAATTTCTACAGGAAGTGCAGAAGGCATTTAAAGCTCACATGGGGTGCTGTTGCGCAAAAACAGCTGGCCACGATGCCACCTATATAACCACACATGCAATATTCCTACAACATTGAAATTCCACCTTGTTATTGTTAAACCAGCAACGTTAAGACGAGTAGTTGGTCAGTTTTCCCGAAGATTGAAGTGCAAGTTCGTTGGGATGAAGCTGCTTCATTCCAAACCAGTGGTGGCTGATCAGCAGTAGCGGTCATTGCTTTTATAACAAACCTTTATTAAATTATATCAACTAGCACGAAAGATGTGAGTTTGCTTTGTTTCGTTTGTAACACCCGCATAGAAACAGTTTCGCATCGGGCAGCGCTAGAGATAAACTAAACTGCGAATACCTAACTTAAAGAATCCCGAGGGGCCCGTTAAATGGTATCGCTATTCTTTGACACGGAAGTACGAGACTTATTGGCGGTTGCCATGGTAAGCTGTGGAAAAGAGAGAAGGTGTATGTTGCCTGACTGTTTTTCCATGCCGCAGGAGGCCACTTTCTCCGGTGCCTCCTCTTGATTTTTTCTCGTGATTGTACCATTAAGTATACTCGAAAGCTGAGACACGTGGTATAAGGATATCATCGAACAATTCGGAAAGAATTATCGTCCAGTGAACTTGTTTTATAAGTGATAGCGCTCCAATACACAGTAAAGAAGTAGTTTGTAAATAAAGGTGACTACCACCACCACCGCCACCGCCACCGCCGCCGCCGCCGCCGCCACCACCGCCACCGCCACCGCCGCCGCCGCCACCGTCACTGCCACCGCCACCACCACCACCAATAATAATAATAATAATAATAATAATAATAATAATAATAATAATAATAATAATAATAATAATAATAATAATAATAATAATAATAATAATAATAATAATAATAATAATAATAATAATAATAATAATAATAATAATAATAATAATAATAATAATAATAATAATAATAATAATAATAATAATAATAATAATAATAATAATAATAATAATAATAATAATAATAATAATAATAATAATAATAATAATAATAATAATAATAATAATAATAATAATAATAATAATAATAATAATAATAATAATAATAATAATAATAATAATAATAATAATAATAATAATAATAATAATAATAATAATAATAATAATAATAATAATAATAATAATAATAATAATAATAATAATAATAATAATAATAATAATAATAATAATAATAATAATAATAATAATAATAATAATAATAATAATAATAATAATAATAATAATAATAATAATAATAATAATAATAATAATAATAATAATAATAATAATAATAATAATAATAATAATAATCATTGTGGGTATGCATTATGCTAGACTTGAGAGTTACAACCAAGGTTAACTAGAAAATCTGCCGTATCACATTTCCTGTACTTATTTTCATATATATTCATTATCTTTCATTATAAAAGTATTTTCGTTTATTTGAAGGTTAAATTATTAGTTATTGCAACTATTGATTTTTCTAGATACATAGCAAATGCAAGGCCTCTAGCGCCTCGACGTATGTAGCCATCATTGAGTTCAACATGTGACCAAGGGCACGGGAGCCGTTCGATCGCATTGGCTCTAGCTAACCTGTTGCTGGTGACAGTATATAAGTCAGTTGCCTCCTATTTGGAAGTAAGTTCCAAGAAGTAGAGTCTTTATCTTAGGGTTAGATCGAAGTTGCATTCAATAAATAACTGTCCCTTATGCTGTCTGACATCTATCAAATTGAAGTTTTAACCAAGTTCTGTGTCTTGCTTTGCGGTTGTATTCCGCTGCAGCTTGCTCACATTTGCGTCTCTAATTGTTGTCACTGTGAAAGGGCATGGAAGGGGAATTGAGAATTCATTTTCTCTGAGAAACGGGATACGGCTTGGAGAGTTTCTGAACCTCAATGTACATATGGGAAATCTTGAGGAAGTCATCGCCAGTAACGCCGCCGACAGCAGCACCGCTCCACAGGAATGGCTAAACAGAATCGCAATAAAATCAGAGCGTACAACACACTAGTGCTGGTGAATTTCATGGGCATGGACTTCATCTCTTCAATCCTGACAGAGAACCTTCAACATTGTCCAGATATTCCACTAGATCACCAATTCATCGTAAACGTGAGCTCCTAGAACAGCACCATCACTACAAACTTGCTCAACTGCAAGCCAACTTCTCCTAATAAGGAACGTCAAGAAACACTTCCATCACACCAAAACTAAGACAAAATCGTAGATAAACCATACGAGCTCGTTTCTCCACACAGATAAAACCTACGCTGGGAAATATGCATCAATAAAGCACCCTTCTTCCAAAATAATCCCCTTCTGTTACTTCCCCATGGGAGCAGCCAGCGCCTTCTTCAACCCACTCTCAGTGGCACCCCAATCTCCTTTCTTACCTACCCTACTCCCAACTTCCCCTTCCCCCTGCCCCAAAACGCATGACCTGGCTATTTTACATGAAATGTCTAGGGCACTGTCCCCAAAACTAAAACAATCCACATATATATGAATACCGAAGCACATATTTGAAGGTTTATACTATAAAGGGATGGCGACTATTTTCATAAACCTTATATTAGAAAAGCGACAGGTTGATGATTACTGCGATCTTAGGTGAGACAAGGTTAATATGGAATACCATTTACATTTCTGAAAATAACTTAACTGGTTTTTAAATAAAAAATCTTCAGATCACCAGAGGTACTTACTATAACTGTGATGAACTGACACTTTAAAAAAAACTGATATTCATTTTGTTGTTCTAAAATCAATATATTTAGAAAAATACAAATGTAGCTTAATATGAAATACTTGGGTATTATGTAATACGAGGGCTGTTCAATAAAAAATGATCACATTTTCTTTTTTTGACAACGTACCTTTACTCATCCTCATAATTTTGATGGTCCTTCTCAAAATAGTCTCCCCTGAATACGATGTACTTGTCCCAGCGTTTCTGCCAGTCTTCAAAGACATGCTGGAAACCAGTTTTGAGAGATCCTTCAAAATCGCCTCCGCAGCCTTCACCACTGCTTCTGATGATGGATAGTGCCTCCCACGAAGGCGTCAAGTTAGGGAATAGAAAAAGGTCACATGGGGCTAGATCCAGACTATAGGGAAGGTGAGGGATGTACGTCACGTTGATTTTTGCAAGATATTCTGCAACAACATTGGCAATATGCGGCCGCGCATTATCGTGGTGCAGCATCCAGCCTGCTTCATGGAAATGTGGCACCCAGTGAAATGTTCAGTATTTCAGAAAGTGATCTTAAGGTAATTCGTCGATCCTCTCTCACAATGGCAGCAGCAGTGTTGATGTTTTCTTCCGTAAGAGCAGTATCTGGAGCACCGGGTCCACCTACCTTTGAAATTGATTGTCTCCCCTCTTTAAACATTTTAAGGCACCTTTGAACTGTGCTGTAGGGAAGAACAGACGCTCCATGGGCCTCCTGTAACATTGTATAGGCCTCAACTGAAGATTCGTTGAGATGAAAGCAGAATTTCAAAGCCGCATATTGTTCCTCGCGTGTTACCTCCATTGCAGCGGTAGACGATACTGAACATGTCTGGTTCTCACAGGCGGGAACCAGGAGTACCAACAATGAAACTACTACGGCGTGTTTGTTTTACATTAAGCTAACACAATATAATAAGTTTGAATTTTAGTGCGAAAAATTATGACCGTAAAAAATTATGATCATTCTTTATTGAACAGCCTTCGTAGGTGGCTTAAAACCTTCAAAATTAATTTTTATTTCATAAAACATGAAACATGATTGGTTTAAAATAGATAAAACATCTATAAACAAATGTATATAGACCTAGACTACAGAGCAAGTGTAGAATCAGAGAAAAAATAGATTATGTTTGAATTTCAATGAGTTTAATGTTTCAAAATATACTTTGGATTTAAATAAGGCTATATTTCTATTTATATAAGTAATAATAGTTGTTTAGTTACTAATATATTCAAAACTCATTTTTAGCTTTATTTCAATCCAGTGTATTTTGTATCATTATACGAAACATTATACTTTTACGTCGGGTATTAAGTACACCTCGTATTCCAATATACCCGACAAGCCATCTTGGACAATGAACCTTTAAAGTGATGGACAAAACAAACGACCACAAAATAACTACAATTCTTTTAGAGTACCTTACACTTAACATCAATGTTCAAGTCACATACGTACTAATGGGTTAAAATGCTTGACAATTTGTCTGCAAAAACTTTTAAATATCTCAAAACACACTTTATTCTGTAACAATGAAATGACAACAACAAGCTATGAGCTGTCACTGCAGTGCACCATGGGAGTCTTTCTTGACTACTTCATGACACTAGCACATGATAGCAGCAGCAAACAGAGCCGAAATTTTGGTATTCCATATTTCCCGACTATTCCGTAATACCCTCATCTCCTATATATTCCGTTTAAAAAGAACCAGAGGTAAAGGTTGACTATAAATACATTCTGTTGGAAATAATGTAGATTATACTCATTCATTCGTATTTCTTTTGTTTCAGAGCAATGATAACTGGCAAGGTCAAGATAGAGATCAGGTAAGCTAGAAATGTTACAGCATACTTTTGAAGTGCCTAGGTATTTAAAAGTAGCTCTTAAGATTAATTTGTGCATGCAAAAAGGGCAGGTTCGTGTGGCCATTGTAAAGATGCACGTCAGTATAACAAACTGCTGGTGCTCGTGTGTTTGACCTCGAACAAAATATTGTTGTGCTAGTGCTTGAGCAATATCTACAGATGTTTTGTAAAGGATTATGATCGTAGGTACAAGGGCGAATCAAATATAAAGTGGAATTATTTCTTTAAATTTATTGTATCAACAACAAAAAAGTGCTCATATGAAGATTACTTTTCTAAATAGTGTCCTGCCTTCGATACACATTTCCTCCATTGGTTTGGCAAGTTTTTGATGTCATCCTTATAGAAAGAAGAGGGATGCGTGCGGAGCCAGTTGCGCACCAACTTTTCTCCACTTACGTCATCATCAAAGCGCTGTCCTCCTAGGTCTTGTTTGAGTGGTCCAAACACATGGTAGTCACAGGGTGATAAATCTGGACTGTAAGGAGTGTGTTCAAGAGGTGTCCAATGCATTTTCTCCAGTTTTTCCAGCGTTAAAGTGGCAGTATGTGGCCTTGCATTGTCATGGACAAGAATGTCGTTTCAGATCGGTTGCCGGCGTCGCTTGTTGCTATATGAAGCTTTTATTTCATCCAAAATGTGACAGTAACAGGCTGCATTGATTGTCCGTCGTTTCTGAAGAAAATCCGCCATAAAAATGTGTGCGGAGTCCCTAACTCTAGCAAGCATCTTTCCAGCAGATTGGGCGTGTTTGGACCTTGACCGGACCTGCTTCGTCTACTCACCGCCACTCCATGCTTGCTTGCTTTGACTCTGCGGAGTCATGATGTACCTTTGACCTTGACTGGACCTGCTTCGTCTACTCACCGCCACTCCATGCTTGCTTGCTTTGACTCTGCGGAGTCATGATGTACCTTTGACCTTGACTGGACCTGCTTCGTCTACTCACCGCCACTCCATGCTTGCTTGCTTTGACTCTGCCGTGTCATGATGTACCTTTGACCTTGACTGGACCTGCTTCGTCTACTCACCGCCACTCCATGCTTGCTTGCTTTGACTCTGCGGTGTCATGATATACCTTTGACCTTGACCGGACCTGCTTCGTCTACTCACCGCCACTCCATGCTTGCTTGCTTTGACTCTGCGGTATCATGATGTACCTTTGACCTTGACTGGACCTGCTTCGTCTACTTACCGCCACTCCATGCTTGCTTGCTTTGACTCTGCGGTGTCATGATGTACCTTTGACCTTGACCGGACCTGCTTCGTCTACTCACCGCCACTCCATGTTTGCTTGCTTTGACTCTGCGGTGTCATGATGTACCTTTGACCTTGACTGGACCTGCTTCGTCTACTCACCGCCACTCCATGCTTGCTTGCTTTGACTCTGCGGTGTCATGATGTACCTTTGACCTTGACTGGACCTGCTTCGTCTACTCACCGCCACTCCATGTTTGCTTGCTTTGACTCTGCGGTGTCATGATGTACCTTTGACCTTGACTGGACCTGCTTCGTCTACTCACCGCCACTCCATGCTTGCTTGCTTTGACTCTGCGGTGTCATGATGTTATTTGACCTTGACCGGACCTGCTTCGTCTACTCACCGCCACTCCATGCTTGCTTGCTTTGACTCTGCGGTATCATGATGTACCTTTGACCTTGACCGGACCTGCTTCGTCTACTTGCCGTCACTCCATGCTTGCTTGCTTTGACTCTGCGGTGTCATGATATACCTTTGACCTTGACCGGACCTGCTTCGTCTACTCACCGCCATTCCATGCTTGCTTGCTTTGACTCTGCCGTGTCATGATGTACCTTTGACCTTGACCAGACCTGCTTCGTCTACTCACCGCCACTCCATGCTTGCTTGCTTTGACTCTGCCGTGTCATGATGTACCTTTGACCTTGACTGGACCTGCTTCGTCTACTCACCGCCACTCCATGCTTGCTTGCTTTGACTCTGCGGTGTCATGATGTTATTTGACCTTGACCGGACCTGCTTCGTCTACTCACCGCCACTCCATGCTTGCTTGCTTTGACTCTGCGGTGTCATGAAATACCTTTGACCTTGACCGGACCTGCTTTATCTACTCACCGCCACTCCATGCTTGCTTGCTTTGACTCTGCGGTGTCATGATGTACCTTTGACCTTGACTGGACCTGCTTCGTCTACTCACCGCCACTCCATGCTTGCTTGCTTTGACTCTGCGGTGTCATGATATACCTTTGACCTTGACTGGACCTGCTTCGTCTACTCACCGCCACTCCATGCTTGCTTGCTTTGACTCTGCGGTATCATGATGTACCTTTGACCTTGACCGGACCTGCTTCGTCTACTCACCGCCACTCCATGTTTGCATGCTTTGACACTGCGGTGTCATGATCTACCCATGTTTCATCACAAATCACTATCCTTCCTCGTCCTCTTAGCGATGCAGGTGTCTCTGACAAACTTCCTGGTGTAACGTTTTTTGTTCCCGGTTGAGGGACAAGGACCCTACCTGGCAGACAATGTTCTGTAATGGAGTTCATCTCGGATGATTGTTTGAACACTTCTGTAACTTATTGGTAAGGAAAAAAACAATTTCGGATATTTTATCCGCCAATCTTCTTCAATAATGTCATGAATGGCAACACGTTGTCTGCAGTAATGCTTGTCCGCGATCTCCTCGTATGAGGTTCATTTTCTACAGCTTCTCTTTCCGCCACAAAAATGTTAGCCCACTCATACACTCCAGTCTTCGAAAGTGTTTCTTCCCCAAACTGTGCACGGAGCTCTCTCAAATTTTACACAGGTTTGGTGCCCTTTTTGCAAAAAGCAAATCTGGTGATGATGCGTTGTCCAACAGACGTGTGCACCAGCCCCGTTCTCCGCGGTGAGTGCGCGCGCTATACCCGCTCTCGAGATACCTCCACCAACATACTGACAAAGTCTCTCCTCAAAAGGATCATCAACAGCAGCGTTGTTTATATTTGATCTACCCTCGCATTATGAAAGATCTAGAAAGCTTGTGTGGTATTTGTTTTGACAGAAAAACGGAAATAAGTGAAGCATATGGAAGTTACGAATGGAAAATATTAGAATTGTGCTCAACTCTGTCAAAATACGGGAGTGTGACTAACAGTGTGTTGTCTGAACAAGTGGATATACAAAATGAACTTTAAACCCAAGATGAGGTGTTTGCATCTTCTCTTCGGATAGGTTTATGTGTAGCTTGAACTGCAAACCTCTGAACATCTCTTGCAGACCTCATGCAGTCACCAGATTCTATCCAATAACAACACGCGACACATAAATTTGTGAAGCAATGGAACATCACATGCCACTCTTTACAGCTTGCCACGACGTACTGGTATGAGTGCAGTTCTTATAGGAGGTGGCTGGTTCAGCATCGCTCGGTCCAGACACGTCAGTAGTACAGTACACATCAGCACAGCGTACGACGTAACACGACGAATATAATCGATATTCCATAGGTGTAACTATCCTGTAGAATGTATTATGTACTGTAATAATTTCTGCCTTGTTCGTAAAACTCAACACAACACATTGTTCTAACTCATCGAGTTCGAATCTGTTTCGATCTGGGCGATGCATATCCAGTTTGTCTTCCCTAAGCTTTGAATTTTGAACCGCTTTGACTATACTACGTACATTTCGTTCACTTTACCCCACTGCTGTTGCTGTAGCATTACTTAACAGAGTAATTCCACCTTTTCGTTTCCCTTTACAAAAGCCTAACACATTAAATGTTCAATTTCTTCTTTGTGAGCGTATGCTTCGAGCACTGGTGTATGCATTTTCATTTGATTCGAACATGTCCACTGTAAGAGCCTCAAATGGTGATGAGGGTGTTCCTAGGGACCGAGTCCAGTAGAACGTTACCTAGATTGCAAAACGCCCCCCCCCCTTCCCGCATTACAGGGTGACAGTGGATACGCCACTTACGCTCGCCAACTACCGATAACCTCCGTACTAACTCTCCAGGCTAGTACCATAGACCTACAGGCGTATCACTACCCGAGCTGCTAGCGTACACAACCCGCCGAAAGCTACTCAACCCTACAGCTCCCCTTCGGGAAGGGCTCGGAAAGTTCAACCCGACGTAGTTATGTCACCACAACGACCGCATCACGTCCCCTCCTCTACGGTAGAAGCTGCATTTCAGTATTGCCGAACGGTACAGAGATTGATGACGTAACACTGTTGGCTGTCACACAGGTTGTATAAACTTATATGTCTGTTTATATTGTTATATCTAGTATTGAGAAATAAATGCGCTAAAAACCCGAAAATAAGCATTCAAATATGCGCTAATAATAGCCAAAATATGCACACAGATATTCATTATTAAATTTCAAGTTTTGGTGATAATAATAAAGGGCAGTAATTAAAAAGTTTTAAAATTACCGTACCTCTATGCACATTTATTGCAACTGCAACATATTAGCTAATTTCTGAAAATATGTTAATCTATTTACAGTGCTTATCTTGTTTCATTTTTTCATTTGCAGCTTCTATATCCTCACAAGTGTAGCTTCTTTTCTTTAATGATATGATTCGTATCCTGAGAGGGTATACAAACGAAATTCTATCATTTCAGTCCTGTCAATAGCTTTCTTATTTATCATCATTACAAAGTTGCAGTTGTTGGTACTCCTGACAAAATATGCAATGAAGCATAAGAAGTGAGTCCCAAATATGTGGAAGGCGATTCAAAATGTCACTTACATTTCTTCTATTCAGTATTACAGATGTTCACAGGGGCTATTCATAAGGCAGACCTGCAGAGTACCTACTCAGATTTTGCAGCTGTAGTAGGGGATATGTTTGCTTTTTGTATACTGATGTGATTATCAACACTTTGGTTCAATTATGCATGCATGCAACATGTGTGACATACTAAATAAACAAGTACGTACAAAGTATGTCAACACCTACGCGTTAATTATTCCTTTACGGTTCAACATTATTGGTGTACACAATGAGTACTGAAAGCAAACTGAAGAGAAAGTAACAATGCAGCAATTTGGCCAACGTTACACGCTATATTTCCCCAAACAAAAGAGATTATCTTGTTATGTTTAAGTATATCCAGGTGCTGCCTAGAATTGTAACATTGTCAATAATTATACTGTTCACTAAATAATAATGTTCTTATCTGAATTGTTAAATTTCAACACTGCATCAACTGTTACAGAATATCAATCAGTGCTACGAACAGTGGAATTCAGAAAGTGTAATAATCTCAAAATTAAGTTCAGCTAAACTCAGAACGTGATAAAAGTACATGGAAATTTATAATATTTGAGTGTGCATTGATTAAAAACACAGATTTCAAAGTTGAGCGTTGAAGGAATCTGCTGGTATTCCAGGATTAAAACTGAAGTGGATTGGATTGGAATGGATGTTGACGCAGTAAACTGGCGTGATCTGTTGCTTTTAATGATTCTTGCTGAATAATATTTGACTTTGTTATCCAGATGGATGACAATGTGTTCCACTGCAGAACACACTAACAAATAGGGTTAGCTCGGTTGGGTCGTCTTAGAGCCGAGGAGCTAATTTGGAACTGCAATTGTGCTTAACCCTTTTGTTTAAAGCTGGAACTTTGTCAGCGACATATGTGTTGCGGCTCTGGTAAGTTTTCTAGTACTTGTTGTAATAGTCACTCATCAAACACTTGTCAGCTTTACATCTGTGACATGTCACCCCATGACCAACATCTCTATACTTTCAATATTATTTCTGATGGCCGATTCTAGATGTTAATTAAACTTTTAAATTTCCACATTAGCTTTAGAATGTTTGGAATCCTCCGCTTCCGGTAAGTCTGCCACTGAGTTCATATAACCCTCCGTTAGTCGCACATTTATCTGTAAGATACATGACCTAAGTTTGTTTCATTATCATAGCAATAAATAGAGGTAAGCGCTTGCCGAGCCAGGACATTTTCCATCATTTCTTTGTTATTGTTTCCTGTAAGTTTCAAACATTTCTCTCTAATGCTAAGTTTGCAAACGAGGATCTGTCAGATACATCGCGCCAATTCACGTTACGATTGTCGTCGCAATCGGATCCAACCACGTCATTGCTAGAGATTGCTGATACAAGAGGTTGCGTTGTTGCAAGGTAAATGAAATTACTGTGAACGGTAAGTTTGGAAATGAATCAAGTATATGATTTGGAAAATCCTAAGGATTTGGAGGAGGTACATCGCCTTATTTTCGACGATGATGTGCTGCCGATTGAGGATACTTTTGTAGAAACTGATTACAAATATGAAGGCATAACTGAAACACGATCTGTGGACAGCGATACACATCATGATGCTGATGAAGAGGAAAGTAATAAAGTGTTAGAAAATGATGAAAATTACTATTTTGGTGAGTACAAAAGACACAAGATGATAACGATGAAGATATAGATGATGATGATGATGATAATAATAATAATAATAATAATAATAATAATAATAATAATAATAATAATAATAATAATAATAATAATAATAATAATAATAATAATAATAATAATAATAATAATAATAATAATAATAATAATAATAATAATAATAATAATAATAATAATAATAATAATAATAATAATAATAATAATAATAATAATAATAATAATAATAATAATAATAATAATAATAATAATAATAATAATAATAATAATAATAATAATAATAATAATAATAATAATAATAATAATAATAATAATAATAATAATAATAATAATAATAATAATAATAATAATAATAATAATAATAATAATAATAATAATAATAATAATAATAATAATAATAATAATAATAATAATAATAATAATAATAATAATAATAATAATAATAATAATAATAATAATAATAATAATAATAATAATAATAATAATAATAATAATAATAATAATAATAATAATAATAATAATAATGACGATGTCGATGACGACGATGACGATGATGATAACTGCCTAGAGTTGTGGGGAATTTGACTGCTGGGAACGTTTCGTCAGTGATGATATTCTGCACAATTGTGGAGCACACAAAGTGAAATATGAACGTGAGAGTGATTGAACAGACATAAAAGAAATGAAAGCCTTTATTGCGTCATTATACCTTGCTGGTGTGTCCGCCTCGGTAGCGTCTGCCTCACGTTCAAGAGGCCCTGAGTTCGAATCTCGGTCAGGGTGAGTTACCTGGATAAGGCTTTCCCTTATCCTTACAGACGAATGTCGGGTAGCTCTAAGCTCTATGGACCCTGCACACATTTTAGCATCATTTCACCGCCCGATATGACTTAACATTGGAGGACGTAAAATGACACACACAAAAAACCTTGCTGGTGTGTTCCGCGGAGGACTTCTGGACAACAGATGACTTTGGTGTCAATATTTGCAGGATGACTATGTCCGAGAAACGCTTCATATGCAAACAGATAGTAAAACACAAGTAACTTCATACGTATCCATCAGATACATCGTGACTAACGGCGTCATGGAGGTTTGACGAGCCCAGCGGAAGGTTAAGAAAAAATGTTTCACTTGTCAACTTAGGGATGCGGTTACATTTCTTTGGGTTATTGGACTTTAGTGAGACATTACCACGTAATGCTTTGTGCTAAATGCGTGGGTGATCTACCTGGCGTATTAATAGCTGAGTGGAATAACCTCGCGCTCCTCGACCTCTTCTGTCAAATTCGTTGAGTGCTGTTATTCTTGTTTCCCTGCTATCGGAAATGTTATTTGTAAATTGTATACCTGTCGGCAAGTAATGGATTCTTTGTTACATCTTTGCCCCTTTGTTCCCTTCCTATTGCTGGCTTATAGTGTGCTATGTACAGATACATTGACGCCTACAGCAATAACTTTTGTGTAGGAGTTTGCTAGGTCGTGTTGCCTCCTTTCAACTTTCTCTTCCATATCTTCCCCGGTGTATACTTACCCATAATATGTTTACTTTGAATTAATTTTCATATATATTTCTTTCCCCTCTATTCGGGTAGACCGACTTTCTTTTTCAGTCCTGCTAAATGCTTCTTGGGAAATCTGTCTGGTCCTTATGTATCAGGAGCTTATTCAGTGTTTTCCTCTTTGCCTTGTACCCTTCACTTTGTCTGCCTGTGGACCATCCCTTTATCTCCTGCACGTGATAGTGCTTGATCCTAAGTGAATACTCGAAAATCTCAGGGCTTTCCTATGTTCTCTCGTTTAATTCTGCCTGCTGCTTGCAGTTGATACTTATCCATATTCGTGATTCTCTATTTTCCTCCGACATTTTTCCAAACATTGACCCTTTGGGTGCCTTAGTCCTTCACCAGGATGTACAGCTGTGATCTCTAAGTATTACTGATTTAAAAAATTGGTTTAGGGCTATGCCTTCGATGCAGGGCATTATCGCCTTGACAAAGAAACACATTCCTTATGCATCCTCTTTGCCACGTCTCTCCTCTTCATTGTGTAAACCCAAAGCTAATTACATCTATACCCTCAGACAGAAGCATTCAGGAGATTGTGATTTTAATTCCCGTGGCCGGGGTTTTCCGATGATGAGAACATTAATGATGTACGTTTCCTAATGTCCTATCACTCCACTTCACCTCAATTATCTTTTCATTTCAACTTTCACCCTGGTTGGCTATTTCAGGGTTCCAAGTTTCGACGTATAGACGTGTCCGCCAGTTTTCGTCCTCCAAATCGCGGTAGGTCTCCAAGTTCCCGGTCTACCAGAGGATTTGTAAATCTGCAGGGGGCAGCTGATTGTACGAGCCGCCACCGGGGAGTTCAAATCCTCTGTCCTCTGCAGGCGTCTTCCCTCCTTAGTGTGCTCTCACTCACCCTGGGGAGGAGATAAAGTTTAGTGGAGCTGGTTGAGTGAAGCTAAACCATGTTACACGCTGTTTACACATTTTCATCTCCACTTGCTGCAACTTCGCTCCCTGACGATTTCCCATCCATTAACCCCAGTTAGGAGATAAAGGATAGGAGTTTTGCAGGGTGACTCTTTGAGTTTTAGACTGGAAGTAAGAAAGAAAGAGCGAGTGGCCCTCGGAGTTTGGTTTGCAGAACGGAGTATCCGCTACACCTTGACGTGAGTGTTAGTACTACATTTCTGTTGGGTGATGATTTAGAGGTCAATCAACTCTTTGCAGCATTATGTGGAGCTCAGATTTTGCTCCGGTGTTAGCTCGTGTCCGCATGCATCGCCTGAAGCGACGTCTTCTGGGATCAAAATCCCCAAGAGATCTAACCAGGATGCGTTGCTGAAGTGGTAAATTTGCGTAACATTTTGCTGCCGGCGCCTTATTTCATCCTCCACATGTGGAAGTAGCCTACAGCATAGATGGACCGAAATCCTCTATTCTGCGCCCGTTGTAACATAGCAGCCAGCTGTCTGTGACATGCCCCAGATATCGCAGGCATACAACATGAGGCATCCCGTAACTCAGCATGGGATACAGAGAGGATATTGCCCGGCGATTCCACTGATGTGTTCACAGAAAGTCATACTCCTGTCCAAAAGCACTCCTAGGTAGCTGATTGAATTGTCTCATTGAATTCTTCGGCGTCTAAACTGAAATGTGGGGTAGATCGTTTAGTGGCGTGGTTCTTGTCCGAGTTCAGTGCCGACACTGCTCTTGGACCAGGCAGAAGTGTCTCTGAACAGGGATGAAGGCCTTACGCAGGGAGAATGAGGTGCTATCTATACGTTCTTGTGGTTACGTCATCTTTCGCGCTGTAATGCCAAATCGTTATCCTGCTTGGTCTTCTACATAGCTTTGTATGAGAATAAAGATGCTCACTTTTATTAGTCACACTTCTTACTTAATTCTAAAGGAAAATCAGCTGTTTCTGTCTCCTTCAGAACATTCCTGTCTCATGCTATTTTGTGCATCTCCTTCAGTAGCCGAGACTATTCCTAGAATTTCATTCCTATCTCTTTCTAACCTCAGGTGTCTCATTTTACCCTCGTATATACAGATGAGTAAAGAAACACCAAAAACGCTCAGAATGTTTTGCAGGACAGCAAACGGGCCATCACAATGTGCGTTCCACAGGTTGTTAGTACAGAAAATAAATGGTATGCAGCACAAAGTAGTTTAACATTACAAACGGAGCTCAAACTGAGTACCTCCTATGTCATGCAGAGCCTACATCGGTGGCACTGAGCTTCATGATCCAATAATTGTGGTTGACCTGAAAGAATGGCAATCGCTTCATGTAGTCGTGCAATGAGGTCCTTATCTGACGTTACAGGAGTAGTGCACACCATGGTTTTCATATTATCCCACAGAAAATAGTCCATTGGTGTCATAATTGGTGAACGTGCTGGCCATGGAACTGGCCCCCCTCTACCAATCCAATGATGTGCATGTAACCTCGAGGCGATTCCGCACATTACTCTCAAAGTGGGCTGGAGCTCCGTCGTGTTGCAGCCACTTTACCTGTCGAATGTGTAGTGGGTGTCCTCCAATAAGGTAGACAAAATATCTCTAAGAAATGTGAGGTAGATGGGTCCTGTTAATCTGTTTGGTAGTACATACGGACCAATGATGTGGTCAGCAATTATTCGAGCCCATAGGTCGATACTAAAGGTGTACTGGCGACTTCGAACGAATTGCACGTCGGCTCAAACCTGTAGCATCCAAACCATATGTTTCCGGACTTGGGATTCTTTAAAAGTGATCGATGTGCTGCCTTGCGGAGCATTATAACCGCTGTCTGTGGGACGTTAGACATGAACCGTCACTGGACCTGTCCTTCAAATGAATACACACTCAGCACAAACTGAGTTTTATAACGAACGTTTTTTTTTTTTTTTTTTTCTAAAAGCTATGTATTAGTAACGAATTTGTATAAAAATGTAAGAGTAAAGAATATGGCATTTATCTTCCATATAAAATGCCGGCGTTTGTTTTATTCTATGGTGGTTTAACATTTTGATTTTTACAATTAGCATTTTTAGCATTTATGTACATTTTCAATTTAACATTTTATAGCATTTTGAAAAAAAAAAAAGTTTAATTTGAGTTAATTTTGTTAAATGATGATTATAATATTATTTATATGAGGTTTAAAACACATTTATGGAATGTTATTAATAACAAAGAGTTAAAAGTGCATAAAGTGTCAATTTAGTTCACATTAATATAGGTGAAAGCGATAAACAAAAATATAGAATAAGCTGATACAGAATAAAGCATACTCCATGACACAAAAAGATAAATCCATGTTGATGTAAAAATAGCACAGTAAAAAGAAAATGCACAAAATTAGCCTAGGTTTATGATTCATTAATGCTCTTGAATATATTTCAACATCGTGTTCTGACATTTTCCTATGAGAGGTCGTATTTCCTCAAAACGTCACTGATTGCCCTGCTTACGATACGTCCTGGTTTGGCTGGTCACGCATCTTCCCTGCCTGTCTGAAGTCTTGTCTGCAACTACAACAATGGGTTTTCCTTGCAGACACTTCTTTATTTCAGCCTTTATTGCTTCTCCACAGCGAGGTACTTGCCTTGGGCAGATCTGCGTACCTGAACGTAACGACTCAGTTCCATTCTTTTAAGCTCTTTTATGCTACAAAAATTAAGATTACCGCCCTTATGTCTTTGTATAATTTTGCACCCCTAAATTGAATTAAATGTTTAGATTATTTTAGTTATATAACTTTTTTGGCTTAGTGAAGTTAAAATACGGAAATGATCTCGTTAATTTCGTGGCATATGACCATAAAGAAAGGTACTTAGACAAGTACTCCCGAGCCCGCCTCGGTAGCGTAGATGGAATCTTGTCTGACTCACGTTCAAGAGGTCCCGAGTTCAAATCTCGGTTAGGGTGAGTTACCTGGATAAGGTTTTTCCGGGGCTTTCCCTTATTTTTATAGACGAATGTCGGGTAACTCTTAGCTCTATGGACCCCGGACTCATTTGAGCATCATTTCACCCATTTTCATTCGTCGTCCGATATGAGAACGTTCGAGGACGTAAATTACAAAAGAAAGAAAGAAAGAAAGAAAGAAAGAGAGAGAGAAAGAAAGAGAGAAAGAAAGAAAGAAAGAAAGAAAGAAAGAAAGAAAGAAAGAAAGAAAGAAAGAAAGAAAGAGAGAAAGAAAGAGAGCAAGAAAGAAAGAAAGAAAGAAAGAGAAAGAAAGAAAAGAAAAGAAAAGAAAGAAGGAAGGAGGGAGGGAGGAAGGGAGGGAGGAAGGGAGGGAGGGAGGGAGGGAGAGAAGGAAGGCTAAATGGTCCACTCTGAGCAGGGACGTTCGTCTTCAAAACCATCTTCATTATGTCTTCAACAGAAGCATTTTTTTTCTTCAGATTTTGCGCTCTTCAGTTTTTCATGAATCATTTGAATTGATTTTCCTCTTGTTATTTATTGCTGAACCTTTCTTTGGCACTGGCAGTCCCCGACTTCGGACGTGTTTGTCTAAACCATTCTTCTTTTGCCAATCCAGACACCGATTGCACCTTAAAATTTCGCCGTCACTACTACGTATAAAAACTTTCATGTTTATAATTCTCTTCCCGCTGTTTGATTGATATTTTCGGTCTCACCATCGTCGCACTTACTGACGTGACCTGTGCATAGAATGAATGTGAGAACTCCAACTGGAATTAACATGTGTTTATCACTTTCTTAAAATTAGGATTGCTATTGGTTTTCAGGGACAATGATTGAAATTGTCTGTAACGGGATTGTGAAGATAGATTTATGACGGTCATTAGGCGTGGTAAGAGGGTTCTCCTGTGAAACAACTCAACTCGCAAACATGCCTAATATGGGCAATGGTGGAACGATAAGCTAATTTAGCGGAAATGGTTGCTTTCCACATTCCAGAAGAGTGCTCACTTACTGTTTATAACTTTCTAAACATGCAAAGGTTCTACAGATTCTTCAGTTAAAGTTTATAGAAGAAAGAGCATTAGGTGAAAACAATTTTATTACTTGGGAAAATCTTCGATTTCGCGTTTATATAGCATTTTGAGTCAATTTATCACATTTGTGAAAAATCACCACCCCTAGCGATGATGTTCATTTGCAACTCGTCATCTACTGCTTTTTGCACCTGTAAATAATGAAATCACAAATGTTCGAAATAACTAATTTCAAACCATATTACTAATATTACAGAATGTCATACTCCATCTTTAATATTTACTTGCAATCTAAGCCAGTTTTCCGCGAAGAAACGCTTTCTCGTCGCCAGGTTTTGTGTTCCGTTCCTTTCAACAGCAAGCAACATCTGAAAACTCTGTCATTGTTGTTTTCTTGGAGAAAACGTGGAGTTTTCTTGGAGTCGGCGCATCGAATTGAAATACAATAGACACTGTAAATTGGAGAGATTGTAAGTACATGTTAAATGAGGTATGTCGCTCTAATTTTTATTTATATATCTGTGTTTGTTTTATGTTATGCAACAACCTATATAATATTAACCTGGAAACCCTTGGAATTTGCGACTTCCACTCCCCGGATTAAGTATGCAGCAACCGGCAACACTTATGAATCACCCACGCCACGCCCTTGTAAAAATAAGTGAATTTCCCTTTAATGAGAATGAGAATACCTGTTTCTGTTCATAAAACTAGAAACAGGAAATTGTACAATAGTTAACATCGCTCGCTTTGTTGAACGAGGTGAACAGAGGTACTTAAATGGACAGTTGGTTAATCATACGGTGTACCTATCCTTTGGCAGGCAGTTGTTTGGTTTTGATCATCCAGTCCCTTCATCGCTTGACTTCTGTTTGTAATAAATCAGCCATTACACAAATAGATCTGATAATTGCAAAATATAGTACATTTCGAAAAGTGTTTAAGCACTGGATACGACAGAAGTATCTTGGGTTTTTAGGGCACCTCTTGCCATTAATGAGGATTGAGAGAAAGCTGGACAAATAAATAAACTAACTAATAAAATGTCGGGGAGGAAAGTCCTAACGGAATTCTAACGTGGAGCCTCCGTTCACGACTTTTTAACGAGTTGATCCTAATGCCTAAGGAGCTTAAACTTTTCTCCTATTTTGCATATTTTGGCATATTTTACGGTTAGTAAAAAGAGTTGATAGCTCTTAGTTGTTGCTAAACTCTAGTTCTAGTAGTGAAGTGGCAGAAATGAAAACTTCTCTGGCAATAGTCCAAAGCTCTAATTATGGAGAGGAAAGCATTGTTAAAACAATAAAGTACGTCGTAGACCTCGCCAGAAGCTATAGCTAAAGAGCACGTTAAAATCATAACGACTTTTGAGTGCACGTTATTATTGCAGTTTCCTTGTCTACAAATATATCGCCCCGCCCATAGTACACACTCTCCTGGCTTTGCATAGCGGTAATAACATGTGGGTTTGGCCGCAGTGTAACTGCCAGCTCGAACGAGACAGAAACTGATCTTGGCTCTTTAGCATACTTTCTGCATTAAAGTAATGAACAATAAATGACAAAGGAAATGTCATTTCACAATATCTGTATATCAGATTACATTATGACTTTCTATTCGTCTGAATAGCATCACTTTATTGTTACGTGTATTCTTGTTTCTACCCCGAAGTGAAAAGCAGGTGAGTCTAACAAAATCCTTCTGCTTGGGAATTCGTGGCTGTCCGTGAACTTCCGTCAATAGTCGTATGACCGCTATACATGTCGCCAGTTGTGGTTAGCTGGTGACGAAAACATGTGAAGAACGCGCGCTACGTAAGCAACAAGTGTAGAACGTTCAGAATTGAAAGTGACGAAGAACAGAAGAGGTGTGTGTGTGAATGCATGGGAGTGTGTATGAAGTGTGAAATGTGTTTTATTTTAACGTTATAATGGTGAATTATTTGTGTTGCGTGTCAGGCGTAAACTGCGTGGAGTGCTTTCAAAATAGCATAATATAGTGATTGTGATCTCAGAGTTTGCAGCAGTAAGTGAAGAACGCCCAAATTGAATCAAAGAGAGAAGTGAAAGCCTACTTTCTAATATTAGTGATACAGTGAGCTGGGAACTAACGAAACCATGCGTGAGTAATCTATGCCTAACCAAAGAACTGGGGTACCAACGGTTAACCAGAATTCATTGTTAAGAATTGCAAGTTCTGTAATTTCCAGGATTTTGGGAGAAATGTTGAGATTTAGTTTTACATTCGTTGTGCGGTAACCTTAATTTCGTTATTTTATCGCAGTATATAATTGATTGGAATTAGAGCACTCAGAATGTCGAACGTCAAAGTTACATGTCCGAGCAGAAGTCAACATAACCTCATTTTGTTTCACTGAGGTATTTAAATCGTTTAAAACTTTTGGTTCTCAGATTCTCAGTATTGCATGAAACTGTAGCAACTAGTAGCTTTTGTAAAGTTGAAATTACCGAGATATCAATTCCAAGTTTTGTTTCTTCCAGATGGAATTTATGTCCGCTTATTAGGGCAATATGTTGTGTAAACGTTGATGCGCCCTAAAAAAAAAAAAAAAAAAAAAGACAGCAGATAGGCTTTGAATTATGTATGACAGTAACTTGTAAAGCTAAGTGAGTTTCAGTTCGTAAGGCGGGCGATAACCCAGTACAGCAGTCGCAGCTGCTACACTCCTCTTCTTATTACATTACGATGTAGTGCATATCACCCTCAATATCCCGGCTACGCTTTGCGGCTGAGGGCCCTCAGTCTTTATTAATTACGTATATACTTTGTTCAATAAAGGGATGACAACCATTCCGGGAGCATATTCATAACCACAGAGCACTGATGACATTTAACACTTATTTTTCAGAATGTTTCTTTATGAGGAATTTACCTGAAAGAGAATAGAGGGATACTTGCTGGTCATAATGACAAGTTCGAAATGCCGATATTCTGTGCATAAGTGCCTTATTTTCTACATTTGCCCCCGTTTAAATGCATACTTTTTTTTTGCGAAAACAGTTCAGTACTAAGTTTTTTTAATATATATGTAAGGAAATAAAAGGCTAACTTGGCGAACTTTTAAATTCTATATAATTGTCAGTGATATTTACATGACTTAATTGCGATGATACAGAGAGAGAAAAAACATGTATTAAAAAAAGAAGAAAAAGACTTTGTTTCTTTGTAGATTGTATCTTTTATGAATTATTCTAAAAAGGAACTGCAGTGAGGTAGGAGAGCAACAGTGATTCAAACTGCATTTTTAACTGCTCTTCCACGGATTGGTTAGGAGCATTAAGAAGCTAATTTCAGGCTGGCATGTTATTTACTCAAAGACATTTGTTTCAACTGTAAGTGAAGCCATAGTTATAAAAATGGGAACTATCTGGTAGTAAGAAATAGGTTAATGAACATTTAATCAAATAGAATACATACTTCTAAAAATGAATTAAAATAGTCAACGCTTTACTTTAAATATATTAAATATTTTGCTGCATTTAGCTACTGTTAGGAATATGATCACCATGCCACATCTCTTTGTTGGACTGTTTAGCATGAAATAACACTTCTATTACTGGATAACCAGGTTGTCACAAGTGCCCCTAACAAGAAATAATTTTTTAAGGTGTCTTGCATACCTGTCCTGGGTTAGTAAAACTGCATGAAGGATGCCATATTAGGTAGTGTAACATGCTACAGTGATTGTTAAACAGTATTTTCCTATTTTTTTAATGTCTCACAACACATTCATCACTCAAGAGATTTAGAATAGAATAGGTTAAAATAAAATGAAATCTGTATATCTAATAGCCTGGTTTCTGGAATCTATACCAGCCTTATGCAAACTTTATTTTTACCTTTATTCAATTTTCAAATCAAATTGCGCAAAGTGGTTTACAAATTTTGCAGATATAATCTATTTGCTACCTTATATAACTAAGCCTACAGATTACTGGACTCCAGTAACTTTACAAATATGCTCATTTTATCTATCTAAAAACGGTCTTTCTTTTACTATACTTCTTCTCCAACAATATAATTCAAATCTATGTTTGTACTACAGCTATAAGGAGCTAGTCCCTGAAAAAGTGGATATCAGCGGACATATCAGAGAAGTTAATGTCAAAGCAAATGTTGGAATGCACGCCCATTGTGATTAACACAAACAATAAATAAATAAATAAAAATCTGCAATACCATACCCTGGCACCTAATTTATCAAGCCAGAGTATAAATATTCCAAAGTTTCATGTTTATTAACTTTTATGTAATTTATACAAATTTTTTTTACAGATATTAAAACTACTCCTACTAAAAATAAACAAAAACAACACCAAAAGAAAATACTAATTCACTACAATAAATAACTTTTTTTATAACACAAAACATATATAAATTTTCTTTCTTTTTATATTCACCCCTTTCCCATTTTTAATACATAAAACTTTAAATAAAAACTAAAATAAAATTAACAATAAACAAAAATGTTAATGATACATATTATTATTACTGGTATCCAGCTATTAATGAAACAAGAAAAAAGAAACAAAGATCTACCGCTAAAAAATTAGCTGCCGGTCACCGGCGGCCCCAAACTATACGGGTAACCAGCACAACATAACTAAGCGGAGTGCAACACAAAGAGTGCATCAGCATGCCATATTCTGGTGATTCTCGCAAAGTTGCCAGCCATTTCTCCTTGGATTGACGAACAGAAGATCAAGGATGGCCACGTTCTGTATGGACTCCTGAGTACAATGAAGATGTATTGCGGTGCATTGAGAACAATCCTGCAGCTAGTACTTGTGCCATCGTTCAACACTTGCAGCTACGTCGTAGCATTGTGAGAAGAATTCTGTAGGAAATGTTCTTACATCCTTTTCACCTTGAAAAGATCCATGCATTGAGGCCTGACTTTTCTCCTCTGTGATAGCAATTTTATCAGTGGTATATGGACAAAATTGGAAACGATGTACTGTTTGGATCCCATGTCATGTTCACAGATGAAGCAATTTTCACAAGTGAGTACTTATTTAACTGTCAGACTTCACATGTTTGGGTCTTTGAATATCCCCATGCTACATTTCAGAGGTCACATCAACTGAGATTTGGTGTTAATGTGTGGACCGATATTGTGGATAACTTCTTAATAGGACCATACATTGTGCCGGCCCAACTCAGTGCTTAAAATTACTTATTATTTCTGCAACAGGTTTTTCCTTATTTAATGGAAACAGTACCCCTTTGTATCAGATAGGACATGTGGTTTGAACATGATAGGGTACCAGCTGACTTTGGTGCTGAAGTACATCATCTTACAGCGGCATATGGCATTCAGTGGATAGGTAGAGGTGGACCCATTGCCTGGCCAGCATGCTCCTCAGACCTTACTCTGACATCTTTTTGTGGGGACACATGTAGACTGTAATATATGAAATACCTGTTGAATCTAAAGAGGACCTTGTGGCATGATTAACCTGCGCAGCTGGCAGAATTAGAGACATGGCTGGTGTGTTTGCAAGAATACAGCAGAATATGGCATGCTGATGCACTCTTTGTGTTAATCCCAATGAGCGTGCATTCCAGCAGTTGCTTTGACATTAACTTGTCTAGCTCTTAAACGAAGCACCGCAACAAAAAACTTTCCTGAACAAAAATTGTTTAAAATAATGTTATCTATCAGGTCTAAAAGTTTGTTGGTCTAATTTTGGGATATTCTGTATATGGTAATTGCCTCCGTAAGCTCTCTCCACTGCATGAGTGAGTCAGCAGTGGCCAGTAACATAATGTGGTCAGAGATGGAGTAAAGTTCTTACCTTATAGCAAATGCAAATGTTGACCTTTGCTCTCAGACAGGCAGCATATCTCATAAAAATGTTCTCACTGACTCGCCTAAGCCCAGCAGCAGGAATTCTATTGATCTCATGCATGATGTTATCATTAAGTTCCTATAATGCAGGAGGTTTACAGCAATCACTTTGTATTTCAAAGAACCCCATAGATGAAATTTGTAAGTTAGTTTGGGGGAATGAAGGGGCCACTGGTCAACACTTATAATTCTTACTAAAATTAGGCAAGTGAGTGAACCTTGTATATACTTTTCTCCACTTACAAGTTTTTTGATGAAGACTAGTTTTTGGGGATTTCTCCCCTATCGTCAGTTCTGTGGTTGACTGATGATGCATCCGGTGTCTGCATCTGGCTTGGTGTCGTGCTGCCATCTAATGTCCTGGTAAGTTTGATGACGTCATCTACCGCGGGAATTTCAAAATTCATCAATTATTGTATTCATCAATTCAATTCTATATACTTATAATTCTATTTTCCAATGTGTAAAGACTATGATACAATGAAGCACAAAATTAATATAATTTTGAGTCGAACTAATACTCAATGCTCCACTTATTGCTAGTATTTACCTAGAACATGTTTTGTTAGGTTCTTGCTAACATCATCAGCTGTTGTCGACTAATGGATGTTGGTTTGGTGAACCCATTAGAGGTGACAGGTGCGTCTCTGTCAGTATCTTGATGAACTTGAAGTTTAGGTTTTCTTCAAAGGTAGTGTCGAAATTAAACAATTTTCTTTCACGGGAAAAAATCTTCATAAATAAATATGAAAGAATTAATTACATTAATTGTTTCATTAAAGAAAGTAGGTCCATTTATTCTTCTAACGCTTATCACACACCATATTCCAATTTTGAGGTCATAGTAGGCATTTCAGTAATAGTAAAGGTTTTCCAGAAGCCCAATATCTACTGTTCTGAGTGTTTACTTTGTTTTTAATTAATGTCCTCCAACATAAGTCATATTGGACGATGAATGAAATGATGCTTAAATGAGCCCAGGATCCATAGAGCTTCGAATTACCTTACATTCATCTTTTAGGATAAGAGAAAAGACTGCATTGAAATAACTCACTCTGACCGAGATTCGAATTTGAAACCTGAGTGCTCACTTGCCCATCTGAGTGTAACCAAAATGCTTCAGAGGAAAACAATCGCTGTGGTTCAATGAAATTGTTTTCTACATGAAAGAAAAAACAGTTACAATAATTACATAGAAAATGAAGCTAGTTACAGTGAAGTAGTAAGTATTATACAGATATAACTATTTGTAACAAAAAGCTTCACTTATCTTAAGAAAAATGATGTTGATTTTTCTTATTAGTTGAATTAAATGTCTCGTTACATTTAATGGTTTGGTACTTATTTTAAAAAGTAAGCATTGCGTAATGAATTTTGAAATACTAGCAGGTGATTCTGTTTTTAAGTTTGTTTCATTTTCAGATTTTGGCAATACTGAAAAAACATAATAACATAGTAACTTCCTTCACGACAAATTTGTTTTCTCCGGTGATTTCCTTTGACTGGCGATGCGAACAAGGGTTCGTGAAATCAATTTCAACTTCAACTAATTCGACTAATAAGAAAAATCAACATCATTTTTCTTTAGATAAGTGAAGTTCTTTTGTTATTTATATAACAGTTACAATAATTTACTTGCTAACAGGGTCATTTTGTTTCAACACTTGCACTCAAGTATAATGATAGGGCTTCAGTTTTAGTATGTGTGTACCATTTCTCACAGAAGAGAAACACCTGTTTGTCAAGCTAATTTGTTTGGCAGTTTTCAAGGTGATCGCTCTAAAGGGACACCAATTTTATCCAGTTTATTTTGTGTTAAAACTTATCTTCCTGAAGAATGTTTCTTGCCAAGAACCAAACCCAGAAGTTGAAATTTATTCACAATATTGTATAAGTTTTTTTTGAAGTGTTAGAGTGTTTGGAAACCTTTCAGCAAACTGCATAAGCACACTTTGAGCAGATTTTTGTTTTAAATAAGCTTTGCAAATAAACACTTTCTTCTACAGATAAGCGAGCACAGTGTTTACAATGTAAAGAGAGGCACTTTCTTGACTTTACCTAACATGCAGAACGAGACATGGTGCCAATGCAGCTTTGAGCAGGAATTGCTGGTCTGAAACCCTGCTAGGTGGCAAGGGCTAGAACTTTTTGTGTGTGTGTGTGTGTGTTGTAATTTACGTCCTCCAATGTTACCTGACCAAGATTCGAACTCGCGACCTCTTGCATGTGATGCAGACATGCTACCATCTACGCTACCGAGGTGAGCAAACAGAACTAGGTTTATGCTATGCAGCCTTGGCTTCCTCTACAAAAGTGCTTACAATAGAGAGAGATAATGTTGAGTTACATAAACCTAAGGAAAGGCAGTGAAAGAAACACACTTTTCCAATTACTGCACATCAAAACATGTCAATGTTTTGTTTTGACACATTTCTTGTTGCTCAGTGTAATTAAACATCAGTTTGATGATCGCACTTTTGAACCACTACTAATTACATTTTGTTAATCCTCAAGTGGTTTATCAGACCTTGTAATTTTTATTTTTATTTGTACATTTTTATTTAATTTTTTTTATTTTTATTTTATTTGTACATTTTCACTGCAGTTTTCAGTTTTATATATATATATATATATATATATATATATATATATATATATATATATATATATATATATCAGAAGTATCTTTCTTGTTGTGTATTCTCATAAACAAAAGAGTTACAATTTCATTGCACATTCTTTCCACAACTTCTTAGAATACTCCAAGCAATTTGGTGTGCCACACTTGATACATTTGTAATTAGTTTTCATATGGGCAATGCTGGCATGTCTTTCTTTTCTCAAGTCTGTCTGATCTCTGGTCTCTGTTCCTTTCTGCATCCTGCTGTGGGAAAGTGTTTTATTTTCCTCACTCCTGTTTGTAAATTTGGAATGTGTAACCTTCTTATCATTTGGGGTTTTACTACAGATAGACCGCAAGCAAAGTGCAGTAGGTGTGCGCATGTGCGAGCACAGTCGTCTCCCCTCCTTAACATCCAAGCATTACATGACTCTTTCCCCTCCATATGTTGACCAGTGCAGTGCAGCTTCCGCTATCAAGGAGAGGAGACGCAGCCTAAAATGACGGTAGAGGGGGATAACTGGAGAGCTTCACTCTTGGTAAATCATGCCTCCAGCTGCATTTTGTGTGTGGTTTACCTGTAGTTTAGTTGCTAATATCTTCATAAAATGAAATCTATTCAGTGTTGGAGTTTGTTTCAAAGCTTTGTAAATTATTTCTGTATTTACACAGATAACCGATATCATGAAATAGAAAATAGCTAGAAGCCATCTCCTGGTTCATCAGTTTGTTGAACAGTCCGACATTTCTTATCCCTTCTGTCAACTCCAGATTTGCTGGCATACAGAAGGAAATGATCTCTGGTTTGCTGTTTGTAACATACGTGTATTTCGAGTAGTACATTGATGATGCAAGTATCACAGCTTTAGATTGCCCGCCTTGGTAGCGTATCTGCCTCACTTAGAGAGGTCCCGAGTTCGAATATCGTTCAGGGTGAGTTACCTGGGTAAGGCTTTTCCCAGGGTTTTCCCTTATCCTGAAAGATGAATGTCAGGTAACTCTAAGCTCTATGGACCCTGGACTCATTTGAGCATCATTTCACCCATTCCATTCATCGTCTGATATGACTTAACATTGGAGGATGTAAATTACAAAAAAAAAAAAAAGCTTTAGATATCTTTGGTACGTAAGACTACATTGTTGCACTGTTAGTGAAGCCGTACATTGAAGAACCAACTTCTGTAGTTTTACTAGGAAGAAACTCAGCTGACTTTGACGTGACACATGTACTTTCAGGTTATCTTTCACATTTTCATTCAAACTGAAATAAAAACATAGATATGCCACTTAATGGTGATTGTTTACTAAGAGACTGAACAATTACTTGTAACATACTATAAAACAATTATTTGTTTTTGTAAAATAAGAGACAAAAGGTACGCAAAATATACTTACGCTAACAATAACACCAGTTGACGAAGCCTTCCTGATAAATTTGTGACAATGGATAGCATTTCATCACGAGGTCTGCCCGAAAGTCCGAAGACTCCAGCCTCCATCAACCCGGGAGCAGTGGAAAACTCATCAGAAAACCACGTTCTCACATCAAAGACAAACGTTCATGTGATGCATAGCTCGACATTCATTGTAGGCAATATTGTAGCAAACCCCGATACTAGGGGGTGTACCTTGGAGAGGGTAGGAAACGTAACCACCATCTGGGCGAGAAAGGTTTATTAATCCCAAATTCATATATAAGCCAGGTTTATTGACTGAATAGATACACAAGGTTCGAGGGTGGCCTTGGCGTAATGGAATACACCCAAACTTATCTTAAAGTTCAGAGGTGCTGATTCAACCCTTGCGATGACAATATATAACCGCTTTGTTAACTGACCACAGACATTTATTAACTCACTATAGACTGCTCATCATCTACACCTCTGCCTCGTTGACCTACATACGGCCAGCTTAAATATTTTATTCTTGAAATGTAAGTGTTCTATTATTCCGAATTCCAGGCTTCAATTACTTTCAACACTTTTTGTCAAATGTCGTAATCTAGCTAGAATGGCTGTTACAATATCACAGAAAAATAGGGCGCCATGGTCTGAGAGACCGAGTTACCCCTTAAGGTTTAAGAATTAACATGAATGATTAAACAGTTTTTACTAATATTTCCTTGTCTTCTAAAGAACCCCAGGTATTACATACTGAATGTACTTGTCTATATATTGTCTCTAAAATTTAATTGAGTCTAAAACAATTATATGCCTTTTTTTTAATTTAATTAGTTTTACAGCTGTAAGATTTTATTTATTGTTTCTGTTTTGGTTGGCATAGATTACTCATCAAACTGAAGTATGGAAATAGTTCTGTGGATGGTTGGCATTACAAACTTCTTAAGGCAACTTTATGGTAGTGAAAATAGTTGATGAATTAAATCAAAGTTAGAAAAGATTTACAAGAAGAGACTCGTAATACACCACATGTCATTAGTGTTTATTGTGTGATCAACAATAATTATTTTAATGAGTGACAAGATGACTAGTAGAAGAAAACGTCGTCAGCAAGACAGTTTTATGAAGAAAGTGTCATCACTTTTTAATTTGGATACTGTGAGTATTAATATCTTATGTAGTTTCATAAAAAAATACTTGGAACTGTGTATTTGTATGAACTTTAGAAGTTCTGAATAGTACTGTATGCCTAGACAAGAAGGCAACAGACAAATGAAGGGCAGAGGAGCTTATCTGCTATGGTAACGGATCTGTTTACTAGGAAATGAGTGTATGAGAGTGCATATGAGTCACCCATGCTATCAGATATAGTGTTTGTTGTAGTTGATGCAGCAATGGGTATTATGTATGGGTGAGTTATGTGTAGGGAGTGGATTTATAGGCACTAAAAATTAGTGAAATAGGCAGGCAAAAAGGCACTAAAAATGGGCAAAATAGGTACTTAAATAGGCACTAAAAATTTACTAAGTAAACACACATAAATACACAATTTTAGTAAAGTGGCTTTTAAAATCCAATATAAATGCACTAAAACAAAATGACAATCATCACAACATATGCTGTAACAAATTCGCTACACACATATTATTTTGCGGTTCCCTAGACGAAATAGTTCTACATTTATTCCAAATTTCATAAATGGCTCCACAGCAAGTTAAAATAACAGATATTGTTGTATAATTAAAATACATATAAATCCACTTCACTAAGTAAGAACCATAATGTGCAGAAAGGTGTGAAGTAATTAACTATGTCAAAAAAAAAAAAACAAAAAAAAACAAAAAAAACATGGTTTTTGGGAGGGGGGGTTTAAGGGTGATAATTGAAGTATCTGAAGCTTTTGTTAGGTTTGTTTCAAATTTATACCATTTATTTTTGTGATCACATATTTGCATAGGAAATTGATCTATATGTGTACTTGAAACACTGCTTGTAGAATGGGATTTCCATTCCCCACATAAAGCGTGGTCATTTGTCAATCCATTGAAATATCATTTAGCTGGTCTTTGCTACTTGTCCGTGAGCGAATTCTAAGATTTTTCCATGATGTCATTAGCACATTGTGACACGTCTGTAAGGCAGATCTACCTTGCTAAACCCTTTTTTGTATATCCAATGTGCAGCAGTAAAATTTCTTTTCCCCGGAAACCTCACGTTGAAACCAACAATGCAAAAGCTGTTGTCACAAATTACAAGCAGAAGAAATTGGCTACAAAGGCAGTTTTTAGGTACTAATAAGCATAATTTCTTTTCCCCAAAAACTTCTCGTTGAAACCAACAAATGCAAAAGCTTTTGTCACAAATTACAAGCAGAAGAAATTGGCTAAAAAGGCAGTTTTTAGGCACTAATAAGCAGATAATTTCTTTTCCCCGAAAACCTCACGTTGAAACCAACAATGCAAAAGCTGTTGTCACAATTTACAAGTAGAAGAAATTGGCTAAAAAGGCAGTTTTTAGGCACTAATAAGCAGATAATTTCTTTTCCCCGAAAACCTCACGTTGAAACCAACAATGCAAAAGCTGTTGTCACAAATTACAAGCAGAAGAAATTGGCTAAAAAGGCAATTTTTAGACAGTAATAAGCAGATAATTTCTTTTCCCCGAAAACCTCACGTTGAAACCAACAAATGCAAAAGCTGTTGTCACAAATTACAAGCAGAAGAAATTGGCTAAAAAGGCAGTTTTAGGCACTAATAAGCAGATAATTTCTTTTCCCCGAAAATCTCACGTTGAAACCAACAATGCAAAAGCTGTTGTCACAAATTACAAGCAGAAGAAATTGGCTAAAAAGGCAATTTTTAGACAGTAATAAGCAGATAATTTCTTTTCCCCGAAAACCTCACGTTGAAACCAACAATGCAAAAGCTGTTGTCACAAATTACAAGCAGAAGAAATTGGCTAAAAAGGCAATTTTTAGACAGTAATAAGCAGATAATTTCTTTTCCCCGAAAATCTCACGTTGAAACCAACAATGCAAAAGCTGTTGTCACAAATTACAAGCAGAAGAAATTGGCTAAAAAGGCAGTTTTAGGCACTAATAAGCAGATAATTTCTTTTCCCAAAAAACTTCTCATTGAAACCAACAAATGCAAAAGCTGTTTTCACAAATTACAAGCAAAAGAAATTGGCTAAAAAGGCAGTTTTTAGCCACTAATAAGCATAAACGTATGAAATATGCATTTATAGACACTATAAAACTAAGAAATTAGGCTAATAATTGTAGGAAACGTACTTATAACTTAAAAGCCTATGTTTCTAAACAAAGGAATAAAATAGGCAAATAGCGCAAAATCTGCCCCCTAGTTATGTGACAACACTTGTTAAATGAACCTTCCATCCTTGTCATACTGGGAAAGTGAGCATGAACACTGCGTGGACAACAAAAGTCATTACGCTACACATTCCTCTAGCTTGCATTCTTGTCTTGGGTCTACAGTACTTGCAAATAAGTAATTTTTTAGAAGTAATTTGATGCTAATTTGATAATTGGCAAGCCTAAATTCAAAATTTCCCAGTTCTAAGGTTTTTATGCACATAGTAGGTTCAATTTTTCAAAATGTTTAATGCTGAATAATAGAATGTTTATTAAATTATAGATGAGTTGTATTTATTACACATCAGCTTCACTTACGTACCTATATTGAGGACATGTTTCGTGAACCATCGTTCGCATCATCGGCTCTAATGTGACTGAAACTTGATCCAGTGGTGTGGGTAGTTCTGGAGTTGCTGCTGCCATTTGTTGATTTTGTGATGAATTTAAATGTGGGGTTGTCTTCTGGCAGGATTTCAAAGTTCATTAGTTGGTTTTTATGGTTTTCTATGTATATTCTCTCCCATATGATGAGTTGGCTATGTTTTTGTATGTATTTTAGTAATTTGGTGCTATCTTCAATTTCATGATTTTCAGACCAGAAATGAGCTGCTATTGCGGACTTATCAATATTTTTGTATCTTAAGTGCCTAAAATGTTCTTTCTTTCTAGTGCCTATTTTCTTTTTGTCCTCCCTATGTAAATTTGTTCACAGTCTTTACACTTAATCTTTTAAATGCCTGACTTTTCTTCTGGTTTTATCTTATCAGTATTATTACTGTTAAGTAGGTTTTTAATGTTGTAATTGTTTTTGGTGCCAATGTTATATTGCATTTCTTGAATATTTTTTGGAAATTTTTTGTGGCCCAATTTCCAGAATCCCATTACCCTTTTTATCCCATTGGCCTTCAGGTTTTCCAGGCTTTCTACTTGCATCTCTGTTAGCCGTTCCCATATTATTTCCAGCCCATAGGTTGCCACTGGTAGTATTTGGACTCAAATAACCTCATTGCTGTTTTGAGGGACAGGTTTTGTATGTTCATTATGGCTCTCATTGCTTCTATTAGTCTCCATTTCATGTGCACTGTGAATGATTTCCCACTCATTTGTATTGTGACTCCTAAATATTTATAGGCATAGGCTTTCTTCAATGGCTGCCCTTTGTAGTAGATTTGTGTTTGTTTCTAGTCTGCCTCCTTTCCAGAAAACTATGTGCTCTGTCTTGTCTTCGTTTATGGTGAGTTCATTCCTTTCTGCCCATACCGCTATGTATCCATTGCTTTCTGTATCTCCACTTTGTTTCTTGAGGCAATCACCATATTGTCTGTATACATATATGCTGTTACCTCCTGTGTTTCTTTTCTCACCGCTGCTATGATGTCATACTTGAGTGCGTAGAATAGCATTGGCCTTATTGGATCGCCTTGCAATATCCCATTTGTTTGTGTTATCCAGTATGATTTGGTTACACCATCTTGGAATTTGGACTTGGTGGTCTGCTAGTATGTCAGGAGTCTTCTATAATCCTTTCTAGTTTGCTCATTAGTCTTCCTCCGTTCAGCGTGTCGAATGCTTTGAAATAGTCTACAAAAACAATGTGTCAAAACATTGTAACATGCTGTTAGCACAACTAATTGCTTAAAAAACCCCAGCTAAAATTCACTTTATGTATATTGACATTGAACAAATCAAAAGGTTTACAAGGATTATTCCAGTTATTTATTTATTTGCAAAATTTATTTTTCAAAATAACTATAATAACTTTTTTATTCAACCCAACATAAAACAAAACTTGGAGAATGTAAAACAAAATAAGATTATCAATAAGCTTCCAGTACATCATTAATGGAGAACAAGTGTGCCATAACTACCCTTTTAATTACTTACATTTTGCATGCTATTTTGTTAGCTATAGATTAATTATAGAAACAAAATATCGAGCTTTAGTCGCATAAGAGCCGTAGATGCAAACGATGATTTGCGAAACATGTCCTCAAAATAGGTACGAAAGTGAAGCAGATGTGTAATAAATACGACTCATCTAAAAATTAATAATATAGAAACAATGTTTTTCCTAAATTTATTAGACTGTTTCGATGAGTACATGTCCTGTTTTTCTGAACATGAAAGTCTATTTTCTGTCCTGTGTTGTGATTAGAATTATGTCATTAAAAGTAAAATTACAAATATAGAAATACAAGGAATGTTTAAGGTTTAATATTTTTTAAATAGTCTGCAAGAATATCCTAGGTTAGCTCCTTCCATTAATCTTAGAATTTTTTGCCTTATGATAGTGAGGTGCATGAAATTAGTAGAGTTAGCACTTTAATAGGTGTCTTTACTCACATTTTAACTTTAAAAATGGAGATGCCAACATCAGGACAGCTTTGAACCATAATATCGGGGAATGATTAGGCCAGTGTGAGGAGAGGGCTGTCTCCAAATATTACAAAGCAAGATCTACCTATTTAAGTTAATTGATGGAAATCATTCATTTCTTCACACTAGCCGTATACAGGCTGAGGTATTGGATTGATAGAGTTGACATAAAAAATTCAATGCCATGGCTGGGATTTGAACCACGGATCTATGGTTTCCGTCCAGTCGCTCTTACCCATTGAGCTACCTTGGCCAATTTGAGTCAATTGGTGAATTTAATGTCATGAGGGAAAAATGGCCATGGTAGCTCAATGGGTTAGAGCAACTGGATGAAAACCAGTAGATCTGTGGTTCAAATCCCAGCCATGGCTTTGGATTTATCGTGTCGACTCTATCAATCTAAGATCTACCTATTTAGAGATTTAATGGTGACAATCATGCAGCACTTATGAGAACACTTCTGTTCATTGCATATTATGCACATGGTTTTATGCTGTGATGAACTTGTTTTAACATAATTAGCGCTCTGAATTACAATTTGTAATGAATCCAGGAAAAGAAGAAATCCAAAACCATCCTCCAAAGTTTTTCTCTACTATGCATTAATGTGCTGCTCTTATAAACAAAGTCCCTGATCATGTACATTCACCAGTGTAATCAACTGCCGCACAGAGAAACTAACAGCCCTTTGCATACATGGGCTGTAAATTGAACACTGAAAGATTTACCATGTTTAAATTTTGAAACATTTCCAAAACACAGTGTATACAATTACAAGAAGTTAAACACTAAAAGAATTAACACTAATAAAGTGTAAAATATTACCAAAAATGTAATGTAGGCAGTTATAAAAATAAGCTATCACAATAGAAACAATATATGAAGACATAATTTAACAATAGTAAGATACTACACAGGGTTTACCATGTCGATAGTTCCCTGGAACACAATGTTCATCCAGAATTTAAGTTGTGATGGCCGAGATGAATAACAAAAATTATCAGTAGGTAAGAAATATTTATTGCAATATTTACAGAAGTTCACTGGCCACTTTTCACATGTCTCACAATCAGTGAGACGTTTATTGTACCGGTGCACCAACGTTTGTATACGAAGTCGCTGTTGTCTGTACCTCAGCATCATCCCGGAAACATTTTCCTGCCAGAAAGCACCTCGTGAGATGGAAAACAAGTAAGTCGCAAGGTCAGGAGTATAGGGAGGATGGTCAAAGATCTCCCATCCAAACTGAAGCAACAGATACCATGTGGTGTGAACTGCTTTAGGTAATGCCTCTTGTCAGCATTCCATATCTGTTGTTCCGGGCTGCCCTCCTCAGAATTTGTAATGCCTGACAATACTGATTGTATTTCTGATCTCCTCTTGCAATAAGAACTCGCTTAGAGTACACCATATGAATACGTGGTTTTTCTGGCAGAGTTGGTCTTGTTGAATTTGGATTTCACAGGTGAACCACTGCCACCAATGTAAGGGTTGTTGTTTTATTTCTGGCGTGGTATGCAACACCCATGTTCCATCCTCAGTGGCGGCAGCATTGTCAAGAAACTACCACTGGACCAAGCTCAATGCTGTGACCAGATGTTTGGTTTTACGTTCATGTCAGCTGCTTTGGCACCCATCTTTCACATATTTTCCAAAACCAAGACACCAGTTGACAACTCTTGTGTACTGGTGAGGAGATATCTGAAGGAATTGACCAAAATGTTCCAAAATGATGAAGCACAGAGTAGTTTGGTGCACACTTTACATCAGTTCTGACATCACCGGGGATGATTGGTCAATACAGTCTTTGCCATGCGCATTTGTTCAACTATCAGTGCATTACATCATCTGACCGTGCTGTTGCTCATAATGCTCTGCTGGAGAATGCTTCCAACTGTGGAGAACTCAGATTACTGTACAAAGCTTGCAGTTGGCAGGAAACTGTATCTCCTAACATTGTGTAAAAGCTCTGCCATCCCAAGATTGAAACTATACTACATTATTCCCATATGCACATTCCCTTCTAACTACTCATTCCATCTCTGGACACAATCAGAATTTAGTTTCTGGATGCGTCTTGTAGTGTAACCTGAACATGTTTGGCTGCCAAAAACATATTGAAATGTCGATTTGCTTTTGGTAAATATAACAATCACCCAAGGAAAGATCCCAATCAGGTTAGAACCCGACAGTCATTTGTAAAGAACCATGCTAGTACATGATGGTGCACCATATCCCAAAGTGTGCACCAGAAGAGTGGAAGAATCATATACACCTTTTCATATAGAGCATCTTAGAGAAGATCCCATTTAGGGTGATGAGTATGCTCAATTTCTTCTTGGGCAGCAAGCCAGGTGAAAAGATGACTAGATATCAACGTTGCGGGAGTGTTCATCTCTCCCATCATCAGGATATTTATTAAATGTTATAACCACAAATGAAACACTGGATATAACACAAATATAAACAAAGACAAAACACTAAAAATTTGCATTACTGAACAAAAGATTCTTTTCAGCAAATTAAATGCCAGGTCAGGAGATGGTGTGAGTATAGAAAATTAATTGGGTCAAAGAAACGTAACTACTTAACTTGGTTATCAAGCTGTATAGATCTGTGCTTCTTAAGTCGACGGATTTCCATTTTAAGGCCAGTTTCCAAGAGGAGCTGAATTGAAATCCAGCATCACGATTAAGCGTGCTCCTTTCGGAGGAAATGGCCAAAGTCTCCTTAATTCTTTGCTCCCAGTAACTGTTGCATATTGCCAAGATGGTCGTCTCCTGAAATTGGCTCTATGGTCGTTATCAAAACAATGCTCTGCCAGCGCAGACTTCTCAGGCTGCATTAAATGAATGCTCTGTTCATGTTCGTTTATTCTAGTAGTGATGATCCTTCCGATTGGTCCTATATACAGTGTCCCACATTCACAGGGAATGTGGTACACTCCCGGAACTTGGAAGTCCAGTTTGTCTTTCATTGGTCTCAACAGATGTTTAATCTTCGGAGGTGACTTGTGGATGGCCCTGATGCTGTATTTGGCATCTTTTCACCTGGCTTGCTGCCCGAGAAGAAATTGAAGATATACTCTTTTAGAATTGAGTGAACACATGCGAAATACATATTCGTGAGTCTCTACACTCGCGGTATAACACTATTTGCCAGAGATTATCAAATACTGTACTCATCTTTCTATTCAGTTGATCAGTGTCTGCTCTGTTTTAAATTAGTTTGAACCCAAAAACTAAGAAATTTGTTTGTATTATCTGCATATTTAATTATTTTATCGAATATCAATTAATGGAAATTAATTTACCTAATAAAGGTCAATTATCTAAACTATGAAGCCTGGGCTTATATACTTTCAGCATTAAGGTATGTTATCTCATATACCTACATATGTGATCTCCTAGTGATTTACTGAGAAAAATGTGTGTTGGTTGGAGAATTTAATGTGCTGGCATGTTGCCATGCTAGCTTAGTGATTAGAGCAACTGAAACTGTGGCTCAAGTCCCAGTAGATTTTTCAGTCTGATTCTACCTTTCAAAATATGTCCTACACACGGCTAGTATGAAAGAACAATTAATTTCTACTTTACTAGATACTAAATTTTGTAAATCTTGGTTTCTAGTGCTTTCAATTATAATATTTGTGTCATTTACATACTCTGCTATTGCTTTAGCTCTGTATGGTTTCAAATCATTTTGGAACCTAAAATGGATGCATGTGGAGTGTCAAATTCAATGTTTGTATTATCTGATACATATTGTCGAACATGTTATTTCTTAGTACTACGTGGCAAAGCGAGAAAGCGTATCGGGAAAAATTCGCAACACAGAGATCTTTACCTTATCGTACATACACGGTGAGTCCACTGTATGTATAGTCTCTTCAGATATAATCATTTCTTCTGGACAGCAATGTGTCATACATCGGCAGGTGTGAGAAATCATATCACATAGACACACGCAGCTTCCAATCGCTCTATTTGTGTTTCGTAACTTACTGTATGTCAGCTTACTAATATGCCAATCTTCTAATTGACCAGATAAGACCTGATGAGAGACAATCACAGCGCTGGTCACCTGAAGGTCGATATGCCTCAACGCTCTGTCGAGTAATATGTTGCTTTTTTGTTCTTAATGATTTGATGCATCCTAAGGTGTATACTCGGATACCCATACCTCTAAACTTTTAAACAAAAGTGTGTGATTTAAACCATCAAAACTTTTGACTAGATAAACAATTCACCTGATGAGAGACAATCACAGCGCTGGTCACCTGAAGGTCGATATGCCTCAACGCTCTGTCGAGTAATATGTTGCTTTTTTGTTCTTAATGATTTGATGCATCCTAAGGTGTATACTCGGATACCCATACCTCTAAACTTTTAAACAAAAGTGTGTGATTTAAACCATCAAAACTTTTGACTAGATAAACAATTCGTCTATTTCCTTTACTATCTAGATTATTTTCTCTATACCAGGCTTGTTAAAGCAGACAGGAAATTGAATGTGCCCATTTTGAACCTAGCACTTGCTGCAAGTAATGTGTCAAACTGGAAGTGATAGGGATTCAATAGCACAAGTTTAAGTGTTCTACTGTTTGTTGATTTATTTGCATCACATACAAAAATACCACCATTTAAAATTAAAAAAAAAAAAAAAAAAAACATTTATGTATATTGTGACTTTGTGGGTTCTTAAAATTAAAAGTCCAGTTTCCAGAAATTCAAAATGCTCTTTATTTCCGTAGAAAGGCAGTTTGTACACCCTTGGCAGCAGAATGACACAATCTCTCTGGCCTCTTTGCACTCGTAAATAAACAAAAGAGTTCTCTTTCAGATCACAGCTGCACGCACACAATTATCGAGTCCAGTTACGACTGTGCACTGACAACTAACTGCAGCTTCCTTTTATACCTCCACTCATTGTTCTAGAAGTTGTTGGAATGTTGTGTAACAATCAAGAAAGCGAACCTTCCAGTCAGCTATCTGTCTCTTTCTTTCTCTGTTTCGGCAAGCTTTTTATCTCTGTGCTACACTGTCTCTTGGAGCGTGTCGGCTGTGCCTGTTGCAACACTGCTCGCGACAGTATTGTGAAGTATATTTTCCATATTTTGTTGTAAAAAAGGAAATTTCTGGACAAATACTGCTAATAGCATGCAGTTGAACAAGTCCATCGGCCCCCTGGTATTTGTAAATGATGTCTAGTTTAGCAGTCTGCAAAAAGTTGTTTAGATAAATTAATAAATCCAAACTTAATAATGATATTCAATCCAACAATAACATAACTGAGGAAGAACTTAATCTAACAATCTGTTATAAGACATTTTAATAATCTATATAAAATGGTAGTTAAATGTGCCTTTAAATTATAATACAGTGTGTCTGTAAAGTCATGTTGCACATTTGATCGGATACAGGAAAGCAACGAAACAAGATAGAAATGTGAAATCTTCACCCAACACAAAGAAAACTTAAATTTTAGATGAGTCGTATTTTTTACACATCTGCTTCACTTTGTACCTATTTTGAGGACATGTTTCGCAAATCTTCGTTTGCATCTACGGCTCTTGTGCATCTACGGCAGTCGCACAAGAGCCGTAGATGCAAACGAAGATTTGCGAAACATGTCCTCAAAATAGGTACAAAGTGAAGCAGATGTGTAAAAAATATGACTCATCTAAAATTTAATAATTTTTCGCTTCACTGTGGTGTTCCAATACAGTTAAATCTCGAAAACTCTTAAAGTTTTATACCTATTCAGTGTAGTTCGATGTGGGCTCCATTTGTTGCCCTACATATCTGTAAACAATATTCAAGTTTCTGCCAACACACGGTAAGGACATCTGGTGTAACAGAGTGAATGTCTGTGATTCTCTGTTTTAAATTATTAATGTTGTTGATAAATTCCCTGTGCACATGTTGCTTCACATAACCCCAGAAGTAAAAATGCAAGGGCATCAGATCCAGGGATTGTTGTAGGCATGGCTTGACAGAACAACTGGCTATCCACTGCAGGGGAATGTTGTGTCCAGATACCCACAAACAATGTTGGTATAGTGTGGAGGAGCACAGTCATGTGACACATTCTGGATAGTGGGGCATTGCATAGAATTCCAACATGTCTTGCCATCACAGTCTACTCTGCAAAGAAAAATGGTACTACCACTTTATTCTGCATCATGCCACACCACAGGATCACTTTAGGGCTATTGTGTTTGTACTCTACGTAGGCATGAGGTATATTAGCAGCTTATATTCGGACACTATTGATGAACATGTCCACATGGAATGTCACTTCAACGCTAAACACAATCTTTTGCAGAAATCAGTTGTCATAGTCCATCTCATGAAGCTTATCTGCAGCAAATGTAAATTGTTTGGGTCTATCCATCGGTTATCTTTTTTCCTCTCTTTCTCTCTCTCTTTCTTCAAGGAGAGACCACACTTTGCTGTATTGAAATCCAGGAACTGTTGTATGTCTTAAAACATTGCCATTTCTGAAAGGTTTTTGTCTATTCTATGAACCTTCAGCTGAAATCATTTGAATGACTGTTTACAATTAGGAAACCAACAAAAATGTTTGTTCTTTGCTAATAGAATTTGGAATCAAAATCACAACACTGTGACATGCTTGCAGCTTCAGGGCACTGAGCTAGCAGCATACAAACTGCAGTATCAGAAAGAATGTGAAACAACGTAGTTGTTCACATGAGCCTATCGCACATACATGGCAAGTCAGTGTATGTAACTCTGTTCAGATGCAATAATGTCTTCTGGACAGAAACATGTCATACATCGGCAGGCTCCAGAAATCATGTATAACATAGTTAAATGTTGTGACAAGGAGAAAGAAGGAGGAATCCAATTAATTACCTAACATTTCATTTCAGGCGCATAGCTACCAAGTGCTTTATTTGTGTTTTGTCACTTATTGTACAGCAAGGTACCAATATTTCACTCTTCTAGTAAATAAGATAAAAAGAGAATGCAGTGCTCTGTCAGTGAAGGTCAATATGTCTTGACGCTTTGGCATGTTGTACTGTCACGACATTTAAGACCGTGTAGTGTCTGTTCTTGTAAACATGTCTGGATTTAAAAACAGACTTCTTTATTCAAGACCTCTCTTTTCAGTTTTATATAATTTAGTATCAAACTTTTCCTTTAATGTCATGCTAAATACCAGTGTACTTTGAGTTGAATAATCAGAATTAAACATTCTGTGCAAATGACAGTCTTACGCAGTCCAAGATATTTTTGTTCTGTAGGGAACTGATTCTGGGTGTGCTTTATGTACCATGACAGTTGTCTGTATACAGCTTTATTATGTAATAACATATCTAATTATTGAAACATTTCTTATTTGTTTCAGGCACATACACCACTTTTATCTGGGGATGGTAAACATGTGAGTATTGAATATTAATTTCTAACTGAAATATCATTCACTGCTGTTTGAAAGTAAACTCACTATTACACAAACATAATTATTTGTTAATGAATCTCCACTTATCTTAAGAAGTTGATGTTAATACTTCTTTCTTCTTTCTAAGATCAATTTTGAAGGCACATCGCATTCATCTTCAGTTCATTACAAACTCTGTTGTTAAGGAAATCTCGGTTACCATGTTTTTTTCTTTTGTTATGTTACGTTTTCAGCATTACTAACATCTGAAGACGAATCAAACCTAAAAACAGAATCAATTGCCGGTATGTCAAAATCAAAGTAATTCAAAAGTAATTCAAATTGAAAGAAGTTTACTTTTTAAAAGTTTAAGTAATATTGAACTTAAATTATATGATTTACATCTTAAATTAAAAAAGATTTTAGGTTATACAATTTGGCTTAATGTAGAATCCAAACTATTTCATATTCTTAATATAAATATGAAAAGTAAAACTGCTAAATTAAAAAAGAAATTATATAATTTGCGTTTGAAACAAAATAAATTAAACCCAGTTATTAAAAATAATAAAGATAATGTTAATTTATCAAATTCTAACCTTAATGTAAAACAGTTGAATTTTTTAAAACAAGGTTTAAAAACGTGTGTGGATTTTTCAAACAATATAGATTATTATATTGGAGATATAGAAATTGCTAGTGAAGATTTAGGTGAAAATAATAAATCTTTGATTAAATTAAAATGTAGCAAAATATTACAAAATTTAGATAAATACAAAAACAAATTAATGATGCTTTAAAATTACTAAATTTACAAGATAAAGCTATAAAATTCACATTAAAAACTGAAATTAATGAATTTCTTCCTTTTCTAGATTTGAAAATAATAAGAAATAATAATAAATTAAACTTTGGTATTTATAGGAAGTCTACTCATATTGATAATTACATAAAAATTAAAAGTTTTAACCCTTTTCCAAATAAATTTGCTGTTTTTAATAGTTTGATTAATAGAGTTTGGATGGACGACAGTCTAAATTGGAATATACATATTGAAAGTCCAATGAAGAAATTAAATAGCATTTGTTTCCAAATATCAATTTTGAAGCACAGTGTAAATTTGAATACATTAAGAATAGCCTATTTTGCAGATTTTCAATCATTAATTTCTTATGGTATAGCAGTATGGGGAAATAGTAGTAGCATTATCAAAGTATTTAGAATCCAAAAAAGGGTAATTAGAATTATGATGAATTTAAAGAGAACAGATAGTTGTAAGCAATGGTTAAAAAAATTAGGCATATTGTCATTACCAAGCATTTACCTTTTAGATATTGTGACTTTGTGGGTTCGTGAAATGAAAAGTCCAATTGCACCACTCAAAAATGTTCTTTATTTCCGACTTACAGTTGAACACTTGCCAATTACACAGAATTACGTAATGCACACAATTACGATTCACCAGTTCGTCCGTTACAGTTCCACTTGCACTCGCAATTACGTAAACTCCTCCGACGCACGTATGCAGTTCGTCCCCTCACTGGGCGCTCCTCACAGCTCGCCAAGAACTGACTGAACTCACTCATTGCAGCCCTTTTTATAGGAATCTCACTGTTTTCTAGAAATACCTCGTTTCAGTGAATCACCGCGAAGGTTCCAGACGGCAGGGGAAGGGGAGAGAGGCGGCCAGCGACAAGTGACACTTCCCTAATCATCCCCTCAGTTAGTGACTGAGATTAATGAGTGGGTGTGGCCCGGATGCCTCTGGTCCCTTCTCAGCTGTCGTTGGTCGGGCTTTCCGATAATTGGGGGACAATATAATAGTACAGGTTAAAACGAACTCAGATAAATTTAAAAAAAGCAATGACATTCATGACCATAACACGAGAAATAGTTCAAACATACATGTCACCTATCATAAAAAGAAAATTTATGAGCACAGTTTTAAATTCAACGGAATTCATATCTACAATAAACTGCCAACTGAAATAAAAACATTGAGTCCTTCACAAAGTTTAAAAACACTTCAAAGAAGTATTTGTTACAAAAGTGTTACTACTCAGTAGAAGAGTATTTAAATGACAAAGGGTAGGAATAAAAGGAATGTAAATTTTAATTATTAATTTGGTTATTATGCTTAACAACTTATTGTAATTCTTGTTTTTTGTTACTATTTTTTGTGTAGTTAGTAATTTGACAATTCCACATCATGAGTGTATGATTTACGGATGCAATAAATGAATATGGAATAATAAATATACCCCTGAATAAAGAAGAGTTTAATAAAGAATATAAACATATTATTAATACTGCTTTAATTAATGGGTTTAATAAAGATTTTATACAAAAGAAGATTGAAAAATTTAAATATCAAAAAACTGTTAATGATCTTTCTACTCTTAAAAAAATAAAAGATGATTATAATTTTAAACAATTTACTTACCATCCTTGGGTTAATAAACATTTTCAAATTTTTTTTAAAGAAGTTGGTATAACTTTAGTTCCTCAAAATATATATAGTATTAAAAATTTATCACAATTTTTTAAAAAAGATAAAGTTCCTAATAATAAAAAATCTGGTATTTATCAGTTTAAATGTTTAGATTGTGATCAGGTTTATATTGGAAAGACGAAACGGAATTTGGAAACCAGAACGAAAGAACATTTTCGTAACATTAAATATAAACAAATTGATAAATCGGCCGTAGGAGACCATTTTTGGTCATTTAACCATGAAATAAATCCTGAAGTTAAATTATTAAAACAATTAAATGGTCCCATAGATTTAATAGCATGCGAAAAGATATTTATTTTAAAAAATAAACATCGCGTAATGAATTTTGACATACCGGCAATTGATTCTGTTTTTAGATTTGTTTCATCTTCAGATGTTGGTAATGCTGAAAACAAAACATAACAAAAGAAGAAAACATGGTAACCGAGATTTCCTTAACAACGGAGTTTGTAATAAACTGAAGACGAATGCGATGTGCCTTCGAAATCGATCTTAGAAAGAAGAAAGAAGTATTAACATCAACTTCTTAAGATAAGTGGAGATTCATTAACAAATATTTATATTTGTGTAATATTTAGTACTTCACTATAACTAGCTTCATTTTCTATGTAATCAGTAGTAAACTAACTGTTTATAATCTTCTAATATCGAGAGACCCAAAAACGTAGAAACCAGCAGCGCATTATTTTGCCTGTCTGTGCCCTCGGCACTTGTTGCTGTTTGCCGCTATCATAGAAAGGCTTGGGATGAAACCATGGAATATTTTAAAACTACTTTTAAAAGTTATGTGTGATTGGAGGAATTTAGTAACAGAGACGTAAAAATTAATTGAAAAACTATTTGTAGTTGGTTTATTGACACTTCATCACTTACATTATTATATTATCAAGGGACTAGTTTCAGAAGCCATCGCTTCCATCCTCAACCTCTCTCCAATTAGCGTGTGTTCAGAATAGGCACTAGTTGGAGGAAGGTTGAGGATGAAAGCGATGGCTTCAGTTACTTTTAAAAGCTTTACATACCCAGTTATTTAAAGAGATGCTGTAACTGGCCAGCGTCATTCATACATGTTTGGTGCCACTTTATTAACCCTTTCACCGATATGGATGTCATATGACGTCAAAGTTAAAATACCCCAAACCGATATGGACGTGTATAGATGTCCTGCGCATACATGCATTTAATGCCAGTTATTTTAATCTTCCTATTTTACAATAAATCTAAATTACTTCTATAAGGGATGTAAACATACCCTTAAACATTTCTTTTTGAATTGTACATTTCCAAACCTGGATAAACACACAAGGGCACATCTGCAGATTTACACCAAATAATATTGGTTTCCTTGCAAACTTCTTTTTCACAACACACTAGACATTTTCAAAATAGTTGCAACTTTTTTGGTTGTAGGTGGTATCCTTTTAGGAAAGGGTTTTCTCTCAAGTATGAGGGGTGATGTCGTGGTGAATTTCTTGCCCCCTAGTATAAAGACGCCTCTGAGTATTATAATACTCAGGTTACGAGCTATTTATACGCGCAAGTACAGGTAGGTGAATGTCTTGCATGAATTTACAGCTCTGAAAATTACTCAACAATTGTGCATGGTTACATCCAGTGGTCTAAAAGTTTTTTTTTTTTTTTTTTTTTTTTTTTTTTATACCATTTAACTGTTTTTCGTAAAGAGGATAGCTAGTAATAGCTGATCCACATCACCCATATTTGACCCGCCATTTCCCCAAACCATGGAGTAGCTAACATGCCATCTTTGACCAGTACACATCTAATGTAGGCTTACAAAATATAACATGTGCACTGTCCACTTCTGAATTTTCCTCTTTGTCCTAAATTGCCTTTAGAGGTCAGGGCTACTTTCATCCTACTCACATATACCTACATTTCTTTCCGTGACAATGAGAGACACTAAGTCAGCTATAACTTTTTTGTGTGAAACTGTCAGTTGGCTGGATGTCAGAAGTTAGCTTACACCAGAAAATGTTTATTTCCTTATATGTCTTATTTGTGTTAGAGTTATTTTGACCACTTCGCAGAGCTGATTCTTCACGGACACCTGAAGGAAGCAGGTCATTCACTTCCTCACTGCTACCTATATCCTAAACACCTCCTTCATAATCGCACAACAAATCTTCCAGATTCTTTAAAGTAATATCAGATGCCTGTACACATTATACCCAAGCTAATTTATTTGCTACATTACCAGGATACGCCATGGTTAACACTGAAATTTAACAATTTCAAATGTGCCATTCATTTAGCTCTTGATAGCTATTAGAAATCACTCTGAACACTGAGAGAGTATAAATAACTAAAATACTGAGCAAAAACAGCTGCATAAGGCTACCAGGAACTTTGTAATAACAGATGCTGACAGGGAGTTTTCTTTCCAGCGTGTGTGTGTAACGCAACATATACTCGTATCGAGATTTAACTGTATTGGAACACCACAGTGAAGCGAAATAGTTATTAATTTTTAGATGAGTCGTATTTATTACACATCTGCTTCACTTTCATACCTATTTTGAGGACATGTTTCGCAAATCATCGTTTTGCATCTTCTGCAGCAACTCCAGAATTACCCACACCACTGGATCAAGCTTTAGTCGCATAAGAGCAGAAGATGCAAACGATGATTTGCGAAACATGTCCTCAAAATAGGTACGAAAGTGAAGCGGATGTGTAATAAATACGACTCATCTAAAAATTAATAATATACTCGTATGATTATCGCTTGGTATAGCATAAACTAAAAGCTAAAACCTTGAACCGGAAAAGTTGCTTGTATAGCTATACATACATACATTTGTTTGTAACACAAAAAACAAAATGATTCAAATATTAGGTGCATTTGGCACAAAGAATGGTTTTTGCTACAGTGAAACAAAGTAGTGAAATTTCAACGATTTATTAATGTAGTCTCTACTTTATTGTTACTGTAAATGTATACTGCCTTTAATGGGTTTTAAACCAGTTTTTGTTTCGTTTAAATAACTTAATAAATACGGAAGATAAGGAATTGTATTTATGATGCATTTTTACAGCATTTAACAATTTAGATGTCTTATTCTGTTTATTGGTTATCCGTTTCCGGCCCCTGAAGGGTTTAAATGGCCATCGGCGAAGCGGTTAACTGGTTTCTGAGCACATTCAGGTTTTCATTTGTCTGCATTATGTTTGTCACTATTTTTAGATAGAATTAAACATTCATTAAAACACAATTGCGAATGCTCACAAGACACGTGCAGATACACAGACTTTAACACACATCAACCAAGGCAAATTGCCACAAATAGGATGCAAAGGAACTTGCCAGTACACACACTCTAACTGTTCTAACAAGTGCATCAAAAAATTTGAAGGTGTTGTGTTTATTGCAGCATTATTTGAAAATAAGACGTGCATATAGCACTAAGTCGCCTGCACATCATGCTAAACACATGTTAGAATCACACAAAAAATGAAGCTAATCACAGTGAAGCAACAAATATTACACAAATAAAAATATTTTTAACAGAATCTCCACTTAACTTAAGAAGTTGATGGTAGTAATTCCTTCTTCTTTATAAAAGATCGATTTCGAAGGCACATCGCCTTCTTCTTCAGTTTATTAAACAAACTCTGTTGTTAAGGAAATCTCGGTTACCATGTGATTTTCTTTTATTATGTTACATTTCTACCATTACCAACATCTGAATACGAAACAAACCTAAAAACAGAATCAGTTGCCGGTATGTCAAAATTCATTACGTGATGTTTATTTTTTAAAGTAAATATTTTCTCCCACACTATTAACTATATGGGACCATTTAATTGTTTTAATAATTTAACCCGAAGTTCAACATGCATACCGGCTCGCTTTGTTGAATTGTGCAGCTAATTTCTTTGCCTGCTTAAAAGATCTAATTATAGAACTTTTTTTTCTCCATGTTACAGCGCTATCTTTTCTTTTAGAGTGACACTCCAAACCCCATGTTTCGGAGATACGAAAAAATAAGGTGCCTGACCAGAAAGAGAACCATTAACGGTCTGTGTAGAAAAACATGCTTGTGCTATGCTGCAGTTACATTTTGTACATAAATATGTAAAATATGTAGTTACAGTGAAGCAAGAAATACTATACAAATATAATAATTTGTAACTTAAAACTCCACCTATCTTAAAAGAAAATGATGAAAATTTTCTTAATAATTGATGAGGATCGCAATTTCGTGAATATTGTAAAGACCTAGCCATGGATGTTAATGGATGATGATATAACATGGCCAGACCTTGCACGGGGGGAGCTCCTAAGATAGGATTCACATACTTTGCAGAGAGGTAGGGATTTTCTGTATCAAGGTTCAGTTACATTACAAAATACTGAAAATGCAATTTAGACATGAAAGGTGTACTACAATAATAGAAAATACACAAGTGGCCACATGGCCGTTACCTGCCTTACAGAGAGCAGACATACGTCTATCGTCAAAAACAGCTCGCTTCCTTGTACAAGCTTCACTAGAGAGGGAGAGGTCACATGACAATATTCATTCTCATCGTCAGTTCAAACAACCTCGTTGTCAACTTTATGATCACTAGAGGTCATGTTTTTGCCAGTACTACCAAATTCTGAAAATAAAATAAAATTGGTTTTTCAAAATTCATTACGCAATGTTTATTTTTTAAAATAAATATTTTTTCCTAAACCATTAAATCTATCGGACCATTTAATTGTTTTAATTTTAACCTCTGGATTTATTTCATGATTAAACGACCAAAATTGGTCTGCTACGGCCGATTTATCAGTCTAAAAATGGCCGTAGCAGATCATTGGCCAGATTGAAACAAGAAGATAAGTCAGCAGTAGCATTTCATTTTTGGAACGAAAATCATGACATTGATCCAAATCCAAAATTATTAAAAGGAGTGATAAACCAAAATAAACTGACAACATGGGATAACATATTCATACGGAAAAATAAGGACTGTGTAATGAACTTTGAAATCCCACCAATAGATAATTTGACAAAGAAGTTCATAGTTCCACCACCAGAGAGGAGAGCAGACAACAGTTGCTAGTTGGGGAGAGGTTGAAAATGGAGGCAACAGCCTTTGAAACTAGTCCCTCAATAATATAAAAAAGTGACAAGTGTCAATGAACCGACTACAAATACTTTTTACGATTAATTTTGACGTCACTATTACTAAATTCCTCCAAACATACATATTTTAATGAATTTAAAACTGGTTTGATGTCCATTAAAGGCAGTATAAAATTATGGCATTATTATAGTATCTGGTGACTATATTCACAAATCGTTGAAATGTCACTATTTTGCTTCACTGTAGCAGTTGAACGCATATCATTTGTGATTCATTTTGTTTGGTGTGTATATAGATAGATAGATACTTTATTTCACTGCTTAGAGCATGGCCCGGTGGCAGCGCTGTCAATATAATATACAATTCTTTACAGTATAATATACAACTCCTTACAATATAATATACAATTTCTTACAACATATATACAATTCCTTTCATGCACTATGACTATGCACTATGGTAACAATATAATATACAATTCCTTACAACATATATACAATTCCTTTCATGCACTATGGTAACTATACAGGATTTCTTTTTAACCTCTCTTTGAAATTATTTACATTTGGAGGCAAAGTCTCCAGTAATTCTGCAGTCAAATTGTTCCAGTCATTAATTGTTCTATTGGTAAAGGAAAATTTACCTATATTAGTTTTCTGTTCCCTATTTCTTATTTTTTTAGAGTGATCATTCCTTCCCCTATATGATGGTGTCAACAACCGCTTTGTTATATCTTTCCATGCAGGTTCCCCCTTATATGCTCTAAAAATTGCACATAGCCTTGCCCGTTTTCTACGTTTCTCCAATGATTCCCAGGAGGTAGCAGTGCCTGTAGGGTTTTCAAATCGCATTCCTCTATCAACAAATTTAGCTGCTCGTTTTTGGACTCTCTCGAGTGCTTGTTTTTGACCAACCCGATATGGATCCCAGCATGCCGCGCTATATTCTAATATTGGTCGCACTAAGGATGTGTAAGCTAAATTTCTCGATTTCCCATTGCTGCGTTTTAATATTCTCATTACAAAGTGTAATGCTTTGCAGGCTTTTCCAGTGACCGAGTTTACATGTTCCCCCCATTCCAATCTTTCATTTATTATTACACCTAGATATCTAGTGCTACTTACCCTGGGTATTCTCTTGTTATCTAATTTATACATCACATTTTCTTCTGTTCTTGTCCTTGAAAATATAATTGTTTTACATTTACTTGGATTTATCTCCATTTGATTGGATTGCGCCCAGAGTTGAATTTTGTTTAAATCTTCTTGTAAATTGTTAACGTCACCTTCGGTCTTGATATTTCTATAGATTATACAATCATCCGCAAAAAGCCGAATTTGTGATGTTATCCCTTTCCATAAGTCATTTACATATGCTAAGAAAAGCAACGGCCCGATCACGCTACCCTGGGGGACACCTGAGGTTACTTCGGTAGGGGACGATAATCTATCTCCGACGCGCACTCTTTGGGTTCGTCCGCTCAAGAATTCCCGAATCCAAATAATCACTCTGTTGTCTATTAGCATATTGCAAAGTTTTTCTATAAGTGGTCCATGAGGTACATATGAAAGATATGTAAGTGAAGTGTTCTCCAATTCAAGGTTTTATGGTTCAGTTTGTGCTACCATGTGATAGTCATTGTGTATGTTGTCAAACACAACTTGAATTAAAAAAGCAAACCTCTTTGTCAGCATAAGTTTGCCCACTGGTGGATTTGATGAGACAAATTTTTGTTCTTTCAAAAATTCCTCCTTACAACAACACATATAAGAGATAGCGGTATTAAATGGATTCAACCCAGCCATCATAAGGAACATGATGAATAGAAAGGAAAAAACTGAAGATAATATAAAAAAATACCACTCTCACACCACTTAAAAACACAAATTGGCAATATAGAAAATTCACCTACCATCCATGGGCTTTTAGAAAATTTGAACAAATCTTCAAAAGACTAAACTTAAAACTAGCACCCCAAAACAAATTCAGTCTGAGGAACCTGCTAAATAAACTACTAAAAAATTCAATCCCCAACAATTTGAAATCAGGAATTTATCAGATAAATTGGGAAACCTGTGAAAAAAGCTACATAGGAAAAACTAAGAGAAACTTGTTAACCAGGCAAAAAGAACACCAGAGGAACATTAAGTTGAAACAAACAGAATAATCCACAGTGTCACACCATTTTTGGACTGAAAACCACAACGTTGGCCACAACATTAAACTGTTAAAATCTTTAAGTACACTCATAGAATTGGATATTTGGGAAAAAATATTCATAACCAAAAACTGATAAAGTTATAAATTTTTAAATCGCATCATTAAATGAAGTATTAAAACTTAGTGCCCCTAACACCAGATGACAGAGTGATCGGAGCTCCGTAGTGGAAGAAGAGGAATGTTCATTTAGTCCCCAAACAGCTGAGGATGATGAGATCGAATGATCTTGAAAACGTTTCAATTATACAACAACAAGTAAGTGAAGTTTGAGTGTAAACATAGTGACTCATAAATCAAACTCAAAAATGAAGAATAATTCACTGTTAATAATGCTTCTGCTTTTAATATTTATATACAAGAAGATTTTAGTGATGTGTGTCTCCAAATTGCTCATATACAGATCGATCGGCTAAGAAGGGTGAAAGTGGATTCCCCATTGCTAGGCCTTTTGTTTGTAATATTTGTTGTTTAATTTGAAGTAATTTTGTTCAATAATCAGCTGAGGATAAACTGCAACAGTTTTGAAAACGTTTCTGATTTTGTAATAGGACGTGAGTGAAGTTACAAGTTTTAAAAGGTATGACTCAATTTTAGTCTTTATATACAACAAAACATGTTTTTTTTTTTATCACCACCATCAAACATATAACATCTGCAATATTTGACTGAAAGAGAAAAACATTCTAAGAACTAGTACTACTACACGTTATACAGTTACTCATCCAAAAAAAATATGTCAACCACTGGTTTATGGAGATAACAATACATTAAACTAATACATTCCCTTTATTGCACAGGACTTTTAAAAAATCATCCATAAATTCTTGTACCAAGTACCTAATGCATAATGTTTCATTTGTGTGACTTGCAAATCATTTTGTTAGGTAATTTCAGTAATTATTTATATTACAGGTGAATGGGGATTCAGAGTGGGAATATGAAGAAATTGTCTTGGAACGAGGAGGTGCAGGCCTTGGTTTCAGTATTGCTGGTGGTACAGACAATCCACATATTGGCGATGATACAGCTATATACATTACAAAGCTGATACCAGGTGGCGCTGCAGCTGCTGATGGGCGGTTGCGTGTTAATGATACCATTCTCCAAGTTAATGATGTCACAGTTGTAGATGTTCCACATGCTGCTGCCGTGGATGCTCTCAAGAGAGCTGGTAATGAAGTTAGACTGGTAAGTTCCAAGCAAAATTTATGTTACATCTAATCTTAATAATGACTCAGTTACAGTGAAAGAGCTTGTGATTGACACACACTCCTCTGGAAGGTTTGTTTCACAGATAGCCATTACACTACATGTAAAACTTTCCAACAGCTGACTGTATCAGTTACAGATTAATTTCTTCCTCACGACAAGCACAGAAAATTGCAAGCATCATGAATAGTGTGACTTTGTGGGTTTGTGAAATTAGAAGTCCAGGTTACAAACACTAAAAATTGTTCTTCATTTCTGTAGAAAGACGCTTTGGTCAACCTGACAGTCCAGAATTACGTCACCAACACATACAACTTGCAAGGTCATCGACCACAAAAGAGTTCACTTTTACAGTTGTTCACGCACACGCGTCCAATTACCGACTGACTCACTCCCAGTGGCAGGCGGCGACTTTTATAGCTTACACCTATTCCGGAATGTTCTCAAACAATCAAGATGGCGCTAGAAGAAAGACAAACTCTCCAAAAATGCGTCTGCTTCCCCCCACCGTTTTGGCAAGCTCTGCACTGCACTGCCCGTCTCTTTGAACTCGTCCCTCGCGCTGCCTCACCTAACAATGCGTTCGCGACAGTGGACTACAACACTTAGTAACACAATTCACTTATCTGTTTGTAAAATTGTCTAAATCCTCTGGAACCAGTTTCTCAATCTGTTCATTACTTCAGCCAGCAGAATAATCTAGCAGACTAACTAATGGTTACTTCCGGAAGTTGACATATAGTTTGCTATCTTACTGCCATCTACTGGGACCAACACAAACTTATTGACCGAACCTATTGGCAGGACTTCAACTTCATCATGCAATATTTATTTTTCAAAATAAATAAATAAATTACACTGTTTTTTTAGTTAACTGATAGAAATTAATCATTTCTTCACACTAGCCGTATATGGGCTAAGATTTTTGATAGTGTCAGCATGAAAAATTCAATGTAATGGCCAGGATTTGAAGATCTGTGGTTCATGTCCTGGCCATGGCATTGAATTTTTCATGTTGACTCAAAGCTCCCTCCTCAAAGCTGGTCGTCCTGAACAGCACCAGTGTCACCCAAACATCGGAATTCCCGATAGAACCAGCTGGCAGGTAGGGCCAGACTGGAAGCATTCAGTCCATGCCTACCCATTTATCTCGTGTCACTAACTGAGGGGATGATTAGAAGAGCGGCACAAGCCCTGTTCCCCTCCCCTGATGTCTGGAACCTTCGGGATGATTCACTGAACCGCAAGACTTCCAGAAATGGCGATGTTCATATAAAAAGGGGCTGCAGTTGTGACTTTGTGGGTTCGTGAAATTAAAATTCCAATTGCACAAACTCAAAATGTTCTTTATTTCCACCAAATTACAGTTGGAACACTTGCCAATTACACAGAATTACGTAGTGCACACAATTACAATTCGCCAGTTCGTCTGTCACAGGTCCACTCTACACTCACAATTACGCACAACTCCTCTGATACATGTACATAGTCTTCCAGTCCGTTCACTAGCACAGCGCTCCTCACAGCTGCTCGCCAAGCAACTGAACTGACTCGCCAACTACAGCCCCTTTTTATAGGAAGATCGCTGTTTCTGGAAGTCTCGCGGTTCAGTGAATCATCCTGAAGGTTCCAGACATCAGGGGAGGGGAAAGAGACGGTACAGGGCTCGTGCCGCTCTTCTAATCATCCCCTCAGTGACACAAGATAAATGGGTAGGCATGGCCTGAATGCTTCCCGTCTAGCCCTACCTGCCAGCTGGTTCTATCAGGAATTCCGATGTTCGGGTGACAATATGTAATTTGAAAAATAAAGATCATGTAATGAATTTTGAAATCATGCCAATAGATTCGTTCGATAAGTTTGTGTTGGTCCCAGTAGATGGCAGTAACTATCTGTCAACTACTGGAAGTAACCAAAAGGTTGATCAGTCTGCTGGCTGAAGATGTGATGAAAAATCACGAAACTGGTCCCAGAGAATTTAGACAATTTTACAAACAAATAAGTGAAGTGTGTTACTATGTATTATTATTCATAATACATGGATTACTTCACTGTCAGTAGCTTCAGTTTTGCACAAATTGATAGCATGCTGACAAGCGTACTGAAATGAAATGATTAGTGTATAAAGCCTATTAGTATTTCGGAATATTTTCTAAAGAGAGGTTATAGTCATTTGATAACATTGTGTAAGATGAAAACTAAGAACTGTTACTCAAAAGTTAAATTATAGTTAGTAAGTCATTTAATGGTAGTATGTGGATTTGAAATGTCTAATGCATTGGAGATAGAGAAAATGTTGTGAAAATAATCAGTATCCAAAGCAAGTCCTTCTACAATTGATTATGAGCAGTGAATGACAGAATGAGTATTGTTCCACACATTGTTTGAAAAAAAGACTGTAAATACCAACCAGAAGATCAAAGAGCATTATGAAATCCTCACAACCGAAGTTAATAATAAACATCCAGATAATTACATCTGCTGCAAAAGAAGTTTAATCACACAAGGAATTATGCAGATAAACTGCTTTTCAGAATCCAACATTGTGACTGGATGTAAAAGGAAATGGTAATGCACTCAGATCTTCCATTCAGCACATTGTCTGTTCACTATTTATGGTTTGAAAAAGCATACATTATTGTCTAGCCAGAATAAGAAGCACACTTGCTGTATACAAAGGAGAAGCAATTCACCGAAGCGCATGATCACTGTGAATACTGTAATTGGTACCTGACAAGACTTCATCATGGGGATGGAAAATATATCTTCCATTTCTTGATGTTATTGCTGTCCAAAATTTGTTAATGGAACCCAAATACTTAAATAGATTATCACTATTTATAATTTTATCCAAAAATGAACAAATATCCATTTAAGTTAATTGATGGAAATTAATCATTTCTTCACACTAGCCGTGTGCAGGCTAAGGTTTTGGATAGATGGAGTCGACATGAAAAATTTGGCTGGCTACGTAGCTCAGTCGGTAGAGCACCTGCCTACCGTGCTAGGGGCCCCGGGTTCGATTCCCCGCGGTGGGGGTGGGGATTTTTCTTTGACCAAGATATCTAATGATTAAAACTCAATAAATACGAGTTGACACCTTCGGAATGTTCCAAAGGAGAACGGCTGCCGATATGACCATTGCAGTTAAAGGCAGGGGTATAAATGGAACAAGTAAAAAAAAAAAAATGGAAAACTCAATGCCATTGGCGGGATTTGAACGACGGATCTCCTGATTTCTATCCGGTCACTCTCTAACCCATTGAGTTAACCATGGCCAATGTGACATCCTGACATTAAATTCTCACTAAAATTAGGCAAGTGAATCAACCTTGTATATACTTTTCTCATATTTTCCCGGTAAACCACTAGGGGCTCTTGCATCGGAGATACACCGTTTGAGTTTGATGAGGAACCTGGGATTTAAGTACTTACAATAGTAAGTCGCCACAAACGGTGTATCCGGGATACGAGAGCCCCTAGTGGTTTACCAGGAAAATATATGAGTCATTGGAAAATTTAATCTCAGGACGGCACGTTGGCCATGGTGCCTCAATGGGTTACAGTGACTGGATGGAAACCAGGAGATCCGTGGTTCAAATTCAAGCCATGGCATTGAATTTTTCATGTCGACTATCTATCCAAAAGATCCATTGTCGAAAAATAAGTTATTATAACTGTGAATACAAACAAGCTGAACAAGTAGCAGTAATAAATATGGCAAAATTTAGATAGAATGCATACTGTATAATAATGACTGATAGAAGAAGTGTTTAAGGTTACAAAAGACAGCTTAAGGATGAGGTAAATATTAGGATAATGAGTTTATGTAACTCCAGTTATGATGTAATTTTTTTCACCTGTAACTTTTCTTCCTTTGTCTACAAAGGGTTGAGAAAATCTATTGTACTATCTTTCGACTGTAAATGATCAACACCATTCAGAACTTTTTCTTTTTAAATGGGTTGCATTTTCTGCCAAATCAGTGCGTAGTTCCTCAGGGTTTAAAGAAACTATGATTCTATCTATTTGTTGATCGATTGTAAGGTCATGTCCGAGGTAATTATTTTCTGTTAACTTTGAATATCAAAACAGCATTAAAATACATGCATTTCATGTTGTTTGCTCTCTGTCACATGCAAGAAGGGAGGGGTGGGAGTCATGTGATACTTGGATGGTGAGAAGACTCTCCTCGCACATGCGCACACCGACTGCATTTTGTTTGCAGTCTACCTGTAGCTAAATTTTCTTACTGGTGATTTTCAGCAAAATCTTATTCTAAGGATATAATTTTCGAAGTAGTATCTATGAGAAATTTAAATTTATTTATATCTATATTTTTTTATACTTTTTTTCTATTTGTTACCATTTATATTCAATGTATACATTTGATTTACAGTATGTCAGAAGGCGTCGAAGTCCTTGTAATGTTAGACTGTTGGAAATAGAGCTGTTGAAGGGGACAAAAGGCCTGGGATTCAGCATTGCAGGTGGAATTGGCAATCAGCATATTCCGGGAGACAATGGCATCTATGTTACAAAGATTATGGAAGGTGGAGCAGCACAGATTGATGGTCGACTTTTGGTGGGGGATAAGTTAGTGGCTGTTCGTAATACACCGGTAGGTATTTATTACATTCAATAGGGCAATTTTTATTTAGTTGTGTACACTGCTTTATTGAAAATTGAATAAAACTTAAGCCATATTATTTAGGTTTAAGCAAACCTTATACTGATATTCCTCCAGTTACCTCTTATTTGAAGTACATTGTATTACTTCCATTTGCAGATAAAATGAGTACAGCATCTTTAGTATAGTTCACTGTCTGAACTTTCATGCTATAAATTCAAATTATGTGAAATACAATTTTGTTGTATCTTGAATTATGTTCAGCTGTAGCAGCTTTTTCTTCCTTCCTGCGTCCCTTCCTTTCCTTCTTTTGTTTTCTTCCCTTCCCTCTTTCTTTTCTTTTTCTCCTGATGTTAGATCTTCATTTATTATCAGTGCAAGTCATAGTTTATCTATTCCACCACATTCTCATGTTATATAGTAACATCAGCCAATTTTGTTATGGCCCATGTAGAGAAAATAATGTAGGCTTTATGGCAACTACTTGCAACCTTTCAGCATTTACACATTAGTAGCATTCATTTGTTTTCTACATGTGTGGCCCAATGTTTTTCAACAAGTACTCTGCTCTTTGCTACGGGTTATATACAGTGCTTCCGTAACGTCATTGTGCATTTTTGATCGGGCACAGGAAAGCAATGAAAGAAGATAGAAATGTGAAATTTTCACCAAACAAAAGCAAACTTCTTAAAGTTTTTAGCCTACTCAGTACAGTTTGGTGTTGGCTCCATTTGTTGCCTTACGTACATCTAAATGACATTCAAGTTCTTCTCACGCACAGTTAGGAATGTCTGATGTAACAGAGTGAACATCTGTTATTCTCTGTTCTAAATGATTAATGTCATTGATACGTTCCGTGTACATATGTTTCTTCAGATAACCCCACAAGTAAAATTTTAAGTGCGTCAGATCCAGGGAGTTACAGACTTGTTATTGGCCGCGCCATGGCTGAGTGGTTAGACCGCTTGGCTCTCAGTAGGGTGGCCTGTGTTCGATCCCAGGCGACTGCAAATTGAGATGTGTGGTGGACAACACAGTGCTGGGACAGGTTTTCTCCAGGATCTCCGGTTTCCCCTGCCATCTCATTCTACCAGTGCTCCATCTTCATCTCATGTACCTGCCTGTGGTGCTGCATGTAGTAAAAGTGTGCATTAAACACTACAGACAGACTCATCACAAACCAATGGCCTGTCAGAACGGGTTTGTCCAACAAACTGCTTGGCACCTTCAACTGCTTATCCAGTTAATGTTATTCCTATGTGGTAGTGGTTCGTTGTACATGTCATGATATTCACATTGCATTTTTGTCATGGATTCCAATTTAGCAAGCCTCAGAACCACTGAACTTTCCTCTGTATGGTCCACATCTCGACTGGCATTGTGGGGATCAGATCCGCTGTTGCTCATTTTGTGGTGTTGGCATCATCACCTGCATGTGCACGTGCTTGCACATACTACAGAAACTTAGAGAGTTTTCTTTGTATTTGGTGAAGATTTCACATTTCTATCTTGTTTCGTTACTTTCCTATACCTGATCAAAAGTGCACCATGACTTGACGGATGCACTGTACTCCTTCTTTCAGTGTTTTTAACTTTGCACTAATACACAAAATATTGGTAACTAGCAAATGCTCTTGAGAGTTCATTACCCAGCACTTGAGCAACTTGGAAGTAATGGCATGGCTATTCAATTTGATATGCTGACATGGATGATATGAATTAAAATAAGGTGAATCGTAAGCTAAGTGTGAGATTCAAGTTGCCAGCAAGATGGAACTCACAATGTACATGATTGAATTTATCTCTTGCAAATACAGTGCCTCTCCTATGCTTAAAATGAGAAACAGCATCAAAGATCACCTATAATGGGATTTGAATATGTAAATAATTCCTTGGTCCTTGGGTTTTCTGATGTTGGTTGAACCAGGTGGCAACCCAACTAATTTCATGTATAATAAGTTAAAGTTTGGATGAAGTGTTGTGTCATCTAGGAAACGGAGCACTAAGCAACTTTCTTTTTTCATTTTGGCATTGAAAGATCTTAGCCATTCTTCCATAAGAGCACTCTCTGTCCATTAATTTGCCATGTGACTGGAAGCTTGTTGATGTCTAGTCAATTCTGCCACCTTTCCAATAACCAGTGGCTTCTCCATTTTGTTTCCACACAGCAGTACACTGAGTGTTTTCTTGGAAATTCTTCTGCCAACACACTTTTCACCATAAATGTCAAACATTTTGAAGGCAGTGTGGGATAAAATAATTCCCATTTCGTTTGCATTGAACCTGTCTTTAGGATCATAATCTACAATTAGTAGTGCAGTTTTGTTGTCCGTTCCGTCACAACACTTTCCCCTCACATACTCCATTCCACATGGTTTTGGGTCTATCTTGAAGCTGTAGATGTCTTGAACTCTGTACTTCCTAGCTCTGTAGCACCTTTCAGGGCCTCACTCTAAAACATGGGTCAGGACAAAGATTTCAGTTTTTTGCTCACACACTTACAAACCATCCCCACATTATCTCATTATTCCTTCATTCTCCATTCTCCTTAGTGTTTTCATTCGCCTGTTCCCTTTCATTCACTTGCCTCTTATTGTATTCTTGTTCTTTTGTAAATTAGTATTTTACCGCACTTGAAACCCAATATAATTTTGCAAAGAGAAAGTTCATGGAAATTAATTGTTATTTCACACTGGCCGTGTGTAGGCTAAAGTATGGAAAGACAGAGTCAGACTGAAAAATTCAATGCCATAGTCGGGATTTGAACCACGGATCTCCTGGTTTCCGTCCAGTCACTCTTACCCATTGAGCTACCATGGCCAATGTGCCGTCCTGACATTAAATTCTCCATTTGGCTCGTATATATCCCCAGTAAACCACTTCGGGCTGTCGTATTCAAGATACACTGTTTGTGGCGACTTACTATCGTAAGTACTTGAGTCCCAGGCTTCATCATTTAACTCTTATTATTTTAGTTAATTGATGGGAATTAATCATTTCTTCACACTAGCTGTATGTAGGCTAAGTTTTTGATAGATAAGAGTCAACATGAAAAATTCAATGCCATTGCCAGGATTTGAACCATTAATTTCCATCAATTAACTTCACTTTCTTTTATTCAAATTGTGAGCTTCTTCTAGAATCTCCTCCCATATCGTTCATAAATTATAAGCAGGTTGTTGACAGGGTGACAGAAGAAACTCGTAAGGAATATAAGGATGCTATATAGCGAATCATTAGAGATAGTTTGGTGATCGTAGTAATCACCTGTGATATTACTTTGTGCATGATAAACATTAACTTGCATTGTGCAGTTTGATTAATTGTAAATGCACAGCAATACCTTTATATAACATATATGATTTCTTATTTTCAGCATGGTGAAAAGAACTTGGAAAATGTTACACACGAAGAAGCAGTGGCAACACTTAAAGCTACACAGGATAGAGTGGTTCTTGTTGTAGCAAAACCAGAAACAGCTTATATACCAGCTCCTTCTGATGTTTCAAACACACCACCGCCACCTCCTCGTGAGTATTTTCTATTTGTTTTACATGTACCATATTTAGACACAACTTAAATTAATCAAGATTTTTTGCATATTGTGACAAAATTAACTTGAAGTTGTATTAAAATCATTTTGTCACTAGAATCTTTAGCCAAATGCTAGCTTATAATCATAAATACAAGAGCAAGCACATCTGTCTAATATTCCTTTATGCCTCTGTTGCACATACCAACTCACACTGCTCAAAACTTATTGACATTCTGTGCTTACAGACTGACACTGATTTTAACATTTCAACTGCTTGCCAACTTTGACAGATTTCACAAACTTTGTAGTTCACTGCTATTACTTCTAATTCACCGCTGTTCACTGCTCTGACCAAATAACAACTGCCTGAAACTAGCATTTGTACGCCTTTTTATACCTTCTGATTACAGAAGAAATGTTCTGGAAACCAAAATATTGTGACTTTGTGGGTTCGTGAAATGAAAAGTCCAATTGCACCACTTAAAAATTTTCTTTATTTCCACCGACTTACAGTTAAACACTTGCCAATTACACGGAATTGCGTAATGCACACAATTACGATCCACCAGTTCGTCCGTTACAATTCCACTGTACGGTCACAATTACGTAAATTCTTCCGTTGCACATACACAGTCTTCTTGTCCTTACACTAGCACTGCACTCTTACGCTGATTGCCACGAACTCTGACTGACTCCTCTTGCCCGATGTGCTGCTTATATAGGATCCGCTTGCCGATCTGGAAGGTTCTCAATTAGAGGAAATATTTCGTAAGTTCGAGAACACAGGTGGAACAGAAAGAGACGGCGCAGTGATGTTTTTTGTCCCAGCCATCCCTTCTTAACGCTATAAGACAAACGAGGGGGCGGGGCGAACGCCGACCCTTCTCCTGCTTGCCCACTCAATAGGGTGTTCCGACGCTCGGGTGACACTGCTCCCTCCTCAAAGCTGGTCGTCCCGAACAGCACCATTGTAGCGTGCCAGGCGGTCCAGGTGTACCACCAGCATCTGCTCGGAGTCTCAGCCAGAAGTAGCGCTGCCGAAGTTTGTCAATCGTTCGGTTCGCTCCCAGGTTTCCTCCTGAAGTACCAGCGCGCACTTCTTCCAAGACTTCCGGTACCTTACTCCGGGGAAGTACCAACTGTTCTCTCTGCGTCTTCCCATCGGGTGATTCCCATACCCGGAACAGCACGCCCTCTCTGGTCTTCAACGAGTCCCATTGGGCCCAGTACGACTTGTAGGTGGCGCTCCTCGGTGCGATGTCCTCCCAGGTTGGTCTCGTCCCTGCCTCCACTTCCCTTAAGAGTGGCCCCAAGTCTGCGTCCGCCAGCTGCTCCCTCCTCAGGCCTGCGCTATCCCAGCCTTCAGCAGGCACTGCCACAACTACTCGGACTGCTGCGGCACGCTCCTTCTCTTCCACTCTTGTGCACTGGCCGCACTCTTCTGGACAGGGTCTTCGGGACATGGCGTCAGCGTTACCGTGGTTCTTCCCTCTACGATGTTCCGAGGTGAAGTCGTACTCCTGCAGCCTCTGAACCCAACGTGCTGTCTGGCCTTCCAGGTTCTTAAAGCTCAATAGCCAGGTTAGGGCAGAATGGTCAGTCCTCAGGTGGAATGGCTGACCGTACAGGTACTTGTGGAAGTGCTCCAATGTCTTTACTACCGCCAGTAATTCCCGTCGGGTGACGCAGTAGTTCTTCTCTGCCTTGGATAGCGTCTTGCTGTAGTAGGCTATCACCCGCTCATGGCCGTCCTGGATCTGCGATAGGACACCTCCAATGAAATGGCTGCTAGCGTCGGTGTCCACAATGAAGGCGCCACCCAGTTGTGGGAAACCCAAAATTGGGGCACTGCACAGGGTTTCCTTCAGGTGCTGGAAAGCGTCTTCGGCGTCCTCCGTCCACACATAAGGTCGGTGTTCCTCTGTCAGGCGGGTGAGGGGTTTGGCGATGTTGTCGGCCTTTTCCTCTAGATCATTAAGGCGGTCGTCTACTTGACCCATCCGCTTGCCCAGATTCGTGACGTCATCCCTCACGCCGGCCAACCGTTCCTCAAACTTGGCGGCGAGGGCTCGTTCGCAACCTTCATTTCTTCCATCTTCTCCGTGAGGTCATCATTAGCCGTCTTCATTTCTTCCAGCTTTGCGGCCAGGTTGTTATTTGCCGCTTCTATTTTTGTTGTTAATTCGGCCTTAATTTCTTCCATCTTCCCGGTGATGTTGTCGTTGGCCGTCTTCATTTGTTTCAGTTCCGCGGCCAGGCTGTCATTTGTAGTCTCCAGCTTCGCGGCCAGGCTGTTATTTGCCGCTTCTGTTTTTGCAGCGAGGTTTTCATTTTCCGTCTTCATTTCTTTCAGTTCCGCTAAAATCTTTTCTAATGCTGCCTCCATTGTGTTATGTCGCACTCCTGACACCAATTGTGACTTTGTGGGTTCGTGAAATGAAAAGTCCAATTGCACCACTTAAAAATGTTCTTTATTTCCACCGACTTACAGTTAAACACTTGCCAATTACACGGAATTGCGTAATGCACACAATTACGATCCACCAGTTCGTCCGTTACAATTCCACTGTACGGTCACAATTACGTAAATTCTTCCGTTGCACATACACAGTCTTCTCGTCCTTACACTAGCACTGCACTCTTACGCTGATTGCCACGAACTCTGACTGACTCCTCTTGCCCGACGTGCTGCTTATATAGGATCCGCTTGCCGATCTGGAAGGTTCTCAATTAGAGGAAATATTCCGTAAGTTCGAGAACACAGGTGGAACAGAAAGAGACGGCGCAGTGATGTTTTTTGTCCCAGCCATCTCTTCTTAACGCTATAAGACAAACGAGGGGGCGGGGCGAACGCCGACCCTTCTCCTGCTTGCCCACTCAATAGGGTGTTCCGACGCTCGGGTGACAATATCTTGAATTGAAGGAATGGAACATTGAAGTTGAATCTTCTAGATCTGCCGAAATTGAATGGTCTGGGAAACTTAAACACAGTACAACAATGAGGCACATACTTCCTGCTCATGACATCAACCAATGGCTATTCTTGAATGATCCTTTCAAGGTTGGAGGCCATCTTGGTTGTCAAACAACAAAAATAGTGGAATGTGGTGACTGATGCTTAATCTTTACAGTAAGCTTTGGCTGACCCCATGACACGACTCTCTCCTCACAGCTGAACGTCCCAACTAGCCTGTACCATCTGCATCTTTGTTCGTGGCAACTTCTTGATGTAGTAGACTTTATTGTTGATCCGCCTCTCCATGCTTGGTGAAGCGCCCCTTAATCTGGGTAGGGCGATGCATGCCTTTTCGTCAGAACAATCCCTTCCCTGGTTAACCTCACTCACCTTGTAACTATATCTAAGAACTATAAATGTTCTTACAGCTTGAAACACAGAGCACCCAATGATATTTATTAAAATAAAGTGATTTTTAAAGTTATTACAATCTTTTATTTCATAAAATGAATCATTTGCTTATATGTAAAACTTGTACCTTATGCTTTTCATTAACAGCACAAGTACTTCATACATTCTTTCTTTTAGAAAGTAATTTTATGACATATTCAGTATTTTGTTAAAATTATGGTGTTAATTTGACAAATAAAAACTAAAATTTGCACCCTTAAAGCAATGTGTTATCGTAAGGTCTATCTAAGGCAGTGGTGTCATTGAGGGGAAATAGGGTGGTTACATTTCCCCCCTCCTAGTTAACCTTTGCAGGTGACGTAATAGATACTGGGGTGAGGAAAAGTGTGCGGAAGATTCAGTGGCGGGTTGTTTATGTATTCATATTTTTATGTGCATAATGTGTATTGTGAATTATACTTTTATAGCTACATGTTAATAATTATTAGTTCATAATTTAAGTGGAGTTCTTATTCTTCTTAGCTATTAATTTGTCAATGTTGGCTCTATAACGGGACATGTTGACTGTCCGCTGCTTACTTTCATTTGTTTTAAAACACAAAGGGGTGTAGATGTACTGCAATAGTCAGTGTCAGTCAGCTGTTCCCCGGCACCCCTACGCCCCTAAGGGAAAAACTGAAGAAGGGGAGTCACCCTCAGCAACACTTGTTGGCACCCGATCTATGGAAAAGATTTTGAGATCTCATGTACAACTGTAAATTGTTAATATGTGAGCTAATAAAGGCCACTGTGCTACGTGATGTCCCCTCTGTGCCCTAGGTCAGTTGGTGGCAGTTAATGAAGAATTTAGGTTGATAATTGGTACTGTATTAGTATTCTGACACCCCCTTAAGTTCAGTCTTATTTGCAAAATATACTGCAATTTTGTTACCAGCATGTTTAGAATTACTGTAGATTTAAACAGTATCCATTATAAATATGCTTCTATAAGATATAAGAAATGGTTAAATGTTGTAATAGAATTGCATTATAGTATGATATGATATATAATATGATTTATTGAGTACTAAACAATACTACTATCTAGGCTACCCCTGAGCTGGGCCCTGGCCCTTTTGATAACAGGGCAGCCCTTCAATACAATTGCATACTTTATACATGCTTGCCCCTTTTAATAGTCATTGCTTTCCATTTACTTTTCCATCCTATGCTGCTTTTTCCTATTTGTTAAATTTTTGTCTATCACTATAAATTATCACTTGTTTCAACTTCCTATTACTATTGTTTCACAGGATGTGTATTCATGTAATATCACTTTTCAATAAATACATAAAATATGAAGCTATTAACAGTGAAAGAGTAGAGCCAGGCTGAAAAATTCAATGCCATAGCCGGAATTTGAACCACGGATCTTCTGGTCTCCGTCCAGCCGCTCTAAACCATTGAGCTATCATGGCCAACATGCCGACATGACTTTAAACTCTCCAACTAACTCATGTTTTTCCTGGTAAACCACTAGGAGTTCTCATAAACACATGAAACAACTACCTTAATGGCGACTTACTATGTCGCCTATTGCGAGTCAGTTGGAGAGTTTAATGTCATGTCAGCATGTTGGCCATGATAGCTCATTGTGGCGTTAGTGTGTTGTTTGTGTGGATTCTTGGACACGTGGGGCTGCCGACGTTGCAGCTAAAGCTGCTATTTTACATTTGCAGTATTTTAGTTCTTTTATTACTTCAGCAGATCTTCGTCAAGCTCTATGTAAGCTTATTCTATCACGTTGGGACGAAGAATGGAATGGGGCTCTGGGCAACAAGCTCCGAGAGCTAAAACCACACCCAGTACTCTGGTGTACTTCTTCGTGCCGTCGTTGTCGCGAAGAAGTCGTTTTAGCCGGTCTCCACATTGGACACTGCCATTTTAGTCACTGACATTTTTTATCCTCTGACCCTGCACCAATTTGTGCTCACTGTCGGGAGCCTTTGACTGTTCAACATATTTTAACAGAATGCCAGTTTTTAGTTCCTATGCGAAACTCTCTCCGTTTTCCAGCTATCCTGAGTCAGGTGTTGGCGGACAACCTGAGTGCCATGGAGCGAGTTTTAGCTTTCATCTGCCTTAGCGATAAGGGCAGCCGCATTTAGCTCGACACTTGCTTTTAGTGTTTTTATGGTTTAGTTTTAGCTTTATATTGGCAGTTTTTTTACACATTTTTTGGTTTTAATGTGTCAATTTTAACTGTGTAGATCTTATACCTTTGTAAGGGCACTGATAACCTCAGCAGTTGAGCGCCCTTAACCTAATTCACTACTAGCTCAATGATTTAGAACAGCTGGACGGAGACCAGAATATCCATGGTCCAAATCCCGGCTATGGCATTGAATTTTTCAGTCTAGCTCTACTCTTTCATAGTGCGTCCTACACACGGCTAGTGTGAAAGAACAATTAATTTCTATTAACAGTGAAGCAAACAAATATATACAAATTATTATATTTGTATATATCACTTTTCAATATTTCTCACTTACATATCACCCCATTTCTAGCATCCCTTTTCCCTATTACAAATTATTTAACTTCACTAGCCACATTTTCCAGTCCTTCTTCCTTACCTATCACTTTGTCACACTTTCTCAGATCCCTCCTTAGCTTCTCACAACGCCGTTCTAATCTCTATCTTTTCTGCAATCGGTGCAGCCATATCACATTTCCTCATATCTTTTCCTCTACCTCTCATGGACCCATTCTATTCTTTCCTTCCCACAATTAACCCATAATAGCCATAGTTTTGCCTTGCTGATATGCCCCTACATCTCAATATCTCCGGCCTAATTCTCACCCCTTTTCTAATTTCTTGCACCCCCACACGTATTTCACTCTGCTTTTTACCAATACCTTACATCCTCATGCTTGTTTCACTCTATACTTGCCATAATTCAATTTTACTTTTCCTCTTTCTTCTACCAACTGGAATCTGAGATTTCCATCTCTTCTCTTCCATTTACACTTTTCTTCACCCCCCCCCCCCCCCCCCATCAATGCTGCATTTACTTCATGTGTTTTCTGGACTTTCACACCAGATATTGAAGTCAGCTTGTTCGAGTTTGCTGCATCAACAACCTTCGTATGTTCCATGTATTGGATGTTGCTTATGCCGCTTCTCTCTTCAGTCATTTGCCCATCAATCCACAGTTCACCATTTCAAATAAATACATTAAATCCTTGTTTCCTCACCTTACTCCTTTCTTTAATGAGCCTCCTCGTTTGTCCTTTTTGTTCATAAGAGAAGTCCTTATTAATATAGATGTATGTTCCTCTTTGTTCTTTAGCTTGTTTTAATACTTCTATTACCACTTCCATATTGCTAAATTTCACCAATATATTTCTTTTGCCTCCCAATTTCCCAATTCTAAATGTGTCACGCAGTTCAGTGCCTCTCAAATTCACCCCTAATTTCTCCATTAGTAATTCTCATATCCCTTGAAATACTCCGATTCCTTTTTGCTCTTCTATACCAGAAATTTCTTCTATACCAGAAATTATTAGGTTGTATCTTCTCATGAAGTCTTCCATACTTCCCATTATACTCTCCTTTTCCATCTTCTTTTTTTGTAATTTTAAGTCCTCCGATGTTAAGTCATGTCGGACGATGGATGAAATGGGTGAAATGATGCTCATATGATCCCGGGGCCCATAGAGCTTAGAGTTACCCGACATTCGTCTTTAAGGATAAGGGATAACCCCAGAAAAAACCTTATCCAGCGAGATTCAAACTCGAGACCTCTTGAACGTGAGGCAGACAAGCTACGATCTATGCTACCGAGGTGGGCAATTTCTTCCATCTTGCCAATCACTTAGATCCTTGCTCACTTCTGCAGGACCAACTCCACCACACATCCATTCTCCTCCATTGCCAGTTTAGTACTCCCACATTACATGAGTTAAGAAGTGCTGTTGCTTTAAAAACTGTATAATTCATTTTATATGTTTTACAGCACCTGTGGAAACGCCTACACCTTATACAGAGACGCTAAATCCTTCCATTCTTCAGGCATCAACACCTCGGACTATTAGTGAAGAGGACATTTCTAGGTAAGTTCTAAATAATGTTTGCTGTTTTCTGCACATAGCCTTGTAATGTCTGAAATGGTTACATTTGCACTGTCTTGTACAGCTGCTTTGTATATCTGTCATTTTAATTAATTAGGAGGAAATTGGCTTCTGAAATAATATTATGTTTCCACTTGCATGATTAAAGATAATTAGAGGTAAATCTTCAATGACGGGGTAGTTTTCACAGAATGTACAGTTTAACTACTGAGCATTAACCATTGAATATGGTTCAACTTGTGTAGCAAGCTTCAAAATTGTTTAGTTAAGACATAGTAACACGTACCTTTATTCCTCAATATTCACATGTTAATTATTTCATTGGAATCTTGTAATTAGTTAGGATACCTTATTTTTTTCTATCTATTCAGTATTGTCTATTGTTAGAACCTGTCTATTTGTATATGCATATTTATTAGTATTTTTTAATTATAGTATAGCACTTGCTTAAATTTGACAAAGCAGATATTTCTGTATTGAAAATCATATTGTGAACAAAATTAAATTGGGTTACAAACAACAAAACCTTGTTTTTGCAAGATTAGGATGAAATTTTCTGTTCCAGGGTAGGGCGTATAATTTTCGTAAGGTATGAAAATTGCAGTTATAAGTTTCAGTACATGAGATTAAATTCCATTACACATTCTCGTCGCTGCTAGTCTAGATCAGACAGTCTGCACAAGTTCACATAAGTTGGCAAAAAATATAACCATCAAGGGCACTTGAGATTCCTGTCTTCAAAAAATTGTTTCCATGATATTATTTGAAGCAAAAGGTTAGAAACAATGAGGTATTTAACATATGAAAGTAATGAGTTGGTAATTCAAACACAAACATCACTTAAATTATCCTTGCTTAGACATGTTTCAGAGAATGGTTTGTCCATAGATCTTTATAAAGAAAACTCCATTCATACATTGTGGAGCGCTCTCAGTCTCCTTGATTTCCCACTCAGTATATAGTGTCGCTTGCCGTGAAACAATATAATTATTTTATCTTTAGGTTGAAGTAAACAAACCTAAGCATGCACATCAAACATCAGAGATTATTTCCTGTAGAAATAATCTGGATGTCTATATGCGGTTTATCAGAATATATATAACACTGGGCAACAAAAAAATAATTTTTGAATGTTTTGAGCACTTCATGAGGCAATTCCTACTAATTTTGGGTTGAGAAAAACAAATATGACAATGAAAAATTTTTATTAGCTCTAGTTTCTATGATATACACAAGGTGGAAGTATTACATATTAACGGATTGAGAGAAAAGGATACATTTTAATTGCATACATGCTAACAACAATAAGGGTGCATTTGATTTTTTAAACTGGTAATTACATGCTAAGAGTTCTAAATTGCTGGAAAAATACTTCGCAGATAGTCATGTCTGAAGAGAATCATGTGCCGTCTTTTAGCTTGCCTCTTGTGATGGAGTTCCGCAGAATCCCCATACAAAGACCAAGCATTACTTCATACCAACGACCCTGATATCTTTGTTCCATAACAGAAATGTCCTGATGGAATCTCTCCCCATTTTCATCACTAACAGCTCCACAACTAGGAGGGGAAAAGTCTAGGTGGGAGTGGAGAAAATGGATTTTAAGGGACATGTTGCATCCAAGGTTATGGTATTTTTGCAGGAGCACTGTCACCAAATGCTTGTAGTTTCATCTCTTTTGCTGTCTTAAATCCATGAACAACACCCTTGAAGGCTTCCCAAGCTTCCTTTTCTTTCCCCTCCAAAATTTGGTCAAATGCAGGATGCTTTACAAGTTCTCTTATTTATGGTCCGACAAAAATGCCTTCCTTAACTTTTGCATCACTTAATTTCCAAAATTTCTCTCTGATCGTGTTTTTTTTTTTTTTTTATTTGACAGGTGTGCCAACTCCCCAAAAAATTCCCCAAATTTAAAATCATCACTCTAAAAAATGAAATGTCACTTTATCTTCAAAACAAGAGCTAATCTATCATTTTTATGATGATTTTTTAATTCAGTAGATGGAAATACATGTAAATTCACTGTTTTTAAGCTCGAAACATTTTCATTGTTCCCCAGTGTAATCAGTGTGAAATATTAGCAAAGTACTAAAAATATTAATTGGATTGAAGGAAAGGGGCATTAACACAAAATATATTGCAAATCAATATGTCTGCTTTATCACTTTATTAGAAGTTAGATAATTGTGCAGCAGACTTCATTGCATAAAATGTTCAATGTGAAAATATGAGCTGAAAGACAAGCAATGTATTCATAGAGCAATGGGCACATGTGTTTTTCCATGTTTTCCTTCAAACATCACGTCGATCATGTATGTAATCAAATTAGTACTTATATCTTTTAAGACAAGCAAAAAAAGTTCTTAGATTTAGAGCATATAAAGTTAGTATATTATGGATTAATACACTCACATCTACAATATGGGATTGAAATCTGGAGTAGCACATGTATGGTAAATATGAGCAGGTTGTTAATAATACAAAAAAAAAAAAGTTTATAAGATGTATCGAAATTTAACTGTATTGGAACACCACAGTGAAGCGAAATAATTATTAAGTAATAAATGAGTTGTATTTATTACACATCAGCTTCACTTATGTACCTATATTGAGGACATGTTTTGCGAACCATCTTTTGCATCATCAGCTCTAATGCGACTAAAGCTTGATCCAGTGGTGTGGGTAGTTCTGAAGTTGCTGCTGCCATCTGTTGATTTTGTGATGAATTTAAGTGTGGGGTTGTCTTCTGGTGGGATTTCAAAGTTCATTAGTTGGTTTTTATGTGTTTCTATGTATATTCTCTCCCATATGACGAGTTCGCTATGTTTTTGTACGTATTTTGATAATTTGGTGCTATCTTCAATTTCATGATTTTCAGACCAGAAATGAGCTGCATATAGTTTCAAACCAATTCCACACAAACATGCCACCATCAACAGTCTCACACACAGATCAGTAAATCTACCCCTCAGCCGGCAAGAATATCAAAATGAATACCATCAAATCATAAAAACTGCAATTAAAAATGGATATGGTAAAAGCCTTGTAGATAAAAACTAAAATCTTTCAAACTTCAAAAAAGATTAAAACAGATCACAGCTCTTTCACCAATAAAACAAGAAATTAGATTTGCTAAATTTACTTACCACCGCTGGGCCACAAACAGGTTCCAAAAAAATATTCAAGAAATGCAATATAACATTGGCACCAAAAAACAATTACAACATTAAAAACCTACTTCACAGTAATAATACTGATAAGATAAAACCAGAATAAAAGTCAGGCATTTACAAGATTAAGTGTAAAGACTGTGAACAAATTTACATAGGGAGGACAAAAAGAAACATAGGCAATAGAAAGAAAGAACACTTCAGGCACTTAAGATACAAAAATATTGATAAGTCCGCAATAGCAGCTCTTTTCTGGTCTGAAAATCATGAAATTGAAGATAGCACCAAATTGCTAAAATACGTACAAAAACATAGCGAACTCGTCATATGGGAGAGAATATACATAGAAAAACATAAAAACCAACTAATGAACTTTGAAATCCTGCCAGAAGACAACCCCCACATTTAAATTCATCACAAAATCAACAGATGGCAGCAGCAACTCCAGAACTACCCACACCACTGGATCAAGCTTTAGTCGCATAAGAGCTGACGATGTGAACGATGGTTCGCAAAACATGTCCTTAATATAGGTACATAAGTGAAGCTGATGTGTAATAAATACAACTCATTTATAATTTAATAATGTATAAGATGTATTTGTAATTTAAACAGCAGAGAATCCTGTAGACAAACCTTTGTAGAAGCTAATATATTAACTGTCATATCATTATATGTATATAAAGTAATTATGTTTGTAATTAGTAAGTTATACTCTGTGCATATTAAAGAGTCATATGTATAATATCAGATTGTTAAATAATTACTATAGACTGAAGCCACTGAAAAGGATCCCCTTATTATGGATAGAATACTCTATAATAAGTTGCCAAGTGATATTAAGGCTGTAGCAGTTATTTTTATACTTCTTGTTGTTAAGAATAGTCAAAGATATTAGTTTTATAATAAAATAAAGAGATATAAAGTGGGTAATGGTGTAACCATGGCAACAGATCATGGTGAGTTGTTGAATATTTTAAAAAGATTTTGTTCTTCTGTTTCTTAAAGTATTAAGGGTAAGACGTATAGTTGTCTATCCGAGTGTATAACAGAAATAATTATTTTAGTTAATTGATGGAAATTAATCATTTCTCCACACTAGTCATATATAGGCTAAGGTTTATGATAGAGTCAACATGAAAAATTCAATGCCATAGCCGGGATTTGAACCACAGATCTCCTGGTTTTTGTCCAGTCGCTCTAAACCTTGAGCTACCATGACCAATGCTCTGTATGAAGTTTTACACTGATTGAGTAAGGAGTAGTACTCTGTATCTCTGTTGTATTTTAAATTTATCAATTTTCTTTTTGACAAATTCAGCACTTTTTCCTTGTATTCTGCAATGTGAATTATATGAATTATTATTATTATTATTATTATTATTATTATTATTATTATTATTATTATTATTATTATTATTATTATTATTATTATTATTATTATTATTATTATTATTATTATTATTATTATTATTATTTACTATTTAAATATTCCCAAATTGTGTAAAATGATATCGCTTTTGTATCCTCACAACACACTTTGTTGTTCAGTAATAAATATAAGTTTATGTCCAGCTAGTACTTCATGATCCATATATTGCTACTGTTCTCCCAGAATGTGTTTCATAGGACCTATCTTTGGCTAATATCAACTGTTGAACTTTGATTTGTTGAACTGCTTGGAGGCGATTGGGACATCCCTGTTGGTGTTATGATGAACTTGAAGTTTGTGTTCTCCTCAAAAATGGTGTCAGAATTGAAGAGTTTTCCTTATATCTTTATGAATATCTTTTCCCACTTTGTTAAAACCATTGAACCCTGGACCCATTTTAATAAATAAATTCTTGTACAAAATTGAATCGAGAATATATTGACACATTGCTTCACTCACACTGTTTATTCACAGGACATGTTTCAAGAGCTCTTGCTCTTATCCTCAGCTGATACTCGACTAGTGCAAGTTGTAGTGGTTTCTTCTTTCTCCGTATTGTCAATAGATGGCGTGATGTACTTGTCAAAGATGTCCGGTGGTGGAGTTTCAAAATTCATGACTCTATGACGATTTTTGTTAATGAAGATTTTTTCCCATACGGAAAGGTCTATGGGGTGATTAACGTATTTTATTAGAGATGTTTCCAAATTGATGTCATGTCTAGTATTCAAAAAATGAAAAGCCACTGCTGATTTTTCTGTTTCACCATTTTTAATGTTTCTCATATGTTCTTTAGTTCTGATGTTAATATTTCTTTTTGTTTTTCCTATATAAATTTTAGGGCAAGTTTCACATTTGATCTCATAGATTCCTGGTTTTTCTTTGGTAGTGATTGAATTTTTGGGAGGGCCTTTTAACAAATTTCTGATATTAAATCTGTTTTGAGGTGCAAGAGTTATGTTGTGTTTTGAGAAGATTTTTTGGAATTTGTTATAGGCTGATGGGTGGAAGGTGAATTTTTTAAAAAGTTTTTTCTCTTTTTCTCCTGTAGGTTCTAGGGTGGTGGTTTCTTTTATTTTCTTAGCTTTGTTGAGTCTGTTAACAGTTTTGTCTATTAAATTTGGGTTGAAACCGTTGGATATAGCTACTTTTTTTATGTGTAGGTATTCTTCTTGATAATCTTCTCTGTTTAGTGGAAAGTTGATCATCCGAAAGATTAAACTGTTGAAAATGGCATGTTGGTGTTGTTTTGGGTTGAAACTGTTGTTCTTAATGTAATTATCTGTGTGTGTCGGTTTCCTGTAGATACCAAAAGTGAGTTTGTTGTTCATTTTTTTGATCTTGATCTCCCCTTTTTGGACATCAAGTTCAAAAAAATGAACAACAAACTCACTTTTGGTATCTACAGGAAACCGACACACACAGATAATTACATTAAGAACAACAGTTTCAACCCAAAACAACACCAACATGCCATTTTCAACAGTTTAATCTTTCGGATGATCAACTTTCCACTAAACAGAGAAGATTATCAAGAAGAATACCTACACATAAAAAAGTAGCTATATCCAACGGTTTCAACCCAAATTTAATAGACAAAACTGTTAACAGACTCAACAAAGCTAAGAAAATAAAAGAAACCACCACCCTAGAACCTAGAGGAGAAAAAGAGAAAAAACTTTTTAAGAAATTCACCTTCCACCCATCAGCCTATAACAAATTCCAAAAAATCTTCTCAAAACACAACATAACTCTTGCACCTCAAAACAGTTTTAATATCAGAAATTTGTTAAAAGGCCCTCCCAAAAATTCAATCACTACCAAAGAAAAACCAGGAATCTATGAGATCAAATGTGAAACTTGCCCTAAAATTTATATAGGAAAAACAAAAAGAAATATTAACATCAGAACTAAAGAACATATGAGAAACATTAAAAATGGTGAAACAGAAAAATCAGCAGTGGCTTTTCATTTTTTGAATACTAGACATGACATCAATTTGGAAACATCTCTAATAAACTACGTTAATCACCCCATAGACCTTTCCGTATGGGAAAAAATCTTCATTAACAAAAATCATCATAGAGTCATGAATTTTGAAACTCCACCACCGGACATCTTTGACAAGTACATCACGCCATCTATTGACAATACAGAGAAAGAAGAAACCACTACAACTTGCACTAGTCGAGTATCAGCTGAGGATAGGAGCAAGAGCTCTTGAAACATGTCCTGTGAATAAACAGTGTGAGTGAAGCAATGTGTCAATATATTCTTGATTCAATTTTGTACTAGTTTGTGCTTCACTTTCCCTACGCTTCTTTCAAGTTTATACTTTAAATAAATTCTTTTTCTACATGTATTTTCATATAATTCACATTGCAGAATACAAGGAACAAGTGCTGAATTAGTCAAAAAGAAAATTGATAAATTTAAAATACAACCAAGATACAGAGTACTACTCCTTACTCAGTCAGTATAAAACTTCATACAGAGCATTGGCCATGGTAGCTAAAGGGTTAGAGCGACTGGACAGAAACCAGGAGATTTGTAGTTCAAATCCCGGCCATGGTATTGAATTTTTCATGTTGACTCTATCTATCCAAAACCTTTGCCTATATATGGCTAGTATGGAGAAATGATTAATTTCCATCAATTAACTAAAATAGTGAGAGAAAAGTATTATTCATTCTTTAAAGATAGCAATACCATCTTTATCAGCCCCGTTACCGCAATCTTGGGAAAGAAAGAGATCTCATTGCTCAACGATTATAGATGCACCTAATTGTTGTGAGTTGTAGGAGAAACTTCTAGATTTATTCAAGATTGTCACCAAATGTGAGAAATTAATCTGCATTCACCACCATCGCATCATAATCCATCCCAAAATTCCGCTTCAAGGAAGACTCAAAATGTACCTAATACTGAAGTGCCTATATAGAATAGATAAAATGTAAATATTTTATATATTGACAATGCTTGAAACTTGTATAAGTCTATAAGCAAATAAATAAATGTCAGCACATGGAAACTTTTGTGTGACATGACAGTTCACTGGCATTGTTATTGTGTAATAGTAAGCACCTCTCACATGTGTTATTCACTTTATACAGTTTTTCTGTTCGAAACAAAGTGAACTGGTCAATTAATGGAAATTAATTGTACTTTCACTCTACCCGTTTGTAGAGCAAAGTTTGGAAAAATATAGTCAAACTGAAAAATTCCATGCCACAGCCAGGATTGAACCATGGATTTTCCAGTCCCTGGTAAAAGATGTGGAGGACTCATAAAATAATGAATTTTGTATTTTATTCTGAACACACAAGGGTATTGTTGTAAATGAATATTTTAGATATATAAAAGTGAACAATACTTGTATTCCATGGTTAAATGCTAGAGTAGCAGAAACACTATTCACTTTGTCTAAACCTTTGTTTACTCAAGAGAACCTGTGCATTAGAGGGTTAGGCTTGGAGTAGAAGTGTAAAATAAAGAAGTTTGGCAGATCAATACCTAGATTGAAATTAAAACATGTACAAACCAGTCGAGTTAAGATATTTTGCAGGCCTCTTACTGAAAATGAAATAGTTTGATACAAATAATGAAGATGTTGGCGAGCAAGGGTTACCACAGCTCCACGTTGTGACGCCAATTTGATGCAAATAAGTCAGCGAGCAATGAGGTTTCTCTCAGGGTATGCATGGATGTGTGAGAAGGAGATTTTAATAACACTGGAATGCCCGTTTCCAACTTATTTATTTACTGCTTCTTCTTTTCAATCATCGAAATGAAAGTTGCCTACCAAGGGTTACCAATCTCTGTTTAGAGTTACTGACTGCCGAATGTTTATTGCTCGATAAACTTTCTTCGTTCCTCACGTATATATGAACCGACAATTATCAAACACAGAACAGGTTGACCGTCCTAATAGGCTTCACGCCTCGGACCGCTCTCATCGGCCTGACGCCGAAGACTCTTATAATGGCTTCCTAGCCGTGAACTGGCCACATCGGCTCCACGCCGAAGAGTGCTTCCCTGACCACAGCTGTGTGTATATATAACTTTCACTCTCAGGAAACTCCTTTTCAACCAAAATCCCTTTGTGGCTGTTTTGTCGCCATTGTAAATGATCCAAAGAATTTCCCATTCATACACGTCAAGTGGGCCCCTTTAGAAACTGCTAAGGACGCTGTTTCTTACATTGCTTTTGTTATAACAACTTTCCCTACAACACATGGACTCAACTGGCCTTGCCCTTGTCGTAACAAAGAACCAACATTCCTTTGACATCCCTCATGATTCTTTACTTCTGACAAACCTTAATTTCGGTATCAAGTTGGATGTTTGGTTAGATTTCTATAAGTATGATAATTTGTTTTCATGCTTCCTATTTACTAAGGGTAAAGATGCAATCTGAACATACACTGAAGAGTTAGATCTAACACAAAGAAGCTATTGCACATTAGAATGCTTTTTTATTTACGTCCTTTAACGTTAAGTCATATCAGACGATGAATGGAATGGATAAAATGGTGCTCAAATAAGCCCAGGGTCCATAGAACTTACGTTACCCGACATTCGTCTTTACAGGATAAGGGAAAACCCCGGAGAAAACCTTATCCAGGTAACTCACCCTGACCAAGATTCGAACTCAGGACCTCTTGAATGTGAGGCAGACACGCTACCATCCACACTACAGAATGCTTATTTAGGTTTAATTAGTCCTTGGAAAAACCAGTTAGGCAACAGCTTAGCTTAGCTTTCAGACAGAATATAAAATGACACAGGAGAAATTGTTGTGTTCTTTCCAAGTTAATTCATTGTTAATATAATTCATTGTATTAAGTTGTGCAGTGAGTGCACGCTTGCCTTACAAGGACATGATAAAATAGCTGAGTCTAAGAATCCTGGAATATTTAGAGGGCTAATAAATTTAACTTGAGCTTTATATGAAGTCGTAAAAGAATACATGAACAGTGCTACAGTCTTTAATGGAGCATCCAAGGATATGCAGGGTCTGGCACAAACAGTAAAGGTACTTTAAAGTGACATACATATTTTTGACCCTAATACATATAACAACTGTGGTGGTACATACTTGAACTTCAGAGTTTGCTATTATCAATTATGCAGTTCCACTTTTTAAAAAAAAAATTCTTTAGGCACACACCATCACTTTCAATATACTGTTGTATGTGGCTTTGAAAGTTATTTATTATATTTTGTAGTGTCACTGCTTGAACCTCTCTTATTGGCTTGCATCCTCTACTGCATGGTGTTACCCTAGGGCAACATTAGGCTGTATTCAGCTTGAAAAATGTTTTAGTGCAGTTATTTTGTTATTATAATATTGTACTGCCCTTTATCAATTATACACACAAAATTTTGAGTCTTTTGAATTGTAAATATTGTATTATTTTTACAATTACATTGTAGTGTTTTTTTTAACTATAAAAAAAGGCAAAATCCAAGCAACTGCAATCAAAATGATACCCCGTCAACATTCAAGCATGCCATTACACTGATTATTTTACTTGGACCCTCCCCGTCCTTTACCACAGGATTTGACTGCTTTGATGTTTAGCTTTGAATGGATGGCCAGCCCATCTCTATCGCTTTAACAACCATGGCTATTCGAATCGATTGCGTTAAGGCACTGCAGTTAGCTGTATGAAAACCGGTTTAGCAATTACGGCAAGAGCTGTGTAAGTAGCAAAATAATTCATGCAGTAAAGGGTTAATTGTTCCAAGTTGTGAGGCCTGGAATTTTATGTATTGTGTAAAACGTGCCACACACTTCTGTTTTGACATTTGCAATGCAATTCCATTCTTCTTTGTTGATCTCTTTGGACTCCTCAGTATAGGTTATCTCACCAGCACAATGTCTTCTGGCATACAACAGATCATGGTCGACCAGTGAGGATTTGTGTTCTACACTGCCTTTCTGATGCCAATGACCAAAACATCCGATAGCAGCATCAGAATGATAATCACACTGATTCAATTGTCAAAATCCTCATTGCATCTCTATTATGGAACCTGTTTTAATGAACCACTCAACAGCGACAATGTGCTCCTCTATTGTCCAACACTCCATGGCTGACTAATCAGTCTGAGAGAGAGAAGTAGATGTCCAAAAATATCTCCAAGATCAACATTACAAGGCTGCCACACAAAATCCCCACAAATTTGAAAATATAATGTGTGTTTAGAGGAATTTATTGTATGTATGTATGTATTAACTGCAATTGGGTACTACCCGGTGGCAGAGTTAAGAATACAGATCAAATTACATATACTAGATTTACAACAATAATACAGTAAACAATACAAACATGATATTATTTTACTTTAGTCACTTAAAACTTATCTAATTACTTCTCTATTTACATATTATATACCATTATAATTCAAAAGTTAAACTATAAACCATTTAGATTTTTTCTAAATTTCTTCAACGACAGGGGACAGCCCTGAAAGACTGCTACAGGCAATTCATTCCATTCTTCAATGGTTCTATTAACAAAAGAAAATTTTCCTACGTCGGTTCTGTATCTTCTACCCTTAATTTTATACCTATGATCGTTTCGTCCATAATAATCCGGATTATCTAACCTTACATTAACGTCCACCCATGCCTTTACACCAGCATTAGCTTTGAATAACGCTACCAACCTATGTTTTTTACGCCTAATTCTTAATTCCTCCCATTTAGTCTCATCTCCTTTTATAGGCCCAAAATACTTGCCTCTTTTTATGAAGTTTATTGCCCTCTTCTGTATTTTTTCTAATGGATCGATTTGGTTAGCTCTATACGGGTCCCAGCATGCTACTCCATATTCCATAACCGGCCGCACTAAGGCCTTGTAGGCAATTTCCCTGGATCTAGCGCTCCCCTTTTTCAATATTCTCATTACGAAATGTAATGCCTTCCACGCATTCCTAGTTGTGGAATTTACTTGTTCGTCCCATCCAGCATTACTTGCCAGGTACACTCCCAAGTATTTGCAGCTGTCCACCTGTGGAATTTGCACCCCTCCCATGTGATAGTTAACAATAATTTTGCCCTTAGTTCTACTAAAAACAATCGACTTACTTTTCTTGGCATTAATTGACATTTTGTTAGCCGCAGCCCAATTACAGATTTCATTTAAATCATCCTGAAGAGCGGTTTCATGCACTGTATTCCGAATTTTATTATAAATGATACAATCGTCTGCAAACAACCCTATCTGGCAGTTAATATTAACAGCAATGTCATTAACAAAAATGAGAAACAGTAAAGGCCCTAGTACTGAGCCTTGTGGCACACCCGAACTAACAGTTCCACTATCAGACAGCTCTTTACCTACTTTAACTTTTTGCGTTCTCCCTTTAAAAAAATGTTTAACCCATAATACTACGCGTTTGTCAATTCCTGTATTAGCTAGCTTACAAATAAGTAAACTATGTGGCACTACATCAAAAGCTTTAGAAAAGTCAATTACCACTGCATCAGTTCTTCCCCCTGCATCTACCTCATCTGCCAAATCTTGAAATAATGAAGTAATTTGACTTTCGCATGAATACCCAGGTCTAAATCCATGTTGCGCTTCATTAAACCACTTTTTATTTTCTAACTCCTCTCGTATATATTCTGCAATTAAATGCTCCATTAATTTACATACTACTGAAGTTAGACTAACTGGCCGATAATTATTTATTTCTGTTTTATTACCCCCTTTATAAATCGGAACTATAATAGCTGTTTTCCAGTCTTCCGGTAAGGCACAGTTGTTAATTGACATGTTGAACAAGAGCATTAGATAGGGAATCATGGCTTCACCCCCAAGCTTTAATATTTCAGTAGGTATATTATCTGGTCCCCTTGATTTTCGGTTTTGCAGCATCTTAATCCTTTTTCGTAATTTGGGCGCCATTATTTGAAAAATCTTTTCTCCACTCTCCCCAATTTCCTGTTCGGAACTATCGTCGGATTTAAGAAAAACCGATACAAAATGCGAATTTAATATATTAGCTTTGTCCCTATCACTTATTACATCTATCCCATTAACGTTAAAATCTGGTATGCTCTCTTTATTTCCCCTGCGTCTGTTTACATAATTGTAAAATGATCTCCAACAATTATTTGTCCCGCTAAAAACGTTATCTAAGAATCGTTCCTGCGCTTGCAACTTTTCGTCTTGTAATTGTTTAGCTAATTCTTTAAATTTGTTAAGATGCCATTCTGATATCTTCCTTTTATTGTAAGCGTGCCTAGTCTTTTTTTTAAGTTTCCTAATACATTTTGTATAAAATTCTGGATCCGCTTTATGTTTAATAACTTTAAAAGGTACGTGTTCTCTAATTGTTTCCAGGATAAGTGTTTTGAAATTAACCCATGCTTCATTTACACTAGTGGCAGATTTTACAAATATCCCATATTTTTCCCGGAGAAATGTTTGGATAGCCTCCCCGTTCGCCCTATGGAAATCCCAACTAATTGCTTGTTCCGTTTCAAACCGGTTTGTCTGCCCTTTCCAATTTATGTCTAATTGCACACACTGATGGTCACTTATACCTGGCAAGACATCGCATGCAGAAAACAATGACTCAGGTTTGCATAAAAATACGTCCAGTAATGCTGTTTGTCGAGTAACAGTTTTCACTACTTGAAATAACCCCAGCTCCCAAACCAGAAAGTTAACGAGCTTTTGAGCTTCACCTCCTATTAACTGTCCGTCCCAGTTTATATTTGGCAGATTTAGATCCCCTGCTAATATAACATTTTTTTCCCCTTCGGAAGAGATTTTCTCCACTAGTTTATGAAGTGTAGCATAATCAGTTTCTCCAGGTGGTCTATAGCAAGCTATTATTGTTAAATTATTTCCTTTGTTTGCTTGATCAATAATTTCGATTGCCATAATCTCAACCTCTTCTTCTACCCATAGTGCTTTGCTGTTTAGCTCTGATTTAGCGCAAATAAAGATTCCCCCTCCCCTTCCATCCCTGTCCCTCCTAAACACCCTGTAATCTGTTCTGAATACTTCTGAATCATTAATGTCAATATTCAGCCATGATTCCGTACCTATAATGACACTTGGATTGCATATTTCTACTAAATTCCAAAACTCAACAATTTTATTCATAATACTACGGCAATTTACCTGTAGCAGCCTTAAGGAATCAGCCCCTACCTGAAAGTCTACGTTTTCCTGAAGTTGGTGTCATTGCTGCCCTTGATGCTCGTTGCCGTCAGCCCACTTCGTCACCCTCGCGAACAAAGCTGCCAGCTTTGACGATCCTCTTCGGTTCAAGTGTACTCCATCCCGTCCATAGTCCCAGTCTTCAATCCACGAATTCGGGTCAAGAAACTGAGCACCCAGTCGCTCCGCTACCCATGAAAAAGCTTCATTTACCTGCATCACCTTTCTCCAGCTGGAGTCGCGTCGTCTTAGTACTCCACTGACGACTATTTTTGCTGAAGGAAACAGCTGTTTTGTCCTTTTAACTAAGTCGTACATGTCACCCAACACATAGTTAACACTTCTCCGCAAGTCATTGCTCCCAACATGTAATACGATTGTCCGATAGTTGCCTTCCACCTCCTCTTGCTTTCTCTCGATTTCCCTCAGCAGACCGTCAACTCTTATGCCAGGATAGCAAACTACCTCCGCCGTTGGATTTCCAGCATGTCTCACAATAGAGTCACCGACTATAAGGCTAGATTTCTCCTCTTCTTTAACTCTTTCTTCCCCCTGCTCCTTCAGTTGACGGTTTTCAGCTTCGAGCCTCCGAATGATATCTTCCGCCTGTTGTAGCTTAATACGTAGTTCCCGTGCCTCTTCTTGAAGCTGCTCCAGTTTCCTCTGATTTGCGGTGACGGTCTTGGCTCCCCTGCATTCCTTACATTCCCAGGTTTCCTCGATGTTCATGTCCCTCTTCACTTTCTGGCAGCCAAAGTGGAACCACTTCGAGCAATTACTGCACATAAGTCAGGTCCTCAGAACTTTAATACAGCTCCCACATCGTTCGTCCGCTACAGGTCCTGGATTAATCTCAATTCCGCCTATCACTAGTAAAGTTACTAACACAAAAATTACAAAATAACTCTGTGAAGTTTCCGTAGTACCTTCACGCTGACTACCTGCTCCCCGTGAGCGCAGACCCGACCACATTCCGATCCTCGCCCGGTAAACCACCAAGTCAACACCCATTGTCTCAACTCGTTTCTACCTGCCTCTCTACCTGGCACGTCCGATCTCCTCAAGCTCCAGACACCAACAGTAACATCAAAATTAATCATAAAAGCTATTTGTAGTCGGTTTGTTGACACTCATCATTTACTTTTTTATATTATAGAGAGACTAGTTTCAAAGGCCATTGTCTCCATTTGGAGAGAGGTTGAAAATGGAGGCAATGGCCTCTGAAATTATTCCCTCGATTATATAAAAAAGTAAGCGACCAGTGTGAATAAACTGACTACAAATAGTTTTAATGATTGAATATGTAATGCATTCAAATACCTATGTTTCTGTCAGATTCTGTATAAAATGATGTAGTAGAGTGTATTGTAACTTTGTGGGTTCATAGAATTAAAAGGCCGAGTTGCAGAAATTAAAAATCTCCTTTATTTTTGTTGAAATACACTATTCAATTCTCACGTAAGAACATTAAATCACATATACACAGTCTTACAAGGTCGATGACAATAGCAAACAGTGACAGCAGATTACATCTTTAGCTCTCGTTACAACAACACAGCTGGCTATCTCTCATTTCACAACTGCTTCACAACTACAACTCCCTGCTAGCGTGTCACAATCCCTTTTATATCTTCATTCTTGATTATCAGACCGTTCTGTCAATCACTAGAAGTTTCTGGAAACAAGGCATCTAGTTACATAATTCAAACATTCTATCACCTTCCAGAAACGTAACTTAATCTACCCGGCAGGGCCTTTGACTCAGTTATCTTGCCTGCCGGCACTGTTTATTTACACACGTTTGTTATCTACGTGAAACCTATCCATCTATTTATCTATTTGCGCTGAAACTTCAATATCCGTTACCGCGACAGTATGTTCATCAGGAAATTAATGCAGAAATAGCTAATGAAGAGTTTATGTCTGTGATAGCAGATGAAACTTGATATATCAACTAACTTTTTGCTGGTGCATCTATTGCAATGTTCTGGACAGTTGTAAATCTGCTGTTAATGACTGTTTCTCCTCAGGAGCTTGCATTAAAAGTGTCCTCACCCTATCGCCCAACAACAGAAAAAGTAACATCATAAATTTCCAATGTGTAAGGACTATGGTACAATGAAGCACAAAATTAATATAATTTTGAGTCGAACTAATACTTAATGCTCCATTTATTGCTAGTATTTACCTAGAACACGTTTTGTTAGGATCTTCCTAACATCATCAGCTGTTGTCGACTAATGGACGTTGGTTTGGTGAACTCATTGGAGGCGTCAGGTGCGTCTCTGTCAGTATCTTGAGGAACTTGAAGTTTGTGTTTTCATCAAAGGTAGTGTCGAAATTAAACAATTTTCTTTCGTATTTCTTTATGGAGACTTTTTCCCACGTGGTTAATGCAGCTGGACCTTGGACACTTTTTAATAAGTGGATTTCTCGTTCTATATCAAGTTCCTTTTAGTTTTTCCAATAAACTTCAACAGCCTTTGAAGTTTATCCGGTACACACCTGATTTTTGTCTGTGGGTATCTCCTTTCTATTATGTGATTTCAAAAGGGTTGTACACTAAATTTGTTTTATGGGGCCAAAGTAATATTGTGCTCTTTGAAGACTTTTTGGAAAAGGTGTGTAGCTCTGGGATGATATGTACATTTTCTGTATGAAGTTTCATTGCTGATTGGGGAAAGAGTAGTTACTTGTTTGCATATTTGTTGTCTTTTGAATTTATCAATTTTCTTTTTGACCAATTCAGCACTGAATCCATTGTATTGTGCAATGTGAATGATATTATTGTACTCTTTGATATATTCCATCTTGTTTAAAGGTACATTAACCAGCCTGTGAGTTAAACTGTTGATAACAGCATGCTTGTGTTGTCTTGGGTTATATCCATCTGCTTTTGTGAAATTTTCTGTGTTTGTTTCCTTCCTATGTATGCCAAATTCAAGTTTATTATATTTTCTGGTGTGTACCGGATAAACTTTAAAGGCTGTGACAACTTTTACATTGGAAAAACAAAAAGGAACTTGAACATTAGGCTTAAAGAGCATTTTAGGAACATCAGGAACAAAGAAATAGATAAATCAGCGGTAGCGTACCATTTTTGGAAGGAGAATCGTGATATAGAACGAGAAATCCACTTATTAAAAAGTGTCCAAGGTCCACCTGCATTAACCACGTGAGAAAAAGTCTTCATAAAGAAATATGAAAGAAAATTGTGTAATTTTGACACTACCTTTGATGAAAACCCAGACTTCAAGTTCATCGAGATACCGACAGACACACCTATCACCTCCAAGGAGTTCACCAAACCAATGTCCATTAGTCGACAATAGCTGATGCTAGGAAGATCCTAACGAAACACGTTCTAGGTAAATACTAGCAATAAATGGAGCATTGAGTGTTAGTTCGACTCAAAATTATATTAACACCATAAAGTTTTGCTGGTGCTAATGTTATGGGCAGCCAACATGCAGTAGTTGAGACTAATCGTAAGAGACGATTATTTCACATATATTCATTGTTATGCACAACAAATGAAACTGAATTTTTTTCCCAAGTCAAAATTGACAAATGAAACTTTTTCAGTACCATTGCAGAGGACTAGTATACTTTTCTCATGCACCTTAAAGAGTGTCTATTTTAGTTGCAATTGTAAAGCAGAGTGTCCCTCAGGGATCAGCTACAAGATCGAACTTTAAACCAAGAATAGAACAGTTCTTACAGTTCATGACAGTAAGAGGCCAACAATAACTGAGGATACCAACAACTGTGCATCAAGCATATGGTCTAAGGTAGTAACTCCTGCAGCAAACATTGTCTTTTTTGTCATGGATATCCTGTACAACCAATTATTAAAGTGCACCAATGATTCCTTATCAATAAATCAAGCAATAGATACCATCATTGGAAAATGCAATTTTGAAAATAACATTGAGAATATCATAATCAAGGAAGAATCACAAAGAAGCTGCGAGGACATGTTTATAACAAGGAATTAGCAACATAGAAAGTGTGTGACACAGTTCAGCAGAGCAAACAAAGATTTGAATTTTCCATTTACTGATGGGTCTCTACTTTACTTGATCATCACTACTTTCCTTCAGTAAACATACATTTTCTTAAAAAAGCTTTCTGCTATAGTGCACTTATATATATTTTTAAATAAAGCTAACTTAAAAACAAAACTACAGATGATTTATTCTCAAAAGAATTTTCAAGAAATTAAAAGCGCAATAGCTCTTCAGAAATTTTAAATTGAAAATAGCATGTCTGAACCTTACACAGATATAAATATTTGTAACAAGGGCTTCACTTATCTTAAGAAATTGGTGTAAATTCTTCTTTCGTATGGAGATTGATTTGACAACTACGTAGTTTATTTATGGACTGAAGATACAATGAGTTTGTGAAATCGATCTCCATTAGAAAGAAGAGTTTACACCAATTTCTTAAGATAAGTGAAGCCTTTGTTACAAATATTTATATTTTTGTAATATTTATTGCTTCACTATAGCTAGCTTCATTTTCTACGTAATGTCTGAGCCTGTTTTTGATATTATACAAATGTTGTAATTGGTAGCTGTTATCTCAGTGATTATGTATGAAGCAGAGAGGAGTTTCTCCACTTCATTTCAGATCAAAACGATTCTTCTAAGCACAGCTATTGGCTTTTGCCATGCCATCTATTGAAAAGGAAATGATCTACAGGCTTCAAGATTTCAACGAGAGATTCTAGGCACATTTGTCACTCCTCCCCCAGTAAAAAAGGAAAGGAGGATGAACTTCTCCATACATATGTAGCTTTACTGGAGATTTATTTGCATAGAGATCGTTACTCATTTTAAGGTACTTCTTTAACTACAGCGAAATCAAACTTTTGGTAAAGGTCAATGGCAGAATGCTGCAAAGGTAGGTAGTTTTTGCGCCAACATTAGTGCAGGCTTTCTCAAAGTGAACAAGCAGTTATTGCAATTCCTTTCTTGGAATAAAAGCTAATGGCTACAACCCAAGATCCCACAAACAGGCAATCTTCAATAGTTTAGCACACAGACTGGTAAACATCCCTCTCACAGCAGAAGAATACAAAACAGAATACAACAAAATAATTGAAATAGCACAAAAAAATAACTTTCCCAAATCATTAGTGGACAAAAAAGTGAGCTTAGCAAAAAAGAAGAAGCTACTAAAGGAAACCACAACCCTCTCAGCTACAGAAACTAATATGATTTTCAAAAAATTCACTTACCATCCATGGGCCTATGATAAATTCAAAAAAGTCTTCAAAAAACAAAATATTCAGCTAGCACCAGTCAACCATTTCTCCTTAAAAAACCTAATTTGCTCAAACATCAAAGATGCCATTCCATCTAACAAAAAATCTGGTATATATCAAATTGAATGCAATGACTGTAGTCAAATATATATTGGAAAAACAATTAGAAATTTAGAAACAAGAGCAAAGGAACACTTTAGAAACATAAAATATAAACAATTAGAAAAATCAGCAGTTGCTACACATTTTTGGGAAAAAAACAACATAAATCCAGAACCAAAACTACTAAAACATACATCAGGAAAACAAGAACTATCCACATGGGAACAAATCTTCATTTCAAAAAATAGGAACAAAGTATTCAATTTGGACATCCCCCAGAAAGATTTGTTCAGCAAGTTCCTTGAACTGCCACCAGAGGAGACCTGTGACAAAATATCGTCAGCTACACCAACGAGAACCAGTCGAGAGCCGGCCGATGATAGAGGCAAAGCCTCAGAAACATGTTCCAGAAAAATTTAAAAGTAAGTGTTGTCTAGTGTCTTTAATCGACTCTCTTTAAAGTTAATTAAGCAGTTATTAATTATGTAATTCTGAAATCAGCAAACTAATGTTGCTGGTAGATAGAGTCAACATGAAAAATTCAATGCCATGGCTGGTATTTTAATCACGGATCTCCTGGTTTCCGTCCAGTCGCTCTTACCCATTGAGCTATCATGGCTAACTTGCCATCATGACATTTAATTCTCCATTTGACTCGTATAGTTCCCCGGTAAACTACTAGGAGCTCTCGCATTTGATATACACCGTTTGTGGTGACTTACTATCGTAAGTACTTGAGTCCCAGGCTTCATCATTTAACTCTTATTATTTGAGTTAATTGATGGAAATTAATAATTTCTTCACACTAGCCGTATATAGGCTAAGGTTTTTGATAGATAGTCAACATGAAAAATTCAATGTCATGGCTGGGATTTGAACCATGGATTTAAGAATTAAATGATGAAGCCTGAGACTCAAGTACTTACGACAGTAAGTCGCCACAAACGGTGTATCTCAAATGCGAGAGCCCCTAGTGGTTTGCCGGGGAAATATACTAGTCAAATGGAGAATTAAATGTCATGATGGCAAGTTGGCCATGATAGCTCAATGGGTAAGAGCGACTGGACAGAAACCAGGAGATCCGTGGTTAAAATCCCGGCCATGGCATTGAATTTTTCAGTCTGGCTCTACCCTTATATATAATATATATATATACATATATATAAACATATATACATATATATTGCTAAAAGTTATTTACATAAGAGATTCCACCAGCCAAGTTTTCAATTTCATCATAAAATTGTAAAAGTAATAATAATAATAATAATAATAATAATAATAATAATAATAATAATAATAATAATAATAATAATAATAATATATTATTATTATTATTATTATTATTATTATTATTATTATTATTATTATTATTATTATTATTATTAAAAATCCCCTAACTGACCTAACTGAGAATGATCTCTATATATTTTTTAATTAGCACCGTATTTGTACTGTCGTCTTTTTCTAGTTCCCTCCTCCATTTATCTATTGCTCTACACACCGGTAACATAAGGACCTCATCTTCATTATCCCCACAGAGTCTCTCAGTATCTGTTTGGTAGTTCATTTGTCTTACTGATCCCAAGGTCGCTTGCTCAAACCCGCTTTTAAGTGTGCTTACTAGCGATTGCCCCGCGTCAGCAGATTTACTGTCATGTGAGAGGACCTCAGGACGAAATTTTGGCTCGTCGACAACGCTGACATCGTCGTAGACAAATTAAATGTGTTTGTGTGTGTCTGAGTTACGGAGAATAAAGTGAAGATGTAGCTGGTCTTGTAAATCGCACCTATTGTTCGATATGAGCGCGCATGCTTATGAATCAGATCCACTTTACTTAGAGACCACAAAGGGCTTCGTGCTTAACAACATTTTTCTCCCGGGTACGCTAGTTAATTGGCTTCAATTTGGTGGGATTTTTGAAGGGACATGCAATCGGTTAGGCCCTGTATTTTATATTGATCTGAGTACGTTATATGTGCGCATGACACGTGACCTAGTCTGCATCGCTCCATTCCTTGACATCCTGCACACATTATTGAGGTTCCAGTTTGTTGCTGACCTCGGTCAAGTTAGGTCGTACTGAAGCACTGATTTTGGGGAATTTGGCATAGGTAATGGAAGTGACGTGTCATCGAGTATTTTGCACATGTTGAGTAAGTTTGTCCTTGTATCGATTGTGTATATAAAGTGATTGTTGTTAGAATCGCTGACGTGACAAATCTTTTGTTGTTAGGGAGGGAATGTTACACATAAAGAGAGGTATGACATGTTTTGAGTTGCTGTAAATGTAGAAGCATACACGGTAGTACTGACAAGTTGACACAAATCCTGTGCTGAGGATACTTATCGCTGGACAGCCAGGGCACTCCCTTCTTAAAGAATTTCCAGATTGTAACTGACAGGTATGTCAGACTGTCGGCGTAAACAACAACAGTCGAAAATTTGCGAAAATACAAGTACGTTAAAGTTTATTTGGATAGTTCTAAACACTTACAGCTGTAATCGTGTGCTATATTTCATTCTATTTGTTGGATGTCATTTTAAGTAAATACAAGTTCAGGGCAGCTCATAATTGATGCTTACAAAAATCCTTATAGAGTTGATTCATTATACGTATTATATAATCGGCTACTTAACTGTCGAATGTACATAATCGGGGCAGAACCATTTGCTTAGACTAGATTAATGTGGAAACAACATTTAATTGTTGTGTGTTTGTGCTGAGGGAGAAGTCTCCACGAGAATGAAGAGGACATCATTTCAATTCGTCCGACCCGAGTCATATAAAATTTTCGCACTTTACCTTTTTCGATCTTCTTTGCACCTGTATGTGAGGGATGGAATATCACATGACCAGTTACTTGAGTGTGTTATTTAGGTGAAAATTTCTGCGTAAAACGTTGTCTAAAATTTAAATTTAAGATCTCAAAAGGTATTTTTGCGATGCCCGGTCCCTAATTTGACATCTGGTAGCAGTTGTTTCTTATGTTTCTCTATTTTTTTCCAGCTATGAAAGAATATACCATTTTATCCAACTGTTACTGTTGATTCCTTTACAGAGCATTCCCCTTTCTTTGCAGCATCCACAGTTGTGTGGATTGTGCGTACAACTTACGTTCGATTGGTAGTCACGTCGCTATCCACGTGTGTGTACGAGGACAAGTTCGATGTTGAATTCCGAGTGCAACTTTATTACGCACAAGTGATAAACAAAGCGCTAAATTATTTTCAACATGACTGGCATTTATCATACCACTTTACAAGTTTGTCATTTATTTCAGTATGACGTGTTCCAAACCATAATAACTCAATATTGGAGCTTCACGTAATTTCCAATCGTTTCTAAGTTTTCTATCGGGAAAGGGGCCTCTTCTGTAGAGGACATGACTATGCTGCCGAAACACCCAAAGAAAAGGACAAATTGATCCGACCACCGCTGAAATGTAACGTGATGTAGATTTACGATATTATTAGATCACAACAAAGCGGTAGAGAAGGTTTTGATTTTTTTTTTCAACGCTCAATCACAAAGTTAGTGAAGATAACTTTTTTATGCCTTGTAGCCGTTTATTTATGTTTTTAAACCTTTCTTTGGCTTTTGCCTTGATTGAATGCGTTTATTTTATGTGAAATTTTATTTAGATATTTTATAATTTATGGTGACATTTATATATGGCTGCTGCCATGATTAGTTTTTTAAAGGGCATTGATGAACAAGTAATTGAACGCCCTTTTGTATACGGTGTTCATTTTTATTCGTTATTTCCCGCCCTCCGGTTGAGCAAGATTGACATCATAGTTGACTGGTGAGTCTATCTTGAAATCATAGTGCCCTCTACAGAGAAGAAGCAGTAATTTTTGCGGAACAGTAAGCAAATTACAGCGCTCTGAGTGTGTTTGCGCAGGTAACTAATACAACCAGCTTCCCCTGGATATGAACACAGAGCACGCGTCTTCATGGTTGAATGCTACTTTCGCACCCGTATTAAAATTGGTGTGACATATAAATATAATTTAAACCGCTGCATAGAGAAGTTTATGCAACATTATCCGGCGTTCAGAGAACTCCCTCGGGACGTAATATTGTCAAATGTCCAGGTACCGTCAAACTGACATACTTTTGTTGGCAACATAAACGTCTTACGTTTTATCAGTATACGATATAATTTTTTGTCAGTCTCACGCTTAATTAAAATGTTTATTAATGTTGATATCCTTATGTCTTTTAAAACCAATAGCTGCATCAAACATTTCCAAAATACAGGATTAGTTACTCGCAAAAAGAGAGACACTGGACGCTATAAAGTGACTGGTCCCAATCTAGAAGTAATAAATAATGTTATGACAGAAAGTCCTCATACATACCTTCTCGTAATACAGACAGTGTTTAAGGGGAACAGAGAAAGGAAATATAAGAAACTGGACACACAAGACTGTGTACTAGAGATATTTTCTTGTTTAGACTTGGATAAAAGCTTTGTACATATTGTAACACTAATTTATTTTTCATTCCTAGAAAATGTTCTGCTTATTTTCTGGTTTGTAATGAAGTTACATTGGGGCAACTGAGTGATAGAAAAGAATTGAAGATCAAATTGAAATATTTCTATTTTAAGTGACAGGTTTACAATATGCATATATGTCTACTATAACAGAAAAACAGATGTTCATTGTGAAATAAGTGTTCATTGACTTATCATTTCGTATATTCTTCATGGTGTACTTTTATGGCTGCATAATTAGCTTAGCAGTACATTGCATTACAGTATATAGTTTTTTAAATAGTTTTTGTATCTACGCATCAGGTGAAATTACGCATCTTTATATTACGCGGGCAACACCCACCTCTCAAATAGTATATTTACCTGCCGGTAGAGGAAGGCCTCAAAGCTGCTGTCAACACATCTAATACGATCGCAAGGCGCTAGGGGAATCGTATATAAACTCGCTCCATCAGCGATGCCATTGATGACGTCAAATTTTGCGCGGTAAAATCAGAGATAAAAATGAACAGAGTGTATAAATCACCATTCACCTAAATGTCAAAACACAGGTTACATCCAATTGAAATGGCTTATCTGCTTACTGTTGACAAATTCTGGCAACATCTACCGACCCTAAAAGTGACCAGAGTTGACTAATGTGTATCACCAATAGTACTTCAGCTTTGAAACCTTCTGTACTGACAATAAATCCTAAATATACTAAACTTCGAGCACACTGTCCGTCCGTTGCTACTTGGCTGGTCACAGACTTCTTAAAGGGCTTCAATATGTGATTTAGATGTGCCAGTTATCAAGATATCATTCCAAAAACTTATAACATCTGATTTTCCGCTTGATATTTCTCCCATAATCCGCTAAAAATGCCTGGAACTGAGGCTGTTCTATAATTGTAAACAAACGTTCCCTGTGTTGTGCTGATAGCAGAATACTTTTGAATCCTCAAACGCCTATACCCTTGAGACAAATTTTCTTGTGATAAATTCGCTACTATCATGGGGAATGGTACCAGGTGAGTCACCTGCGCCTATTTATTTTTAATTTATGCAACGTGCCAAGCGACATTATGTGACTTACGCCTTTCTTGAATGTCTTCTAATGGATGATTTGTAGAACAGTTTATACAGGAGGGGTCGCCAACTCAGTGAGTAAGTGTTGTATGGGACAGAAAGCTATCACTGTATGTCGATTCGAAAAACATTATAACCAGGTACCGAGAGCTGCAGTAATAATAATAATTTAGACGAGTACACAAACTGTTATTCATTAGCGTACATTCACGCACACTTTTAAACACGCCCGTGAAGGAACAACCTATCACATACATCAGTTGACACCAAAATGGCAGATCTACACAGTGGGACCAACACGTGTTATCGTTGTACAACCATGTCAAAACTACTAAGAATTAGGTTATTCGTGTAGGGACCTCTCCTTGCAACTTAGCGTTACTTCTTCACTCTGCCACTTATAGCTTCGCTTCAAATCCTTCATAATCCGTTCAAAATTTGTATTACCCTTTGTTTTACCTTTTGTGGCCTATAACTTGATATTATAATACAAATAACATTTTATAACATTATAGGCGTTTACAAAATACAATAATAGCCATGTTTTCCACTGCCAAAGTGAAACAAGATTTAAGCATGAAACAAAAATTTTTAGATTTAATGTAGTCGACATACTTCTAAAAATGAAAGCGAACTGTGTAACGTGGTTTACAACACCAGATACGATAAAGATAATAAGGGTTCACAAAGTTAAACATGATCCTACTTGAAGATAAAGATAGCCTGTAGTTTCATTCTGAAGGACAAGGACCTCTCCAGCCTGGCGACGAATACGCTCACTTTCTTCTCGGGAAGCAAGCCAGGCGAAAAGACGATTAGATATCAACGTTTCGGGAGTGTGCATCTCTCCCATCATCAGGATATTTATAAAATTTTATAACCACAAATGAAACACTGGATATAACACAAATATAAACAAAGACAAAACACTATCAAAATTCGCATTACTTAACAAATACCAGGTCAGGAAATGGCGTGAGTATAGAAAATTATGTCTAAGAAACGTAGCTACTTAACTTGATTATCAAGCTGTATTGATCTTTGCTTCTTAAGCTGACGGATTTCCATTTTAAGGCCGGTTTCCAAGAGGAGCTAAATTGAAGTCCAGCATCATGATTAAGCGTGCTCCTTTCCGAGGAAATGGACAAAACCTCCTTAATTCTACGCTCCCAGTAATTGTTGCATTTTGCCAAGATGGTCGTCTCCCGAAAGCTGGCTCTATGGTCGTTATCAAAACAATGCTCTGCCAGCCCAGACTTCTCAGGTTGCATTAAACGAATGCTCCGTTCATGTTCGATTATTCTAGTAGCGATGGTCCTTACGTTTTGTCCTATATATGGTCTTAATTACGTTTCCAGTCTGGCTCTACCCTTTCATAGCGCGTCCTACACACGGCTAATGTGAAGGAACAATTACTTTCCATTAATCGTACCTAATACTGGTCCGAACTATAAAGCCCGGGCCTTAAAGTACTTACAGCATAGTAAGTCGTCATTAAGGTAGTTGTCTCATGTGTTTATGAGAACTCCTAGTGGTTTACCGGGAAAAACACGAGTCAGTTGTACCTAATACTGGTCCGAACTATAAAGCCCGGGTCTTAAAGTACTTACAGCATAGTAAGTCGTCATTAAGGTAGTTGTCTCATGTGTTTATGAGAACTCCTAGTGGTTTACCGGGAAAAACACGAGTCAGTTGTACCTAATACTGGTCCGAACTATAAAGCCCGGGCCTTAGAGTACTTACAGCATAGTAAGTCGTCATTAAGGTAGTTGTCTCATGTGTTTATGAGAACTCCTAGTGGTTTACCGGGAAAAACACGAGTCAGTTGTACCTAATAGTGGTCCGAACTATAAAGCCCGGACCTTAAAGTACTTACAGCATAGTAAGTCGTCATTAAGGTAGTTGTCTCATGTGTTTATGAGAACTCCTAGTGGTTTACCGGGAAAAACACGAGTCAGTTGTACCTAATAGTGGTCCGAACTATAAAGCCCGGGCCTTAAAGTACTTACAGCATAGTAAGTCGTCATTAAGGTAGTTGTCTCATGTGTTTATGAGAACTCCTAGTGGTTTACCGGGAAAAACACGAGTCAGTTGTACCTAATAGTGGTCCGAACTATAAAGCCCGGGCCTTAAAGTACTTGCAGCATAGTAAGTCGTCATTATGGTAGTTGTCTCATGTGTTTATGGGAACTCCTAGTGGTTTACCGGGAAACACACGAGTCAGTTGTACCTAATAGTGGTCCGAACTATAAAGCCCGAGCCTTAAAGTACTTACAGCATAGTAAGTCGCCATTAAGGTAGTTGTCTCATGTGTTTATGAGAACTCCTAGTGGTTTACCGGGAGAAACACGAGTCAGTTGTACCTAATAGTGGTCCGAACTATAAAGCCCGGGCCTTAAAGTACTTACAACATAGTAAGTCGTCATTAAGGTAGTTGTCTCATGTGTTTATGAGAACTCCTAGTGGTTTACCGGGAGAAACACGAGTCAGTTGTACCTAATAGTGGTCCGAACTATAAAGCCCGGGCCTTAAAGTACTTACAGCATAGTAAGTCGCCATTAAGGTAGTTGTCTCATGTGAACTCCTAGTGGTTTACCGGGAGAAACACGAGTCAGTTGTACCTAATAGTGGTCCGAACTATAAAGCCCGGGCCTTAAAGTACTTACAGCATAGTAAGTCGTCATTAAGGTAGTTGTCTCATGTGTTTATGAGAACTCCTAGTGGTTTACCGGGAAAAACACGAGTCAGTTGTACGTAATAGTGGTCCGAACTATAAAGCCCGGGCCTTAAAGTACTTACAACATAGTAAGTCGTCATTAAGGTAGTTGTCTCATGTGTTTATGAGAACTCCTAGTAGTTTACCGGGAGAAACACGAGTCAGTTGTACCTAATAGTGGTCCGAACTATAAAGCCCGGGCCTTAAAGTACTTACAACATAGTAAGTCGTCATTATGGTAGTTGTCTCATGTGTTTATGAGAACTCCTAGTAGTTTACCGGGAGAAACACGAGTCAGTTGTACCTAATAGTGGTCCGAACTATAAAGCCCGGGCCTTAAAGTACTTACAGCATAGTAAGTCGTCATTAAGGTAGTTGTCTCATGTGTTTATGAGAACTCCTAGTAGTTTACCGGGAGAAACACGAGTCAGTTGTACCTAATAGTGGTCCGAACTATAAAGCCCGGGCCTTAAAGTACTTACAACATAGTAAGTCGTAATTATGGTAGTTGTCTCATGTGTTTATGAGAACTCCTAGTGGTTTACCGGGAGAAACACGAGTCAGTTGTACCTAATACTGGTCCGAACTATAAAGCCCGGGCCTTAAAGTACTTACAGCATAGTAAGTCGTCATTAAGGTAGTTGTCTCATGTGTTTATGAGAACTCCTAGTGGTTTACCGGGAGAAACACGAGTCAGTTGTACCTAATAGTGGTCCGAACTATAAAGCCCGGGCCTTAAAGTACTTACAGCATAGTAAGTCGTCATTAAGGTAGTTGTCTCATGTGTTTATGAGAACTCCTAGTGGTTTACCGGGAGAAACACGAGTCAGTTGTACCTAATAGTGGTCCGAACTATAAAGCCCGGGCCTTAAAGTACTTACAGCATAGTAAGTCGTCATTAAGGTAGTTGTCTCATGTGTTTATGAGAACTCCTAGTGGTTTACCGAGAAAAACACGAGTCAGTTGTACCTAATAGTGGTCCGAAATATAAAGCCCGGGCCTTAAAGTACTTACAGCATAGTAAGTCGTCATTAAGGTAGTTGTCTCATGTGTTTATGAGAACTCCTACTGGTTTACCGGGAGAAACACGAGTCAGTTGTACCTAATAGTAGTCCGAACTATAAAGCCCGGGCCTTAAAGTACTTACAGCATAGTCAGTCGCCATTAAGGTAGTTGTCTCATGTGTTTATGAGAACTCCTAGTGGTTTACCGGGAGAAACACGAGTCAGTTGTACCTAATAGTGGTCCGAACTATAAAGCCCGGGCCTTAAAGTACTTACAACATAGTAAGTCGTCATTAAGGTAGTTGTCTCATGTGTTTATGAGAACTCCTAGTGGTTTACCGGGAGAAACACGAGTCAGTTGTACCTAATAGTGGTCCGAACTATAAAGCCCGGGCCTTAAAGTACTTACAGCATAGTAAGTCGCCATTAAGGTAGTTGTCTCATGTGAACTCCTAGTGGTTTACCGGGAGAAACACGAGTCAGTTGTACCTAATAGTGGTCCGAACTATAAAGCCCGGGCCTTAAAGTACTTACAGCATAGTAAGTCGCCATTAAGGTAGTTGTCTCATGTGAACTCCTAGTGGTTTACCGGGAGAAACACGAGTCAGTTGTACCTAATAGTGGTCCGAACTATAAAGCCCGGGTCTTAAAGTACTTACAGCATAGTAAGTCGTCATTAAGGTAGTTGTCTCATGTGTTTATGAGAACTCCTAGTGGTTTACCGGGAAAAACACGAGTCAGTTGTACCTAATAGTGGTCCGAACTATAAAGCCCGGGCCTTAAAGTACTTACAGCATAGTAAGTCGTCATTAAGGTAGTTGTCTCATGTGTTTATGGGAACTCCTAGTGGTTTACCGGGAAACACACGAGTCAGTTGTACCTAATAGTGGTCCGAACTATAAAGCCCGAGCCTTAAAGTACTTACAGCATAGTAAGTCGCCATTAAGGTAGTTGTCTCATGTGTTTATGAGAACTCCTAGTGGTTTACCGGGAGAAACACGAGTCAGTTGTACCTAATAGTGGTCCGAACTATAAAGCCCGGGCCTTAAAGTACTTACAACATAGTAAGTCGTCATTAAGGTAGTTGTCTCATGTGTTTATGAGAACTCCTAGTGGTTTACCGGGAGAAACACGAGTCAGTTGTACCTAATAGTGGTCCGAACTATAAAGCCCGGGCCTTAAAGTACTTACAGCATAGTAAGTCGCCATTAAGGTAGTTGTCTCATGTGAACTCCTAGTGGTTTACCGGGAGAAACACGAGTCAGTTGTACCTAATAGTGGTCCGAACTATAAAGCCCGGGCCTTAAAGTACTTACAGCATAGTAAGTCGTCATTAAGGTAGTTGTCTCATGTGTTTATGGGAACTCCTAGTGGTTTACCGGGAAACACACGAGTCAGTTGTACCTAATAGTGGTCCGAACTATAAAGCCCGAGCCTTAAAGTACTTACAGCATAGTAAGTCGTCATTAAGGTAGTTGTCTCATGTGTTTATGAGAACTCCTAGTGTTTACCGGGAAACACACGAGTCAGTTGTACCTAATAGTGGTCCGAACTATAAAGCCCGGGCCTTAGAGTACTTACAGCATAGTAAGTCGTCATTAAGGTAGTTGTCTCATGTGTTTATGAGAACTCCTAGTGGTTTACCGGGAGAAACACGAGTCAGTTGTACCTAATAGTGGTCCGAACTATAAAGCCCGGGCCTTAAAGTACTTACAGCATAGTAAGTCGTCATTATGGTAGTTGTCTCATGTGTTTATGAGAACTCCTAGTGGTTTACCGGGAAAACACGAGTCAGTTGTACCTAATACTGGTCCGAACTATAAAGCCCGGGCCTTAAAGTACTTACAGCATAGTAAGTCGTCATTAAGGTAGTTGTCTCATGTGTTTATGAGAACTCCTAGTAGTTTACCGGGAGAAACACGAGTCAGTTGTACCTAATAGTGGTCCGAACTATAAAGCCCGGGCCTTAAAGTACTTACAGCATAGTAAGTCGTCATTAAGGTAGTTGTCTCATGTGTTTATGAGAACTCCTAGTAGTTTACCGGGAGAAACACGAGTCAGTTGTACCTAATAGTGGTCCGAACTATAAAGCCCGGGCCTTAAAGTACTTACAACATAGTAAGTCGTAATTATGGTAGTTGTCTCATGTGTTTATGAGAACTCCTAGTGGTTTACCGGGAGAAACACGAGTCAGTTGTACCTAATACTGGTCCGAACTATAAAGCCCGGGCCTTAAAGTACTTACAGCATAGTAAGTCGTCATTAAGGTAGTTGTCTCATGTGTTTATGAGAACTCCTAGTGGTTTACCGGGAGAAACACGAGTCAGTTGTACCTAATAGTGGTCCGAACTATAAAGCCCGGGCCTTAAAGTACTTACAGCATAGTAAGTCGTCATTAAGGTAGTTGTCTCATGTGTTTATGAGAACTCCTAGTGGTTTACCGGGAGAAACACGAGTCAGTTGTACCTAATAGTGGTCCGAACTATAAAGCCCGGGCCTTAAAGTACTTACAGCATAGTAAGTCGTCATTAAGGTAGTTGTCTCATGTGTTTATGAGAACTCCTAGTGGTTTACCGAGAAAAACACGAGTCAGTTGTACCTAATAGTGGTCCGAAATATAAAGCCCGGGCCTTAAAGTACTTACAGCATAGTAAGTCGTCATTAAGGTAGTTGTCTCATGTGTTTATGAGAACTCCTACTGGTTTACCGGGAGAAACACGAGTCAGTTGTACCTAATAGTAGTCCGAACTATAAAGCCCGGGCCTTAAAGTACTTACAGCATAGTCAGTCGCCATTAAGGTAGTTGTCTCATGTGTTTATGAGAACTCCTAGTGGTTTACCGGGAGAAACACGAGTCAGTTGTACCTAATAGTGGTCCGAACTATAAAGCCCGGGCCTTAAAGTACTTACAACATAGTAAGTCGTCATTAAGGTAGTTGTCTCATGTGTTTATGAGAACTCCTAGTGGTTTACCGGGAGAAACACGAGTCAGTTGTACCTAATAGTGGTCCGAACTATAAAGCCCGGGCCTTAAAGTACTTACAGCATAGTAAGTCGCCATTAAGGTAGTTGTCTCATGTGAACTCCTAGTGGTTTACCGGGAGAAACACGAGTCAGTTGTACCTAATAGTGGTCCGAACTATAAAGCCCGGGCCTTAAAGTACTTACAGCATAGTAAGTCGCCATTAAGGTAGTTGTCTCATGTGAACTCCTAGTGGTTTACCGGGAGAAACACGAGTCAGTTGTACCTAATAGTGGTCCGAACTATAAAGCCCGGGTCTTAAAGTACTTACAGCATAGTAAGTCGTCATTAAGGTAGTTGTCTCATGTGTTTATGAGAACTCCTAGTGGTTTACCGGGAAAAACACGAGTCAGTTGTACCTAATAGTGGTCCGAACTATAAAGCCCGGGCCTTAAAGTACTTACAGCATAGTAAGTCGTCATTAAGGTAGTTGTCTCATGTGTTTATGGGAACTCCTAGTGGTTTACCGGGAAACACACGAGTCAGTTGTACCTAATAGTGGTCCGAACTATAAAGCCCGAGCCTTAAAGTACTTACAGCATAGTAAGTCGCCATTAAGGTAGTTGTCTCATGTGTTTATGAGAACTCCTAGTGGTTTACCGGGAGAAACACGAGTCAGTTGTACCTAATAGTGGTCCGAACTATAAAGCCCGGGCCTTAAAGTACTTACAACATAGTAAGTCGTCATTAAGGTAGTTGTCTCATGTGTTTATGAGAACTCCTAGTGGTTTACCGGGAGAAACACGAGTCAGTTGTACCTAATAGTGGTCCGAACTATAAAGCCCGGGCCTTAAAGTACTTACAGCATAGTAAGTCGCCATTAAGGTAGTTGTCTCATGTGAACTCCTAGTGGTTTACCGGGAGAAACACGAGTCAGTTGTACCTAATAGTGGTCCGAACTATAAAGCCCGGGCCTTAAAGTACTTACAGCATAGTAAGTCGTCATTAAGGTAGTTGTCTCATGTGTTTATGGGAACTCCTAGTGGTTTACCGGGAAACACACGAGTCAGTTGTACCTAATAGTGGTCCGAACTATAAAGCCCGAGCCTTAAAGTACTTACAGCATAGTAAGTCGTCATTAAGGTAGTTGTCTCATGTGTTTATGAGAACTCCTAGTGTTTACCGGGAAACACACGAGTCAGTTGTACCTAATAGTGGTCCGAACTATAAAGCCCGGGCCTTAGAGTACTTACAGCATAGTAAGTCGTCATTAAGGTAGTTGTCTCATGTGTTTATGAGAACTCCTAGTGGTTTACCGGGAGAAACACGAGTCAGTTGTACCTAATAGTGGTCCGAACTATAAAGCCCGGGCCTTAAAGTACTTACAGCATAGTAAGTCGTCATTATGGTAGTTGTCTCATGTGTTTATGAGAACTCCTAGTGGTTTACCGGGAAAACACGAGTCAGTTGTACCTAATACTGGTCCGAACTATAAAGCCCGGGCCTTAAAGTACTTACAGCATAGTAAGTCGTCATTAAGGTAGTTGTCTCATGTGTTTATGGGAACTCCTAGTGGTTTACCGGGAAACACACGAGTCAGTTGTACCTAATAGTGGTCCGAACTATAAAGCCCGAGCCTTAAAGTACTTACAGCATAGTAAGTCGTCATTAAGGTAGTTGTCTCATGTGTTTATGAGAACTCCTAGTGTTTACCGGGAAACACACGAGTCAGTTGTACCTAATAGTGGTCCGAACTATAAAGCCCGGGCCTTAGAGTACTTACAGCATAGTAAGTCGTCATTAAGGTAGTTGTCTCATGTGTTTATGAGAACTCCTAGTGGTTTACCGGGAGAAACACGAGAATAGTGGTCCGAACTATAAAGCCCGGGCCTTAAAGTACTTACAGCATAGTAAGTCGTCATTAAGGTAGTTGTCTCATGTGTTTATGAGAACTCCTAGTGGTTTACCGGGAGAAACATGAGTCAGTTGTACCTAATAGTGGTCCGAACTATAAAGCCCGGGCCTTAGAGTACTTACAGCATAGTAAGTCGTCATTAAGGTAGTTGTCTCATGTGTTTATGAGAACTCCTAGTGGTTTACCGGGAGAAACACGTGTCAGTTGTACCTAATAGTGGTTCGAACTATATAGCCCGGGCCTTAAAGTACTTACAGCATAGTAAGTCGTCATTAAGGTAGTTGTCTCATGTGTTTATGAGAACTGCTAGTGGTTTACCGGGAGAAACACGAGTCAGTTGTACCTAATAGTGGTTCGAACTATAAAGCCCGGGCCTTAAAGTACTTACAGCATAGTAAGTCGCCATTAAGGTAGTTGTCTCATGTGTTTATGAGAACTCCTAGTGGTTTACCGGGAAAACACGAGTCAGTTGTACCTAATAGTGGTCCGAACTATAAAGCCCGGGTCTTAAAGTACTTACAGCATAGTAAGTCGTCATTAAGATAGTTGTCTAATTTGTTGATGAGAACTCCTAGTGGTTTACCGGGCGAAACACGAGTCAGTTGTACCTAATAGTGGTCCGAACTATAAAGCCCGGGCCTTAAAGTACTTACAGCATAGTAAGTCGTCATTAAGGTGGTTGCCTCGTGTGTTTATGAGAACTCCTAGTGGTTTATCGGGAAAAACACGAGTCAGTTGTACCTAATAGTGGTCCGAACTATGAAGTCCGGGCCTTAAATTACTTACAGCATAGTAAGTCGCCATTAAGGTAGTTGTCTCATGTGTTTATGAGAACTCCTGGTGGTTTACCAGGAGAAACACGAGTCAGTTGTACCTAATAGTGGTCCGAACTATAAAGCCTGGGCCTTAAAGTACATACAGCATAGTAAGTCGTCATTAAGGTAGTTGTCCCATGTGTTTATGAGAACTCCTAGTGGTTCACCGGGAAAAACACGAGTCAGTTGTACCTAATAGTGGTCCGAAGTATAAAGCCCGGGCCTTAAAGTACTTACAGCATAGTAAGTCGTTATTAAGGTTGTTGTCTCATGTGTTTATGAGAACTCCTAGTGGTTTACCGGGAAAAACACGAGTCTGTTGTACCTAATAGTGGACCGAACTGTAAAGCCCGGGTCTTAAAGTACTTACAGCATAGTAAGTCGTCATTAAGATAGTTGTCTGATGTGTTTATGAGAACTCCTAGTGGTTCACCGGGAAAAACACGAGTTAGTTGTACCTAATAGTGGGTGGTTTACCGGGCAAAACACGAGTCAGTTGTACCTAATAGTGGACCGAACTGTAAAGCCCGGGTCTTAAAGTACTTACAGCATAGTAAGTCGCCATTAAGGTAGTTGTCTCATGTGTTTATGAGAACTCCTAGTGGTTTACCGGGAAAACCACGATCAGTTGTACCTAATAGTGGTCCGAACTATAAAGCCCGGACCTTAAAGTACTTACAGCATTGTAAGTCGTCATTATGGTAGTTGTCTCATGTGTTTATGAGAACTCCTAGTGGTTTACCGGGAAAAACACGAGTCAGTTGTACCTAATAGTGGTCCGAACTATAAAGCCCAGGCTGTAAACTACTTACAGTATTGAAAGTCGTCATTAAGGTAGTTGTCTCATGTGTTTATGAGAACTCCTAGTGGTTTACCGGGAAAAACACGAGTCAGTTGTACCTAATAGTGGACCGAACTATAAAGCCCAGGCCTTAAAGTACTTACAGCATAGTAAGTCCTCATTAAGGTAGTTGTCTCATGTGTTTATGAGAACTCCTAGTGGTTTACCGGGAAAAACACGAGTTAGTTGGACCTAATAGTGGTCCGAACTATAAAGCCCGGGCCTTAAAGTACTTATAGCATAGTAAGTCGTCATTAAGGTAGTTGTCTCATGTGTTTATGGGAACTCCTAGTGGTTTACCGGGAGAAACACGAGTCAGTTTTACCTAATAGTGGTCCGAACTATAAAGCCCGGGCCTTAAAGTACTTATAGTAAGTCGTCATTAAGGTAGTTGTCTCATGTGTTTATGAGAACTCCTAGTGGTTTATCGGGAAACATGAGTCAGTTGTACCTAATAGTGGTCCGAACTATAAAGCCTGGGCCTTAAAGTACTTACAGCATAGTAAGTCGTCATTAAGGTAGTTGTCTCATGTGTTTATGAGAACTCCTAGTGGTTTATCGGGAAACATGAGTCAGTTGTACCTAATAGTGGTCCGAACTATAAAGCCTGGGCATTAAAGTACTTACAGCATAGTAAGTCGTCATTAAGGTAGTTGTCTCATGTGTTTATGAGAACTCCTAGTAGTTTACCGAGAAAAACACGAGTCAGTTGTACCTAATAGTGGTCCGAAATATAAAGCCCGGGCCTTAAAGTACTTACAGCATAGTAAGTCGTCATTAAGGTAGTTGTCTCATGTGTTTATGAGAACTCCTAGTGGTTTACCGGGAAAAACACGAGTCAGTTGTACCTAATAGTGGTCCGAACTATAAAGCCTGGGCCTTAAAGTACTTACAGCATAGTAAGTCGTCATTAAGGTAGTTGTCTCATGTGTTTATGAGAACTCCTAGTAGTTTACCGGGAGAAACGCGAGTCAGTTGTACCTAATAGTGGTCCGAACTATAAAGCCTGGGCCTTAAAGTACTTACAGCATAGTAAGGCGTCATTAAGGTAGTTGTCTCATGTGTTTATGAGAACTCCTAGTGGTTTACCGGGAGAAACACGAGTCAGTTGTACCTAATATTCGTCCGAACTATATAGCCTGGGCCTTAAAGTACTTACAGCATAGTAAGTCGTCATTAAGGTAGTTGTCTCATGTGTTTATGAGAACACCTAGTGGTTTACCGGGAGAAACACGAGTCAGTTGTACCTAATAGTGGTCCGAACTATAAAGCCTGGGTCTTAAAGTACTTACAGCATAGTAAGTCGCCATTAAGGTAGTTGTCTCATGTGTTTATGAGAACTCCTAGTGGTTTACCGGGAGAAACACGAGTCAGTTGTACCTAATATTCGTCCGAACTATATAGCCTGGGCCTTAAAGTACTTACAGCATAGTAAGTCGTCATTAAGGTATTTGTCTCATGTGTTTATGAGAACACCTAGTGGTTTACCGGGAGAAACACGAGTCAGTTGTACCTAATAGTGGTCCGAACTATAAAGCCTGGGCCTTAAAGTACTTACAGCATAGTAAGTCGCCATTAAGGTAGTTGTCTCATGTGTTTATGAGAACTCCTAGTGGTTTACCGGGAAAAACACGAGTCAGTTGTACCTAATAGTGGTCCGAACTATAAAGCCCGGGCCTTTAAGTACTTACAGCATAGTAAGTCGTCATTAAGGTAGTTGTCTCATGTGTTTATGAGAACTCCTAGTGGTTTACCGGGAGAAACACGAGTCAGTTGTACCTAATAGTGCTCCGAACTATAAAGCCCAGGCCTTAAAGTACTTACAGCATAGTAAGTCGTCATTAAGGTAGTTGTCTCATGTGTTTGTGAGAACACCTAGTGGTTTACCGGGAGAAACACGAGTCAGTTGTACCTAATAGTGGTCCGAACTATAAAGCCCGGGCCTTAAAGTACTTACAGCATAGTAAGTCGCCATTAAGGTAGTTGTCTCATGTGTTTATGAGAATTCCCAGTGGTTTACCTGGAGAAACATGATCAGTTGGAGAATTTAATGCCATGTCGGCATGTTGACCACAGTAGCTCAAATGGTTAGAGCAGCTGGACGGAAACGAGAAGATCCGTAGTTCAAATACCGGCTATGGCATTGAATTTTTCAGTCTTGCTCTACCCTTTCAATGGAATGTTTGTTTAAATTGGTTGTATAGGAAACTTTCCGCCACCTATGGTTACTCAAGGCACGTATGATCCATCCTGTCGTCGTGGCCATTGTATCCATCGCTCTTTAAGGAAGGTATAGAAACAGTAACAGATTTTCTGCTTTAGTTGAAACCTCATAACTGCTTAGTGGACATTCAAAATATGTGCCATCCAATACGGTAGTGACAACTTCTGCCTGCTACTTGATCGACTAGGCTCATTGACCAGTACATTTCCGTATGGAGGGTTCGTCCACTAAATGTTTATTCCGTTTCCTAATGGAAACCCCACGAAGACTTTCCCCAGCATGGAGAGCGAACTTCAGCTTTAGATTATCTCTCGCTCTCATATATTGTCAAACAAGGAGCCAGTTTGTTTGTGTGTTTAACAGCCTACAAATGTGACCTCGTTAGGATGGCGACAACTCTAGCTGCTTTCTGTCCGAGCGAAACTTAACATCAATAAATAAACTGTTGTTTAGTACCTGAGAACAGCAATAACTACACAAGCTTCACATAAATTATTTCTCTGTATTATACCATTCTTTTGGTGACCTTGGTGTGCTGTATTTACAGCTGGCGACACGGTTCCATGTTGTAGTTCCCTCGTTAAATTTATAGCTTCATTGAGCAATGTTTATATAAAGGGAATTGCTTTGTTTGTTTAACATTTCAAAATATTGTTTGATCCCTAGTTTTCCTTTTCCAATTCTCAATCTTTTACTCGTGGAGGTATTAGAGTTGCTACTTATTAATTATTATTGTTTCCACGTTACGTTCTTCCAGAATCTACGATTTGGCGATACAATTTAAACATGCTGTGCTAGTGGTTAAACCCTTTACGTACTTGCTAAAGACATCGAAGCATACAGTTATAAGGAACTGGTTACATTCGTTCATGAGGATCACAGCTTAATCGATTTCTAGATTCATTTAGCTCATGCGATTTGTATATTGAGACACAATATTTATATGTTTACCTTTTGACACAGGCCACAGCAATATACAAGGTGAGTCTTCCGCCCCTATTTGTTGTGATCTATGCATCCGGCAGTTTATAGTCTGGTGTGAAAACATTGTCTATTTTAGCATAAAAGCCGTTATTGCAGCTCTGATCTTCTATTCCGTACTCTACTCACCCAGCAGTAATACTTACAGTCCTGAATGAGGACCAGGAAGTTGGGTTTTTCATGCATATAATACTAGCAAATTGATTAACGAATGCTTTCCTAAAGGGCACTAGAGAGTACGAGGCAGGTGGCGGAGTGGGTTAGCTTGCTGGAATGTTATACGAAAGCTAGGTTCGAAACGACGTCACATAGTTTCGTTTCCCCCCCCCCCTTTCTTTATTGCCTGTATTTTAGTTACTAATTTATTTATTGTTGCTATTGGTTCACTTGTGAAGCAAAGACAAAGGAATTGCAATCCGATAATTAAGGACCTATAGGAATTTGCTCGCCATTTAAGTTGGGCTGAGCTCATCCTAACGTCAGGTAGTTGAGGTCCTTTACTTTTAAAGGGTAACAACGGGCTATCTTTATCTTTTATTATTGATCATGCTTAACTTTGTGTACGGTATATGTGTTGTAAACCATGTCCATGTTCCGTAGTTGGCTTTCATTTTTAGCAGAATGTCGACGACATTAGATCTAATTGTTTTTGTTTCATGCTTAAATCTTGTTTCACTTTGGCAGTGGAAAACGTGGCTGTTATTGTATTTTGTAAACGCCTATAATGTTATAAAAGGGTTATTTGTATTATAATATCAAATTATAGGCCCCAAGAGATAAAACAAAGGGTAATAAATTTTTTGAGCTAATCACGAAGGATTTGAACCCAAGTGAAATGGGCATGATAGTGAAGTAAGCTATATGATACCACTTAGTCAACGCTACGTTGTTGCGGAAGGTTTCTATAAGAATTAAATAACCGCGGACCTAAGACCCACCTCGAATTTTTACACACTTTGTACAGCTTTATACAGTGCTTTGGGCTATTTTGGTAGTTTTAACACAACTTAAAAAAAATGCATCTTCCATTACAATTATTGTATGAGCTAAAAACTGCCATAATTTGTGATAGAAGCGAAAACGAACTACCTAATTTTTAGCATTTTTCATATGGCTGTACATTGAAAACACGTGTTGGCTAAAGATTTAAAACCAATTGGTCCCACTGTATAGATCTGCCATTTAGTATTCCAATGTTATTGTCAACTGTTGCATGTGATAGGTTGTTTAAAGGTGTGCGTGAATCTACGCTAATGAATAAAAGTTTGTAAACTCTCTAAGATTATTACTGCAGCTTTCTTATCTGCGTATGATGTTTTTGAATCCACATACATAGTTACTGCCTTTTGTCCCATACAACACTTATGCACTGAGTTATCTACCCATCCTGTACAAACTGTTCTGCAAATCATCCATTAGAAAGCATTCAAGAAAGGCGTAAGTCACATATGTTGCTTATCACGTTGCATAAATTCAAAAATAGAGCAGGTGACTCACCTGGTATATGTATTGAGTTTGTAGGTTTGACCTACCTGATCCAGCTAATTCCAAGTCAAATTGTTGTATAGCAGGTTGCTGTTTCCATGCTTCTTCTGTAATGTTCCTGTTACTGCGTTGTCTATTGTCTTCACTCACCAGTTCCGCATTTTGATTTCCGGAGTTTGTGGACTAGAAAGTAAATCAGTGAATGTGTTTAGATTCCTGGAGTGTGGATGATTCTAGCGTGCTAATTTACCACCTGTGTAGAGGTGAGGCAGATATGGTCTGAATACACTGTTACTTTCTTTAGGAAGATATATATTATAACATTGGCGAACGCGAAGCTGCCGCCATCTCGGGTCTACCTCGAAGGAGGAACGGTTGTTGGAACCTTGTGTATTGGCTGGCGGGACGGGAGAGTCACTCCTTCAAGTCCAGTCGCAAGCTCACATCACGAAGCCGGGGCGGAACTGCGTTGTTAATACGCAAAAGGTATTTCGAGAGATTTTTAGTTCCAGATCTACCACACCCGGTAGGTATTGAAAGTCGATGCGTGAGTGAGTCGTTAGTGAGAGCAGTGTGTTTGGTCCATAGAGCTCAGAGTTGAGTGTGGCTCCATGGACAGGAGTCGGCTCACCAAGCATAGAAATGTACATGCCAAGCTCCGTGGTGAGGTGTTGGCAGACAGTGGAATGGTGCAGGAAGCAGTTCACGAGTCAGTATGTGTGACTGTGGCAGAGGAATCGGCGTGTAGCTCCGTGTTAGAGGTGGATCTGTATGTACGTCAGAGAAATTATTAGCAGCACAAAGTATGCGAGCTACAGAGACTTAAAGAAACGTTGTAGAGACGTTTCGAAGAGGTATATTTGTGTATAAAAGGGCTGATGATACGTTAGCAGTGGCAAGTAAAACAGTGCGTCTGTTTGTCACAGTATTTTAAAGTACTCTGCATCTGTGCTATTAATCGACGTACTTTATTGTGTGTTTCAAATGGGAAGAGTTCTGGACCGCCGCCAAACAGATGCGTTGCCACCTCGTTATCCCTGTTCTCATATTTCCCTCTCTCTCTCGCACATTATCCTAGACTATGTCGCTAAGCGTAAGGGATCCCAAACTGAATTTTTCAAACTTTTATAATAGTGCAGTTGTTGAAACCACAATTGCAACATGGATATTCGCATATTATGCAGATGTTTTAAATGCTATAATTGTATTTATAGTTTATGAATTAGCTATTTTTATAATCCAACAGAACTGCCAGTGGCACATCCATATAGCTGTGAAATCACTTACGTCAAGAGGCAGTTCGTCATTGCCATTGTCTTCATCGTCTGAATATTGCAAATTTATGATAATAGATCCAAAATCTCGTCACGTGCTATTTCTTTCCAGAAGTCGTCTTGTAATTTTATGCACGTCTCATGCAGTCTTCCCAGTCTTGTGTTATCTTGTCAATCTTTTCATGAATGTATTAATTCTGTTTGCAACATAATTTAAGCGCACATTAACTCAGTTGAATTGTACTAGCAGTGTAAATGATCCAGCAAGTTGATCCAACAGATACACCTTTCTCTGGTTTTTAAACGGAAGAACAACTGAATAATGCTGCTTTGAACTCTCTACAGCAAATAGAGATTATGAACATCCATAAACAAAGATATGTGACGAGTCACATTCTGTCAGGCCGCAGAAACTGTACTGTTTACTCTCTCTCGAATTTAACAAACTCATTGGCTTATCATAGTAATTCTTTTATCACGTCATGTCAAACGTTTACGTTTCAGTTGTGAGTAATTACAATAATACGTATACGCATACATGCCAACCGATAATGATGTTCATTACAGTGCTTACGTCGCGATGCATTGTTATAATATATTGATACTTTATTTATTTGCATTAGGAAAACTATTTGAACTAAACATATAGGGTTTTTTAAGGTTATGCTAGGCACATTGCTCTGTACCTTCCTCATGGATCACTTTTTTGCAAAATTTGAATTTTCGTCTTAGCGCAAATAATATTTATTAGAGATGGATTCAGTTGGCAATATGACAACATCGCAGGACTCCGATTGGTTGCTCAGCTAGTAACGCTCAAGGACAAACATCTCCCATTTGAAACACCTTATAGACACGCATTGCGTGCACACGTGTCTTATTTCTTATCTTTCTAGGTTTGTTTGGTTGTTCATATAATTTTTACTGAACACAAATGTGAATAAATGCTGAGTTCCTTAATAAAGATTATAAAGAATTCGAACTGCGCCGGAATTCAAACCCTGTTTACCATTTTTACCAAGTCATCCACTGTGTCTGCGTGACGGTCCGCATTAAAGCGTTCAGAGGCACGTACTCCCTCCCCCCCCCCCAAAAAAAATAGCTCAACAATTTCAACATCAATAATGTTGCAACAAATCAATTTTCTGAAATGTATTTTATCGCAAAAGTCGTCCGGAAAACCACAACCTACACAACAGTTCATTTCGCATGATGCATGAAACAAGATGTGGGGCTCAAATGTTAATTTCTCAAATTGCAGAGAGGTTTTGTGCCCATGCTAAACGACGCAGTTATGAATATAGGTGGATGTAATTTGAATTCCAAAAGTTGAGGTAAGTTAAACTTAGGTTACAATTTAGAACCGTTTTATATGTATTTGTTAAACCGAAGTGCTGGAATGTTTCCCACCAGCCGCCACTGTCTCGGTGATGAACATGATGAGAGTATGACAGAGATCAGTAAGGTTATTCCAAAGACAGACGCGACAGGAAATGATTGACAAATGTTTTCACTCGAAGTGTTGGCATGACTTGTGGTGGCCTCTATTTACAACGCATGCAATGCACGTGCCTATCGCTGTGTCAGTATTTACTGTGCCACGGTGACATCAACAAGCCCGGCCATGTATGCTAATTAACTCTTCAGAAGGACTTCAGTGTGAGGATGTTTACCTCCTTTACTACGGAAGTTCCTACCTCATGCCGCGCTCTTTTTTGGGATCTGTAAGGTACTATGTGACAATCAGTGTATTAGTTGTATTCCTTATTTTAGACAGAAAAAAGAAGCATTGCTTAACCCGCGATCGCTCGCGTTGTTAGATAAAATTTAGCAACTGACAATATATTGCTATAATGTGTTTATTTTTTCCTTCAAATAGACACATGGCTAGCAATGCCTCAATAAGTGTGTAAAGACAAAGCAAGCATTGTTGAGGGTGACATGCATTAGATCTTTTCTAACACGGGAGTTACCGCGTAACACTTCTGTAGCTGGCGTACGTTCACAAGGCACTTGCATTTGTTTTTCTGGGTAGTAGTTGATATGAAACCAACAACTGTTCAAGTAATGCTAACATATCACAGTTTTGTTAATTGTTATTGATCCACAGGAGTATTTTGAGAAACTGTAATGCTTATTTGTAAATAGTTTCAACTTCAACTGGCCTGCCTATGAGAAGTATAAGCTGCAGCACCTTAAATAATTATGTTTTTTTGTTGTTGTAATTTCTTCTAAGTTTTGACGATTGCCTTCATAATGCCTGTTTTTTTCCGGTTATCAATAAGGCTACAGAAGAGCAGCTTCTCAAGTGGTTCGAGGAAGAGCAAATGATACGCACAGACGGTCTGTACTCCAATTCTAATGATCAATCTGAACACGAGCAACTTGATACAGCAACAGAACAATCTGACAGCAGCTCTTTCAACTCCAAAACTAGGAAACCGCGAAATGTATGACGGTAAATGTGAATCAAAATGGTTCAGGACAACAATTTTATGTCCGAGTATTACAGAGTAATTTATATAGACCTGACACATTCTTTCATTAATTGTTTCAAAACGAATTGTGCTAGCGACAACTTATTATACCTAAAATGTAGAGCAATTTTGGGAGATTATTTATCTCTAAAGCAAATGTTGAAAATGTGTTCAATTCCTGCATAAGTCACAACTCAACACGTCGTGCCATGTTACTGGGCACTGGTTGGAGGACTCTGTTGTCAATCTCATGTGTGATGTTGTACTTTAGATCGTCAAATGTCTGGGGACGTGTGGCGTAAACCTTGCATTTTAAGTAACCCCATAGAAGGAAGTCCAGCCGTCAAAGAAACTCGCAATCACCATGGATTCATTTGACGTATGGCATGTAGCGCCATCTTGCTGAAAATAACCTTGACATCGTCCAGCTGCTCAACAAACTCCATGAAAATCACTCGGTACTGTGCAGTGTTCACAGTCTGGTTATTCTCTGTGCGGGTATTGCTTCATGGATGACATGTGGTGTGAGTTCACATAACCCGATAAATGGAACCATAATTCAGGATTCTGCATAATGAACGTCTAAAACCAACGACAATAAATCAATCTTTTATCCTTATCTGGTTCGTGTAGCTGATCCACTTATCGCAGATGAGTAGGTGTACCCTGTCTCCTACAACAAACGTCTTAATGATTGCTCCAGTCGTGCTCTTACGTCAGCAACAACCGTAAAGCTATATGGCTTTAGGTCTGCACTTTTCGCAGCTGAGTAGGTGTACCCTGTCTCCTGCAACAAACGCCTTAATGACTGCTCCAGTCGTGCTCTTACGTCAGCAACAACCGTAAAGCTATATGGCTTTAGGTCTGCACTTTTCGCAGGTGAGTAGGTGTACCCTGTCTCCTACAACAAACGCCTTAATGACTGCTCCAGTCGTACTCTTACGTCAGCAACAACCGTAAAGCTATATGGCTTTAGGTCTGCACTTTTCGCAGCTGAGTAGGTGTACCCTGTCTCCTACAACAAACGTCTTAATGACTGCTCCAGTCGTGCTCTTACGTCAGCAACAACCGTAAAGCTATATGGCTTTAGGTCTGCACTTTTCGCAGCTGAGTAGGTGTACCCTGTCTCCTGCAACAAACGTCTTAATGACTGCTCCAGTCGTGCTCTTACGTCAGCAACAACCGTAAAGCTATATGGCTTTAGGTCTGCACTTTTCGCAGCTGAGTAGGTGTACCCTGTCTCCTACAACAAACGTCTTAATGACTGCTCCAGTCGTGCTCTTACGTCAGCAACAACCGTAAAGCTATATGGCTTTAGGTCTGCACTTTTCGCAGCTGAGTAGGTGTACCCTGTCTCCTGCAACAAACGTCTTAATGACTGCTCCAGTCGTGCTCTTACGTCAGCAACAACCGTAAAGCTATATGGCTTTAGGTGTGCACTTTTCGCAGCTGAGTAGGTGTACCCTGTCTCCTACAACAAACGCCTTAATGACTGCTCCAGTCGTGCTCTTACGTCAGCAACAACCGTAAAGCTATATGACTTTAGGTCTGCACTTTTCGCAGCTGAGTAGGTGTACCCTGTCTCCTGCAACAAACGTCTTAATGACTGCTCCAGTCGTACTCTTACGTCAGCAACAACCGTAAAGCTATATGGCTTTAGGCGTGCACTTTTCGCAGCTGAGTAGGTGTACCCTGTCTCCTGCAACAAACGTCTTAATGACTGCTCCAGTCCTACTCTTACGTCAGCAACAACCGTAAAGCTATATGGCTTTAGGCGTGCACTTTTCGCAGCTGAGTAGGTGTACCCTGTCTCCTACAACAAACGCCTTAATGACTGCTCCAGTCGTGCTCTTACGTCAGCAACAACCGTAAAGCTATATGGCTTTAGGCGTGCACTTTTCGCAGCTGAGTAGGTGTACCCTGTCTCCTACAACAAACGTCTTAATGACTGCTCCAGTCGTGCTCTTGCGTCAGACACAACCGTAAAGCTATATGGCTTTAGGTCTGCACTTTTCGCAGCTGAGTAGGTGTACCCTGTCTCCTGCAGCAAACGTCTTAATGACTGCTCCAGTCGTGCTCTTACGTCAGCAACAACCGTAAAGCTATATGGCTTTAGGTCTGCACTTTTCGCAGCTGAGTAGGTGTACCCTGTCTGCTACAACAAACGTCTTAATGACTGCTCCAGTCGTGCTCTTGCGTCAGCAACAACCGTAAAGCTATATGGCTTTAGGTCTGCACTTTTCGCAGCTGAGTAGGTGTACCCTGTCTCCTGCAGCAAACGTCTTAATGACTGCTCCAGTCGTGCTCTTACGTCAGCAACAACCGTAAAGCTATATGGCTTTAGGTCTGCACTTTTCGCAGCTGAGTAGGTGTACCCTGTCTGCTACAACAAACGTCTTAATGACTGCTCCAGTCGTACTCTTACGTCAGCAACAACCGTAAAGCTATATGGCTTTAGGCGTGCACTTTTCGCAGCTGAGTAGGTGTACCCTGTCTCCTGCAACAAACGTCTTAATGACTGCTCCAGTCGTGCTCTTACGTCAGCAACAACCGTAAAGCTATATGGCTTTAGGCGTGCACTTTTCGCAGCTGAGTAGGTGTACCCTGTCTCCTGCAACAAACGTCTTAATGACTGCTCCAGTCGTGCTCTTACGTCAGCAACAACCGTAAAGCTGTATGACTTTAGGCCTGCACTTTTCGCAGCTGAGTAGGTGTACCCTGACTCGTGCAACAAACGTCTTAATGACTGCTCCAGTCGTGCTCTTACCTCAGCAACAACCGTAAAGCTGTATGACTTTAGGCCTGCACTTTTCGCAGCTGAGTAGGTGTACCCTGACTCGTGCAACAAACGTCTTAATGACTGCTCCAGTCGTGCTCTTACGTCAGCAACAACCGTAAAGCTGTATGACTTTAGGAAAGCTGTATGACTTTAGGCCTGCACTTTTCGCAGCTGAGTAGGTGTACCCTGTCTCCTGCAACAAACGTCTTAATGACTGCTCCAGTCGTGCTCTTACGTCAGCAACAACCGTAAAGCTGTATGACTTTAGGCCTGCACTTTTCGCAGCTGAGTAGGTGTACCCTGTCTCCTGCAACAAACGTCTTAATGACTGCTCCAGTCGTGCTCTTACGTCAGCAACAACCGTAAAGCTATATGACTTTAGGCGTGCACTTTTCGCAGCTGAGTAGGTGTACCCTGTCTCCTACAACAAACGTCTTAATGACTGCTCCAGTCGTGCTCTTACGTCAGCAACAACCGTAAATCTATATGACTCTAGGTCTGCACTTATCGCAGCTGAGTAGGTGTACCCTGTCTCCTGCAACAAACGTCTTAATGACTGCTCCAGTCGTGCTCTTACGTCAGCAACAACCGTAAAGCTATATGGCTTTAGGCGTGCACTTTTCGCAGCTGAGTAGGTGTACCCTGACTCCTACAACAAACGTCTTAATGACTGCTCCAGTCCTGCTCTGACGTCAGCAACAACCGTAAAGCTATATGACCTTAGGTCTGCACTTATCGCAGCTGAGTAGGTGTACCCTGTCTCCTACAACAAACGTCTTAATGACTGCTCCAGTCCTGCTCTGACGTCAGCAACAACCGTAAAGCTATATGGCTTTAGGCGTGCACTTTTCGCAGCTGAGTAGGTGTACCCTGACTCCTACAACAAACGTCTTAATGACTGCTGCAGTCGTGCTCTTACGTCAGCAACAACCATAAAGCTATGACTTTAGGCGTATACTTTTCGCAGCTGAGTAGGTGTACCCTGTCTCCTGCAACAAACGTCTTAATGACTGCTGCAGTCCTGCTCTTACGTCAGCAACAACCGTAAAGCTATATGGCTTTAGGCGTGCACTTTTCGCAGCTGAGTAGGTGTACCCTGTCTCCTGCAACAAACGTCTTAATGACTGCTCCAGTCGTGCTCTTACGTCAGCAACAACCGTAAAGCTATATGGCTTTAGGTCTGCACTTTTCGCAGCTGTACCCTGTCTCCTACAACAAACGTCTTAATGACTGCTCCAGTCCTGCTCTTACGTCAGCAACAACCGTAAAGCTATATGGCTTTAGGTCTGCACTTTTCGCAGTTGAGTAGCTGTACCCTGTCTCCTACAACAAACGTCTTAAGGACTGCTCCAGTCCTGCTCTTACGTCAGCAACAACCGTAAAGCTATATGGCTTTAGGTCTGCACTTTTCGCAGCTGAGTAGGTGTACCCTGTCTCCTGCAACAAACGTCTTAATGACTGCTCCAGTCGTACTCTTACGTCAGCAACAACCGTAAAGCTATATGGCTTTAGGTCTGCACTTTTCGCAGCTGAGTAGTTGTACCCTGTCTCCTACAACAAAAGTCTTAATGACTGCTCCAGTCGTGCTCTTACGTCAGCAACAACCGTAAAGCTATATGGCTTTAGGCGTGCACTTTTCGCAGCTGAGTAGGGTTACCCTGACTCCTGCAACAAACGTCTTAATGACTGCTCCAGTCGTGCTCTTACGTCAGCAACAACCGTAAAGCTATATGGCTTTAGGTCTGCACTTTTCGCAGCTGAGTAGGGTTACCCTGACTCCTGCAACAAACGTCTTAATGACTGCTCCAGTCGTGCTCTTACGTCAGCAACAACCGTAAAGCTATATGACTTTAGGTCTGCACTTTTCGCAGCTGAGTAGGTGTACCCTGTCTCCTACAACAAACGTCTTAATGACTGCTCCAGTCGTGCTCTTACGTCAGCAACAACCGTAAAGCTATATGGCTTTAGGCGTGTACTTTTCGCAGCTGAGTAGGTCTACCCTGTCTCCTACAACAAACGTCTTAATGACTGCTCCGGTCGTGCTCTTACGTCAGCAACAACCGTAAAGCTATATGGCTTTAGGCGTGCACTTTTCGCACCTGAGTAGGGTTACCCTGACTCCTGCAACAAACGTCTTAATGACTGCTCCAGTCGTGCTCTGACGTCAGCAACAACCGTAAAGCTATATGACTTTAGGCGTGTACTTTTCGCAGCTGAGTAGGTGTACCCTGTCTCCTGCAACAAACGTCTTAATGACTGCTCCAGTCGTGCTCTGACGTCAGCAACAACCGTAAAGCTATATGACTTTAGGCGTGTACTTTTCGCAGCTGAGTAGGTGTACCCTGTCTCCTGCAACAAACGTCTTAATGACTGCTCCAGTCGTGCTCTTACGTCAGCAACAACCGTAAAGCTATATGGCTTTAGGCGTGCACTTTTCGCAGCTGAGTAGGGTTACCCTGACTCCTGCAACAAACGTCTTAATGACTGCTCCAGTCGTGCTCTGACGTCAGCAACAACCGTAAAGCTATATGACTTTAGGCGTGTACTTTTCGCAGCTGAGTAGGTGTACCCTGTCTCCTGCAACAAACGTCTTAATGACTGCTCCAGTCGTGCTCTGACGTCAGCAACAACCGTAAAGCTATATGACTTTAGGCGTGTACTTTTCGCAGCTGAGTAGGTGTACCCTGTCTCCTGCAACAAACGTCTTAATGACTGCTCCAGTCGTGCTCTTACGTCAGCAACAACCGTAAAGCTATATGGCTTTAGGCGTGCACTTTTCGCAGCTGAGTAGGTGTACCCTGTCTCCTACAACAAACGCCCTAATGACTGCTCCAGTCGTGCTCTTACGTCAGCAACAACCGTAAAGCTATATGACTTTAGGTCTGCACTTTTCGCAGCTGAGTAGGTGTACCCTGTCTCCTGCAACAAACGTCTTAATGACTGCTCCAGTCGTACTCTTACGTCAGCAACAACCGTAAAGCTATATGGCTTTAGGCGCGCACTTTTCGCAGCTGAGTAGGTGTACCCTGTCTCCTGCAACAAACGTCTTAATGACTGCTCCAGTCGTACTCTTACGTCAGCAACAACCGTAAAGCTATATGGCTTTAGGCGTGCACTTTTCGCAGCTGAGTAGGTGTACCCTGTCTCCTACAACAAACGCCTTAATGACTGCTCCAGTCGTGCTCTTACGTCAGCAACAACCGTAAAGCTATATGGCTTTAGGCGTGCACTTTTCGCAGCTGAGTAGGTGTACCCTGTCTCCTACAACAAACGTCTTAATGACTGCTCCAGTCGTGCTCTTGCGTCAGCAACAACCGTAAAGCTATATGGCTTTAGGTCTGCACTTTTCGCAGCTGAGTAGGTGTACCCTGTCTCCTGCAGCAAACGTCTTAATGACTGCTCCAGTCGTGCTCTTACGTCAGCAACAACCGTAAAGCTATATGGCTTTAGGTCTGCACTTTTCGCAGCTGAGTAGGTGTACCCTGTCTGCTACAACAAACGTCTTAATGACTGCTCCAGTCGTGCTCTTGCGTCAGCAACAACCGTAAAGCTATATGGCTTTAGGTCTGCACTTTTCGCAGCTGAGTAGGTGTACCCTGTCTCCTGCAGCAAACGTCTTAATGACTGCTCCAGTCGTGCTCTTACGTCAGCAACAACCGTAAAGCTATATGGCTTTAGGTCTGCACTTTTCGCAGCTGAGTAGGTGTACCCTGTCTGCTACAACAAACGTCTTAATGACTGCTCCAGTCGTACTCTTACGTCAGCAACAACCGTAAAGCTATATGGCTTTAGGCGTGCACTTTTCGCAGCTGAGTAGGTGTACCCTGTCTCCTGCAACAAACGTCTTAATGACTGCTCCAGTCGTGCTCTTACGTCAGCAACAACCGTAAAGCTATATGGCTTTAGGCGTGCACTTTTCGCAGCTGAGTAGGTGTACCCTGTCTCCTGCAACAAACGTCTTAATGACTGCTCCAGTCGTGCTCTTACGTCAGCAACAACCGTAAAGCTGTATGACTTTAGGCCTGCACTTTTCGCAGCTGAGTAGGTGTACCCTGACTCGTGCAACAAACGTCTTAATGACTGCTCCAGTCGTGCTCTTACGTCAGCAACAACCGTAAAGCTGTATGACTTTAGGCCTGCACTTTTCGCAGCTGAGTAGGTGTACCCTGACTCGTGCAACAAACGTCTTAATGACTGCTCCAGTCGTGCTCTTACGTCAGCAACAACCGTAAAGCTGTATGACTTTAGGAAAGCTGTATGACTTTAGGCCTGCACTTTTCGCAGCTGAGTAGGTGTACCCTGTCTCCTGCAACAAACGTCTTAATGACTGCTCCAGTCGTGCTCTTACGTCAGCAACAACCGTAATGCTGTATGACTTTAGGCCTGCACTTTTCGCAGCTGAGTAGGTGTACCCTGTCTCCTGCAACAAACGTCTTAATGACTGCTCCAGTCGTGCTCTTACGTCAGCAACAACCGTAAAGCTATATGACTTTAGGCGTGCACTTTTCGCAGCTGAGTAGGTGTACCCTGTCTCCTACAACAAACGTCTTAATGACTGCTCCAGTCGTGCTCTTACGTCAGCAACAACCGTAAATCTATATGACTCTAGGTCTGCACTTATCGCAGCTGAGTAGGTGTACCCTGTCTCCTGCAACAAACGTCTTAATGACTGCTCCAGTCGTGCTCTTACGTCAGCAACAACCGTAAAGCTATATGGCTTTAGGCGTGCACTTTTCGCAGCTGAGTAGGTGTACCCTGACTCCTACAACAAACGTCTTAATGACTGCTCCAGTCCTGCTCTGACGTCAGCAACAACCGTAAAGCTATATGACCTTAGGTCTGCACTTATCGCAGCTGAGTAGGTGTACCCTGACTCGTGCAACAAACGTCTTAATGACTGCTCCAGTCGTGCTCTTACGTCAGCAACAACCGTAAAGCTGTATGACTTTAGGAAAGCTGTATGACTTTAGGCCTGCACTTTTCGCAGCTGAGTAGGTGTACCCTGTCTCCTGCAACAAACGTCTTAATGACTGCTCCAGTCGTGCTCTTACGTCAGCAACAACCGTAAAGCTGTATGACTTTAGGCCTGCACTTTTCGCAGCTGAGTAGGTGTACCCTGTCTCCTGCAACAAACGTCTTAATGACTGCTCCAGTCGTGCTCTTACGTCAGCAACAACCGTAAAGCTATATGACTTTAGGCGTGCACTTTTCGCAGCTGAGTAGGTGTACCCTGTCTCCTACAACAAACGTCTTAATGACTGCTCCAGTCGTGCTCTTACGTCAGCAACAACCGTAAATCTATATGACTCTAGGTCTGCACTTATCGCAGCTGAGTAGGTGTACCCTGTCTCCTGCAACAAACGTCTTAATGACTGCTCCAGTCGTGCTCTTACGTCAGCAACAACCGTAAAGCTATATGGCTTTAGGCGTGCACTTTTCGCAGCTGAGTAGGTGTACCCTGACTCCTACAACAAACGTCTTAATGACTGCTCCAGTCCTGCTCTGACGTCAGCAACAACCGTAAAGCTATATGACCTTAGGTCTGCACTTATCGCAGCTGAGTAGGTGTACCCTGTCTCCTACAACAAACGTCTTAATGACTGCTCCAGTCCTGCTCTGACGTCAGCAACAACCGTAAAGCTATATGGCTTTAGGCGTGCACTTTTCGCAGCTGAGTAGGTGTACCCTGACTCCTACAACAAACGTCTTAATGACTGCTGCAGTCGTGCTCTTACGTCAGCAACAACCATAAAGCTATGACTTTAGGCGTATACTTTTCGCAGCTGAGTAGGTGTACCCTGTCTCCTGCAACAAACGTCTTAATGACTGCTGCAGTCCTGCTCTTACGTCAGCAACAACCGTAAAGCTATATGGCTTTAGGCGTGCACTTTTCGCAGCTGAGTAGGTGTACCCTGTCTCCTGCAACAAACGTCTTAATGACTGCTCCAGTCGTGCTCTTACGTCAGCAACAACCGTAAAGCTATATGGCTTTAGGTCTGCACTTTTCGCAGCTGTACCCTGTCTCCTACAACAAACGTCTTAATGACTGCTCCAGTCCTGCTCTTACGTCAGCAACAACCGTAAAGCTATATGGCTTTAGGTCTGCACTTTTCGCAGTTGAGTAGCTGTACCCTGTCTCCTACAACAAACGTCTTAAGGACTGCTCCAGTCCTGCTCTTACGTCAGCAACAACCGTAAAGCTATATGGCTTTAGGTCTGCACTTTTCGCAGCTGAGTAGGTGTACCCTGTCTCCTGCAACAAACGTCTTAATGACTGCTCCAGTCGTACTCTTACGTCAGCAACAACCGTAAAGCTATATGGCTTTAGGTCTGCACTTTTCGCAGCTGAGTAGCTGTACCCTGTCTCCTACAACAAAAGTCTTAATGACTGCTCCAGTCGTGCTCTTACGTCAGCAACAACCGTAAAGCTATATGGCTTTAGGCGTGCACTTTTCGCACCTGAGTAGGGTTACCCTGACTCCTGCAACAAACGTCTTAATGACTGCTCCAGTCGTGCTCTGACGTCAGCAACAACCGTAAAGCTATATGACTTTAGGCGTGTACTTTTCGCAGCTGAGTAGGTGTACCCTGTCTCCTGCAACAAACGTCTTAATGACTGCTCCAGTCGTGCTCTGACGTCAGCAACAACCGTAAAGCTATATGACTTTAGGCGTGTACTTTTCGCAGCTGAGTAGGTGTACCCTGTCTCCTGCAACAAACGTCTTAATGACTGCTCCAGTCGTGCTCTTACGTCAGCAACAACCGTAAAGCTATATGGCTTTAGGCGTGCACTTTTCGCAGCTGAGTAGGGTTACCCTGACTCCTGCAACAAACGTCTTAATGACTGCTCCAGTCGTGCTCTGACGTCAGCAACAACCGTAAAGCTATATGACTTTAGGCGTGTACTTTTCGCAGCTGAGTAGGTGTACCCTGTCTCCTGCAACAAACGTCTTAATGACTGCTCCAGTCGTGCTCTGACGTCAGCAACAACCGTAAAGCTATATGACTTTAGGCGTGTACTTTTCGCAGCTTAGTAGGTGTACCCTGTCTCCTGCAACAAACGTCTTAATGACTGCTCCAGTCGTGCTCTTACGTCAGCAACAACCGTAAAGCTATATGGCTTTAGGCGTGCACTTTTCGCAGCTGAGTAGGTGTACCCTGTCTCCTACAACAAACGCCTTAATGACTGCTCCAGTCGTGCTCTTACGTCAGCAACAACCGTAAAGCTATATGACTTTAGGTCTGCACTTTTCGCAGCTGAGTAGGTGTACCCTGTCTCCTGCAACAAACGTCTTAATGACTGCTCCAGTCGTACTCTTACGTCAGCAACAACCGTAAAGCTATATGGCTTTAGGCGCGCACTTTTCGCAGCTGAGTAGGTGAACCCTGTCTCCTGCAACAAACGTCTTAATGACTGCTCCAGTCGTACTCTTACGTCAGCAACAACCGTAAAGCTATATGGCTTTAGGCGTGCACTTTTCGCAGCTGAGTAGGTGTACCCTGTCTCCTACAACAAACGCCTTAATGACTGCTCCAGTCGTGCTCTTACGTCAGCAACAACCGTAAAGCTATATGGCTTTAGGCGTGCACTTTTCGCAGCTGAGTAGGTGTACCCTGTCTCCTACAACAAACGTCTTAATGACTGCTCCAGTCGTGCTCTTGCGTCAGCAACAACCGTAAAGCTATATGGCTTTAGGTCTGCACTTTTCGCAGCTGAGTAGGTGTACCCTGTCTCCTGCAGCAAACGTCTTAATGACTGCTCCAGTCGTGCTCTTACGTCAGCAACAACCGTAAAGCTATATGGCTTTAGGTCTGCACTTTTCGCAGCTGAGTAGGTGTACCCTGTCTGCTACAACAAACGTCTTAATGACTGCTCCAGTCGTGCTCTTGCGTCAGCAACAACCGTAAAGCTATATGGCTTTAGGTCTGCACTTTTCGCAGCTGAGTAGGTGTACCCTGTCTCCTGCAGCAAACGTCTTAATGACTGCTCCAGTCGTGCTCTTACGTCAGCAACAACCGTAAAGCTATATGGCTTTAGGTCTGCACTTTTCGCAGCTGAGTAGGTGTACCCTGTCTGCTACAACAAACGTCTTATTGACTGCTCCAGTCGTACTCTTACGTCAGCAACAACCGTAAAGCTATATGGCTTTAGGCGTGCACTTTTCGCAGCTGAGTAGGTGTACCCTGTCTCCTGCAACAAACGTCTTAATGACTGCTCCAGTCGTGCTCTTACGTCAGCAACAACCGTAAAGCTATATGGCTTTAGGCGTGCACTTTTCGCAGCTGAGTAGGTGTACCCTGTCTCCTGCAACAAACGTCTTAATGACTGCTCCAGTCGTGCTCTTACGTCAGCAACAACCGTAAAGCTGTATGACTTTAGGCCTGCACTTTTCGCAGCTGAGTAGGTGTACCCTGACTCGTGCAACAAACGTCTTAATGACTGCTCCAGTCGTGCTCTTACGTCAGCAACAACCGTAAAGCTGTATGACTTTAGGCCTGCACTTTTCGCAGCTGAGTAGGTGTACCCTGACTCGTGCAACAAACGTCTTAATGACTGCTCCAGTCGTGCTCTTACGTCAGCAACAACCGTAAAGCTGTATGACTTTAGGAAAGCTGTATGACTTTAGGCCTGCACTTTTCGCAGCTGAGTAGGTGTACCCTGTCTCCTGCAACAAACGTCTTAATGACTGCTCCAGTCGTGCTCTTACGTCAGCAACAACCGTAAAGCTGTATGACTTTAGGCCTGCACTTTTCGCAGCTGAGTAGGTGTACCCTGTCTCCTGCAACAAACGTCTTAATGACTGCTCCAGTCGTGCTCTTACGTCAGCAACAACCGTAAAGCTATATGACTTTAGGCGTGCACTTTTCGCAGCTGAGTAGGTGTACCCTGTCTCCTACAACAAACGTCTTAATGACTGCTCCAGTCGTGCTCTTACGTCAGCAACAACCGTAAATCTATATGACTCTAGGTCTGCACTTATCGCAGCTGAGTAGGTGTACCCTGTCTCCTGCAACAAACGTCTTAATGACTGCTCCAGTCGTGCTCTTACGTCAGCAACAACCGTAAAGCTATATGGCTTTAGGCGTGCACTTTTCGCAGCTGAGTAGGTGTACCCTGACTCCTACAACAAACGTCTTAATGACTGCTCCAGTCCTGCTCTGACGTCAGCAACAACCGTAAAGCTATATGACCTTAGGTCTGCACTTATCGCAGCTGAGTAGGTGTACCCTGTCTCCTACAACAAACGTCTTAATGACTGCTCCAGTCCTGCTCTGACGTCAGCAACAACCGTAAAGCTATATGGCTTTAGGCGTGCACTTTTCGCAGCTGAGTAGGTGTACCCTGACTCCTACAACAAACGTCTTAATGACTGGTGCAGTCGTGCTCTTACGTCAGCAACAACCATAAAGCTATGACTTTAGGCGTGTACTTTTCGCAGCTGAGTAGGTGTACCCTGTCTCCTGCAACAAACGTCTTAATGACTGCTCCAGTCCTGCTCTTACGTCAGCAACAACCGTAAAGCTATATGGCTTTAGGCGTGCACTTTTCGCAGCTGAGTAGGTGTACCCTGTCTCCTGCAACAAACGTCTTAATGACTGCTCCAGTCGTGCTCTTACGTCAGCAACAACCGTAAAGCTATATGGCTTTAGGTCTGCACTTTTCGCAGCTGTACCCTGTCTCCTACAACAAACGTCTTAATGACTGCTCCAGTCCTGCTCTTACGTCAGCAACAACCGTAAAGCTATATGGCTTTATGTCTGCACTTTTCGCAGCTGAGTAGGTGTACCCTGTCTCCTGCAACAAACGTCTTAATGACTGCTCCAGTCCTGCTCTTACGTCAGCAACAACCGTAAAGCTATATGGCTTTAGGTCTGCACTTTTCGCAGCTGAGTAGGTGTACCCTGTCTCCTACAACAAACGTCTTAATGACTGCTCCAGTCGTGCTCTTACGTCAGCAACAACCGTAAAGCTATATGGCTTTAGGTCTGCACTTTTCGCAGTTGAGTAGCTCTACCCTGTCTCCTACAACAAACGTCTTAAGGACTGCTCCAGTCCTGCTCTTACGTCAGCAACAACCGTAAAGCTATATGGCTTTAGGTCTGCACTTTTCGCAGCTGAGTAGGTGTACCCTGTCTCCTGCAACAAACGTCTTAATGACTGCTCCAGTCGTACTCTTAAGTCAGCAACAACCGTAAAGCTATATGGCTTTAGGCGTGCACTTTTCGCAGCTGAGTAGGTGTACCCTGTCTCCTACAACAAACGTCTTAATGACTGCTCCAGTCGTGCTCTTACGTCAGCAACAACCGTAAAGCTATATGGCTTTAGGTCTGCACTTTTCGCAGCTGAGTAGCTGTACCCTGTCTCCTACAACAAAAGTCTTAATGACTGCTCCAGTCGTGCTCTTACGTCAGCAACAACCGTAAAGCTATATGGCTTTAGGCGTGCACTTTTCGCAGCTGAGTAGGGTTACCCTGACTCCTGCAACAAACGTCTTAATGACTGCTCCAGTCGTACTCTTACGTCAGCAACAACCGTAAAGCTATATGACTTTAGGTCTGCACTTTTCGCAGCTGAGTAGGTGTACCCTGTCTCCTGCAACAAACGTCTTAATGACTGCTCCAGTCGTACTCTTACGTCAGCAACAACCGTAAAGCTATATGACTTTAGGTCTGCACTTTTCGCAGCTGAGTAGGTGTACCCTGTCTCCTGCAACAAACGTCTTAATGACTGCTCCAGTCGTACTCTTACGTCAGCAACAACCGTAAAGCTATATGACTTTAGGTCTGCACTTTTCGCAGCTGAGTAGGTGTACCCTGTCTCCTGCAACAAACGTCTTAATGACTGCTCCAGTCGTGCTCTTACGTCAGCAACAACCGTAAAGCTATATGGCTTTAGGTCTGCACTTTTCGCAGCTGAGTAGGGTTTCCCTGACTCCTGCAACAAACGTCTTAATGACTGCTCCAGTCGTGCTCTTACGTCAGCAACAACCGTAAAGCTATATGACTTTAGGTCTGCACTTTTCGCAGCTGAGTAGGTGTACCCTGTCTCCTACAACAAACGTCTTAATGACTGCTCCAGTCGTGCTCTTACGTCAGCAACAACCGTAAAGCTATATGGCTTTAGGTCTGCACTTTTCGCAGCTGAGTAGGTGTACCCTGTCTCCTGCAACAAACGTCTTAATGACTGCTCCAGTCGTGCTCTTACGTCAGCAACAACCGTAAAGCTATATGGCTTTAGGCGTGCACTTTTCGCACCTGAGTAGGGTTACCCTGACTCCTGCAACAAACGTCTTAATGACTGCTCCAGTCGTGTTCTGACGTCAGCAACAACCGTAAAGCTATATGACTTTAGGCGTGTACTTTTCGCAGCTGAGTAGGTGTACCCTGTCTCCTGCAACAAACGTCTTAATGACTGCTCCAGTCGTGCTCTGATGTCAGCAACAACCGTAAAGCTATATGGCTTTAGGCGTGTACTTTTCGCAGCTGAGTAGGTGTACCCTGTCTCCTGCAACAAACGTCTTAATGACTGCTCCAGTCGTGCTCTTACGTCAGCAACAACCGTAAAGCTATATGGCTTTAGGCGTGCACTTTTCGCAGCTGAGTAGGGTTACCCTGACTCCTGCAACAAACGTCTTAATGACTGCTCCAGTCGTGCTCTGACGTCAGCAACAACCGTAAAGCTATATGACTTTAGGCGTGTACTTTTCGCAGCTGAGTAGGTGTACCCTGTCTCCTGCAACAAACGTCTTAATGACTGCTCCAGTCGTGCTCTGACGTCAGCAACAACCGTAAAGCTATATGACTTTAGGCGTGTACTTTTCGCAGCTGAGTAGGTGTACCCTGTCTCCTGCAACAAACGTCTTAATGACTGCTCCAGTCGTGCTCTTACGTCAGCAACAACCGTAAAGCTATATGGCTTTAGGCGTGCACTTTTAGCAGCTGAGTAGGTGTACCCTGTCTCCTACAACAAACGTCTTAATGACTGCTCCAGTCGTGCTCTTACGTCAGCAACAACCGTAAAGCTATATGGCTTTAGGTCTGCACTTTTCGCAGCTGAGTAGGTGTACCCTGTCTCCTGCAACAAACGTCTTAATGACTGCTCCAGTCGTGCTCTTACGTCAGCAACAACCGTAAAGCTATATGGCTTTAGGTCTGCACTTTTCGCAGCTGAGTAGGTGTACCCTGTCTCCTACAACAAACGTCTTAATGACTGCTCCAGTCGTACTCTTACGTCAGCAACAACCGTAAAGCTATATGGCTTTAGGTCTGCACTTTTCGCAGCTGAGTAGGTGTACCCTGTCTCCTACAACAAACGTCTTAATGACTGCTCCAGTCGTACTCTTACGTCAGCAACAACCGTAAAGCTATATGGCTTTAGGTCTTCACTTTTCGCAGCTGAGTAGGTGTACCCTGTCTGCTACAACAAACGTCTTAATGACTGCTCCAGTCGTGCTCTTACGTCAGCAACAACCGTAAAGCTATATGGCTTTAGGCGTGCACTTTTCGCAGCTGAGTAGGTGTACCCTGTCTCCTGCAACAAACGTCTTAATGACTGCTCCAGTCGTACTCTTACGTCAGCAACAACCGTAAAGTTATATGGCTTTAGGTCTGCACTTTTCGCAGCTGAGTAGGTGTACCCTGTCTCCTACAGCAAACGTCTTAATGACTGCTCCAGTCGTACTCTTACGTCAGCAACAACCGTAAAGCTATATGGCTTTAGGCGTGCACTTTTCGCAGCTGAGTAGGTGTACCCTGTCTCCTACAACAAACGTCTTAATGACTGCTCCAGTCGTACTCTTACGTCAGCAACAACCGTAAAGCTATATGGCTTTAGGTCTGCACTTTTCGCAGCTGAGTAGGTGTACCCTGTCTGCTACAACAAACGTCTTAATGACTGCTCCAGTCGTGCTCTGACGTCAGCAACAACCGTAAAACTATATGGCTTTAGGCGTGCACTTTTCGCAGCTGAGTAGGTGTACCCTGTCTCCTGCAACAAACGTCTTAATGACTGCTCCAGTCGTACTCTTACGTCAGCAACAACCGTAAAGCTACATGGCATTAGGCGTGCACTTTTCGTAGCTGAGTAGGTGTACCCTGTCTCCTACAACAAACGTCTTAATGACTGCTCCAGTCGTGCTCTGACGTCAGCAACAACCGTAAAACTATATGGCTTTAGGCGTGCACTTTTCGCAGCTGAGTAGGTGTACCCTGTCTCCTGCAACAAACGTCTTAATGACTGCTCCAGTCGTACTCTTACGTCAGCAACAACCGTAAAGCTACATGGCATTAGGCGTGCACTTTTCGTAGCTGAGTAGGTGTACCCTGTCTCCTACAACAAACGTCTTAATGACTGCTCCAGTCGTGCACTGACGTCAGCAACAACCTTAAAGCTGTATGACTTTAGGCCTGCACTTTTCGCAGCTGAGTAGGTGTACCCTGTCTCCTACAACAAACGTCTTAATGACTGCTCCAGTCGTACTCTTACGTCAGCAACAACCGTAAAGCTATATGGCTTTAGGTCTGCACTTTTCGCAGCTGAGTAGGTGTACCCTGTCTCCTACAACAAACGTCTTAATGACTGCTCCAGTCGTGCTCATACGTCAGCAACAACCGTAAAGCTATATGACTTTAGGTCTGCACTTTTCGCAGCTGAGTAGGTGTACCCTGTCTCCTGCAACAAACGTCTTAATGACTGCTCCAGTCGTACTCTTACGTCAGCAACAACCGTAAAGCTATATGGCTTTAGGTCTGCACTTTTCGCAGCTGAGTAGGTGTACCCTGTCTCCTGCAACAAACGCCTTAATGACTGCTCCAGTCGTACTCTTACGTCAGCAACAACCGTAAAGCTATATGGCTTTAGGTCTGCACTTTCCGCAGCTGAGTAGGTGTACCCTGTCTCCTGCATCAAACGTCTTAATGACTGCTCCAGTCGTACTCTTACGTCAGCAACAACCGTAAAGCTATATGGCTTTAGGTCTGCACTTTTCGCAGCTGAGTAGGTGTACCCTGTCTCCTACAACAAACGTCTTAATGACTGCTCCAGTCGTACTCTTACGTCAGCAACAACCGTAAAGCTATATGGCTTTAGGTCTGCACTTTCCGCAGCTGAGTAGGTGTACCCTGTCTCCTGCAACAAACGTCTTAATGACTGCTCCAGTCGTACTCTTACGTCAGCCACAACCGTAAAGCTATATGACTTTAGGTCTGCACTTTTCGCAGCTGAGTAGGTGTACCCTGTCTCCTACAACAAACGTCTTAATGACTGCTCCAGTCGTGCTCTTACGTCAGCATCAACCGTAAAGCTATATGACTTTAGGTCTGCACTTTTCGCAGCTGAGTTGGTGTACCCTGTCTCCTGCAACAAACCTCTAATGAGGGTAGACAATCAATTTCAAAGGAAGGTGGACTCGGTGCTCCAGTTACGGCTCTTACAGAAGAAAACATGAACACTGCTACTGCCATTGTGAGAGAGGATCGACGAATTACCTTAAGATCACTTTCTGAAATACTGAACATTTCATTGGGTGCCACCCACACGTTGGTGACAGAAAAATGACACATGAGATGTGTTTGGCGCAATGGGTTCCAAGACTGTTGATTGCCGAACAAAAGGGCATTCGCATGTGAGAACCAGGCAAGTTCAGACATGTTCAGTATCGCCTACCGCTGCAATGGAGGTAACATACAGTTAAAGTTGATGTTAGAGGAAGATCCGGAGTTTCTTTCAAACGTAATCACTGCTGATGAAACTTAGCTACATCATTTTGATCCTGACAGCAAAGCTCAGTGTGGAAATCTCCTTCATCACCAACCCCCCAAAAAGCAAAAGTGGTTGCTTCTGCTGGGAAAGTTATGGTCATCTCATTCTTTGATATTCATTGAATGTTTTATTAGCATGTTGTACCTGCACACACATCAGTAACTGGACAATACTACAGGGATGTGCTGAAAACATTGTAAGTCCATATCAGGCGTAAAAGACCACATTTCCGTGAAGCAGGCTGGATGCTGCACCACGACAATGCGCGGCCGCATATTGCCAATGTTGTTGCTGAATATCTTGCAAAAATCAACGTGAAGTGCATCCCTCACTCTCCCTATAGTCCGGATTTAGCCTCATGTGACTTATTTCTATTCCCTAACTTGAAGAAACGCCTTCGTGGGAGGCATTATCCATCATCAGAAGCAGTGGTGAAGGTTGCGGAGGCGATTTTGAAGGATCTCTCAAAAATGGTTTCCAGCGTGTCTTTAAAGACTGGCAGAAACGCTGGGACAAGTGCGTCGCATTCAGGGGAGACTATTTTGAGGACCATCAAAGTTATGTGGATGAGTAAAGGTACGTTGTCAAAAAAAAAAAATGTGATCATTCTTTATTGAACAACCCTCGTATATTAAAGACATTATTAAGAAACTTATAAAAAAAAGTCTAACGTAGGAGTGATCCCTAGTTAAAGGATTTACTTTACCTGAAATTAGGACTTCGGACAACTTCTAAGGGAACAATAATTATTTCTAAATAGTATTTGCGAAACTGCTCTTCACATTTCCTGTTATTTTGTTAGAAACGTGGTATTGTTGATGCAGGGGGTTCTTCCTCGTGCGTCTGAAGTGGAGCTTCAAGAAAGGATTAAAGCAAAAGTTTCTAGTCAAGAGTTTTAGAAAGCAAACATTTGAGATTCGAAAGTTAAAATATTGTACCATTCAGAGGCGAAGCGTTTGTTTATCTTGTAGTAACGATTGTTTAACTTTGGATAAAAAATTTGTTTAAGCCTCATCATTCTGCTTTAAGGTTTTGTGTTTATAAAACATGCATAAGGTACAATACTTCATAACAAAGTTGTCTTTTTTAAAAAATAGTTTGATGTTTTAAATCAGTAGTGTCATTGAGGGGAAACAGGGTGGTTACCTCCCCCTCCTTTAGTTAACCTTCCCAGATGACGTAATGGATACTGGGGTGAGGAAGAGTGTGCGGAAGATTAATTGGCGGGTTGTTAATCTATTTATTCAGATTTTTATGTGCATAATGTGTATTGTGAATTACACTTTCATAGCTACATGTTAATAATTATTACTTCATAATTTAAGTAGAGTTCTTATTTTTCTTAGCTATTAATTTGTCGATGTCGGCTCTATAATAGGACATGTTGACTCTCCGCCACTTACCGGCACCCCCACTCTACTAAGCGAAAAGCTGGAGAAGGGAAAAAGGAGGGAAGTCAACCCACAGTGACACTCGATGGCACCTCTGTTTTAAATGAACAAAAATGTAATATGTAGAACGTTTAGATATTAATAAAAATATAATTTCTTAAATACTTCCGACATTCAGTATCTTCCACTGATTATTAGAACACGCCTAAGACTGCACTACATAAGTCGAGAGTATATTTCCATAATACCATACGCAAGCTGATAGTTATTGCTCCAGAAATTGTGTCTCTGAATTTTCGATACAAAAAAATACATAATTGAGAAAAGTATATCTTAGTTTGTATTATTTCTAGAAAAATTGCCACAAAATCAGTTCATTTTTTAACATTAGCCTTTAATGTGGAATAAATACCTGTTACAAAAGATGAAGAACGTTAGCTAATGATAATTAGGAATTCAGGCGACTAAATCTTAGTGGCACATGGTAAAATTCCGAATATATTTACCTTTGTATTTTGTCTGATTTTATTTATTCCAGTTTAAGTGTGGATAGGAGACATTAATCGCTTTATATCGAGAGTCATTTAACAAGACGCATCACACAGCTGCCGTAAATGTTTAGAAGAAATTCCCTTTTGTAGTTGTGACATTAACACAGCACATAGTTCTGTTTATGCCATAAATAAACATTTGAAAATATGGCTTGGAGCTAGACGTAAGGGAACGCAAACTGAATTTTACAGAGTTTTATAATAATGCAGTTGTTGAAATCACAATTGCAACATGGATATTCGTATGTGACGCAAATGGTTTAAATATTTAATTTACAAATAATTATAGTTAATGAATTACTTATTTTTCTAATCCAACGAAAATACCAGCGGTGTATCTGTTTAGCTGTGAATGTTGCTTACGTTAAGAGAAAATTCGTCATTGTCATTGTCTTCATCGTCTGAGTACTGCAAATTTATGATGATAGGTTCCAAAATCTCGTTACGTGTTATTTCTTTCCAAAACATATTTTCGTCTAGTTTATCTGATGCCTATCGCAGTTTTCCCAGTCTTGTTGTGTTCCTTGTAAATTTCTTCGTGAATAAGTCGTTCAACGTCAGTCGGTTGAAAAATCTTATTTCTGTTTGCAGCATAATTTGAGCCCACATTAACTCAATTGGATTGTTCTAGCAGTAATAAGGGTGGGGGGAGGTGGATCGCATCTCATTGATCCAGCTGATACACTTTTTTTATGGAAGAGTAACTGAGTAGTGCTGCTTTGAACTCTCTAGAATAAATAGAGATTACGAACCATTCATAAACAAAGATATAATCTGACCAGACACGTTCTGTCAGACCAGCAGGAAGTGTATTGTTTCCTCTCATCGAATTTAACAAACACCTTGGCTTATTCAAAGTATTTCTTTTATCACGTCATGTCAAATGTTTACGTTTCAGTTCTGAGTAATTTCAAATATACGTTCACGCATACATGCCAACCAATAATGATATTCATTACAGTGCTTACGCCGCAATGCATTGTTATAATATAATGGTATCTACTTTATTTGTATTAGGAAAACTATTTGAACTAAATATATGGGGTTTTTACGGTCATGTTAGATACATTACTCTCTCCTTCCTCATGGATCAGTTTTGGCAAAATCTGAGTTTTTGTCTTAGCCCGAATAGTATTTTATGCAGATTGATTAGGTTGGCGCTCCTCGCACGCCACTTAGGGGGAATGCAATACGACAACACCGCAGTACTCTGATTGGTTGCTCGTCTAGTGGCGCTCAAGGACAAACACCTTCCCATTTGAAACACATATAATGTAAGTGATGAAAGAGGTTCAACATTCAAGCGTTCAACATCTGGTAAACATCGCCCACCTCCGAAAACGTTTGAAGTCGACGAGTTTGAAAAATGTATTTTGCACAGAACTTTACGCAGAGTTTTACAAACAGAAGAAATTGCTTCAGTACATAAATTCGTGAATGTTGTTGAGGAAAATAATCCTTTTGAAGGTGGAAATAAAGGCTTGGGATATCGACTTTGCAAGTGCAAAAATATGCTTCGTGTAACGTACGCTATGCGTACTATATTCCCGCCTTCTCTTACCTCTCTGAGGGCCTGTATTACGATCTCCGGTTAATATGTAGGTTAACGGTTAACTTGGAGTTACATGCAGATGTCGGTATTACGATCTTCGGTTAAGGGCTAACTGAGAGTTATTTCTGGAGGTAAACTAACCCTCACCTCGAGTAGCGGTTATGAGATAACTTAGAGTTTACCTTCACACACAAAAAAGAAAATGGGGTTACCTCCAGGCCAGATTGAATGTTGACAGCGAGGATGAAATGTTGGCACACTATTTATTTAATAGAAGAAGAGCTAAAAGAATTAGAATGCGGAAAGATAATTTCATATATATTCATGAGATGTTGAAAATGAATTAAAATAACCCACATGAGTATTAGATAACTTGACGTAATAGGTTATGGAATGATAATTTCTAGTGTCCCATGGTGTCAGTGACTTGTTCCAAGCAATACAATATTTACTAGATACAATATTTACCGGGCTTGTGGGCCGTGGTCTATTGGGTTCCTTCTTCTTCCCTAAAGTTTCGTCTGCGACTGCGGCAGACATCTTCAGTGGCGGCGAGGTCGAAGTTTCCTGGTGGAGATTTCAGCACCGACTGCGCTAGTCACCACCAGAGGTGCGGTATTTATGTCAGCGGCCGGAGGGGAGGTGTGTTGTGATTGGTCCGGGTGGCCAGTGGGCTGTACTTGTATCAGCGGAGTACTACAAGGAGCTGGCGTCTGATTGGCTGGAGAGGGGTTCTGGATTTTTGTTAACGCTGTTTGCCATATTCTGTTGAGTTTCAGTCCTTCCTCTTTGCGATTGATATTATTTTTGTGTTTGTGTATTTCAATGGCTTCACGGAATAAGCGAGAATAGTAGTGGGATGTAGATGCCAGAATATCTGTGTTACCATATTGGATGATGTGTTCCCCTTCTTCGAGTATGGCATGTTTCGCAATTGCTGATTTTTCTGTTTGACCCATGCGACAATTTCTTCTGTGTTCTTCAATACGGGTTTTTATACTGCGTTGTGTGTTACCGATGTATACCTTGCCACACGAACAAGGTATTCTGTATACTCCTGCGGTGGATAGAGGATCCCTGGGGTCTTTGGCGGAGCGGAGTATGTTGCAAATCTGTTTAGTGGGCTTGTAGACGGTGTCAATGTTATGGCGCTTAAGTAGTTTGCCTATGCGGTTTGTGACTGATCTGATGTACGGTAAAAACGCTTTGCCCTTCCTATTATTTGTGGCTGTTTCTCTGATGTTGGGGCCTTTACTAGGGCGTAATGCTCTCTTAATTTCTCGTTTTGCGTAGCCATTAGAGTGGAGCGCTGTCTCTAAGTGTTGAAATTCCTGGTGTAGAACTTGTGGTTCGCAAATGCGTGTAGCTCGGTCTGACAGAGTTTTAATCATGGCACGCTTTTGTCCCGGATGGTGGTTAGAGTTTTTGTGAAGGTAGCGGTCTGTATGGGTCGGCTTCCGGTACACCTTGTGGCCTAGTGTGCCATCCTGTTTCCTGTTTGCCATGACATCCAGAAAGGGCAATTTGTTGTCTTGTTCCTTCTCCATGGTGAATTGAATTTGTTTGTTGATGCTGTTGAGATGATCCAGAAATTCTGTCAGCGCTGATTCTCCGTGACTCCAAATGACGAACGTGTCGTCCACGTAACGCCACCAGCACGAAGGTTTAAGCGGTGCTGACTCCAAGGCAGTAGCTTCGAAAAATTCCATGTAAAAATTCGCAATAACCAGACTGAGAGGACTTCCCATTGCTACACCGTCTATCTGTTCATAGTATTCGTGGTTCCACTGGAAATACATAGTCGTGAGGACGTGGTGGAAGAGCGCCGTAATGTCTTCTGGAAAAATCTCCTTAAGCTGTGTTATGGCTTCATTGACTGGAACCATGGTGAACAGAGATGTTATGTCGAAACTGACAAGTAAGTCGTTGGGCTGTAAGCTGATGGTCTTGAGTTTCTGAATAAAATGGGCGGAGTCTTTTATGTATGTGTCAGTGTTGCCGATGTGAGGTTGCAGCATCTTTGCGAGGTATTTCGCAACTGTGTACGTAGGTGAGCCAGTGGCGCTTACAATCGGCCTTAGGAGTGTGCCAGGCTTGTGAATCTTCGGCAGTCCATAAAGTCTGGGAGGTAAAGCTTCACTCCTCTTTAGTTTCGGCTGGTCACTGGGTGGAATGGACAATATTTTATGCGACCATATTGCAACATGTTTTAACGAACATAAATGTAATAAACAAATCATGTTAAACCTATACCGGAAAATACACGAAATACTGTATGTGTAGGTGGGTAGGTATAAATGTTGAGAAACATGCTGTAGTACTAAACATTCGACTTTGCTAATAGTGGGTGAAATGTTTAATTTGCGTTTCGTTAAAGCATTACCAGTGAAAAGTAACAAACTGTAATGTAAACAGTGAATAAAACAAATTTTTTAGGTTATGCAATTTGAATCGATGTCCAAACCGTTATTGCAAACACTGTTCACACATGTAATGTAGTTGGTTGCATGTACAATACCATAATGGTTTTGCCATACAATGTGCCTTAAAGAATACCATTTGCTAATTATACTGCGATTTATGCAGTGTGTGCGCTGTCTCAATGTAAGTTGAAGTATTACTTATGATTCTTGCCGTACCTACTATAGATTTTGCAAATGCACTGCATAAATATATTTGCTGCGAATTGCACACGTAAAGAAATCTTAAACCCTGCCCATCTTGTATCCTGTGGTATTTAAATGGAGCCATTTATTTGTTCAATTACGTTTTTCAATCAAGGGCACAATGCTGTGACTGAAATATGGCGTTTGATTATGAAGTGCCAAGAAGAAATGTAAGTTTACTACAACCTGTTTCCTTAAAAGAAAACCATAGTTATTGCTTCATAACTAGCCAAATATATTATGTTTTAAAAAATCAGGTACCAAGTTACTGGTCCCAGAATATATATATTTTATAACCTTGCCTTTATTCATGGATGACTTATAATTTGTGGACCTTCCCTCTTTGCATATACCTCTGTGAAATGAAAATTTATATAAGAAGAGGTGATTTATTCATGCGGATAAACTACTAACCAAATGGTTTTAGCCAAATTACATTTGTGCAGTACTATTATCAGAATTAATAACAGTTATGTGGCCTTATTTAAAAAACAAAGACTGGAAATCTGTTGGTGTTCATAAATTAGCATGGCATTCCATATATTCTCCATATATCTCACCTAATCTATAATAACACTAACCTAACGCAACCTACATAACCTCTAACACTAACCTAACGCTATGAAAAAGAATCTAACGCTATGGAACAATTAAACTGTACACGAACTATGCTACATCTTATTACGAATGAACTATTAGAGAAAATATACAGAAAACAGCTAATAAAAAGTTAAAACAAAACGCCTGATGTTATTACATGTGTTTGGTTTTCCCGCTAATTCACATTCTAAACATAAGATAGCGTTGCAAACAAGGTAAAATCGTAGTGGAAAATATTGCCAACCGTTCACATTCCACCATAATGCACAGGGTAACAAACCTACAGGTAAATCGAGTTCGTAATACGAGGCACTGAATCTAGCCTATAGTTATCGATAACTGAAAGTTAACAAACTTCCGCTAGTAACCGGAGATCGTAATACAGGCCCTAAGTCCTGTCATGCTACACCAGCGACCTCCCTAAACATTTGCATACCTCGTTCTCAGGTGATCAACATATCGCATCGTTGACTGACTAGAATGATTTGTGTGTTTGTAATAACGGAAATATAACCAGGGAAACAACAGAAAAGCATGGAAAAAGTAGTGGTTTTTGGTTCGATCAACAAAGCAGACATAGATCTCGATTAGTGTTTCGAAAAGTTTTAAAGGTGCTTTTGCACTATCTTCAATAAGATTTGTAGAAAAAAACGCGGAGATGCAGAGAGATATGTAGCGACAGGCGTATATGCCCCGCTGCAGGGTAGAATGTGATTTGTCTACAGCTGCTTGTGTTCTTTCTCGGTCAACCACAAGGAGATCTCACTTGTTCCATTGGAACTTACAATGTCGTAAGTACTTCTCGAGTTTTGTAGTAGTTTCTGTTTTACATAAACTGTTTTAGGAAAAGGTTCAATAGTGCCATAGCCGGCATTTGATCGTGGGTCTCCCGGTTTCTCCTGAGCTACCACAGCATGAAATTTCTTTGAAAATGACGTCTTTGGTGTATTTTCAGCGAAATGCGAACTAAATGAAAACTAACACCGCCACTTTTGTTAAGTTTTGAATGAAACAGAAAAGGAAAATGTTTTAACGTGTGCACTTAACGTATAAACTAAACAGGTAAACCGCTTTTGATAATGAATAATTTTGTCTCGGGAGATCAGCCAGGTAATTGCTAGATCGCCTTCCAAGCTTTCGATGACGCACTCTGTTACTAGTTGTAACCTTGCCGAGTCCGGTATTTAAAGCTATGCGGAGGGACCCAGATTCCGCCTCGCGCGTTGCTGTTGGTCGCCACTGACCAATGAGCGTTAAGGTGGGTGGGTCAAGCGGTTGCTGTCAACGCGAGTGCAGTTCGGCCGCCTCCTTTAACGAACCCTTATAATCGTTTTACAACACCGGCCCTCCTTCTCCCAACCCTTCATGCAAAGTTGCCACCTTTCTCGATACGTCATGGGTATCGTACGAGGTTTCGTCTAAATAAATTATCTTATGTCCATTACTGTGAAACTTCCTTAGTTTCACAAATACAGTTCTACTGGATTCCATAATAACCCTTATCTTATTCGAAGTGCGGTATTTGAAACCCAGCTCCTCAGTGTCCATAAGGAAAATCACAAATTTCTTGCAAATTTGCAACCAATTCATTCTTTCCATAGAATTTATAAATTTCTTGGCGAATTAAATCGCATGTGAAATTATCCACTTTAGAGAACCGTTTCCTTTTGTTTTCACACTTGATCGACGTCTTTGGTAATCCTTTCGTCACAATATTTCTTACTGTATTTCTGTGAATACCCAGAATTTATCATCAGGTTCATTGCATGACCCCTTACCAAGATTATTATATGTGTTCGAACCAAGAGCTTGAATTATCTTAGAAAGAGTTCCTGTTATAACTTTGTTTTTGAGGCTTTAATTTACTAATTTAATTAAACTACCCAAAAGGTATGTTATTCTATAAAGTCTTTTGTTGTTTTACCTTCTTGTAGCTCTGATGTACGTGATTACATTTCATAGTAAAGATAATGAAAGAGCAATCCGCGATACTTTTATCTCACATGGTAGATACCCATGAGACTACTGTCGCACCCGCCTTGGTAGTGTAGATGGTAGCATGTCTGCCTCACGTTCAAGAGGTCCCGAGTACGAATCTCGGGCAGGGTGAGTTACTCTTATCCTTAAAGATGAATGTTGGGTAGCTCTAAACTCCATGGACCCCGGACTCATTTTGAGCATCATTTCACCAATATCATTCATTGCCCGATATGACTTAAGGTTGGAGGACGTAAATTACAAAAAAGAGGGAGAGAGAGAGTCCTGCTGCTTGCATTCAATGCTTTGCACTTGCTTATTCTTGCAACAACATGTGACCGAACAGCAGCATAATTTGTTTTGTTTCTGCGCAATGCTTATAAATTTACAAATTTTAAACAATGCTAATAATTTTCCATTTATCAGAGCAATCAGCTATAGGTGATTTAAAAAAATTGCAAGAAGGGAAAAACACAAATATTGTGCATTACTTAATGCTCTTCGATTATACTATAATGGCAAATTATTTTTTACAGTTATTAGTTTCAAGGAGTTGTGTGGTACTCAATAGTTTGTTGCAATGATGTGTTTATGATAGACCTTTGTGCTAAAATATACAATACAAATGTGAGTTTTGTACCCCATTTGTCCCTTATGACTTTATTATAACTAAGATTAACATGTCTTATTTAAATTGACTGCTAATAACTTTGATTCAAAAATTTATTTTATATGTACTTTTTATACGTTTGCATGAAGTATTTCATATAATCACAAAATTATGCTTTTCTGTGTGGAGTGAAATGTTGCAGATCTGTGTTTCAGGAAGTTTGCAAGTTTGCTGATAACAGGAAAATGTATTAAATTATAGATGAGTCATATTTTTTACACAAGCTTCACTTACGTACCTATATTTAGGATATGTTTCGTGAACTATTGTTCGCACCATCGGCTCTATTGCTACTAAAGCTTGATCCAGTGGTGCGGGTAGCTCTGTAGTTGCTGCTGCCATCTGTTGATTTTGTGATGAATTTAAATGTGGGGTTGTCTTCTGATGGGATTTCGAAGTTCATTAGTTTGTTATTATGCTTTTCTGTGTATATTTTCTCCGAGATGACGAGCTCCCTATGTTTTTGTACGTATTTTAGTAGTTTGGTGCTATCTTCAATCTGGTACCTATAGCTCAGTTGTAGCTAAGCCGGTCCCGCGAAGGGAGATGGCAACTCAGACCAGCGATATCAGTGAGGCCAGTATCTCTGACAGAATCCTTATTCCATCAGTAGCTCCGAAGCCTGTCAAGACATCTCAATCTACTTCTACCTCGTCCAAAGCACCAGCAGGGAAGAAAACACCTCCCAGGTCTCCGGTCAGAGCATCGAGCTCTACGAAGCCTGCTAAGCCAGTTGTGTACGAGGCACCACCCAAAACTTTTAACACCAGCTATCAACGGTCTGATTTTCTGAAGGATACGGTTCGTCCCATGCGCAGAAAGAAAAGTCCTCGGGTATCAAGAAGTTCCACCCCTGAGGAGTCTTCCGGAGAGGTCTCGGATCGGCGACCGTCATCTCCGTCGATCTCTGTTTCCAATCGGTTTGGGGCTCTCGAACCGAAGTTCTCAATAGGGAAAGGGACTTCATCCGCTGAAGAAATGGAACAAGAGGATGAAGCAATTATGTATGTGGCGAACAAAGAGTTCTACGTTGCGGCGCCAATATGTAACTAAAATGTTTATGGGTCCACACAATTCCACGTTGTGACGCCAATTTGATGCAAATAAGTCGGCGAGCAATGAGGTTTCTCTCAGGGTATGCGTGGATGTGTGAGAAGGAGATTTTAATAACACTGGAATGCCCGTTTCCAACTTATTTATTTACTGCTTCTTCTTTTCAAACATCGAAATGAAAGTTGCCGACCAAGGATTACCAATCTCGGTTTAGAGTTACTGAATGCAAATTGTTTATTACTCGATAAATTTATTCGTTCCTCATATATATACGAACCGACAATTATCAAACACAGAACAGGTTGACCGCCCTAATAGGCTTCACGCCGAAGACTGTTCTGCATCACCACAGCTGCGCGTGTGTTTATATCTAACTTTCACTCTCAGGAAGCTCCTTTTCAACCAAAATCCCTTTGTGGCTGTTTTGTCGCCATTGTAAATGATCCAAAGAATTTCCTATTCATACTAGTCAGTGAGCCACTTTAGAAATCTTCTAAGGACACTACTTCTTACATGGCTTTGTTATAACACTTTCCCCCAACTCAACTGGCCTTGCCCTTGTCGTAACAAAGAACCAACATTCCTTTGACATCTATCACGATTCTTTGCTTCTGGCAAACCATAATTTCGGTATCAGGATACGGACCACACAGTCCGGACGGCTAGTAAAAAGCGCCAGGATAAACTGGACGTAAAAGGTGTTAGCCCCACACCGAAGAAAAACGGTAAACTCGTTCGGCCACCGTCGAAATCATCATAACGTTGCGTAACTATTACCATCTTATTCCATATGGCTTCGAGGGGGCAGTGTGTTCCCGATACCCGTGGGAATCGGGTACGTCTTCGGACGGGGTTGAGGGAAGCCATTAAGTTTCCGGGTACTAGCCTGCTAAGCTAGTAGAAGGTGTGCTAGATCACCAGGTGGCCCCACCGAGGTCATATCGGTAGTCTTCACCTTGAGTGTTGACGCGCGTAAAGGCGTATCCACTTCCATCCCGTCTTGAGTCCCTAGGACCAGATGGGGGGGCTTGTTAGGAAACAAGGTCTTGCCCTATGGAAAGCCCCGCGGAAGACGCCGAGCGCCCTTTAAGGGACAGCTCGGATAACTCCCCGGTTGAAAGAGGCCCGGGTCTTGTTCCTACGGGTTCAAGGCTAATGGGAGCAGAACCTCTGGACTCAACCTCCAATGGCTATTCTTCAATGGAACATTCGCGGATTTCGAGCACATCGAGCAGAGCTTGATTTGTTGCTCAATAACCATAACCCATTAGTCGTGTGCTTACAAGAGACTAAGCTACGTCCCCAAGACACCTTTACCCTCCGGCGGTACACCTCATTTAGGCATGACCTTGATCCCGAAGAGGGCATTCCAGCGCATGGAAGCACTATGGTACTCGTAAGAGATGATACATATGTAGATATTATACCTTTACATACTGCCATACAGTCGGTTGCTGTACGGATTATTCTCCCGACAGTGCAATTCGCCGTCTCCAGTGCCTATGTTCCGCCATCTGCTGACCTCTCACTTAATGGACTACAGGGGTTGGTCTCTCAGCTCCCTGCGCCCTTTCTGTTGATAGGGGACCTAAATGCCCACCACCATCTCTGGGGCTCAGCTCGAACCTGTGCGAGAGGCAAAGTTATTGCCGAATACCTTGACAGCAGTAACCTGGTTCTCTTGAACACCGGAGAACCTACGTTTCTATCTGATGCCTTCAACACCTTCTCGCATCTCAACTTGGCAGTTTGTTCACCTCAGCTAGCACTTTCCCTACAATGGAGTATCATCTCTGACCTACATTCTAGTGATCACTTTCCGTGTCTTGTTAGTCTCTTAGCACACGACTTAAACTCCGCCCGTTTGCCTACCTGGCGCCTCGATCACGCCAACTGGACCCTTTAAACCCAGCTGGCTGTTTTTAGTTACGACGCGCATGATTCTGTGGACGCCTTAGTTGAGCATCTTACAGAGCAGATCCTTTCCGCCGCAGAACATTCTATTCCTCGCTCAACCACCAATCCTCGTCGCCCTCCTGTTCCCTGGTGGACGACCGATTGCCGGAATGCTATTCGGGCTCGTAGGCGTGCTCTCAGGGTTTTCCAGCGACATCCTACACTGGAGAACCTGATTGAGTATAAAAAATGCGTTTCAGGTCTAGGTATGTAATTAGGAATAGCAAAAAGACCTCATGGGTTTCATTTGTGTCCACTTTCAATCGCCAAACACCTTCCTCTGTTGTATGGGATAAGATACGGCGCGTGGCTGGCAAATCGACCCACATGCCGATCGCTGGTCTGAGAACTCCTGCAGGCATCATCGTGGATCCACTGGAAGTGGCTAACACCCTTGGCAGTGCTTTTGCTCGCGTGTCTAGCTCCAATCAGTATGCACCCGAGTTTTTCTCAATTAAAACTCGGGTAGAATCTCAAGGTCTCTGCTTTCGATCTCGAAACCTCGAGGACTATAACCGCCTTTTCACCATGGCAGAGTTGGAACACGCTCTTTCAGCATCGCGACTATCAGCACCAGGGCCAGATGGTATCCACGTCCGCATGTTACAACAGCTCTCTCTTGAAGGCAAGACATTCCTGCTGGATCTCTATAACCGTATATTGGTTGATGGCACTTTCCCTGAAAAGTGGCGGGAGGCCACAATTATACCTATTTTTGAAACCCGGAAAGGACCGTCATCTCTGCTCTAGCTACCGTCCTATTTCTCTCACCAGCTGTGTCTGCAAAGTGCTAGAACGCATGATTAACGCACGGCTGGTGTGGTGGCTGGAACGACACAACCTGCTAACAAATATCCAATGCGGTTTTCGTCGACGCCGTTGCACAATAGACCACCTTGTGTCGATGTTGACACATATGAACGGCTTCCTGAAGGGTTGTCAAACCGTTGGGATATTCTTTGACCTAGAGAGAGCATATGATACATGTTGGCGGGCAGGATTGCTCCGTACTCTACACAGCTGGAACATTCGTGGCCGCCTACCACTTTTTCTTCAGGAGTTCCTGAAACAGCGCTTCTTCCAAGTACGGGTCGGCTCGGTTCTTTCAAATCCTTTTATACAGGATAACGGTGTACCTCAGGGTTCGATCCTTAGCGTCACTCTGTTTGCTATAGCTATTAATCCTATCTCGCAATGTGTTCCTCCAGGCGTGTCGTCCTGTTTATTCGTAGATGACTTTGCGGTCTATTGCACTTCTCCGCGCACACCTTTTATCGGGCGGTGCTTACAACAATGCTTAGACCATCTGCATGACTGGAGCCTGAGACACGGCTTTCGGTTCTCTGTGGAGAAAACCATCTGTGTAAATTTCTGGCGCCGTCGGAGTCGACTACCTCCTTCACTCCGTTTGGGCCCGCATTTACTTCCTTATGCAGATAACACACGATTCCTGGGATTGGTCTTCAACAGAGCACTTAATTGGTCATCTCACATAGCACAGCTCCGAGCGCGTTGTGACCGTTCCCTACAAAGTCTGCGGGTACTAAGTGGCAAATCGTGGGGAGCAGATCGCACAGTGTTGCTGCGACTCTACCGCACACTGATACGATCCAAACTGGATTATGGCTACATCGTTTTTTCATCAGCACGTCCATCAGTGTTGAAAAAGTTAGATACGGTCCATAATTGCGGCCTACGGATAGCTATTGGAGCCTTTCCTACCAGTCCGGTCATCAGTCTGTACGCCGAAGCTGCTGAACCCCCTCTTAGGTACCGGCGTGTTCTTTTATTAGCTAATTATGGCTGTAGACTATTTTGCATGCCTACGCATCCCACATTCGCGCCTTTCTTCTACACCACGCTAGATGCGCGCTATCGGAACACTACTCTCAGCCCAAAGCCACCCGGTTTTCGCCTTCGGGAGCTCCTCCGTAAGCATGACATTACAATTCCTAGGATGTTTTCTATGGGCCAGAGAGTGTACCCTCCTTGGTTGCGTGGAACGCCACCAGTCGATCTTTACATGACAAAATGCGACAAATCTACGATGGCTCCTTGTACTATCCGCAGCTACTTTTTAGAATTTTTATCACGTTATAGTGATAGTGTTTTAATTTTTACCGATGGTTCTAAAACCTCAAATGGAGTTGGATGCGCTTATGTTTCTGGATCCGAACAATATACATTCGGATTCCATAGCCTCACGTCTATTTTTACCGCAGAGCTTTACGCCCTATACCGAGCCATTCTACACGTACGCCGACGAAACATGGGTGACTGCTTAATACTCAGTGATTCCCTTTGCGCGCTTCAGAGCCTGCGTCAGCTGTACAACTTTCATCCCCTTGTACAGCGAATCCAGGACGCCCTCCAGGTTATACACGCCTCCGGCGTTAGCGTGGTGTGTGTTTGGGTCCCCGGACACGTGGGCCTTTCAGGGAATGAACTAGCAGATTCAGCAGCGAAGACGGCGACCTCACAGCCCATGGTTAACATATCCACGGTGACATCGGAAGACCTACGTCTAGAATTGCGCAGAGCTGTGTTGTCCTGCTGGCGAGGGGAGTGGTCCGCCCTGCGCAGAAACAAGCTCTGCTGCGTCAAAGCTCTTCCGATCCCTTGGGTAACGTCCTGCCGTCCCTCCCGTCGGGAGGAAGTGAGATTGGCTCGGTTACGCCTTGGCCACTGCTATTTTACCCATAGTTTTTTTATTAAACAGGGCTCCAGCTCCGGTTTGCCCGCTTTGCGGTGCAGCGCTGACGGTCCGTCATGTGCTCTATGCCTGTTCTAGTCTTGAACGTCTCCGCAGTTCTCTCCAGCTGCCAGCCAGCTTGGCGGAGATTCTCGCGGATGACGAGACAGCGGTGGCCAAGGTTTTTAAACTACTCTTAAATGTCAATTTTAGAATTTAGTCTTTACATTTTTATCCACTTTTAACTGTTTTATAATTTTACGCGTCTTTTAGCCTTTGACGTACGGGATGTGCTTGTTTTTTACCTACGATGTATGTTCTTTTAGATTTTGTTTTATCTAGATTTTAGAACGCTTACATCCTTTAGGGCGCTGATGACCGCACTGTTGAGCGCCCTAAATCCACACAATCAATATCTTCAATCTCATGATTTTCGGACCAGAAATGAGCTGCTATTGCAGACTTTTTCTGTATTTTGGTATCTTAGGTGCCTGAAATATGACTCATCTATAATTTAAATATGTTTCACTTCACTGTGGTGTTCCAATACAGTAAAATTTTTATATAGGAAAATGTATGTTTGTCTCAAGTATGATATGCATATACAGTTCACCCTTATGCTGATTAATGCTAGAGAAACATTAGCCAATGATTGTAAGCACAAAACAGATAACCTGTTTTGTGTTACCTTAGTTGGTGCATGAAATTGTGTAAAGTCATATTACCTGTGCTAAAGTAGTTTGCAATGCCATGGATTTTGCTGGTAAGATGTGAATCAACTGGAGAGTTTAATGTCATGTCAGTGTCAGTATGCTGCAATGGTAGCTTAGTGGTAGAGCAGCTGCACGTAAAGCAGAAGGGTTGTGGTTGAACTCCTTACTATGGCATTTCATTTTTTCATTCTGATTCTAATGTTATAAGTTTATGAATTTTAAACATTGTTAATTAATTTTGCATTCATCAGAGCAATCAGCAATAAGAGATTTAATGACATTGCAAGAAAAAAAAAGAAATATTGTGCATTACTTAATTTTTTTTTTATTTACATCCTCCAACATTTAGTCATATTGGAAGATAAATGAAATGGGTGAAGTGATGCTCCAATGAGTCAGGGGTCCATGGAGCTTACAGTTACCCCACTTTCGTCTTTCATGACAAGGGAAAACTGTGGAAAAAACCCTATCTAGGTAACTCACCCTGACCAAGATTCAAATTCGGGACCTCTTGAACGTGAGTCACACATGCCATCAACTACGCTACCGAGACGGGCACATGATCTTCCCTTATGTTATAATGGCAAATTATTTTTACAGTTATTGGTTTCAAAGAGTTGTGTGGTACTCAATAGTTTGTTTCAGTGATGTGTTTATGATACACTTTTGTTCTAAAATATAGAATACTGTAACTTTGTGGGTTCTTAGAAATAAAGGTCTTGTTTGCAGAAATTTGAAACACTCTTTATTGCAGTAAACAGAAGCTTTATACAACCCTGGCAGCAGCAAATAGACGTGACATAGATCTACAACATTCTTCAAGGTCGTCTTGTTACTCAGCCACATGTAAACAAGCAAAAGATTCCACTACGGTACATCACACAACTGCAACTGACTGACTCTCACACTTTGCCGCTATTTATAGCTCCCAGTCATTGTTCTAGAATGCAGTACACTGTTTAATAACAATCACGACGGCATCAGAAAAGCAGGAAAATTCCAGACTCCTCTCTGTCTTTTCTCTTTCTCGTCAAGCATCAAAGACTGCACCTCACTATATGTCTCTCGTTCCTGCCCATGCGCCCGGCACTGGCTTGTCGCAGCTCCAACACAACAATGTGATCGGTGACGATACTATGTGATGAACAAATATCAATTTTGTACCTCATTTATACCTTTTTACTTTTTTGTTTTTGTTTTTATTTACGTTCTCCAATGTTAGGTCATATCGGACAATGAATGGTGTGGGTGAAATGATGCTCAAATGAACCAAGGGGCCATAGAGCTTAGAATTACCCGACATTCGTCGTTCAGGATTAGGGAAAACCCTAGAAACACCTTATCCAGGTAACTCACCCTGACCGAGATTCGAACTCTGAACCTCTTGAACGTGAGGCATTCACACTACCATCTACGCTACCGAGGCGGGCCTTTTGACTTTACTATAACTAAGATTAACATGTCTTACTTAAATTGATAGATGATAACTTTGATTCAAAAATTTATTTTATATATACTTTCTATATATTTGCATTAATTATTTCATATAATCACAAAATTATTATGCTTTGCTGGATGGAGGGAAATATTACAGATTTGTGTTTTTGGAAGTTTGCAAGTTTGCTAATAGCAGAAAATGTATGTTTGTCTCAAGTATGATATGCATATACAGTTCACCCTTATGTTATAAATATCATTGGGGTGTGCTGATTAATGCTAGAGAAACATTAGCCAATGATTGTAAGCATAAAACATAACCTGTTTTCGAGATTTAACTGTATTGGAACACCACAGTGAAGCGAAATAATTATTAATTTTTAGATGAGTCATATTTATTACACATCTGCTTCACTTTCGTACCTATTTTGAGGACATGTTTCGCAAATCATTGTTTGCATCTTCTGCTCTTATGCGACTAAACCTTGATCCAGTGGTGTGGGTAATTCTGGAGTTGCTGCTGCCATCTGTTGATCTAGTGATGAACTTAAATGTGGGATTCTCTTCTGGCAGGATTTCAAAGTTCATTAGTTGGTTTTTATGTTTTTCTATGTATATTCTCTCCCATATGACGAGTTCACTATGTTTTTGTACGTATTTTAGTAATTCTGTGCTATCTTCAATTTCATGATTTTCAGACCAGAAATGAGCTGCTATTGCGGACCCGCTATCACCATTTTTGGCCAATCTATACATGAGCTTTTTCGAAACACATATAACTAAAGCCTTCCCTCATATTTTTAAAACATGGTACAGATATGTAGACGACATCTTTGCAGTAGTGCCCTACAAACAAATAGATGATGCTTTGAAACTACTCAACCTGCAAGAACCCAGCATACAATTCACAGTGGAAACTGAAGAGGACTGTACTCTACCTTTTTTGGACCTTAAAATCACAAAAAACAATGAAAAACTAGAATTTGGTATCCATAGAAAAGCAACACACACAGATAATTACATCAAAGCAAATAGTTTTAACCCAATTCCACACAAACATGCAACCATCAACAGTCTCACACACAGATTAGTAAATCTACCTCTCAGCCAGCAAGAATATCAAAACGAATACCATCAAATCTTAAAAACTGCAATTAAAAATGGATATGGAAAAAACCTTGTAGATAAAAAACTAAAATCATTCAAACTTCAAAAGAGATTAAAACAGATCACAGCTCTCACACCAATAAAACAAGAAATTAGATTTGCTAAATTTACTTACCACCCCTGGGCCACAAAAAAGTTCCAAAATATATTCAAGAAATACAATATAACATTGGCACCAAAAAACAATTACAACATTAAAAACCTACTTCACAGTAATAATACTGATAAGATAAAACCAGAGGAAAAGTCGGGCATTTACAAGATTAAGTGTAAAGACTGTGAAAAAATTTACATAGGGAGGACAAAAAGGAACATAGGCACTAGAAAGAAAGAACACTTCAGGCACTTAAGATACAAAAATATTGATAAGTCTGCAGTAGCAGCTCATTTCTGGTCTGAAAATCATCAAATTGAAGATAGAACCAAATTACTAAAATATGTACAAAAACATAGTGAACTCGTCATATGGGAGAGAATATACATAGAAAAACATAAAAACCAACTAATGAACTTTGAAATCCCGCCAGAAGAGAATCCCACATTTAAGTTCATCACTAAATCAACAGATGGCAGCAGCAACTCCAGAATTACCCACACCACTGGATCAAGGTTTAGTCGCATAAGAGCAGAAGATGCAAACGATGATTTGCGAAACATGTCCTCAAAATAGGTACGAAAGTGAAGCAGATGTGTAATAAATACGGCTCATCTAAAAATTAATAATAACCTGTTTTGTTTTACCTTAGTTGGTACATGAAATTGTGTTAAGTCGTATTACCTGTGCTAAAGTAGTTTGCAATGCCGTGGATTTTGCTGGGAAGTTGTGAATCAACTGGAGAATTTAATGTCATGTCAGTGTCAGTATGTTGTAATGGTAGCTCAGTGGTTGAGCAGCTGCACGTAAAGTGGCAGAGTTGTGGTTCAAATCCTATGTCATTAAATTTTTTAATTCTTATTCTAACTTTCTAAAGTACTAATTAAGTTTGAGCATTATTATTTTCCAGTTTAGTTCATTCCTGTGTCTTTACATTTGTGTCTTTTAAATCATAAATAAGTTATGAATGTTACTGTGATTATGCATTTTTGCATAATGGCTCAAAATGTTTACACATTACCACAACAGGTTTCTGTATGTGTTAAGTTATAATATTGTTTTGACATGTAATTGTTTTCAAAGTCATGAAGAATTAATTGTTTCTTTTGTTCTCTCCAGAGATCCACGCACTGTGGTTCTTAGCAAGGGGAATACTGGACTAGGATTCAACATTGTAGGAGGTGAAGATGGAGAAGGAATATTTGTATCATTTATTTTGGCCGGTGGCCCAGCAGATCTTAGTGGTGAATTACGTCGTGGTGACCAGATTCTCAGTGTAAATGGCATAAATTTGCGTAATGCCACACATGAAGAAGCCGCACAGGCGCTCAAGGTAACTTTGGGCATGCAATATATTCTTAAAAAGTGTTCCTTAATACTTATTTCCTTTGTAAATTATTGATGTAAAATACAGCTGTTTCACAGTGTCAGTGATAGCTGTAGATGTATGTCTCTTGGCACATTTCAGTTTACCCTCAATGAGAATTAAGTATAAATCTATCTTTGATTGTGACCCCAATGGAAAAATGGAATTAAATGTTTGTATTCCTGCGAAATACCTAACTTCTATATCTGCAATAACAGAGCTATTAAGTTCCGTAAAAAATAAAGCTAGCTACAGTGAAACAATAAATGAAAGGGTAGAGCCAGTTGGCACGTTGGCCATAGTAACTCAATGGTTTAGAGTGGCTGGATGGAGACCAGTAGATCTGTGGTTCAAATCCTGGCTATGGCATTGAATTTTGCAGTCTGGCTCTACCCTTTCATATTGCGTCCCAAGCAGGTGAGTGCAACGAATTTGTCTGCTGGTTAGAGAATTTGAATAACGTACCTTATGAGGATAGCAATTTACTGTATATAAAACAAGTCTTCATTTACTATGCTAAACAATTCCCCCCCCCCCCCCAAAACTGGTGCGTGTTAAGAGATCTGGGTTGAGGTTTTACTGTATGGGAAAAAGATCAAGTGTGGATTAAGAGAACAATGCGGTATTCAGTATGAGAAAAGTATTAAAGGAACAGAGCACTTGTACAAGGGGCATCCAGAAAGTAAGTTCTGTTTCAATTTATCTCTGCTGCAGCACTGCGATCGCAGTTCTGCACAGCACTGTAGATGCTCTGTATCAAGAAGAAGAAACGTGCGCCATTGTGAGATCGCTGTCGGCGACATACACTGTGTTGTGCTTGTTTACAATGTTGGTGTTGATTGAAAATCCCGCCGCTTGTGAAATCATATCTGTGATTTGTTTTCTGAATGCTAGGAAAGTGAAACCGATTGAAATTTATCAGCAAATTTGCAATGTTTACGGGCAAAATGCGATGAGTGATACAATGGTGAGAAGATGGGTCCGGCAGTTCAGTGAAGGACGTAGTGAAGTGCACGATGAAGAATGAAGTGGGCGTCCATCTTTGGTTACAGAAGAACTGGTTCACGCGATTGATGACAAGATCCAGGAAAACCGCAAGTTTATAATTAGTGCTCTCGCTATGGGATTTCTCCAAATCTCACGATCACTAGTTCATTAATTTGTTACTGAAAAACTGAAATTTCATAAACTTTGCTCACGTTGGATGCCAAAGATTCTTACTGAGCAACTCAAAACAGAACGGATGGGTAGTGCACTTCACTTTTTGACCCTACAGGGATTTGGCTGGGAGACATGTTTGACCACCCCCCATACAGCCCTGACCTCACTCCTAGCGACTTTCATCTGTTTTTGCATCTCAAATCTTTCCTTGGTGGTCTTCAACAATGATGAAGAGCTGAAAGAAAATGTTTCCAACTGGTTGAAGACACATGCGGCAAACTTCTGTATACAAACACTTGTGCCTTGGTATGACAAATGCCTGCAAAATTTCGGCAGTTATGCGGAAAAGTAGTTTAAGAGTTGTAGAACTTTGTGCAATAAATAATTTTTCTGTATCTGTACAATATTTAATTTTATTACCAAACAGAACTTACTTTCTGGACGTTCCTCGTATATTAACTGGTGTGGCAAGCTTGAAGTGTTAGCTAATTTACTGAATATCCTTGCTAAATTAATTATGCAATAAAATATTTAATTTGTGTTTTCTGATGAAGAAGTAGTGAAACATGTTCACTTTTTTTTTTTTTTTTTTTTTTTAATGTACAACCATGGAGGGCCAATAAATGAAAAAGATTAAAATATTGTTTTGATACACTTTGCCAGTATTATTTCTTCATAAACAAGCATATTTTATTTTCTGTCCGGTGTTTAGAGAGGAGATGTGATGTAGGTAAGGCTAAGATGAAGGCCCTCATTATAAAGCAAAAAATGTAAAAATTGCTGAAGTACATTAATTTAAATAAATTGATACCAAACCATATTAAAGTAATAGGCACAAGTCATGAAGCATTGAGAAGTTTGCTGAATTCATTTGTATTACATCCTGGAGAAGGGAATTTAGATAGTGAGTAATTTGACTTGCTGTGTCCTGCTTGTTATTATTTGCTAAACAAACTTATTTGTTACCAAACAAAATCTGTAAAGGAGTGCATGAAATCTACCCAAACTATAGTTTTGAAGTACATAACTCCTAGATGGAGTTTAGATGTTATACGAGGGTCCTTCAATAAATAACCGAACTAATTTAATTGTATTTAAATAAACCGCCCTGGAGTGCCGTGGCTGCTAGTGGTGGAAGGGTGAATCCTTCCTCTAGGAGTGTTGTGAGTGCCAGTCATGCAGAGTGAATCAGTTGGGAGTTAGAGCCCGATACGTGAGGTCCTGGTTACTGCACCCACCATGGAACTGAAATTGCAGCAATGCACATCAATAAAGTTTTGTGTTCTGTTAGACAAAACTCCTACAGAAACCTTTGAAATGGTGCAGCAAGCATACAAGGACCAAGCTTTAGACGAAATACAAGTCTTTGAGTGGTATAAACGTTTCAAAGTGGGTCATGAAGATCTTCAAGATTCTCCGCGCTCTGGAAGATCCGTAACAGCAAAAACGGAAGTCAACATTAACACAATTGACACAATTGTGTGAGAAGATCATCGCATAACAATTTCGAAAGTTGCAGACATAATGCATTTGTCTGTTGGAATTGTAGACGACATAATTTGTAATGATCTTAGCTATTGAAAAGTTGCAGCGAAATGGGTACCGCATGTGCTGAAGGACGAACTGAAGGTTCACCGAGTCATGAAGTGTCAAGAATGGCTCGGAAGGTTATGACGGGAGCCAGGCTTTCTGAATAGGGTCATCACTTGTGATGAGAGTTGGTTCCACCATTACGATCCATTAACAAAATAGGAGAGTTCGCAGTGGAAACATTCATCAAGCCCTAGGCCTAAGAAAGCAAGAGTTCAGAAAAGTGCAGGAAAGGTCATGCATCTCGTATTCTTTGACAAACAGGGCATTCTGTATAATCATGTTGTAACTAATGAGCACACAGTAACTGCTGCTTACCATTGTGACATACTGAAGGGGCCCCTGAAGGAAAAAATCGCCGAAAAGGGACCAGATCTCTCAAGGAGAGAATGAATCAGGATAATGCCCCTACTCATCGAGCTCATGCAACTCAAGATGTCATCGCAGAAATAGGCATTGAGATTATGCCTTATCCACCTTATTTGTGGATCTCGCATCATACGATTTTCACCTCTTCCTTTAAGTGAAACGGGAGCTTCGTGGTCGCCATTTTCAAAGTGATAAGGAGTTGACTAATGTTGTCATGGGTATCCTGAACAGACTGCCCAAAAATGGGTTCAATGAGTGTTTGCAACAATGGGTAAATCGTTGGAATAATTGTATTTCATCAGAAGGAGAATACTTCGAAAGTGTGTAGGTAAACGTTAGTGAAATAAAGCCATTATGTGTTAATTAAAAACTTAGTTCAACTATTTATTGAAGGATCCTCGTATCATGATGCCTTGAATAGATTTTAAAAAGCATAGCTAAAAATGCCTCATTGTTATCAGTACATCTTTTCCCATTGAATTGCTTGCTCAAGATAGCTATGGGCCTAATTTCTTCTGTGTTGAAGCATTTAAAATACTGATCAATATTTCTGTTATTGCCAGGGTGCTGGTACAACTGTGACAATTGTGGCACAGTACCGGCCAGAGGAGTACAACCGATTTGAAGCGAAGATCCATGATCTAAAACAACAGATGTCACAGCAGATTATGTCTGGCACACTCATGAGGACTTCACAAAAAAGATCCCTCTATGTGCGGTGAGTTTTTCTTTGCAGAAGTAAAGCCATTTTAGATTAGTGAATTATAGGAATTCAAACTTATTTGAATTTATTTGTTAGAGCATATCGAATATGTTGCAACATATTTGAGAAAAAATCACTGTGATTATTAAATCCCTCTACAAAGATTTTTGCTTGTTTACTAACCTAATGGAGCATTAACTGGTAGCATAGTGAATTGTAACTGTATATTGCATTTCGTTCATATACTGCAGTTTCTGGTTGTTGTATTAATCATCTTAAATATTCAGAGAAAGTAACACAGTCTATTTGATTAACTTTATCAGTAATGTACTAAATAAGTACAGGATAACAGAATGTTGTACAATGTTAAAAGTAAAGTAGTCCATGACAATGGTGGCAATTCCATTAGGTGAGCCGTCTGGCCATCACATGTGTAAACCTGTATGCGCAAAAGTCAGTGTGTTGTTGGTTACAGAATAGTAAAGTACTGTATGGGACCAAGCTGTGTGTGGTTGCTGGATGTGGGGAAGTCTGTTAAGGGGGATAAGCGAGTGATGTGTGGCAATGCTTGCATAAACAGAAATTATGACGTGAGATTGTTATTATTCCTTACACGAATGAAGCACACGATGATTTGGATGACATTACAGAGGTTGAGGAATTGGGGGAATCCCCTTAGAGTAGCACACCTTCACACCTCATACCACTCCTGAGCTGGATGGGACTCACTTCTAAGCTAAGCTACTTTAAATGTAAAGACTTAATGGAAGTACACTGCTGTACCATCCTTGAATAAAATTGAGTTTTATCAAGTTAAATGCAATTTAAAAAAAAACTAATTATTCTTCTTATTTGATAAGCCTACCAGATATATATCAGCTTTTCTCAGTTTTTTTCTTTATCTTGAAGTTTTGTTAAATATTATGTTATTTAAGCTATAGCAGAATGCTTATGTCATTGGCAAAAGTGATACTGAAGAATGAAATAAGAAATACTAGTGATTTGCTTGTGATTAGATAACAAAAAGGAAACCTGCATACAAGCTAATGAGAAGCTTTTTCAAAATAAAGTTTGTGTTTTCTTCACTAATAATTCGAATTTTTTGTACAATGAGATTATTCACATTAATGGAGCATCAGTTATATTTACATTATCTCACTCTTCTAAAAGTAGAACAAATATACATAGACAAGACGAAAAGAAACTTGGAAACCAGAATAAAAGAACACGTACAGTGCATAAAATACAAACAGATGGAATAATCAGCCAAGCACACTTTTACAACAACCACTACAATTTGAATAGGTAGTCAGATTGAAAAATTCAATGCCATAGCCAGGATTTGAACCATGGATCTCCCAGTCTCTGTCCGGTTGCTCTTAACTATTGATCTACTATGGCCAACATGCCAGCATGACATTAAACTCTCTAACCACTCATATTTTCCTGGTAAATCACTAGGGGCTCTTATACACAATGAGATACGCACTCTATTTGGTGACTTACTATGCTGTAGGTACTTAAGTTAAGTAGATAATTTGACAAAGAAGTTCATAGTTCCACCACCAAAGAGAAGAGAGCAGACGACAAATAAAGACGATAATCGGACTGAGGTTGAAAATGGATGCAATGGCTTCCGAAACTAGTCCTTCAATGATATAAAAATGTTAGTGACGAAGTGTCAAAAGCCGACTACAAATAGTTCTTTCAATTAATTTTGACGTCAGTATTACTAAATTCTTCCGATCACGCATCACTTACGTACCTATATTGAGGACATGTTACGCGAACCATCGTTCGCATCATCGGCTCTTATGCGTTGCGACGGTTCGCAAAACATGTCCTCAATATAGGTACGTAAGTGAAGCCGATGTGTAATAAATATGACTCATCTATAATTTAATAAGATAAAGGAATGTTTTCTTAAGTTAATAATATCTCATCCTTCAATTTCTAATACCATTCTGGATACCATTGTTAGTTTTTACCATTTGTTGATAAGTTAGCATAGGAGCTAACTTGACTTAAATTTTAATTTATTGAAGCAGAGTACGTTGCAAATTATTGTATGAATTTTAAATAATTTTTTTCTTCAAATTTCCACCTCATTTTGCTGCAAGTTCAACTATTCATAAAAGGAGAAGTCATTTTATTTTTGTTCTTTAATAGGTTTATTGACGAAGTTTATTAAATACTAAGCCACTAGTACAAGGAGTAGTGTATCGAAATTGTAAATGTGTAATAAATACGACTTATCTATAATTTAATAAGGAGTAGTATGTTGTACATGTTGATCAAAATATTAACTGTACTAAAATATTTTAAATAGTGTGTTCTGAACAATTGCTGAAATATTGCTAATGCAGCCTTGTAATCAGCAAATTGTACTTATTTCTACAGGGCTTTATTTGATTATGATCCTAACAAAGATGATGGACTACCTAGTCGAGGACTGCCATTCCGTTATGGAGATATCCTACATGTTACAAATGCAAGTGATGACGAATGGTGGCAGGCACGAAGAGTTCTTCCCACAGGGGAGGAGGAAGGGATGGGCATTGTACCATCAAAGAGGCGCTGGGAGAGAAAGCAGAGAGCAAGAGATAGAACAGTCAAATTCCAGGGTCATATGCCTGGTGGAGTGATTTTAGATAAGGTAAGATTTAAACAAATACTACTGCTCTGTTGAATATATTTAATCTCATGGATAAGGTAAAATCTTTTGAAGCACTGGACACTCTGAGTATATTTAAACTTATTAAAAGACTTATTGAGTCATATTTTATTAAAACTTAACATTTCACTCACCTCAGTTATTAATAACAGGAACGTTTTCAGTCAACCTCAGCTGATTGGCAACTAACCACTATCTTCACAATCAGCTGTCATGTGAACCTCTTGTAATTGGCTCCCTCTCTCGCAATATTTCCTACATAAGTGCATTAGACCATTCACTGACAGCACATCAAAATTTAATCTTCTCATCTAATTCTCATGCCAGAAATGGAAAGCAAGTGCCAATTTTTTCATTTCTGGAATGAGAACCACAACATCGGAGAAAAGATTAAATTACTGAAACCATTAACAACCAAACTTGAACTTTTAGCATGGGAGAAAATTTTTATTATAAAGAACATTTCACACATTAAATTTTGATGTGCTATCGATGAGTGGTTTAATGCACTTATGCAAGACATTCCGAGAGAGGGAGCCAATTATAAGAGGTCTACATGACAGCTGAAGATAGTGGTCAGTCACTACAGTAACTGCAAAATAGAAATGAACATAAGGTGGAGCAAGGCTGTTCTATCGCTGACTAGCCAGTGAGGTGAGTATGACATTGTACAGTGCAACACGCCGTCCAGCTCACTTTGCCGAATCCTATCACTAATTTCTTTGTGTGCTCAAAAGATACTAATTACAGAATTATTTTGTTGTTCTTATGTCACAGAGTTCTTTTTTTTCTGAGGATGACTGTCCAAACCCCATATTTCTGTCACATCTAGTTTTTGTAGATAGGGAAGGATAAGACGTCTAAATAGAAAGAAAAGATCAGTAACGGTGTATGAAGAAACAGACACGTGCATTCAGTAAAGTGGTGACTCTTTTTAAGAGTGCAAGCTTCCTTTTCAAAGTTAATAAATATGTTGCTTAGCAAGCCCAGTACTAGTGTGCCTACTAGTGACTGCAGTACAACTCATAAGATTTTTCCATAGGCATGCTAGAAATATTACTTCCATGAGTATTTATTTTTCAAACAGCTGTCAATTAAAGAAGTTTTTGAACATAGAAATTTCACTCATTGTCGGGAATTAATGGTACATGAGTCCCCATTCTGTGATGAACATTGTTAAAGAAGACAAGCATTAGAGGTTCTCATATTTAGGTCTTCTGGAAAACATCGAGCAGTGCAAAAACGTTCTACCATCTTAAAAAAAATTTCAAAAGTGTGTTTTCCATAGAACAATTTATGATTTATAAGACAAGGGTGAATATCCAAATGCCAAAAATGGTCTCTTTGAGTTTCTGGTATCTTTTGATATCTTGTTTATTCCTTTAAGATTGGTATTGAAGTTGTATAAATTTGTTCTTACCAAGTTTCGGTCATTTTAGTAAATATATATCAAGTGTTGGTCAATTGTAACTATTTGCTTCTTACAGCTTGTTGGTCCAAGTACATTTATGTATGGAAGAAGCTAGAAATAGTGATGTGTTAAGACATATTTTCTTAAGATGGGTCAATATTAGTGTCATCAACATCACTTTTTTTAATCTCAGTTATTATTATTAAAAAATGTGATGTTATTGTTACTAGTTCTGACTTATCTTAAGTAAATATGGTTTATTTATCATCTGTTATAAATGTATCTACTTAAATTATCCCTTAATTCAGCATAACAAAGCAGAAGAGAACTAGAATATAAAGGAATGCGGTATGTAATAAAATACAAAAGGAATTACTTCTTAACAGAAAAGAGTCCAAGTAAAACTATATTTATGATCAGGACTAGGAAGTTCGTACCGCTCGCCGTTCTCTATACAGGTTGCGACTGACTCTCTCCGGTATCCAAACAAGTCATAGATAAGAACACACAGCAGAGAGGCATTGAAACCGGTTGCCAGAGGAAAAAAAATGACTTATGAGACATTCGTAAATGTATGTCTATTTAGATCATTATGTGTAACATACAAATTCTTATATAGTACATACGGATTTGTCTCTGGTTGATCTCATTATTTAAATAGGCACATTGTGGCAATATCCAAGCAGTTATAACGCAGATTGTAACATTTCCTGATCGAATGTAAAATAGTATCCAAATAAATCCTTTTATGGAAGTGTTGAAAACAGTGTTGTTGTATAAATTAAGTTAATTAGGAGTCGATTAATAACACAAAACAACACTCACTAGTATCCAAATAATAAAATTAATTTCTTAAATATCTGAAGTATCTTGCCAGACAAAATGCCAAAGCAGGAATTTTACTCATCTGCGGCCATATTACTAAAAACAGTAATGTACCTATGAAGCCTTTCAAATGAAAAACTCATTCTATGTCCCATAAAACAAGTTTAGTTGATAGATAATCTGTTGCAAATTCGTTAATGATTTCAGCTAATTTAGTTTCTCGATCTGGCTTCTCTTTTTTCTATGTTTGCTGAAGTATCTCACTGAAATGTAAAGGTAAATAATGAAGTAAATAAAGACGTGAATAAGTACACTTCTAGAAAACATACAGTGGTCATACAGCAAATTTAGTTGCTCATCTTTGAAGCACAACAGAGATGTTATTTGAATGTCTTCCTTCCTACCAACATGCTGTGTCATGCAGTTACACCTGTTTTTCAGTAATGAGTTGCATTCTACGATGAACCTTGCCTTTGCTAGTAGTGCTGCAGTGTATAGCCATGCCTGGCCGCTCTTATACTGCTCAAGGGAATCAGTACAAACTTCCTAGCTCTTCCTTTCTTGGAAGTGTTGAAAACAGTGTTGTTATGATAAAATTAACTTTAAAGAGAGTCGATTAAAGACACTAGACAACACTTACTTTTAAATTTTTCTGGAACATGTTTCTGAGGCTTTGCCTCTATCATCGGCCGGCTCTCGACTAGCTCTGTTTATGATTTACCTTTGACCTAAGGAATTATGTATTCACACAATTACTAAGACTGATTAATGCTATCAGTACAATGTTATCAATTTTATTGTAAAATTTATTAATTAACATTGAGTGTTTAATGGTTTGCTTAAGTCAAAATAAGGTTATACATTTGTTAATTGACTTAAAATTATTTTCTTCAGCAATCAACTTTGGATAGGAAAAAGAAGAACTTTTCATTCAGTCGAAAGTTTCCTTTTATGAAGAGCAAGGATGATAAGTCAGAAGATGGTTCAGACCAAGAACGTAAGTATAATTTTTGTCATTTCTAAATCTCTTATCTGTAAAAGATTACTGTCACCATAACACCATATCTTCGAGGTAAGTGTGTTTACTCTCTTGTGATATATATTTGCCAATTTCCTCACAGATAAGACTTGGTGTGTGTGTGTATGTGTATTGTCACTTATGAATTACAAATGTAAGCAGCAAATATTTTTGTAAAACTAAATTGAGAATATTTTGAATAGGAAGGTTGGACGTACAAATGTTCTGCTATCTGAGAAATTGTGCTATTTGTAATGTATAAGTCATCATTATCAAATGGAAAATATAACAATAAATATTTTAGTAGTTGTTGTTTCATGGTGCAGGTATGTGTTATTAAAATTCTGTAGTGGAGCTGCTTCAGCAAGGTTTCTTGATGAATTCACAAATTGCATGTTAAGATGTTTTTGTTCCTCTGGGTTGGGTGTCTGCTTTTCCTTTTCTCAGCATCCTTTGCATTCTCATTCTTTAAATATTGCATTTTGTAAAATCTGGCAGATACTCAGATGGTGTAGTAAATGCAAAAAGTGATCGATCATTCATAAGAATTTATTAACACTAATTGTTTTGTAATTGCATTACTGACCTTGAATCCCACCCTCCTGCTCAAAAATAAAAAACATTCACATAAAGGTGATGAAAGCAGCACAGGATGTTCTCTATGATTGCCATACTTGTAGAAGCAAAATCTGTGAAAAACTTTGTCTTTTTAAAGATAACTGTACCTGAAAATTTGATGGTATAATGCCTGCTATTATATAATCCACGTGCACCAAAAATCTGCAGTTTAGTAGAACCACAACACCCAAAACTGAAGTCTGAAAAGTGCCACATGCGACCACTTAACAAGTAACTGCTGGACATCCTGTCAGCTTTATGATAGTGCTCCTTATGTATACCATGTGTAGACCACAGCTCCTCAGGGGTAAACAATCCCTCCTACACAATGCTGTGTTATTATGCCTATATGTTCTTACATATTCTGGACTCCTTTTCGTGTACTTCAAGCTATACTCTGCACACAGGCCCCACATGGAGCAAAGATGCCATCAAACTCTCGAGTAAATACAGGTGTGGGCATAGTGACAGTTTCCTTGTTAGAAATGTGACTTGTTAGGTGCTAGATGAAGATGGTCCACCCTTGGGTTTCGCCCGCCTCAGTAGCGTAGATGGTAGCGTGTCTGCCTCACATTCAGGAGGTCCCGAGTTCAAATCTCGGTCAGGGTGAGTTACCTGGATAAGGTTTTTTCCAGGGTTTTACCTTATCCTTCAAGACGACTGTCGGGTAACTGTAAGCTTCATGGACCCTGGACTCATTTGAGCATCATTTCACCCAGTTCATTCACTGTCCAATATAACTTAACGTTGGAGGACTTAAATTACAAAAAACAAAGGAAAAAAAGATCCTTGGTTTCCTTAATGCACAAGCGTTTTTCTGAGAATGCAGCATTTATTGTTTATTTTCATTACTGTTTATTAATTGATAATAAGCCTTTGCATTAACTTTTATTTGCAACATTGCAACCTACCCGTTACTTCTGTACATAGTCACCACTCCAACTTAAGCATTTTTTGTAGTGCGGTATCAACTTTCCAGTCACCTCGTCATAGAAGTTCTGTGTGCTGATCTGCAGCTCATTGTCTCTCATTGTCTGTGCTAAAATGCAATCCTAACGCCTTTTTCATGCGAGGAAAGAGATGAAAATCAGAAGGGGCCAAGTCCAGGCTATAAGGTGGATTAAAAACACTTCCCATTGATGACACTGCAGGAGGTTCTTTATTGCAGCTGTAATGTAGGTCCTAGCATTGTCATGAAGAACAATGCCTGATGACAACATTTCTGTTCACTTGTTCTGAATTGCCCTTCATAGATTCTGAAGAGTACACTGTATGAGGCTGAAGTGATCATGTCATTTTCCATAAATTCCACCAGGAAAACTCCTTTCGGTCTCAGAACACAGTGGCCATATACTTTCTGTTGGAGAATGTTTGCTTGAACTTCTTTAGTTTTGACAGGGAAGAGGAATTCATTCGCTATTTGGATTGCTCTTTTGTTTCTTCAGTTTCGTAAGGGACCCATGTCTCGTCCCCTGTGACAATTTCGTTCAAAAAGTCTTCTCCATCATGGCATCGCTGCAGAAACGTCAAGCCAGCACCCATTTGCTGTGTTTTGTGGTGGTCAGACAGCATCTTGGGAACCCACCTCACAGTCAATTTGCGCTTCTGGAGTGTCTCAATCCCAATGGTGTAGAGAGCTGACCTTGAAACTTTGGGAAATGAGTCATACAACACAGAAATTGTGAACATTTTACAGACATTTATTTTTAAGCGCTTTTTTTAAAAGCTGTAAAGATGTTAGGTTATTCACTGAATTATGTTCTTATTAGTAATATTCTGTTTATTAATGCATGTAAAGAATTTTCACTTGCTCAACAATTTCAGATTTTCCAGCATCATGTTCTGACAGCAGCAGGAAACTCGTAATTTGTATTTTCAATAGAGGTTTTGTAAAACTCACTGTGTGTCTGAATGTAACATAGTTCTTTAAATTTGTTGAATTGTATGACATACCACTGCACAAAAATGTTTTGCTGCATATTTTATGCACTGCTCTGTTATTGTTAGTCGTGTCCACTTCAAAATAATATCACATTTTACTCTTGTTTTATTCAATATCACTGTTGTCTTTAGTAAAACAAAATATTTATGGAAATTGGCCATAAGGTATACTTGTAAGGTATGATTGTCTTGTAAAACACAAACTAATTGAGGGAAAGAAAGAACATATGTTTCCAGATGCTGTACTATCTCACAACTTAAGTTCTTTTTTGATTTTGCTGGATTCACACATTTTGGTACTGAACTAGATAAATGTAATGACTACGAATGTGTCACAAAGCAAGGCTGTTGTAAAAATCAGCTTCTTTCACAGTTAATGCTGCATGTTACAAGAATACCTCCCCAATTGTTTTGCATGGTTCTATTTACGCACAAAAGTCTATGGAGAATTCCATTCATTCTCTCACAGAAAATGAGGCAACATCTATTAAAATCTGTAAATTCAACAACTCTCTGGGGGGACATGCAAGGATTCATGTGTCCTTTCATTTTCTTATCTAGCATAAAGTTAAATGCAACAATTTTGAATATGCTTATAAGAATTATCATCATTATACAAATATAACAATTTGTAACAAAAGCTTCACTTAGCTTAAGAAAATGGTGTTAATTCTTCTTTCTAATTGATATCAATTTCACGAACTCTTGTCCGCATCTTCAGTCAAAGAAAACCACAGGAGAAAACAAATTCGTTGTTAAGGAAGTTACTATGTTCTTATGTTTTTACAGTATTACCAAAATCTGAAAACGAAACAAACCTAAAAACAGAATCAACTACTGGTATTTCAAAATTCATTACACAATGTTTATTTTTTAAAATAAATATCGTTTCCCAAACTATTCAATCTATCGGGACATTTAATTGTTTTAATAATTTAACTTCAGGATTTATTTCACGGTTAAATGATCAAAAATGATTTGCTATGGCCGATTTATCAGTTTGTTTATACTTAATGTTACGAAAATGTTCTTTCGTTCTGATTTCCAAATTAGGTTTCATCTTTCCAATGTAAACGTGATCACAATCTAAACAATCAAATTGATAAATGCCAGATTTTTTATTATTAGGAATTTCATCTTTTTTAGAGAAATGTAGGAAATTTTTAATACTATATTTGTTCTGAGGAACCAAAGTTATACCAAACTCTTTAAAAACTTTTTGAAATTGTTTATTAAACCAAGGATGGTTAAGTAAATTTTTTAAAATTATAATCGTCTTTTATTTTCTTAAGGGTAGAAGAAATATCATTAACAGTTTTTTGGTATTTAAATATTTCAATCTTCTTTTGTATAAAGTCTTTAGTAAAACCATTAATTAAAGCAGTATTAATAATATGTTTATATTCTTTATTAAATTCTTCTTTATTCAGGGGTATATTTATTAATCTATAAATCAAACTATTAAAAGCAGCAAATTTATGTGGAAAAGGGTTAAAACTTTTATTTTTTATGTAATTATTGATATGAGTAGATTTCCTATAAATACCAAAATCTAATGTATTATTATTTCTTATCTTTAAATCCAAAAAAGGAAGAAAACCATCAATTTCAGTTTCTAATGTGAATTTTATAACTTTATCTTGTAAATTTAGTAATTTTAAAGCATCATTTATTTCACACAAAGTATAAACTTGAAAGAAGCATAGAGACAGTGAAGCACAACTTAGCACAAAAGTGAATCGAGAAGATATTGTGACGACCTGTTCTTACTTTGTGAATATTAAGGAACACGTGGTCAGGTCAAACACTCGGGAGCAATCACTCAGAGCAGAACTACTTGCTTTAGCGAGAGGTTGGGATATTTTCTATAAAGGTTCATTGGTAAAAAGGTAGGGTAAAGCTAATTAAAAGTGGAATTCACTTAATAAGAGTATTTATTACAACAAGCAGATTTACAAAGGCAGCCACAACGGCCATTTACCTGTCCAGTAGCGGAGTCACTTACCCATGTTGCTCCATCAGCTGGCAGTTTCAGAGAGACCGTCTATCGCTTAAAGATTATTCATCTAGTCATAAAGGAGGGGAGGGAGTGACGTCACACCTACTACTTGAGTCACCAGAGAGTAATTAATACAGTCGTTTGTGACAATATTGACACATTGCTTGTGTCAATATCTTCTCGATTCACTTTGTGCATCATTTATTTGTTTATCAGAAACAATAGCAAAAATACAATCAACATATCTATACCAGGTTTTAAAAGTCAAAGGGAATGCTTTAGTGACTTGCATTTCGAAAAAACTTATAAGAAGATCAGCAAGAAAAGGTGAAAGAGGATTAATCATTGCTAAGCCAGAAGTTTGTTGAAAAAATTCACCATTAAAAGTGAAATAATTTTGATCCAAACAAAAGGTAGTAATAAATACGACTCATCTATAATTTAATAAAAAGTAGTAAGTTTAACAAAATCAACTATTAACCGCTTCGCCGATGGCCATTTAAACCCTTCAGGGGCCGGAAACGGATACCCAATAAACAGAACAGGACATTTAAATTGTTAAATGCTGTAAAAATGCATCATAAATACAATTCCGTATCTTCCGTATTTATTAAGTTATTTAAACGAAACAAAAACTGGTTTAAAACTCATTAAAGGCAGTATAAATCTACAGTAACAATAAAGTAGAGATTACATTAATAAATTGTTGAAATTTCACTACTTTGTTTCACTGTAGCAAAAGCCATTCTTTGTGCCGAACGCGCCTAATATGTGAATCATTTTGTTTTGTGTGTATACGAGCCATAGTATGTATGTATAGCTACGCAAGCGTCTTCTCAGGTTCAAGTTTAGTTTATTTATGCTATGCCAAGCGATAATATGACGAGAATATGTTGCGTGACACACTCACCCACTGGAATGAAAACTCTGTCAGCATCTGTTATTACAGTGTTTCTCAACCAAGGTTTCTAGTAGCCTTATGCAGCAGTTTTCGCTCAGTTATTTATACTCTCTCTGTGTTCAGAATTATTTCTTGTAGCTATCAAGAGCTAAATGTATGGCACATTTGAAATTGTTAAATTTCAATGTTAACCATGGCTTATCCCGGTAATGTAGCAAATAAATTAGCTTGGGTATGATGTGTACAGGCTTCTGATATTACTGTAGAAAATCTGGAAGATTTGTTGTACGATTATGAAGGAGATCTTTAGGACATACGTAGCAGTGACGTGTGCTGGTCTACAGCTGGCATGTTAGCTACTCCATTGTTTGGGGAAATGGCGGGACAAATATGGGTGATATGCATCAGCTATTACCAGCTATCCCTCTTTACGGAAAACAGTTAAATGGTTAAAAAAAAGTATTTTTATACCACTGGATGTAACTATGCACAGTTGTTCAGTAATTTTCAGAGCTGTAAAAGACATTCATCTACCTGTACTTGCGCGTATAAAGAGCTCGTAACCTAATTGAGTATTATAATACTCAGAGGCCTCTTTATACTAGGGGGTAGCAAAATTCACACATCATCCCTCATACTTGAGAGAAAATACTTTCCTAAAAGTATACCACCCACACCCAAAAAACTTGTAACCATTTCGAAAATGTGTAGTGTGTTGCGAAAAAGAAGTTCGCAAGGAAACCAATATTATTTGGTGTGAATCTGCAGATGTGCCCTTGGGTGTTTATCCAGGTTTGGAGGTGTACAATTCAAAAAGAAACCTTTAAGAATACGTTTACATTCCTTATAGAACTAATTTAAATTTATTGTAAAACAGCAAGATTAAAATAATTGGCGTTAAATGAGCATTAAATGCATGTATGCGCAGGACGTCTATACACGTCCATATCGGTTTGGGGCACTTTAACTTGGACGTCATATGACGTCCATATCGGTGAAAGGGTTAAGTCCTCATGTAAATTTATTGAATTTAATCATTTCTTATAAGATAAGTGAAGTTTTAAGGTACAAATTGTTATATTTGTGTATATGCTGAACTTATTTAAAAAAAAAGTAAAAACATTGAAGGTTTATCACAAAGTATTAGACACAGTTCAATACCACTATCAATACTATTGAGGTTCTATTTCTATATTCCACTCTTTTACTTTTTCAGTAAGGTGAACATGTACTACTGTTTACTGCTTCATTAAGCAATGTTTGTATGTTCATCTGCATAAATACCCTTTTTTTTTTCTTTTTATCCTGAGAAGGATGCCAACAAATTTGCTGCAGGTGATGTTTTCGTTGCATGCCATTTCATGGAAGGCTATTTTTTGTCTCTTTTTTTCGTAGAAAAATGTAGCTAGCTACAGTGAAGCAATGAATATTACACAAATATAAATATGTGTAACTAAAACTTCACTTATCTTAAGAAATCGGTCTTAATACTTCTTTCTAATGGAGATTGATTTCACAAACATATCGCTTGCATCCTCAGTCCACAAAAACAAACTCCGTTGTCAAGGAAAATCTTGGTTACCATGTTTTTCTTATGTTTTTTTAGTATTACCAACATCTGAAAATGAAACAAATTTAAAAACAGAATCAACTGCTGGTATTTCAAAATTCATTACGCGATGTTTATTTTTTAAAATAAATATCTTTTCCCAAACTATTAAATCTATCGGACCATTTAATTGCCTTAATTTAACTTCTGGATTTATTTCATGGTTAAATGACCAAAAATGATCTGCTACGGCTGATTTATCAGTTTGTTTATAATTAATGTTACGAAAATGTTCTTTCGTTCTGGTTTCTAAATTACGTTTCGTCTTTCCAATATACACATGATCACAATCTAAACAATTAAATTGATAAATACCAGATTTTTTATTATTAGGAATTTCATCTTTTTTTAGAAAAATGTAGTAAATTTTTAATACTATATTTATTTTGAGGAACTAAAGCTATACCAACTTCTTTAAAAAAAATTGAGAATGTTTATTAACCCAAGGATGGTAAGTAAATTTTTTAAAATTATAATCTTCTTTTATAAAACATTTTCTTAACATTAACTATAAACAAACTGATAAATCGGCCGTAGCAGATCATTTTTGGTCATTTAACCATGAAATAAATCCCAAAGATAAATTATTAAAACAATTAAATGGTCCAATAGATTTAATAGTTTGGGAAAAGATATATATTTTAAAAAATAAACATCGCGTAATCAATTTTGAAATACCAGTAGTTGATTCTGTTTTTAGGTTTGTTTTGTTTTCAGATTTTAGTAATATTGAAAAAACATAATATGGTAACCGGAATACTTGACTATGAAGTTTATTGATGGACTGATGATGCAAGCAATTTGTTTGTGAAATCGATCTCAATTAGAAAGAAGAATTAACATAATTTTCTTGAGCTAAGGAAGTTTTTGTTTCAAATAGTTATATTTGTGTAATAATCTTTTTTTTATTGTTTATAGCTAGTGCTGGAATATTAATGAGTCCGCACTGTTTTCCCCAAATGTAAGGTGCATTATTTCCTTGCATATTATTGTAAAATGCACAATAATCTGAGCAGTTGTTGGGCAGAAAGAAAATTCCTTTTTTCTCACTTTAGCTTCAACCTTCTCTCTTCAAAATATGGTAATAAATGGAAAATGTGTCAACAATGCAGAATTTGTGAATGAAAGTATATCTTACTTTGGTTCTTACTCTTGTAAGGAATGCAGTAAATTGTCATTCTAGAATATGCATAGTTTTTGTATTTGTTTTACTTTTTGTGTGTGAGATATGTATTATCCATTAACTGTAGTTTGCCAAATTTTGGAATAAATTTACATTGGTGTGATCATTTATTTTTTAACTCAGAATTAATATACTTGTATGCCTGATTATAAGCTCTTAGTTAGTGCATGAATGAAGAATGGCCACTTTGTGTGTTTAGTTAAGCATTTGCTTGTTACATTATGTTGTAACTCATTTTTTCTGTTCTTTCTGCATCTTGTAGCCTCCCCTACCTCTCCCAACAACGAGAGTGAATCAGCAACTTTACGTAAGTAAAAGCATTTACTTTTATTGTTCCAGTGATTGTGGAAAGTACAGAAGTATAAAATTATATATATTAGAAAATTTAATATTTGTCATTTTCACAAAATGAATTGATATCAAAGATATTTCTGTAGCTCTGCTATATTTGTTATTTTAAGTTTCAACATAATGTGCACATAAATTGTTTGTGTCTGCAGTGCTTCATAGAGAGGCTATAAATAAAAAAATAGAAGTTTTCCCTTGTGGTACTGTAGACTCCCCTAGTGGACACGATATAAGTTACAAAGAGGATCACAGTGGATAATAAATTTATCTTTTTTATTTTGTTTTACTCTTTGATATATATCATCTTTGTATAAAAAGTTGAATATAGATGGCTAAATAAGAAAGTGATAAGAAAATATGTTGTATGTGAATCTTGTTGTTATATACTCCACGAGTTTAAGTAACGAAATCATATGCAACATAATTGGTGACCTCTGACTAAGTCAATTATTAACATGGATGGAGAAAATCAAGTCGTAATGGATCTTGAATATTAAACTCAATGCCGACGGAAACTAACAAAGTAAGCATAAAACTTCCACCTTTCTGGACTGAATAACTGGTTATATGGTTCTTCCAAGTGGAAGCTCAGTAAGTGCGGATCGAAACAAATACTCTGCTATGAAAGAACGTCTTTTAAACATTTTTAAAGAGAGTGAAGACAAACAAAGCGTTTGCTAACAGGACTGGAACTAGATGACATGAAACCAAGCCAACTACTCCGGAAAGTGCAGGCGTTTGCCGATGTAAATGTGTCTGACAAAGTGCTCCGCACATTATGGTTAGAGAAGTTACAGGACTTCATTAAAAATATTTAGGTAGTGTTGAATGAAAACATGGAGAAAATTGCCATAATGGTCAAAAAGAATAGTGATATTGTGACTTTGTGGGTTCGTGAAATGAAAAGTCCAATTACACAAACTCAACAATGTTCTTTATTTCTACCGACTTACAGTTTAACACTTGCCAATTACACAGAATTACGTGCTGCACACAATTACAATTCACCAGTTCGTCCGTTACAATTTCACTTGCACTAGTAGTTACGGACAATACTCCGATGCACGTACACAGTCTTCTCGTTCCTTAACACGGTGCTCGTTCGCTAGCACGTCAAACACTGACTAACTGCCCCTGGCACGACGTGTTGCTTATATAGGGTCTGCTTGCCGATCTAGAAGGTTCTCGATTAAATTGAATGTCCCGAGTTTCCAGAACCTAGGAGAAGGGTAAAGAGACGGCTCAGGGGCCCGACATCCCTCCCCTAACCATCCCTCCCCTAACCATCCCTTCAGTTAGTGACAGGAGACAAATGAGTGGGCGTGGCGTGGCCTCCGGTCCCTTCTCAGCTGTTGTTTGTGGTGCTTCCCTATAATTGGGTGAAACTGCTCCCTCCTCAAAGCTGGTCGTCCCGAACAGCACCATCGTAGCGGGCTAGACGATCCAGGTGTACCACCAACATCTTCCCTCGGGGAACCTTCTGGATGCGGTAGACCACGTCGTTAATCCTCTTCACCACCCGGTACGGTCCTTGCCATGGCTGCTGGAGCTTCGGGCAGCGTCCCTTGGTCCGGGTAGGACGGTACAACCAGACTAGGTCACCTTGCTGGAACCCTTGGCTGTTGGCTTGCCTGTCATACCTGGTCTTGATGCGGTCGCTCGCCTTCTGGATGTTCTGGCGAGCCATCTCGTGCATGTCGTGGAGATGGTCCACCAAGTTCTCCACATACTCGGTCGCTGGCTGTTTCGCTTCCGGAGGGCTTCCAAAAGCCAGGTCACAAGGGAGGCGTAACTCTCGGCCGAACATTAAGCTGGCTGGCGTCATCCCAGTTGTGTCGTGTGTAGACGAGCGATAGGCCAGCAAGAACAGTGGCACCTTGACGTCCCAGTCTCGCTGATGGCTGGCCACGACCTTCCTCAGGTGTTCCTCTAAGGTCTTGATGTACCTTTCGACCATGCCATCCGATTGGGGATGTAGAGGCGTAGTGCGAGTCTTGTTCACCCCAAGCCTTTGTAGTGCCTCCTTCATTAGGTTGGACTCAAAGTTGGTACCCTGGTCACTGTGTAGCTCTAACGGCACCCCAAATCGACAGAATACTTGCTCCACGAGGCAGTCTGTGACTGTCTTTGCCTCTTGGTTTGGGATGGCATACACCTCCGGCCACTTGGTGAAGTAGTCCACGACCACCATTAGGTACTTGTTGCCTCGGTCGGAAACTGGGAACGGTCCAGCAATGTCAACGGCGATCCGTTCGAATGGCGCTCCGAAGTTGTACTGCTGCATGCGACCCCGGCTCCTAGTCTGAGGGCCACGACTCGCCGCGCACACGTGACACTGACGGCACCATCTCTCAGCATCTGCTCGGAGTCTCAGCCAGTAGTAGCGCTGCCGTAGTTTGTCAATTGTTCGGTTCGCTCCCAGGTGTCCTCCCGAAGTACCGGCGTGCACTTCCTCCAGGACTTCCGGGACCTTACTCCGGGGAAGTACCAACTGCTCTCTCTGCGTCTTCCCATCGGGTGATTCCCATACCCAGAACAGCACGCCCTCTCTGGTCTTCAACGAGTCCCATTGGGCCCAGTACGACTTGTAGGTGGCGCTCCTCGGTGCGATGTCCTCCCAGGTTGGTCTCATCCCTGCCTCCACTTCCCTCAAGAGTGGCCCCAAGTCTGCGTCCGCCAGCTGCTCCCTCCTCAGGCCTGCGCTATCCCAGCCTTCAGCAGGCACTGCCACAACTACTCGGACTGCTGCGGCACGCTCCTTCTCTTCCACCCTTGTGCACTGGCCGCACTCTTCTGGACAGGGTCTTCGGGACATGGCATCTGCGTTACCGTGGCTCTTCCCTCTACGATGTTCCGAGGTGAAGTCGTACTCCTGCAGCCTCTGGACCCAACGTGCTGTCTGGCCTTCCAGGTTCTTAAAGCTCAATAGCCAGGTTAGGGCGGAATGGTCAGTCCTCAGGTGGAATGGCTGACCGTACAGGTACTTGTGGAAGTGCTCCAATGTCTTTACTACCGCCAGTAACTCCCGTCGGGTGACGCAGTAGTTCTTCTCTGCCTTGGATAGCGTCTTGCTGTAATAGGCTATCACCCGCTCATGGCCATCCTGGATCTGCGATAGGACACCTCCAATGCAATGGTTGCTGGCGTCGGTATCCACAATGAAGGCGCCACCCGGTTGTGGGAAACCCAAAATTGGAGCACAGCACAGGGTCTCCTTTAGGTGCTGGAAAGCGTTTTCGGCGTCCTCTGTCCACACATAAGGCCGGTGTTCCTCCGTCAGGCGGGTGAGGGGTTTTGCGATGTTGGAGAACCCCTTTATGAAGCGGCGGTAATAACTGCACAGCCCCAGGAAACTGCGCAACTCTTTCCTATCCTTTGGGCGAGGCCAATCTCTCAAAGCCTGTGTCTTCTCCGGGTCTGTGGCCACTCCGGTTGCCGAGACTATGTGGCCCAAATAGTTAACTTCCTTGCGGAAGAGCTGGCACTTCTTTGCGTTCAGCTTCAAGTTGGTCGCTTGCAGTCTCTGTAGCACCTTACTCAGATTCTCGAGGTGATCTTCAAAAGTCTTCCCGACGATGATGATGTCGTCCAGGTATAGCAGGCAGGCATCGTAAGTCAGCCCTCTCATCACTGACTCCATAAGGCGCTGGAAGGTAGCTGGTGCGTTGCAGAGGCCAAAGGGCATAACCGTGAACTGCCAGAGCCCTTGGCCCGTCGAGAATGCAGTCTTCTCCTTGTCTCTCGGGTCTAGAGCTACCTGCCAGTAGCCCGACTTCAGGTCCAGGGTCGAGAACCACTGTGCACCAGCTAGCGTGTCCAGGGTGTCGTCAATCCGGGGTAAGGGAAAACAGTCCTTCCGGGTGACGGCGTTCAATTTTCTGTAGTCTACGCAGAAGCGCAGCTCGCCGTTCTTCTTTGTCACCAAGACTACAGGGGAACACCAAGGGCTGTCAGACTCTTCAATCACTCCCCTGGATCTCATGTCCTCCAGCATGTCTCGCACCGCCCCTTGCTTCGCCAGCGGAACGCGTCTATGTGGTTGCCGAATAGGCCGGGCGTCCCCGGTGTCGATGCGGTGAAGCACTTTGTCCGTGCGGCCGTAGTCACTATCACCTTGGCTGAAGACGCGCTGATACCGCCTTAGCAGTTGTCGAACCTTCTCCAGCTGTTCTGTGGTCAGGTGGTCGGCCGCCCTCTCCACCAAGCCTTCTAGCCGGGGCCCCAGGTGTTGCTTCGGCGCTGGCTCTAGTGTCTCGTCGATAGCTGTTACGCTCACCACGGGCTCGCACATTCCCAACTCCGTCCCGGCCTGGACGTCGTGATCGGCGTCCGTAGGATTTAGCAGTCTCACGGGCACCTCCTCTCGGCACGGCAGCAATGCCCTGGCTACACACAGTCCGTTTACAGGCGTCTTCTGGTCCAGCATCATGTTCCTGGTTCTCTGGCCCTCCAGTCGCGCCGTCACCACCACCTCGCTCCTCGCGGGAACAACCACGTCTTCGTCCAAGACGACCCTGCAAATTCCAAGGCGCTCTTCGGGTTGACGGAGTATAACCTCTTCTCCGTTAAGCCGCAGGACCTTCTTGCCGACGTCGACCGTCGCCTCATGGCTCCTGAGGGCATCCAGTCCCAGGATCACCTCCTCAGCCACCTTCGCGACGAACACCCACAGACGCACGGCACTCCGTCCCAAGTTCAGCTCCAGCAGGGCCTCCCTCTCCACAGGCAAGGTGTCGCCCGATGCCGTGACAAGCTGGTATGGCCGGCTTGGCTTCCTTGTCGGCAAACCCTTCGCCACGTCAGGTCTGATGATGGTCACGGCCGCCCCGGTGTCCACCAGCACGTGGCACGGCTTTCCTCTTATCCAACCGTCCGCGATGAGGCTGTCATCCATACGCCGGCTGACGGCGCGCAGTGTCACTCGAGGGGATGGTGGTGATGGCGCCGACGTGCCCCTCTCCACGACGGCCCTTACTCGTTTTCCGGCTGCTCTTCCTGGCGTGGGCAGTCTCTCTGTAGGTGTCCGGGCTGTCCACATCCCCAACACAGGCCACTAGGTGTTCGCCGGCGTCCTTCAGCTGGTCTCCTGTCTCCGGCGTAGCGGACACTCCTCGTTCTCGACGTCGGAATAGATGTTACTTTGGCCGCCTCCATCCTTAATGCCGCTGTCAGCGCCTCGTGTATGGTTTTATATTCGCCGAGCATTAGGCGCTGACGAATCTCCGCGTCCCGTACCCCGTCGACAAAATTGTAGGCGGCTTCCCGGGATACGAACTCCAGTGGCAGGTCAACCAAGGCCTTGCTAGCCAGCTGCTCGATGGCTATGGCGCACTCCTGCAGCGTCTCCCCCGGCTGCTGCGACCTTGCCTTTAGCTGGCTTCGGTATGCTGCGGCTAAGCGGTGGTTCCCGAAGCGATTCTCCAGGGCTTCCCAGATGTCCTTGGGCGCCGCCGTCGTCTGCACCGCGTTCAGGACTTCCGCGGCTCTTCCCTGGAGGCTGGCTATTAACTGTGTGGCCTCCTCCTCCAGTGACCATCCGTTGTGCCTGGCCACTGTGTCGAACTGGCGGCGGAAGACCTCAAACGTTGACGCGCCGTCATACTTGGGAGGTTTGACGCGCGGCGATGTTATGTCGCGTCCCGGTGCGTCGGCCTTCAAATCCTTCAACCTCCTGCCGACGACGTCCTCCACCATGGCGCTCAGGGACTTGGCGCTGTTGTCGGCCTTTCCTTCCAGCTCATTAACGCGGCTCGCCAGGTCTTCGACGCGCTCGCCTAACTCTGTGACATCCTCTTTTACGCCGGCCAACTGTTCTTCAAACTTTGCGGCGAGAGCCTCGTTCGCCGCCTTCATTTCCGTGGCCAGACTTCCGTTCGCTGCTCTCATTTCTGTGGTTAACTCGGCCTTCATTTCTTCCATCTTCTCGGTGATGTTGTCGTTAGCCGTCTTCATTAGTTTCAGTTCCGCGGCCAGGTTGTTATTTGTAGTCTCCAGCTTCGCGGCCAGGCTGTTATTTGCCGCTTCCGTTTTTGTTGTTAATTCGGCCTTCATTTCTTCCATCTTCCCGGTGATGTTGTCGTTGGCCGTCTTCATTTGTTTCAGTTCCGCTAAAATCTTTTCTAATGCTGCCTCCATTGTGTTATGTCGCACTTCTGACACCAATTGTGACTTTGTGGGTTCGTGAAATGAAAAGTCCAATTACACAAACTCAACAATGTTCTTTATTTCTACCGACTTACAGTTTAACACTTGCCAATTACACAGAATTACGTGCTGCACACAATTACAATTCACCAGTTCGTCCGTTACAATTTCACTTGCACTAGTAGTTACGGACAATACTCCGATGCACGTACACAGTCTTCTCGTTCCTTAACACGGCGCTCGTTCGCTAGCACGTCAAACACTGACTAACTGCCCCTGGCACGACGTGTTGCTTATATAGGGTCTGCTTGCCGATCTAGAAGGTTCTCGATTAAATTGAATGTCCCGAGTTTCCAGAACCTAGGAGAAGGGTAAAGAGACGGCTCAGGGGCCCGACATCCCTCCCCTAACCATCCCTTCAGTTAGTGACAGGAGACAAATGAGTGGGCGTGGCGTGGCCTCCGGTCCCTTCTCAGCTGTTGTTTGTGGTGCTTCCCGATAATTGGGTGACACTATGAACCCTCATAGTAAACTATTTAGTGTGAAGAACCATAGTAATGAAACTTATAACTCAAAACAACGATGTCCTTTCACAAATTTCAGTCCATATTGTCACCTAATTATTGGAAGGCCCAACCAGCTAGCAGCCAGGTAGGCGACAGGAGGCATTTAGGCCACGACTACCCATTTGTCTTGTAGCGCTAACGAGGGGGATGGTTGGAAAAACATTGCTAGCCATCTCTTTCCCCCTCCTTGATGTCTAGAACCTTCAGGATGATTCACTGAACCGCGAGACTTCCAGAAACAGCGATATTCCTATAAAAAGGAGCTGCATTTGGCGAGTCAGTTCAGTTCTTGGCGAGCAGCCATAGGAGCACCGTGCTAGTGAACGGACTGGAAGACTGTGTACGTGTATCAGAGGAGTTGTACGTAATTGTGAGTGTAGAGTGGACCTGTGACAGACGAACTGGTGAATTGTAATAGTGTGCGCTACGTAATTCTATGTAATCGGCAAGTGTTCCAACTGTAATTCGATGGAAATAAAGAACATTTGGAGTTTGTGCAATTGGACTTCTAATTTCACGAACCCACAAAGTCACAATATAGCTGCCTTGGAATGACAAATTGCTGAATTATGTGGTTTTAGACCTGTAACCACAGCCCCAACCGAAGTAAGAAAACATACAAGCTAGCTGGAGTTTTGGTATATAATAATAATCACATACAACATATTTTCCTATCACTTTCTTATTTAGCCATCTATATTCAACTTTTTATACAAAGATGATATATATCAAAGAGTAAAACAAAAGAAAAAAAGATAAATTTATTATTCACTGTGTTCCTATATCGTGTCCAGTAGGGGAGCCTACAGTACATTGAGTCATTGTAATAGTTCCTTCTGTATGTAGGTTCACATTGTCCAGGTTTATTGACATCTAAAAGATATTGAAACAATGCTTTGTAGGATCATGACAGAAAAATGAAGAATAAGTTTTTCCATTTCTAAGTGTAGGAAGTTGAAATTACTCTTTAAAACCTTTATAAACTTTTAATGCAGCTTTTTATTTTAAAGTTTCATAAATTTTTATATATAATTTTGAAAAAGTTCTACATTAATAAACCAGAATGTTGAAAACCATATACTATTTTAATTTTGACAAAAATAATGTTGCTTAAAAATTCTACCTAACACTCTGTTGCTGTGCATAGAATATCCATTATTAGTATTCCACAACTGCGTTCTTTCAACACTTGATTTAGTATGTTTGTCACATTCCCCTCAGTCCTAAGTACTATGTCATTCATTGGTCATGTTCTCCATGTTCTTAAAGCTGCAAATAACTCTACCTAGACAAGAGTTTACATTTGGCATGTAAATTCTTTACTTTTATATTTGTGCTATTTCAAATTCAGGGTATAACAAAAATTATCTCCAAATAAGTGCATCTAATTTTCACCACCTGTGGGTGAGGGTATTCATTTCAATATCAATTTAAATTTTTTATTTTTTTAATAATAATAATAATAATAATAATAATAATAATAATAATAATAATAATAATAATAATAATAATAATAATAATAATAATTATAATTGTATTCGGTTGATCTCAAATTGCTGTTTGAAGTATTGTGAGAACAAAGTTTAAGCCATGAAACTCTTGCACTTATTAGACAGTGGCAGATACAAATGCTAAAATTAAATTTATGGGGGACATTTCTGAATCTTTCGAAGTTAAAACAGGAATAAGACAAAGAGATGGCTTTTCTCCACTACTCTTTAATTGTGCTCTTGAAAGCATAATAGAAGAATGGGGTAAAGAGAAAATAATTCTCAAAATCCATCAACCAATCTTATTATGCAGAGGAAAATTAAAGGTAGATTGCCTAGCGTGTGGATGATCCAGCAATCTTAACCAGTGACATCATAACAGCTATCTACTAGGAAAAAATACTAAGTAGGAGAGTATGCTGGTATCTTCAACACTGTACAATAACCATTCAATAACAGATAGCCCAAAAAGACTATGTAGGATATTACAGGCAATGAGCCTGGGCTTAAGCTATGTCATATTCTGATGTGATAAGCTGAAAACACCTTTTCCAATAAACATCATAGAATGTTTAGATATTAAAAAAAGGCATATGACCAAAGATTGCATTATAGAAAAACTGAGGAGAAACAATGTATCAGAGAATGTGATTGAATACAAGTTTGAGTACATCAAATAGATTTTTATCAAATAGTGTTATCAAATAGATTGACTATAAATAATGACAGGGCTCAGTTAGTAGTTAGCAACAGATCAATTAATGGAAATTAATTATGCTTTCATACTAGCTGTGTGTAGGACAAGGTTTGGAAATGTAGAGTCAGTGTGAAAGGACAATTAATTTTCATTAATTAACCTAATAGTGGTCTGAACTATAAAGCCCAGAATTAAAGTGCTTGATGATGATTATGATGATGATGATGATGATGATGATGATGATGATGATGATGATGATGATGATGATGATGATGATGATGATGATGATGATGATGATGATGATGATGATGATGATGATGATAGTTGTTACTACAGGCCGTGTAGGCCCTTGGCCTCCCTAACCACCCTCTTCCATTCTGCTCAGTCCTCTGCTTTTCTTCTCCAGCATTTAACCCCCAACTTTCTCAAGTCATCTTCTACATCATCTACCCATCTTTTCCTGGGTGTTCCTCTTCTCCTTCTGCCATCCAGCTTTCCTATGAATATCTTCTTAACTACACTGGTTTCCGGGTTTCTCTCCACATGGCTAATCCACCTTATTCTTCCTTAATTTCCTGTAGTGCTGCAAGCTTCACTTCATATTTTTCCATTTCATTCCTTAATTCCTTCAACTTGCAGGTTTCTTCAGTGCCCTTACATTCCAAATCGCCATTACCAAATCTGTTTTCCGTCTCAATAGTCGTTTTCTTCACCGGTTTGTCTCCAGATTATCCGAGTTAGTTCAAGGCTGTATTATCCGTAACAAAGTTCTTTTTACGAGGTAGGAGAGTTAACCCTGCGCCCAACCCCCAACCTGGAGGACCAGGTCACACATTTATGCCCCCAGGCACCATTTTAGTCGCCTTTTATAACAGGCATGGTCTACCTTGGAGCTATTCTTTACACCCGGCCACCACACGGGTGCAGAATTAAAGTGCTTACATGTTGTAAGTTTCCATTAAGGTATGTATCTTATGTGTATATGAGATCTCCTAGTAGTTTAATGGGACAAATGCAAGTTAGTTGGAGAATTTAAACCTAACTTCTGAATTGAGGTAAGAGTTAAAGAGGAGTACCTCATGCAACATGAGCTTTTAGAAGGAATATAGTGCAGTATCAGTATGATAGTATGCATATGGCATTGTCTAGTCAGGATATAGCAAGTCATGAGTGTGGGCAACAAAAATACTACTGAAATATACTTTTTTAGTTTCAGACTATCCAGCATCTGGGTTTGTACAGTACAGTAGAACCTTGTTTACCTAGATCAACTGCAATCAGGGCTGATCTGAGTTAACGGAATCTGGGATATCCACAGAATGACGGAAAAACAATAAAAAAACATGTACATCACCAAAATATTTTAATGGGGTTTAGAAATTACCACCTCCACACTTTAATTTAAAAACTCATATACTGTATGTATTAGACGTTCATTTGGCAGTATTTCGACTTGACTCTCGAAATAAAGCATCAATTTCTCTATGTTTGCTACTGTTTGTGTGTGGGTGATAACCACAACTGGTTGATCAACACTGAATCTGAATACTCTTTATTTTCATTTTCTATATCACAGCATGATGTAAGAATACTGATTGCCCAGGACAAGAAGGCAAGCTAGATGAATGTGCAACGTAAACACTTTTGCTGTCTACTCGGGGTATATGCTTGCCTTCTGAGAATGACAAGGATGGAAGGCTCGTTTAAAATACATAAGTGTTGTCACATAGTTCACCTATACATAATACCTATCGCTGCAACAAACAATAGATCTGGCAGCATAGGTGACTCATATGCACTCTCATTCACTCATTTCCTAGTAAACAGATTCGCTACTGGAGCAGATAAACAGTTCAAGCTCCTCTGCCCTTCATACCCCTCTAGCGTTCTTGTCGTGGGCATACAGTACCTTCCTCTGTAATCGGGTGTAACCTGCATCATTGTCAGTTTGCAACCAATTATCAGTCTCTTCATCATCAACATCGGAACAGCCATCTCTGGTTTTAAAAATGTCTATAAAATCTTCTTCCACACTTATTTTATCTTCTTCAATCTTGTTTTCTGGCAAGTCACACACACCAGGCCACAACATTTTCCATAACTTTAACAAAGTTCCTCTTCTGGCCCAGACCCAAGGAGGTGAAGTGAGTGCAATGAATTTGCCCACTAACAAGACAATTTGAGTAATGTAGTTATTCAGAATAGCAATTTATCGTCTTTAAAGCAATTTTTCATTTACTATGCTAAGCAACATAATTTTTTAAGTTAATTGATGGAAATTAATCATTTCTTCCCACTAGCCGTATACAGGCTAAGGTATTGGATTGATAGGGTCGACATGAAAAATACAATGTCATGGCCATGATAGCTCAATCGGTCAGAGCGACTGGATGGAAACCAGTAGATCCGTGGTATTGGATTGATACAGTCGACATGAAAAATACAATGCCACGGCCATGGTAGCTCTATGGGTAAGAGCGACTGGATGGAAACCAGTAGATCCGTGGTATTGGATTGATAGAGTCGACATGAAAAATACAATGCCACGGCCATGGTAACTCTATGGGTAAGAGTGACTGGATGGAAACCAGTAGATCCGTGGTATTGGATTGATACAGTCGACATGAAAAATACAATGCCACGGCCATGGTAGCTCTATGGGTAAGAGCGACTGGTCGGAAACCAGTAGATCCGTGGTATTGGATTGATACAGTCGACATGAAAAATACAATGCCACGGCCATGGTAACTCTATGGGTAAGAGCGACTGGACGGAAACCAGTAGATCCGTGGTATTGGATTGATACAGTCGACATGAAAAATACAATGCCACGGCCATGGTAGCTCTATGGGTAAGAGCGACTGGATGGAAACCAGTAGATCCGTGGTATTGGATTGCTAGAGTCGACATGAAAAATACAATGCCACGGCCATGGTAACTCTATGGGTAAGAGCGACTGGACGGAAACCAGTAGATCCGTGGTATTGGATTGCTAGAGTCGACATGAAAAATACAATGCCACGGCCATGGTAGCTCTATGGGTAAGAGTGACTGGACGGAAACCAGTAGATCCGTGGTATTGGATTGCTAGAGTCGACATGAAAAATACAATGCCACAGCCATGGTAACTCTATGGGTAACAGTGACTGGATGGAAATCAGTAGATCCGTGGTATTGGATTGCTAGAATCGACATGAAAAATACAATGCCACGGCCATGGTAACTCTATGGGTAAGAGCAACTGGACGGAAACCAGTAGATCTGTAGTATTGGATTGCTAGAGTCGACATGAAAAATACAATGCCACGGCCATGGTAGCTCAATGGGTAAGAGTGACTGGATGGAAACCAGTAGATCCGTGGTTCAGATCCAGGCCGTGGCATTGAACTTTTCATGTCAACTCTATCAATCCAACATAATTTTGTTTAATCGTAAAAACTATTTGTAGTCAGTTTTTTGACACTCATCACTTACCATTTTTATATTATCGAGGGACTAGTTTCAAAGGCTATTTTGCCTCCATTTTCAACCTCTCTCCAACTAGCATCTGTTGTTGTCTGCTCTTCTCTCTTTGGTGGTGGAACTATGAACTTCTTCGTCAAATTATCTACTGGTGGAATTTCCAAGTTCATTACGCGGTCCTTATTTTTCCATATGAATACGTTCTCCCATGTTGTTAGTTTATTTTGGTTTATCACTCCTTTTAATAATTTTGGATTTGGAGCAATGTCATGATTTTTGTTCCAAAAGTGAAATGCTACTGCTGACTTCATCTTCTTGTTTCAATCTGATGTTTCTAAAGTGCTCTTTGACTCTGGTTTTTAGATTTCTTTTAGTTTGAGCTATGTAGCATTTTTCACAATTTTTACAACTTATTTTGTATATTCTGGATCTGTTAACTGATGGGATTTCATTTTTTTTTAATATAGCAAATCATGGCGAATGACATGACATTGATCCAAATCCAAAATTATTAAAAGGAGTGATAAACCAAAATAAACTAACAACATGGGAGAAGATATTCATATGGAAAAATAAGGACTGAGTAATGAACTTTGAAATCCCACCAGTACATAATTTGACAAAAGTTCATAGTTCCACCACCAGAGAGAGCAGAGCAGACAATAACAGATGCTAGTTGGAGAGAGGTTGAAAATGGAGGCAATGGCCTTTGAAACTAGTCCCTCAATAATATAAAAAATCTAAGTGACGAGTGTCAATAAACCGACTACAAATAGTTTTTTACGATTAATTTTGACGTCACTGTTACTACAGTCTTCCAAACACACACACAATTTTGTTTTTCAAAGTTGGTCTCCGTTATCTGACAGTCCAGTTTAAAGAGGTCTGGGTTAACAAGGTTTTACTGTATATGCATTTTGAGTTATTGTTTCATGAATAAGGAAAGGACTTGCATGAGCCTTGTCTTTCCATTACTTTGCCATTGTGGTACTTTTGTAAGCTGAAGCTTTGTGCATATGGATTCCTACATGTATTCCTATCCTAAGTGTAGTACAGAAGAGCATATGATACAAGGCTACTAGTGTAATGCTGTAGCATTTACAAACGTGTCCATTCTCTGATTATGTTTCTTGTGATTGGTTACAATTTTCATTCAAACAATACCCCTTATGTCAGAGGAAGACAGCTCCGAGAGTTGTGACGTATTTTCCCAGACATTACGTCCTGACATTGATAAACTAGTTAAAGAAAAACGAAACAGAAAGTGTCGGAAAATGTCCGCATAATTCTGTTCTGAGTGGGTCTCCTCTAATTTGCAGAGAAAATTACTTTTGTTTTATTTTATTTTAATTGCTTTATAACATGCCTGACCTTCATTTAAACTACGAGTTGAAGTTTTATATACTTTCTCATAGCACAGAGCTAAAATGTAATTGTTTATAAACAGTGACCAATTGTGTAATTAAAGCAGTCAGCATTAATATTACAATACTCAAGATGTAAGTTGTACATATTATTAATACCCTATATGTTTCCTGTCGCGCAGAAATCAGTGCAGTGACGTCACACGCTTGCCTGCCTTTCATTCGGGAGTATATTTGGTGGTTAGAGCTGATGTCACACTGCCACTACCTTTCTTCCCCTGCCTTATGTGGTTGTCACTTGCTGATCACAGTTTTTATTTCAGCCATATCCTTTACCTGATTTCATGTTTTATAACTGACATAATTATTGGTACAATTTTCATTCTTTACATGTCTGTAAAATATATATACAAGGGATTTTCAATACAGATTGGCACTGTTTTTTTCCCCCTTCCATTAAGTGCATGCGACTTCTGTCCACATGCAGTTGAACTATATACTCCAATCGCTAACCACTGCAAATTTCAAAATGATAGCTCTGTCATTTGAGTGTTGAGAGTGAAAATGTTTCACAGTCACCTCTAAACATTGCCATGGCTGATTTTCGTGATCAGCATTATACAATAAAGATTTGTGTTCTCTTGTGTTTGTCATCACTGCTGACGAAACATGGATGTACTGTTATGACCCAGAGAAGAAGCAGAACAGCACAGAATGGGTGCAACATGGCCAACCCCTACCACAAAAGGCACGAGCACAAAAGTCAGCCAATAAGGCCATGGTCATCAATTTTTTTGATTACTTGGGGATGGTGTACATTCACTTAATCCCAAAACACACTACAGAGTACAACAAGAATATTCTGAAGCAGTTGATAAAGGATCATGTCCCCAAAAACTGAAGGAACCTCATTGGGAAATGGAAGCTCCATCACCAAAATGCAAGGCTTCATGTTGCTAATGCTGTTACTGAGTTCCTGGCACAAAAAGGCATCTCTGTGGTACCCCATCCACCTTATAGTCCTGACCTGGCACTATGTGACTTTTATCTTAACCCAATGACCAAAATGGAACTTAAGGGATGTTGGATTGAAAACGAAACCAAGACAGTGAAAGCTTTAGAGGTAGCCCTGAAGAGGACGTCAAGGAATAGCTTCCCGCACATCTTCCAGGAGTGGCAAAGGAGGTGGGACAAGTGCATTCCATTGGTCGGGGGGGGGGGGGAGTATTTTGAGGTGGCTGGCCCCGTAGCTCAGTCGGTAGAGCACCTGCCTGCCATACCAGGGGTCCCAGGTTTGATTCCCAGCTGGAGGTGAGGTTTTTCTCCAACCAAGATGATTCTCCATCTTCCCCACAGTCTGGAAGTATGAAAGAGAGTGTGAATATATGCATGTCTAATGATTCAACCCAACGATTACGAGTTAACAGCATCAGTATTTTCCAAAGCAGAAGGGCTGCCGATATGACCACTACAGTTAAAAGGTGGGGTATAAATGGGGGGGGAAAGTATTTTGAGGAGGACAAAAGTCGAGGGGGTAACATATTATGCCTATTTCCACTTAACTTTATTGCTCTCAGTTTAGCATTACCTTGTTTTATTTTATATTTATATTTTATTTAAATTCCTTATTTGTTCTTTACAATCTTGAAGTTTAGTAATACATTTTCTTGCTTTAATGTTGGCAGCTCTTTCTTCCGGATTCTTTCTTTTTGCCGGCGGCGTTTTAGAAAGATAGGCTTCTTATATACACTCTTTTTATCCTTTTGAATCCAGGTATGATATTTCATGTTGAATGCAATCTGGTTCAAAATGTTTAATACAGATGACACTTGTATCCGAAGGAGTCCAGTCTTTCCTTGGGATATTTCTTACCCACTTTTCACACAGTATTTTGTCTCTGGTAATAATAAAACACATTACATATTCACTAACAACATCTTTTAGTGTATAACTGCTTTTTCAATGAGGGACATACCGAAGGGCACTTTGAGAATAGAATTCTACCTGATTCTGACATGAATCTAGCCATGCAAGCCTGACTAGATGGCTTAGTATGTCACGCTCTTAGCGAAGAGAGGAGGAAGCCTTCCCAACCGTATAGAGTCTGCCATGGCAAATTTTCTATCTACCATCATTATTTGTTGGTAAAAAACACAGCAGATAACGTAGTGCCATTTGATATAAACCCTCTACAATCAGAGCTATCCAGTTCGACCTTGCTGAACCAGTCCTCTTTTTTGGTTGCATACCATACTAATACAATGATCACCACTGCTTTAGATCATAATGTCATAACCCTCTTTAATATACCTCAATTTTAGCAATATAATTACTTCAAACTACACTTATACGGGTTAGACAATAAGGGACGCAAACTTGCTTGGCATGGATAATTTCACTTAGGGATTCTGGGACTTTGTTATGAAAGGAGGGCTAAATACATCACAAATATAGAAAGACTTAAATCCTAATTCCTGTTTATTAATGAACACAATAGAGTACCTTGACATAATGTCCTGATGCTACATTCTCGGGCCCTGGAGATGCCGCAAACCAGGATATCTTCCCTCTTTGCATTCAAATCACCTACTCGAGTGTCTGAGCTGAGCGCAACTCTCTCTGACCCAAGCCAGAAAACTAGTTCTTTCCCCTCCCCTGCTGACTAAGACTCCTCGAGAAATCTTTTCCACAAAGCTACACCAATGAATCATTCTTCAGGAATTTGCAGTTATGCTGTTCCCATGCTAAGCAACACCTATGACTTTACTTATTGGCGCCAGTAAGACGTGTTACATATAAATCTACCATGTAACAATGACCCTTCCCTTATGCGCAACATCAATAACTCTAATAAAAACCTGTTTGCTACAATACTATAACATTGCAAACTTCTGTGTATATTTTCCTTACAACTCTTGATTTATTGGCATATTACAGGGGTGAAAATGTAAAAAGACAATATTTTTGTCCTTAACCGTATCAGTCTATTCCTTGGTTTTGTAAGTTGTGAATATCGTATTTGAACCAGTCATATATTAGAGCTATAGTATCTAACTAACTGAAGTACTGAAAAGGGTTCTATGTATAGTATTATCACACAAATGAGCATAATTAAAACTTAAGCTAGTTAATAAATGTTTTTTGTTTCAGCTTTCATGCTGTGCTATACACAAGATGATGCACATACAGAAGGTATGAAACATTTTAAATTATATATAAGCACAGTATTAAGTCTATATTGTAAAGCATGTATTATTTCGTTTGCCACATAATTTTGCAATACATTTTAATTGTGTTAATTCTTTTCATAATTGCTCTTGAACATGAAAATTAAATGCTTTTGAATATTTAAAAACTCAAGATTGCATGTTGTACAAATGACAAGTTGTATTCTCAAGGGTTAGTAGTAATGGTAGTAGTTGTGACAAGCACAACTTGCAAGTGTGCGCTGACCAATAAAATGACACACATTTGCAATTTTAGCTATCAGGTGTGATTCAAAGGAGTACCTATCTACTTAGAAGACTAATGAACAGCTTTTGGTACCATGAGATTAGATAAGAAGGATATCTTCTCTAATATATCTCATAATATGAAACAAGGGTGCTGGGGTAGCACAGTGGTTTTGTTCATAGCTCCCATGCTAAGGGTCCCAAGTTTGATTCCCCGCTCTGGGGTGGTGATTTTAAGTTGGCTCTCTCCACACCTTCACCTCTGTCTAGCACACGTGAAGTGTCCCTTATGCCCAACATGGTTCGGAGTCCACAGTATAAGCTGTAGGTCCTCTCACCTCACCGTCATCTTCACTATCACCCTATCATTGGACGTAATGGACACCGCCCTCTGGATGCCTCCACATGAGAAATGGGTCCGGTCATCACGTGGTGGGGCGTGGTTACCCCAAAGGCCAAGGTTGCCATGTGGGGCGTGTTGGTAACCAACCAACCATAATGTGAAACATGACAAATATGAATCATAGTCGTAATGAATGTGCTGTATGTGAAAGGATGTGTATTTTCTATCAGTGAAACATGAAGCAGTAGGCAAGCTGAGAAGGAAAGGTCAGACACCTCGAGAAGAGGTGAAGAAACTAAAGTGTACCCTTAAGTACCAGAAATGAATGGTAATCATCAATTTGTAAGTCTGGTTTGTTTTCTGTAATCTGATGCACAGCTGGAGCATATTTCATTGTGTGTCACAAGATGACTTTACAATCAATGTCACTTATCAGCTGCTAGTGTTCATTGTTAGAGGTCTACCTTGAACCCATTGAGACTGTAGGCTAAATATGTGCTCCCTTTTCCATCTACAGATAAGAAAGAATCATGGAAGAAAGATATGTTGTACAATAGCATGAAAAGTGAAACTTTTTGGCAATGCAAAAAGTGTTGTTGCCCTTCCTTTGGAGAACTGCTTTGAGTTCTGCCACACCCAAAAATTACATTAGGCCATCAACATCAGCAAGTCACTGCCTCCAGCATCATGCATGCAAAATTTCAGGTAGGAAATTATATAGAGTCAACATGAAAAATTCAATGCCACGGCCGGGATTTGAACCACGGATCTCCTGGTTTCCATCCAGTTGCTCTAACCCATTGAGCTACCATGGCCAACTTGCCATCATGACATTAAATTCTCCATTTGACTTGTATATTTCCCCGGTAGACCAATAGGGGCTCTCGCATTCGAGATACACCATTTGTAGCGACTTACTATCGTAAGTACTTGAGTCCCATGCTTCATCATTTAACTCATATTATTTTAGTTAATTGATGGGAATTAATCATTTCTTTATACTAGCCGTATACAGGCTAAGGCTTTTGATGGATAGAGTCAACATGAAAAATTCAATGCTACGGCCGGGATTTGAACCAGGGATCTCCTGGTTTCCGTCCATTGAATTTTTCATGTTGACCCTATCAAAAACCTTAGCCTATATATGGCTAGTGTGAAGAAATGATTTAATTCCCATCAATTAACTAAAATAATATGAGTTAAATGATGAAGCATGGGACTCAAGTACTTACGATAGTAAGTCGCTACAAATGGTGTATCTCGAATGCCCCTATAGGTCTACCGGGGAAATACATGAGTCAAATGGAGAATTTAATGTCAGGACGGCAAGTTGGCTATGGTAGCTCAATGGGTTAGAGCGACTGGATGGAAACCAGGAGATCCGTGGTTCAAATCCCGGCCGTGGCATTGAATTTTTCATGTTGACTCTATGTATCAAAAACCTTAGCCTATATACGGCTAGTATGAAGAAATGATTAATTCCCATCAATTAACTAAAATAATAAGGAAATTATATAGCTTGATTTTACATAAGTTTAAATTTTATAAGACTCTTTATTCCTCTTGGAGGAATTTAGTGACAGTGATGTCCAAATTAATTTATAAAACTATTTTTAGTCGGTTTTTCATACTATGTCGCCTCATTTTGATTTTTTGAGGGACTAATTTTGGGAGCTGTTACTTCGATTTTCAACCTCAATGGTACAACTGTCATTTGTTGTTGCCTGCCGTTTCCTCTCTGGTGGTTGAACTAGAAATTTCTTTATCAAATTATTGACTGGTAGAATTTCAAAGTGTATTACTTTATCTTTGTACATAGGTTGTAACAAAAATAGTGGCACTATTTACTTACTACTAGTGTACAAGTGAAACATCTACAGACCTTTCAGTCCTTTAATGTAGTACCCAACATTGCCTACAACTCATTGCCAGTGATTTGAAAGTTGTAGTACCCCTGCAGTATCTCAGGAGCAGTTTGGAATCGAACGTCATGAAGTGGTTCCTTCATTTTTAGTATCAAATCATAATTGCAGGGCCTGCCTCGGTAGTGTGGTGGTAGCATGTCTGCCTCACATTCAAGAGGTCCCGAGTTCGAATCTCGGTCAGGGTGGATTACTTGGATGAGGTTTTTTCAGGGGTTTTCCCTTATCCTGAAAGATGAATGTCAGGTAACTCTAAGCTCTATGGACCCTGGGCTCATTTGAGCATCATTCCACCCATTCCACTCATCGTCCGATATGACTTAACGTTGGAGGACGTAAACTACAAATAATAATAATAATAATAATAATAATAATAATAATAATAATAATAATAATCATCATCATCATCGCAGGGATTTAAGTTGTCAATCGATGTCTAGCGATGCGGAAATAGCTTGCTCGTCCTCTGCACTAACACTTGGACTACAGCCGAGGCATGTGTTCCACATGGTTATGCCCATCCATGAAAGCTCTAATCCACCTCGCCACAGTCCTGCAGGGTAATGCCGTCTCCCCACATGCTTCAACAAGACCTTAATGACATCGTCATGCTGTACAGTCACATACTGCATTTTCAGCCATGATCGCTGTTCCTGCTTTGTAAACATACTGCAACACTGCAGCTTAGAGCGGTAACTAACAGGAGACTAACTGTAACAACTTAGGCTTTCACGGCCGGCGTCAAACCAGTAAGATGTAGAGGTTTCCAGGCTTACTGACCATGCTCTAGTAGGAAAAACTGAGGTTCCTGATGTTTTTTTCGCACGTGCATTGATCATCCTCAGAGGACTCATGCCAAAATAGAATAGCCCACCAATTATATATAGGTGGGAGAGGGACCACCTACTTCTCTCCGATGGGCTGCGCATCCGCCAGTCATAAGACGGCTGCTAGGTCTGTGTGTCGGTTAGTCTGGCTCAAGTGAATGGTTTCGTCCTAGTGTTTTGTAACACGGGAAACCAAAGTTTGTACAAACGTGCTGCTTCCTCCTTCCTGTTAAAATTATGTTTGTGCTTGAAGATTTCAATAGCCTCCCGATAAAGTCTTTCATGACGCTGGGCTGTGTTGTCGAGAACCTCTGTTTCATGGAACTTGATATCATGTCCCATCAGAAGGGCATGTTCAGCAACAGCAGATTTTTCAATATGTCCCAACCAGCAGTTGCCCAGGTGTTCCTTAATATGGGTACATATGCTACATTTAGTAGTGCCATTGTACAGCTTGCTGCAGCTGCAGGGAATACGGTAGATCCCTTTTGTGGTAAGAGGGTCCCGTCTGTCCTTGACTAATCAAAGATGGTCTTTTAGCTTCTTGGTGGGCTTAAAGACGGTTCTTATGTTAAACTTTCTTAAAAGATTGCGGATTCTGTCCGTGACTTTACTTATGTATGGTAGGAATGCTGTACTATGGTTTCTGTGTCTCCGTGCTTTTCGTTGCTCTATTGGAACGTGAAGCCTGTTTTATCTCTTTTAAAATGTACCCATTAGCTTGTAGTGTGTTCTTGTTCTAAGGTGGCCGGTGCATAACACTGGAGGACTCTGATTGGTTGCTCAACTGGTAGCATTCAAGGACAAACACCATCCCATTTGGAAAACATAATAGTAGTAGTAAGTGTAAGGTAGATTAGTGGTTGGTGGGCGCTGCTGCTGTACATATTTCCTTTAAAAGCCTGAGTAATAGTTAATGGAAATAGTAAGTAACATTCTGTGAATGAATATAAGGATCTTAGGGCCTCAGTGTATATGTGTGCGTGTGTGCATACATGAATCAGCTGATGATTCCCAAAGTTGCAAGACACTTTTCTCTCATTTTATTATTTTCTTTCTTTCTTTTGCAGGTGGCGAAGAAACTGTGTTATCATATGAAGCAGTACAGCAGTTACAAATTCAATATACCAGGCCAGTTATCATTCTTGGCCCATTGAAAGATAGAGTTAATGATGATCTCATCTCAGAGTTTCCAGATAAATTTGGTAGCTGTGTGCCTCGTAAGTAGTTGAATATTATTTCTACAACTTAATTAACAAGAATTTATTAATTTATAGATGAGTTGTATTTATTACACATCTGCTTCACTTTCGTACCTATTTTGAGGACATGTTTCGCAAATCATCGTTTGCATCTTCGGCTCTTATGCGACTAAAGCTTGATCCAGTGGTGTGGGTAATTCTGGAGTTGCTACTGCCATCTGTTGATTTAGTGATGAACTTAAATGTGGGATTCTCTTCTGGCGGGATTTCAAAGTTCATTAGTTGGTTTTTATGTTTTTCTATGTATATTCTCTCCCATATGATGAGTTCACTATGTTTTTGTACGTATTTTAGTAATTCGGTGCTATCTTTAATTTCATGATTTTAGACCAGAAATGAGCTGCTACTGCAGACTTATCAATATTTTTGTATCTTAAGTGCCTGAAGTGTTCTTTCTTTCTAGTGCCTATGTTTCTTTTTGTCCTCCCTATGTAAATTTTTTCACAGCCTTTACATTTAATCTTGTAAATGCCTGACTTTTCCTCTGGTTTTATCTTATCAGTATTATTACTGTTAAGTAGATTTTTAATTATTAAATTTTAGATGAGTCGTATTTTTTTTTTTTTTTTTTTTTTTTTTTTTTTTAATATCATCTAAAATTTAATAATTTTTCGCTTCACTGTGGTGTTCCAATACAGTTAAATCTCGATAGATTTTTAATGTTGTAATTGTTTTTTGCTGTCAATGTTATATTGTATTTCTTGAATATTTTTTGGAACTTTTTTGTGGCCCAGGGGTGGTAAGTAAATTTAGCAAATCTAATTTCTTGTTTTATTGGTGTGAGAGCTGTGATCTGTTTTAATCTCTTTTGAAGTTTGAATGATTTTAGTTTTTTATCTACAAGGTTTTTTCCATATCCATTTTTAATTGCAGTTTTTAAGATTTGATGGTATTCTTTTTTATATTCGTGCTGGCTGAGGGGTAGATTTACTAATCTGTGTGTGAGACTGTTGATGGTGGCATGTTTGTGTGGAATTGGGTTGAAACTATTTGCTTTGATGTAATTATCTGTGTGTGTTGCTTTTCTATGAATACCAAATTCTAGTTTTTCATTGCTTTTTGTGATTTTAAGGTCCAAAAAAGGTAGATTACAGTCCTCTTCAGTTTCTATTGTGAATTGTATGCTGAGTTCTTGCAGGTTGAGTAGTTTCAAAGCATCATCTATTTAATACAATTTTGAGTCGAACTAATACTCAATGCTCCATTTATTGCTAGTATTTACTAGCAATACTAGCAATAAATGGAGCATTGAGTATTAGTTCGACTCAAAATTGTATTAATTTTGTGCTTCATTGTATCATAGTCCTTAAACAACAGAATCATCTATTTGTTTGTAGGGCACTATTGCAAAGATGTCATCTACATATCTCTACCATGTTTTAAATATATGAGGGAAGGCTTTAGTTATATGTGTTTCGAAAAAGCTCATGTATAAGTTGGCCAAAAATGGTGATAGCGGGCTTCCCATAGCTAGTCCTGAAATTTGTTTATAATATTTTCCATCGAAAACAAAATAATTTTGATGTATACATGTTTCAGTCATTGCCAAATATTCTTCTATTGCATTGGCATCTGTTAATAGAAATTAGCCATTTCTTCAGTTGAATCAAAAGTTTGTCTAATGGAATGCTAGGGAAGAGGGAGTGGACATCAAAGGATGCTTAAGTGTCATGAGGGTTTAGTTTAAGATTTTGAATTTTTTCTACCAGGTTTAAAGAGTTTTTTATGCTCAGAGTATGGAATTGTGGAAAGGACTGAAATTTTTTGGACAACATTTTGCATTCCATTAGACAAACTTTTGATTCAACTGAAGAAATGGCTAAATTCTATTAACCTAGATGCCAATGCAATAGAAGAATATTTGACAATGACTGAAACATGTATACATCAAAATTATTTTGTTTTCGATGGAAAATATTATAAACAAATTTCAGGACTAGCTATGGGAAGCCCGCTATCACCATTTTTGGCCAATCTATACATGAGCTTTTTCGAAACACATATAACTAAAGCCTTCCTTCATATATTTAAAACATGGTACAGATATGTAGAATACATCTTTGCAATAGTGCCCTACAAACAAATAGATGATGCTTTGAAACTACTCAACCTGCAAGAACCCAGCATACAATTCACAATAGAAACTGAAGAGGACTGTAATCTACCTTTTTTGGACCTTAAAATCACAAAAAACAATGAAAAACTAGAATTTGTTATCCATAGAAAAGCAACACACACAAATAATTACATCAAAGCAAATAGTTTCAACCCAATTCCACACAAACATGCCACCATCAACAGTCTCACACACAGATTAGTAAATCCACCCCTCAGCCAGCAAGAAGATCGAAAAGAATACCATCAAATCTTAAAAACTGCACTTAAAAATGGATATGGAAAAAACCTTGTAGATAAAAAACTAAAATCATTCAAACTTCAAAAGAGATTAAAACAGATCACAGCTTTCACACCAATAAAACAAGAAATTAGATTTGCTAAATTTACTTACCACCCCTGGGCCACAAAAAAGTTCCAAAAAATATTCAAGAAATACAATATAACATTGGCACCAAAAAACAATTACAACATTAAAAACCTACGTAACAGTAATAATACTGATAAGATAAAACCAGAGGAAAAGTCAGGCATTTACAAGATTAAGTGCAAAGACTGTGAAAAAATTTAGATAGGGAGGACAAAAAGAAACATAGGCACTAGAAAGAAAGAACACTTCAGGCACTTAAGATACAAAAATATTGATAAGTCTGCAGTAGCAGCTCATTTCTGGTCTGAAAATCATGAAATTGAAGATAGAACCGAATTACTAAAATGCGTACAAAAACATAGTGAACTCGTCATATGGGAGAGAATATACATATATACATAGAAAAGCATAAAAACCAACTAATGAACTTTGAAATCCCGCCAGAAAAGAATCCCACATTTAAGTTCATCACTAAATCAACAGATGGCAGCAGCAACTCCAGAATTACCCACACCACTGGATCAAGCTTTAGTCGCATAAGAGCCGAAGATGCAAACGATGATTTGCGAAACATGTCCTCAAAATAGGTACGGAAGTGAAGCCGATGGGTAATAAATACGACTCATCTATAAATTAATAATTATTTCGCTTCACTGTGGTGTTCCAATACAGTTAAAGTCAAGAAACAACAAAAAGTTAGTATATTATTCTTATTATATACAAGTAAAAATGTTTTAAGCTCATTCATCTTTATTAGTGCAATAAAAGTATTTTAAGCATTCTGAAAGAAATGTTTTAAAATAAATTTCCCATGACTTTCATTTTTAAAGTGCTTTTCATCTTAAAAAATGTAATAGTTTTTAGTGTCCTACTTTAACCCAGCGGGATGGCTCAGACAGTTTCTTCTATGGCCCGTATTCAGGACGCCCGGATTGGATTCTTGTGACCAGCCTACCTGACGCTGGGTTTTTCTGGGGTTTTGCCAAGTTGCCAGGCGAATGCTGGGTAGCTTAATTACATCCACTGGATTTCCTGCCCCTCAATTTCATCTCCATTGTCATTACACTCATCTGTCATCTAGTGGTGTCTATCTGGGTGGAAGAATGGACCTTGCATGGGAGGATAATACGCTTCTGGTAAACACTTCCTCCTCCGGTGGGACAGTTAGGTCCCACCATTTCAGGTCCTTGGGTGGAATGCCAGGGAGTTTAAAACTGGTAAAGTGTAGGGACCGTGCCCTCTGCATTGTCGTGACTCCTTGGGACAGGTGCTCTCTGTCTCCTCTCACCCCATACTTCCTCCTAGGGGTGCCCCAGTTGGTGGCATAAGTACTACATGGCAAAGCGAGAAGGCGTATCGGAAAAAATTTGCAACACAGAGATGTTTACCTGAACTTATCGCACATACACAGCGAGTCCAGTGTATGTATATTCTGTACAGATATTATCATGTCTTCTGGACAGCAACGTGTCATACATCAGGAGGCACGAGAAAACATATAGACACACACAGCTTCCAATCGCTCTATTTGTGTTTCATAACTTACTGTATGTCAACTTACTAATATTTTACTCTTCTAATCGACCAGATAAGACCCGATAAGGAATGATCTCAGCACTGGTCACCTGAAGGTCAATATGCTCTGACGCTCTGTCGAGTAATACTGTCACCCGGGCGTTGGAACACCCTATGGAAGCAGCTGAGAGCGGAAGACAGGGGAGGTCCGTGTTAGCCACGCCTCCCCCTCGCGAGTACAAGTGAAGTTGTAACGAACGAACTGGTGAATTGTAATTGTGTGCAGTACGTAATTTTATGTAAATGGCAAGTGTTAAACTGTAAGTCGGTGGAAATAAAGAACAGTTTTGAGTGGTGAAATTGGACTTTTCATTTCACGAACCCACAAAGTCACACTGGTGTCAGGAAGCGGGAAGACAACAGCACCGAACATTACAGCCATGGACGCGGCATTGGAAAAGATTTTGGAGAAGATGATGGAAATGAAGACGGAACTGACAGAAATGAAGACGGCAAATGAAAACCTCGCTGCAAAAACAGAAGCGGCAAACAACAACCTCACCGCCGAGTTGAAACAAATGAAGACGGCCAACGACAACATCACCGGGAAGATGGAAGAAATGAAGGCCGAATTAACAGCGAAGATGGAAACGGCAAGCAACAACTTGGCCACGACAATGACCGCAAAGATGGCCGAACTGACAACGGAGATGAGGGAGGCGAACGAGGTCCTCGCCGCCAAGTTTGAGGAACGGTTGGACGGCGTGAGGGATGACGTCACGAATCTGGGCAAGCGGATGGGTCAGGTAGACGACAGCCTTAATGATTTAGAGGAAAAGGCCGACAACATCGCAAAACCCCTCACCCGCCTGACAGAGGAACACCGACCTTATGTGTGGACGGAGGATGCCGAAGACGCTTTCCAGCACCTGAAGGAAACCCTGTGCAGTGCTCCAATTTTGGGTCTCCCACAACCAGGTGGCGCCTTCATGGTGGACACCGACGCTAGCGACCATTGCATTGGAGGTGTCCTATCGCAGATCCAGGACGGCCATGAGCGGGTGATAGCCTATTACAGCAAGACGCTATCCAAGGCAGAGAAGAACTACTGCGTCACCCAACGGGAGTTACTGGCGGTAGTAAAGACCTTGGAGCACTTCCACAAGTACCTGTACGGTCAGCCATTCCACCTGAGGACTGACCATTCCGCCCTAACCTGGCTATTGACCTTTAAGAACCTGGAAGGCCAGACAGCACGTTGGGTCCAGAGGCTGCAGGAGTACGACTTCACCTCGGAACATCGTAGAGGGAAGAGCCACGGTAACGCAGACGCCATGTCCCGAAGACCCTGTCCAGTAGAGTGCGGCCAGTGCACAAGAGTGGAAGAGAAGGAGCGTGCCGCAGCAGTCCGAGTAGTTGTGGCAGTGCCTGCTGAAGGCTGGGATAGCGCAGGCCTGAGGAGGGAGCAGCTGGCGGACGCAGACTTGGGGCCACTCTTGAGGGAAGTGGAGGCAGGGACAAGACCAACCTGGGAGGACATCGCACCAAGGAGCGCCACCTACAACTCATACTGGGCCCAATGGAACTCGTTGAAGACCAGAGAGGGCGTGCTGTTCCGGGTATGGGAGTCACCCGATGGGAAGGCGCAGAGAGAACAGTTGGTACTCCCCCGGAGTAAGGTCCCGGAAGTCTTGGAGGAAGTGCACGCCGGTGCTTCAGGAGGACACCTGGGAGCGAACCGTATGATTCACAAACTACGGCAGCGCTACTTCTGGCTCAGACTCCGGGCAGATGCTGGTGGTACACCTGGACCGCCTGGCACGCTACGATGGTGCTGTTCGGGGCGAACAGCTTTGAGGAGGGAGCAGTGTCACCCGGGCGTTGGAACACCCTATGGAAGCAGCTGAGAGCGGAAGACAGGGGAGGTCCGTGTTAGCCACGCCTCCCCCTCGTCCGTCTTATAGTGGTGACAGGAATGGCTGGGGGAAAAAACATGATTGTGCGGTCTGTTTCTCTTCTACCTGTGTTCTGGAAATTACGGGATCTTTCATCTACTGGAACCTTCCTGTGGAAGCCAGAAGGCGGCGATATTCCTATAAAAAGGGGCTGCCGGAGCGAAGTGAAGTCAGTTAGTCAGTTAGTGAGTGAGGAGACAGACACAGTTCTTGGTGTAAGTGTTAGTCAGTGACGTGTTAATGAACGAGAAGATTGTGCAACGGAAGACTGTACGTAACTGTGTATGAGCATCGGAGTTGACGTAATCGCGAGTACAAGTGAAGTTGTAACGAACGAACTGGTGAATTGTAATTGTGTGCAGTACGTAATTTTATGTAAATGGCAAGTGTTAAACTGTAAGTCGGTGGAAATAAAGAACAGTTTTGAGTGGTGAAATTGGACTTTTCATTTCACGAACCCACAAAGTCACAATACAATAGACCAAGTTTGAACCTCAGTACCAATTCCCCTTCGTAGCATAGTCCAGTACAGTCCTACTTTAACTAAACCCTTATTTTTGGTTAATACTTTGACCTTCTTGAGTATCTCAGAGGTGTTGAATGATGAAATTCAACTAAGCTAATTAAAACTCAAACTTTTTCTTCATTTATTTAAATTATAACAGAACAACCCTAACCTGAGACATATCATGTGTATATAGTTAGTATTGTGACATTGTGGGTTCGTAGAATTAAAAGTCCAAGTTGCAGAAATTCAAAATGTTCTTTGTTGCCATAGAAATACACTTACAGTAGCAGATTAACATCCCATACACAATTTCAATCTACCAAGGTCGTTGACCACAAACAAAAGCACTCACTTTCATCACACACCAGCTTCTCGACACTGTTTACAACTGTCTTTACAACAACTCTCTCTTGGCGAGTCGCAGCTTCTTTATATATATCACGACTCATATTACTAGATATTTCTGGAACAAACAAGAAATCGAATGTTCTGTAAAACAATCAAGATGTCACTAGAATGTTCCATTGATCTCTTTATTTATTTCCGCAGACCTTTATCTCCGTTCTATGTTTATCTGCTTAGGCAAGCTGTTAATCTTTGACCGGCACCATCTGTCCCTTATCTCTCTGCGGCACCCTATCGTAAATAATGGGTTTGCAACAGTATCTTGTGAGCACACAAAGAAATTAGCCATAGGGTTCCGCAAAGCGGATCAGTTTGCATGTTGAACTGGACAACGCCGCGCGTACCTCACTGGCTACTCAGCATTAGACCAGCCACGCCTAGCCCCACCTTATGTTCATTCATATTTTGCAGTTACCTTAGAAACAATGACAGTTGCTACATATAATATTAGAGGTATAAATAGCTTACTGCCAGAAATAGTTAAAGAAGTGGAAAAATAATACAGATATGCTGATTTTTATTAGAGACAAAGAAGAAAGAGAAAGGTTCTTTGGATATACAGGACTGTATATTAATGTACTCAGTAGCTTAAAGATAAAAGAGCAACATTAGGAGTAGGAATAAAATCACACAAGGGATTAAAATCAAGAATATTAGGAATTTTCCTGGATTAGTGACGTAGTAATAATGTAAAGTTTAGAACTGGCAGATTATAGTGCAACATTATTGGAATATGTGCTTCCAATGTGCTCTTAAAACTTGATCAAACATAAAAGTGTACCAAAACTTTAAATTCTTCCTCCAAACACACATCTTTAAATTCTTAATTAAATGTTAACAAACAAGATGTTGGAAAATTTTTCACATTGATTGATTAACAGCAGAGTAAAAATAATAATATTAATGATAACAGAAAATTGTTCAGCCCATGTAAACCGTATGACAGTACTTAGGACAGTAGGTGTCATGCCTAGGTATCATAGCTGCTGTTCCATTTAAGCTGAAGTCACAAAAACTCTTGCTTTCCTCTTCATCCATTTTAAAAATTAGTGAATGTTTGACACCAAAAACAAATATTTGGGTTTTTATGTAACCTGAACATTTAAGAACTTTTTTTATTTAGTACCAGTACTATTGTAATCAACTTAGTATCATTGCATTTTACATAGATATATACTTACTTCTGTTTTTTCCAATTTGTTACAGATACCACAAGGCCCAAACGGGAGTATGAAGTGGATGGGCGGGATTATCATTTTGTTGCCTCCCGAGAACAAATGGAACGTGATATTCAGAATCATTTATTTATTGAAGCAGGTCAATATAATGACAATCTGTATGGCACATCTGTAGCCTCTGTAAGAGAAGTTGCTGAAAAGGTATTTATAGCACCATTGTTATTCATTTGTAATAAGAGAGTAAAATACAATAAAACTGCTGACGTCTGGACTAATGCAGAACTGGTTGATCCAGATATTAGAAATGATTAGAATATTTTCAGATTACTTTAGAATTACAGAGTTTTATTTTATACAAAATTAAGCCTTTAATAATTTGACATGCTCTATATTTAAAGCAAATTTAGCATGTAATTAGTGTATAGTATAAAAAGTACATTTTAGTTAACCACTTCACCGATAGCAATTTAAACCCTTTAGGGGCCGGAAACGGATACCCAATAAGCAGAACAAGACATATAAATTGTTAAATGCTATAAAAATGCATCATAAATACAATTCCATATCTTCCGTATTTATTAAGTTATTTAAACGAAACAAAAACTGGTTTAAAACCCAATAAAGGCAGTATACATCTACAGGAAAAAAAAAATAGAGATTACATTAATAAATCGTTGTAATTTCACTACTTTGTTTCACTGTAGCAAAAGTCATTCTTTGCGCCGAACGCTCCTAATATTTGAATCATTTTGTTTTGTGTGTATACGAACGAATGTATGTATGTATAGGTACACAAGTGACTTCTCCGTTTCAAGGTTTTAGCTTTTAGTTTATTTATGCTATACCAAGCGATAACTATACAAGTATATGTTGCGTTACACACACACGCTGAAAAGAAAACTCCATGTCAGCATCTGTTATTACAGATCTGTTATTACAAAGTTCCTGGTAGCCTTATGCAGCTGTTTTTGCTCAGTATTTTAGTTATTTATACTCTCTCTGTGTTCAGAGTGATTTCTTATAGCTGTCAAGAGCTAAATGAATGGCACATTTGAAATTATAAATATTAAAAGCAGAAGCATTATTAACAGTGAAGTATTCTTCATATTTAAGTTTGAATTTATGAGTCACTATGTTTACACTCAATCTTCACTTGTTGTTGTATAATTGAAACGTTTTCAAGATCATTCGATCTCATCCTCAGCTGTTTGGTGACTAGATGAACCTTCCTCTTCTTTCACTACTACGGAGCTCTGATCACTCTGCCATCTGGTGTTAGGGGCACTAAGTTTTAATACTTCATTTAATGCCGGGATTTCAAAATTTATAACTTTATCACAGTTTTTGTTTATGAATATTTTTTCCCAAATATCCAATTCTATGGGTGTACTTAAAGATTTTAACAGTTTAATGTTGTGGCCAATGTTGTGGTTTTCTGTCCAAAAATGGTGTGAAACTGCAGATTTTTCTGTTTGTTTCAACTTAATGTTCCTCTGGTGTTCTTTTTGCCTGGTTAACAAGTTTCTCTTAGTTTTTCCTATGTAGCTTTTTTCACAGGTTTTACAATTAATCTGATAAATTCCTGATTTCAAATTGTTGGGGATTGTATTTTTCAGTGGTTTATTTAGCAGGTTCCTCAGACTGAATTTGTTTTGGGGTGCTAGTTTTAAGTTTAGTCTTTTGAAGATTCGTTCAAATTTTCTAAAAGCCCATGGATGGTAGGTGAATTTTCTATATTGCCAATTTTTGTTATTAAGTGGTGTCAGAGTGGTATTTTTTATCTTATCTTCAGTTTTTCTTTCCTCTTCATCATGTTCCTTATGATGGCTGGGTTGAATCCATTTAATACCGCTATGTCTTTTATGTGTTGTTGTTCTTTCAAAAATTCATCCTTACTCAGTGGGACGTTGTATAGCCGGTGAATTAGACTTCTAAAGGCAGCTAGTTGATGTGAGACTGGGTTGTATTCATTTTTCTTTATGTAATTATATATGTGTGTGGGCTTCCTGTATATTCCAAAATCTACACCATGACGATTTCTAGTTATCTTGAGGTCCAAAAAGGGTAGGGTGTTGTCTCTTTCTACTTCCATAGTAAATTGGATGTGATTATCTTGCAGGTTTAGTAACTTTAGAGAATCTTCTCTAAGTTTTTTCCGGAATGATAGCAAAAACATCATCAACATATCTCTGCCAAAATTTATAAATCTGTGGGAAGGCCTTTACTATGTGTGTTTCAAAATAGCTCATGTATAGGTCTGCTAAAATAGGCGAAAGTGGGCTCCCCATTGCTAATCCTTTTGATTGTCTGTAGAATTTTTGGTTAAACATGAAGTAATTATTCCTTATGCATAAATCTGTAAGATTGATAATGTCATCTATTTCTCTGGGATCCGTTGTAGTCTGGGTTAGCCATTTTTTGCTCCCTGCCAGCATCTGTTATTAGTGTTTCTCAACCAAGGTTTCTGGTAGCCTTAGGCAGCTGTTTTCGCTCAGTATTTTAGTTCTCTGTGTGTTCAGAGTGATTTCTTATAGCTATCAAGAGCTAAATGAATGGCACATTTGAAATTGTTAAATTTCAATGTTAACCATGGCTTATCCCCATAATATAGCAAATAAAGTAGCTTGTGTATGATGTATACAGGCTTCTGATATCTGTAGAAAATCTGGAAAATTTGTTGTGCGATTATGAAGGAGATGTTTAGGATATAGGTAGCAGTGACGTGTACTGGTCTACAGATGGCATTTAGCTACTCCATTGTTTGGGGAAATGGCGGGTCAAATATGGGTGATGCGGATCAGCTACTACTAGCTATCCTTCTTTACGAAAAACAGTTAAATGGTAAAAAAAGTATTTTTATACCACTGGATGTAACCATGCACAGTTGTTTAGTAATTTTCAGTGCTGTAAATTAATGCAAGACATTCGCCTTCCTATACTTACGCGTATAAATAGCTCGTAACCTAATTGAGTATTATAATACTCAGAGGCCTCTTTATACTGGGGGGTAAGAAATTCACCATGACATCACCCCTCATACTTGAGAGAAAACACTTTCCTGAAAGGATACCACCCACAACCAAAAAAGTCGCAACCATTTCGAAAATGTCTAGTGTGTTGTGAAAAAGAAGTTTGCAAGGAAACCACTATTATTTGGTGTGAATCTGCAGATGTGCCCTTGAGTGTTTATCCAGGTTTGGAGATGTACAATTCAAAAAGAAATCTTTAAGGGTACGTTTACATCCCTTATAGAACTAATTTAAATTTATTGTAAAATAGGAAGATTAAAATAATTGGCATTAAATGAGCATTAAATGCATGTATGCGCAGGATGTCTATACACATCCATATCGGTTTGGGGCATTTTAACTTGGACGTCATATGACATCCATATCAGTGAAAGGGTTAATTGATGGAAATTAATCATTTCTTTACACTAGCTGTATATGGCCTACTTCACTTATCTTAAGAAAATGGTATTCTTCTTTCTAATGGAGATCGATTTCACAAACAGATTGCTTGCATCTTCAGTCAATCATTAAACTCCGTTGTCAAGGATTCCGGTTACCATTTTATTATGTTTGTACAGTATTAACAAAATCTGAAAACAAAACAAAACTAAAAGCATAATCAATTGCTGGTATTTCAAAATTCATTACGCAATGTTTATTTTTTAAAATAAATATCTTTTCCCAAATCATTAAATCTATCGGACCATTTAATTGTTTTAATAATTTAACTTCTGGATTAATTTCTTGCTACTGCAGATTTATCGGTTTGTTTATACTTAATGTTAGGAAAATGTTCTTTCGTTCTGGTTTCCGAATTGTTTCTTCTTTCCAATATAAACCTGATCAAAATCTAAACAATTAAATTGATAAATACCATATTTTTTATTATTAGGAATTTTATCTTTTTTAGAAAAGTGTAGTAAATTTTTAATACTATATTCATTTTGAGGAACTAAAGTTATACAAACTTCTTTAAAAAGTTTTGAAAATGTTTATTAACCCAAGGATTGTAAGTAAATTTCTTAAAATTATGATCGTCTTTTATTTTTTTAAGGGTAGAAATATCATTAACAGTTTTTTGATATTTAAATTTTTCAATCTTCTTTTTTATAAATTTTTTATTAAAACCATTAATTAAAGCAGTATTACTATGTTTTATTGTTTATTAAATTCCTCTTTATTCAGGGGTATATTAGAAAGAATAAAAGAAAGAAGAATTAGCACCATTTTCTTAAGACAAGTGAAGTTTTTGTTACAAATATTTATATTTGTGTAATATTCATTGCTTCACTGTAGCTAGCTTCATTTTGTATGTAATCAGAAGATCTGTGGTTCAAATCCCGGCCATGGCATTGAATTGTTTTAATTTGACTCTATCCAAAACCCTAGCCTATATATGGCTAGTGAAGAAATGATTAATTTCCATCAATTAACTTAAATAATCACAGAATGTATATATGCACATAAAACTTCTTTCAAAAAGATTGTTCCAGCCTGTTTAATTCTCTAACCTTCTAAGAAGCATGAAGTTTGCTTCTTCCTGATGCTCCACATTGTTTATCAGAATGCCTGGCGGTGAACTGTTGAAGGTTTCTTATTGTTTGCGCCATGATCGTCATTTGTTTGTCGGGCGCATGAATATTTTACTTGGCGCCAGTTATGCGGCCAGCTGGTCATGTGACTTGCCAGCGTGCAAGAAAGTAGTCTTTTTCCGGTTAGTTAGTCAGACATGTTTGAGACAAGAACATTGATGTGATGTGTTTCGTTGTGTGGCTGAGTGCAACGTTGTTGCAATGCAAAGACGTTTTTTAGTTTATCTAAATGTTAATGTATTGTCTTCTTTATGATTATTCATATAAGAAATGTAGCGTGTGCAATAAATTTATCCAGAGATATGAATACAGCTCTATCGAGTACAGTCCACAAAATCAGTTTCCTTGATTTCTGCTAAAATCAAGTGGTCCTCCGAATTAAATTAATCACGACACGAACACTTATCCTTGTGGTATATTTTTGGAATTACTGGATAGGGCTTCTATAATGTTATTCCTAGTGAACTGGTTTATGTCACTCTTCAACGACTCATGGAAACAATTTTTACTGATTTTGCTCACATCCAGGAATGTTTTTCAGTAGCTTATAAAATTCTTAGAATCCTTTTCATTTGAACCTGTTCCTTTTTCACAAGACTTATCATTCATGCTCCAACTATTTCTCCATGTATTGCTTAATTTTACCCCTTGTTACTGTTAAAGCCTATCTGTGGTACAAGGTAGAATTTCAGCATGTGTGACAGAGAGAATCAGTACTACCACATTTTAGGATTCCTATAAAATGTAATTCCCATTTATTTCATATGCTTCACTAGTAATCATCCATGTCAAAGTTAATAATGTTGAGCTTTTGGCCATTCCAAGCTCCAATCAATCAATCAATCAATTTATTGCTCATTATAACATAATACAAACAGTATATATGTTTCACAGAACATAGTCAAGGATTAAAAATTCATCCACTATCTCTCTCTCTCTCTGTCTCTATCTCTCTTTCTCTCACGGCCGCGCCGTGGCTCAGTGGTTAGACCGCTTGGCTCTCACCAAGGCGGCCCGGGTTCGATCCCAGGCGACCGCAAAGTGAGATTTGTGGTGGACAACATGGCGCTGGGGCGGGTTTTCTCCAGGAAATCCGGTTTCCCCTGCCATCTCATTCCACTGGTGCTCCATCTTCATCTCATGTATCATCAGTGTCACCGCCTGCGGTGCCGTATGTAGTAAAAGTGGGCGTTAAACACTACACATTCATTCATTCTCTCTCTCTCTCACACACACACACACACACACACACACACACACACACACACACACACACACACATAATCTATTCTAGATCGTTAAAATCATCTTCAAAATATTCTTCTATACTGTAATATGCTCTACTTAACAGCTTCTTAGTCAGTTTCGATTTAAACTTAGCAGCTGACACAGTATATTTTAGGCTGTCTGGAAGCTTGTTAAATAGTTTAGAACCTAAGTATTGGGGCTTGTGCTCAAAAAGTTTTAATCTGTGACCTTTAATTGTTCTTACACCTTGTTTCATAATTATGGATATCTGCAATATTAGATATTGTATTCATATGATACACAAAAAGTATTGTTCGCAAAATAAGTATGCAGGAGAGAGTAAGTATGTTTAATTTTTTAAAATGTGGTCTACATGTAGTAGTCCACGTTATTTTTGCCAGGTATCTTATAGCTCTTTTCTGTAGAAGAAAAATTTTATTAAAGTTTACTTTAGAGGTGTGTCCCCATATATATATCAGCATCATCATCATCATCATCATCATCATCATCATGTCCCCATAGCTCAATGCCCTAGGCATTGTGTGGATATATTAATGCAAAATACACCATCTTGCTAGTATCAACTGAGAGAAAATTGGTAATATAACGCAAAACAAAAAGTCCAGAACTTAATTTATTTTCTAATTTTTCGATGTGGTATTTCCAAGTTAATTTGTCATCGAAGACTAAACCCAAAATATTTACCTTTCTCGCACATTGAACCAGACTATTGCACATATTAAGCTGAGGTTCAAATTGAGGTTTTTTATAGTAAAAAAGAATGAAATTAATTTTTTGTGCATTAGTACACAGCCAGATATTAAAATACTGTGCCACAATATTAGAGGTCAAGTTTACATCAATTTCTAAATTTACTAAATCACTATTGCTAAAACCCAATGTGGCATCATCTGCATACAGGCTTAAAGCTACATTATCATGTACCACCGTTTTTATATCATTTATATACATAATAAACAATAATGGCCCTAAAATGGAGCCCTGGGGCACGCCAGACCGTACTTCACGTTTTGAAATGAATTCACCCTGCATACACTTCAGTTGTACATACTGCATCCTATTGGACATGTAGGATTTAATCAAATTTTACATAGACCCCTAAGCCCAATATGTTCAAGTTTGTTGAGTAGAATTGTATCGACACAATCGAAAGCTTTAGACAAGTCTAATAGAATGCCTGCTGCAAAATTACTTGCCTCAATATTGTCAACTATATACTCATAGAATGTTGCAGCATCTGATAAGGTAGATTTTCCTTGGACAAATCCATTTTGGCAATCTGATATAAGATGAAAACTTTGTAGAAAAGTAACGATTCTAGAATAAATTACCTTTTCCACTACTTTAGCAAGAGAAGGTAATACAGACACAGGCCTATAGTTCTCCATCTCTTGTTTATTTCCTTTCTTGAACACTGGGATAACTTTAGCAATTTTAAGACTGTCCGGGAAAATACCGTTTACAAGTATAGAATTGATAATGTCCACTAAAGGGCTAGCTATAGATAATTTGCATGCTTTTATTAATTAGTTTTATTGGGATATTATCATGACCAACACTGTTTTTGGATTTGATGCCATTTATAATGTCTATAATTTCTTTTTTATTGGTTGGATATAGGAATAATGTGTGACTCGTTACTTTTGGAATACTACAATTATGCTGATTTGCTAGAATTTTAGAAATTCTTTGACCTGTAGAAACGAAAAAATTTAAAAATATTCACTAACTCTTAAGGTTCCCTTATGACATTTCCTTTTAACTTAATTTCAATGTGGTTATCTTTTTTCGTTTTAATATTACCTCTAAATCTATTGATAATATCCCAGCTTGTTCTACTTTTATTTTCTGAGTCAGATATTTTCCTGCTAAAGAAGTCTTGTTTGGCTTTTATAATCTTTTTGTCATATATATTCTTGAACTTTTTGAAGTTTTCAAGTTTTAGACTACCACGTACCATTTGGTCTTTAGCAATATGTAAAAGAATACGGAGTTTAATTTTGGGTGTAACCCAATCACCAATTTTATTATTTGAGTTTGAAATAGTATTGTTCTTAACTCTAGTTTTTGGGCAGTTTAACTCAAAATAATGCATTAATGTATTGTGAAAAGCATAGAACTTCTTATTGGTATCTAATTTGTTATAAACTTCATTCCAGTCAAGCTTATTTAGCGCTAACAAATTTAGTTCATTACAACTGTTGACCCATTTGGTGGTGTTAGGCACAGTATTTTCAGCGAACTTATCTTTCAAACTGAAATCTGACATGACAACAGATTGAGCGGAGTGATCAGAAATTGCAGTATGCAGTACCTGAGAGTTCAAGAATTGGGAAGGAACATTAGTAATTATATTATCAATTGCTGTTGTACTTGTGTCTGTAATTCTTGTGGGTTCCTTTATAGTGTACATTAAACCAAACTGGTTTAAGATGTTCATGAGGTTTTTGTATTCATGGGTATGTGTTCCTAAAACATTTATATTCAAGTCTCCCGCTACAATCAAGTAACGTCCATTTTGTGATATTAAATTATCTAAGAGTTCAGACAATTGCTCAAAAAATATCTTAAGGTTGCCGCTAGGAGGTCTGTATACTCCTAACATATAAAATGGTATGGCTCCATACTTGAATTTGACACCGGCTAGTTCAATGTCACCTTCAACACAATATTTATCTAATTTTAAAGTTGTAGGGCAGTTCCCATTATGAAATCGTTTACAATGATCTTTAGTGTACATAACAACACCACCTTTATTCCTAATTGACCTGCTAAGCTTAGATTACATAAATGAACACATTCAATCTCAGGACTTTTGAGCCCATGCTCTGTGAGCATCAAGATATCAGGATCCTCCTCTTTAATTAGAAATTCTAATTGGTCTACTTTGTTAGTTATTACATTAACATTTTGATGAATTACTTTGAGAGTTAATTTACACTTATTCAAAGTCAGTCGTTTTTGTTCACCATGCATAGACAGTGCTTTAAGAAATGTGGAACTAATATTTTCCCTATTCAGTTTTTTGACACAGCATCCAGATAAGCTTTACATATGGTTTCACCCAAAATTCTTTTGCCATGCTTTTTGCATGCCAAACCATGGATTGCATCTGTTTTATGTTTATCATGTCTTGTGGGCAGGTTAACTACAATCACATTAGTGTTAGACAATACGGGCAGTAGTTTATCAAAGCACTTAATATGCTCAGTATTACCACTGTCCACATCATTTGAGCCAACTCTTGCAGCAATTCCCCTCCCGTGACTATCTCCGAAGATTAGCATTCGGCCACTTTTCTTTTTAAAAGACCATTGAGATTTTCCCTCGTTGTGTTTCACCGCCTTTTGTATTACATTGTTGTTATTTTCCACTTCCAAGTCGGCTAAAGGTCTGAATCTGATTTGATTTTTGTTGAGATGATTATAACTTACTTTTCTTTCTTCTCGTCGTTTCCATCTACCTGTGCTTGCTACTGTTCTCCATTCAGCTTCACCATGTGGTGTTAGTAGAGGCCAGTTTTCATTTCTGATATTTTTACGTTATTGACTTGCACTTAATTCTTTCATGTCTCTCTGAAGCACTTCAATTAGTTTCTTTAGCGATGCATTTTCTTCTGAGAGTTTTTTTATTTGTTTCTCAGTTTCCTTGTTATCCGTTCGCGTAACTCTCATACCGACGCTAGTAGCACATGTATTACATTCCCACGAAACCCGGGATAGTCTCTTTACTTACATCAGAGCATTTTGAAAAATTATACCACTTGTCACATGAATCACACAGAATTCCATTTCTCACAACTCGATTACATTTTCCACAGTTTACATCATTTAAAACTTTCAATGATCGCCTCTCCGTAGTTACCACGTCTAGTTGTACAGCCGCCATCTTGAGAAGAATGCACTAAATACATTGAATGCAGTGACATGGCGTGACTTTCAATGTGAGGGAAGTTCCAAGTAATAATTTTCATCAACATAAGAGAGAAAAATAATTCAAAGAACTAGGCTACTCTTTAGAGGTCTTACTATTGTACAGTCAGATGTAGACCCTTATTGCAATACAAGGCTGCTCACACAAGCTCCATATCTTTTTCAGGAACTGAAAGAAAAAGCTGGCCGATGTCCCCATATACGAGGGTGGTCTGAAAAGTTTCCGACCTAATAAAGATGCAAGACATTTTTTCAGAATTTTTAATTTATTTATTTATTTATTTTCTCCCCACCATAGTCTCCTAACTCTACACACTTCTCCCAGCGATGCTCCTATCTCTGTAACCCATCACCCGCCTCGGTAGCATGGATGGTAGCATGTCTGCCTTACATTCAAGAGGTTCCAAGTTCGAATCTCGGTCAGGGTGAGTTACTTGGATTTCCGGGGTTTTCCCTTATCCTGAAAGACGAATGTTGGGTAACTCTAAGCTCCATGGACTCCGGGCTCATTTTAGCATCATTTCACCCATTGCATTCATTGTCCAATATGACTTAACGTTGGAGGACGTAAATTATGAAGAAAAAAAAAATCTGTAACCCGTCCAAATAGTACTTGACCTGTTTCTCTGCAAAATAATTGTTCTCAAAGGTGATTGCCTCTTCATTTGACGAAAATCTCTGCCCTCTAAGCACAATTTTCAAATGAGGGAACAAAAAGAAGTAGCTTGGGGCTAGATCTGGTGAGTAAGGCGGATGGTCAAGCAGTTCAAACTGTAATTTGTGCTGAGGTGCTGTTTTGATGAAACACAATTTTCTTTTTCTGCAAATGTGGCCATTTGGCCACAAGTTCTGCCTTCAGCTTGTCCAGTAATGATGCGTAGTATGCTCCTGTAATGGTTTTTCCTTTTTGAAGATAATCGACTAAAATAACTCCATGACTATCCCCAAAAACAGTCGCCATCACTTTCCAAACTGAAAAAATAAACAGTTCTTGGTTTTTTTGGAGCCAGTTCCCCCTTTGCAGTCCACTGTTTGGACGGTATTTTTGTTTCGGGCGTATAATGGTGTATCCAAGTTTCATTTACAGTAATTAATTGGCGCCAAAACTCGGATTTACTGCGCCTAAACTGCCCCAACAGAGCATTGGAAATGTTCATTCGAACATATTTTTGGTCTAACGTGAGCAAACGTGGCACCCAATGCGCGGATAGCTTTCTCATGTCTAAATGTTGATTTAATATGTGACAAACACGTTCTTTTTGATATGTTCATAGCCTCTGCTATCTCTCTCACTTTAATTTGGTGGTTGTCTAGCACCATTTGGTGAACTTTGGTGATGTTTTCATCAGTAGTTGCAGTTTTTGGACGTCTCGAACATTCATCGCCTCCCAAGCTCTTACGGCCACATTTAAATTCAGCTGCCCAAAATTTCACTGTGGTAAATGATGGTGCAGAGTCCCCATACACAGAATCGAACTCATCTTTGATTTGCATAAGCGTATTGCCTTTCAAAAACATATATTTAATGACAGCTTGATACTTGATTTTGTCCATTTTCATAAAAACACTCACATCAACTCACTCAAAAGACTGTTACATAACAACTGAGCATCCAAAATGACTGAAAGTTTGGTGAGTAACTGTCAGCAGATGAACAACGAAATTCACTAGCTTTTTTATACAAGTGCTGCCATCTTCATGTTGAGGTCAGATACTTTTCAGACCACTCTCGTATATAGCCTTCATCTTGTGGGTAGGGCTTCTGTCACTCCACTGCATAGCAGTTTGCCATTGGTCTGGTTGGTTGACAGGAAGGTGTGACCTCACTTTGTTTTATAGCTTTCTGCAGTCCGTCATCTGGTTAGGGTTTCTATTCAACTCAGTACAGCTTGGGTTACAGCCATAAAATATATTTGCAATAGAAACCCTTACCAGATGATTAATTTAACATAAATGAATTGTTTCTATATTATTAAAAAAGTTAATGTAGAAAACACTGTCAAAGTACATAAAATATGAAGCTATTAACAGTGAAGCAAACAAATATATACAAATATAATAATTTGTAACTTAAAACTTTTCTTATGTTCCAAGAAAGGAATTGAAATGATAATTCTTATAAATTCTCCAGGAATTCTCCAGCTGAAGATGTGTATAAGTTTACATAAAATTGCGATCCTGGATTTACCATAATTTCTTATAAGATAAGTGAAGTTTTAAGCTATATTATATTATATATTATATATATTTTATTATATTTGTATACACTGTCAAAGTGTTATTTAACATTATTGATATAAAGTAAATGAGCTAAAAGATATGTCTGCTAAGGTCATCACTACTTTGCTCTAGGAAGTTAGTGATGCCGGTTCTGCTCAGAAGAATGGATAAGTTTTGTGCATATACTGACACTCATAAGGATTTGTTTGTTCTTATTGTACTTATTTGAGCGTGGTTTGTACCCGTATGATATGGATTATAGAACTGCAGCGGAAAAAAAGATACATTGATAGCCATAGCATTTACCAACCACTTGCATTTGTTTAATAAGAATACAATTTCTATTGTCATTTGTCATCCATTATTTTTCTTAGTATTAAACAAATATGCATGTACACACGTGCGTGCATATGCACAAATTTTTGAACACCTTGACTGAAAAACAAGCTATAATTCATTATTGGTGTACATGTGCTCTGCTCCACTCTAGGCTCTGTTGGATATTGTGACTTTGTGGGTTCGCAGAATTAAAAGTCCAGTTTGCAGAAATTCAAAATGCTCTTTATTTCCATAGAAAGACACTTTGTACACCCTTTGCAGCAAGCTGATTTAACACAAACCAACACAACGTCTCATCACTTCTGCATACGTAATTAAACAAAAGAGTTCACTTTCAAATCAAGTCCAATTACGACTGTCCACTGACAACTAACCGCTGCTTCCTTTTATACCTCCACTTATTGTTCTGGAAGTTAGTGGAATGTTCTGTAACAATCAAGAAAGCGAACCTTCCAGTCAGCTATCTGTCTCTTTCTTTCTCTGCCACGGCAAGCTTTTATCTCCACACTACACTATCTGTCTTTTTGAGCGCACCGGCTGCACCTGTCGCAACAATGCTCGCGACACTGCTCCCTCCTGAAGGTTGGTCGTCCTGAACAGCACCATTGTAGCGGGCCAGACGATCCAGGTGTACCATACCACCAACATTTTTCCTCGGGGCACCTTTTGGATGCTGTAGACCATGTTGTTAATCCTCTTTACCACCCGGTACAGTCCTTGCCATGACTGCTGAAGCTTGCGGCAGCGTCCCTTGGTTCGGGTAGGGCAGTACAACCAGATCAGGTCACCTTGCTGGAACCCTTGGCTGTTGGCTTGCCTGTCATACCGGGTCTTCATGTAGTCGCCCGCCATTTGGATGTTCTGACGAGCCATGTTGTGCATGTCGTGGAGATGGTCCACCAGGTTCTCCACATACTCAGTTGTTGTTGTTGTTTTCAAATGCTAGGCTTTGGCAATGAAGCCATTAGCTCTCTTGCTCTCCAATATTTCTGTGTAGTGGGACCAGCAGGTAGGGCTTCACAGGTTAAAAGATGTTCTTCAGTCATTTCCTCTTCTTTGTTGCACAGAGGACAATTTGGACTTGTATAAATTCCTATTCTGTGTAAGTGTCTGGCCAAATAATCATGTTCCGTAAGTAATCCACATACTCAGTTGCTGGCTGTTTTTCTTCTGTGGGACAACCCCAAAAGCCAGGTCACAGGGGAGGCGCAGCTCTCAGCCAAACATTAAGCTTGCCAGCGTCATCCCCGTGGTGTCGTGTGTTGACGAGCTGTAGGCCAGCAAGAACAGTGGCACCTTGACATCCCAGTCTCACTGATGGCTTGCCACGACCTTCCTCAGGTGTTCTTCTAAGGTCTTGATGTACCTCTCCACCATGCCATCCGACTGCGGATGTAGGGGTGTTGTGCGGTCTTGTTCACCCCAAGTCTTTCCAGTGCTTCCTTCACAGGTGACACTCAAAATTGGTGCCCTGGTCCCTTTCCTGGTACTCATTGGTATTACAAGAGGAGTAATGACACTGAAGATTAATTTTATTATTAGTTATTTTATTGCATATTTAACATTTATCTGCTGTTTTTTCTCATACAATTAAATACCTTTCCTCCCATAAAGGACTGAAAGTGGCTGGTGTCAATGGCCTATGATTATGAACTGATTAGGCTTGAACATAGCATAGCATCCTAGCTCATCACTGACCTTCGTTATGTGTGACATCATACAGTGCGCGTCCTTGCTCACTCCAAAGCACTGAGCAGGCCTGTTCTGAAGTCATTTTATTCCAAGTGGATGACCTCTGCATTAGCATTTGGCAGGAACACATTTAAGGTCCTATATCTTAAATTCTTACAATGCAGGTAATGGCTGACAACATTGTTGGTTACCAACACACTCCACATGGCAGCTTTGGCCTTCGGGGTAACCTCGTCCCACCATGTGATGTCTGGATGCACCAGAGGGCATTGTCCAGTACCTCCAATGATAGGTTGATAGTGAAGATGACGGTGAGGTGAGAGGACCTACAGCTTATACCGTGGACTCCGAACCACGTTGGGCGTAGGGGACTCTTGACATGTGCTAGACAAAGGTGAAGGCATGGACAGGGCCAACTTAAAATCGCCAACCCCAGAGCCAGGAATCGAACTCAGGACCCTTTGCACGGAAGCCGCAAATGAAACCACTGTGCTACCCAGGCACCCTCTGGTTGATAACATAGATGGGGCCTTTTAAGGATGAGTGATACTTCTAGATAGGAAGCAGAACAGAGCTGAAAGTGATATAATTTAACTAAACTATATGAACACTAAATTGAATATTCAATTTAATATTATGCTTCACTTTAAAAAAAAGCTTCAAAAGAATTAAGGGCTGAGGTTTTCACTGCCGGCGTTGTCAACTATATTAAGTAGCTCTTCCAGGCTTGTGGGCCGTGGTTGAGTTGGTTTAACTTCCTCCGACGTTCCGCCAAAAACTGCATCCGGCATCTTCAGGGTGATCAGACTAATGAACTCCCGAGTCCAGAGACTTTTGAACTCTTTGGAGTCTTTGGACTCAGGAGTTCATTAGTGTGATCACCCTGAAGATGCCAGACGCAGTTTTCGGCGAAATATTGGAGGAAGTTAAACCAAAATCAACCACGGCCCACAAGCCCGGAAGATCTACTTAGTATAGTCTTCAAAAGATTTAATAATTTTTATATAAACATTCTCAGATTTATTAGAGAAAAAGGTATAGTGACAATATTTGAATAAATTTTAATATATGATTAACCTTTTTCCCAGGTGGACTAAAATGTTTGGTATTGTCATGCAAATAGAACAATGGAAATTGTTCTTCAAGACAGCACTCTCTTTTCTCTTAAATTGTATTTGAAATAACTTCAAGCTAGATTAAGTATATAGTTTAAGATATTTATATAAACTTTTTTTTTTTTTTTTTAACTTTCAGGGTAAACATTGCATCCTTGATGTTAGTGGCAATGCCATTAAGAGGTTACAAGTTGCACAACTTTATCCCATAGCTATCTTCATCAAGCCAAAATCTGTTGAATCTATCATGTAAGTAATCTGTATTGTATAACATTTGCATGTTGGAGTATACAGAAATACTGTACCATAGATTTTAAAAGCAGTGTGCACAAGTGCATGTGGGTTGGTTGACAGCTCACCTCTAGTATTCAAGTATAGATGTTTGACCATTCAGATTACTCACTAACAAGACAAGTTTCCATGCACTTTTGCCTACATTCCAATATAAACAACATGGGACAGAAAATGATACAGTTTTAAGTCTATTGTATAAAAATGTTTAATTTCATGTTGATATTTCTAGTTTGATTTCATATGTCATTATGCCATCAATCCTGCAACTGCATCTCACTTTAAGAGTACTGTGAATGGAGTATATAATGTATGTGTCTCAAATAGATGGCCTTCTCACCACTCTTCTGCTTACTTCTAAACGTTTATATCGTGACTTTATGGGTTTGTGAAACTAAAAGTCCAGTTTGCAGAAATTCAAAATGCACTTTATTTCCATAGAAAAGCTCTTCTACAATTCTGATCTCAGCAGAATGATGTAACACACACCAATACAGTCTCTCGTGGCTTCTGCACACGTAAATAAACAAAATCACTACATGTTTTATCAGTTCTCAACTAGCAACTCGACACAGTTTAAGTGTCCACACACTGACCGTTGACCACTCTCTAGTAGCTTCCTGCCGAAACTGCTCACTTGGTCGCTGTAGTGTTATTTATACATGGTCCGCTGGTTCGGGAAGTTTCCCGACACTTCCCAAAGTATCATGGTCTCTCACGACGGCGACGGAACTCTGGCTCTTCTGTTCTCTTCTCTGCAAGTCAGTAGCACTGCACAAGCCAGTCTCTGGGTGTGGCTTGACACTATCTGTCTCTTTCACTCTCTGCTTCTCTCTCACAGTGTTTGCTTACGCAAATTGCCTCATGACAATAGGATAATAAGCATGCCTCTTTGCTTTATACTTTCGGAGAAACTTTCCTTTGTGCCACACGAGAATATTTTCTAAGTCCAAAGGTGCACATATATCCATGCGCAAGCAGACGACTAGCCAGTTCTGGCGTTGCAGCCAAGATGAGAAAGATATGTAAAACTTGTAGCCAACCTCTGCAAAAATGCCCCAGACATAGATGACGCAGTCCGTGTGCAAAGGAACATGGTTTGAGCAGGCTAAGTTATCGCCCGGTCAAATTTTGTTACTCATGCACTGCTGTGCACATAAACAATCCTACGACACGACAATAATGGAGTGCTCTGTAGGAAATACATGTATGAGCTCACGGATTGGTTCGGCTACTGCCATGAAGTGTGCATGATGTCAAATGACACCAAGTATACTGCAAGAGGGGGAAATGGCCGTCCCAGCTATGTAATTCAAATCGACGAATGCTAATAGGAGGACACAAGTTTCATCGTGGGCGTGTCATAGAGAGAAACTGGATCTTGGGAATGATCAACGTGGAAATGAATGAGGTGCGGATGATGATATGCAAATACGCTCTATAGTCTAATTGCAGAGCACGTAGAGCTCACTAGCACCATTCACACCTATGCCTGGCGGATATACTGGAGGGTTTGCTGTGCACCTAGGAGTAAATCACTCAGGGCACTTTGTCGACCCAGTGACAAATTTGCACACAAACAACAGAGTTACGCTGGCAAGGACTACAATTAGGTGCTATTTAGGTACTACTTTGTGTTAGTCTGCTAGATAGTGTAATTTAGGGACAAGTAAGACTGTTGGCAGCATTGCGTTCAGTGGAGAAACAAGGATAGTTTGGCTGCACTGAATTCTTTAATATGGTTACATTATGCAGTAAATAAATAAACAAACAATTAATAATGTTCCAACATGAAATTGCACTAAAGAGTAAAGAAATTATATTAAAAACCATGGTTGTATATAAAAACATCGAAAAGTGTGAAGGACTTAGAAAAAAATCACTGCATCGCATATTAGAAAGAAGAGCCATACTTTCTTTAACATTAGCATTTCATACCATCACACAACCTCTCAGCTGATTTCCAGTATCCTACTTTGAGTTTCTTCTAGAAGTCTTCTGATGGCACTCCCCTTTCTTACTATATTTCTGTTTGGGTGTTACAATTTCAACATTTCTATAGACTCTAAGTTACAAAATAACTAATATCAGACTCACTATGCTTTAAAATAATGAAGAAGTTACTTAAAATTAGCCTTTTAGATATATATTTACAGTGAACTGCTACATTCATGACTTCTTTCATAGAATTTTATAACTTCTGAAGTCAAAAATAATATAAGTTTACTTCTGGCAAAGCAGAATTCTTTTATTATATGTGCAATAATATAAATGTACAGTGACTTACATATAGCCACAAAATTAGCTATATAAATGCTTATTTTCAAACAAACTCAACATAGCTACATTTTTAGACTAAGCTAACTTAGAACGCATTTCATTAGGATCTTCCTAACATCATCAGCTGTTGTTGACTAATGGATGTTGGTTTGGTGAAATCATTGGAGGCAATACGTGCATCTCTGTTGGTATCTTAATGAACTTGAAGTTTGGGTTTTCTTCAAAGGTAGTGTCGAAATTAAACAATTTTCTTTCATATTTCTTTCTGAAGATTTTTTCCCACGTGGTTAATGCAGCTGGACCTTGGACACTTTTTAATAAGTGGATTTCTCGTTCTATATCATGATCCTCCTTCCAAAAATGGTACGCTACCGCCGATTTATCTATTTCTTTGTTCCTTATTTTCCTAAAATGCTCTTTAAGCTTAATGTTCAAGTTCCTTTTTGTTTTTCCAATGTGAAAGTTGTCACAGTTGTAAAAGTTGTTTGGAAGGAGAATCATGATATAGAACGAGAAATCCACTTATTAAAAAGTGTCCAAGGTCCAGCTGCATTAACCAAGTGGGAAAAAAATCTTCATAAAGAAATATGAAAGAAAATTGTTTAATTTTGACACTACCTTTGAAGAAAACCCAAACTTCCAGTTCATCAAGATACTGACAGAGACGCACCTATCAGCTCCAATGAGTTCACCAAACCAACATCCATTAGTCAACAACAGCTGATGATGTTAGGAAGATCCTAACGAAACATGTTCTAGGTAAATACTAGCAATAAGTGGAGCATTGTGTACTAGTTCGACTCAAAATTATATTAATTTTATGCTTCATTGTATCATAGTCCTTACACATGGAATAAGCTAACTTCCTTTTGCTGTTGCAATATTGCCTGTAGTTGATAAGCATTCCAGTGATGTTGAGCTTGCTGATATACAAAAGTATCTGCAAATCAGTGCTGCCACTGCTGGGCACTTATTCTCCCTAGTCTGTTACCAATCATGAAGTTCTCTCAGATATCCACAGAGTTGAATAGAAATTATCATCCTTTTTGCGCTGGCTTTTCAGAGTCATGTTTGTATAATGTTAGTCATGCTTTGTAGATCAAAATCTTTCACTTCTTTATCAGTAGTGGCTAGCGTAGTACAGAAGTACTGTTCATGCATGTATTCTTGGGCGCTCGGCTTCCAAGTCCTCATTTGGTAGATTTTGCTAATTTCGTAAACATAGATGACAACTTTGAAACATGAAATTCACTATATACTGTGACATTTAGTAGCTAATATGCTGAGCTCTCTGTTTACAGTCCACGTGTGCTGTTTCATTTTGAGCAATTTCGAGGTTAATCACTAGCCAGCGATGAAATTCCTGCCTCCAAAGTTTGAATGTTTTGGGGGTATTTTTAGCAAGCTGAAATCAAATTCAAAGCCAGAAAGTTCGTATCACGTACCATTTTTTCACATTTTCAATTATTTGTTTCCTTAAAGCGTAATTTTCTTATGTTTGTAGGAACTTATAACGTCATTATATATATAGTGTAATGCTTTAACCTGTGTAGTTGTATAATGCCAGGATTTGAAAACAAAATGTTTTTAAGATTGTTCATAGTAATAATGGAAGGCACCGGAAGTTTCTTATCTGATATGGGAATTTAGAGTGCACTAACTTGCTACCTTGCCATTAGTGTATGTTTATTTGTGGGAGATAACTACTCTATGGATGCACTCTCTTATCTAATGTTTGTGAGCACATACACATGCAGTGTAGTGTCTCTCACACTTCTTTACTCTGTGTTTCATCTGGAAACAAAATCAGTTGCAGGCCTTATCACGGAGTAGAATGTTGTGATCTATTAGTTCAGTACGAAAGTATTTACCATGTCGCATCGCACTTGTATAAATGATCCAGACCACTTTTGTTATATATGTGGGAAATACACATTGCCTAAGCAGAGGCGTAATATTACAGATTTTGTGAAAAAAGCATATCTCGCCAACTTTGGAATTAAACTTGGAGACCAAAGTAAAGCTTGGGCACCACACAAGGTATGTAGAGCATGCACTGAAGAACTTTGTCATTGGGTCAACGGCAGAAGACCGTCGCTGTCTTTTGGAATACCTTATGGTTTGGAGAGAGCAGATGAACCTTAGTGATGACTGCTACTTCTGTTCGTGTGATGTGAAAGGGTACAATTCTAAAAATAAGAAGCAAATTGTGTATCCAGTTGTATGGTCAGCCATTTTACCTGTGCCCCATGGGCCTGGTGTACCAATCCCTATACGACCACAAAATCTTGAACAGTTTTCATCCGAGTCTGATGTAGAAGTGGGGGAAATTAAGACGAGTGATAGTGACTATATACCACAATCATGTGCTACAGAACGTGGGTGCTTTAACCAGAGTGAATTAAATAACTTAGTGAGGGATCTTGCTCTCTCTAAAGAGTTAGCTGAGTTGTTAGGCTCTAGACTCAAAGAAAAGAATCTGCTTTGCCCTGAAACATCATTCTATTGGTACCGACAACGTGAAAGAGATTTTAAACCCTATTTCTCTGAAGATGGCTATCTTGTATACTGCAATAATGTGAAAGAGCTTATTCTACAACTTGGACTTTCAAACTATGACCCAAGTGAATGGAGACTATTCAGTGATGCTTCGAAGCGAAGTTTAAAGGGTGTCCTCCTACACAACGGAAACGTTTTTGGTTCAGTGCCTGGTGCCTATTCAGTGATCCTCAAAGAATCATATGCAAATTTGTAACCGATGTTATTGCGAGTGAATTACAGTGAACACAACTGGCAAGTATGTGGCGATTTAAAAGTTATTACTATGCTGATGGGTCAACAATCTGGGTTTACCAAATTCCCATGTTTTCTTTGCCTATGGTATAGCAGGGCATGAGTTCATCAGTGGACCAAGAAAGACTGGCCAGCTCGAGAAAATTTGGAAGTCGGCTCTAAGAACGTTGTGCGCCAGAACCTTGTGAGTCCTTCTAAAGTTCTGCTGCCGCCTCTCCACATTAAGCTTGACTTAATGAAACAGTTTGTTAAGGCTTTAGATAAGGAAAAAGACTGCTACAAGTATATATGTGAGAAATTCCCACTTCTCTCTGAAGCAAAATTAAAAGAAGGTATATTTAATGGCCCGGATATAAGAAGATTGATGTCTGATGCAGCATTCAAAAACACCATGGATGAAAAGGAGAAAGCTGCATGGATATCCTTCTGTGAAGTTGTTTCAAAATGTCTTGGTAACTACAAGGAACCCAATTACCGAAACATTGTGGCTAACATGCTTGAAGCATATAAGGAACTTGGTTGTAATATGAGTGTGAAAATTCATTTCCTGTTTTCTCATCTAGATTATTTCCCCGAAAATCTAGGATTTCTTAGTGAGGAGCAAGGCAAACGATTTCACAAGGATATGGAGCAGTTCAAACGCAGGTACCAGGGACGATGGAGCATAAGTATGCTTGCTGACTATTGCTGGATGTTTAAGCGTGAAATACCTGAGGACAAACATAAAAGGAAAAGGACCAGGAGAACTTTCTCAACTAAGAAGCAACGGGTGTAAAATGCGTGTGATGCATTCCAATAGTCAAGGAGATAAGGCAAAATAAAGCAAAGTAAATAAGACTAAACAGAACAAAAAAAAAGCTCTAGTGACATGTATGAATAACCATACACATAATTTCAATAAGCTCTGTATATTATTTATTGTTTTCATTTAAAATAAAAAAAAGTATAATGTGAAAGTCTGTGGTCAATTTCACTTAATTCTACATATATGTATACTGATTTCGCAAGAAAACCTTACATGATAGAAATAAATGGATTGAAAATTCTGATTCAGCACGTCAACATTATACAGAATCACATTATTTAGTTTAGGCAACAAACAAAAAGTTTTAATTCGCAGGCTAGTGTTATTAGCTAATAAGCTTACAACAAACCTTGTGCATGTAATGGCTCTCGTGATCTGAATGCAATTGAACTGCATGGCAGAGGACGCAATGTTACAGTCCAAATCTGCAGAAATTTGCTATATTATTGCCGCAAGTAGAACATTGCAAAGCCCAAGAAATTGTCGGGAATTTGATTGATACATGTACAGTAACATTATGCAAGAAAATAATTGTGTGCCAAATTCAGTGCCAGTTACCAGTTCTGAAGAGGAAATCACTGCATATCTGAACAACGTCCTCTTTCTAGTGCACTGGATTAATGGAAAACAAATTCAAAATTTCCAGAACTAAAAAAAATTGGCTGCTAAGTATTTGTGTATTCCACCTGCAAGAGTTTACTCTGAAAGACTATTTAGCACAGCAGGACTCATGTGTGACAGAAAAAGAAATAGACTTGACCTAAAAGAGTGAGAATGTTATTAATTTTGAACAAAAGTTTATAAAATTTGAGTGTTCCAAACAGACATTTTGCTTTTAAATGTCTAAGAGTTTAAAAATAAGTACTCTGATGTATACAAATATAACAATTTATAATTTACAACTTCACTTATCTTATAAGAAATTATGACACTTGTTATAAATTGTTCAGGATCACGATTTCATGAAAATTCTTGCACATTGCCAGGTGGAATAAACAAAACTGTCATCACCGTTACAAATGCTAGATATTAATATTGTGACTTTGTGGGTTCGTGAAATTAAAAGTCCAATTGCACAAACTCAAAATGTTCTTTATTTCCACCATATTACAGTTGGAACACTTGCCGATTACATAGAATTACGTAGCGCACACAATTACAATCCACCAGTTCGTCTGTCACAGGTCCACTTCGCACTCACAATTACGTACAATTCCTCTGGTACACGTACACAGTCTTCCTGTCCATTCGCCAGTACAGCGCTCCTCACGGCTGCTCGCCAAGAACTGAACTGACTCACCAACTGCAGCCCTTTTATAGGAAGATCGCTGTTTCTGGAAGTCTCGCAGTTCAGTGAATCATCCCGACTGTTCCAGACGTCAGGGGGAGGGGAAAGAGATGGCTAGTGATGTTTTTCCAACCATCCCCTCGTTAGTGCTACAAGATAAATTGGTAGGCGTGGCCTGAATGCTTCCCATCTGGCCACTACCTACCAGCTGCTGGTTCTCTCGGGAATTCCGATGTTCTGGTGACAATATGTTCTTGTTAGTACTACCAAAATCTGAAAATGCTCGCCTCGGTAGTGTAAATGGTAGCATGTCTGCCTCACGTTCATGAGGTCCCGAGTTCGAATCTCGTTCAGGGTGAGTGACCTGGATAAGGTTTTTTCCAGGGCTTTCCCTTATCCTGATAGACGAATCAGGTAACTCTAAGCTCCATGGACCCTGGGCACATTTGAGCATCATTTCACCCATTTCATTCACTGTCCGATATAACATGACTTAACATTGGAGGACGTAAAATTTAAAAAAAAAAATAAAAAAAAATCTGAAAATGAAACAAATTTAAAAACAAAAGACTGCCGATATTTCAAAATTCATTACGCGATGTTTGTTTTTTAAAATAAATATCTTTTCCCAAACCATTAAATCTATCGGACCATTTAATTGTTTTAATAATTTAACTTCTGGATTTATTTCATGGTTAAATGACCAGAAATGATCTGCTACGACCGATTTATCAGTCTGTTTGTACTTAATGTTACAAAAATGTCCTTTTGTTTTGGTTTCTAAATTACGTTTTGTCTTTCCAATATAAACTTTATCACAATCGAAACAATTAAGTTGATAAATACCGGATTTTTTATTATTAGGAATTTTATCTTTTTTTAGAGAAATGCAATAAATTTTTGATACTATATTTATTTTGAGGAACTAAAGTTATATCAAACTCTTTAAAAAAAATTTGAAAATGTATTCTGATGGTTTTAAATTTTGTCTCATTTAATATATGCATCTAATTTCATTGGCATTACGCAGTTCTATCAACATTCTATTTTGTACTGAAATTAAAAGTAGAAATGACAGTATCAAGTATCAAAGTATCGGTTGTTGTGGAAAATGTCTATATTGGTATCAAATATCGAGAAAAACTGGTATCCACCCATCCCTACTACAAATATTAATTCATGATTTACATCCTATAGCAGCTTGAGGGATTTAGAGAAGGTTTGTGTATGTCTGATTTCATATCCTCTTTGGACAGTACATTATGAACCTTGGGGCAGTGAGATTTTGATCTGTGGGACTGATATATAATTAACACTGTCTCATGCAGTTTTTAAAAACCTTTACTTAACATTTTTGCAATTATTTTCAGGGAAATGAACAAACGCATGACAGAAGAACAAGCCAAAAAGACGTTTGAACGTGCCATGAAAATGGAGCAGGAATTTGGTGAATATTTCACAGGTAAATTATGAAAATATTTACCTATTTAAGGCAAGGGGACAAGCAGTCATTGACACTGATTTATATTTGTTGGATACCCATTTAGAATGCCAGCAGGTGCTACGGCTAATTTTTCAGGTTTGTTCTCATGCCCTTTCTGTGTAGCATTTGTTTGTAAATGAATGTTGGAATCTTGAAGGATTGAACCTACTAGCTATAAGCAAAACTTATGGCTCATAAAATCTTATGCATTATTCATCAAAATATTGCGGTTTCTCTTTCCATCCATTCCTTAAGAGACATCTGCTGTTTGATTGACCCAAACTTTAACCACAGTGCCTGAAAAAATGAATATAATTTAACTCAGTACATCAACAGATACATGTATGTATTCACTACCTAAACCAAAGTTGCTACCCTTTTTTTTTCTTTTTCTTTTTAATTGATGGAAATTAATCATTTCTTCGCACTAACCATATATAGACTAAGGTTTTTGATGGCTAGAGTCAACATGAAAAATTCAATGCCATAGCTGAGATTTGAACCTCGGATCTCCTGGTTTCCGTCCTGTCACTCTAACCCGTTGAGCTACCATGGTCATCGTGCCGTCCTGACATTAAATTCTCCATTTCACTCTTATATTTTCCCGGCCGTGGCATTGAATTTTTCATGTTGACTCTTATCTATCAAAAATCTTATCCTATGTATGACTAGTGTGAAGAAATGATTAATTTCCATCAATTAACTAAAATAATAAGAGTTAAATGATGAAGCCTGGGACTCGAGTACTTAGGATAGTAAGTTCCCACAAACGGTGTATCTCGGATGCAAGAGCCCCTGGTGGTCTACCAGGGAAATATACAAATCAAATGGAGAATTTAATGTCAGGACGGCATGTTGACCATGGTAGCTCAATGGGTTAGAGCGACTGGACGGAAACCAGGAGATCCGTGGTTCAAATCCCGGCCATGGCATTGAATTTTTCATGTTGACTGTATCCATCAAAAACCTTAGCCTATACATGGCTAGTGTGAAGAAATGATTAATTTCCATCAATTAACTAAAATAAGAAAAGTGATGTCAGTGTTACTAATGCTCACTCATGTTAAGTAAATACAACCTATAATACAAATAAAATATTTAATGATTCTTTTCCACTTATCTTAAGAAGTTGATGACAATTCTTCTATCTTTTCTAATTGAAATTAATTTTGTAGACATTTGCCCACATCTTCAGTCAAACATACTTTGTTGTCAAACCAAAGTGATTTATAGTAAGAACTGTAGTATTTTGGAATCCAGGAGCAATCTGCAGTTCTAGTGTCCTATTTCATCAGTTGAATAGCTGTTCTGTTTGTGTCACAGTTTTATTTTAAGATTGCTGACAATTGCTGTGCAGTGGATGGTTCAGTCAGGTTAATATTGATTGTGCTATGCAAAATATGATGTAAATGCTCTATTTATAGATATAAGTACAGTAAAAGCCCTTCAGCAGACCCCTTGTTAAGTGGAAATCTGTATTAAACAGAAATATTTAATGGTCTCATGAATTCAGAGGTAAAATACATGCTAAATTCCCTTTTATTCAATGGAAATGAATGTAAGCCTTGAAGCTGTTTAATTGGATGATGGTGGATGCTGTAGAATTTCTCACCTTTGGTGTCGATCCTGTAAAAATCTAGTAGTTTCCCCGGCAGCTCTGGATCTGCAAATCACCTCAGTAGCTCTGGAGCGATGAGATCTTCTCTCGGGCGTAGTATCACACCAGAAGAATTATTGGTTCTACTGATGAATAATTAATAATTCATACTTGCATGCCAAAGTAGAATATTTAATTCTGCATAAACATTTCTTTACATGCTTTCACATAATTTTAAATATTATAAAACTCTAGTCTTTTTTCTAACAGCGAATGATGTAACAGTTAACTATTTCTTAATAGTGCACACGCTGTTGATGCATCTTTGATGCATCACACAAATGCATTCACATAGAAACTTTTCTGCAAACTTGCAGAGCATCACAAAACACGTCTTGCCTCAACAATGATCTTATGCAGAAGAAAGATCTTTTAGATATCTATCAACTTCCTCTCATACAAGGTTGTCATAGTTACCTACCTTACATTATTTCTCTATTTTATTACAAATTCCAACCTCTTTGACTATTCTTCTTAACAAAACATGAAATATCTGCTACAGCCTTTTAATGGAAAATTTCCAGTTTGGAATGCAGAGTTTAGAAGATTTTCACCTAACCGGTGAAACCGGTGAACTGCGAATGACAGGTTGTATACTGAGAAACCTGTCACAGTCATCCTTCACTGCATAGTTAATAATTACAACTGATTGTGTTTCATTGTTGTCTTTTTCCGTTCTAATTCCTGCTCTAATGACTTGTCTGGCAGCATAGAATACAGAGCTCGTAATAGTACACCTCTAAACTTAGTCAACGGTGGTGGGTTAGTTCAGCTGTTGTCACCATGATTTCAAAATCAAGAAAGAAATGCACTAGATGTTAACACTAGAGTGAAAGTGATAAATTTAGTGTAAAGCGGATTGTGAAGGTGTTCAGCATAGGCAAAACTCAAGTTCATGAGATTCCAAAGAAAACTAAAATTCTGAAGCACGGTGGGAAAATTGTGTAAATAGGAAAGTAAAGAGAGAAAGCTAGAAACCAGGACATTGATGAAATGATATGGGAGTGGTTCATTTGTTCAGGAGTATGCTAAAAGAGCTAACTATCCTTAGTAATTGAAGGATACAAACCTGAAAACATAAATGCTGTTGTTCCACATGTGACCACATAAATTATTGTGTTTAAAAGCTGGCTGTGGGGGTATTGTTGTTATCCACCAGAAATTGTAGAAGCCTTTGAACGTGTTTAAATAAGATCACTTCCAGAGATGCTTCCAACAGCAGTATCAGTGCTCAACAAGTGAATCAAATTTCAAGAAGAGTTTCTTTTGAAGCTTATTCAGATAATACTCTTTCTTGAATTGTCAGTGTGCAATGATTTGTATATTTGTACCTGAATTAAGCTGGGAATGCAATTCAGTTGAAATAACTGCATTTGCAGATCTGGAGGTTTGGTTTTAAAGATATGGCTTAGATGTTTTTGAACGCAGAAATTTGCATGTGGTCATGTGACCAAGAAATTGGATGGTTACTCATGTAAAAGGATCGTGGAACTTACAGTGCCCACCAGCTTGAAATATTATGTACAAAGATGAATCAAATGAAAACTGGAAATATTTTTCACAGATTCTTTATTACAGAAAAAGTTGAAACAGTTTAGTCCCCCTGCTTTTCAATATATTTCTGGCACCGAGTCAGGAGGACATGGATACTTCAGGAAAAAAGGCTTTTGGCTGTGCACATAGCCATTCACTGCCTGTTTCACCTCTGTGTTTGTTGCAAACTTGTTGCTTGGTCTCTGGTTGGTAGTGATGGACTCACGACTCATCTCCAGTCACAGTCCGCTTAAAAAATGTGACACTTTCACGTTCATAGCAGCTCTGCAGCTCCTGGCAGATATCAGCTCACCTCTCCTTCATTTTGGGAGTCAGCCGATGAGGCACCCATCTTGTAGCCACTTTCTGGTACATCAACTCATCATGGACAATATGGTGAGAGCAGAACCATGACTGATCTGTAATTGCACTGCAATGTCATTGATGCACACCCGTCTTTCCTGCTGAATCATCTCCTCTGCCAAACTTGTTGTGCTGCTGCTGAATTTTGTACACCATTCATACACTTGAGTCTGCGATAAACATGCAGCCCCATACTATGCCAACATGCGACGATAGGTTTCTATTGATTTCATGTTTTGACTGTGTAGGAAATGGATCACTCTGCTCTGCTTTGGTGCACTCCAAGAGAGGGGCTACCCTATTGGACACCCCCATATCGTGTTGCTGAGTCACATTGGTTTGCAGGGCCAATGCCAGTTGATAGTGGGAGAATCAATGTGTATGCATACTTCCCGTAGGGTAGGGGATCCGTCCCCTTCAGCTGCCAAAGTGCGGGCGCTGCAGACCCTTAGCACTCATGGAACCTCTGACGTTACTAGAGGAACCTCGGGCCGAACATGCCTAGCCCCTCCCGTAGGGGAGTTGTTCGGATTGGGTTGGACTCTAGGGGGCAGTGTGTTCCCGACACCCACGGGTAAATGGGTACTTCCGGCCAGGCTACGGCCGCCTGGAGGGGGTAGAGGGTTGCCTAAAAAGTCCCGGGTACTAGCCTGCAGAGCTAGTAGAAGGTGTGCTAGATCAACAGGCGGCCCCACCGAGGTTATCAGAAGTCTTCCCTGCGGGGTTGATGCGCGTAAGTGACGTATCCACTTCCATCCCATCTTGACGTTGTGTTCAGCGGGGGGGGGGGGGGGGGGGGGGGCTTTTTAAAGTTATAAGGTATTGCCCTATGGAAAGAGCCCCGGGTAGAAGGAGGCCCGGGTCCTTGGTTCTACGGGTCCAGGACTAATGGGAGTAGATCCTCTGCACCTAACCTAACTGTATGCATACTGGGTCTGATTGTAGTAAACAGTTTTAGATTTTCTATGGCAGTTTTCCAGTTTTCATTTGACTCACCTTCATAGTGAGCCACATTGTGTTCCATGCATATTTATATTCTGAAAACATTAAGAAGTTTGTGTTAAATGATGCTTCTGTAATATTATGTTTGTTTATTGTTGCAGCTGTTGTTCAAGGTGACACTCCTGAGGATATCTACATGAAGGTTAAGGAAGTTATTCAGGAACAAGCTGGACCAACCATCTGGGTACCTTCGAAAGACCAACTGTGACGGGGTGCCTCGCCCTCCCCTTGGACCCTGCCTGCTCGCTACATTCACTAAAAGAAGATGTGTGTAGCACCACACTAAGCGACTACATCTACACAGAGATGACTTTCCCTGACTGCATGGTTCTGCTGTCACAAAAGAGTGCCAAATACGAATTGTGCCAAGTTGGCATAATGATGACAATGATAAAGGTTTAAAAAAATAAAAAAGCAAGTATGAGATGTGGTGCACTCAGGGGGAGTTAGGTCAGCTGAGTGTGGAAGGACAGGCAAATTTGAAGGAGAGTGGCCATTATAACTACCAGAGAGTGGAAGAGGAGGAGCAGATTAAGAAGAAGAAGAAGAAGAATGAAATAGTCCCAACAAATATTATATATTGATTGCTACCCTGTCCCTCTCTCTGTGTTTGATGATGTACATTGTTAATACGTGAACTGCTGAATAACCTGCAGTGATAAGCTCCTCCCTATCCCCGGGTGGCTCCTGCTTAAAAAGTGGAAGCTTTTGACACAAAGTAATGGATAAAGATCTGTAAACTGTAATTCACCTAATATAAATTGTTTCTTGTTCTCCACTGAATGTATCATCTTGAAACAGTTGCTTCATTGGATTGTGATATCAGATAAAGTGTGTTCAAATTGTTAGCTGGAATAGAAAATACTACATGTCCTTCATATAAAGTTACAGTATTGGCCCATTGTTTGTGTGAATAGGTTTGTTTTGTTTGCTTGGATTAAATTTCACTGCAGCACATATATAATTTTGGATATTGCATAAACATTAACATTGTTTTAATACCTTTTCTTCTTGTTTTAATACTTGTTTTCTGTTGGGCTGATGCTAAATATTGGTGAATACATAGTAGCTAATGATCTGCTGATATCCAAAGGTGATGACAGACTTGAATGATTAACTCATCTTTTCTATTTTAATTCAGTGCAAACTATAAGCCCTTTAGCGGGTATTGATATTCATGAAGTTAAGTAGTTAATAAAGGACCTACATATAGGCAATATGATAAAATTAATGGAAAGCTAGTCTGAAGTTTTGCCATAGTGCTACAAAATTAGAGGCATTTTCAGACAGGATCTGTCATGAATTATATATATATACATATACAAACATCTAGCCTTTGAAATTATAGTTTGTGTGTATGCAAGTGTGCAATTGTGAGAGAGAAAGTTAGGATGCAAGCATTTTTTTATTGGTTTGTTTTTTATTCCTTTTTTTAATGTGTGCTCATGCATGCATGTGCATATGTGCACTTTTACACTCTCTGTATGTGCATGCACATGTGTGTCAATACATCTTACCGGCAGCATTTATAAGAAAACTAAAATGTTTTCAAAACTGTTTTGATTTTAAATTATTTAATATCTCTTATCGTTCTTATGACAGCTCAATTAAATGTCTCATATTTTGTATGCCTTGTGCCTCCATAATCAAGTAAATGGGTTTTTGGCATATGTAACATGCTGACAGAAAGATTTACTTATTGTATTCTTTTCCAGATAAATAATTACCCACCTATGATGTTATATTCTTTGAGAGTAAGCATAAAGCATTGGTGGCTTCTACAGTTATAATAATTATAATAATAATAATAATTAAGATCACAAAAAGAGAATAATTAACTATTAAAGTGTGTGCTTTCTCACAGCAAACTGACTTATTGACACTCAATGACTGCAGCTGTGTAAAACTGTTGTTGAATAATGTAAACAAGAAGCTAATTGCCAGTTTCAAAGAAAATGTAAATAAAGTTAATCCCCTTGAATATGGAGACAAGAATTGTTGTTTTCTTCTCTTTAGAGGATATATTTTGTTGACTGTATAACCCTATTATTCACTAATGCCTTAGCAAAAATGTCATGTTTACCATTAAAACAATTTCATAAGGATGATTTATGATGCACTATGTTATCCATTTTGCAGAATGTTTCAATGTTTATTTCCTTTTGTTTGTAAATGTGTGACCATTTAATGAGATGGACACAGGTTTGGGAATCTCTAAAGAAATTTGATGGTATACTTAAAAGCTTCTAATCCTGTGTATAATGGATATATGTTTCTCAATACCATCAGCTTTCATGTTTATAAAATGCTACAATCAGAATTTGGCAGTTTCTATGGTTATGCAAATATGTATTCTCAAAAGTATCTTCAAAATTACATGTATGTTCATTTCATGTTTAGTATGCATTTCATTTAGCTTTATCCTAGCCCTACACATATATACCATAAGTCAGAAGATTGTAAAATGTTGTATGTTAGTTAACGCTTTATGTTCTCTAATTTAAAATATTACGTTTTACCTTTTGTGCGCCACCTACAGGAAAGTGGTGGAAAGTATTAAAGTAGGAACATTTCCACTTATAGTTTGCAAATTATGAGAGCATAATTAACCCATTAACACGCAACGTCTCTCTCTTTCTTTTTCAATTTTCAAAAATTGAAAAAATAATGTGCAATGTATTAGTTCAGTAACATATTTTGGGAGAAACTTTCTTTTGTGTGACGCAAGAATATTTTCTAAGTCCAAAGGTGCACGTATATGCATGCGCAAGCAGACGACCAGCCGGTTCTGGCGTTGCAGCCAACATGAGAAAGATATGTAAAACTTGTAGCCAACCTCTGCAAAAATGCCCCAGACATAGCTAACATAGTCCGTGTGCAAAGGAACATGGTTTGAGCAGGCTAAGTTATCGCCCGGTCAAATTTTGTTACTCATGCACTGCTGTGCACATAAACAATCCTACGACACGACAATAATGGAGTGCTCTGTAGGAAATACATGTATGAGCTCACGGATTGGTTCGGCTACTGCCATGAAGTGTGCATGATGTCAAATGACACCAAGTATACTGCAAGGGGGGAAATGGCCGTCCCGGCTATGTAATTCAAATCGACGAATGCAAATAGGACGACACAAGTTTCATCGTGGGCGCGTCATAGAGAGAAACTGGATCTTGGGAATGATCAACGTGGAAACGAATGAGGTGTGGATGATGATATGCCCCAACAACAGGAGGGATGCAAATACGCTCTATAGTCTAATTGCAGAGCACGTAGAGCTCACCAGCACCTTCACACCTATGCCTGGCGGATATACTGGAGGGTTTGCTGTGCACCTAGGAGTGAATCACTCAGTGACAAATGTGCACACAAACAACAGAGTTACGCTGGCAAGGACTACAATTAGGTGCCATTTAGGTACAACTTTGTGTTAGTCTGCTAGATAGTGTAATTTAGAGACAAGTAAGACTGTTGGCAGCATTGCGTTCAGTGGAGAAACAAGGATAGTTTGGCTGCACTGAATTCTTTAATATGGCTACATTACGCAGTAAGTAAACAAACAATTAATAACGTTAAAAAACTGCCCTCCAACACAAAATTGCGCTAAAAGGTAAAGAAATTATATTAAAAACCATGGTTGTATATAAAAACATCAAAAAGTGTGAAGGACTTAGAAAAAAATCGCCGCGTCACATATTGGAAATAAAAGTACTTTTTTTTTATATCAAGGGACTAGTTTCAAAGGCCATTGCCTCCATTTTCTCAGTTAGACAGAGGTTGAAATTGGAGGCAATAGCATTTGAAACTAGTCTCCCGATAATGTAAAAAAAGTAAGTGATGAGTGTCAATAAACCAACTACAAATAGTTTTTACGATTAATGTCTAATGTATTGGTTCAGCATACAGAATGTCAGCAACATATTTTGTTTGCCTTTCTATCTGCGCAGTGTCCCAATGTCACCCAGTCTATAAACAGATCGCTGGACTTTCAGCTCATATTGTCAGCATTACATAGAATTGCTTGCAGTTGCAGATTCTTTGTGTGATGCAATAAGACAAACCTTTATTGACAGTTTATGGTTATTACAGAAAGGTGGGAGGGAAGCATAAAAGGGAAAACACTGCTGTCAGTAGCACCAAATTAATGAACTACAGAATGTGCAAATTTTAAAAGATGATGTATTCACATAATCAGGTAACTTCAGTGTTGACATACTGACATGGGAAAATAACTCTTGAGAATTCAAGTAAAATAAATAATATATGTAGCGGTCTATAAATAGACCACTACATATAAATAGATCGCTGGGCGTTAATGGGTTAAGAAGGATTTTATATGCTTAATGTAAGAAGAAAGAAGAATCACATGGAAAAGCATGTGATACAGTTTTCAGGCACTCTATAAGGCAGTTGTGAATGAATTTGGGTGTCTTTCATGGAGGGAAGCATCTTGAGTATTTGAAAATTTGCAACAACTTAGCTATGCATACTTGGGATGAAACAATTCCTCCAATTGTTATGGATGAAATGTTTGTTGGACTGATTGTGTTTAAAATATGCCATACCCTGTAAGTTACAATCCTGACAGGCTTATTAATTTTTTAGTTAATTTTAAGGTTTATTGTACAAGGAATGTTCAATAAAGAATGATCATAATTTTTATACAGTTATAATTTTGCGCACTAAAATGCAATCTTATTATATTCTGTTAGCTTAATGTGAAACAAACACGCCGTAGTAGTTTCATTGTTGGTACTCCTGGTTCCCGCCTGTGAGAACCAGGCAAGTTCAGACATGTTCACTATTGCGTACCACTGCAATGGAGGTAACATGCGAGGAACAATATGCGGCTTTGAAATTCTGCTTTCATCTCAACAAATCTTCAGTTGAGGCCTATACAATGTTACAGGAAGCCTATGGAGAGTCTGTTCTTCCCTACAGCACAGCTCGAAGGTGGTTTAAAATGTTTAAAGAGGGGAGACAATCAATTTCAAATGAAGGTGGACTCGGTGCTCCAGTTACTGCTCATACGGAAAAAAAACATCAACACTGCTGCTGCCATTGTGAGAGAGGATCGACAAATTACCTTAAGATCACTTTCTGAAATACTGAACATTTCATTGGGTGTCACCCACACATTGGTGACAGAAGCATTACACATGAGACGTGTTTGTGCACGGTGGGTTCCAAGACTGTTGATTCCCGAACAAAAGGACATTCACATGCAGGTCTGCATGCAGTTAAAGTTGATGATAGAGGAAGATCCAGAGTTTCTTTCAAACGTAATCACTGCTGATGAAACTTGGCTGCATCATTTTGATCCTGAGAGCAAACAGCAAAGCTCAGTATGGAAATCTCCTTCATCACCAACCCCCAAAAACGCAAAAGTGATTGCTTCTGCTGGGAAAGTTATGGTCATCTCATTTTTTGATATTCATGGAATGGTTTATCAGCATGTTGTATCTGCACACACATCAGTAACTGGACAATACTACAGGGATGTCCTGAAAACATTGTTGGTCCATATCAGGCGCAAAAGACCACATTTCCGTGAAGCAGGCTGGATGCTGCACCACAATGCGCGGCCGCATATTGCCAATGTTGTTGCTGAATATCTTGCAAAAATCAACGTGAAGTGCATCCCGCACCCTCCCTATAGTCCGGATTTAGCCCCATGTGACTTTTTTCTATTCCCTAACTTGAAGAAACACCTTTGTGGGAGGCATTATCCATCATCAGAAGAAGTGGTGAAGGCTGCAGAGGCGATTTTGAAGGAGCTCTCAGAAAATGGTTTCCAGCATGTCTTTGAAGACTGGCAGAAACACTGGGACAAGTGCACTGCATTTAGGGGAGACTATTTTGAGAAGGACCATCAAAATTATGAGGAGTAAAGGTACGTTGTCAAAAAAAAATTGTGATCAGTCTTTATTGAACAGCCCTCGTATATCAAACCTTTTTCCGTGTTTACACAATACCAATCAGTTAACAATTATATTGCAAAATCGTGCTATGTAACTTGTTCACTATGCTTCTGAGTTAGTAAAATAGAAACATTATAACTTGTGGTATGTACAGTCAACACCAAGATAATCACACTGCACCTCACGTCCACTTCATATTATTTATCGCATTATACGTGGCCTTGCGAAGCCATTGGCATTTCATTGCTTGCTTTAGTCGAGATTTTCTCTCCTCCTGCTAAAGAATTCCACAGTAACCAGAGCAGTGTTTACAAAATGGCGTGAAAGAACATATTTTTTTACGATCTCGATTGAATTGGCTCAAGGAGAAAGAGGTGGAATATGAACACTTAGCTTGTCATAGTCTTTGTATGAAGATTGCTAGCCATACCTTATCAGCTGTTGCAGGACATGTGTTTTGAAAGGGAACACATAATGAGCGCCCAGGTCAGCGAAACGTGTTGCATGTGTGACATTTCCAGGGGGTTGAAGTTAAAGCCAGCGTGATATACATTAAATACATAGTAAGGCAGCACTTCATAAGAAAAACATAAAACACTACATAGACCATCTTCCCCATTTTAATGAAATCATTTTATCCAGCATTTTATTAAAACACTTTTATGAACAGACATTACAATTACTGTAACAGTGCACCGAGCCTCCCACATACCCACCATATGTCCATGAGTAATTTTGCATAGTATACGGAATGGCTCATTTAGAGACAATAAACATGTTTTGGTTTCAATTAATAATCAGAAAAGGTAAAGGCATGAACCTCCCCTTCCTGTGTTATCAAGCCACCATGCTCTGTGATAGGTAACGTAAAGGACATGCCTCAAAACACCCCGCAAAACGATACAAAATCTGCCAAAGATTTTCTTGGGCATTGTGTGTACAAAAACTACTAGAAGTGCAGTCTGTTCTCTGTGGTGATGTCAGCCACAGCTTTTGAAAATGGCTTACTCAGGGTTAGAAAAGGGTCACTAATCAGTTTTTGGAAGAGCACTACATACAAAAACATTATTTGTTACTTTATTATTCTACTGTCAAGAAATGCTTCTCTCTAATTGAAATAAGTTTCTGTATTAGATAGGGTCAACATGAAAAATTCAATGCCATGGCCAGGATTTGAACCATGGATCTCCTGGTTTCTGTCTTGTCGCTCCAACTCATTGAGTTATCATGGTCAACTTGCCGTCACGACATTAAACTCTCCATGACTCGTATATTTCTCCGGTAGACCACTGGGGGCTCTCGCATCCGAGATACACTGATTCAACTGGAGAGTTTAATGTTGTGACGGCAAGTTGACCATGGTAGCTCAATGGGTTTCAAATCCTGGCCATGGCATTGAATTTTTCATGTTGACTCTATCAAAGATCTTAGCCTATATACGGCTAGTGTGAAGAATTGATTAATTTCCATCAATTAACTTAAATTAAAAGGTTTCTGTGTGCTTAATTCATTCAGAAGTCAAGAATCAATAACTCCGTATGAAAGCATTAGCTCTGCTATCAATTCTTTGTCGTGTTATACCTACTGCTCAATCTTCATTTTCACCTAACTTGTGCATGGTAACCAGTGCAGGAGGAAAACTGACTCAACTGAGTGCTTTATTCATCAGTTAGACATACCTGTATATTTTGAGAAAAAAGCAAATGAAAGTTCACATAAATTAGAAGCACTGTTGTTAAACTGCTTACATAGTTTGTGTGTTTGCTTGCTTTCAGCTAATGTACAGCATTTCATTCAAATGTCTATTAATATAATGGAATAAATAAATGTCTGTGAACTTATTGGGTGATGCATTGATGTGGGCATTTAGCAGTTAGCCAAAGCTAATGATCAGAACAAATATATTGTGACTTTGTGGGTTCGTAGAGTTAAAAGTCCAATTTGCAGAAATTTAAAATGTTCTTTATTTCCATAGAAATACAGTCTGGTCAATTCTTACAGTAGCACAATTACGTCACATACACATACAATCTACCAAGGTCCTTGACCACAACAAAGGGCTCAGCAGCTTCAATTACAACTCTCGTTAGGACTCTGTTTACAACTGTCCCTTGGCAAGTCGCGACTTCCTTATTACTCATATTACTAGACATTTCTGGAATATTCTGTAACAAACAAGAAATCGAATGTTCTGTAAGACAATCAAGATGTCACTAGAATTTTCCTTTTTATCTAACTTTATCTGTTTTGGCATGCCTTTTATCTCCACGTTATGTTTATCTGCGTAGGCAAGCTCTTTATCTCCGCCCAGCACTATCTGTCCCTTATCTCTCAGCGCCGTACCCTTTTACCGTGTACGCTGCCAGTCGTAATGGATTTGCGACAATATCAAGTACATCTATAAAAGAATGAAGGCTTCTAATTGCTACATATTTGCACAAAATAATGTGTAATAGTGTTCGAAAGCTTCAATGTACTCGAAACTACAGTGAAATGATAGCTTCATTTGACAGAAGAATGCGCAGTAGAAACTGAAAGCTTCAACATAGATGTTGGTTCTATAAAGACTATTGTCCCACGTGTGTTTCTTGTTCTTGCATATTTTCTAATGCCATGTAGTAACAACTTAGCCATATGAGAACATTTGTAAATGGGTTTGTTACTGTGTCTAACAAACTAAAAATTGTGGCTCACACGAGTTCGAAGCTTGAACTCTTGGTCACCATGTTACTACTGAGCTACTAGAGATGCCACTGCAGATGTTGGTTCTACTAATATACTTCCAGGGTTTTCCATTTTCTTTGATATTCTGTGCTATCATGTAGAGGCAGCAAAAAATAAATAAAATGATAAATGATATTTCTCATATATGTAAAGTAAAAGATACCCCAGAGCATGCAGCATTTGAATGTAATAAGTACTGCCAACTAAATTTAGAAGGAATGTACTTATATGATATAAGGAGTGTAGATTTTATAAAACATTTCAAGAGTTTGACTAATTTTATAAGCAAGAAATCTTGAGAGGAACCCTTAATTAGTCAATATACTGATATTGGGAACAACACACCTCAAGAATTGAGATCTTTAAAAATACAACAAAAAGAATACAGAGAGAGAGAGAGAGTGTAGTTGAAGGAACAGCCATGATGCACGAGAGACATTCTGGTGTAAGTGTTCTATAACGAGTGTTTAAGAGAAGTAGTATTTTTTTTTTCAATTTTATATAAGGAACTGAGATCTTTAAATAAAAATCATTATTTTTTGTTTTTTAATTTGGTTTTAAATATGTTAAGTGCTAATGAAATGTGTTGAATTATGGAAGAAAGAAGTGATTAAATGATTTAAAATAAACTTAATAAATTTGCTCAATTTCTTGTTGGGCGGCAAGCCAGGTGAAAACACGATTAGAAATGGACGCTTCGGGAGTGTGCATCTCTCCCATCATCAGCATATTTATTAAATGTTATAACCACAAATGAAACACTGGATATAGCACAAATATAAACAAAGACAAAACACTATCAAAATTCACATCACTGAACAAAAGACTTTTCAGTAAACTAAATGCCAGGTCAGGAGATGGTGTGAATATAGAAACGTAAACTTAACTTAACATAACTACTTAACTTGATTATTTATCTGTGCTTCTTAAGCCAACGGGTTTCCATTTTTAAGGCCGGTTTCTAAGAGGAGCTTAACTGAAATCCAGCATCACGATTAAGCATGCTCCTCTCGGAGGAAATCGCCACAGCCTCCTTAGTTCTCAGCTCCCAGTAAGTGCTGCATTTTGCCAAGATGGTCGTCTCCCGAAAATTGGCTCTATGGTCATTATCATAATATGGTCGTTATATATCATATGGTTTTCCCTTATTCTGGAAGATGAATTTCTGGTAACTCTATTATCTATGGACCCTGGACTCATTTGAACGACTTTTTATACCTCGTCCGAAATGACAACGCTGGAGGTTTATCCTTATTCTGAAAGATGAATGTCTGGTAACTCTAAGGCCTATGGACCGTGGACTCATTTCAACGACTTTTTATTCATCGTCCGATATGACCTAATGCTGGAAGTTTTCCTTATCCTGAAAGATGAATGTCTAGTAACTCTAAGGCCTTTGGACCCTGGACTCATTTCAACGACTTTTTATTCATCGTCCGATATGATATAACACTGGAAGTTTTCCTTATCCTGAAAGATGAATGTCTGTTAACTCTAAGGCCTATGGACCCTGGACTCATTTCAACGACTTTTTATTTATCGTCCGATATGACCTAATGCTGGAAGTTTTCCTTATCCTAAAAGATGAATGTCTGTTAACTCTAAGGCCTATGGACCCTGGACTCATTTCAACGACTTTTCATTCATCGTCCGATATGACCTAACGCTGGAAGTTTTCCTTATCCTGAAAGATGAATGTCTGGTAACACTAAGGCCTATGGACCCTGGACAACAACTTTTTATTTATCGTCCGATATGACCTAACGCTGGAAGTTTTCCTTATCCTAAAAGATGAATGTCTGGTAACTCTAAGGCCTATGGACCCTGGACAACGCCTTTTTATTTATCGTCCGATATGACCTAATGCTGGAAGTTTTCCTTATTCTGAAAGATGAATGTCTGGTAAGTCTAAGCTCCATGGACCGTGGAGTCATTTGAGCATCATTCCACCCAATTCATTCACCGTCTGATACGACTTAACATTGGAGGACGTAATTTACAAAAGGAAGCTAACGCTGGAAGTGTTCTCTTATTCTGAAAGATGAATCTCTGGTAAGTCTTAACGTATATGCACCGTGGACTCACTTGAACATGATTTCGTTCATCATCCGATATAACTTAACTGTGGATGTTTTCAATTATCTTGATATATCGTAGTAGGATATTTCCATTTTGGGTATCATTCCTCCATCTCAAGGTGATGGAGGATGCTAAAAAACTCTTGAATTTTATGAGCAATAGTAATCAGTTAGGATTTGTGAAAATTGAGAAATTTATTCATGTAGTGATTGAGGAAAATTTTTAGTGTGTTTTCATTGCTTAGAATTGTTACTCATGGATTTCGCTGTCGATTATTCTTTACAAAGGAATTATCATTGAACTCACACAGCTTTGTCCATTAAATTTGATGGTATAATGCTTCCTGTATATAAACGACATGCTGCGGTGTAGAGCCATAATGCCTGAATGTGGATATTCGCTGGACATCCCTCGTCAGGTCTGTGTGAGCTGCTACCCTCCCTGCCATACAATGCTGTCTAGGTATTCTAGGCTCATTTTCGGGTACTTCCGGCTTTACTCCGCACCCGATGTTTGTTACTTTGGCCGCACATACGCGTACGGGTATGATAGTTCCCTTGTTAGGTGTAATCAATAAGCCTGTACGGGAGATTTGTTAAGTGACTAGACATATCCAGTTGGCGACTAATCGCTGCACAGGCAATAGGAACACTCACTTATGAGAATGAGATTCAAAATATGGTAAAATAAATTTATTAATCAGGGTTATAGTATAATTTAGAAAACGCAATCAATATATGGTGTTTTCTTTTATTTTTCTCCCCAGTTCTATTTAACATACTTGTTTTTGAACTATGATAATGTTTTATATATTTAATTGTAATAAATAAGAGTTCATTATAAGTTATTTTAAATATTTGTTTGATCATCCTGAGTGAAAATTATGAAGGACCACGTATAAAGGACTTAGATATCCTGGAAAAAGGAACTGCGGAATGTATTGTTTACATTTCCCTTTAAGGCTCATGTTCCCTTTCTTTGTCATACATATAATTCTTGGAGATAATACAGGAATAACACAGCTTGAGGTGACTATAGCAATAGTATATCTCTCTACTTTAGGTTATGTTAGAATTACACAATTTTGGTAAAATGAGTCTTAAAATGCGCTATAACAAAATGGCAATCATCGCAACAAATCCGCTACACACATGCTACCTAGACGAAATAGTTCCACATTTATTCTAAATTTCATAAATGGCTCTACAGCAAGTTAAAAGAACAGATATTGTCGTATAATTAAAATACATATAAATCCACTTCACTAAGTAACAACCATAATGTGCAAAAAGGTGTGCAGTAATTAACTATTTCAAAAAACATGTTTTTTTTTGGGGGGGGGGGGATTGCTAATCTTAAGGGTAAAAATTGAAATATCTGAAGCTTTTGTTAGATTTGTTTCAAATTTATACCTTTTATTTTTGTGATCGATCAAGAATGGAATAATACCAACTTTCAGATTTCTAGTTACAATAGTTTGTGATGAATCAACAATTTATGTCTAAATTACAGACGATTTTCAAAATGTCCCACATATTGTAATTTTAAAAATTATGCTTGGGGTATAAGTTTCTGCACCCATTTTAACCTATTAGTAACCTGTACCTATGTGAAATATTTGTTTTCGACATATCAACGAAGGGAAAAATAATCATACCTATTTAACAATTTTTATTTTCCTAAACGTTTTCAGTAAGAAGTAAACATCAATACAAATAATAAAAACACAACAAATGTAAATGGGTACACTTTATGCAGTTGCCCTGACATACATGTTTAGAATTTCATACAAATTAATAGAAAACTGCATCCTGTGGAACATTCTGAAGTTAGGAAAATGTAGAAAATATGGAATCTGAGGTTAAAATTACATAATAGCAGCTATGATACAGGTGTAGGTATATTTAAATAGTCATGTGACTTTTTCTGTAGTGCCGATATTGCAAAGTATAGCGTAAATAATAATAATAATAATAATAATAATAATAATAATAATAATAATAATAATAATAATAATAATAATAATAATAATAATAATAATAATAATAATAATAATAATAATAATAATAATAATAATAATAATAATAATAATAATAATAATAATAATAAATAAAAACTGTAATAGTTGAATAAATGTTTCCGAATGTTGACTTATCAAACACAGTTAAACCATGTTATTAATATGACAATAAACATTCACTCCTTTTGCATATATCAAGCAGCTACACATTCCAGCATAAGCGTATAAGGTTGCACTGTCTCTATATCGTAAACAAACATTCAGAATTGACCCTATGATGAAATAGAGTCGTCTTCGCGAGATGTAACTTAAATTATGAAATGTATTACCCGTGACAAATATCTTGAGCTTTCTTGAGGAAGTAACGTGTTGTGATGGCTGGGTATTAAATACTTAGTCTAGTGTTTACTGTCATATAATACATCAGTACCACATTACAATGTAGTACGTGCTTCTCATGGTAATTTTCAAACGTGGAAACTTAAACAAGGTCCCCTCGAAGGGTTGTAAATCCCCAAAGCTTAAGGATTATTTAGAATGCTTTCCATTTCTGCACGAAGGAAAATCTACAGTGCCTAGAACGGCTGCTGCAGTAGCAAAAAGTGAAGACACAATAAAATAAATCGTTAAAGTGTTTGAAAATGCTCAGATGAATTAAAGGAACGCATGCTGCTTGGAACACATTCACGTACCAACATGCAAGATAAGAATTTTCGTTCGCTATTTTATGTAAATGATAATTTCTGAAATCAATGTATTCAACACAGTGAAAATAATTTGGAGATGATTCAGAATCAATGCATGAAAATATAACGATCAATTTGTTGCAGATATACAAGTTTTGCAGACTTCCGTTATAAAACGCAATAGTTCTTATTTCTCTATATTGATTTAGGTTTGCGATATAGCTTCAACTTACTATCGTTAACATTCAGGATATCTGTTACACAAGAACAAAGCATCATTATTCTAATATTTTGGAAAACATTACAGTAACTGGGACATATTGATGTATACATAGCAATTAAACCCCGAGCGTCATCTAGGACGTGTTATGTGTACTTAGTGATTTATGAGACTTCCACCGTAGTAGTATGCGCTGTAGTCGCAGCCACTCAAGAAATACCCGCGACCAGTTATTTTCTTTATTCACTATGTATTTGCTACCTTTTGTTTATTGTCGATATATTTATTATTTAGGTACTGAGGGTGTCAATAATAATTAAATTACTTTCAACTTCAATTACCAGGGTAAGTAACCTCAATTCGAGTGATCTAGAGCTGCATAGAAGTGATTAACATTCCTTCCTCAGAAAACCAAACCATTCCAACTTTATCAGGATTCTTCTTAATTACCCGTTACCAATTATACCGCACATTTTTGGAGTGAAATCTTTATAAAACCAAATTCCGGATGCTGAATGGTGCTAACACTGACGGGCTTCTGAGGAACAGTAGAAACCCGAAATAACGCAGATGTTCGGAACATCCTTTATACCGACGTTATAACCTTACGGCCCTATATAGGGATTTAACACTGGAAGAAACAAAAATAGATGCCCAACAGTTGAAGGAGGGAAATATGCATGTACTAATAAATGACAGAATAGTAATAAACTTGGTATATAACATAAGTATATTGTAGTACTTTTAAAAGTTTTTTACCGGTTGTGCTGGATGTTACCGATCTTGATTTATGTTCTGTGCATATTTTATACCAACTTAATCTTTCCTCGTGATAAATAGCTCAAACGTGAATGTCTGTTAGTTCTAAGCTCTATGTTCGCTGGACTCATTTGAGTATCATTTCATCCATCGCACAATGAATGGAATAGTTTAAAAAAACTCTTGGATTTTATGAGTTCCAGTAAATAGCTAAGATTTTATAATTATAATTTATAAAAATTATTTTTATAATATGCAACAGATAACACCGCCTCCTCTGCGAAGTATCTTCCTAAATGTCCCGGATAAATACTGATATGAGTTAACTTTGGTTTTCTCTATCCTGCTAAGTCTCAGGAATATATACCCTGTACTAATTTGAAAATGACTTCATTCATCGGCCGATATGACTTAATGTTGGTGGTTTCCCTTTATCCTGAAAGTTGAATTTCAATTAACTCTAAGCTCTATATACCGTGGACTCATTTGAATATGATTTCATTCATCATCCGATATCGTATAAGTTTGGAGGTTTTCTCTTATTGTGAAAGACTCATGCTTGGTAGCTCATATCCCTATGTCCACTGTACTTGAATGTAGCTAAATACATCGTATGTTACGTCTCAACGTTCCAGGTTTTCCTTATCCTTATCTATCTAAATATTTAAACTCATTTCTCTCCCCTGCAATTTTTCAACATTTTTGTATTTTCAAAATGCTCCACTTTCTGCAGTTGTCAACGAATTTGACGTATTCCTAAATAAATCTTTAATAATAGTTGGTATTAAAAAGTTGTGGCCATCATATTTCATCGAAAGCTCTCTGAATATCAACGAAAACTACTGTCAAATGTTTCTGTTTAGTGCATAGTTAATTGCATCTACCGTGGATTTGTTCTTTCTAAAACATAACTCTATATTCCAGGACGCATTTATTTACGAGGGTTGGGGCAATATGAACGGATCTCAAACGAATAACAACAGATGGCTCTGTGACAGCAAGACACTCATTTAATAGCTCGGTTAATATTGTTAATAATTTATCTTCGGGATTTTGAATTACCTGTGACACTATTCCATCTGGTCCTGGACATTTATTTTTCTTTCCTTGCCTAATGACAATTTTGACTTGTGTGATGTCATATGGATGTACTAGTCTTTCTCCGAAGTATATTTCTTATCGGTGTTCTTGTTGCTCATCTTCTATCGTATCCCGTCTCGGTGTACGCCTCACGTTCAAGAGGTCAGTGTTTGCCCTTATCCTGAGTGACGAATGTCGGGTAACTCTAAGCTCTTTAGACCCTGAACTCATTTGAGCATCATTAAACGTCCGATATGACTTAACGTTGGAGGACGTAAATTAATTTCGGTCCTCTTATTTTCTCCATTATGAACTCATTAGGAATATCCCTAAATTATCAGTTAATTTTTGCTCTACATATGTGAACTTGTTAAATGCTCATGTCTCTACTTGTCACCTGAGTACTCAACAATAGCTGAAACAAGTGAGCTTACGTTTACACAATCCACTACATAACGGAGATTCAAAAACTTCCGAACTGGTTGCGAGGTGTGAAATCATCGCTCGTCATCGACTGTTGACGAGAGGCCCGGGTTCGACTTCCGTAGCTGATCTACCTGATCCATAGATTTCTTCGGGGTTTTCCCGTGCCACCAGGCAAATGCATCCACCGAAATTCCTGTCCCCCCATTTGAACTTCATCTCTCAACTTGTGGTCTATTTCAGGATAGAAGTCTCGGCGGTGAATGGCAGGATCACTTCTTCCTCCGGTAGGTCGGTTGCCGATCTCCGAACTGGCTGCTGGGATCACTGTCTAATCACACAAGAGGGGAATGTCCGGGGGAGGTTTCTATTTAAGTCAAATGTACTGTCGTGGTTCCTTAGGATGGCCAACCGCTTTCTTTCACACCCCAACCTTCCCAAGGCGGACGTCCCACTTGTGGACATAGGTACAATGGCTCAGGGCTAGCTGCAGTGTCGAAACCCCTCCGTAGTAATGGTAATCGTAATCAAAGAGGGCCGCGAATGAAAACACAACTTTATTGAAACTGCTCTTAAAGTATTTACTTAGCAACATTATAAAAGGAGATGCCAAAACTACCACCGTCCTTGTCCCCTCTTTACGAATATAGCTCTAAAGTTGACAATTTTGTTTTAATTTTTCCAGTGTGTGTGGTTTGGGCTTAGTACACTTGATGCTTGGGCTAACTCAGAGATAAAGTTTCACAAACACATTACCACTAATATCCAAGTCTCCGTTTCTTCCGTCAACAAACAGTAATTTATATTAACAGTGAAATAAGGCATCAACACTGGTGTTGTACAAAATAATTTACAGAAACAAAGATAAGTTCAAACGGTATGCAATAGATTCCATAGCAGACCTTTCGTCCGTATTATTGTGATATGAATACTATCTGACTAATACGCGTACAAATCAAAGCAAATGTGACATTCAAAACGCGAGATGTGACCAGGATCTTCCGTAACGCAGCAACAAAAGTGAAAGGCTGCCTGTGAACATGTGAAGGGGATAGAAGAAATGTACTGGGGAAAAGCACGGATGGAATAATGACCTGTTGGACATACATTTAGAAAATACAGATCCAGCATCGAACAATGACTTTGAAGACAGTGTCCAAAAATAATAATCTGCGATAATCAGTAGTTTGTCGGAACCCTTCCTAATGGACGGTATACTACTGCCATCTACCAGTAGTGTTTAAGGCGTGGTGTTTGAAATTAGTAAAGGAACAGTGCAGAGTCACTCGGAACGTTACCTGGGTTACCTACAACAGTACGGGAATTAGTACGCGCGCTCTCTCTAACTTCCATGTTCACATTTTAAAGATACACCAGACAAACTGTAACTGGTGTCTTCAACATACCATTCACGTATACCTTGTTGAAGCGATCTCATGGTACACAACTAGAGCAGCGGACAGCAGACCGCAAAAGTTTGTCCTCGCCAAATTCAGGACACTGAAGAGGCCACACTGGGAATCAAACCAAGTAACCAGCACCAGACAAGCCACAAGCTACCAAGAGACACGGTGGACAAGAAAACAAAGACAACTTCATGCAACCTTAGTATCATAAGTTTCTAAGTACCAAAATGTTGTCTTCTGTCAACATTATCACTTTGTAACCCAGAAGTGAACGTTAACGCTATCAAAGCCGCTAATAGCTCTCTCTGGTGTCAACTTTAGTAGACACTTGTTATGACAAGGTTCTAACTGAAGACGACGTTAACACTATAACAACATACACTATACCGTACGAGTAATTACAATCAATTATCCTACTAATTCTATTTTCTGTTTACTCCGGACACTTTTAAAGAGGATTTCTTTCATCGGTCGATATGACTTAACGTTGGAGCGTTTCCTTATCCAGAAAGATGGATGTCTCGTAACTCTAAGCTCTATGAGACCTCGACTCATAACTTAACGTTGGAGCTTTTCCTTATCGAGAAAGATGAATGTCTCGTAACTCTAAGCTCTATGAGACCTCGACTCATAACTTAACGTTGGAGCTTTTCCTTATCCAGAAAGATGAATGTCTCGTAACTCTAAGCTCTATGAGACCTCGACTCATAACTTAACGTTGGAGCTTTTCCTTATCGAGAAAGATGAATGTCTCGTAACTCTAAGCTCTATGAGACCTCGACTCATAACTTAACGTTGGAGCTTTTCCTTATCCAGAAAGATGAATGTCTCGTAACTCTAAGCTCTATGAGACCTCGACTCATAACTTAACGTTGGAGCTTTTCCTTATCCAGAAAGATGAATGTCTCGTAACTCTAAGCTCTATGAGACCTCGACTCATAACTTAACGTTGGAGCTTTTCCTTATCGAGAAAGATGAATGTCTCGTAACTCTAAGCTCTATGAGACCTCGACTCATAACTTAACGTTGGAGCTTTTCCTTATCCAGAAAGATGAATGTCTCGTAACTCTAAGCTCTATGAGACCTCGACTCATAACTTAACGTTGGAGCTTTTCCTTATCGAGAAAGATGAATGTCTCGTAACTCTAAGCTCTATGAGACCTCGACTCATAACTTAACGTTGGAGCTTTTCCTTATCCAGAAAGATGAATGTCTCGTAACTCTAAGCTCTATGAGACCTCGACTCATAACTTAACGTTGGAGCTTTTCCTTATCCAGAAAGATGAATGTCTCGTAACTCTAAGCTCTATGAGACCTCGACTCATAACTTAACGTTGGAGCTTTTCCTTATCCAGAAAGATGAATGTCTCGTAACTCTAAGCTCTATGAGACCTCGACTCATAACTTAACGTTGGAGCTTTTCCTTATCCAGAAAGATGAATGTCTCGTAACTCTAAGCTCTATGAGACCTCGACTCATAACTTAACGTTGGAGCTTTTCCTTATCCAGAAAGATGAATGTCTCGTAACTCTAAGCTCTATGAGACCTCGACTCATAACTTAACGTTGGAGCTTTTCCTTATCGAGAAAGATGAATGTCTCGTAACTCTAAGCTCTATGAGACCTCGACTCATAACTTAACGTTGGAGCTTTTCCTTATCCAGAAAGATGAATGTCTCGTAACTCTAAGCTCTATGAGACCTCGACTCATAACTTAACGTTGGAGCTTTTCCTTATCCAGAAAGATGAATGTCTCGTAACTCTAAGCTCTATGAGACCTCGACTCATAACTTAACGTTGGAGCTTTTCCTTATCCAGAAAGATGAATGTCTCGTAACTCTAAGCTCTATGAGACCTCGACTCATAACTTAACGTTGGAGCTTTTCCTTATCGAGAAAGATGAATGTCTCGTAACTCTAAGCTCTATGAGACCTCGACTCATAACTTAACGTTGGAGCTTTTCCTTATCGAGAAAGATGAATGTCTCGTAACTCTAAGCTCTATGAGACCTCGACTCATAACTTAACGTTGGAGCTTTTCCTTATCCAGAAAGATGAATGTCTCGTAACTCTAAGCTCTATGAGACCTCGACTCATAACTTAACGTTGGAGCTTTTCCTTATCCAGAAAGATGAATGTCTCGTAACTCTAAGCTCTATGAGACCTCGACTCATAACTTAACGTTGGAGCTTTTCCTTATCCAGAAAGATGAATGTCTCGTAACTCTAAGCTCTATGAGACCTCGACTCATAACTTAACGTTGGAGCTTTTCCTTATCCAGAAAGATGAATGTCTCGTAACTCTAAGCTCTATGAGACCTCGACTCATAACTTAACGTTGGAGCGTTTCCTTATCGAGAAAGATGAATGTCTCGTAACTCTAAGCTCTATGAGACCTCGACTCATAACTTAACGTTGGAGCTTTTCCTTATCCAGAAAGATGAATGTCTCGTAACTCTAAGCTCTATGAGACCTCGACTCATAACTTAACGTTGGAGCTTTTCCTTATCCAGAAAGATGAATGTCTCGTAACTCTAAGCTCTATGAGACCTCGACTCATAACTTAACGTTGGAGCTTTTCCTTATCCAGAAAGATGAATGTCTCGTAACTCTAAGCTCTATGAGACATCGACTCATTCTTTCATCGTCCGATATAACTTAACGTTGGAGCTTTTCCTTATCCAGAAAGATGAATGTCTTGTAACTCTAAGCTCTATGAGACCTCGACTCATTCATTCATCGTCCGATATAACTTAACGTTGGAGCTTTTCCTTATCCAGAAAGATGAATGTCTCGTAACTCTAAGCTCTATGAGACCTCGACTCATAACTTAACGTTGGAGCTTTTCCTTATCCAGAAAGATGAATGTCTTGTAACTCTAAGCTCTATGCGACCTCGACTCATTCATGCATCGTCCGATATAACTTAACGTTGGAGCTTTTCCTTATCCAGAAAGATGAATGTCTCGTAACTCTAAGCTCTATGAGACCTCGACTCATTCATGCATCGTCCGATATAACTTAACGTTGGAGCTTTTCCTTATCCAGAAAGATGAATGTCTTGTAACTCTAAGCTCTATGAGACCTCGACTCATTCATTCATCGTCCGATATAACTTAACGTTGGAGCTTTTCCTTATCCAGAAAGATGAATGTCTTGTAACTCTAAGCTCTATGAGACCTCGACTCATTCATTCATCGTCCGATATAACTTAACGTTGGAGCTTTTCCTTATCCAGAAAGATGAATGTCTCGTAACTCTAAGCTCTATGAGACCTCGACTCATAACTTAACGTTGGAGCTTTTCCTTATCCAGAAAGATGAATGTCTCGTAACTCTAAGCTCTATGAGACCTCGACTCATAACTTAACGTTGGAGCTTTTCCTTATCCAGAAAGATGAATGTCTCGTAACTCTAAGCTCTATGAGACCTCGACTCATAACTTAACGTTGGAGCTTTTCCTTATCCAGAAAGATGAATGTCTCGTAACTCTAAGCTCTATGAAACCTCGACTCATAACTTAACGTTGGAGCTTTTCCTTATCCAGAAAGATGAATGTCTCGTAACTCTAAGCTCTATGAGACCTCGACTCATAACTTAACGTTGGAGCTTTTCCTTATCCAGAAAGATGAATGTCTCGTAACTCTAAGCTCTATGAGACCTCGACTCATAACTTAACGTTGGAGCTTTTCCTTATCCAGAAAGATGAATGTCTCGTAACTCTAAGCTCTATGAGACATCGACTCATTCTTTCATCGTCCGATATAACTTAACGTTGGAGCTTTTCCTTATCCAGAAAGATGAATGTCTCGTAACTCTAAGCTCTATGAGACCTCGACTCATAACTTAACGTTGGAGCTTTACCTTATCCAGAAAGATGAATGTCTCGTAACTCTAAGCTCTATGAGACATCGACTCATTCTTTCATCGTCCGATATAACTTAACGTTGGAGCTTTTCCTTATCCAGAAAGATGAATGTCTCGTAACTCTAAGCTCTATGAGACCTCGACTCATAACTTAACGTTGGAGCTTTTCCTTATCCAGAAAGATGAATGTCTCGTAACTCTAAGCTCTATGAGACATCGACTCATTCTTTCATCGTCCGATATAACTTAACGTTGGAGCTTTTCCTTATCCAGAAAGATGAATGTCTCGTAACTCTAAGCTCTATGAGACCTCGACTCATAACTTAACGTTGGAGCTTTACCTTATCCAGAAAGATGAATGTCTCGTAACTCTAAGCTCTATGAGACATCGACTCATTCTTTCATCGTCCGATATAACTTAACGTTGGAGCTTTTCCTTATCCAGAAAGATGAATGTCTCGTAACTCTAAGCTCTATGAGACCTCGACTCATAACTTAACGTTGGAGCTTTTCCTTATCCAGAAAGATGAATGTCTCGTAACTCTAAGCTCTATGAGACCTCGACTCATAACTTAACGTTGGAGCTTTACCTTATCCAGAAAGATGAATGTCTCGTAACTCTAAGCTCTATGAGACCTCGACTCATAACTTAACGTTGGAGCTTTACCTTATCCAGAAAGATGAATGTCTCGTAACTCTAAGCTCTATGAGACCTCGACTCATAACTTAACGTTGGAGCTTTTCCTTATCCAGAAAGATGAATGTCTCGTAACTCTAAGCTCTATGAGACCTCGACTCATAACTTAACGTTGGAGCTTTACCTTATCCAGAAAGATGAATGTCTCGTAACTCTAAGCTCTATGCGACCTCGACTCATTCATCCATCGTCCGATATAACTTAACGTTGGAGCTTTTCCTTATCCAGAAAGATGAATGTCTCGTAACTCTAAGCTCTATGAGACCTCGACTCATAACTTAACGTTGGAGCTTTTCCTTATCCAGAAAGATGAATGTCTCGTAACTCTAAGCTCTATGAGACCTCGACTCATAACTTAACGTTGGAGCTTTTCCTTATCGAGAAAGATGAATGTCTCGTAACTCTAAGCTCTATGAGACATCGACTCATTCATTCATCGTCCGATATAACTTAACGTTGGAGCTTTTCCTTATCGAGAAAGATGAATGTCTCGTAACTCTAAGCTCTATGCGACCTCGACTCATTCATCCATCGTCCGATATAACTTAACGTTGGAGCTTTTCCTTATCCAGAAAGATGAATGTCTTGTAACTCTAAGCTCTATGAGACCTCGACTCATTCATCCATCGTCCGATATAACTTAACGTTGGAGCTTTTCCTTATCCAGAAAGATGAATGTCTTGTAACTCTAAGCTCTATGCGACCTCGACTCATTCATCCATCGTCCGATATAACTTAACGTTGGAGCTTTTCCTTATCCAGAAAGATGAATGTCTTGTAACTCTAAGCTCTATGAGACCTCGACTCATTCATTCATCGTCCGATATAACTTAACGTTGGAGCTTTTCCTTATCGAGAAAGATGAATGTCTCGTAACTCTAAGCTCTATGAGACCTCGACTCATTCTTTCATCGTCCGATATAACTTAACGTTGGAGCTTTTCCTTATCCAGAAAGATGAATGTCTTGTAACTCTAAGCTCTATGAGACCTCGACTCATTCATTCATCGTCCGATATAACTTAACGTTGGAGCTTTTCCTTATCCAGAAAGATGGATGTCTCGTAACTCTAAGCTCTATGAGACCTCGACTCATTCATTCATCGTCCGATATAACTTAACGTTGGAGCTTTTCCTTATCCAGAAAGATGAATGTCTCGTAACTCTAAGCTCTATGAGACCTCGACTCATTCATTCATCGTCCGATATAACTTAACGTTGGAGCTTTTCCTTATCCAGAAAGATGAATGTCTCGTAACTCTAAGCTCTGTGAGACCTCGACTCATTCATCCATCGTCCGATATAACTTAACGTTGGAGCTTTTCCTTATCCAGAAAGATGAATGTCTCGTAACTCTAAGCTCTATGAGACCTCGACTCATTCATTCATCGTCCGATATAACTTAACGTTGGAGCTTTTCCTTATCCAGAAAGATGAATGTCTCGTAACTCTAAGCTCTATGAGACCTCGACTCATTCATTCATCGTCCGATATAACTTAACGTTGGAGCTTTACCTTATCCAGAAAGATGAATGTCTCGTAACTCTAAGCTCTATGAGACCTCGACTCATTCATTCATCGTCCGATATAACTTAACGTTGGAGCTTTACCTTATCCAGAAAGATGAATGTCTCGTAACTCTAAGCTCTATGAGACCTCGACTCATTCATTCATCGTCCGATATAACTTAACGTTGGAGCTTTTCCTTATCCAGAAAGATGAATGTCTCGTAACTCTAAGCTCTATGAGACCTCGAGTCATTCATTCATCGTCCGATATAACTTAACGTTGGAGCTTTTCCTTATCCAGAAAGATGAATGTCTCGTAACTCTAAGCTCTATGAGACCTCGACTCATTCATTCATCGTCCGATATAACTTAACGTTGGAGCTTTTCCTTATCCAGAAAGATGAATGTCTCGTAACTCTAAGCTCTATGAGACCTCGACTCATAACTTAACGTTGGAGCTTTTCCTTATCCAGAAAGATGAATGTCTCGTAACTCTAAGCTCTATGAGACCTCGACTCATTCATTCATCGTCCGATATAACTTAACGTTGGAGCTTTTCCTTATCCAGAAAGATGAATGTCTCGTAACTCTAAGCTCTATGAGACCTCGACTCATAACTTAACGTTGGAGCTTTTCCTTATCCAGAAAGATGGATGTCTCGTAACTCTAAGCTCTATTTGACCTCGACTCATTCATTCATCGCGCGACCTAACTTAACATTGGTGGGTTTTGTTATACGGATATATGAAGGTCTGGCAGCTCTAAGGTCTATGAACCCTGGATTTAATCGAACATATTTTCTTTCCTCATCCTGTATGACAGCCCTGGAGGATTTCCATTATAACGAAATATGAATGTCTGGTAACACTAAGCTCCATCTACCGAGGACTCATTTGAATATGAATCCATTCGTCATCCGATATAGAATATGTTTATAGGTTTTTTCGTATTCTAAAACATTAATATCTAGTAACTCTTAGCCCTATGTCCCTGGACTCATTTGAGTATCATTTTATCCAACGCACTATGGATGGAGGACGTTAAAAAAAACTCTGGAATTTCTTGAGTTCTAATAATCAGTTAAGATTTTATAATTTTCTATACTTTATGATTTTAACGTTTAACTGTGAGTTGTTTTAACGATTTGAGCTAAAAGTCATATTTTTAATATTTCTGCATCAGTAACAGTTTGTATATCTTGTCACCCTATTTACCTCCCTCAACTACTGCATATGTCTTCAACAGTGTACATATTTTTGTGACATGTTTTCTTCCCCTGCCCTCTGATAGCCAGACATTTAAGAAAAACATTTACAATTTCTTTCTTCCTCTAAAAAATTTACTTTGATGGCATAATGGAAAAATGAAGTATACCAATATTATTACGGGAACTAATTACGTATATTTCGAAAATGGACAATGCGGAATGTCTTAAACGAGTGTTCCTTGGCACACATTCCGTGTACTAACATGTATGATAAGAACTTTTCTTCCGTTATTTTGTGTAAATGATAATTTCTTAAATCAGACGACTCACTATCATCAGTAAACTTTCATGTACTCTTTAATGTTGCATGCAGTGAGTTCAATGTCATACATAAATAATAGCAATAAATTTGTTGGACATATACAAGCTTTAGCAGACTTTCATTGTAAAACAGAACAGTTAATACTCCTCTATATGGATTCCTGTATGCGATATAGCTTCAGCTTATTACTGTTAACATTTAGGGTATAGTCTACACAACAACAAGGCATCACTGTTCTAAAATGTTGGTAAAGATTAAAATAACTAGAGCACATTGATGTATACATAGCAATTATCACCGGAGCACCATCTAGGACGTGCTACGTGTACTTCGTGATTTATCAGAATTCCGCCGTATGGCACTGTGATCGCAGCCACTCGAGAAACAAGCGAGACATCTCCGCTGCAACTCTCTACAGGTTATTATCGTCCGGCTTTTGTTTAGGTTTCTCGACAGCGCTCATATCCTTACTCATCTTTTATTCTTCGTTATTTTTCGTTTTTTTTTTTTTTTACTTTCTAAATTACGTTTTATTTCAAAATACTTATTTGTCACCACATGCCTTATTTAGGTAATGGTAATTGTAATGCATAGTGTGTGTCAACAAATAATTAATAATCCTGAAAGGAGAATGTCTGGTAGCTCTAGGCTCTATGAACGCTGGACTCATTTGAACATCTTTTCATCGATTGTACGATATAATTTAACGTTGGAGTTTTTCCGTATTATGAGAGATGAGTGTCTGGTAACTCTAAGCTCTATGAACACTGGACTCATTTTACAACTTTTCATTAATCGAGCGACGTAACTTAAAATTGAAGGTTTTCTTATACCGAGATAAGAATGTCTAGTAACTCTAATGTCTATGGACCCTGTATATAGTTGAACATATTTTCATTCATCATGCTGTATGACACAAAGCTAGAGGATTTCCATTATTCTGAAAGATAAATATCTGGTAACTCTATGCTCTATGTACCATGGACTCATTGAGATGTGATTTCAGTCATCATTCTGTATAGAATAAGTTTGAATATTTTCCGGAACTCTGAAAGATGAATATTTGGTAACTCTTAACCGTATATCTCCGGGACTCATTTAAATAAAATTTCATATATCGTAGGTTATGCCTTAACGTTTGAGGTGTCTCTTATCCTGATTTGTGGATGTAGAATGCCTCTAAGCTTTATGTAACCTGGAATCATTCGAACGTGATTTCATTCATAATCCGATATGGCGTAATTTTGCAAGTTTTCGCTTATGCTCATAAATGGATATAGGATATCTCCAAGCTCTATGTAACATGGACTCATTTGAGTGTCAGTTCATCCATCGTACAACGGATGGAGGACGTTGACAAACATTTGTATTTTATGAGTTCTGGAAGTCCGCTAATGTTTATTTTATATATTTCATAATATAAAACAGATAAAACCGTTTCCACTTCGAGAACGTCCCGGATGGTAATTTCACTCATGCGAATCATGATTCCTATTATGTGACGCGTCCAAATAGATCAATACATATGTATTGTCACGCAATTATCGGAAAGCACGAACAACTGACAGCTGAGTAGGGGACCGGAGGCATTTAGCCCACGCCTATCCATTTATCTCGTGTCACGAACTGAGGGGATGATTAGGGAAGTATCACTGGTCGCTGGCCCCCTCTTTCCCCTCCCCCTGCCGTCTCGAACCTTCGTAATGATTCAGTGAACCGCGAGATTTCCAGAAACAGCGATATTCCTATAAAAAGGGGTTGCAGTGGCGAGTGAGTTCAGTTCTTGGCGAGCACCGTGAGGAGCGCCGAGTGAGTTAACGGACCGGAAGATTGTGTACGTGCATCAGAGGAGTTGTACGTAACTGTGAGCGTGCAGTGGACCTGTGACAGACGAACTGGTGAATTGTAATTGTGTGCATTACGTAATTCTGTGTAATCGGCAAGTGTTCCGACTGAAATTCGGTGGAAATAAAGAACATTTTGAGTTGTGCAATTGGACTTTTAATTTCACGAACCCAGAAAGCCACAGTATGTATATATACATCAGGTGTGTCAGCTGTCCCTAGTTATTCTTGTCTATGCAACCCGCAGTTTATGGTGTAAAGTGAAAACGTTAACCCGTTTAGCACAAAAGACATTATTGCAGCTCTTCCTTTCTATTTGGTATTCTACTCCTCCAGCAGTAATACTGACAGTCCTGAATGAACACCAACAAGTTGCGAATAGCTTATATGGACGACTTCTTTTCTTGTATATAATACTAGCCAAGTGATAAACGAATGCTTTTCCAAGGACCAACAGCTGGTGGAGTGGGTTAGTTTGCTGGAATGTGGTGATACCAAGTCTAGGTTCCAGACGACCTTGTATTTGGATTTGCCGTCAGGTAGTTGAGGGTAACTACAGTCTATTAATCAGAAATCATGTTTAACTTTGTGTCCCTTACAATCTGTACCGTCTCTGGTGTTGTGAATCATGTTATGTAGTTGACTTCCTTTTTTAGGACAATATCGGCAAAATTAAATATAACAGTTTTTGTTTCTTATATTTTACTTTGCATTTGTGAAATATTTGACATTTGGTTGAATGATTAAAGCACAATACCAACCATAACCAAATATCTACTGCGACATTTATAACTATCTGCATAAGGAAAACATGGCTAATAATGTGTTTTGTTAACAGCTAGAATGTAAGTAAAATATTATTTGTATTATAATATCAAATTACAGGCCCCAAGAGAAAAAACAAAGGGTAATACAAATGTTCAGTTTGTCACGAAGGATTTGAACCCAACTTGTCTAGGAAAACTAACGTCTATGCAAACACTACCTTCCCAGTGAACGTGCCTATTCGAATAAGTAGGTAACCATAGTCCTCATCACCAACCTCCAAGTTTAACACGCTTCTTACAGCTTCATACACTGTTTTGAGCTCCCTTTCGTAGTTTTAACACACATAAACAAACTGCATACGCCTTTCAATTGCTCTATGGGCTAAAAACTGTCGTAATTTGTGACAGAAGCGAAAACTATCTACCAAATTCTTAGCATTCTTTGACATAGCTGTACATAAAAACACTGGTTTTGGCTGAAGATTTAATTCCAGTTGGTCCCAAACTTATTGTCAACTAATGCATGTGATAGGTTGTTCCTTCAGGAGCATGTTTAAAGTTATGTCCGAATGTATGTTAATGAATAAAGCTTTGTAAACTTGTCTAAAATTGTTACTGGAGCTCTCTGTGTGTGGGTGTGACGTTTTTGGAATCGACATACGCAGTAAGATAAATTTGTTGAACAAATACAAGCTTTAGCAAACGTTTGTTGTAAAATGCAATAGTTGTTATTTCTGCATCTTGCTTCCTGTATGCTACAAAGCTTCACTCAATTCACATCTCAACCCACTGTCAGGCAGACATGAAGTTATTTAAGAGATAAATGGCACATCAGTTGTAGAACTCGTTAAAATACACAAATAATGCCAATTAAAATAATGTAATGCAAAGCTAACCAATTCCGATATATTATAATTTGTTGGTTAGAATTCCCAGATACCTAAAAGTATGTAATTTTTAACTTCTAAGTTCCTGTTCCCTTTTTCATTCAAGGAGAACTAATACTTTAAATACGTCAATCAGTGGTTCGCTTCTTAAATATCTGATTACTGCTTATATCACTTTATCTCAGGTATAAGAACAACAAATGTGCAATGTGCAAGGACTTTCTACAGACTTTATCCAAAGAAACAAACAAAAACAAACTTTTCTAAGAACATTTTGTAGAAGCTTGGGTGGAGAAAGTCATGCGAATATAATATATTACACGTGTTTTTATTTTTTATTAACATGATAAAACACATCCCTGATTAATTATTTGTTGAAAGCAAATAATTCAACATAGAATTTTTGGATCCCCCTCATCCCCCGGAAACTGACTTCTAAATACGTGCCTGGTATACTCCCAGATAAGTGTTACTCAATACTGGTGGAGGCCAACTCGTGAATTCATCTGGAGACATTTAATTAAATCATTTACAATTTCTTTCTTCCTCTAAAAAATTTACTTTGATGTCATAATGGAAAAATGAAGTATACCAATATTATTACGTGAACTAATTACGTATATTTCGAAAATGGACAATGCGGAATGTCTTAAACGAGTGTTACTTGGTACACATTCCGTGTACTAACATGTATGATAAGAACTTTTCTTCCGTTATTTTGTGTAAATGATAATTTCTTAAATCAGACGACTCGCATTCATCAGTATACTTCCATGTATGCATAAATAATAGCATTAAATTTGTTGGACATATACAAGCTTTAGCAGACTTTCATTGTAAAACAGCACAGTTAATACTCCTCTATATGGAATCCTGTATGCGATATAGCTTCAGCTGATTACTGTTAACATTTAGGGTATAGTCTCCGCAACAACAAGGCATCACTGTTCTAAAATGTTGGTAAAGATTAAAATAACTAGAGCACATTGATCTATACATAGCAATTATCACCGGAGCACCATCTAGGACGTGTTACGTGTACTTCGTGATTTATCAGAATTCCGCTGTATGGCACTGTGATCGCAGCCACTCAAGAAACAAGCGAGACATCTCCGCTGCAACTCTCTACAGGTTATTATCGTCCAGCTTTTGTTTAAGTTTCTCGACAGCGCTCATGCTTCCTTAAATACATTTTATTTTAAAATATTTATTTGCCAACACATTCCTTATCAACGTAACAGTAATTTTAACATATTGGGTGCGTCAACAATTAATTAATTTATATTCTCTGATCCTGAAAAATGAATTCCTGGCAAATATAAACTATATGAACCCTCGACTCATTCGAACATTACTTCATTCATTGTCCGATGTGACTTAACCTTGAAGGTTTACCCTTACCCTGAAAAAAGGATGTATTGTAGCTGTAGGATCTATGTACCCTCGACTCATTCGAAAATCATATAATTGTCCGATATGACTTAACGTTGAAGGTTTACCCTTACCCTGAAAAAAGGATGTATTGTAGCTGTAGGATCTATGTACCCTCGACTCATTCGAAAATCATATAGTTGTCCGATATGACTTAACGTTGAAGGTTTACCCTTACCCTGAATAAAGGATGTATTGTAGCTGTAGGATCTATGTACCCTCGACTCATTGGAAAATCATATAATTGTCCGATATGACTTAACGTTGAAGGTTTACCCTTACCCTGAAAAAAGGATGTATTGTAGCTGTAGGATCTATGTACCCTCGACTCATTGGAAAATCATATAATTGTCCGATATGACTTAACGTTGAAGGTTTACCCTTACCCTGAATAAAGGATGTATTGTAGCTGTAGGATCTATGTACCCTCGACTCATTCGAAAATCATATAATTCATCGTCCGATATGATTAACGTTTAAGGTTTACCCTTACCCTGAAAAAAGGATGTATTGTAGCTGTAAGATTTATGTACCCTCGACTCATTCGAAAATCATATAATTGTCCGATATAACTTAATCTTGAAGGTTTACCCTTACCCTGAAAAAAGGATGTATTGTAGCTGTAAGATCTATGTACCCTCGACTCATCCGAAAATCACATAATTGTCCGATATGACTTAACGTTGAATGTTTACCCTTACCCTGAAAAAAGGATGTATTGTAGCTGTAAGATTTATGTACCCTCGACTCATTCGAAAATCATATAATTGTCCGATATGACTTAACGTTGAAGGTTTACCCTTACCCTGAAAAAAGGATAATTGTAGCTGTAGCATCTATGTACCCTCGACTCATTCGAAAATCATATAATTGTCCGATAAGACTTAACGTTGAAGGTTTACCCTTACCCTGAATAAAGGATGTATTGTAGCTGTAGGATCTATGTACCCTCAACTCATTCGACAATCATATAATTCATCGTCCGATATGACTTAACGTTGAAGGTTTCCCCTTACCCTGAAAAAAGGATGTATTGTAGCTGTAAGATCTATGTACCCTCGACTCATTCGAAAATCATATAATTGTCCGATATGACTTAACGTTGAAGGTTTACCCTTACCCTGAAAAAAAGATGTATTGTAGCTGTAAGATCTATGTAACCTCGACTCATTCGAAAATCATATAATTGTCCGATATGACTTAACGTTGAGGGTTTACCCTTACCCTGAAAAAAGGATGTATTGTAGCTGTAACATCTATGTACCCTCGACTCATTCGAAAATCATATAATTGTCCGATATGACTCAACGTTGAAGGTTTACCCTTACCCTGAAAAAAGGATGTATTGTAGCTGTAGGATCTATGTACCCTCGACTCATTCGAAAATCATATAATTGTCCGATATGACTTAACGTTGAAGGTTTACCCTTACCCTGAAAAAAGGATGTATTGTAGCTGTAGGATCTATGTACCCTCGACTCATTCGAAAATCATATAATTGTCCGATATGACTTAACGTTCAAGGTTTACCCTTACCCTGAAAAAAGGATGTATTGTAGCTGTAGGATCTATGTACCCTCGACTCATTCGAAAATCATATAATTGTCCGATATGACTTAACGTTCAAGGTTTACCCTTACCCTGAAAAAAGGATGTATTGTAGCTGTAGGACCTATGTACCCTCGACTCATTCGAAAATCATATAATTGTCCGATATGACTTAACGTTCAAGGTTTACCCTTACCCTGAAAAAAGGATGTATTGTAGCTGTAGGACCTATGTACCCTCGACTCATTCGAAAATCATATAATTGTCCGATATGACTTAACGTTGAAGGTTTACCCTTACCCTGAAAAAAGAATAATTGTAGCTGTAGGATCTATGTACCCTCGACTCATTCGAAAATCATATAATTGTCCGATATGACTTAACGTTCAAGGTTTACCCTTACCCTGAAAAAAGGATGTATTGTAGCTGTAGGATCTATGTACCCTCGACTCATTCGAAAATCATATAATTGTCCGATATGACTTAACGTTGAAGGTTTACCCTTACCCTGAAAAAAGAATAATTGTAGCTGTAGGATCTATGTACCCTCGACTCATTCGAAAATCATATAATTGTCCGATATGACTTAACGTTGAAGGTTTACCCTTACCCTGAAAAAAAGGATGTATTGTAGCTGTAAGATCTATGTACCCTCGACTCATTCGAAAATCATATAATTGTCCGATATGACTTAACGTTGAAGGTTTATCCTTACCCTGAAAAAAGGATGTATGGTAGCTGTAGGATCTATGTACCTTCGACTCATTCGAAAATCATATAATTGTCCGATATGACTTATCTTGAAATTTTTACCCTTACCCTGAAAAAAGGATGTATTGTAGCTGTAGCATCTATGTACCCTCGACTCATTCCAAAATCATATAATTGTCCGATATGACTTAACCTTGAAGGTTTACCCTTACCCTGAAAAAGGATGTATGGTAGCTGTAGGATCTATGTACCCTAGACTCATTCGAAAATCATATAATTGTCTGATATGACTTAACGTTGAATGTTTACCCTTACCCTGAAAAAAGGATGTATTGTAGCTGTAGGATCTATGTACCCTCGACTCAATCGAAAATCATATAATTGTCCGATATGACTTTACGTTGAAGGTTTACCCTTACCCTGAAAAAATGATGTATTGTAGCTGTAGCATCTATGTACCCTCGACTCATTCCAAAATCATTTAATTGTCCGATATGGCTTAACCTTGAAGGTTTACCCTTACCCTGAAAAAGGATGTATGGTAGCTGTAGGATCTATGTACCCTAGACTCATTCGAAAATCATATAATTGTCCGATATGACTTAACTTTGAAGGTTTACCCTTACCCTGAAAAAAGGATGTATTGTAGCTGTAGGATCTATGTACCCTCGACTCATTCGAAAATCATATAATTGTCCGATATGACTAAACCTTAAAGGTTTACCCTTACCCTGAAAAAAGGATGTATTGTAGCTGTAGGATCTATGTAACCTCGACTCATTCGAAAATCATATAAGTGTCCGATATGACTAAACCTTAAAGGTTTACCCTTACCCTGAAAAAAGGATGTATTGTAGCTGTAGCATCTATGTACCCTCGACTCATTCCAAAATCATATAATTGTCCGATATGACTTAACCTTGAAGGTTTACCCTTACCCTGAAAAAAGGATGTATGGTAGCTGTAGGATCTATGTACCCTCGACTCATTCGAAAATCATATAATTGTCCGATATAACTTAATCTTGAAGGTTTACCCTTACCCTGAAAAAAGGATGTATTGTAGCTGTAGGATCTATGTACCCTAGACTCATTCGAAAATCATATAATTGTCGGATATGACTTAACGTTGAAGGTTTACCCTTACCCTGAAAAAAGGATGTATTGTAGCTGTAGGATCTAAGTACCCTCGACTCATTGGAAAATCATATAATTGTCCGATATGACTTAACGTTGAAGGTTTACCCTTACCCTGAATAAAGGATGTATTGTAGCTGTAGGATCTATGTACCCTCGACTCATTCGAAAATCATATAATTCATCGTCCGATATGATTAACGTTGAAGGTTTACCCTTACCCTGAAAAAAGGATGTATTGTAGCTGTAAGATCTATGTACCCTCGACTCATCCGAAAATCACATAATTGTCCGATATGACTTAACGTTGAATGTTTACCCTTACCCTGAAAAAAGGATGTATTGTAGCTGTAAGATCTATGTACCCTCGACTCATTCGAAAATCATATAATTGTCCGATATGACTTAACGTTGAAGGTTTACCCTTACCCTGAAAAAAGGATAATTGTAGCTGTAGCATCTATGTACCCTCGACTCATTCGAAAATCATATAATTGTCCGATAACACTTAACGTTGAAGGTTTACCCTTACCCTGAATAAAGGATGTATTGTAGCTGTAGGATCTATGTACCCTCGACTCATTCGACAATCATATAATTCATCGTCCGATATGAATTAACGTTGAAGGTTTCCCCTTACCCTGAAAAAAGGATGTATTGTAGCTGTAAGATCTATGTACCCTCGACTCATTCGAAAATCATATAATTGTCCGATATGACTTAACGTTGAAGGTTTACCCTTACCCTGAAAAAAGGATGTATTGTAGCTGTAAGATCTATGTAACCTCGACTCATTCGAAAATCATATAATTGTCCGATATGACTTAACCTTGAAGGTTTACCCTTACCCTGAATAAAGGATGTATTGTAGCTGTAGGATCTATGTACCCTCGACTCATTCGAAAATCATATAATTGTCCGATATGACTTAACGTTGAAGGTTTACCCTTACCCTGAAAAAAGGATGTATTGTAGCTGTAGGATCTATGTACCCTCGACTCATTCGAAAATCATATAATTGTCCGATATGACTTAACGTTGAAGGTTTACCCTTACCCTGAAAAAAGGATGTATTGTAGCTGTAGCATCTATGTACCCTCGACTCATTCGAAAATCATATAATTGTCCGATATGACTTAACCTTGAAGGTTTACCCTTACCCTGAATAAAGGATGTATTGTAGCTGTAGGATCTATGTACCCTAGACTCATTCGAAAATCATATAATTGTCCGATATGACTTAACGTTGAAGGTTTACCCTTACCCTGAAAAAAGGATGTATTGTAGCTGTAGGACCTATGTACCCTCGACTCATTCGAAAATCATATAATTGTCCGATATGACTTAACGTTGAAGGTTTACCCTTACCCTGAAAAAAGAATAATTGTAGCTGTAGGATCTATGTACCCTCGACTCATTCGAAAATCATATAATTGTCCGATATGACTTAACGTTGAAGGTTTACCCTTACCCTGAAAAAAGAATAATTGTAGCTGTAGGATCTATGTACCCTCGACTCATTCGAAAATCATATAATTGTCCGATATGACTTAACGTTCAAGGTTTACCCTTACCCTGAAAAAAGGATGTATTGTAGCTGTAGGATCTATGTACCCTCGACTCATTCGAAAATCATATAATTGTCCGATATGACTTAACGTTCAAGGTTTACCCTTACCCTGAAAAAAGGATGTATTGTAGCTGTAGGATCTATGTACCCTCGACTCATTCGAAAATCATATAATTGTCCGATATGACTTAACGTTGAAGGTTTACCCTTACCCTGAAAAAAGGATGTATTGTAGCTGTAGGATCTATGTACCCTCGACTCATTCGAAAATCATATAATTGTCCGATATGACTTAACGTTCAAGGTTTACCCTTACCCTGAAAAAAGGATGTATTGTAGCTGTAGGATCTATGTACCCTAGACTCATTCGAAAATCATATAATTGTCCGATATGACTTAACGTTGAAGGTTTACCCTTACCCTGAAAAAAGGATGTATTGTAGCTGTAGGATCTATGTACCCTCGACTCATTCGAAAATCATATAATTGTCCGATATGACTTAACGTTGAAGGTTTACCCTTACCCTGAAAAAAGAATAATTGTAGCTGTAGGATCTATGTACCCTCGACTCATTCGAAAATCATATAATTGTCCGATATGACTTAACGTTGAAGGTTTACCCTTACCCTGAAAAAAGAATAATTGTAGCTGTAGGATCTATGTACCCTCGACTCATTCGAAAATCATATAATTGTCCGATATGACTTAACGTTGAAGGTTTACCCTTACCCTGAAAAAAGGATGTATTGTAGCTGTAGGATCTATGTACCCTCGACTCAATCGAAAATCATATAATTGTCCGATATGACTTAACGTTGAAGGTTTACCCTTACCCTGAAAAAAGGATAATTGTAGCTGTAGCATCTATGTACCCTCGACTCATTCGAAAATCATATAATTGTCCGATAACACTTAACGTTGAAGGTTTACCCTTACCCTGAATAAAGGATGTATTGTAGCTGTAGGATCTATGTACCCTCGACTCATTCGACAATCATATAATTCATCGTCCGATATGAATTAACGTTGAACGTTTCCCCTTACCCTGAAAAAAGGATGTATTGTAGCTGTAAGATCTATGTACCCTCGACTCATTCGAAAATCATATAATTGTCCGATATGACTTAACGTTGAAGGTTTACCCTTACCCTGAAAAAAGGATGTATTGTAGCTGTAGGATCTATGTACCCTCGACTCATTCGAAAATCATATAATTGTCCGATATGACTTAACGTTGAAGGTTTACCCTTACCCTGAAAAAAGGATGTATTGTAGCTGTAGGATCTATGTAACCTCGACTCATTCGAAAATCATATAATTGTCCGATATGACTTAACGTTGAAGGTTTACCCTTACCCTGAATAAAGGATGTATTGTAGCTGTAGGATCTATGTACCCTCGACTCATTCGAAAATCATATAATTGTCCGATATGACTTAACGTTGAAGGTTTACCCTTACCCTGAAAAAAGGATGTATTGTAGCTGTAGGATCTATGTACCCTCGACTCATTCGAAAATCATATAATTGTCCGATATGACTTAACGTTGAAGGTTTACCCTTACCCTGAAAAAAGGATGTATTGTAGCTGTAGGATCTATGTACCCTCGACTCATTCGAAAATCATATAATTGTCCGATATGACTTAACGTTCAAGGTTTACCCTTACCCTGAAAAAAGGATGTATTGTAGCTGTAGGATCTATGTACCCTAGACTCATTCGAAAATCATATAATTGTCCGATATGACTTAACGTTGAAGGTTTGCCCTTACCCTGAAAAAAGGATGTATTGTAGCTGTAGGACCTATGTACCCTCGACTCATTCGAAAATCATATAATTGTCCGATATGACTTAACGTTGAAGGTTTACCCTTACCCTGAAAAAAGAATAATTGTAGCTGTAGGATCTATGTACCCTCGACTCATTCGAAAATCATATAATTGTCCGATATGACTTAACGTTGAAGGTTTACCCTTACCCTGAAAAAAGAATAATTGTAGCTGTAGGATCTATGTACCCTCGACTCATTCGAAAATCATATAATTGTCCGATATGACTTAACGTTCAAGGTTTACCCTTACCCTGAAAAAAGGATGTATTGTAGCTGTAGGATCTATGTACCCTCGACTCATTCGAAAATCATATAATTGTCCGATATGACTTAACGTTGAAGGTTTACCCTTACCCTGAAAAATGAATAATTGTAGCTGTAGGATCTATGTACCCTCGACTCATTCGAAAATCATATAATTGTCCGATATGACTTAACGTTGAAGGTTTACCCTTACCCTGAAAAAAGGATGTATTGTAGCTGTAAGATCTATGTACCCTCGACTCATTCGAAAATCATATAATTGTCCGATATGACTTAACGTTGAAGGTTTACCCTTACCCTGAAAAAAGGATGTATTGTAGCTGTAAGATCTATGTACCCTCGACTCATTCGAAAATCATATAATTGTCCGATATGACTTAACGTTGAAGGTTTATCCTTACCCTGAAAAAAGGATGTATGGTAGCTGTAGGATCTATGTACCTTCGACTCATTCGAAAATCATATAATTGTCCGATATGACTTAACCTTGAAATTTTTACCCTTACCCTGAAAAAAGGATGTATTGTAGCTGTAGCATCTATGTACCCTCGACTCATTCCAAAATCATATAATTGTCCGATATGACTTAACCTTGAAGGTTTACCCTTACCCTGAAAAAGGATGTATGGTAGCTGTAGGATCTATGTACCCTAGACTCATTCGAAAATCATATAATTGTCCGATATGACTTAACGTTGAAGGTTTACCCTTACCCTGAAAAAAGGATGTATTGTAGCTGTAGGATCTATGTACCCTCGACTCAATCGAAAATCATATAATTGTCCGATATGACTTTACGTTGAAGGTTTACCCTTACCCTGAAAAAAGGATGTATTGTAGCTGTAGCATCTATGTACCCTCGACTCATTCCAAAATCATTTAATTGTCCGATATGACTTAACCTTGAAGGTTTACCCTTATCCTGAAAAAGGATGTATGGTAGCTGTAGGATCTATGTACCCTAGACTCATTCGAAAATCATATAATTGTCCGATATGACTTAACGTTGAAGGTTTACCCTTACCCTGAAAAAAGGATGTATTGTAGCTGTAGGATCTATGTACCCTCGACTCATTCGAAAATCATATAATTGTCCGATATGACTAAACCTTAAAGGTTTACCCTTACCCTGAAAAAAGGATGTATTGTAGCTGTAGGATCTATGTACCCTCGACTCATTCGAAAATCATATAATTGTCCGATATGACTAAACCTTAAAGGTTTACCCTTACCCTGAAAAAAGGATGTATTGTAGCTGTAGCATCTATGTACCCTCGACTCATTCCAAAATCATATAATTGTCCGATATGACTTAACCTTGAAGGTTTACCCTTACCCTGAAAAAAGGATGTATTGTAGCTGTAGGATCTATGTACCCTCGACTCATTCGAAAATCATATAATTGTCCGATATGACTTAACGTTGAAGGTTTACCCTTACCCTGAAAAAAGGATGTATTGTAGTTGTAGGATCTATGTACCCTCGACTCATTCGAAAATCATATAATTGTCCGATATGACTAAACCTTAAAGGTTTACCCTTACCCTGAAAAAAGGATGTATTGTAGCTGTAGGATCTATGTACCCTCGACTCATTCGAAAATCATATAATTGTCCGATATGACTAAACCTTAAAGTTTTACCCTTACCCTGAAAAAAGGATGTATTGTAGCTGTAGCATCTATGTACCCTCGACTCATTCGAAAATCATATAATTGTCCGATATGACTTAACGTTGAAGGTTTACCCTTACCCTGAAAAAAGGATGTATTGTAGCTGTAGGATCTATGTACCCTCGACTCATTCGAAAATCATATAATTGTCCGATATGACTTAACCTTGAAGGTTTACCCTTACCCTGAAAAAAGGATGTATTGTAGCTGTAGGATCTATGTACCCTAGACTCATTCGAAAATCATATAATTGTCCGATATGACTTAACGTTGAAGGTTTACCCTTACCCTGAAAAAAGGATGTATTGTAGCTGTAGCATCTATGTACCCTCGACTCATTCGAAAATCATATAATTGTCCGATATGACTAAACCTTGAAGGTTTACCCTTACCCTGAAAAAAGGATGTATTGTAGCTGTAGGATCTATGTACCCTCGACTCATTCGAAAATCATATAATTGGCCGATATGACTTAACCTTGAAGGTTTACCCTTACCCCGAAAAAAGGATGTATTGTAGCTGTAGGATCTATGTACCCTCGACTCATTCGAAAATCATATAATCCATCGTCCGATATGACTTAACGTTGAAGGTATACCCTTACCCTGAAAAAAGGATGTATTGTAGCTGTAAGATCTATGTACCCTCGACTCATTCGAAAATCATATAATTGTCCGATATGACTTAACGTTGAAGGTTTACCCTTACCCTGAAAAAAGGATGTATTGTAGCTGTAGGATCTATGTACCCTCGACTCATTCGAAAATCATATAATTGTCCGATATGACTTAACCTTGAAGGTTTACCCTTACCCCGAAAAAAGGATGTATTGTAGCTGTAGGATCTATGTACCCTCGACTCATTCGAAAATCATATAATCCATCGTCCGATATGACTTAACGTTGAAGGTTTACCCCTACCCTGAAAAAAGGATGTATTGTAGCTTTAACATCTATGTACCCTCGACTCATTCGAAAATCATTTAATTGTCCGATATGACTTAACCTTAAAGGTTTACCCTTACCCTGAAAAAAGGATGTATTGTAGCTTTAACATCTATATACCCTCGACTCATTCGAAAATCATATAATTCATTGTCCGATATGACTTAACATTGAAGGTTACCCTTACCCTGAATAAAGGATGTATTGTAGCTGTAACATCTATGTACCCTCGACTCATTCGAAAATCATATAATTGTCCGATATGACTTAATCTTGAAGGTTTACCCTTACCCTGAAAAAAGGATGTATTGTAGCTGTAGGATCTATGTACCCTCGACTCATTCGAAAATCATATAATTGTCCGATATGACTTAATCTTGAAGGTTTACCCTTACCCTGAAAAAAGGATGTATTGTAGCTGTAGCATCTATGTACCCTCGACTCATTCCAAAATCATATAATTGTCCGATATGACTTAATCTTGAAGGTTTACCCTTACCCTGAAAAAAGGATGTATTGTAGCTGTAGGATCTATGTACCCTCGACTCATTCGAAAATCATATAATTGTCCGATATGACTTATCGTTGAAGGTTTACCCTTACCCTGAGAAAAGGATGTATTGTAGCTGTAGGATCTATGTACCCTCGACTCATTCGAAAATCATATAATTGTCCGATATAACTTAACCTTGAAGGTTTACCCTTACCCTGAAAAAAGGTAGTATTGTAGCTGTCGGATCTATGTACCCTCGATTCATTCAAAAATTATATAATTGACCGATATGACTTAACCTTAAAGGTTTACCCATACCCTGAAAAAAGGATGTATTGTAGCTGTAGGATCTATGTACCCTCGACTCATTCGAAAATCATATAATTGACCGATATGACTTAACGTTGAAGGTTTACCCTTACCCTGAAAAAAGGATGTATTGTAGCTGTAGGATCTATGTACACTCGACTCATTCGAAAATCATATAATTGTCCGATATAACTTAACCTTGAAGGTTTACCCTTACCCTGAAAAAAGGTAGTATTGTAGCTGTAGGATCTATGTACCCTCGATTCATTCAAAAATTATATAATTGACCGATATGACTTAACCTTAAAGGTTTACCCATACCCTGAAAAAAGGATGTATTGTAGCTGTAGGAATTATGTACCCTCGACTCATTCGAAAATCCAATAACTGTCCGATATGACTTAACGTTGAAGGTTTACCCTTACCCTGAAAAATGGATGTATTGTAGCTGTAGGATCTATGTACCCTCGACTCATTCGAAAATCATTTAATTGTCCGATATGACTTAACCTTAAAGGTTTACCCTTACCCTGAAAAAAGGATGTATTGTAGCTGTAGGATCTATGTATCCTCGACTCATTCGAAAATCATATAATTCATCGTCCGATGTGACTTAACCTTGAAGGTTTACCCTTACCCTGAAAAAAGGATGTATTGTAGCTGTAGGATCTATGTACCCTCGACTCATTCGAAAATCATATAATTGTCCGATATGACTTAAACTTGAAGGTTTACCCTTACCCTGAAAAAAGGATGTATTGTAGCTGTAGAATCTATGTACCCTGACTCTTTCGAAAATCATATAATTGTCCGATATGACTTAATCTTGAAGGTTTACCCTTGCCCTGAAAAAAGGATGTATTGTAGCTGTAGGATCTATGTACCCCAGACTCTTTCGAAAATCATATAATTGTCCGATATGACTTAACCTTGAAGGTTTACCCTTACCCTGAAAAAAGGATGTATTGTAGCTGTAGGATCCATGTACCCTAGACTCATTCGAAAATCATATAATTGTCCGATATGACTTAACGTTGAAGGTTTACCCTTACCCTGAAAAAAAGGATGTATTGTAGCTGTAGGATCTATGTACACTCGACTCATTCGAAAATCATATAATTGCCCGATATGACTTAACGTTGAAGTTTTACCCTTACCCTGAAAAAAGGATGTATTGTAGCTGTAGGATCTATGTACCCTCGACTCTTTCGAAAATCATATAATTGTCAAATATGACTTAACCTTGAAGGTTTACCCTTACCCTGAAAAAAGGATGTATTGTAGCTGTAGCATCTATGTACCCTCGACTCATTCGAAAATCATATAATTGTCCGATATGACTTAACCTTGAATGTTTACCCCTACCCTGAAAAAAGGATGTATTGTAGCTGTAGGATCTATGTACCCTCGACTCATTCGAAAATCATATAATTGGCCGATATGACTTAACCTTGAAGGTTTACCCTTACCCCGAAAAAAGGATGTATTGTAGCTGTAGGATCTATGTACCCTCGACTCATTCGAAAATCATATAATCCATCGTCCGATATGACTTAACGTTGAAGGTTTACCCTTACCCTGAAAAAAGGATGTATTGTAGCTGTAAGATCTATGTACCCTCGACTCATTCGAAAATCATATAATTGTCCGATATGACTTAACGTTGAAGGTTTACCCTTACCCTGAAAAAAGGATGTATTGTAGCTGTAGGATCTATGTACCCTCGACTCATTCGAAAATCATATAATTGTCCGATATGACTTAACCTTGAAGGTTTACCCTTACCCCGAAAAAAGGATGTATTGTAGCTGTAGGATCTATGTACCCTCGACTCATTCGAAAATCATATAATCCATCGTCCGATATGACTTAACCTTGAAGGTTTACCCTTACCCTGAAAAAAGGATGTATTGTAGCTTTAACATCTATGTACCCTCGACTCATTCGAAAATCATTTAATTGTCCGATATGACTTAACCTTAAAGGTTTACCCTTACCCTGAAAAAAGGATGTATTGTAGCTTTAACATCTATATACCCTCGACTCATTCGAAAATCATATAATTCATTGTCCGATATGACTTAACCTTGAAGGTTTACCCTTACCCTGAATAAAGGATGTATTGTAGCTGTAACATCTATGTACCCTCGACTCATTCGAAAATCATATAATTGTCCGATATGACTTAATCTTGAAGGTTTACCCTTACCCTGAAAAAAGGATGTATTGTAGCTGTAGGATCTATGTACCCTCGACTCATTCGAAAATCATATAATTGTCCGATATGACTTAATCTTGAAGGTTTACCCTTACCCTGAAAAAAAGGATGTATTGTAGCTGTAGCATCTATGTACCCTCGACTCATTCCAAAATCATATAATTGTCCGATATGACTTAATCTTGAAGGTTTACCCTTACCCTGAAAAAAGGATGTATTGTAGCTGTAGGATCTATGTACCCTCGACTCATTCGAAAATCATATAATTGTCCGATATGACTTAACGTTGAAGGTTTACCCTTACCCTGAAAAAAGGATGTATTGTAGCTGTAGCATCTATGTACCCTCGACTCATTCGAAAATCATATAATTGTCCGATATGACTAAACCTTGAAGGTTTACCCTTACCCTGAAAAAAGGATGTATTGTAGCTGTAGGATCTATGTACCCTCGACTCATTCGAAAATCATATAATTGGCCGATATGACTTAACCTTGAAGGTTTACCCTTACCCCGAAAAAAGGATGTATTGTAGCTGTAGGATCTATGTACCCTCGACTCATTCGAAAATCATATAATCCATCGTCCGATATGACTTAACGTTGAAGGTATACCCTTACCCTGAAAAAAGGATGTATTGTAGCTGTAAGATCTATGTACCCTCGACTCATTCGAAAATCATATAATTGTCCGATATGACTTAACGTTGAAGGTTTACCCTTACCCTGAAAAAAGGATGTATTGTAGCTGTAGGATCTATGTACCCTCGACTCATTCGAAAATCATATAATTGTCCGATATGACTTAACCTTGAAGGTTTACCCTTACCCCGAAAAAAAGGATGTATTGTAGCTGTAGGATCTATGTACCCTCGACTCATTCGAAAATCATATAATCCATCGTCCGATATGACTTAACGTTGAAGGTTTACCCCTACCCTGAAAAAAGGATGTATTGTAGCTTTAACATCTATGTACCCTCGACTCATTCGAAAATCATTTAATTGTCCGATATGACTTAACCTTAAAGGTTTACCCTTACCCTGAAAAAAGGATGTATTGTAGCTTTAACATCTATATACCCTCGACTCATTCGAAAATCATATAATTCATTGTCCGATATGACTTAACATTGAAGGTTACCCTTACCCTGAATAAAGGATGTATTGTAGCTGTAACATCTATGTACCCTCGACTCATTCGAAAATCATATAATTGTCCGATATGACTTAATCTTGAAGGTTTACCCTTACCCTGAAAAAAGGATGTATTGTAGCTGTAGGATCTATGTACCCTCGACTCATTCGAAAATCATATAATTGTCCGATATGACTTAATCTTGAAGGTTTACCCTTACCCTGAAAAAAGGATGTATTGTAGCTGTAGCATCTATGTACCCTCGACTCATTCCAAAATCATATAATTATCCGATATGACTTAATCTTGAAGGTTTACCCTTACCCTGAAAAAAGGATGTATTGTAGCTGTAGGATCTATGTACCCTCGACTCATTCGAAAATCATATAATTGTCCGATATGACTTATCGTTGAAGGTTTACCCTTACCCTGAGAAAAGGATGTATTGTAGCTGTAGGATCTATGTACCCTCGACTCATTCGAAAATCATATAATTGTCCGATATAACTTAACCTTGAAGGTTTACCCTTACCCTGAAAAAAGGTAGTATTGTAGCTGTAGGATCTATGTACCCTCGATTCATTCAAAAATTATATAATTGACCGATATGACTTAACCTTAAAGGTTTACCCATACCCTGAAAAAAGGATGTATTGTAGCTGTAGGATCTATGTACCCTCGACTCATTCGAAAATCATATAATTGACCGATATGACTTAACGTTGAAGGTTTACCCTTACCCTGAAAAAAGGATGTATTGTAGCTGTAGGATCTATGTACACTCGACTCATTCGAAAATCATATAATTGTCCGATATAACTTAACCTTGAAGGTTTACCCTTACCCTGAAAAAAGGTAGTATTGTAGCTGTAGGATCTATGTACCCTCGATTCATTCAAAAATTATATAATTGACCGATATGACTTAACCTTAAAGGTTTACCCATACCCTGAAAAAAGGATGTATTGTAGCTGTAGGAATTATGTACCCTCGACTCATTCGAAAATCCAATAACTGTCCGATATGACTTAACGTTGAAGGTTTACCCTTACCCTGAAAAATGGATGTATTGTAGCTGTAGGATCTATGTACCCTCGACTCATTCGAAAATCATTTAATTGTCCGATATGACTTAACCTTAAATGTTTACCCTTACCCTGAAAAAAGGATGTATTGTAGCTGTAGGATCTATGTATCCTCGACTCATTCGAAAATCATATAATTCATCGTCCGATGTGACTTAACCTTGAAGGTTTACCCTTACCCTGAAAAAAGGATGTATTGTAGCTGTAGGATCTATGTACCCTCGACTCATTCGAAAATCATATAATTGTCCGATATGACTTAATCTTGAAGGTTTACCCTTACCCTGAAAAAAGGATGTATTGTAGCTGTAGAATCTATGTACCCTGACTCTTTCGAAAATCATATAATTGTCCGATATGACTTAATCTTGAAGGTTTACCCTTGCCCTGAAAAAAGGATGTATTGTAGCTGTAGGATCTATGTACCCTAGACTCTTTCGAAAATCATATAATTGTCCGATATTACTTAACCTTGAAGGTTTACCCTTACCCTGAAAAAAGGATGTATTGTAGCTGTAGGATCCATGTACCCTAGACTCATTCGAAAATCATATAATTGTCCGATATGACTTAACGTTGAAGGTTTACCCTTACCCTGAAAAAAAGGATGTATTGTAGCTGTAGGATCTATGTACACTCGACTCATTCGAAAATCATATAATTGTCCGATATGACTTAACGTTGAAGGTTTACCCTTACCCTGAAAAAAGGATGTATTGTAGCTGTAGGATCTATGTACCCTCGACTCTTTCGAAAATCATATAATTGTCAAATATGACTTAACCTTGAAGGTTTGCCCTTACCCTGAAAAAAGGATGTATTGTAGCTGTAGGATCTATGTACCCTCGACTCATTCGAAAATCATATAATTGTCCGATATGACTTAACCTTGAAGGTTTACCCTTACCCTGAAAAAAGGATGTATGGTAGCTGTAGGATCTATGTACCCTAGACTAATTCGAAAATGATATAATTGTCCGATATGACTTAACGTTGAAGGTTTACCCTTACCCTGAAAAAAGGATGTATTGTAGCTGTAGGATCTATGTACCCTCGACTCATTCGAAAATCATATAATTGTCCGATATGACTTAACGTTGAAGGTTTACCCTTACCCTGAAAAAAGGATGTATTGTAGCTGTAGGATCTATGTACCCTCGACTCATTCGAAAATCATATAATTGTCCGATATGACTTAACCTTAAAGGATTACCCTTACCCTGAAAAAGGATGTATTGTAGCTGTAAGATCTATGTACCCTCGACTCATTCGAAAATCATATAATTGACCGATATGACTTAACCTTGAAGGTTTACCCTTACCCTGAAAAAAGGATATATTGTAGCTGTAGGATCTATGTACCCTCGACTCATTCGAAAATCATATAATTCATCGTCCGATATGACTTAACGTTGAAGGTTTACCCTTACCCTGAAAAAAGGATGTATTGTAGCTGTAACATCTATGTACCCTCGACTCATTCGAAAATCATATAATTGTCCGATATGACTTAACCTTGAAGGTTTACCCTTACCCTGAAAAAAGGATGTATTGTAGCTGTAGGATCTATGTACTGTAACGGGAGCGCTGGAACACCCTGTGAAAGCAGCTGGCAGCGGAAGGTAGGGGAGGTTCGGTTGGCCACACCTCCTCCTCGTTTGTCTTGTGGTGGTGACAGACTGTGGTCAGGGAAAAAACATGACTGTGTCGCCTGTTTTCTCTACACCTGTTTCTCGATCTTTCTGTTACTAGAACAATCCTGTAAACACGAGAAACCGGCGATATTCCTATATAAAGAGAGTTACAGACAGACAGAGGGAGTTAGTTAGTGAGTTGAGTTGGTTTTGGTTTAGTCAGAGTGAGTTGGTTGGTTAGTGTGGAGTGAGGACAGTTCTTGGTGTAAGAAGGCAGTGTTAGTCAGTGACGTGTTAATGAACGAAAGGGTTGTGCAACGGAAGACTGTACGAACTGTGTATGAGTATCGGAGTTTGTGTAATCGCGAGTACAAGGAAGTTGTAACGGACGAACTGGTGAATTGTAATTGTTGCAGCACGTAATTCTGTGTAATTGGCAAGAGTTTAACTGTAAGTCGGTGGAAATAAAGAACATTTTTGAGTGGTGTAATTGGACTTTTCATTTCACGAACCCACAAAGTCACACTGGTGTCAGGAAGCGGGAAGAAAACATCACCGAACATTACAACCATGGACGCGGCATTGGAAAAGATTTTGGAGAAAATGATGGAAATGAAGACGGCCAACGACAACCTCACCGCCGAGTTGAAACAAATGAAGACGGCAAATGAAAACCTCGCTGCAAAAATAGAAACGGCTAACAACAACTTGGCCACGACAATGACCTCAAAGATGGCCGAACTGACCACGGAAATGAAGGTGGCGAACGAGGCTCTCGCCGCCAAATTTCAAGAACAGTTGGCCGGCGTGAGGGATGACGTGACGGAGCTGGGCAAGCGGATGGGCCAAGTAGACGACCGCCTTAATGATTTAGAGGAAAAGGCCGACAACATCGCAAAACCCCTCACCCGCCTGACGGAGGAAAACCGGCCTTATGTGTGGACGGAGGACGCCGGAGACGCTCTCCAGCACCCGAAGGGGACCCTGTGCAGTGCTCCAATTTTGGGTTTCCCACAACCGGGTGGCGCCTTCATTGTGGACACCGACGCTAGCGACCATTACATTGGAGGTGTCCTATCGCAGATCCAGGACGGCCATGAGCGCACAAGAGTGGAAGAGGAGGAGCGTGCCGCAGCAGTCCGAGTAGTTGTGGCAGTGCCTGCTGAAGGCTGGGATAGCGCAGGCCTGAGGAGGGAGCAGCTGGCGGACGCAGACTTGGGGTCACTCTTGAGGGAAGTGGACGCAGGGACGAGACCAACCTGGGAGGACATCGCACCGAGGAGCGCCACCTACAAGTCGCACTGGGCAAAATGGGACTCGTTGAAGACCAGAGTGGGCGTGCTGTTCCGGGTATGGGAGTCACCCGATGGGAAGGCGCAGAGAGGACAGTTGGTACTTCCCCGGAGCAAGATCCCGGAAGTCTTGGAGGAAGTGCACGCCGGTACTTCAGGAGGACACCTGGGAGCGAACCGAATGATTCACAAACTACGGCAGCGCTACTTCTGGCTCAGACTCCGGGCAGATGCTGGTGGTACACCTGGACCGCCTCGCACGCTACGATGGGGCTGTTCGAGGCGAACAGCTTTGAGGAGGGAGCAGTGTAACGGGAGCGCTGGAACACCCTGTGAAAGCAGCTGGCAGCGGAAGGTAGGGGAGGTTCGGTTAGCCACACCTCCTCCTCGTTTGTCTTGTGGTGGTGACAGACTGTGGTCAGGGAAAAAACATGACTGTGTCGCCTGTTTTCTCTACACCTGTTTCTCGATCTTTCTGTTACTAGAACAATCCTGTAAACACGAGAAACCGGCGATATTCCTATATAAAGAGAGTTACAGACAGACAGAGGGAGTTAGTTAGTGAGTTGAGTTGGTTTTGGTTTAGTCAGAGTGAGTTGGTTGGTTAGTGTGGAGTGAGGACAGTTCTTGGTGTAAGAAGGCAGTGTTAGTCAGTGACGTGTTAATGAACGAAAGGGTTGTGCAACGGAAGATTGTACGAACTGTGGTATCGGAGTTTGTGTAATCGCGAGTACAAGGAAGTTGTAACGGACGAACTGGTGAATTGTAATTGTTGCAGCACGTAATTCTGTGTAATTGGCAAGAGTTTAACTGTAAGTCGGTGGAAATAAAGAACATTTTTGAGTGGTGTAATTGGACTTTTCATTTCACGAACCCACAAAGTCACAGTACCCTCGACTCATTCGAAAATCATATAATTGTCCAATATGACTTAATCTTAAAGGTTTACCCTTACCCTGAAAAAAGGATGTATTGTAGCTGTAGGACATATGTACCCTCGACTCATTCGAAAATCATATAATTGACCGATATGACTTAACCTTAAAGGTTTACCCTTACCCTGAAAAAAGGATGTATTGTAGCTGTAGGACCTATGTACCCTCGACTCATTCGAAAATCATATAATTGACCGATATGACTTAACGTTGAAGGTTTACCCTTACCCTGAAAAAAGGATGTATTGTAGCTGTAGGATCTATGTACCCTCGACTCATTCAAAAATCATATAATTGTCCGATATGACTTAACTTTGAAGGTTTACCCTTACCCTGAAAAAAGGATGTATTGTAGCTGTAGGATCTATGTACCCTCGACTCATTCGAAAATCATATAACTGTCCGATATGACTTAACGTTCAAGGTTTACCCTTACCCTGAAAAAAGGATGTATTGTAGCTGTAGGATCTATGTACCCTCGACTCTTTCGAAAATCATATAATTGTCCGATATGACTTAACGTTGAAGGTTTACCCTTACCCTGAAAAAAGGATGTAATGTAGCTGTAGGATCTATGTAACCTCGACTCATTCGAAAATCATATAATTGACCGATATGACTTAACCTTGAAGGTTTACCCTTACCCTGAAAAAAGGATGTATTGTAGCTGTAAGATCTATGTACCCTCGACTCATTCGAAAATCATATAATTGTCCGATATGACTTAACGTTGGAGCTTTTCCTTATCCAGAAAAATGAATATCTCGTAACTCTAAGCTCTATGAGACCTCGAGTCATTCATTCATCGTCCGATATAACTTAACGTTGGAGCTTTTCCTTATCCAGAAAGATGGATGTCTCGTAACTCTAAGCTCTATGAAACCTCGACTCGTTCATTCATCGCGCGACCTAACTTAATATTGGCGGGTTTTGTTATACGGATATATGAAGGTCTGGCAGCTCTAAGGTCTATGAACCCTGGATTTAATCGAACATTTTTTCTTTCCTCATCCTGTATGACAGCCCTGCAGGATTTCCATTATAACGAAATATGAATGCCTGGTAACACTAAGCTCCATCTACCGAGGACTCATTTGAATATGAATCCATTCGTCATCCGATATAGAATATGTTTGGAGGTTTTTTCCTATTCTAAAACATTAATATCTAGTAACTCTTAGCCCTATGTCCCTGGAGTCATTTGAGTATCATTTTATCCAGCGCACTATGGATGGAGGACGTTAAAAAAAACTCTGGAATTTCTTGAGTTCTAATAATCAGTTAAGATTTTATAATTTTCTATACTTTATGATTTTAACGTTTAACTGTGAGTTGTTTTAACGATTTGAGCTAAAAGTCATATTTTTAATATTCCTGCATCAGTAACACTTTGTATATCTTGTAACCCTATTTACCTCCCTCAACTACTGCATATGTCTTCAACAGTGTACATATTTTTGTGACATGTTTTCTTCCCCTGCCCTCTGATACCCAGAACTGACTTCCTTTTAGGGGACTCGTCCAGAGAGATGAATACATATATATTATGTTTAAGGAATAAACCAAATTATAACCCACGCTGTAAAATGTAATATACTGGTGGAATGCCAACTCGTGAATTCATCTGGAGACATTTAAGAAAAACATTTACAATTTCTTTCTTCCTCTAAAAAATTTACTTTGATGTCATAATGGAAAAATGAAGTATACCAATATTATTACGTGAACTAATTACGTATATTTCGAAAATGGACAATGCGGAATGTCTTAAACGAGTGTTACTTGGCACACATTCCGTGTACTAACATGTATGATAAGAACTTTTCTTCCGTTATTTTGTGTAAATGATAATTTCTTAAATCAGACGACTCACTGTCATCAGTAAACTTCCATGTACTCTTTAATGTTGCATGCAGTGAGTTCAATGTCATACATAAATAATAGCAATAAATTTGTTGGACATATACAAGCTTTAGCAGACTTTCATTGTAAAACAGAACAGTTAATACTCCTCTATATGGATTCCTGTATGCGATATAGCTTCAGCTGATTACTGTTAACATTTAGGGTATAGTCTACACAACAACAAGGCATCACTGTTCTAAAATGTTGGTAAAGATTAAAATAACTAGAGCACATTGATATATACATAGCAATTATCACCGGAGCACCATCTAGGACGTGCTACGTGTACTTCGTGATTTATCAGAATTCCGCCGTATGGCACTGTGATCGCAGCCACTCAAGAAACAAGCGAGACATCTCCGCTGCAACTCTCTACAGGTTATTATCGTCCGGCTTTTGTTTAGGTTTCTCGACAGCGCTCATATCCTTACTCATCTTTTATTCTTCGTTATTTTTCGTTTTTTTTTTTTTTTTTTTACTTTCTAAATTAAGTTTTATTTCAAAATACTTATTTGTCACCACATGCCATATTTAGGTAATGGTAATTGTAATGCATAGTGTGTGTCAACAAATAATTAATAATCCTGAAAGGAGAATGTCTGGTAACTCTAGGCTCTATGAACGCTGGACTCATTTGAACATCTTTTCATCGATTGTACGATATAATTTAACGTTGGAGTTTTTCCGTATTATGAGAGATGAGTGTCTGGTAACTCTAAGCTCTATGAACACTGGACTCATTTTACAACTTTTCATTAATCGAGCGACGTAACTTAAAATTGAAGGTTTTCTTATACCGAGATAAGAATGTCTAGTAACTCTAATGTCTATGGACCCTGTATATAGTTGAAAATATTTTCATTCATCATCCTGTATGACACAAAGCTATGGGATTTCCATTTTTCTGAAAGATAAATATCTGGTAACTCTATGCTCTATGTACCATGGACTCATTGAGATGTGATTTCAGTCATAATTCTGTATAGAATAAGTTTGAATATTTTCCGGAACTCTGAAAGATGAATATTTGGTAACCCTTAGCCGTATATCTCCGGGACTCATTTAAACAAAATTTCATATATCGTAGGTTATGCCTTAACGTTTGAGGTGTCTCTTATCCTGATTTGTGGATGTAGAATGCCTCTAAGCTTTATGTAACCTGGAATCATTCGAACGTGATTTCATTCATAATCCGATATGGCGTAATTTTGCAAGTTTTCGCTTATGCTCATAAATGGATATAGGATATCTCCAAGCTCTATGTAACATGGACTCATTTGAGTGTCAGTTCATCCATCGTACAAGGGATGGAGGACGTTGAGAAACATTTGTATTTTATGAGTTCTGGAAGTCCGCTAATGTTTATTTTATATATTTCATAATATAAAACAGATAAAACCGTTTCCACTTCGAGAACGTCCCGGATGGTAATTTCACTCATGCGAATCATGATTCCTATTATGTGACGCGTCCAAATAGATCAATACATATGTATTGTCACCCAATTATCGGAAAGCACGACCAACTGACAGCTGAGTAGGGGACCGGAGGCATTTAGCCCACGCCTATCCATTTATCTCGTGTCACGAACTGAGGGGATGATTAGGGAAGTATCACTGGTCGCTGGCCCCCTCTTTCCCCTCCCCCTGCCGTCTCGAACCTTCGTAATGATTCAGTGAACCGCGAGATTTCCAGAAACAGCGATATTCCTATAAAAAGGGGTTGCAGTGGCGAGTGAGTTCAGTTCTTGGCGAGCAGCGTGAGGAGCGCCGAGTGAGTTAACGGACCGGAAGATTGTGTACGTGCATCAGAGGAGTTGTACGTAACTGTGAGCGTGCAGTGGATCTGCGACAGACGAACTGGTGAATTGTAATTGTGTGCATTACGTAATTCTGTGTAATCGGCAAGTGTTCCGACTGAAATTCGGTGGAAATAAAGAACATTTTGAGTTGTGCAATTGGACTTTTAATTTCACGAACCCAGAAAGCCACAGTATGTATATATACATCAGGTGTGTCAGCTGTCCCTAGTTATTCTTGTCTATGCAACCCGCAGTTTATGGTGTAAAGTGAAAACGTTAACCCGTTTAGCACAAAAGTCATTATTGCAGCTCTTCCTTTCTATTTGGTACTCTACTCCTCCAGCAGTAATACTGACAGTCCTGAATGAACACCAACAAGTTGCGAATAGCTTATATAAATGACTTCTTTTCTTGTATATAATACTAGCCAAGTGATAAACGAATGCTTTTCCAAGGACCAACAGCTGGTGGAGTGGGTTAGTTTGCTGGAATGTGGTGATACCAAGTCTAGGTTCCAGACGACCTTGTATTTGGATTTGCCGTCAGGTAGTTGAGGGTAACTACAGTCTATTAATCAGAAATCATGTTTAACTTTGTGTCCCTTACAATCTGTACCGTCTCTGGTGTTGTGAATCATGTTATGTAGTTGACTTCCTTTTTTAGGACAATATCGGCAAAATTAAATATAACAGTTTTTGTTTCTTATATTTTACTTTGCATTTGTGAAATATTTGACATTTGGTTGAATGATTAAAGCACAATACCAACCATAACCAAATATCTACTGCGACATTTATAACTATCTGCATAAGGAAAACATGGCTAATAATGTGTTTTGTTAACAGCTAGAATGTAAGTAAAATATTATTTGTATTATAATATCAAATTACAGGCCCCAAGAGAAAAAACAAAGGGTAATACAAATGTTCAGCTTTTCACGAAGGATTTGAACCCAACTTGTCTAGGAAAACTAACGTCTATGCAAACACTACCTTCCCAGTGAACGTTCCTATTCGAATAAGTAGGTAACCATAGTCCTCATCACCAACCTCCAAGTTTAACACGCTTCTTACAGCTTCATACACTGTTTTGAGCTCCCTTTCGTAGTTTTAACACACATAAACAAACTGCATACGCCTTTCAATTGCTCTATGGGCTAAAAACTGTCGTAATTTGTGACAGAAGCGAAAACTATCTACCAAATTCTTAGCATTCTTTGACATGGCTGTACATAAAAACACTGGTTTTGGCTGAAGATTTAATTCCAGTTGGTCCCAAACTTATTGTCAACTAATGCATGTGGTAGGTTGTTCCTTCAGGAGCATGTTTAAAGTTATGTCCGAATGTATGTTAATGAATAAAGCTTTGTAAACTTGTCTAAAATTGTTACTGGAGCTCTCTGTGTGTGGGTGTGACGTTTTTGGAATCGACATACGCAGTAAGATAAATTTGTTGAACAAATACAAGCTTTAGCAAACGTTTGTTGTAAAATGCAATAGTTGTTATTTCTCCATCTTGCTTCCTGTATGCTACAAAGCTTCACTCAATTCACATCTCAATCCACTGTCAGGCAGACATGAAGTTATTTAAGAGATAAATGGCACATCAGTTGTAGAACTCGTAAAAATACACAAATAATGCCAATTAAAATAATGTAATGCAAAGCTAACCAATTCCGATATATTATAATTTGTTGGTTAGAATTCCCAGATACCTAAAAGTATGTAATTTTTAACTTCTAAGTTCCTGTTCCCCTTTTCATTCAAGGAGAACTGATACTTTAAATACGTCAATCAGTGGTTCGCTTCTTAAATATCTGATTGCTGCTTATATCACTTTATCTCAGGTATAAGAACAACAAATGTGCAATGTGCAAGGACTTTCTACAGACTTTATCCAAAGAAACAAACAAAAACAAACTTTTCTAAGAACATTTTGTAGAAGCTTGGGTGAAGAAAGTCATGCGAATATAATATATTACACATGTTTTTATTTTTTATTAACATGATAAAATACATCCCTGATTAATTATTTGTTGAAAGCAAATAATTCAACATAGAATTTTTGGATCCCCCTCATCCCCCGGAAACTGACTTCTAAATACGTGCCTGGTATACTCCCAGATAAGTGTTACTCAATACTGGTGGAGGGTAACTCGTGAATTCATCTGGAGACATTTAATTAAATCATTTACAATTTCTTTCTTCCTCTAAAAAATTTACTTTGATGTCATAATGGAAAAATGAAGTATACCAATATTATTACGTGACTCATTACGTATATTTCGAAAATGGACAATGCGGAATGTCTTAAACGAGTGTTACTTGGTACACATTCCGTGTACAAACATGTATGATAAGAACTTTTCTTCCGTTATTTTGTGTAAATGATAATTTCTTAAATCAGACGACTCGCATTCATCAGTATACTTCCATGTATGCATAAATAATAGCAATAAATTTGTTGGACATATACAAGCTTTAGCAGACTTTCATTGTAAAACAGCACAGTTAATACTCCTCTATATGGAATCCTGTATGCGATATAGCTTCAGCTGATTACTGTTAACATTTAGGGTATAGTCTCCGCAACAACAAGGCATCACTGTTCTAAAATGTTGGTAAAGATTAAAATAACTAGAGCACATTGATGTATACATAGCAATTATCACCGGAGCACCATCTAGGACGTGTTACGTGTACTTCGTGATTTATCAGAATTCCGCTGTATGGCACTGTGATCGCAGCCACTCAAGAAACAAGCGAGACATCTCCGCTGCAACTCTCTACAGGTTATTATCGTCCAGCTTTTGTTTAAGTTTCTCGACAGCGCTCATGCTTTCTTAAATACATTTTATTTTAAAATATTTATTTGCCAACACATTCCTTATCAACGTAACAGTAATTTTAACATATTGGGTGCGTCATCAATTAATTAATTTATATTCTCTGATCCTGAAAAATGAATTCCTGGCAAATATAAACTATATGAACCCTCGACTCATTCGAACATTACTTCATTCATTGTCCGATGTGACTTAACCTTGAAGGTTTACCCTTACCCTGAAAAAAGGATGTATTGTAGCTGTAGGATCTATGTACCCTCGACTCATTCGAAAATCATATAATTGTCCGATATGACTTAACGTTGAAGGTTTACCCTTACCCTGAAAAAAGGATGTATTGTGGCTGTAGGATCTATGTACCCTCGACTCATTCGAAAATCATATAATTGTCCGATATGACTTAACGTTGAAGGTTTACCCTTACCCTGAATAAAGGATGTATTGTAGCTGTAGGATCTATGTACCCTCGACTCATTGGAAAATCATATAATTGTCCGATATGACTTAACGTTGAAGGTTTACCCTTACCCTGAAAAAAGGATGTATTGTAGCTGTAGGATCTATGTACCCTCGACTCATTCGAAAATCATATAATTGTCCGATATGACTTAACGTTGAAGGTTTACCCTTACCCTGAATAAAGGATGTATTGTAGCTGTAGGATCTATGTACCCTCGACTCATTGGAAAATCATATAACTGTCCGATATGACTTAACGTTGAAGGTTTACCCTTACCCTGAATAAAGGATGTATTGTAGCTGTAGGATCTATGTACCCTCGACTCATTCGAAAATCATATAATTCATCGCCCGATATGATTAACGTTGAAGGTTTACCCTTACCCTGAAAAAAGGATGTATGGTAGCTGTAAGATCTATGTACCCTCGACTCATTCGAAAATCATATAATTGTCCGATATAACTTAATCTTGAAGGTTTACCCTTACCCTGAAAAAAGGATGTATTGTAGCTGTAACATCTATGTACCCTCGACTCATTCGAAAATCATATAATTGTCCGATATAACTTAATCTTGAAGGTTTACCCTTACCCTGAAAAAAGGATGTATTGTAGCTGTAGGATCTATGTACCCTCGACTCATTCGAAAATCATATAATTGTCCGATATGACTTAACCTTAAAGGTTTACCCTTACCCTGAAAAAAGGATGTATTGTAGCTGTAAGATCTATGTACCCTCGACTCATTCGAAAATCATATAATTGTCCGATATAACTTAATCTTGAAGGTTTACCCATACACTGAAAAAAGGATGTATTGTAGCTGTAGGATCTATGTACCCTCGACTCATTGGAAAATCATATAACTGTCCGATATGACTTAACGTTGAAGGTTTACCCTTACCCTGAAAAAAGGATAATTATAGCTGTAGGATCTATGTACCCTCGACTCATTGGAAAATCATATAATTGTCCGATATGTCTTAACGTTGAAGGTTTACCCTTACCCTGAAAAAAGGATGTATTGTAGCTGTAGGATCTATGTACCCGCGACTCAATCGAAAATCATATAATTCATCGTCCCATATGATTAACGTTGAAGGTTTACCCTTACCCTGAAAAAAGGATGTATGGTAGCTGTAAGATCTATGTACCCTCGACTCATTCGAAAATCATATAATTGTCCGATATAACTTAATCTTGAAGGTTTACCCTTACCCTGAAAAAAGGATGTATTGTAGCTGTAAGATCTATGTACCCTCGACTCATTCGAAAATCATATAATTGTCCGATATAACCTAATCTTGAAGGTTTACCCTTACCCTGAAAAAGTATGTATTGTAGCTGTAAGATCTATGTACCCTCGACTCATTCGAAAATCATATAATTGTCCGATATAACTTAATCTTGAAGGTTTACCCTTACCCTGAAAAAAGGATGTATTGTAGCTGTAAGATCTATGTACCCTCGACTCATTCGAAAATCATATAATTGTCCGATATAACTTAATCTTGAAGGTTTACCCTTACCCTGAAAAAAGGATGTATTGTAGCTGTAAGATCTATGTACCCTCGACTCATTCGAAAGTCATATAATTGTCCGATATGACTTAACGTTGAAGGTTTACCCTTACCCTGAAAAAAGGATAATTGTAGCTGTAGGATCTATGTACCCTCGACTCATTGGAAAATCATATAATTGTCCGATATGACTTAACGTTGAAGGTTTACCCTTACCCTGAATAAAGGATGTATTGTAGCTGTAGGATCTATATACCCTCGACTCATTCGAAAATCATATAATTCATCGTCCGATATGATTAACGTTGAAGGTTTACCCTTACCCTGAAAAAAGGATGTATTGTAGCTGTAGGATCTATGTACCCTCGACTCATTCGAAAATCATATAATTCATCGTCCGATATGATTAACGTTGAAGGTTTACCCTTACCCTGAAAAAAGGATGTATTGTAGCTGTAAGATCTATGTACCCTCGACTCATTCGAAAATCATATAATTGTCCGATATAACTTAATCTTGAAGGTTTACCCTTACCCTGAAAAAAGGATGTATTCTAGCTTTAAGATCTATGTACCCTCGACTCATTCGAATATCATATAATTGTCCGATATGACTTAACGTTGAAGGTTTACCCTTACCCTGAAAAAAGGATAATTGTAGCTGTAACATCTATGTACCCTCGACTCATTCGAAAATCATATAATTGCCCGATATGACTTAACCTTGAAGGTTTACCCTTACCCTGAAAAAAGGATTAATGGTAGCTGTAAGGTCTATGTACCCTCGACTCAAACGAAAATCATATAATTGTCCGATATGACTTAACGTTGAAGGTTTACCCTTACCCTGAAAAAAGGATGTATTGTAGCTGTAGGATCTATGTACCCTCGACTCATTCGAAAATCATATAATTGTCCGATAAGACTTAACGTTGAAGGTTTACCCTTACCCTGAATAAAGGATGTATTGTAGCTCTAGGATCTATGTACCCTCGACTCATTCGACAATCATATAATTCATCGTCCGATATGACTTAACGTTGAAGGTTTACCCTTACCCTGAAAAAAGGATGTATTGTAGCTGTAAGATCTATGTACCCTCGACTCATTCGAAAATCATATAATTGCCCGATATGACTTAACGTTGAAGGTTTACCCTTACCCTGAAAAAAAGGATGTATTATAGCTGTAGGATCTATGTACCCTCGACTCATTCAAAAATTATATAATTGACCGATATGACTTAACCTTAAAGGTTTACCCATACCCTGAAAAAAGGATGTATTGTAGCTGTAAGATCTATGTACCCTCGGCTCATTCGAAAATCATATAATTGACCGATATGACTTAACCTTAAAGGTTTACCCATACCCTGAAAAAAGGATGCATTGTAGCTGTAGGATCTATGTACCCTCGACTCATTCGAAAATCATATAATTGTCCGATATTACTTAACGTTGAAGGTTTACCCTTACCCTGAAAAAAGGATGTATTGTAGCTGTAGGATCTATGTACCCTCGACTCATTCGAAAATCATTTAATTGTCCGATATGACTTAACCTTAAAGGTTTACCCTTACCCTGAAAAAAAGATGTATTGTAGCTGTAGGATCTATGTATCCTCGACTCGTTCGAAAATCATATAATTCATCGTCCGATGTGACTTAACCTTGAAGGTTTACCCTTACCCTGAAAAAAGGATGTATTGTAGCTGTAGGATCTATGTACCCTCGACTCATTCGAAAATCATATAATTGTCCGATATGACTTAACCTTGAAGGTTTACCCTTACCCTGAAAAAGGATGTATGGTAGCTGTAGGATCTATGTACCCTAGACTCATTCGAAAATCATATAATTGTCCGATATGACTTAACGTTGAAGGTTTACCCTTGCCCTGAAAAAAGGATGTATTGTAGCTGTAGGATCTATGTACCCTCGACTCAATCGAAAATCATATAATGGTCCGATATGACTTAACGTTGAAGGTTTACCCTTACCCTGAAAAAAGGATGTATTGTAGCTGTAGGATCTATGTACCCTCGACTCATTCGAAAATCATATAATCCATCGTCCGATATGACTTAACGTTGAAGGTTTACCCTTACCCTGAAAAAAGGATGTATTGTAGCTGTAACATCTATGTACCCTCGACTCATTCGAAAATCATATAATTCATTGTCCGATATGACTTAACCTTGAAGGTTTACCCTTACCCTAAAAAAAGGATGTATGGTAGCTGTAGGATCTATATACCCTAGACTCATTCGAAAATCATATAATTGTCCGATATGACTTAACGTTGAAGGTTTACCCTTACCCTGAAAAAAGGATGTATTGTAGCTGTAGGATCTATGTACCCTCGACTCATTCGAAAATCATATAATTGCCCGATATGACTTAACGTTGAAGGTTTACCCTTACCCTGAAAAAAAGGATGTATTATAGCTGTAGGATCTATGTACCCTCGACTCATTCAAAAATTATATAATTGACCGATATGACTTAACCTTAAAGGTTTACCCATACCCTGAAAAAAGGATGTATTGTAGCTGTAAGATCTATGTACCCTCGACTCATTCGAAAATCATATAATTGACCGATTTGACTTAACCTTAAAGGTTTACCCATACCCTGAAAAAAGGATGCATTGTAGCTGTAGGATCTATGTACCCTCGACTCATTCGAAAATCATATAATTGTCCGATATTACTTAACGTTGAAGGTTTACCCTTACCCTGAAAAAAGGATGTATTGTAGCTGTAGGATCTATGTACCCTCGACTCATTCGAAAATCATTTAATTGTCCGATATGACTTAACCTTAAAGGTTTACCCTTACCCTGAAAAAAAGATGTATTGTAGCTGTAGGATCTATGTATCCTCGACTCATTCGAAAATCATATAATTCATCGTCCGATGTGACTTAACCTTGAAGGTTTACCCTTACCCTGAAAAAAGGATGTATTGTAGCTGTAGGATCTATGTACCCTCGACTCATTCGAAAATCATATAATTGTCCGATATGACTTAACCGTGAAGGTTTACCCTTACCCTGAGACAGGATGTATGGTAGCTGTAGGATCTATGTACCCTAGACTCATTCGAAAATCATATAATTGTCCGATATGACTTAACGTTCAAGGTTTACCCTTACCCTGAAAAAAGGATGTATTGTAGCTGTAGGATCTATGTACCCTCGACTCAATCGAAAATCATATAATGGTCCGATATGACTTAACGTTGAAGGTTTACCCTTACCCTGAAAAAAGGATGTATTGTAGCTGTAGGATCTATGTACCCTCGACTCATTCGAAAATCATATAATTGTACGATATGACTTAACCTTAAAGGTTTACCCTTACCCTGAAAAAAGGATGTATTGCAGCTGTAGGATCTATGTACCCTTGACTCATTCGAAAATCATATAATTGTCCGATATGACTTAACCTTGAAGGTTTGCCCTTACCCTGAAAAAAGGATGTATTGTAGCTGTAGGATCTATGTACCCTCGACTCATTCGAAAATCATATAATCCATCGTCCGATATGACTTAACGTTGAAGGTTTACCCTTACCCTGAAAAAAGGATGTATTGTAGCTGTAACATCTATGTACCCTCGACTCATTCGAAAATCATATAATTCATTGTCCGATATGACTTAACCTTGAAGGTTTACCCTTACCCTAAAAAAAGGATGTATGGTAGCTGTAGGATCTATATACCCTAGACTCATTCGAAAATCATATAATTGTCCGATATGACTTAACGTTGAAAGTTTACCCTTACCCTGAAAAAAGGATGTATTGTAGCTGTAGGATCTATGTACCCTCGACTCATTCGAAAATCATATAATTGCCCGATATGACTTAACGTTGAAGGTTTACCCTTACCCTGAAAAAAAGGATGTATTATAGCTGTAGGATCTATGTACCCTCGACTCATTCAAAAATTATATAATTGACCGATATGACTTAACCTTAAAGGTTTACCCATACCCTGAAAAAAGGATGTATTGTAGCTGTAAGATCTATGTACCCTCGACTCATTCGAAAATCATATAATTGACCGATATGACTTAACCTTAAAGGTTTACCCATACCCTGAAAAAAGGATGTATTGTAGCTGTAGGATCTATGTACCCTCGACTCATTCGAAAATCATATAATTGTCCGATATTACTTAACGTTGAAGGTTTACCCTTACCCTGAAAAAAGGATGTATGGTAGCTGTAGGATCTATGTACCCTCGACTCATTCGAAAATCATTTAATTGTCCGATATGACTTAACCTTAAAGGTTTACCCTTACCGTGAAAAAAAGATGTATTGTAGCTGTAGGATCTATGTATCCTCGACTCATTCGAAAATCATATAATTCATCGTCCGATGTGACTTAACCTTGAAGGTTTACCCTTACCCTGAAAAAAGGATGTATTGTAGCTGTAGGATCTATGTACACTCGACTCATTCGAAAATCATATAATTGTCCGATATGACTTAATCTTGAAGGTTTACCCTTACCCTGAAAAAAGGATGTATTGAAGCTGTAGGATCTATGTACCCTCGACTCTTTCGAAAATCATATAATTGTCAAATATGACTTAACCTTGAAGGTTTGCCCTTACCCTGAAAAAAGGATGTATTGTAGCTGTAGGATCTATGTACCTTCGACTCATTCGAAAATCATATAATTGTCCGATATGACTTAACGTTGAAGGTTTACCCTTACCCTGAAAAAAGGATGTATTGTAGCTGTAGGATCTATGTACCCTCGACTCATTCGAAGATCATATAATTGTCCGATATGACTTAAACTTGAAGGTTTGCCCTTACCCTGAAAAAAGGATGTATTGTAGCTGTAGGATCTATGTACCCTCGACTCATTCGAAAATCATATATTTGTCCGATATGACTTAACGTTGAAGGTTTACCCTTACCCTGAAAAAAGGATGTATTGTAGCTGTAGGATCTATGTACCCTCGACTCATTCGAAGGTCATATAATCCATCGTCCGATATGACTTAACGTTGAAGGTTTACCCTTACCCTGAAAAAAGCATGTATGGTAGCTGTAGGATCTATGTACCCTAGACTCATTCGAAAATGATATAATTGTCCGATATGACTTAACGTTGAAGGTTTACCCTTACCCTGAAAAAAGGATGTATTGTAGCTGTAAGATCTATGTACCCTCGACTCATTCGAAAGTCATATAATTGTCCGATATGACTTAACGTTGAAGGTTTACCCTTACCCTGAAAAAAGGATGTATGGTAGCTGTAAGATCTATGTACCCTCGACTCATTCGAAAATCATATAATTGTCCGATATAACTTAATCTTGAAGGTTTACCCTTACCCTGAATAAAGGATGTATTGTAGCTGTAGGATCTATGTACCCTCGACTCAATTGAAAATCATATAATTCATCGTCCGATATGATTAACGTTGAAGGTTTACCCTTACCCTGAAAAAAGGATGTATGGTAGCTGTAAGATCTATGTACCCTCGACTCATTCGAAAATCATATAATTGTCCGATATAACTTAATCTTGAAGGTTTACCCTTACCCTGAAAAAAGGATGTATTGTAGCTGTAAGATCTATGTACCCTCGACTCATTCGAAAATCATATAATTGTCCGATATAACCTAATCTTGAAGGTTTACCCTTACCCTGAAAAAAGGATGTATTGTAGCTGTAAGATCTATGTACCCTCGACTCATTCGAAAATCATATAATTGTCCGATATAACTTAATCTTGAAGGTTTACCCTTACCCTGAAAAAAGGATGTATTGTAGCTGTAAGATCTATGTACCCTCGACTCATTCGAAAGTCATATAATTGTCCGATATGACTTAACGTTGAAGGTTTACCCTTACCCTGAAAAAAGGATAATTGTAGCTGTAGGATCTATGTACCCTCGACTCATTGGAAAATCATATAATTGTCCGATATGACTTAACCTTGAAGGTTTACCCTTACCCTGAAAAAAGGATGTATTGTAGCTGTAGGATCTATGTACCCTCGACTCATTGGAAAATCATATAATTGTCCGATATGACTTAACGTTGAAGGTTTACCCTTACCCTGAATAAAGGAGGTATTGTAGCTGTAGGATCTATATACCCTCGACTCATTCGAAAATCATATAATTCATCGTCCGATATGATTAACGTTGAAGGTTTACCCTTACCCTGAAAAAAGGATGTATTGTAGCTGTAGGATCTATGTACCCTCGACTCATTCGAAAATCATATAATTCATCGTCCGATATGATTAACGTTGAAGGTTTATCCTTACCCTGAAAAAAGGATGTATTGTAGCTGTAAGATCTATGTACCCTCGACTCATTCGAAAATCATATAATTGTCCGATATAACTTAATCTTGAAGGTTTACCCTTACCCTGAAAAAAGGATGTATTCTAGCTGTAAGATCTATGTACCCTCGACTCATTCGAATATCATATAATTGTCCGATATGACTTAACGTTGAAGGTTTACCCTTACCCTGAAAAAAGGATAATTGTAGCTGTAACATCTATGTACCCTCGACTCATTCGAAAATCATATAATTGTCCGATATGACTTAACCTTGAAGGTTTACCCTTACCCGGAAAAAAGGATTAATGGTAGCTGCAAGGTCTATGTAGCCTCGACTCAAACGAAAATCATATAATTGTCCGATATGACTTAACGTTGAAGGTTTACCCTTACCCTGAAAAAAGGATGTATTGTAGCTGTAGGATCTATGTACCCTCGACTCATTCGAAAATCATATAATTGTCCGATAAGACTTAACGTTGAAGGTTTACCCTTACCCTGAATAAAGGATCTATTGTAGCTCTAGGATCTATGTACCCTCGACTCATTCGACAATCATATAATTCATCGTCCGATATGACTTAACGTTGAAGGTTTACCCTTACCCTGAAAAAAGGATGTATTGTAGCTGTAAGATCTATGTACCCTCGACTCATTCGAAAATCATATAATTGTCCGATATGACTTAACGTTGAAGCTTTACCCTTACCCTGAAAAAAGGATGTATTGTAGCTGTAAGATCTATGTACCCTCGACTCATTCGAAAATCATATAATTGTCCGATATGACTTAACTTTGAAGGTTTACCCTTACCCTGAATAAAGGATGTATTGTAGCTCTAGGATCTATGTACCCTCGACTCATTCGACAATCATATAATTCATCGTCCGATATGACTTAACGTTGAAGCTTTACCCTTATCCTGAAAAAAGGATGTATTGTAGCTGTAAGATCTATGTACCCTCGACTCATTCGAAAATCATATAATTGTCCGATATGACTTAACGTTGAAGCTTTACCCTTACCCTGAAAAAAGGATGTATTGTAGCTCTAGGATCTATGTACCCTCGACTCATTCGACAATCATATAATTCATCGTGCGATATGACTTAACGTTGAAGGTTTACCCTTACCCTGAATAAAGGATGTATTGTAGCTGTAGGATCTATGTACCCTCGACTCATTCGAAAATCATATAATTCATCGCCCGATATGATTAACGTTGAAGGTTTACCCTTACCCTGAAAAAAGGATGTATGGTAGCTGTAAGATCTATGTACCCTCGACTCATTCGAATATCATATAATTGTCCGATATGACTTAACGTTGAAGGTTTACCCTTACCCTGAAAAAAGGATAATTGTAGCTGTAACATCTATGTACCCTCGACTCATTCGAAAATCATATAATTGTCCGATATGACTTAACCTTGAAGGTTTACCCTTACCCTGAAAAAAGGATTAATGGTAGCTGTAAGGTCTATGTACCCTCGACTCAAAGGAAAATCATATAATTGTCCGATATGACTTAACGTTGAAGGTTTACCCTTACCCTGAAAAAAAGGATGTATTATAGCTGTAGGATCTATGTACCCTCGACTCATTCAAAAATTATATAATTGACCGATATGACTTAACCTTAAAGGTTTACCCATACCCTGAAAAAAGGATGTATTGTAGCTGTAAGATCTATGTACCCTCGACTCATTCGAAAATCATATAATTGACCGATTTGACTTAACCTTAAAGGTTTACCCATACCCTGAAAAAAGGATGCATTGTAGCTGTAGGATCTATGTACCCTCGACTCATTCGAAAATCATATAATTGTCCGATATTACTTAACGTTGAAGGTTTACCCTTACCCTGAAAAAAGGATGTATTGTAGCTGTAGGATCTATGTACCCTCGACTCATTCGAAAATCATTTAATTGTCCGATATGACTTAACCTTAAAGGTTTACCCTTACCCTGAAAAAAAGATGTATTGTAGCTGTAGGATCTATGTATCCTCGACTCATTCGAAAATCATATAATTCATCGTCCGATGTGACTTAACCTTGAAGGTTTACCCTTACCCTGAAAAAAGGATATATTGTAGCTGTAGGATCTATGTACCCTCGACTCATTCGAAAATCATATAATTGTCCGATATGACTTAACCGTGAAGGTTTACCCTTACCCTGAAACAGGATGTATGGTAGCTGTAGGATCTATGTACCCTAGACTCATTCGAAAATCATATAATTGTCCGATATGACTTAACGTTCAAGGTTTACCCTTACCCTGAAAAAAGGATGTATTGTAGCTGTAGGATCTATGTACCCTCGACTCAATCGAAAATCATATAATGGTCCGATATGACTTAACGTTGAAGGTTTACCCTTACCCTGAAAAAAGGATGTATTGTAGCTGTAGGATCTATGTACCGTCGACTCATTCGAAAATCATATAATTGTACGATATGACTTAACCTTAAAGGTTTACCCTTACCCTGAAAAAAGGATGTATTGCAGCTGTAGGATCTATGTACCCTTAACTCATTCGAAAATCATATAATTGTCCGATATGACTTAACCTTGAAGGTTTGCCCTTACCCTGAAAAAAGGATGTATTGTAGCTGTAGGATCTATGTACCCTCGACTCATTCGAAAATCATATAATCCATCGTCCGATATGACTTAACGTTGAAGGTTTACCCTTACCCTGAAAAAAGGATGTATTGTAGCTGTAACATCTATGTACCCTCGACTCATTCGAAAATCATATAATTCATTGTCCGATATGACTTAACCTTGAAGGTTTACCCTTACCCTAAAAAAAGGATGTATGGTAGCTGTAGGATCTATATACCCTAGACTCATTCGAAAATCATATAATTGTCCGATATGACTTAACGTTGAAAGTTTACCCTTACCCTGAAAAAAGGATGTATTGTAGCTGTAGGATCTATGTACCCTCGACTCATTCGAAAATCATATAATTGCCCGATATGACTTAACGTTGAAGGTTTACCCTTACCCTGAAAAAAAGGATGTATTATAGCTGTAGGATCTATGTACCCTCGACTCATTCAAAAATTATATAATTGACCGATATGACTTAACCTTAAAGGTTTACCCATACCCTGAAAAAAGGATGTATTGTAGCTGTAAGATCTATGTACCCTCGACTCATTCGAAAATCATATAATTGACCGATATGACTTAACCTTAAAGGTTTACCCATACCCTGAAAAAAGGATGTATTGTAGCTGTAGGATCTATGTACCCTCGACTCATTCGAAAATCATATAATTGTCCGATATTACTTAACGTTGAAGGTTTACCCTTACCCTGAAAAAAGGATGTATGGTAGCTGTAGGATCTATGTACCCTCGACTCATTCGAAAATCATTTAATTGTCCGATATGACTTAACCTTAAAGGTTTACCCTTACCGTGAAAAAAAGATGTATTGTAGCTGTAGGATCTATGTATCCTCGACTCATTCGAAAATCATATAATTCATCGTCCGATGTGACTTAACCTTGAAGGTTTACCCTTACCCTGAAAAAAGGATGTATTGTAGCTGTAGGATCTATGTACACTCGACTCATTCGAAAATCATATAATTGTCCGATATGACTTAATCTTGAAGGTTTACCCTTACCCTGAAAAAAGGATGTATTGAAGCTGTAGGATCTATGTACCCTCGACTCTTTCGAAAATCATATAATTGTCAAATATGACTTAACCTTGAAGGTTTGCCCTTACCCTGAAAAAAGGATGTATTGTAGCTGTAGGATCTATGTACCCTCGACTCAATCGAAAATCATATAATGGTCCGATATGACTTAACGTTGAAGGTTTACCCTTACCCTGAAAAAAGGATGTATTGTAGCTGTAGGATCTATGTACCCTCGACTCATTCGAAAATCATATAATTGTACGATATGACTTAACCTTAAAGGTTTACCCTTACCCTGAAAAAAGGATGTATTGCAGCTGTAGGATCTATGTACCCTCGACTCATTCGAAAGTCATATAATTGTTCGATATGACTTAACCTTGAAGGTTTGCCCTTACCCTGAAAAAAGGATGTATTGTAACTGTAGGATCTATGTACTCTCGACTCATTCGAAAATCATATAATCCATCGTCCGATATGACTTAACGTTGAAGGTTTACCCTTACCCTGAAAAAAGGATGTATTGTAGCTGTAACATCTATGTACCCTCGACTCAATCGAAAATCATATAATTCATTGTCCGATATGACTTAACCTTGAAGGTTTACCCTTACCCTAAAAAAAGGATGTATGGTAGCTGTAGGATCTATATACCCTAGACTCATTCGAAAATCATATAATTGTCCGATATGACTTAACGTTGAAGGTTTACCCTTACCCTGAAAAAAGGATGTATTGTAGCTGTAGGATCTATGTACCCTCGACTCATTCGAAAATCATATAATTGCCCGATATGTCTTAACGTTGAAGGTTTACCCTTACCCTGAAAAAAAGGATGTATTATAGCTGTAGGATCTATGTACCCTCGACTCATTAAAAAATTATATAATTGACCGATATGACTTAACCTTAAAGGTTTACCCATACCCTGAAAAAAGGATGTATTGTAGCTGTAAGATCTATGTACCCTCGACTCATTCGAAAATCATATAATTGACCGATATGACTTAACCTTAAAGGTTTACCCATACCCTGAAAAAAGGATGCATTGTAGCTGTAGGATCTATGTACCCTCGACTCATTCGAAAATCATATAATTGTCCGATATTACTTAACGTTGAAGGTTTACCCTTACCCTGAAAAAAGGATGTATTGTAGCTGTAGGATCTATGTACCCTCGACTCATTCGAAAATCATTTAATTGTCCGATATGACTTAACCTTAAAGGTTTACCCTTACCCTGAAAAAAAGATGTATTGTAGCTGTAGGATCTATGTATCCTCGACTCATTCGAAAATCATATAATTCATCGTCCGATGTGACTTAACCTTGAAGGTTTACCCTTACCCTGAAAAAAGGATGTATTGTAGCTGTAGGATCTATGTACCCTCGACTCATTCGAAAATCATATAATTGTCCGATATAACTTAATCTTGAAGGTTTACCCTTACCCTGAAAAAGGATGTATGGTAGCTGTAGGATCTATGTACCCTAGACTCATTCGAAAATCATATAATTGTCCGATATGACTTAACGTTGAAGGTTTACCCTTACCCTGAAAAAAGGATGTATTGTAGCTGTAGGATCAATGTACCCTCGACTCATTCGAAAATCATATAATTGTCCGATATGACTTAACGTTGAAGCTTTACCCTTACCCTGAAAAAAGGATGTATTGTAGCTCTAGGATCTATGTACCCTCGACTCATTCGACAATCATATAATTCATCGTGCGATATGACTTAACGTTGAAGGTTTGCCCTTACCCTGAATAAAGGATGTATTGTAGCAGTAGGATCTATGTACCCTCGACTCATTCGAAAATCATATAATTCATCGCCCGATATGATTAACGTTGAAGGTTTACCCTTACCCTGAAAAAAGGATGTATGGTAGCTGTAAGATCTATGTACCCTCGACTCATTCGAATATCATATAATTGTCCGATATGACTTAACGTTGAAGGTTTACCCTTACCCTGAAAAAAGGATAATTGTAGCTGTAACATCTATGTACCCTCGACTCATTCGAAAATCATATAATTGTCCGATATGACTTAACCTTGAAGGTTTACCCTTACCCTGAAAAAAGGATTAATGGTAGCTGTAAGGTCTATGTACCCTCGACTCAAACGAAAATCATATAATTGTCCGATATGACTTAACGTTGAAGGTTTACCCTTACCCTGAAAAAAGGATGTATTGTAGCTGTAGGATCTATGTACCCTCGACTCAATCGAAAATCATATAATGGTCCGATATGACTTAACGTTGAAGGTTTACCCTTACCCTGAAAAAAGGATGTATTGTAGCTGTAAGATCTATGTACCCTCGACTCATTCGAAAATCATATAATTGTACGATATGACTTAACCTTAAAGGTTTACCCTTACCCTGAAAAAAGGATGTATTGCAGCTGTAGGATCTATGTACCCTCGACTCATTCGAAAGTCATATAATTGTCCGATATGACTTAACCTTGAAGGTTTGCCCTTACCCTGAAAAAAGGATGTATTGTAGCTGTAGGATCTATGTACCCTCGACTCATTCGAAAATCATATAATCCATCGTCCGATATGACTTAACGTTGAAGGTTTACCCTTACCCTGAAAAAAGGATGTATTGTAGCTGTAACATCTATGTACCCTCGACTCATTCGAAAATCATATAATTCATTGTCCGATATGACTTAACCTTGAAGGTTTACCCTTACCCTAAAAAAAGGATGTATGGTAGCTGTAGGATCTATATACCCTAGACTCATTCGAAAATCATATAATTGTCCGATATGACTTAACGTTGAAGGTTTACCCTTACCCTGAAAAAAGGATGTATTGTAGCTGTAGGATCTATGTACCCTCGACTCATTCGAAAATCATATAATTGCCCGATATGTCTTAACGTTGAAGGTTTACCCTTACCCTGAAAAAAGGATGTATTATAGCTGTAGGATCTATGTACCCTCGACTCATTCAAAAATTATATAATTGACCGATATGACTTAACCTTAAAGGTTTACCCATACCCTGAAAAAAGGATGTATTGTAGCTGTAAGATCTATGTACCCTCGACTCATTCGAAAATCATATAATTGACCGATATGACTTAACCTTAAAGGTTTACCCATACCCTGAAAAAAGAATGCATTGCAGCTGTAGGATCTATGTACCCTCGACTCATTCGAAAGTCATATAATTGTCCGATATTACTTAACGTTGAAGGTTTACCCTTACCCTGAAAAAAGGATGTATTGTAGCTGTAGGATCTATGTACCCTCGACTCATTCGAAAATCATTTAATTGTCCGATATGACTTAACCTTAAAGGTTTACCCTTACCCTGAAAAAAAGATGTATTGTAGCTGTAGGATCTATGTATCCTCGACTCATTCGAAAATCATATAATTCATCGTCCGATGTGACTTAACCTTGAAGGTTTACCCTTACCCTGAAAAAAGGATGTATTGTAGCTGTAGGATCTATGTACCCTCGACTCATTCGAAAATCATATAATTGTCCGATATAACTTAATCTTGAAGGTTTACCCTTACCCTGAAAAAGGATGTATGGTAGCTGTAGGATCTATGTACCCTAGACTCATTCGAAATTCATATAATTGTCCGATATGACTTAACGTTGAAGGTTTACCCTTACCCTGAAAAAAGGATGTATTGTAGCTGTAGGATCTATGTACCCTCGACTCAATCGAAAATCATATAATGGTCCGATATGACTAAACGTTGAAGGTTTACCCTTACCCTGAAAAAAGGATGTATTGTAGCTGTAGGATCTATGTACCCTCGACTCATTCGAAAATCATATAATTGTACGATATGACTTAACCTTAAAGGTTTACCCTTACCCTGAAAAAAGGATGTATTGCAGCTGTAGGATCTATGTACCCTTGACTCATTCGAAAATCATATAATTGTCCGATATGACTTAACCTTGAAGGTTTGCCCTTACCCTGAAAAAAGGATGTATTGTAGCTGTAGGATCTATGTACCCTCGACTCATTCGAAAATCATATAATCCATCGTCCGATATGACTTAACGTTGAAGGTATACCCTTACCCTGAAAAAAGGATGTATTGTAGCTGTAACATCTATGTACCCTCGACTCATTCGAAAATCATATAATTCATTGTCCGATATGACTTAACCTTGAAGGTTTACCCTTACCCTGAAAAAAGGATGTATGGTAGCTGTAGGATCTATATACCCTAGACTCATTCGAAAATCATATAATTGTCCGATATGACTTAACGTTGAAGGTTTACCCTTACCCTGAAAAAAGGATGTATTGTAGCTGTAGGATCTATGTACCCTCGACTCATTCGAAAATCATATAATTGCCCGATATGACTTAACGTTGAAGGTTTACCCTTACCCTGAAAAAAGGATGTATTATAGCTGTAGGATCTATGTACCCTCGACTCATTCAAAAATTATATAATTGACCGATATGACTTAACCTTAAAGGTTTACCCATACCCTGAAAAAAGGATGTATTGTAGCTGTAAGATCTATGTACCCTCGACTCATTCGAAAATCATATAATTGACCGATTTGACTTAACCTTAAAGGTTTACCCATACCCTGAAAAAAGGATGCATTGTAGCTGTAGGATCTATGTACCCTCGACTCATTCGAAAATCATATAATTGTCCGATATTACTTAACGTTGAAGGTTTACCCTTACCCTGAAAAAAGGATGTATTGTAGCTGTAGGATCTATGTACCCTCGACTCATTCGAAAATCATTTAATTGTCCGATATGACTTAACCTTAAAGGTTTACCCTTACCCTGAAAAAAAGATGTATTGTAGCTGTAGGATCTATGTATCCTCGACTCATTCGAAAATCATATAAGTCATCGTCCGATGTGACTTAACATTGAAGGTTTACCCTTACCCTGAAAAAAGGATGTATTGTAGCTGTAGGATCTATGTACCCTCGACTCATTCGAAAATCATATAATTGTCCGATATGACTTAACCTTGAAGGTTTACCCTTACCCTGAAACAGGATGTATGGTAGCTGTAGGATCTATGTACCCTAGACTCATTCGAAAATCATATAATTGTCCGATATGACTTAACGTTGAAGGTTTACCCTTACCCTGAAAAAAGGATGTATTGTAGCTGTAAGATCTATGTACCCTCGACTCATTCGAAAATCATATAATTGTCCGATATGACTTTACGTTGAAGGTTTACCCTTACCCTGAAAAAAGGATGTATTGTAGCTGTAGGATCTATGTACCCTCGACTCAATCGAAAATCATATAATGGTCCGATATGACTTAACGTTGAAGGTTTACCCTTACCCTGAAAAAAGGATGTATTGTAGCTGTAGGATCTATGTACCCTCGACTCATTCGAAAATCATATAATTGTACGATATGACTTAACCTTAAAGGTTTACCCTTACCCTGAAAAAGGATGTATTGCAGCTGTAGGATCTATGTACCCTTGACTCATTCGAAAATCATATAATTGTCCGATATGACTTAACCTTGAAGGTTTGCCCTTACCCTGAAAAAAGGATGTATTGTAGCTGTAGGATCTATGTACCCTCGACTCATTCGAAAATCATATAATCCATCGTCCGATATGACTTAACGTTGAAGGTTTACCCTTACCCTGAAAAAAGGATGTATTGTAGCTGTAACATCTATGTACCCTCGACTCATTCGAAAATCATATAATTCATTGTCCGATATGACTTAACCTTGAAGGTTTACCCTTACCCTAAAAAAAGGATGTATGGTAGCTGTAGGATCTATATACCCTAGACTCATTCGAAAATCATATAATTGTCCGATATGACTTAACGTTGAAAGTTTACCCTTACCCTGAAAAAAGGATGTATTGCAGCTGTAGGATCTATGTACCCTTGACTCATTCGAAAATCATATAATTGTCCGATATGACTTAACCTTGAAGGTTTGCCCTTACCCTGAAAAAAGGATGTATTGTAGCTGTAGGATCTATGTACCCTCTACTCATTCGAAAATCATATAATCCATCGTCCGATATGACTTAACGTTGAAGGTTTACCCTTACCCTGAAAAAAGGATGTATTGTAGCTGTAACATCTATGTACCCTCGACTCATTCGAAAATCATATAATTCATTGTCCGATATGACTTAACCTTGAAGGTTTACGCTTACCCTAAAAAAAGGATGTATGGTAGCTGTAGGATCTATATACCCTAGACTCATTCGAAAATCATATAATTGTCCGATATGACTTAACGTTGAAAGTTTACCCTTACCCTGAAAAAAGGATGTATTGTAGCTGTAGGATCTATGTACCCTCGACTCATTCGAAAATCATATAATTGTCCGATATGACTTAACGTTGAAAGTTTACCCTTACCCTGAAAAAAGGATGTATTATAGCTGTAGGATCTATGTACCCTCGACTCATTCAAAAATTATATAATTGACCGATATGACTTAACCTTAAAGGTTTACCCATACCCTGAAAAAAGGATGTATTGTAGCTGTAAGATCTATGTACCCTCGACTCATTCGAAAATCATATAATTGACCGATATGACTTAACCTTAAAGGTTTAACCATACCCTGAAAAAAGGATGTATTGTAGCTGTAGGATCTATGTACCCTCGACTCATTCGACAATCATATAATTGTCCGATATTACTTAACGTTGAAGGTTTACCCTTACCCTGAAAAAAGGATGTATGGTAGCTGTAGGATCTATGTACCCTCGACTCATTCGAAAATCATTTAATTGTCCGATATGACTTAACCTTAAAGGTTTACCCTTACCGTGAAAAAAGATGTATTGTAGCTGTAGGATCTATGTACCCTAGACTCATTCGAAAATCATATAATTCATCGTCCGATGTGACTTAACCTTGAAGGTTTACCCTTACCCTGAAAAAAGGATGTATTGTAGCTGTAGGATCTATGTACACTCGACTCATTCGAAAATCATATAATTGTCCGATATGACTTAATCTTGAAGGTTTACCCTTACCCTGAAAAAAGGATGTATTGAAGCTGTAGGATCTATGTACCCTCGACTCTTTCGAAAATCATATAATTGTCAAATATGACTTAACCTTGAAGGTTTGCCCTTACCCTGAAAAAAGGATGTATTGTAGCTGTAGGATCTATGTACCTTCGACTCATTCGAAAATCATATAATTGTCCGATATGACTTAACGTTGAAGGTTTACCCTTACCCTGAAAAAAGGATGTATTGTAGCTGTAGGATCTATGTACCCTCGACTCATTCGAAGATCATATAATTGTCCGATATGACTTAATCTTGAAGGTTTGCCCTTACCCTGAAAAAAGGATGTATTGTAGCTGTAGGATCTATGTACCCTCGACTCATTCGAAAATCATATATTTGTCCGATATGACTTAACGTTGAAGGTTTACCCTTACCCTGAAAAAAGGATGTATTGTAGCTGTAGGATCTATGTACCCTCGACTCATTCGAAGGTCATATAATCCATCGTCCGATATGACTTAACGTTGAAGGTTTACCCTTACCCTGAAAAAAGGATGTATGGTAGCTGTAGGATCTATCTACCCTAGACTCACTCGAAAATGATATAATTGTCCGATATGACTTAACGTTGAAGGTTTACCCTTACCCTGAAAAAAGGATGTATTGTAGCTGTAAGATCTATGTACCCTCGACTCATTCGAAAGTCATATAATTGTCCGATATGACTTAACGTTGAAGGTTTACCCTTACCCTGAAAAAAGGATGTATGGTAGCTGTAAGATCTATGTACCCTCGACTCATTCGAAAATCATATAATTGTCCGATATAACTTAATCTTGAAGGTTTACCCTTACCCTGAATAAAGGATGTATTGTAGCTGTAGGATCTATGTACCCTCGACTCAATCGAAAATCATATAATTCATCGTCCGATATGATTAACGTTGAAGGTTTACCCTTACCCTGAAAAAAGGATGTATGGTAGCTGTAAGATCTATGTACCCTCGACTCATTCGAAAATCATATAATTGTCCGATATAACTTAATCTTGAAGGTTTACCCTTACCCTGAAAAAAGGATGTATTGTAGCTGTAGGATCTATGTACCCTCGACTCATTCGAAAATCATATAGTTGTACGATATGACTTAACCTTAAAGGTTTACCCTTACCCTGAAAAAAGGATGTATTGCAGCTGTAGGATCTATGTACCCTTGACTCATTCGAAAATCATATAATTGTCCGATATGACTTAACCTTGAAGGTTTGCCCTTACCCTGAAAAAAGGATGTATTGTAGCTGTAGGATCTATGTACCCTCGACTCATTCGAAAATCATATAATCCATCGTCCGATATGACTTAACGTTGAAGGTTTACCCTTACCCTGAAAAAAGGATGTATTGTAGCTGTAACATCTATGTACCCTCGACTCATTCGAAAATCATATAATTCATTGTCCGATATGACTTAACCTTGAAGGTTTACCCTTACCCTGAAAAAAGGATGTATGGTAGCTGTAGGATCTATATACCCTAGACTCATTCGAAAATCATATAATTGTCCGATATGACTTAACGTTGAAGGTTTACCCTTACCCTGAAAAAAGGATGTATTGTAGCTGTAGGATCTATGTACCCTCGACTCATTCGAAAATCATATAATTGCCCGATATGACTTAACGTTGAAGGTTTACCTTTACCCTGAAAAAAAGGATGTATTATAGCTGTAGGATCTATGTACCCTCGACTCATTCAAAAATTATATAATTGACCGATATGACTTAACCTTAAAGGTTTACCCATACCCTGAAAAAAGGATGTATTGTAGCTGTAAGATCTATGTACCCTCGACTCATTCGAAAATCATATAATTGACCGATTTGACTTAACCTTAAAGGTTTACCCATACCCTGAAAAAAGGATGCATTGTAGCTGTAGGATCTATGTACCCTCGACTCATTCGAAAATCATATAATTGTCCGATATTACTTAACGTTGAAGGTTTACCCTTACCCTGAAAAAAGGATGTATTGTAGCTGTAGGATCTATGTACCCTCGACTCATTCGAAAATCATTTAATTGTCCGATATGACTTAACCTTAAAGGTTTACCCTTACCCTGAAAAAAAGATGTATTGTAGCTGTAGGATCTATGTATCCTCGACTCATTCGAAAATCATATAAGTCATCGTCCGATGTAACTTAACCTTGAAGGTTTACCCTTACCCTGAAAAAAGGATGTATTGTAGCTGTAGGATCTATGTACCCTCGACTCATTCGAAAATCATATAATTGTCCGATATGACTTAACCTTGAAGGTTTACCCTTACCCTGAAACAGGATGTATGGTAGCTGTAGGATCTATGTACCCTAGACTCATTCGAAAATCATATAATTGTCCGATATGACTTAACGTTGAAGGTTTACCCTTACCCTGAAAAAAGGATGTATTGTAGCTGTAAGATCTATGTACCCTCGACTCATTCGAAAATCATATAATTGTCCGATATGACTTTACGTTGAAGGTTTACCCTTACCCTGAAAAAAGGATGTATTGTAGCTGTAGGATCTATGTACCCTCGACTCAATCGAAAATCATATAATGGTCCGATATGACTTAACGTTGAAGGTTTACCCTTACCCTGAAAAAAGGATGTATTGTAGCTGTAGGATCTATGTACCCTCGACTCATTCGAAAATCATATAATTGTACGATATGACTTAACCTTAAAGGTTTACCCTTACCCTGATAAAGGATGTATTGCAGCTGTAGGATCTATGTACCCTTGACTCATTCGAAAATCATATAATTGTCCGATATGACTTAACCTTGAAGGTTTGCCCTTACCCTGAAAAAAGGATGTATTGTAGCTGTAGGATCTATGTACCCTCGACTCATTCGAAAATCATATAATCCATCGTCCGATATGACTTAACGTTGAAGGTTTACCCTTACCCTGAAAAAAGGATGTATTGTAGCTGTAACATCTATGTACCCTCGACTCATTCGAAAATCATATAATTCATTGTCCGATATGACTTAACCTTGAAGGTTTACCCTTACCCTAAAAAAAGGATGTATGGTAGCTGTAGGATCTATATACCCTAGACTCATTCGAAAATCATATAATTGTCCGATATGACTTAACGTTGAAGGTTTACCCTTACCCTGAAAAAAGGATGTATTGCAGCTGTAGGATCTATGTACCCTTGACTCATTCGAAAATCATATAATTGTCCGATATGACTTAACCTTGAAGGTTTGCCCTTACCCTGAAAAAAGGATGTATTGTAGCTGTAGGATCTATGTACCCTCTACTCATTCGAAAATCATATAATCCATCGTCCGATATGACTTAACGTTGAAGGTTTACCCTTACCCTGAAAAAAGGATGTATTGTAGCTGTAACATCTATGTACCCTCGACTCATTCGAAAATCATATAATTCATTGTCCGATATGACTTAACCTTGAAGGTTTACGCTTACCCTAAAAAAAGGATGTATGGTAGCTGTAGGATCTATATACCCTAGACTCATTCGAAAATCATATAATTGTCCGATATGACTTAACGTTGAAAGTTTACCCTTACCCTGAAAAAAGGATGTATTGTAGCTGTAGGATCTATGTACCCTCGACTCATTCGAAAATCATATAATTGTCCGATATGACTTAACGTTGAAAGTTTACCCTTACCCTGAAAAAAGGATGTATTATAGCTGTAGGATCTATGTACCCTCGACTCATTCAAAAATTATATAATTGACCGATATGACTTAACCTTAAAGGTTTACCCATACCCTGAAAAAAGGATGTATTGTAGCTGTAAGATCTATGTACCCTCGACTCATTCAAAAATCATATAATTGACCGATATGACTTAACCTTAAAGGTTTACCCATACCCTGAAAAAAGGATGTATTGTAGCTGTAGGATCTATGTACCCTCGACTCATTCGACAATCATATAATTGTCCGATATTACTTAACGTTGAAGGCTTACCCTTACCCTGAAAAAAGGATGTATGGTAGCTGTAGGATCTATGTACCCTCGACTCATTCGAAAATCATTTAATTGTCCGATATGACTTAACCTTGAAGGTTTACCCTTACCCTGAAAAAAGGATGTATTCTAGCTGTAAGATCTATGTACCCTCGACTCATTCGAATATCATATAATTGTCCGATATGACTTAACGTTGAAGGTTTACCCTTACCCTGAAAAAAGGATAATTGTAGCTGTAACATCTATGTACCCTCGACTCATTCGAAAATCATATAATTGTCCGATATGACTTAACCTTGAAGGTTTACCCTTACCCGGAAAAAAGGATTAATGGTAGCTGCAAGGTCTATGTAGCCTCTACTCAAACGAAAATCATATAATTGTCCGATATGACTTAACGTTGAAGGTTTACCCTTACCCTGAAAAAAGGATGTATTGTAGCTGTAGGATCTATGTACCCTCGACTCATTCGAAAATCATATAATTGTCCGATAAGACTTAACGTTGAAGGTTTACCCTTACCCTGAATAAAGGATCTATTGTAGCTCTAGGATCTATGTACCCTCGACTCATTCGACAATCATATAATTCATCGTCCGATATGACTTAACGTTGAAGGTTTACCCTTACCCTGAAAAAAGGATGTATTGTAGCTGTAAGATCTATGTACCCTCGACTCATTCGAAAATCATATAATTGTCCGATATGACTTAACGTTGAAGCTTTACCCTTACCCTGAAAAAAGGATGTATTGTAGCTGTAAGATCTATGTACCCTCGACTCATTCGAAAATCATATAATTGTCCGATATGACTTAACTTTGAAGGTTTACCCTTACCCTGAATAAAGGATGTATTGTAGCTCTAGGATCTATGTACCCTCGACTCATTCGACAATCATATAATTCATCGTCCGATATGACTTAACGTTGAAGGTTTACCCTTATCCTGAAAAAAGGATGTATTGTAGCTGTAAGATCTATGTACCCTCGACTCATTCGAAAATCATATAATTGTCCGATATGACTTAACGTTGAAGCTTTACCCTTACCCTGAAAAAAGGATGTATTGTAGCTCTAGGATCTATGTACCCTCGACTCATTCGACAATCATATAATTCATCGTGCGATATGACTTAACGTTGAAGGTTTACCCTTACCCTGAATAAAGGATGTATTGTAGCTGTAGGATCTATGTACCCTCGACTCATTCGAAAATCATATAATTCATCGCCCGATATGATTAACGTTGAAGGTTTACCCTTACCCTGAAAAAAGGATGTATGGTAGCTGTAAGATCTATGTACCCTCGACTCATTCGAATATCATATAATTGTCCGATATGACTTAACGTTGAAGGTTTACCCTTACCCTGAAAAAAGGATAATTGTAGCTGTAACATCTATGTACCCTCGACTCATTCGAAAATCATATAATTGTCCGATATGACTTAACCTTGAAGGTTTACCCTCACCCTGAAAAAAGGATTAATGGTAGCTGTAAGGTCTATGTACCCTCGACTCAAAGGAAAATCATATAATTGTCCGATATGACTTAACGTTGAAGGTTTACCCTTACCCTGAAAAAAAGGATGTATTATAGCTGTAGGATCTATGTACCCTCGACTCATTCAAAAATTATATAATTGACCGATATGACTTACCCTTAAAGGTTTACCCATACCCTGAAAAAAGGATGTATTGTAGCTGTAAGATCTATGTACCCTCGACTCATTCGAAAATCATATAATTGACCGATTTGACTTAACCTTAAAGGTTTACCCATACCCTGAAAAAAGGATGCATTGTAGCTGTAGGATCTATGTACCCTCGACTCATTCGAAAATCATATAATTGTCCGATATGACTTAACGTTGAAGGTTTACCCTTACCCTGAAAAAAGGATGTATTGTAGCTGTAGGATCAATGTACCCTCGACTCATTCGAAAATCATATAATTGTCCGATATGACTTAACGTTGAAGCTTTACCCTTACCCTGAAAAAAGGATGTATTGTAGCTCTAGGATCTATGTACCCTCGACTCATTCGACAATCATATAATTCATCGTGCGATATGACTTAACGTTGAAGGTTTGCCCTTACCCTGAATAAAGGATGTATTGTAGCAGTAGGATCTATGTACCCTCGACTCATTCGAAAATCATATAATTCATCGCCCGATATGATTAACGTTGAAGGTTTACCCTTACCCTGAAAAAAGGATGTATGGTAGCTGTAAGATCTATGTACCCTCGACTCATTCGAATATCATATAATTGTCCGATATGACTTAACGTTGAAGGTTTACCCTTACCCTGAAAAAAGGATAATTGTAGCTGTAACATCTATGTACCCTCGACTCATTCGAAAATCATATAATTGTCCGATATGACTTAACCTTGAAGGTTTACCCTTACCCTGAAAAAAGGATTAATGGTAGCTGTAAGGTCTATGTACCCTCGACTCAAACGAAAATCATATAATTGTCCGATATGACTTAACGTTGAAGGTTTACCCTTACCCTGAAAAAAGGATGTATTGTAGCTGTAGGATCTATGTACCCTCGACTCAATCGAAAATCATATAATGGTCCGATATGACTTAACGTTGAAGGTTTACCCTTACCCTGAAAAAAGGATGTATTGTAGCTGTAAGATCTATGTACCCTCGACTCATTCGAAAATCATATAATTGTACGATATGACTTAACCTTAAAGGTTTACCCTTACCCTGAAAAAAGGATGTATTGCAGCTGTAGGATCTATGTACCCTCGACTCATTCGAAAGTCATATAATTGTCCGATATGACTTAACCTTGAAGGTTTGCCCTTACCCTGAAAAAAGGATGTATTGTAGCTGTAACATCTATGTACCCTCGACTCATTCGAAAATCATATAATTCATTGTCCGATATGACTTAACCTTGAAGGTTTACCCTTACCCTAAAAAAAGGATGTATGGTAGCTGTAGGATCTATATACCCTAGACTCATTCGAAAATCATATAATTGTCCGATATGACTTAACGTTGAAGGTTTACCCTTACCCTGAAAAAAGGATGTATTGTAGCTGTAGGATCTATGTACCCTCGACTCATTCGAAAATCATATAATTGCCCGATATGTCTTAACGTTGAAGGTTTACCCTTACCCTGAAAAAAGGATGTATTATAGCTGTAGGATCTATGTACCCTCGACTCATTCAAAAATTATATAATTGACCGATATGACTTAACCTTAAAGGTTTACCCATACCCTGAAAAAAGGATGTATTGTAGCTGTAAGATCTATGTACCCTCGACTCATTCGAAAATCATATAATTGACCGATATGACTTAACCTTAAAGGTTTACCCATACCCTGAAAAAAGAATGCATTGCAGCTGTAGGATCTATGTACCCTCGACTCATTCGAAAGTCATATAATTGTCCGATATTACTTAACGTTGAAGGTTTACCCTTACCCTGAAAAAAGGATGTATTGTAGCTGTAGGATCTATGTACCCTCGACTCATTCGAAAATCATTTAATTGTCCGATATGACTTAACCTTAAAGGTTTACCCTTACCCTGAAAAAAAGATGTATTGTAGCTGTAGGATCTATGTATCCTCGACTCATTCGAAAATCATATAATTCATCGTCCGATGTGACTTAACCTTGAAGGTTTACCCTTACCCTGAAAAAAGGATGTATTGTAGCTGTAGGATCTATGTACCCTCGACTCATTCGAAAATCATATAATTGTCCGATATAACTTAATCTTGAAGGTTTACCCTTACCCTGAAAAAGGATGTATGGTAGCTGTAGGATCTATGTACCCTAGACTCATTCGAAATTCATATAATTGTCCGATATGACTTAACGTTGAAGGTTTACCCTTACCCTGAAAAAAGGATGTATTGTAGCTGTAGGATCTATGTACCCTCGACTCAATCGAAAATCATATAATGGTCCGATATGACTAAACGTTGAAGGTTTACCCTTACCCTGAAAAAAGGATGTATTGTAGCTGTAGGATCTATGTACCCTCGACTCATTCGAAAATCATATAATTGTACGATATGACTTAACCTTAAAGGTTTACCCTTACCCTGAAAAAAGGATGTATTGCAGCTGTAGGATCTATGTACCCTTGACTCATTCGAAAATCATATAATTGTCCGATATGACTTAACCTTGAAGGTTTGCCCTTACCCTGAAAAAAGGATGTATTGTAGCTGTAGGATCTATGTACCCTCGACTCATTCGAAAATCATATAATCCATCGTCCGATATGACTTAACGTTGAAGGTATACCCTTACCCTGAAAAAAGGATGTATTGTAGCTGTAACATCTATGTACCCTCGACTCATTCGAAAATCATATAATTCATTGTCCGATATGACTTAACCTTGAAGGTTTACCCTTACCCTGAAAAAAGGATGTATGGTAGCTGTAGGATCTATATACCCTAGACTCATTCGAAAATCATATAATTGTCCGATATGACTTAACGTTGAAGGTTTACCCTTACCCTGAAAAAAGGATGTATTGTAGCTGTAGGATCTATGTACCCTCGACTCATTCGAAAATCATATAATTGCCCGATATGACTTAACGTTGAAGGTTTACCCTTACCCTGAAAAAAGGATGTATTATAGCTGTAGGATCTATGTACCCTCGACTCATTCAAAAATTATATAATTGACCGATATGACTTAACCTTAAAGGTTTACCCATACCCTGAAAAAAGGATGTATTGTAGCTGTAAGATCTATGTACCCTCGACTCATTCGAAAATCATATAATTGACCGATTTGACTTAACCTTAAAGGTTTACCCATACCCTGAAAAAAGGATGCATTGTAGCTGTAGGATCTATGTACCCTCGACTCATTCGAAAATCATATAATTGTCCGATATTACTTAACGTTGAAGGTTTACCCTTACCCTGAAAAAAGGATGTATTGTAGCTGTAGGATCTATGTACCCTCGACTCATTCGAAAATCATTTAATTGTCCGATATGACTTAACCTTAAAGGTTTACCCTTACCCTGAAAAAAAGATGTATTGTAGCTGTAGGATCTATGTATCCTCGACTCATTCGAAAATCATATAAGTCATCGTCCGATGTGACTTAACATTGAAGGTTTACCCTTACCCTGAAAAAAGGATGTATTGTAGCTGTAGGATCTATGTACCCTCGACTCATTCGAAAATCATATAATTGTCCGATATGACTTAACCTTGAAGGTTTACCCTTACCCTGAAACAGGATGTATGGTAGCTGTAGGATCTATGTACCCTAGACTCATTCGAAAATCATATAATTGTCCGATATGACTTAACGTTGAAGGTTTACCCTTACCCTGAAAAAAGGATGTATTGTAGCTGTAAGATCTATGTACCCTCGACTCATTCGAAAATCATATAATTGTCCGATATGACTTTACGTTGAAGGTTTACCCTTACCCTGAAAAAAGGATGTATTGTAGCTGTAGGATCTATGTACCCTCGACTCAATCGAAAATCATATAATGGTCCGATATGACTTAACGTTGAAGGTTTACCCTTACCCTGAAAAAAGGATGTATTGTAGCTGTAGGATCTATGTACCCTCGACTCATTCGAAAATCATATAATTGTACGATATGACTTAACCTTAAAGGTTTACCCTTACCCTGAAAAAGGATGTATTGCAGCTGTAGGATCTATGTACCCTTGACTCATTCGAAAATCATATAATTGTCCGATATGACTTAACCTTGAAGGTTTGCCCTTACCCTGAAAAAAGGATGTATTGTAGCTGTAGGAACTATGTACCCTCGACTCATTCGAAAATCATATAATCCATCGTCCGATATGACTTAACGTTGAAGGTTTACCCTTACCCTGAAAAAAGGATGTATTGTAGCTGTAACATCTATGTACCCTCGACTCATTCGAAAATCATATAATTCATTGTCCGATATGACTTAACCTTGAAGGTTTACCCTTACCCTAAAAAAAGGATGTATGGTAGCTGTAGGATCTATATACCCTAGACTCATTCGAAAATCATATAATTGTCCGATATGACTTAACGTTGAAAGTTTACCCTTACCCTGAAAAAAGGATGTATTGCAGCTGTAGGATCTATGTACCCTTGACTCATTCGAAAATCATATAATTGTCCGATATGACTTAACCTTGAAGGTTTGCCCTTACCCTGAAAAAAGGATGTATTGTAGCTGTAGGATCTATGTACCCTCTACTCATTCGAAAATCATATAATCCATCGTCCGATATGACTTAACGTTGAAGGTTTACCCTTACCCTGAAAAAAGGATGTATTGTAGCTGTAACATCTATGTACCCTCGACTCATTCGAAAATCATATAATTCATTGTCCGATATGACTTAACCTTGAAGGTTTACGCTTACCCTAAAAAAAGGATGTATGGTAGCTGTAGGATCTATATACCCTAGACTCATTCGAAAATCATATAATTGTTCGATATGACTTAACGTTGAAAGTTTACCCTTACCCTGAAAAAAGGATGTATTGTAGCTGTAGGATCTATGTACCCTCGACTCATTCGAAAATCATATAATTGTCCGATATGACTTAACGTTGAAAGTTTACCCTTACCCTGAAAAAAGGATGTATTATAGCTGTAGGATCTATGTACCCTCGACTCATTCAAAAATTATATAATTGACCGATATGACTTAACCTTAAAGGTTTACCCATACCCTGAAAAAAGGATGTATTGTAGCTGTAAGATCTATGTACCCTCGACTCATTCGAAAATCATATAATTGACCGATATGACTTAACCTTAAAGGTTTAACCATACCCTGAAAAAAGGATGTATTGTAGCTGTAGGATCTATGTACCCTCGACTCATTCGACAATCATATAATTGTCCGATATTACTTAACGTTGAAGGTTTACCCTTACCCTGAAAAAAGGATGTATGGTAGCTGTAGGATCTATGTACCCTCGACTCATTCGAAAATCATTTAATTGTCCGATATGACTTAACCTTAAAGGTTTACCCTTACCGTGAAAAAAGATGTATTGTAGCTGTAGGATCTATGTACCCTAGACTCATTCGAAAATCATATAATTCATCGTCCGATGTGACTTAACCTTGAAGGTTTACCCTTACCCTGAAAAAAGGATGTATTGTAGCTGTAGGATCTATGTACACTCGACTCATTCGAAAATCATATAATTGTCCGATATGACTTAATCTTGAAGGTTTACCCTTACCCTGATAAAGGATGTATTGCAGCTGTAGGATCTATGTACCCTTGACTCATTCGAAAATCATATAATTGTCCGATATGACTTAACCTTGAAGGTTTGCCCTTACCCTGAAAAAAGGATGTATTGTAGCTGTAGGATCTATGTACCCTCGACTCATTCGAAAATCATATAATCCATCGTCCGATATGACTTAACGTTGAAGGTTTACCCTTACCCTGAAAAAAGGATGTATTGTAGCTGTAACATCTATGTACCCTCGACTCATTCGAAAATCATATAATTCATTGTCCGATATGACTTAACCTTGAAGGTTTACCCTTACCCTAAAAAAAGGATGTATGGTAGCTGTAGGACCTATATACCCTAGACTCATTCGAAAATCATATAATTGTCCGATATGACTTAACGTTGAAGGTTTACCCTTACCCTGAAAAAAGGATGTATTGCAGCTGTAGGATCTATGTACCCTTGACTCATTCGAAAATCATATAATTGTCCGATATGACTTAACCTTGAAGGTTTGCCCTTACCCTGAAAAAAGGATGTATTGTAGCTGTAGGATCTATGTACCCTCTACTCATTCGAAAATCATATAATCCATCGTCCGATATGACTTAACGTTGAAGGTTTACCCTTACCCTGAAAAAAGGATGTATTGTAGCTGTAACATCTATGTACCCTCGACTCATTCGAAAATCATATAATTCATTGTCCGATATGACTTAACCTTGAAGGTTTACGCTTACCCTAAAAAAAGGATGTATGGTAGCTGTAGGATCTATATACCCTAGACTCATTCGAAAATCATATAATTGTCCGATATGACTTAACGTTGAAAGTTTACCCTTACCCTGAAAAAAGGATGTATTGTAGCTGTAGGATCTATGTACCCTCGACTCATTCGAAAATCATATAATTGTCCGATATGACTTAACGTTGAAAGTTTACCCTTACCCTGAAAAAAGGATGTATTATAGCTGTAGGATCTATGTACCCTCGACTCATTCAAAAATTATATAATTGACCGATATGACTTAACCTTAAAGGTTTACCCATACCCTGAAAAAAGGATGTATTGTAGCTGTAAGATCTATGTACCCTCGACTCATTCAAAAATCATATAATTGACCGATATGACTTAACCTTAAAGGTTTACCCATACCCTGAAAAAAGGATGTATTGTAGCTGTAGGATCTATGTACCCTCGACTCATTCGACAATCATATAATTGTCCGATATTACTTAACGTTGAAGGCTTACCCTTACCCTGAAAAAAGGATGTATGGTAGCTGTAGGATCTATGTACCCTCGACTCATTCGAAAATCATTTAATTGTCCGATATGACTTAACCTTGAAGGTTTACCCTTACCCTGAAAAAAGGATGTATTCTAGCTGTAAGATCTATGTACCCTCGACTCATTCGAATATCATATAATTGTCCGATATGACTTAACGTTGAAGGTTTACCCTTACCCTGAAAAAAGGATAATTGTAGCTGTAACATCTATGTACCCTCGACTCATTCGAAAATCATATAATTGTCCGATATGACTTAACCTTGAAGGTTTACCCTTACCCGGAAAAAAGGATTAATGGTAGCTGCAAGGTCTATGTAGCCTCGACTCAAACGAAAATCATATAATTGTCCGATATGACTTAACGTTGAAGGTTTACCCTTACCCTGAAAAAAGGATGTATTGTAGCTGTAGGATCTATGTACCCTCGACTCATTCGAAAATCATATAATTGTCCGATAAGACTTAACGTTGAAGGTTTACCCTTACCCTGAATAAAGGATCTATTGTAGCTCTAGGATCTATGTACCCTCGACTCATTCGACAATCATATAATTCATCGTCCGATATGACTTAACGTTGAAGGTTTACCCTTACCCTGAAAAAAGGATGTATTGTAGCTGTAAGATCTATGTACCCTCGACTCATTCGAAAATCATATAATTGTCCGATATGACTTAACGTTGAAGCTTTACCCTTACCCTGAAAAAAGGATGTATTGTAGCTGTAAGATCTATGTACCCTCGACTCATTCGAAAATCATATAATTGTCCGATATGACTTAACTTTGAAGGTTTACCCTTACCCTGAATAAAGGATGTATTGTAGCTCTAGGATCTATGTACCCTCGACTCATTCGACAATCATATAATTCATCGTCCGATATGACTTAACGTTGAAGGTTTACCCTTATCCTGAAAAAAGGATGTATTGTAGCTGTAAGATCTATGTACCCTCGACTCATTCGAAAATCATATAATTGTCCGATATGACTTAACGTTGAAGCTTTACCCTTACCCTGAAAAAAGGATGTATTGTAGCTCTAGGATCTATGTACCCTCGACTCATTCGACAATCATATAATTCATCGTGCGATATGACTTAACGTTGAAGGTTTACCCTTACCCTGAATAAAGGATGTATTGTAGCTGTAGGATCTATGTACCCTCGACTCATTCGAAAATCATATAATTCATCGCCCGATATGATTAACGTTGAAGGTTTACCCTTACCCTGAAAAAAGGATGTATGGTAGCTGTAAGATCTATGTACCCTCGACTCATTCGAATATCATATAATTGTCCGATATGACTTAACGTTGAAGGTTTACCCTTACCCTGAAAAAAGGATAATTGTAGCTGTAACATCTATGTACCCTCGACTCATTCGAAAATCATATAATTGTCCGATATGACTTAACCTTGAAGGTTTACCCTCACCCTGAAAAAAGGATTAATGGTAGCTGTAAGGTCTATGTACCCTCGACTCAAAGGAAAATCATATAATTGTCCGATATGACTTAACGTTGAAGGTTTACCCTTACCCTGAAAAAAAGGATGTATTATAGCTGTAGGATCTATGTACCCTCGACTCATTCAAAAATTATATAATTGACCGATATGACTTACCCTTAAAGGTTTACCCATACCCTGAAAAAAGGATGTATTGTAGCTGTAAGATCTATGTACCCTCGACTCATTCGAAAATCATATAATTGACCGATTTGACTTAACCTTAAAGGTTTACCCATACCCTGAAAAAAGGATGCATTGTAGCTGTAGGATCTATGTACCCTCGACTCATTCGAAAATCATATAATTGTCCGATATGACTTAACGTTGAAGGTTTACCCTTACCCTGAAAAAAGGATGTATTGTAGCTGTAGGATCAATGTACCCTCGACTCATTCGAAAATCATATAATTGTCCGATATGACTTAACGTTGAAGCTTTACCCTTACCCTGAAAAAAGGATGTATTGTAGCTCTAGGATCTATGTACCCTCGACTCATTCGACAATCATATAATTCATCGTGCGATATGACTTAACGTTGAAGGTTTGCCCTTACCCTGAATAAAGGATGTATTGTAGCAGTAGGATCTATGTACCCTCGACTCATTCGAAAATCATATAATTCATCGCCCGATATGATTAACGTTGAAGGTTTACCCTTACCCTGAAAAAAGGATGTATGGTAGCTGTAAGATCTATGTACCCTCGACTCATTCGAATATCATATAATTGTCCGATATGACTTAACGTTGAAGGTTTACCCTTACCCTGAAAAAAGGATAATTGTAGCTGTAACATCTATGTACCCTCGACTCATTCGAAAATCATATAATTGTCCGATATGACTTAACCTTGAAGGTTTACCCTTACCCTGAAAAAAGGATTAATGGTAGCTGTAAGGTCTATGTACCCTCGACTCAAACGAAAATCATATAATTGTCCGATATGACTTAACGTTGAAGGTTTACCCTTACCCTGAAAAAAGGATGTATTGTAGCTGTAGGATCTATGTACCCTCGACTCAATCGAAAATCATATAATGGTCCGATATGACTTAACGTTGAAGGTTTACCCTTACCCTGAAAAAAGGATGTATTGTAGCTGTAAGATCTATGTACCCTCGACTCATTCGAAAATCATATAATTGTACGATATGACTTAACCTTAAAGGTTTACCCTTACCCTGAAAAAAGGATGTATTGCAGCTGTAGGATCTATGTACCCTCGACTCATTCGAAAGTCATATAATTGTCCGATATGACTTAACCTTGAAGGTTTGCCCTTACCCTGAAAAAAGGATGTATTGTAGCTGTAGGATCTATGTACCCTCGACTCATTCGAAAATCATATAATCCATCGTCCGATATGACTTAACGTTGAAGGTTTACCCTTACCCTGAAAAAAGGATGTATTGTAGCTGTAACATCTATGTACCCTCGACTCATTCGAAAATCATATAATTCATTGTCCGATATGACTTAACCTTGAAGGTTTACCCTTACCCTAAAAAAAGGATGTATGGTAGCTGTAGGATCTATATACCCTAGACTCATTCGAAAATCATATAATTGTCCGATATGACTTAACGTTGAAGCTTTACCCTTACCCTGAAAAAAGGATGTATTGTAGCTGTAGGATCTATGTACCCTCGACTCATTGGAAAATCATATAATTGCCCGATATGTCTTAACGTTGAAGGTTTACCCTTACCCTGAAAAAAGGATGTATTATAGCTGTAGGATCTATGTACCCTCGACTCATTCAAAAATTATATAATTGACCGATATGACTTAACCTTAAAGGTTTACCCATACCCTGAAAAAAGGATGTATTGTAGCTGTAAGATCTATGTACCCTCGACTCATTCGAAAATCATATAATTGACCGATATGACTTAACCTTAAAGGTTTACCCATACCCTGAAAAAAGAATGCATTGCAGCTGTAGGATCTATGTACCCTCGACTCATTCGAAAGTCATATAATTGTCCGATATTACTTAACGTTGAAGGTTTACCCTTACCCTGAAAAAAGGATGTATTGTAGCTGTAGGATCTATGTACCCTCGACTCATTCGAAAATCATTTAATTGTCCGATATGACTTAACCTTAAAGGTTTACCCTTACCCTGAAAAAAAGATGTATTGTAGCTGTAGGATCTATGTATCCTCGACTCATTCGAAAATCATATAATTCATCGTCCGATGTGACTTAACCTTGAAGGTTTACCCTTACCCTGAAAAAAGGATAATTGTAGCTGTAACATCTATGTACCCTCGACTCATTCGAAAATCATATAATTCATTGTCCGATATGACTTAACCTTGAAGGTTTACCCTTACCCTAAAAAAAGGATGTATGGTAGCTGTAGGATCTATATACCCTAGACTCATTCGAAAATCATATAATTGTCCGATATGACTTAACGTTGAAGGTTTACCCTTACCCTGAAAAAAGGATGTATTGCAGCTGTAGGATCTATGTACCCTTGACTCATTCGAAAATCATATAATTGTCCGATATGACTTAACCTTGAAGGTTTGCCCTTACCCTGAAAAAAGGATGTATTGTAGCTGTAGGATCTATGTACCCTCTACTCATTCGAAAATCATATAATCCATCGTCCGATATGACTTAACGTTGAAGGTTTACCCTTACCCTGAAAAAAGGATGTATTGTAGCTGTAACATCTATGTACCCTCGACTCATTCGAAAATCATATAATTCATTGTCCGATATGACTTAACCTTGAAGGTTTACGCTTACCCTAAAAAAAGGATGTATGGTAGCTGTAGGATCTATATACCCTAGACTCATTCGAAAATCATATAATTGTCCGATATGACTTAACGTTGAAAGTTTACCCTTACCCTGAAAAAAGGATGTATTGTAGCTGTAGGATCTATGTACCCTCGACTCATTCGAAAATCATATAATTGTCCGATATGACTTAACGTTGAAAGTTTACCCTTACCCTGAAAAAAGGATGTATTATAGCTGTAGGATCTATGTACCCTCGACTCATTCAAAAATTATATAATTGACCGATATGACTTAACCTTAAAGGTTTACCCATACCCTGAAAAAAGGATGTATTGTAGCTGTAAGATCTATGTACCCTCGACTCATTCAAAAATCATATAATTGACCGATATGACTTAACCTTAAAGGTTTACCCATACCCTGAAAAAAGGATGTATTGTAGCTGTAGGATCTATGTACCCTCGACTCATTCGACAATCATATAATTGTCCGATATTACTTAACGTTGAAGGCTTACCCTTACCCTGAAAAAAGGATGTATGGTAGCTGTAGGATCTATGTACCCTCGACTCATTCGAAAATCATTTAATTGTCCGATATGACTTAACCTTGAAGGTTTACCCTTACCCTGAAAAAAGGATGTATTCTAGCTGTAAGATCTATGTACCCTCGACTCATTCGAATATCATATAATTGTCCGATATGACTTAACGTTGAAGGTTTACCCTTACCCTGAAAAAAGGATAATTGTAGCTGTAACATCTATGTACCCTCGACTCATTCGAAAATCATATAATTGTCCGATATGACTTAACCTTGAAGGTTTACCCTTACCCGGAAAAAAGGATTAATGGTAGCTGCAAGGTCTATGTAGCCTCGACTCAAACGAAAATCATATAATTGTCCGATATGACTTAACGTTGAAGGTTTACCCTTACCCTGAAAAAAGGATGTATTGTAGCTGTAGGATCTATGTACCCTCGACTCATTCGAAAATCATATAATTGTCCGATAAGACTTAACGTTGAAGGTTTACCCTTACCCTGAATAAAGGATCTATTGTAGCTCTAGGATCTATGTACCCTCGACTCATTCGACAATCATATAATTCATCGTCCGATATGACTTAACGTTGAAGGTTTACCCTTACCCTGAAAAAAGGATGTATTGTAGCTGTAAGATCTATGTACCCTCGACTCATTCGAAAATCATATAATTGTCCGATATGACTTAACGTTGAAGCTTTACCCTTACCCTGAAAAAAGGATGTATTGTAGCTGTAAGATCTATGTACCCTCGACTCATTCGAAAATCATATAATTGTCCGATATGACTTAACTTTGAAGGTTTACCCTTACCCTGAATAAAGGATGTATTGTAGCTCTAGGATCTATGTACCCTCGACTCATTCGACAATCATATAATTCATCGTCCGATATGACTTAACGTTGAAGGTTTACCCTTATCCTGAAAAAAGGATGTATTGTAGCTGTAAGATCTATGTACCCTCGACTCATTCGAAAATCATATAATTGTCCGATATGACTTAACGTTGAAGCTTTACCCTTACCCTGAAAAAAGGATGTATTGTAGCTCTAGGATCTATGTACCCTCGACTCATTCGACAATCATATAATTCATCGTGCGATATGACTTAACGTTGAAGGTTTACCCTTACCCTGAATAAAGGATGTATTGTAGCTGTAGGATCTATGTACCCTCGACTCATTCGAAAATCATATAATTCATCGCCCGATATGATTAACGTTGAAGGTTTACCCTTACCCTGAAAAAAGGATGTATGGTAGCTGTAAGATCTATGTACCCTCGACTCATTCGAATATCATATAATTGTCCGATATGACTTAACGTTGAAGGTTTACCCTTACCCTGAAAAAAGGATAATTGTAGCTGTAACATCTATGTACCCTCGACTCATTCGAAAATCATATAATTGTCCGATATGACTTAACCTTGAAGGTTTACCCTCACCCTGAAAAAAGGATTAATGGTAGCTGTAAGGTCTATGTACCCTCGACTCAAAGGAAAATCATATAATTGTCCGATATGACTTAACGTTGAAGGTTTACCCTTACCCTGAAAAAAAGGATGTATTATAGCTGTAGGATCTATGTACCCTCGACTCATTCAAAAATTATATAATTGACCGATATGACTTACCCTTAAAGGTTTACCCATACCCTGAAAAAAGGATGTATTGTAGCTGTAAGATCTATGTACCCTCGACTCATTCGAAAATCATATAATTGACCGATTTGACTTAACCTTAAAGGTTTACCCATACCCTGAAAAAAGGATGCATTGTAGCTGTAGGATCTATGTACCCTCGACTCATTCGAAAATCATATAATTGTCCGATATGACTTAACGTTGAAGGTTTACCCTTACCCTGAAAAAAGGATGTATTGTAGCTGTAGGATCAATGTACCCTCGACTCATTCGAAAATCATATAATTGTCCGATATGACTTAACGTTGAAGCTTTACCCTTACCCTGAAAAAAGGATGTATTGTAGCTCTAGGATCTATGTACCCTCGACTCATTCGACAATCATATAATTCATCGTGCGATATGACTTAACGTTGAAGGTTTGCCCTTACCCTGAATAAAGGATGTATTGTAGCAGTAGGATCTATGTACCCTCGACTCATTCGAAAATCATATAATTCATCGCCCGATATGATTAACGTTGAAGGTTTACCCTTACCCTGAAAAAAGGATGTATGGTAGCTGTAAGATCTATGTACCCTCGACTCATTCGAATATCATATAATTGTCCGATATGACTTAACGTTGAAGGTTTACCCTTACCCTGAAAAAAGGATAATTGTAGCTGTAACATCTATGTACCCTCGACTCATTCGAAAATCATATAATTGTCCGATATGACTTAACCTTGAAGGTTTACCCTTACCCTGAAAAAAGGATTAATGGTAGCTGTAAGGTCTATGTACCCTCGACTCAAACGAAAATCATATAATTGTCCGATATGACTTAACGTTGAAGGTTTACCCTTACCCTGAAAAAAGGATGTATTGTAGCTGTAGGATCTATGTACCCTCGACTCAATCGAAAATCATATAATGGTCCGATATGACTTAACGTTGAAGGTTTACCCTTACCCTGAAAAAAGGATGTATTGTAGCTGTAAGATCTATGTACCCTCGACTCATTCGAAAATCATATAATTGTACGATATGACTTAACCTTAAAGGTTTACCCTTACCCTGAAAAAAGGATGTATTGCAGCTGTAGGATCTATGTACCCTCGACTCATTCGAAAGTCATATAATTGTCCGATATGACTTAACCTTGAAGGTTTGCCCTTACCCTGAAAAAAGGATGTATTGTAGCTGTAGGATCTATGTACCCTCGACTCATTCGAAAATCATATAATCCATCGTCCGATATGACTTAACGTTGAAGGTTTACCCTTACCCTGAAAAAAGGATGTATTGTAGCTGTAACATCTATGTACCCTCGACTCATTCGAAAATCATATAATTCATTGTCCGATATGACTTAACCTTGAAGGTTTACCCTTACCCTAAAAAAAGGATGTATGGTAGCTGTAGGATCTATATACCCTAGACTCATTCGAAAATCATATAATTGTCCGATATGACTTAACGTTGAAGCTTTACCCTTACCCTGAAAAAAGGATGTATTGTAGCTGTAGGATCTATGTACCCTCGACTCATTGGAAAATCATATAATTGCCCGATATGTCTTAACGTTGAAGGTTTACCCTTACCCTGAAAAAAGGATGTATTATAGCTGTAGGATCTATGTACCCTCGACTCATTCAAAAATTATATAATTGACCGATATGACTTAACCTTAAAGGTTTACCCATACCCTGAAAAAAGGATGTATTGTAGCTGTAAGATCTATGTACCCTCGACTCATTCGAAAATCATATAATTGACCGATATGACTTAACCTTAAAGGTTTACCCATACCCTGAAAAAAGAATGCATTGCAGCTGTAGGATCTATGTACCCTCGACTCATTCGAAAGTCATATAATTGTCCGATATTACTTAACGTTGAAGGTTTACCCTTACCCTGAAAAAAGGATGTATTGTAGCTGTAGGATCTATGTACCCTCGACTCATTCGAAAATCATTTAATTGTCCGATATGACTTAACCTTAAAGGTTTACCCTTACCCTGAAAAAAAGATGTATTGTAGCTGTAGGATCTATGTATCCTCGACTCATTCGAAAATCATATAATTCATCGTCCGATGTGACTTAACCTTGAAGGTTTACCCTTACCCTGAAAAAAGGATGTATTGTAGCTGTAGGATCTATGTACCCTCGACTCATTCGAAAATCATATAATTGTCCGATATAACTTAATCTTGAAGGTTTACCCTTACCCTGAAAAAGGATGTATGGTAGCTGTAGGATCTATGTACCCTAGACTCATTCGAAATTCATATAATTGTCCGATATGACTTAACGTTGAAGGTTTACCCTTACCCTGAAAAAAGGATGTATTGTAGCTGTAGGATCTATGTACCCTCGACTCAATCGAAAATCATATAATGGTCCGATATGACTAAACGTTGAAGGTTTACCCTTACCCTGAAAAAAGGATGTATTGTAGCTGTAGGATCTATGTACCCTCGACTCATTCGAAAATCATATAATTGTACGATATGACTTAACCTTAAAGGTTTACCCTTACCCTGAAAAAAGGATGTATTGCAGCTGTAGGATCTATGTACCCTTGACTCATTCGAAAATCATATAATTGTCCGATATGACTTAACCTTGAAGGTTTGCCCTTACCCTGAAAAAAGGATGTATTGTAGCTGTAGGATCTATGTACCCTCGACTCATTCGAAAATCATATAATCCATCGTCCGATATGACTTAACGTTGAAGGTATACCCTTACCCTGAAAAAAGGATGTATTGTAGCTGTAACATCTATGTACCCTCGACTCATTCGAAAATCATATAATTCATTGTCCGATATGACTTAACCTTGAAGGTTTACCCTTACCCTGAAAAAAGGATGTATGGTAGCTGTAGGATCTATATACCCTAGACTCATTCGAAAATCATATAATTGTCCGATATGACTTAACGTTGAAGGTTTACCCTTACCCTGAAAAAAGGATGTATTGTAGCTGTAGGATCTATGTACCCTCGACTCATTCGAAAATCATATAATTGCCCGATATGACTTAACGTTGAAGGTTTACCCTTACCCTGAAAAAAGGATGTATTATAGCTGTAGGATCTATGTACCCTCGACTCATTCAAAAATTATATAATTGACCGATATGACTTAACCTTAAAGGTTTACCCATACCCTGAAAAAAGGATGTATTGTAGCTGTAAGATCTATGTACCCTCGACTCATTCGAAAATCATATAATTGACCGATTTGACTTAACCTTAAAGGTTTACCCATACCCTGAAAAAATGATGCATTGTAGCTGTAGGATCTATGTACCCTCGACTCATTCGAAAATCATATAATTGTCCGATATTACTTAACGTTGAAGGTTTACCCTTACCCTGAAAAAAGGATGTATTGTAGCTGTAGGATCTATGTACCCTCGACTCATTCGAAAATCATTTAATTGTCCGATATGACTTAACCTTAAAGGTTTACCCTTACCCTGAAAAAAAGATGTATTGTAGCTGTAGGATCTATGTATCCTCGACTCATTCGAAAATCATATAAGTCATCGTCCGATGTGACTTAACATTGAAGGTTTACCCTTACCCTGAAAAAAGGATGTATTGTAGCTGTAGGATCTATGTACCCTCGACTCATTCGAAAATCATATAATTGTCCGATATGACTTAACCTTGAAGGTTTACCCTTACCCTGAAACAGGATGTATGGTAGCTGTAGGATCTATGTACCCTAGACTCATTCGAAAATCATATAATTGTCCGATATGACTTAACGTTGAAGGTTTACCCTTACCCTGAAAAAAGGATGTATTGTAGCTGTAAGATCTATGTACCCTCGACTCATTCGAAAATCATATAATTGTCCGATATGACTTTACGTTGAAGGTTTACCCTTACCCTGAAAAAAGGATGTATTGTAGCTGTAGGATCTATGTACCCTCGACTCAATCGAAAATCATATAATGGTCCGATATGACTTAACGTTGAAGGTTTACCCTTACCCTGAAAAAAGGATGTATTGTAGCTGTAGGATCTATGTACCCTCGACTCATTCGAAAATCATATAATTGTACGATATGACTTAACCTTAAAGGTTTACCCTTACCCTGAAAAAGGATGTATTGCAGCTGTAGGATCTATGTACCCTTGACTCATTCGAAAATCATATAATTGTCCGATATGACTTAACCTTGAAGGTTTGCCCTTACCCTGAAAAAAGGATGTATTGTAGCTGTAGGATCTATGTACCCTCGACTCATTCGAAAATCATATAATCCATCGTCCGATATGACTTAACGTTGAAGGTTTACCCTTACCCTGAAAAAAGGATGTATTGTAGCTGTAACATCTATGTACCCTCGACTCATTCGAAAATCATATAATTCATTGTCCGATATGACTTAACCTTGAAGGTTTACCCTTACCCTAAAAAAAGGATGTATGGTAGCTGTAGGATCTATATACCCTAGACTCATTCGAAAATCATATAATTGTCCGATATGACTTAACGTTGAAAGTTTACCCTTACCCTGAAAAAAGGATGTATTGCAGCTGTAGGATCTATGTACCCTTGACTCATTCGAAAATCATATAATTGTCCGATATGACTTAACCTTGAAGGTTTGCCCTTACCCTGAAAAAAGGATGTATTGTAGCTGTAGGATCTATGTACCCTCTACTCATTCGAAAATCATATAATCCATCGTCCGATATGACTTAACGTTGAAGGTTTACCCTTACCCTGAAAAAAGGATGTATTGTAGCTGTAACATCTATGTACCCTCGACTCATTCGAAAATCATATAATTCATTGTCCGATATGACTTAACCTTGAAGGTTTACGCTTACCCTAAAAAAAGGATGTATGGTAGCTGTAGGATCTATATACCCTAGACTCATTCGAAAATCATATAATTGTCCGATATGACTTAACGTTGAAAGTTTACCCTTACCCTGAAAAAAGGATGTATTGTAGCTGTAGGATCTATGTACCCTCGACTCATTCGAAAATCATATAATTGTCCGATATGACTTAACGTTGAAAGTTTACCCTTACCCTGAAAAAAGGATGTATTATAGCTGTAGGATCTATGTACCCTCGACTCATTCAAAAATTATATAATTGACCGATATGACTTAACCTTAAAGGTTTACCCATACCCTGAAAAAAGGATGTATTGTAGCTGTAAGATCTATGTACCCTCGACTCATTCGAAAATCATATAATTGACCGATATGACTTAACCTTAAAGGTTTAACCATACCCTGAAAAAAGGATGTATTGTAGCTGTAGGATCTATGTACCCTCGACTCATTCGACAATCATATAATTGTCCGATATTACTTAACGTTGAAGGTTTACCCTTACCCTGAAAAAAGGATGTATGGTAGCTGTAGGATCTATGTACCCTCGACTCATTCGAAAATCATTTAATTGTCCGATATGACTTAACCTTAAAGGTTTACCCTTACCGTGAAAAAAGATGTATTGTAGCTGTAGGATCTATGTACCCTAGACTCATTCGAAAATCATATAATTCATCGTCCGATGTGACTTAACCTTGAAGGTTTACCCTTACCCTGAAAAAAGGATGTATTGTAGCTGTAGGATCTATGTACACTCGACTCATTCGAAAATCATATAATTGTCCGATATGACTTAATCTTGAAGGTTTACCCTTACCCTGAAAAAAGGATGTATTGAAGCTGTAGGATCTATGTACCCTCGACTCTTTCGAAAATCATATAATTGTCAAATATGACTTAACCTTGAAGGTTTGCCCTTACCCTGAAAAAAGGATGTATTGTAGCTGTAGGATCTATGTACCTTCGACTCATTCGAAAATCATATAATTGTCCGATATGACTTAACGTTGAAGGTTTACCCTTACCCTGAAAAAAGGATGTATTGTAGCTGTAGGATCTATGTACCCTCGACTCATTCGAAGATCATATAATTGTCCGATATGACTTAATCTTGAAGGTTTGCCCTTACCCTGAAAAAAGGATGTATTGTAGCTGTAGGATCTATGTACCCTCGACTCATTCGAAAATCATATATTTGTCCGATATGACTTAACGTTGAAGGTTTACCCTTACCCTGAAAAAAGGATGTATTGTAGCTGTAGGATCTATGTACCCTCGACTCATTCGAAGGTCATATAATCCATCGTCCGATATGACTTAACGTTGAAGGTTTACCCTTACCCTGAAAAAAGGATGTATGGTAGCTGTAGGATCTATCTACCCTAGACTCACTCGAAAATGATATAATTGTCCGATATGACTTAACGTTGAAGGTTTACCCTTACCCTGAAAAAAGGATGTATTGTAGCTGTAAGATCTATGTACCCTCGACTCATTCGAAAGTCATATAATTGTCCGATATGACTTAACGTTGAAGGTTTACCCTTACCCTGAAAAAAGGATGTATGGTAGCTGTAAGATCTATGTACCCTCGACTCATTCGAAAATCATATAATTGTCCGATATAACTTAATCTTGAAGGTTTACCCTTACCCTGAATAAAGGATGTATTGTAGCTGTAGGATCTATGTACCCTCGACTCAATCGAAAATCATATAATTCATCGTCCGATATGATTAACGTTGAAGGTTTACCCTTACCCTGAAAAAAGGATGTATGGTAGCTGTAAGATCTATGTACCCTCGACTCATTCGAAAATCATATAATTGTCCGATATAACTTAATCTTGAAGGTTTACCCTTACCCTGAAAAAAGGATGTATTGTAGCTGTAGGATCTATGTACCCTCGACTCATTCGAAAATCATATAATTGTACGATATGACTTAACCTTAAAGGTTTACCCTTACCCTGAAAAAAGGATGTATTGCAGCTGTAGGATCTATGTACCCTTGACTCATTCGAAAATCATATAATTGTCCGATATGACTTAACCTTGAAGGTTTGCCCTTACCCTGAAAAAAGGATGTATTGTAGCTGTAGGATCTATGTACCCTCGACTCATTCGAAAATCATATAATCCATCGTCCGATATGACTTAACGTTGAAGGTTTACCCTTACCCTGAAAAAAGGATGTATTGTAGCTGTAACATCTATGTACCCTCGACTCATTCGAAAATCATATAATTCATTGTCCGATATGACTTAACCTTGAAGGTTTACCCTTACCCTGAAAAAAGGATGTATGGTAGCTGTAGGATCTATATACCCTAGACTCATTCGAAAATCATATAATTGTCCGATATGACTTAACGTTGAAGGTTTACCCTTACCCTGAAAAAAGGATGTATTGTAGCTGTAGGATCTATGTACCCTCGACTCATTCGAAAATCATATAATTGCCCGATATGACTTAACGTTGAAGGTTTACCCTTACCCTGAAAAAAAGGATGTATTATAGCTGTAGGATCTATGTACCCTCGACTCATTCAAAAATTATATAATTGACCGATATGACTTAACCTTAAAGGTTTACCCATACCCTGAAAAAAGGATGTATTGTAGCTGTAAGATTTATGTACCCTCGACTCATTCGAAAATCATATAATTGACCGATTTGACTTAACCTTAAAGGTTTACCCATACCCTGAAAAAAGGATGCATTGTAGCTGTAGGATCTATGTACCCTCGACTCATTCGAAAATCATATAATTGTCCGATATTACTTAACGTTGAAGGTTTACCCTTACCCTGAAAAAAGGATGTATTGTAGCTGTAGGATCTATGTACCCTCGACTCATTCGAAAATCATTTAATTGTCCGATATGACTTAACCTTAAAGGTTTACCCTTACCCTGAAAAAAAGATGTATTGTAGCTGTAGGATCTATGTATCCTCGACTCATTCGAAAATCATATAAGTCATCGTCCGATGTAACTTAACCTTGAAGGTTTACCCTTACCCTGAAAAAAGGATGTATTGTAGCTGTAGGATCTATGTACCCTCGACTCATTCGAAAATCATATAATTGTCCGATATGACTTAACCTTGAAGGTTTACCCTTACCCTGAAACAGGATGTATGGTAGCTGTAGGATCTATGTACCCTAGACTCATTCGAAAATCATATAATTGTCCGATATGACTTAACGTTGAAGGTTTACCCTTACCCTGAAAAAAGGATGTATTGTAGCTGTAAGATCTATGTACCCTCGACTCATTCGAAAATCATATAATTGTCCGATATGACTTTACGTTGAAGGTTTACCCTTACCCTGAAAAAAGGATGTATTGTAGCTGTAGGATCTATGTACCCTCGACTCAATCGAAAATCATATAATGGTCCGATATGACTTAACGTTGAAGGTTTACCCTTACCCTGAAAAAAGGATGTATTGTAGCTGTAGGATCTATGTACCCTCGACTCATTCGAAAATCATATAATTGTACGATATGACTTAACCTTAAAGGTTTACCCTTACCCTGATAAAGGATGTATTGCAGCTGTAGGATCTATGTACCCTTGACTCATTCGAAAATCATATAATTGTCCGATATGACTTAACCTTGAAGGTTTGCCCTTACCCTGAAAAAAGGATGTATTGTAGCTGTAGGATCTATGTACCCTCGACTCATTCGAAAATCATATAATCCATCGTCCGATATGACTTAACGTTGAAGGTTTACCCTTACCCTGAAAAAAGGATGTATTGTAGCTGTAACATCTATGTACCCTCGACTCATTCGAAAATCATATAATTCATTGTCCGATATGACTTAACCTTGAAGGTTTACCCTTACCCTAAAAAAAGGATGTATGGTAGCTGTAGGATCTATATACCCTAGACTCATTCGAAAATCATATAATTGTCCGATATGACTTAACGTTGAAAGTTTACCCTTACCCTGAAAAAAGGATGTATTGCAGCTGTAGGATCTATGTACCCTTGACTCATTCGAAAATCATATAATTGTCCGATATGACTTAACCTTGAAGGTTTGCCCTTACCCTGAAAAAAGGATGTATTGTAGCTGTAGGATCTATGTACCCTCTACTCATTCGAAAATCATATAATCCATCGTCCGATATGACTTAACGTTGAAGGTTTACCCTTACCCTGAAAAAAGGATGTATTGTAGCTGTAACATCTATGTACCCTCGACTCATTCGAAAATCATATAATTCATTGTCCGATATGACTTAACCTTGAAGGTTTACGCTTACCCTAAAAAAAGGATGTATGGTAGCTGTAGGATCTATATACCCTAGACTCATTCGAAAATCATATAATTGTCCGATATGACTTAACGTTGAAAGTTTACCCTTACCCTGAAAAAAGGATGTATTGTAGCTGTAGGATCTATGTACCCTCGACTCATTCGAAAATCATATAATTGTCCGATATGACTTAACGTTGAAAGTTTACCCTTACCCTGAAAAAAGGATGTATTATAGCTGTAGGATCTATGTACCCTCGACTCATTCAAAAATTATATAATTGACCGATATGACTTAACCTTAAAGGTTTACCCATACCCTGAAAAAAGGATGTATTGTAGCTGTAAGATCTATGTACCCTCGACTCATTCAAAAATCATATAATTGACCGATATGACTTAACCTTAAAGGTTTACCCATACCCTGAAAAAAGGATGTATTGTAGCTGTAGGATCTATGTACCCTCGACTCATTCGACAATCATATAATTGTCCGATATTACTTAACGTTGAAGGCTTACCCTTACCCTGAAAAAAGGATGTATGGTAGCTGTAGGATCTATGTACCCTCGACTCATTCGAAAATCATTTAATTGTCCGATATGACTTAACCTTGAAGGTTTACCCTTACCCTGAAAAAAGGATGTATTCTAGCTGTAAGATCTATGTACCCTCGACTCATTCGAATATCATATAATTGTCCGATATGACTTAACGTTGAAGGTTTACCCTTACCCTGAAAAAAGGATAATTGTAGCTGTAACATCTATGTACCCTCGACTCATTCGAAAATCATATAATTGTCCGATATGACTTAACCTTGAAGGTTTACCCTTACCCGGAAAAAAGGATTAATGGTAGCTGCAAGGTCTATGTAGCCTCGACTCAAACGAAAATCATATAATTGTCCGATATGACTTAACGTTGAAGGTTTACCCTTACCCTGAAAAAAGGATGTATTGTAGCTGTAGGATCTATGTACCCTCGACTCATTCGAAAATCATATAATTGTCCGATAAGACTTAACGTTGAAGGTTTACCCTTACCCTGAATAAAGGATCTATTGTAGCTCTAGGATCTATGTACCCTCGACTCATTCGACAATCATATAATTCATCGTCCGATATGACTTAACGTTGAAGGTTTACCCTTACCCTGAAAAAAGGATGTATTGTAGCTGTAAGATCTATGTACCCTCGACTCATTCGAAAATCATATAATTGTCCGATATGACTTAACGTTGAAGCTTTACCCTTACCCTGAAAAAAGGATGTATTGTAGCTGTAAGATCTATGTACCCTCGACTCATTCGAAAATCATATAATTGTCCGATATGACTTAACTTTGAAGGTTTACCCTTACCCTGAATAAAGGATGTATTGTAGCTCTAGGATCTATGTACCCTCGACTCATTCGACAATCATATAATTCATCGTCCGATATGACTTAACGTTGAAGGTTTACCCTTATCCTGAAAAAAGGATGTATTGTAGCTGTAAGATCTATGTACCCTCGACTCATTCGAAAATCATATAATTGTCCGATATGACTTAACGTTGAAGCTTTACCCTTACCCTGAAAAAAGGATGTATTGTAGCTCTAGGATCTATGTACCCTCGACTCATTCGACAATCATATAATTCATCGTGCGATATGACTTAACGTTGAAGGTTTACCCTTACCCTGAATAAAGGATGTATTGTAGCTGTAGGATCTATGTACCCTCGACTCATTCGAAAATCATATAATTCATCGCCCGATATGATTAACGTTGAAGGTTTACCCTTACCCTGAAAAAAGGATGTATGGTAGCTGTAAGATCTATGTACCCTCGACTCATTCGAATATCATATAATTGTCCGATATGACTTAACGTTGAAGGTTTACCCTTACCCTGAAAAAAGGATAATTGTAGCTGTAACATCTATGTACCCTCGACTCATTCGAAAATCATATAATTGTCCGATATGACTTAACCTTGAAGGTTTACCCTTACCCTGAAAAAAGGATTAATGGTAGCTGTAAGGTCTATGTACCCTCGACTCAAAGGAAAATCATATAATTGTCCGATATGACTTAACGTTGAAGGTTTACCCTTACCCTGAAAAAAAGGATGTATTATAGCTGTAGGATCTATGTACCCTCGACTCATTCAAAAATTATATAATTGACCGATATGACTTAACCTTAAAGGTTTACCCATACCCTGAAAAAAGGATGTATTGTAGCTGTAAGATCTATGTACCCTCGACTCATTCGAAAATCATATAATTGACCGATTTGACTTAACCTTAAAGGTTTACCCATACCCTGAAAAAAGGATGCATTGTAGCTGTAGGATCTATGTACCCTCGACTCATTCGAAAATCATATAATTGTCCGATATTACTTAACGTTGAAGGTTTACCCTTACCCTGAAAAAAGGATGTATTGTAGCTGTAGGATCTATGTACCCTCGACTCATTCGAAAATCATTTAATTGTCCGATATGACTTAACCTTAAAGGTTTACCCTTACCCTGAAAAAAAGATGTATTGTAGCTGTAGGATCTATGTATCCTCGACTCATTCGAAAATCATATAATTCATCGTCCGATGTGACTTAACCTTGAAGGTTTACCCTTACCCTGAAAAAAGGATATATTGTAGCTGTAGGATCTATGTACCCTCGACTCATTCGAAAATCATATAATTGTCCGATATGACTTAACCGTGAAGGTTTACCCTTACCCTGAAACAGGATGTATGGTAGCTGTAGGATCTATGTACCCTAGACTCATTCGAAAATCATATAATTGTCCGATATGACTTAACGTTCAAGGTTTACCCTTACCCTGAAAAAAGGATGTATTGTAGCTGTAGGATCTATGTACCCTCGACTCAATCGAAAATCATATAATGGTCCGATATGACTTAACGTTGAAGGTTTACCCTTACCCTGAAAAAAGGATGTATTGTAGCTGTAGGATCTATGTACCGTCGACTCATTCGAAAATCATATAATTGTACGATATGACTTAACCTTAAAGGTTTACCCTTACCCTGAAAAAAGGATGTATTGCAGCTGTAGGATCTATGTACCCTTAACTCATTCGAAAATCATATAATTGTCCGATATGACTTAACCTTGAAGGTTTGCCCTTACCCTGAAAAAAGGATGTATTGTAGCTGTAGGATCTATGTACCCTCGACTCATTCGAAAATCATATAATCCATCGTCCGATATGACTTAACGTTGAAGGTTTACCCTTACCCTGAAAAAAGGATGTATTGTAGCTGTAACATCTATGTACCCTCGACTCATTCGAAAATCATATAATTCATTGTCCGATATGACTTAACCTTGAAGGTTTACCCTTACCCTAAAAAAAGGATGTATGGTAGCTGTAGGATCTATATACCCTAGACTCATTCGAAAATCATATAATTGTCCGATATGACTTAACGTTGAAAGTTTACCCTTACCCTGAAAAAAGGATGTATTGTAGCTGTAGGATCTATGTACCCTCGACTCATTCGAAAATCATATAATTGCCCGATATGACTTAACGTTGAAGGTTTACCCTTACCCTGAAAAAAAGGATGTATTATAGCTGTAGGATCTATGTACCCTCGACTCATTCAAAAATTATATAATTGACCGATATGACTTAACCTTAAAGGTTTACCCATACCCTGAAAAAAGGATGTATTGTAGCTGTAAGATCTATGTACCCTCGACTCATTCGAAAATCATATAATTGACCGATATGACTTAACCTTAAAGGTTTACCCATACCCTGAAAAAAGGATGTATTGTAGCTGTAGGATCTATGTACCCTCGACTCATTCGAAAATCATATAATTGTCCGATATTACTTAACGTTGAAGGTTTACCCTTACCCTGAAAAAAGGATGTATGGTAGCTGTAGGATCTATGTACCCTCGACTCATTCGAAAATCATTTAATTGTCCGATATGACTTAACCTTAAAGGTTTACCCTTACCGTGAAAAAAAGATGTATTGTAGCTGTAGGATCTATGTATCCTCGACTCATTCGAAAATCATATAATTCATCGTCCGATGTGACTTAACCTTGAAGGTTTACCCTTACCCTGAAAAAAGGATGTATTGTAGCTGTAGGATCTATGTACACTCGACTCATTCGAAAATCATATAATTGTCCGATATGACTTAATCTTGAAGGTTTACCCTTACCCTGAAAAAAGGATGTATTGAAGCTGTAGGATCTATGTACCCTCGACTCTTTCGAAAATCATATAATTGTCAAATATGACTTAACCTTGAAGGTTTGCCCTTACCCTGAAAAAAGGATGTATTGTAGCTGTAGGATCTATGTACCCTCGACTCAATCGAAAATCATATAATGGTCCGATATGACTTAACGTTGAAGGTTTACCCTTACCCTGAAAAAAGGATGTATTGTAGCTGTAGGATCTATGTACCCTCGACTCATTCGAAAATCATATAATTGTACGATATGACTTAACCTTAAAGGTTTACCCTTACCCTGAAAAAAGGATGTATTGCAGCTGTAGGATCTATGTACCCTCGACTCATTCGAAAGTCATATAATTGTTCGATATGACTTAACCTTGAAGGTTTGCCCTTACCCTGAAAAAAGGATGTATTGTAACTGTAGGATCTATGTACTCTCGACTCATTCGAAAATCATATAATCCATCGTCCGATATGACTTAACGTTGAAGGTTTACCCTTACCCTGAAAAAAGGATGTATTGTAGCTGTAACATCTATGTACCCTCGACTCAATCGAAAATCATATAATTCATTGTCCGATATGACTTAACCTTGAAGGTTTACCCTTACCCTAAAAAAAGGATGTATGGTAGCTGTAGGATCTATATACCCTAGACTCATTCGAAAATCATATAATTGTCCGATATGACTTAACGTTGAAGGTTTACCCTTACCCTGAAAAAAGGATGTATTGTAGCTGTAGGATCTATGTACCCTCGACTCATTCGAAAATCATATAATTGCCCGATATGTCTTAACGTTGAAGGTTTACCCTTACCCTGAAAAAAAGGATGTATTATAGCTGTAGGATCTATGTACCCTCGACTCATTAAAAAATTATATAATTGACCGATATGACTTAACCTTAAAGGTTTACCCATACCCTGAAAAAAGGATGTATTGTAGCTGTAAGATCTATGTACCCTCGACTCATTCGAAAATCATATAATTGACCGATATGACTTAACCTTAAAGGTTTACCCATACCCTGAAAAAAGGATGCATTGTAGCTGTAGGATCTATGTACCCTCGACTCATTCGAAAATCATATAATTGTCCGATATTACTTAACGTTGAAGGTTTACCCTTACCCTGAAAAAAGGATGTATTGTAGCTGTAGGATCTATGTACCCTCGACTCATTCGAAAATCATTTAATTGTCCGATATGACTTAACCTTAAAGGTTTACCCTTACCCTGAAAAAAAGATGTATTGTAGCTGTAGGATCTATGTATCCTCGACTCATTCGAAAATCATATAATTCATCGTCCGATGTGACTTAACCTTGAAGGTTTACCCTTACCCTGAAAAAAGGATGTATTGTAGCTGTAGGATCTATGTACCCTCGACTCATTCGAAAATCATATAATTGTCCGATATAACTTAATCTTGAAGGTTTACCCTTACCCTGAAAAAGGATGTATGGTAGCTGTAGGATCTATGTACCCTAGACTCATTCGAAAATCATATAATTGTCCGATATGACTTAACGTTGAAGGTTTACCCTTACCCTGAAAAAAGGATGTATTGTAGCTGTAGGATCAATGTACCCTCGACTCATTCGAAAATCATATAATTGTCCGATATGACTTAACGTTGAAGCTTTACCCTTACCCTGAAAAAAGGATGTATTGTAGCTCTAGGATCTATGTACCCTCGACTCATTCGACAATCATATAATTCATCGTGCGATATGACTTAACGTTGAAGGTTTGCCCTTACCCTGAATAAAGGATGTATTGTAGCAGTAGGATCTATGTACCCTCGACTCATTCGAAAATCATATAATTCATCGCCCGATATGATTAACGTTGAAGGTTTACCCTTACCCTGAAAAAAGGATGTATGGTAGCTGTAAGATCTATGTACCCTCGACTCATTCGAATATCATATAATTGTCCGATATGACTTAACGTTGAAGGTTTACCCTTACCCTGAAAAAAGGATAATTGTAGCTGTAACATCTATGTACCCTCGACTCATTCGAAAATCATATAATTGTCCGATATGACTTAACCTTGAAGGTTTACCCTTACCCTGAAAAAAGGATTAATGGTAGCTGTAAGGTCTATGTACCCTCGACTCAAACGAAAATCATATAATTGTCCGATATGACTTAACGTTGAAGGTTTACCCTTACCCTGAAAAAAGGATGTATTGTAGCTGTAGGATCTATGTTCCCTCGACTCAATCGAAAATCATATAATGGTCCGATATGACTTAACGTTGAAGGTTTACCCTTACCCTGAAAAAAGGATGTATTGTAGCTGTAAGGTCTATGTACCCTCGACTCATTCGAAAATCATATAATTGTACGATATGACTTAACCTTAAAGGTTTACCCTTACCCTGAAAAAAGGATGTATTGCAGCTGTAGGATCTATGTACCCTCGACTCATTCGAAAGTCATATAATTGTCCGATATGACTTAACCTTGAAGGTTTGCCCTTACCCTGAAAAAAGGATGTATTGTAGCTGTAGGATCTATGTACCCTCGACTCATTCGAAAATCATATAATCCATCGTCCGATATGACTTAACGTTGAAGGTTTACCCTTACCCTGAAAAAAGGATGTATTGTAGCTGTAACATCTATGTACCCTCGACTCATTCGAAAATCATATAATTCATTGTCCGATATGACTTAACCTTGAAGGTTTACCCTTACCCTAAAAAAAGGATGTATGGTAGCTGTAGGATCTATATACCCTAGACTCATTCGAAAATCATATAATTGTCCGATATGACTTAACGTTGAAGGTTTACCCTTACCCTGAAAAAAGGATGTATTGTAGCTGTAGGATCTATGTACCCTCGACTCATTCGAAAATCATATAATTGCCCGATATGTCTTAACGTTGAAGGTTTACCCTTACCCTGAAAAAAGGATGTATTATAGCTGTAGGATCTATGTACCCTCGACTCATTCAAAAATTATATAATTGACCGATATGACTTAACCTTAAAGGTTTACCCATACCCTGAAAAAAGGATGTATTGTAGCTGTAAGATCTATGTACCCTCGACTCATTCGAAAATCATATAATTGACCGATATGACTTAACCTTAAAGGTTTACCCATACCCTGAAAAAAGAATGCATTGCAGCTGTAGGATCTATGTACCCTCGACTCATTCGAAAGTCATATAATTGTCCGATATTACTTAACGTTGAAGGTTTACCCTTACCCTGAAAAAAGGATGTATTGTAGCTGTAGGATCTATGTACCCTCGACTCATTCGAAAATCATTTAATTGTCCGATATGACTTAACCTTAAAGGTTTACCCTTACCCTGAAAAAAAGATGTATTGTAGCTGTAGGATCTATGTATCCTCGACTCATTCGAAAATCATATAATTCATCGTCCGATGTGACTTAACCTTGAAGGTTTACCCTTACCCTGAAAAAAGGATGTATTGTAGCTGTAGGATCTATGTACCCTCGACTCATTCGAAAATCATATAATTGTCCGATATAACTTAATCTTGAAGGTTTACCCTTACCCTGAAAAAGGATGTATGGTAGCTGTAGGATCTATGTACCCTAGACTCATTCGAAATTCATATAATTGTCCGATATGACTTAACGTTGAAGGTTTACCCTTACCCTGAAAAAAGGATGTATTGTAGCTGTAGGATCTATGTACCCTCGACTCAATCGAAAATCATATAATGGTCCGATATGACTAAACGTTGAAGGTTTACCCTTACCCTGAAAAAAGGATGTATTGTAGCTGTAGGATCTATGTACCCTCGACTCATTCGAAAATCATATAATTGTACGATATGACTTAACCTTAAAGGTTTACCCTTACCCTGAAAAAAGGATGTATTGCAGCTGTAGGATCTATGTACCCTTGACTCATTCGAAAATCATATAATTGTCCGATATGACTTAACCTTGAAGGTTTGCCCTTACCCTGAAAAAAGGATGTATTGTAGCTGTAGGATCTATGTACCCTCGACTCATTCGAAAATCATATAATCCATCGTCCGATATGACTTAACGTTGAAGGTATACCCTTACCCTGAAAAAAGGATGTATTGTAGCTGTAACATCTATGTACCCTCGACTCATTCGAAAATCATATAATTCATTGTCCGATATGACTTAACCTTGAAGGTTTACCCTTACCCTGAAAAAAGGATGTATGGTAGCTGTAGGATCTATATACCCTAGACTCATTCGAAAATCATATAATTGTCCGATATGACTTAACGTTGAAGGTTTACCCTTAACCTGAAAAAAGGATGTATTGTAGCTGTAGGATCTATGTACCCTCGACTCATTCGAAAATCATATAATTGCCCGATATGACTTAACGTTGAAGGTTTACCCTTACCCTGAAAAAAGGATGTATTATAGCTGTAGGATCTATGTACCCTCGACTCATTCAAAAATTATATAATTGACCGATATGACTTAACCTTAAAGGTTTATCCATACCCTGAAAAAAGGATGTATTGTAGCTGTAAGATCTATGTACCCTCGACTCATTCGAAAATCATATAATTGACCGATTTGACTTAACCTTAAAGGTTTACCCATACCCTGAAAAAAGGATGCATTGTAGCTGTAGGATCTATGTACCCTCGACTCATTCGAAAATCATATAATTGTCCGATATTACTTAACGTTGAAGGTTTACCCTTACCCTGAAAAAAGGATGTATTGTAGCTGTAGGATCTATGTACCCTCGACTCATTCGAAAATCATTTAATTGTCCGATATGACTTAACCTTAAAGGTTTACCCTTACCCTGAAAAAAAGATGTATTGTAGCTGTAGGATCTATGTATCCTCGACTCATTCGAAAATCATATAAGTCATCGTCCGATGTGACTTAACATTGAAGGTTTACCCTTACCCTGAAAAAAGGATGTATTGTAGCTGTAGGATCTATGTACCCTCGACTCATTCGAAAATCATATAATTGTCCGATATGACTTAACCTTGAAGGTTTACCCTTACCCTGAAACAGGATGTATGGTAGCTGTAGGATCTATGTACCCTAGACTCATTCGAAAATCATATAATTGTCCGATATGACTTAACGTTGAAGGTTTACCCTTACCCTGAAAAAAGGATGTATTGTAGCTGTAAGATCTATGTACCCTCGACTCATTCGAAAATCATATAATTGTCCGATATGACTTTACGTTGAAGGTTTACCCTTACCCTGAAAAAAGGATGTATTGTAGCTGTAGGATCTATGTACCCTCGACTCAATCGAAAATCATATAATGGTCCGATATGACTTAACGTTGAAGGTTTACCCTTACCCTGAAAAAAGGATGTATTGTAGCTGTAGGATCTATGTACCCTCGACTCATTCGAAAATCATATAATTGTACGATATGACTTAACCTTAAAGGTTTACCCTTACCCTGAAAAAGGATGTATTGCAGCTGTAGGATCTATGTACCCTTGACTCATTCGAAAATCATATAATTGTCCGATATGACTTAACCTTGAAGGTTTGCCCTTACCCTGAAAAAAGGATGTATTGTAGCTGTAGGATCTATGTACCCTCGACTCATTCGAAAATCATATAATCCATCGTCCGATATGACTTAACGTTGAAGGTTTACCCTTACCCTGAAAAAAGGATGTATTGTAGCTGTAACATCTATGTACCCTCGACTCATTCGAAAATCATATAATTCATTGTCCGATATGACTTAACCTTGAAGGTTTACCCTTACCCTAAAAAAAGGATGTATGGTAGCTGTAGGATCTATATACCCTAGACTCATTCGAAAATCATATAATTGTCCGATATGACTTAACGTTGAAAGTTTACCCTTACCCTGAAAAAAGGATGTATTGCAGCTGTAGGATCTATGTACCCTTGACTCATTCGAAAATCATATAATTGTCCGATATGACTTAACCTTGAAGGTTTGCCCTTACCCTGAAAAAAGGATGTATTGTAGCTGTAGGATCTATGTACCCTCTACTCATTCGAAAATCATATAATCCATCGTCCGATATGACTTAACGTTGAAGGTTTACCCTTACCCTGAAAAAAGGATGTATTGTAGCTGTAACATCTATGTACCCTCGACTCATTCGAAAATCATATAATTCATTGTCCGATATGACTTAACCTTGAAGGTTTACGCTTACCCTAAAAAAAGGATGTATGGTAGCTGTAGGATCTATATACCCTAGACTCATTCGAAAATCATATAATTGTCCGATATGACTTAATGTTGAAAGTTTACCCTTACCCTGAAAAAAGGATGTATTGTAGCTGTAGGATCTATGTACCCTCGACTCATTCGAAAATCATATAATTGTCCGATATGACTTAACGTTGAAAGTTTACCCTTACCCTGAAAAAAGGATGTATTATAGCTGTAGGATCTATGTACCCTCGACTCATTCAAAAATTATATAATTGACCGATATGACTTAACCTTAAAGGTTTACCCATACCCTGAAAAAAGGATGTATTGTAGCTGTAAGATCTATGTACCCTCGACTCATTCGAAAATCATATAATTGACCGATATGACTTAACCTTAAAGGTTTAACCATACCCTGAAAAAAGGATGTATTGTAGCTGTAGGATCTATGTACCCTCGACTCATTCGACAATCATATAATTGTCCGATATTACTTAACGTTGAAGGTTTACCCTTACCCTGAAAAAAGGATGTATGGTAGCTGTAGGATCTATGTACCCTCGACTCATTCGAAAATCATTTAATTGTCCGATATGACTTAACCTTAAAGGTTTACCCTTACCGTGAAAAAAGATGTATTGTAGCTGTAGGATCTATGTACCCTAGACTCATTCGAAAATCATATAATTCATCGTCCGATGTGACTTAACCTTGAAGGTTTACCCTTACCCTGAAAAAAGGATGTATTGTAGCTGTAGGATCTATGTACACTCGACTCATTCGAAAATCATATAATTGTCCGATATGACTTAATCTTGAAGGTTTACCCTTACCCTGAAAAAAGGATGTATTGAAGCTGTAGGATCTATGTACCCTCGACTCTTTCGAAAATCATATAATTGTCAAATATGACTTAACCTTGAAGGTTTGCCCTTACCCTGAAAAAAGGATGTATTGTAGCTGTAGGATCTATGTACCTTCGACTCATTCGAAAATCATATAATTGTCCGATATGACTTAACGTTGAAGGTTTACCCTTACCCTGAAAAAAGGATGTATTGTAGCTGTAGGATCTATGTACCCTCGACTCATTCGAAGATCATATAATTGTCCGATATGACTTAATCTTGAAGGTTTGCCCTTACCCTGAAAAAAGGATGTATTGTAGCTGTAGGATCTATGTACCCTCGACTCATTCGAAAATCATATATTTGTCCGATATGACTTAACGTTGAAGGTTTACCCTTACCCTGAAAAAAGGATGTATTGTAGCTGTAGGATCTATGTACCCTCGACTCATTCGAAGGTCATATAATCCATCGTCCGATATGACTTAACGTTGAAGGTTTACCCTTACCCTGAAAAAAGGATGTATGGTAGCTGTAGGATCTATCTACCCTAGACTCACTCGAAAATGATATAATTGTCCGATATGACTTAACGTTGAAGGTTTACCCTTACCCTGAAAAAAGGATGTATTGTAGCTGTAAGATCTATGTACCCTCGACTCATTCGAAAGTCATATAATTGTCCGATATGACTTAACGTTGAAGGTTTACCCTTACCCTGAAAAAAGGATGTATGGTAGCTGTAAGATCTATGTACCCTCGACTCATTCGAAAATCATATAATTGTCCGATATAACTTAATCTTGAAGGTTTACCCTTACCCTGAATAAAGGATGTATTGTAGCTGTAGGATCTATGTACCCTCGACTCAATCGAAAATCATATAATTCATCGTCCGATATGATTAACGTTGAAGGTTTACCCTTACCCTGAAAAAAGGATGTATGGTAGCTGTAAGATCTATGTACCCTCGACTCATTCGAAAATCATATAATTGTCCGATATAACTTAATCTTGAAGGTTTACCCTTACCCTGAAAAAAGGATGTATTGTAGCTGTAGGATCTATGTACCCTCGACTCATTCGAAAATCATATAATTGTACGATATGACTTAACCTTAAAGGTTTACCCTTACCCTGAAAAAAGGATGTATTGCAGCTGTAGGATCTATGTACCCTTGACTCATTCGAAAATCATATAATTGTCCGATATGACTTAACCTTGAAGGTTTGCCCTTACCCTGAAAAAAGGATGTATTGTAGCTGTAGGATCTATGTACCCTCGACTCATTCGAAAATCATATAATCCATCGTCCGATATGACTTAACGTTGAAGGTTTACCCTTACCCTGAAAAAAGGATGTATTGTAGCTGTAACATCTATGTACCCTCGACTCATTCGAAAATCATATAATTCATTGTCCGATATGACTTAACCTTGAAGGTTTACCCTTACCCTGAAAAAAGGATGTATGGTAGCTGTAGGATCTATATACCCTAGACTCATTCGAAAATCATATAATTGTCCGATATGACTTAACGTTGAAGGTTTACCCTTACCCTGAAAAAAGGATGTATTGTAGCTGTAGGATCTATGTACCCTCGACTCATTCGAAAATCATATAATTGCCCGATATGACTTAACGTTGAAGGTTTACCCTTACCCTGAAAAAAAGGATGTATTATAGCTGTAGGATCTATGTACCCTCGACTCATTCAAAAATTATATAATTGACCGATATGACTTAACCTTAAAGGTTTACCCATACCCTGAAAAAAGGATGTATTGTAGCTGTAAGATCTATGTACCCTCGACTCATTCGAAAATCATATAATTGACCGATTTGACTTAACCTTAAAGGTTTACCCATACCCTGAAAAAAGGATGCATTGTAGCTGTAGGATCTATGTACCCTCGACTCATTCGAAAATCATATAATTGTCCGATATTACTTAACGTTGAAGGTTTACCCTTACCCTGAAAAAAGGATGTATTGTAGCTGTAGGATCTATGTACCCTCGACTCATTCGAAAATCATTTAATTGTCCGATATGACTTAACCTTAAAGGTTTACCCTTACCCTGAAAAAAAGATGTATTGTAGCTGTAGGATCTATGTATCCTCGACTCATTCGAAAATCATATAAGTCATCGTCCGATGTAACTTAACCTTGAAGGTTTACCCTTACCCTGAAAAAAGGATGTATTGTAGCTGTAGGATCTATGTACCCTCGACTCATTCGAAAATCATATAATTGTCCGATATGACTTAACCTTGAAGGTTTACCCTTACCCTGAAACAGGATGTATGGTAGCTGTAGGATCTATGTACCCTAGACTCATTCGAAAATCATATAATTGTCCGATATGACTTAACGTTGAAGGTTTACCCTTACCCTGAAAAAAGGATGTATTGTAGCTGTAAGATCTATGTACCCTCGACTCATTCGAAAATCATATAATTGTCCGATATGACTTTACGTTGAAGGTTTACCCTTACCCTGAAAAAAGGATGTATTGTAGCTGTAGGATCTATGTACCCTCGACTCAATCGAAAATCATATAATGGTCCGATATGACTTAACGTTGAAGGTTTACCCTTACCCTGAAAAAAGGATGTATTGTAGCTGTAGGATCTATGTACCCTCGACTCATTCGAAAATCATATAATTGTACGATATGACTTAACCTTAAAGGTTTACCCTTACCCTGATAAAGGATGTATTGCAGCTGTAGGATCTATGTACCCTTGACTCATTCGAAAATCATATAATTGTCCGATATGACTTAACCTTGAAGGTTTGCCCTTACCCTGAAAAAAGGATGTATTGTAGCTGTAGGATCTATGTACCCTCGACTCATTCGAAAATCATATAATCCATCGTCCGATATGACTTAACGTTGAAGGTTTACCCTTACCCTGAAAAAAGGATGTATTGTAGCTGTAACATCTATGTACCCTCGACTCATTCGAAAATCATATAATTCATTGTCCGATATGACTTAACCTTGAAGGTTTACCCTTACCCTAAAAAAAGGATGTATGGTAGCTGTAGGATCTATATACCCTAGACTCATTCGAAAATCATATAATTGTCCGATATGACTTAACGTTGAAAGTTTACCCTTACCCTGAAAAAAGGATGTATTGCAGCTGTAGGATCTATGTACCCTTGACTCATTCGAAAATCATATAATTGTCCGATATGACTTAACCTTGAAGGTTTGCCCTTACCCTGAAAAAAGGATGTATTGTAGCTGTAGGATCTATGTACCCTCTACTCATTCGAAAATCATATAATCCATCGTCCGATATGACTTAACGTTGAAGGTTTACCCTTACCCTGAAAAAAGGATGTATTGTAGCTGTAACATCTATGTACCCTCGACTCATTCGAAAATCATATAATTCATTGTCCGATATGACTTAACCTTGAAGGTTTACCCTTACCCTAAAAAAAGGATGTATGGTAGCTGTAGGATCTATATACCCTAGACTCATTCGAAAATCATATAATTGTCCGATATGACTTAACGTTGAAAGTTTACCCTTACCCTGAAAAAAGGATGTATTGCAGCTGTAGGATCTATGTACCCTTGACTCATTCGAAAATCATATAATTGTCCGATATGACTTAACCTTGAAGGTTTGCCCTTACCCTGAAAAAAGGATGTATTGTAGCTGTAACATCTATGTACCCTCGGCTCATTCGAAAATCATATAATCCATCGTCCGATATGACTTAACGTTGAAGGTTTACCCTTACCCTGAAAAAAGGATGTATTGTAGCTGTAACATCTATGTACCCTCGACTCATTCGAAAATCATATAATTCATTGTCCGATATGACTTAACCTTGAAGGTTTACGCTTACCCTAAAAAAAGGATGTATGGTAGCTGTAGGATCTATATACCCTAGACTCATTCGAAAATCATATAATTGTCCGATATGACTTAACGTTGAAAGTTTACCCTTACCCTGAAAAAAGGATGTATTGTAGCTGTAGGATCTATGTACCCTCGACTCATTCGAAAATCATATAATTGTCCGATATGACTTAACGTTGAAAGTTTACCCTTACCCTGAAAAAAGGATGTATTATAGCTGTAGGATCTATGTACCCTCGACTCATTCAAAAATTATATAATTGACCGATATGACTTAACCTTAAAGGTTTACCCATACCCTGAAAAAAGGATGTATTGTAGCTGTAAGATCTATGTACCCTCGACTCATTCGAAAATCATATAATTGACCGATATGACTTAACCTTAAAGGTTTACCCATACCCTGAAAAAAGGATGTATTGTAGCTGTAGGATCTATGTACCCTCGACTCATTCGAAAATCATATAATTGTCCGATATTACTTAACGTTGAAGGTTTACCCTTACCCTGAAAAAAGGATGTATGGTAGCTGTAGGATCTATGTACCCTCGACTCATTCGAAAATCATTTAATTGTCCGATATGACTTAACCTTAAAGGTTTACCCTTACCGTGAAAAAAAGATGTATTGTAGCTGTAGGATCTATGTATCCTCGACTCATTCGAAAATCATATAATTCATCGTCCGATGTGACTTAACCTTGAAGGTTTACCCTTACCCTGAAAAAAGGATGTATTGTAGCTGTAGGATCTATGTACACTCGACTCATTCGAAAATCATATAATTGTCCGATATGACTTAACGTTGAAGGTTTACCCTTACCCTGAAAAAAGGATAATTGTAGCTGTAGGATCTATGTACCCTCGACTCATTGGAAAATCATATAATTGTCCGATATGACTTAACCTTGAAGGTTTACCCTTACCCTGAAAAAAGGATGTATCGTAGCTGTAGGATCTATGTACCCTCGACTCATTGGAAAATCATATAATTGTCCGATATGACTTAACGTTGAAGGTTTACCCTTACCCTGAATAAAGGATGTATTGTAGCTGTAGGATCTATATACCCTCGACTCATTCGAAAATCATATAATTCATCGTCCGATATGATTAACGTTGAAGGTTTACCCTTACCCTGAAAAAAGAATGTATTGTAGCTGTAGGATCTATGTACCCTCGACTCATTCGAAAATCATATAATTCATCGTCCGATATGATTAACGTTGAAGGTTTATCCTTACCCTGAAAAAAGGATGTATTGTAGCTGTAAGATCTATGTACCCTCGACTCATTCGAAAATCATATAATTGTCCGATATAACTTAATCTTGAAGGTTTACCCTTACCCTGAAAAAAGGATGTATTCTAGCTGTAAGATCTATGTACCCTCGACTCATTCGAATATCATATAATTGTCCGATATGACTTAACGTTGAAGGTTTACCCTTACCCTGAAAAAAGGATAATTGTAGCTGTAACATCTATGTACCCTCGACTCATTCGAACATCATATAATTGTCCGATATGACTTAACCTTGAAGGTTTACCCTTACCCTGAAAAAAGGATTAATGGTAGCTGTAAGGTCTATGTACCCTCGACTCAAACGAAAATCATATAATTGTCCGATATGACTTAACGTTGAAGGTTTACCCTTACCCTGAATAAAGGATGTATTGTAGCTCTAGGATCTATGTACCCTCGACTCATTCGACAATCATATAATTCATCGTCCGATATGACTTAACGTTGAAGGTTTACCCTTACCCTGAAAAAAGGATGTATTGTAGCTGTAAGATCTATGTACCCTCGACTCATTCGAAAATCATATAATTGTCCGATATGACTTAACGTTGAAGCTTTACCCTTACCCTGAAAAAGGATGTATTGTAGCTGTAAGATCTATGTACCCTCGACTCATTCGAAAATCATATAATTGTCCGATATGACTTAACTTTGAAGGTTTACCCTTACCCTGAATAAAGGATGTATTGTAGCTCTAGGATCTATGTACCCTCGACTCATTCGACAATCATATAATTCATCGTCCGATATGACTTAACGTTGAAGGTTTACCCTTACCGTGAAAAAAGGTTGTATTGTAGCTGTAAGATCTATGTACCCTCGACTCATTCGAAAATCATATAATTGTCCGATATGACTTAACGTTGAAGCTTTACCCTTACCCTGAAAAAAGGATGTATTGTAGCTGTAAGATCTATGTACCCTCGACTCATTCGAAAATCATATAACTGTCCGATATGACTTAACTTTGAAGGTTTACCCTTACCCTGAAAAAAGGATGTATTGTAGCTCTAGGATCTATGTACCCTCGACTCATTCGACAATCATATAATTCATCGTGCGATATGACTTAACGTTGAAGGTTTACCCTTACCCTGAAAAAAGGATGTATTGTAGCTCTAGGATCTATGTACCCTCGACTCATTCGACAATCATATAATTCATCGTCCGATATGACTTAACGTTGAAGGTTTACCCTTACCCTGAAAAAAGGATGTATTGTAGCTGTAAGATCTATGTACCCTCGACTCATTCGAAAATCATATAATTGTCCGATATGACTTAACGTTGAAGCTTTACCCTTACCCTGAAAAAAGGATGTATTGTAGCTGTAAGATCTATGTACCCTCGACTCATTCGAAAATCATATAGTTGTCCGATATGACTTAACTTTGAAGGTTTACCCTTACCCTGAATAAAGGATGTATTGTAGCTCTAGGATCTATGTACCCTCGACTCATTCGACAATCATATAATTCATCGTCCGATATTACTTAACGTTGAAGGTTTACCCTTACCCTGAAAAAAGGATGTATTGTAGCCGTAAGATCTATGTACCCTCGACTCATTCGAAAATCATATAATTGTCCGATATGACTTAACGTTGAAGGTTTACCCTTACCCTGAAAAAAGGATGTATTGTAGCTGTAAGATCTATGTACCCTCGACTCATTCGAAAATCATATAGTTGTCCGATATGACTTAACTTTGAAGGTTTACCCTTACCCTGAAAAAAAGATGTATTGTAGCTGTAAGATCTATGTACCCTCGACTCATTCGAAAATCATATAATTGTCCGATATGACTTAACCTTGAAGGTTTACCCTTACCCTGAAAAAGGATGTATGGTAGCTGTAGGATCTATGTACCCTAGACTCATTCGAAAATCATATAATTGTCCGATATGACTTAACGTTGAAGGTTTACCCTTACCCTGAAAAAAGGATGTATTGTAGCTGTAGGATCTATGTACCCTCGACTCATTCGAAAATCATATAATTGTCCGATAAGACTTAACGTTGAAGGTTTACCCTTACCCTGAATAAAGGATGTATTGTAGCTCTAGGATCTATGTACCATCGACTCATTCGACAATCATATAATTCATCGTCCGATATGACTTAACGTTGAAGGTTTACCCTTACCCTGAAAAAAGGATGTATTGTAGCGGTAAGATCTATGTACCCTCGACTCATTCGAAAATCATATAATTGTCCGATATGACTTAACGTTGAAGCTTTACCCTTGCCCTGAAAAAAGGATGTATTGTAGCTGTAGCATCTATGTACCCTCGACTCATTCGAAAATCATATAATTGTCCGATATGACTTAACTTTGAAGGTTTACCCTTACCCTGAAAAAAAATGTATTGTAGCTGTAAGATCTATGTACCCTCGACTCATTCGAAAATCATATAATTGTCCGATATGACTTAACCTTGAAGGTTTACCCTTACCCTGAAAAAGGATGTATGGTAGCTGTAGGATCTATGTACCCTCGACTCATTCGACAATCATATAATTCATCGTCCGATATGACTTAACGTTGAAGGTTTACCCTTACCCTGAAAAAAGGATGTATTGTAGCTGTAAGATCTATGTACCCTCGTCTCATTCGAAAATCATATAATTGTCCGATATGACTTAACGTTGAAGCTTTACCCTTACCCTGAAAAAAGGATGTATTGTAGCTGTAAGATCTATGTACCCTCGACTCATTCGAAAATCATATAATTGTCCGATATGACTTAACTTTGAAGGTTTACCCTTACCCTGAAAAAAAGATGTATTGTAGCTGTAAGATCTATGTACCCTCGACTCATTCGAAAATCATATAATTGTCCGATATGACTTAACCTTAAAGGTTTACCCTTACCGTGAAAAAAAGATGTATTGTAGCTGTAGGATCTATGTATCCTCGACTCATTCGAAAATCATATAATTCATCGTCCGATGTGACTTAACCTTGAAGGTTTACCCTTACCCTGAAAAAAGGATGTATTGTAGCTGTAGGATCTATGTACACTCGACTCATTCGAAAATCATATAATTGTCCGATATGACTTAACGTTGAAGGTTTACCCTTACCCTGAAAAAAGGATAATTGTAGCTGTAGGATCTATGTACCCTCGACTCATTGGAAAATCATATAATTGTCCGATATGACTTAACCTTGAAGGTTTACCCTTACCCTGAAAAAAGGATGTATCGTAGCTGTAGGATCTATGTACCCTCGACTCATTGGAAAATCATATAATTGTCCGATATGACTTAACGTTGAAGGTTTACCCTTACCCTGAATAAAGGATGTATTGTAGCTGTAGGATCTATATACCCTCGACTCATTCGAAAATCATATAATTCATCGTCCGATATGATTAACGTTGAAGGTTTACCCTTACCCTGAAAAAAGAATGTATTGTAGCTGTAGGATCTATGTACCCTCGACTCATTCGAAAATCATATAATTCATCGTCCGATATGATTAACGTTGAAGGTTTATCCTTACCCTGAAAAAAGGATGTATTGTAGCTGTAAGATCTATGTACCCTCGACTCATTCGAAAATCATATAATTGTCCGATATAACTTAATCTTGAAGGTTTACCCTTACCCTGAAAAAAGGATGTATTCTAGCTGTAAGATCTATGTACCCTCGACTCATTCGAATATCATATAATTGTCCGATATGACTTAACGTTGAAGGTTTACCCTTACCCTGAAAAAAGGATAATTGTAGCTGTAACATCTATGTACCCTCGACTCATTCGAAAATCATATAATTGTCCGATATGACTTAACCTTGAAGGTTTACCCTTACCCTGAAAAAAGGATTAATGGTAGCTGTAAGGTCTATGTACCCTCGACTCAAACGAAAATCATATAATTGTCCGATATGACTTAACGTTGAAGGTTTACCCTTACCCTGAATAAAGGATGTATTGTAGCTCTAGGATCTATGTACCCTCGACTCATTCGACAATCATATAATTCATCGTCCGATATGACTTAACGTTGAAGGTTTACCCTTACCCTGAAAAAAGGATGTATTGTAGCTGTAAGATCTATGTACCCTCGACTCATTCGAAAATCATATAATTGTCCGATATGACTTAACGTTGAAGCTTTACCCTTACCCTGAAAAAGGATGTATTGTAGCTGTAAGATCTATGTACCCTCGACTCATTCGAAAATCATATAATTGTCCGATATGACTTAACTTTGAAGGTTTACCCTTACCCTGAATAAAGGATGTATTGTAGCTCTAGGATCTATGTACCCTCGACTCATTCGACAATCATATAATTCATCGTCCGATATGACTTAACGTTGAAGGTTTACCCTTACCGTGAAAAAAGGATGTATTGTAGCTGTAAGATCTATGTACCCTCGACTCATTCGAAAATCATATAATTGTCCGATATGACTTAACGTTGAAGCTTTACCCTTACCCTGAAAAAAGGATGTATTGTAGCTGTAAGATCTATGTACCCTCGACTCATTCGAAAATCATATAACTGTCCGATATGACTTAACTTTGAAGGTTTACCCTTACCCTGAAAAAAGGATGTATTGTAGCTCTAGGATCTATGTACCCTCGACTCATTCGACAATCATATAATTCATCGTGCGATATGACTTAACGTTGAAGGTTTACCCTTACCCTGAAAAAAGGATGTATTGTAGCTCTAGGATCTATGTACCCTCGACTCATTCGACAATCATATAATTCATCGTCCGATATGACTTAACGTTGAAGGTTTACCCTTACCCTGAAAAAAGGATGTATTGTAGCTGTAAGATCTATGTACCCTCGACTCATTCGAAAATCATATAATTGTCCGATATGACTTAACGTTGAAGCTTTACCCTTACCCTGAAAAAAGGATGTATTGTAGCTGTAAGATCTATGTACCCTCGACTCATTCGAAAATCATATAGTTGTCCGATATGACTTAACTTTGAAGGTTTACCCTTACCCTGAATAAAGGATGTATTGTAGCTCTAGGATCTATGTACCCTCGACTCATTCGACAATCATATAATTCATCGTCCGATATTACTTAACGTTGAAGGTTTACCCTTACCCTGAAAAAAGGATGTATTGTAGCCGTAAGATCTATGTACCCTCGACTCATTCGAAAATCATATAATTGTCCGATATGACTTAACGTTGAAGGTTTACCCTTACCCTGAAAAAAGGATGTATTGTAGCTGTAAGATCTATGTACCCTCGACTCATTCGAAAATCATATAGTTGTCCGATATGACTTAACTTTGAAGGTTTACCCTTACCCTGAAAAAAAGATGTATTGTAGCTGTAAGATCTATGTACCCTCGACTCATTCGAAAATCATATAATTGTCCGATATGACTTAACCTTGAAGGTTTACCCTTACCCTGAAAAAGGATGTATGGTAGCTGTAGGATCTATGTACCCTAGACTCATTCGAAAATCATATAATTGTCCGATATGACTTAACGTTGAAGGTTTACCCTTACCCTGAAAAAAGGATGTATTGTAGCTGTAGGATCTATGTACCCTCGACTCATTCGAAAATCATATAATTGTCCGATAAGACTTAACGTTGAAGGTTTACCCTTACCCTGAATAAAGGATGTATTGTAGCTCTAGGATCTATGTACCCTCGACTCATTCGACAATCATATAATTCATCGTCCGATATGACTTAACGTTGAAGGTTTACCCTTACCCTGAAAAAAGGATGTATTGTAGCGGTAAGATCTATGTACCCTCGACTCATTCGAAAATCATATAATTGTCCGATATGACTTAACGTTGAAGCTTTACCCTTGCCCTGAAAAAAGGATGTATTGTAGCTGTAGCATCTATGTACCCTCGACTCATTCGAAAATCATATAATTGTCCGATATGACTTAACTTTGAAGGTTTACCCTTACCCTGAAAAAAAATGTATTGTAGCTGTAAGATCTATGTACCCTCGACTCATTCGAAAATCATATAATTGTCCGATATGACTTAACCTTGAAGGTTTACCCTTACCCTGAAAAAGGATGTATGGTAGCTGTAGGATCTATGTACCCTCGACTCATTCGACAATCATATAATTCATCGTCCGATATGACTTAACGTTGAAGGTTTACCCTTACCCTGAAAAAAGGATGTATTGTAGCTGTAAGATCTATGTACCCTCGTCTCATTCGAAAATCATATAATTGTCCGATATGACTTAACGTTGAAGCTTTACCCTTACCCTGAAAAAAGGATGTATTGTAGCTGTAAGATCTATGTACCCTCGACTCATTCGAAAATCATATAATTGTCCGATATGACTTAACTTTGAAGGTTTACCCTTACCCTGAAAAAAAGATGTATTGTAGCTGTAAGATCTATGTACCCTCGACTCATTCGAAAATCATATAATTGTCCGATATGACTTAACCTTGAAGGTTTACCCTTACCCTGAAAAAGGATGTATGGTAGCTGTAGGATCTATGTACCCTAGACTCATTCGAAAATCATATAATTGTCCGATATGACTTAACGTTGAAGGTTTACCCTTACCCTGAAAAAAGGATGTATTGTAGCTGTAGGATCTATGTACCCTCGACTCAATCGAAAATCATATAATGGTCCGATATGACTTAACGTTGAAGGTTTACCCTTACCCTGAAAAAAGGATGTATTGTAGCTGTAGGATCTATGTACCCTCGACTCATTCGAAAATCATATAATTGTACGATATGACTTAACCTTAAAGGTTTACCCTTACCCTGAAAAAAGGATGTATTGCAGCTGTATGATCTATGTACCCTCGACTCATTCGAAAATCATATAATTGTCCGATATGACTTAACCTTGAAGGTTTGCCCTTACCCTGAAAAAAGGATGTATTGTAGCTGTAGGATCTATGTACCCTCGACTCATTCGAAAATCATATAATCCATCGTCCGATATGACTTAACGTTGAAGGTTTACCCTTACCCTGAAAAAAGGATGTATTGTAGCTGTAACATCTATGTACCCTCGACTCATTCGAAAATCATATAATTCATTGTCCGATATGACTTAACCTTGAAGGTTTACCCTTACCCTAAAAAAAGGATGTATGGTAGCTGTAGGCTCTATATACCCTAGACTCATTCGAAAATCATATAATTGTCCGATATGACTTAACGTTGAAGGTTTACTCTTACCCTGAAAAAATGATGTATTGTAGCTGTAGGATCTATGTACCCTCGACTCATTCGAAAATCATATAATTGCCCGATATGACTTAACGTTGAAGGTTTACCCTTACCCTGAAAAAAAGGATGTATTATAGCTGTAGGATCTATGTACCCTCGACTCATTCAAAAATTATATAATTGACCGATATGACTTAACCTTAAAGGTTTACCCATACCCTGAAAAAGGATGTATTGTAGCTGTAAGATCTATGTACCCTCGACTCATTCGAAAATCATATAATTGACCGATATGACTTAACCATAAAGGTTTACCCAAACCCTGAAAAAAGGATGTATTGTAGCTGTAGGATCTATGTACCCTCGACTCATTCGAAAATCATATAATTGTCCGATATTACTTAACGTTGAAGGTTTACCCTTACCCTGAAAAAAGGATGTATTGTAGCTGTAGGATCTATGTATCCTCGACTCATTCGAAAATCATATAATTCATCGTCCGATGTGACTTAACCTTGAAGGTTTACCCTTACCCTGAAAAAAGGATGTATTGTAGCTGTAGGATCTATGTACCCTCGACTCATTCGAAAATCATATAATTGTCCGATATGACTTAATCTTGAAGGTTTACCCTTACCCTGAAAAAAGGATGTATTGTAGCTGTAGAATCTATGTCCCCTCGACTCTTTCGAAAATCATATAATTGTCCGATATGACTTAATCTTGAAGGTTTACCCTTACCCTGAAAAAAGCATGTATTGTAGCTGTTGGATCTATGTACCCTAGACTCTTTCGAAAATCATATAATTGTCCGATATGACTTAACCTTGAAGGTTTACCCTTACCCTGAAAAAAGGATGTATTGTAGCTGTAGGATCTATGTACCCTAGACTCATTCGAAAATCATATAATTCATCGTCCGATATGATTAACGTTGAAGGTTTACCCTTACCCTGAAAAAAGGATGTATTGTAGCTGTAGGATCTATGTAACCTCGACTCATTCGAAAATCATATAATTGTCCGATATGACTTAACGTTGAAAGTTTACCCTTACCCTGAAAAAAGGATGTATTATAGCTGTAGGATCTATGTACCCTCGACTCATTCAAAAATTATATAATTGACCGATATGACTTAACCTTAAAGGTTTACCCATACCCTGAAAAAAGGATGTATTGTAGCTGTAAGATCTATGTACCCTCGACTCATTCGAAAATCATATAATTGACCGATATGACTTAACCTTAAAGGTTTACCCATACCCTGAAAAAAGGATGTATTGTAGCTGTAGGATCTATGTACCCTCGACTCATTCGAAAATCATATAATTGTCCGATATTACTTAACGTTGAAGGTTTACCCTTACCCTGAAAAAGGAATGTATGGTAGCTGTAGGATCTATGTACCCTCGACTCATTCGAAAATCATTTAATTGTCCGATATGACTTAACCTTAAAGGTTTACCCTTACCGTGAAAAAAAGATGTATTGTAGCTGTAGGATCTATGTATCCTCGACTCATTCCAAAATCATATAATTCATCGTCCGATGTGACTTAACCTTGAAGGTTTACCCTTACCCTGAAAAAAGGATGTATTGTAGCTGTAGGATCTATGTACACTCGACTCATTCGAAAATCATATAATTGTCCGATATGACTTAACGTTGAAGGTTTACCTTACCCTGAAAAAAGGATAATTGTAGCTGTAGGATCTATGTACCCTCGACTCATTGGAAAATCATATAATTGTCCGATATGACTTAACCTTGAAGGTTTACCCTTACCCTGAAAAAAGGATGTATTGTAGCTGTAGGATCTATGTACCCTCGACTCATTGGAAAATCATATAATTGTCCGATATGACTTAACGTTGAAGGTTTACCCTTACCCTGAATAAAGGATGTATTGTAGCTGTAGGATCTATATACCCTCGACTCATTCGAAAATCATATAATTCATCGTCCGATATGATTAACGTTGAAGGTTTACCCTTACCCTGAAAAAAGGATGTATTGTAGCTGTAGGATCTATGTACCCTCGACTCATTCGAAAATCATATAATTCATCGTCCGATATGATTAACGTTGAAGGTTTATCCTTACCCTGAAAAAAGGATGTACTGTAGCTGTAAGATCTATGTACCCTCGACTCATTCGAAAATCATATAATTGTCCGATATAACTTAATCTTGAAGGTTTACCCTTACCCTGAAAAAAGGATGTATTCTAGCTGTAAGATCTATGTACCCTCGACTCATTCGAATATCATAAAATTGTCCGATATGACTTAACGTTGAAGGTTTACCCTTACCCTGAAAAAAGGATAATTGTAGCTGTAACATCTATGTACCCTCGACTCATTCGAAAATCATATAATTGTCCGATATGACTTAACCTTGAAGGTTTACCCTTACCCTGAAAAAAGGATTAATGGTAGCTGTAAGGTCTATGTACCCTCGACTCAAACGAAAATCATATAATTGTCCGATATGACTTAACGTTGAAGGTTTACCCTTACCCTGAAAAAAGGATGTATTGTAGCTGTAGGATCTATGTACCCTCGACTCATTCGAAAATCATATAATTGTCCGATAAGACTTAACGTTGAAGGTTTACCCTTACCCTGAATAAAGGATGTATTGTAGCTCTAGGATCTATGTACCCCCGACTCATTCGACAATCATATAATTCATCGTCCGATATGACTTAACGTTGAAGGTTTACCCTTACCCTGAAAAAAGGATGTATTGTAGCTGTAAGATCTATGTACCCTCGACTCATTCGAAAATCATATAATTGTCCGATATGACTTAACGTTGAAGCTTTACCCTTACCCTGAAAAAGGATGTATTGTAGCTGTAAGATCTATGTACCCTCGACTCATTCGAAAATCATATAATTGTCCGATATGACTTAACTTTGAAGGTTTACCCTTACCCTGAATAAAGGATGTATTGTATCTCTAGGATCTATGTACCCTCGACTCATTCGACAATCATATAATTCATCGTCCGATATGACTTAACGTTGAAGGTTTACCCTTACCCTGAAAAAAGGATGTATTGTAGCTGTAAGATCTATGTACCCTCGACTCATTCGAAAATCATATAATTGTCCGATATGACTTAACGTTGAAGCTTTACCCTTACCCTGAAAAAAGGATGTATTGTAGCTGTAAGATCTATGTACCCTCGACTCATTCGAAAATCATATAATTGTCCGATATGACTTAACTTTGAAGGTTTACCCTTACCCTGAAAAAAGGATGTATTGTAGCTCTAGGATCTATGTACCCTCGACTCATTCGACAATCATATAATTCATCGTGCGATATGACTTAACGTTGAAGGTTTACCCTTACCCTGAAAAAAGGATGTATTGTAGCTCTAGGATCTATGTACCCTCGACTCATTCGACATTCATATAATTCATCGTCCGATATGACTTAACGTTGAAGGTTTACCCTTACCCTGAAAAAAGGATGTATTGTAGCTGTAAGATCTATGTACCCTCGACTCATTCGAAAATCATATAATTGTCCGATATGACTTAACGTTGAAGCTTTACCCTTACCCTGAAAAAAGGATGTATTGTAGCTGTAAGATCTATGTACCCTCGACTCATTCGAAAATCATATAATTGTCCGATATGACTTAACTTTGAAGGTTTACCCTTACCCTGAATAAAGGATGTATTGTAGCTCTAGGATCTATGTACCCTCGACTCATTCGACAATCATATAATTCATCGTCCGATATTACTTAACGTTGAAGGTTTACCCTTACCCTGAAAAAAGGATGTATTGTAGCCGTAAGATCTATGTACCCTCGACTCATTCGAAAATCATATAATTGTCCGATATGACTTAACGTTGAAGGTTTACCCTTACCCTGAAAAAAGGATGTATTGTAGCTGTAAGATCTATGTACCCTCGACTCATTCGAAAATCATATAATTGTCCGATATGACTTAACTTTGAAGGTTTACCCTTACCCTGAAAAAAAGATGTATTGTAGCTGTAAGATCTATGTACCCTCGACTCATTCGAAAATCATATAATTGTCCGATATGACTTAACCTTGAAGGTTTACCCTTACCCTGAAAAAGGATGTATGGTAGCTGTAGGATCTATGTACCCTAGACTCATTCGAAAATTATATAGTTGTCCGATATGACTTAACGTTGAAGGTTTACCCTTACCCTGAAAAAAGGATGTATTGTAGCTGTAGGATCTATGTACCCTCGACTCATTCGAAAATCATATAATTGTCCGATAACACTTAACGTTGAAGGTTTACCCTTACCCTGAATAAAGGATGTATTGTAGCTCTAGGATCTATGTACCCTCGACTCATTCGACAATCATATAATTCATCGTCCGATATGACTTAACGTTGAAGGTTTACCCTTACCCTGAAAAAAGGATGTATTGTAGCGGTAAGATCTATGTACCCTCGACTCATTCGAAAATCATATAATTGTCCGATATGACTTAACGTTGAAGCTTTACCCTTGCCCTGAAAAAAGGATGTATTGTAGCTGTAGCATCTATGTACCCTCGACTCATTCGAAAATCATATAATTGTCCGATATGACTTAACTTTGAAGGTTTACCCTTACCCTGAAAAAAAATGTATTGTAGCTGTAAGATCTATGTACCCTCGACTCATTCGAAAATCATATAATTGTCCGATATGACTTAACCTTGAAGGTTTACCCTTACCCTGAAAAAGGATGTATGGTAGCTGTAGGATCTATGTACCCTCGACTCATTCGACAATCATATAATTCATCGTCCGATATGACTTAACGTTGAAGGTTTACCCTTACCCTGAAAAAAGGATGTATTGTAGCTGTAAGATCTATGTACCCTCGTCTCATTCGAAAATCATATAATTGTCCGATATGACTTAACGTTGAAGCTTTACCCTTACCCTGAAAAAAGGATGTATTGTAGCTGTAAGATCTATGTACCGTCGACTCATTCGAAAATCATATAATTGTCCGATATGACTTAACTTTGAAGGTTTACCCTTACCCTGAAAAAAAGATGTATTGTAGCTGTAAGATCTATGTACCCTCGACTCATTCGAAAATCATATAATTGTCCGATATGACTTAACCTTGAAGGTTTACCCTTACCCTGAAAAAGGATGTATGGTAGCTGTAGGATCTATGTACCCTAGACTCATTCGAAAATCATATAATTGTCCGATATGACTTAACGTTGAAGGTTTACCCTTACCCTGAAAAAAGGATGTATTGTAGCTGTAGGATCTATGTACCCTCGACTCAATCGAAAATCATATAATGGTCCGATATGACTTAACGTTGAAGGTTTACCCTTACCCTGAAAAAAGGATGTATTGTAGCTGTAGGATCTATGTACCCTCGACTCATTCGAAAATCATATAATTGTACGATATGACTTAACCTTAAAGGTTTACCCTTACCCTGAAAAAAGGATGTATTGCAGCTGTATGATCTATGTACCCTCGACTCATTCGAAAATCATATAATTGTCCGATATGACTTAACCTTGAAGGTTTGCCCTTACCCTGAAAAAAGGATGTATTGTAGCTGTAGGACCTATGTACCCTCGACTCATTCGAAAATCATATAATCCATCGTCCGATATGACTTAACGTTGAAGGTTTACCCTTAACCTGAAAAAAGGATGTATTGTAGCTGTAACATCTATGTACCCTCGACTCATTCGAAAATCATATAATTCATTGTCCGATATGACTTAACCTTGAAGGTTTACCCTTACCCTAAAAAAAGGATGTATGGTAGCTGTAGGATCTATATACCCTAGACTCATTCGAAAATCATATAATTGTCCGATATGACTTAACGTTGAAGGTTTACTCTTACCCTGAAAAAAGGATGTATTGTAGCTGTAGGATCTATGTACCCTCGACTCATTCGAAAATCATATAATTGCCCGATATGACTTAACGTTGAAGGTTTACCCTTACCCTGAAAAAAAGGATGTATTATAGCTGTAGGATCTATGTACCCTCGACTCATTCAAAAATTATATAATTGACCGATATGACTTAACCTTAAAGGTTTACCCATACCCTGCAAAAGGATGTATTGTAGCTGTAAGATCTATGTACCCTCGACTCATTCGAAAATCATATAATTGACCGATATGACTTAACCTTAAAGGTTTACCCAAACCCTGAAAAAAGAATGTATTGTAGCTGTAGGATCTATGTACCCTCGACTCATTCGAAAATCATATAATTGTCCGATATTACTTAACGTTGAAGGTTTACCCTTACCCTGAAAAAAGGATGTATTGTAGCTGTAGGATCTATGTATCCTCGACTCATTCGAAAATCATATAATTCATCGTCCGATGTGACTTAACCTTGAAGGTTTACCCTTACCCTGAAAAAAGGATGTATTGTAGCTGTAGGATCTATGTACCCTCGACTCATTCGAAAATCATATAATTGTCCGATATGACTTAATCTTGAAGGTTTACCCTTACCCTGAAAAAAGGATGTATTGTAGCTGTAGAATCTATGTCCCCTCGACTCTTTCGAAAATCATATAATTGTCCGATATGACTTAATCTTGAAGGTTTACCCTTACCCTGAAAAAAGCATGTATTGTAGCTGTAGGATCTATGTACCCTAGACTCTTTCGAAAATCATATAATTGTCCGATATGACTTAACCTTGAAGGTTTACCCTTACCCTGAAAAAAGGATGTATTGTAGCTGTAGGATCTATGTACCCTAGACTCATTCGAAAATCATATAATTCATCGTCCGATATGATTAACGTTGAAGGTTTACCCTTACCCTGAAAAAAGGATGTATTGTAGCTGTAGGATCTATGTAACCTCGACTCATTCGAAAATCATATAATTGTCCGATATGACTTAACGTTGAAGGTTTACCCTTACCCTGAAAAAGGATGAATTGTAGCTGTAGCATCTATGTACCCTCGACTCATTCGAAAATCATATAATTGTCCGATATGACATAACCTTAAAGGTTTACCCTTACCCTGAAAAAAGGATGTATTGTAGCTGTAGCATCTATGTACCCTCGACTCATTCGAAAATCATATAATTGTCCGATATGACTTAACGTTGAAGGTTTACCCTTACCCTGAAAAAAAGGATGTATTGTAGCTGTAGGATCTATGTACACTCGACTCATTCGAAAATCATATAATTGTCCGATATGACTTAATCTTGAAGGTTTACCCTTATCCTGAAATAAGGATGTATTGTAGCTGTAAGATCTATGTACCCTCGACTCATTCGAAAATCATATAATTGTCCGATATGACTTAACTTTGAAGGTTTACCCTTACCCTGAAAAAAGGATGTATTGTAGCTCTAGGATCTATGTACCCTCGACTCATTCGACAATCATATAATTCATCGTGCGATATGACTTAACGTTGAAGGTTTACCCTTACCCTGAAAAAAGGATGTATTGTAGCTCTAGGATCTATGTACCCTCGACACATTCGACAATCATATAATTCATCGTCCGATATGACTTAACGTTGAAGGTTTACCCTTACCCTGAAAAAAGGATGTATTGTAGCTGTAAGATCTATGTACCCTCGACTCATTCGAAAATCATATAATTGTCCGATATGACTTAACGTTGAAGCTTTACCCTTACCCTGAAAAAAGGATGTATTGTAGCTGTAAGATCTATGTACCCTCGACTCATTCGAAAATCATATAATTGTCCGATATGACTTAAATTTGAAGGTTTACCCTTACCCTGAATAAAGGATGTATTGTAGCTCTAGGCTCTATGTACCCTCGACTCATTCGACAATCATATAATTCATCGTCCGATATGACTTAACGTTGAAGGTTTACCCTTACCCTGAAAAAAGGATGTATTGTAGCCGTAAGATCTATGTACCCTCGACTCATTCGAAAATCATATAATTGTCCGATATGACTTAACGTTGAAGCTTTACCCTTACCCTGAAAAAAGGATGAATTGTAGCTGTAAGATCTATGTACCCTCGACTCATTCAAAAATTATATAATTGACCGATATGACTTAACCTTAAAGGTTTACCCATACCCTGAAAAAAGGTTGTATTGTAGCTGTAAGATCTATGTACCCTCGACTCATTCGAAAATCATATAATTGACCGATATGACTTAACCTTAAAGGTTTACCCATACCCTGAAAAAAGGATGCATTGTAGCTGTAGGATCTATGTACCCTCGACTCATTCGAAAATCATATAATTGTCCGATATTACTTAACGTTGAAGGTTTACCCTTACCCTGAAAAAAGGATGTATTGTAGCTGTAGGATCTATGTACCCTCGACTCATTCGAAAATCATATAATTGTCCGATAAGACTTAACGTTGAAGGTTTACCCTTACCCTGAATAAAGGATGTATTGTAGCTCTAGGATCTATGTACCCCCGACTCATTCGACAATCATATAATTCATCGTCCGATATGACTTAACGTTGAAGGTTTACCCTTACCCTGAAAAAAGGATGTATTGTAGCTGTAAGATCTATGTACCCTCGACTCATTCGAAAATCATATAATTGTCCGATATGACTTAACGTTGAAGCTTTACCCTTACCCTGAAAAAGGATGTATTGTAGCTGTAAGATCTATGTACCCTCGACTCATTCGAAAATCATATAATTGTCCGATATGACTTAACTTTGAAGGTTTACCCTTACCCTGAATAAAGGATGTATTGTAGCTCTAGGATCTATGTACCCTCGACTCATTCGACAATCATATAATTCATCGTCCGATATGACTTAACGTTGAAGGTGAAGCAGTATTGCTTATGGGTGTACACAAGCTCCACGTTGGAACGCCAATTTGATGCAAATATAATATAATGGCGAACACAGAAGTCGGCGAGCAATGAGGTTTCTCTCAGGGTATGCGTGGATGTGTGTGAGAAGGAAAGTTTACAACACTGGAATGCCCTTTTCCAAATTATTTATTCACTGCTTCTTATTTCAAACCTCGAAATGGAAGCTGCCGACCGAGGGTTACCAATCACGGTTTATAGTGACTGAATGCTAATTATATTTCTCGATAAATTTTGATGACCTGACAAATATTCAAGACCGAACAAGTTGACCACCCTAATAGGCTTCACGTCTGACTCTACCCTTTATATCGGCTACACGCCGGATAATGGTTTCATAGCCGTGACCCGGCTCCATCGGCGACAAGCCGAAGAGTCTACCCCCACAACTGCGTGTGTGTCTTTATATATCACTTTCACTCTCCAAATTCCTTTTTAAACAAAGTCCTTTTGTGGCTGTTTTGGTCGCCATTGTAAACGATCCGAAGAATACCCTATTCATGTATGTCAAGTGACAATTCCTTTAGAAACCTTCTAAGGTCACTGTTCCTTTCATTCATGGCATTGTTATAAACAGTTTCCCCAACTAAACTGGCCTTGGGGCTTGGTCTCACAAAGAATCAACATTCCTTCGACGTCTATCATTATTCTTTGCTCCTGCAAACAATAATTTCGGTATCAAATGCCCCCATAGATATTGTTTTATTATCCCATAATGAAATAATATATATGTCTTGCCCGAATATAACGCAAAATATTAGACCTTTGTCAGCAACTTCCAATTCATTTTACAATTTCTTCTCACAACATTAATTTTTACATGACATTTCCTAAAAATTAGTCACCTGGTTACATAACAACATTTCATTTAATATTTACCAACATTCTGTTCTGCAATTTTCAACTTTTAAATATTACTCGGAAAATATTTTAATCTACCTCATCTCTCTTTTTCTCCATCTGATCTACTTAAAATTAATTCATATTGTTGTTACACTTGAAACAATTCCTCAATATACACTCTTATGTTTAAATCAATGGTACATTCATAAGATTATATTTGTATACAACATTTCTGAGTTCTTCTTCTTGATTCTATATAAATATTCTTTTCAAAAGTCTTTCATTGTTCTGATATTTTTTAACTGATTAAATTTTTTTATACATTTCCGAATACTTCTTTATGATTCTATATAAATATTATTTTCAAAAGTCTTTAAGTGTTCTAATTTTCATTACTATATTTTTCTTTTCACTTGTTTAGTTTTAAGTTTCACTGCACTGTCACCACACTGTTTATACTTAACCTATACATTTTACACTACACTATTTATACTTAGCCTATACATTTTACAAGTTTGTTTCTTCTCCTTTTACTATTTGTTATGGCAATTTTAAACACTTTAGCCTAAGTTCCTACCATTTACAAGAAAATCCATCCTACCACAACGTACTTCGAAAATACAAAAGAATTTTGCGGACTTTTCCATGTATAAAGGACTTATTTATTATACATCCCCATGATTTTTCCACATTTAGCTTAGATATCGGACATCGATCTCTTTTCCTATCATTTCTACACATATTCTGATGGAACTGTGCCCCTTGCCCGAAATATTTTAATATTTCTGTTTCGTTTATCCTTGGATTTTGCATGTTTTTCAATGTTTCATTTGTCACCGTGATCTCTATTGCTACCTCATTCATTTGATTTTTGTTTTCCCCCAAAAACCTCGTCTGTTTTCTATTTTCCCACTCTGATACTTCTAGTCTACTCCTAGTTTCTTCTAACTCTTTTCTAGCCATTTCTCCTTCTTTATCTAATTTCTGTACGATTTCCTCCCTCAGTTTTCTGTTTTTACTATCCGATCTTTCATTAACTAGATTCAAAATTTCAGTTTCCTTTGTCACTGTGATCTCCATTGCTACCTCATTAATTTGATTAGCGGTTTCTTCCACATTCCTCGTCTGCCTTCTATTTTCCCCCTCTGAAACTTCTAATCTACTCCTAGTTTCTCCTAACTCTTCTCTAGCCATTCCTATTTCTTCGTCTAATTTCTGTACTATTTCCTCCCCAAGTTTTCTGTTTTCACTATCTGACCTTTCATTAACTACATTCAAAACTTCATTTTCAGCGTTCTGCGTCTCCTCACTAACATCTCTCCCTAAACTGTCTGTTACCTGATCAGTTTCTTCTCTTACATTCTCTATTTCTTGACTATCTTTCCTGACATTCTCAAACGCTTGTTCATTCTCTGTCTTCTTTCCTAGTTCTACTTCTCCTACCTCTAACTTCTCAACACTATCATCTATCTTTTCTCCTAGCTGCTGAAACGTTTGATTGCTACTGTCTATTTCCCCACTCAAACTTTGATGATTATTACCTATCTTTTCACTTAAACTTTGATTCCCATCATCTATCACTTTACTTAAATCTTGATGCATATCATCTAACTTGTTACTTAAACTTTCACTTAAATTTTGATAACTATCATCTATCTTTTTACTTAAACTTTCACTTAAACTTTGATAACTATCATCTAACTTTTTACTTAAATTTTGATTGTTATCATTCATCTCTTTCCTTAAACTTTCAGCCTTATCATCTATCTTTTTACTTAAACTGTCAAACCTTGTGAACACTTTTCTAATTTCCTCTAACATATTTATTTCCCTTTCTACATTATCTAGGACAGTTCTACTACGCTCTGGTACTTCGACTTCCTGCCTACTGCTACTAGCATCAACCTCCTGGACTTCCATGCTTTCTACAGAATTTTGACTCAGCATTTTTCCACTCCTCAAATACATTCACAGTAGTCTAGTATATAATTTAACACTCTGTACCTTTGATTGTTTTTACTGGCTCCTGATGATGTCACTGATGACGATGCCGGCCTCCTTTCTTCTGTACAGTCAAGCTGTTGACGAATTTCTTGATGGGTCGACCGTCCTCCTGTCGAACCACCTTCTGTTGCACCTCGTTGTCGGGTTGAAACTCCTTCTGGGTTGAACCTCCTTCTAGGCTGAATCTGCTTCTCTTGTTGAACCTCGTCGTCGGGTTGAAACTCCTTCTCCTATCGTGCCGAATCTCCTCCTGTATCGAGCTCCACTTGTTGTCGAACGTCCTTCTCCTATCGGGCCCCGCGTTGGCGCGCCAGTTTGAAACAGTATTTATATGTCGAACAACGAGCTCTACGTTGCGGCGCCACGTTGAAACAAACTTGTGGGTGGCGAACAAGGGTTACCACAATTGATCACTGTTCACGAAGAGACTGGCGGCAGAATGTTTATTGTTCGATAAACTTTATTTATTGCTCAAGTATATATGAATCGACAATGATGAAACACCGAACAAGTTGACCACCCTAATAGGCTTCACGTCTGACTCTACCCTTTATATCGGCTACACGCCGGATAATGGTTTCATAGCCGTGACCCGGCTCCATCGGCGACAAGCCGAAGAGTCTACCCCCACAACTGCGTGTGTGTCTTTATATATCACTTTCACTCTCCAAATTCCTTTTTAAACAAAGTCCTTTTGTGGCTGTTTTGGTCGCCATTGTAAACGATCCGAAGAATACCCTATTCATGTATGTCAAGTGACAATTCCTTTAGAAACCTTCTAAGGTCACTGTTCCTTTCATTCATGGCATTGTTATAAACAGTTTCCCCAACTAAACTGGCCTTGGGGCTTGGTCTCACAAAGAATCAACATTCCTTCGACGTCTATCATTATTCTTTGCTCCTGCAAACAATAATTTCGGTATCAAAGGTTTACCCTTACCCTGAAAAAAGGATGTATTGTAGCTGTAAGATCTATGTACCCTCGACTCATTCGAAAATCATATAATTGTCCGATATGACTTAACGTTGAAGCTTTACCCTTACCCTGAAAAAAGGATGTATTGTAGCTGTAAGATCTATGTACCCTCGACTCATTCGAAAATCATATAATTGTCCGATATGACTTAACTTTGAAGGTTTACCCTTACCCTGAAAAAAGGATGTATTGTAGCTCTAGGATCTATGTACCCTCGACTCATTCGACAATCATATAATTCATCGTGCGATATGACTTAACGTTGAAGGTTTACCCTTACCCTGAAAAAAGGATGTATTGTAGCTCTAGGATCTATGTACCCTCGACTCATTCGACATTCATATAATTCATCGTCCGATATGACTTAACGTTGAAGGTTTACCCTTACCCTGAAAAAAGGATGTATTGTAGCTGTAAGATCTATGTACCCTCGACTCATTCGAAAATCATATAATTGTCCGATATGACTTAACGTTGAAGCTTTACCCTTACCCTGAAAAAAGGATGTATTGTAGCTGTAAGATCTATGTACCCTCGACTCATTCGAAAATCATATAATTGTCCGATATGACTTAACTTTGAAGGTTTACCCTTACCCTGAATAAAGGATGTATTGTAGCTCTAGGATCTATGTACCCTCGACTCATTCGACAATCATATAATTCATCGTCCGATATTACTTAACGTTGAAGGTTTACCCTTACCCTGAAAAAAGGATGTATTGTAGCCGTAAGATCTATGTACCCTCGACTCATTCGAAAATCATATAATTGTCCGATATGACTTAACGTTGAAGGTTTACCCTTACCCTGAAAAAAGGATGTATTGTAGCTGTAAGATCTATGTACCCTCGACTCATTCGAAAATCATATAATTGTCCGATATGACTTAACTTTGAAGGTTTACCCTTACCCTGAAAAAAAGATGTATTGTAGCTGTAAGATCTATGTACCCTCGACTCATTCGAAAATCATATAATTGTCCGATATGACTTAACCTTGAAGGTTTACCCTTACCCTGAAAAAGGATGTATGGTAGCTGTAGGATCTATGTACCCTAGACTCATTCGAAAATCATATAGTTGTCCGATATGACTTAACGTTGAAGGTTTACCCTTACCCTGAAAAAAGGATGTATTGTAGCTGTAGGATCTATGTACCCTCGACTCATTCGAAAATCATATAATTGTCCGATAACACTTAACGTTGAAGGTTTACCCTTACCCTGAATAAAGGATGTATTGTAGCTCTAGGATCTATGTACCCTCGACTCATTCGACAATCATATAATTCATCGTCCGATATGACTTAACGTTGAAGGTTTACCCTTACCCTGAAAAAAGGATGTATTGTAGCGGTAAGATCTATGTACCCTCGACTCATTCGAAAATCATATAATTGTCCGATATGACTTAACGTTGAAGCTTTACCCTTGCCCTGAAAAAAGGATGTATTGTAGCTGTAGCATCTATGTACCCTCGACTCATTCGAAAATCATATAATTGTCCGATATGACTTAACTTTGAAGGTTTACCCTTACCCTGAAAAAAAATGTATTGTAGCTGTAAGATCTATGTACCCTCGACTCATTCGAAAATCATATAATTGTCCGATATGACTTAACCTTGAAGGTTTACCCTTACCCTGAAAAAGGATGTATGGTAGCTGTAGGATCTATGTACCCTCGACTCATTCGACAATCATATAATTCATCGTCCGATATGACTTAACGTTGAAGGTTTACCCTTACCCTGAAAAAAGGATGTATTGTAGCTGTAAGATCTATGTACCCTCGTCTCATTCGAAAATCATATAATTGTCCGATATGACTTAACGTTGAAGCTTTACCCTTACCCTGAAAAAAGGATGTATTGTAGCTGTAAGATCTATGTACCCTCGACTCATTCGAAAATCATATAATTGTCCGATATGACTTAACTTTGAAGGTTTACCCTTACCCTGAAAAAAAGATGTATTGTAGCTGTAAGATCTATGTACCCTCGACTCATTCGAAAATCATATAATTGTCCGATATGACTTAACCTTGAAGGTTTACCCTTACCCTGAAAAAGGATGTATGGTAGCTGTAGGATCTATGTACCCTAGACTCATTCGAAAATCATATAATTGTCCGATATGACTTAACGTTGAAGGTTTACCCTTACCCTGAAAAAAGGATGTATTGTAGCTGTAGGATCTATGTACCCTCGACTCAATCGAAAATCATATAATGGTCCGATATGACTTAACGTTGAAGGTTTACCCTTACCCTGAAAAAAGGATGTATTGTAGCTGTAGGATCTATGTACCCTCGACTCATTCGAAAATCATATAATTGTACGATATGACTTAACCTTAAAGGTTTACCCTTACCCTGAAAAAAGGATGTATTGCAGCTGTATGATCTATGTACCCTCGACTCATTCGAAAATCATATAATTGTCCGATATGACTTAACCTTGAAGGTTTGCCCTTACCCTGAAAAAAGGATGTATTGTAGCTGTAGGATCTATGTACCCTCGACTCATTCGAAAATCATATAATCCATCGTCCGATATGACTTAACGTTGAAGGTTTACCCTTACCCTGAAAAAAGGATGTATTGTAGCTGTAACATCTATGTACCCTCGACTCATTCGAAAATCATATAATTCATTGTCCGATATGACTTAACCTTGAAGGTTTACCCTTACCCTAAAAAAAGGATGTATGGTAGCTGTAGGATCTATATACCCTAGACTCATTCGAAAATCATATAATTGTCCGATATGACTTAACGTTGAAGGTTTACTCTTACCCTGAAAAAAGGATGTATTGTAGCTGTAGGATCTATGTACCCTCGACTCATTCGAAAATCATATAATTGCCCGATATGACTTAACGTTGAAGGTTTACCCTTACCCTGAAAAAAAGGATGTATTATAGCTGTAGGATCTATGTACCCTCGACTCATTCAAAAATTATATAATTGACCGATATGACTTAACCTTAAAGGTTTACCCATACCCTGCAAAAGGATGTATTGTAGCTGTAAGATCTATGTACCCTCGACTCATTCGAAAATCATATAATTGACCGATATGACTTAACCTTAAAGGTTTACCCAAACCCTGAAAAAAGAATGTATTGTAGCTGTAGGATCTATGTACCCTCGACTCATTCGAAAATCATATAATTGTCCGATATTACTTAACGTTGAAGGTTTACCCTTACCCTGAAAAAAGGATGTATTGTAGCTGTAGGATCTATGTATCCTCGACTCATTCGAAAATCATATAATTCATCGTCCGATGTGACTTAACCTTGAAGGTTTACCCTTACCCTGAAAAAAGGATGTATTGTAGCTGTAGGATCTATGTACCCTCGACTCATTCGAAAATCATATAATTGTCCGATATGACTTAATCTTGAAGGTTTACCCTTACCCTGAAAAAAGGATGTATTGTAGCTGTAGAATCTATGTCCCCTCGACTCTTTCGAAAATCATATAATTGTCCGATATGACTTAATCTTGAAGGTTTACCCTTACCCTGAAAAAAGCATGTATTGTAGCTGTAGGATCTATGTACCCTAGACTCTTTCGAAAATCATATAATTGTCCGATATGACTTAACCTTGAAGGTTTACCCTTACCCTGAAAAAAGGATGTATTGTAGCTGTAGGATCTATGTACCCTAGACTCATTCGAAAATCATATAATTCATCGTCCGATATGATTAACGTTGAAGGTTTACCCTTACCCTGAAAAAAGGATGTATTGTAGCTGTAGGATCTATGTAACCTCGACTCATTCGAAAATCATATAATTGTCCGATATGACTTAACGTTGAAGGTTTACCCTTACCCTGAAAAAGGATGTATTGTAGCTGTAGCATCTATGTACCCTCGACTCATTCGAAAATCATATAATTGTCCGATATGACATAACCTTAAAGGTTTACCCTTACCCTGAAAAAAGGATGTATTGTAGCTGTAGCATCTATGTACCCTCGACTCATTCGAAAATCATATAATTGTCCGATATGACTTAACGTTGAAGGTTTACCCTTACCCTGAAAAAAAGGATGTATTGTAGCTGTAGGATCTATGTACACTCGACTCATTCGAAAATCATATAATTGTCCGATATGACTTAATCTTGAAGGTTTACCCTTACCCTGAAATAAGGATGTATTGTAGCTGTAGGATCTATGTACCTTCGACTCATTCGAAAATCATATAATTGTCCGATATGACTTAACCTTGAAGGTTTACTCTTACCCTGAATAAAGGATGTATTGTAGCTCTAGGATCTATGTACCCTCGACTCATTCGACAATCATATAATTCATCGTCCGATATGACTTAACGTTGAAGGTTTACCCTTACCCTGAAAAAAGGATGTATTGTAGCTGTAAGATCTATGTACCCTCGACTCATTCGAAAATCATATAATTGTCCGATATGACTTAACGTTGAAGCTTTACCCTTACCCTGAATAAGGATGTATTGTAGCTGTAAGATCTATGTACCCTCGACTCATTCGAAAATCATATAATTGTCCGATATGACTTAACTTTGAAGGTTTACCCTTACCCTGAATAAAGGATGTATTGTAGCTCTAGGATCTATGTACCCTCGACTCATTCGACAATCATATAATTCATCGTCCGATATGACTTAACGTTGAAGGTTTACCCTTACCCTGAAAAAAGGATGTATTGTAGCTGTAAGATCTATGTACCCTCGACTCATTCGAAAATCATATAATTGTCCGATATGACTTAACGTTGAAGCTTTACCCTTACCCTGAAAAAAGGATGTATTGTAGCTGTAAGATCTATGTAACCTCGACTCATTCGAAAATCATATAATTGTCCGATATGACTTAACTTTGAAGGTTTACCCTTACCCTGAAAAAAGGATGTATTGTAGCTCTAGGATCTATGTACCCTCGACTCATTCGACAATCATATAATTCATCGTGCGATATGACTTAACGTTGAAGGTTTACCCTTACCCTGAAAAAAGGATGTATTGTAGCTCTAGGATCTATGTACCCTCGACACATTCGACAATCATATAATTCATCGTCCGATATGACTTAACGTTGAAGGTTTACCCTTACCCTGAAAATAGGATGTATTGTAGCTGTAAGATCTATGTACCCTCGACTCATTCGAAAATCATATAATTGTCCGATATGACTTAACGTTGAAGCTTTACCCTTACCCTGAAAAAAGGATGTATTGTAGCTGTAAGATCTATGTACCCTCGACTCATTCGAAAATCATATAATTGTCCGATATGACTTAAATTTGAAGGTTTACCCTTACCCTGAATAAAGGATGTATTGTAGCTCTAGGCTCTATGTACCCTCGACTCATTCGACAATCATATAATTCATCGTCCGATATGACTTAACGTTGAAGGTTTACCCTTACCCTGAAAAAAGGATGTATTGTAGCCGTAAGATCTATGTACCCTCGACTCATTCGAAAATCATATAATATTCCGATATGACTTAACGTTGAAGCTTTACCCTTACCCTGAAAAAAGGATGAATTGTAGCTGTAAGATCTATGTACCCTCGACTCATTCAAAAATTATATAATTGACCGATATGACTTAACCTTAAAGGTTTACCCATACCCTGAAAAAAGGATGTATTGTAGCTGTAAGATCTATGTACCCTCGACTCATTCGAAAATCATATAATTGACCGATATGATTTACCTTAAAAGGTTTACCCATACCCTGAAAAAAGGATGCATTGTAGCTGTAGGATCTATGTACCCTCGACTCATTCGAAAATCATATAATTGTCCGATATTACTTAACGTTGAAGGTTTACCCTTACCCTGAAAAAAGGATGTATTGTAGCTGTAGGATCTATGTACCCTCGACTCATTCGAAAATCATTTAATTGTCCGATATGACTTAACCTTAAAGGTTTACCCTTACCCTGAAAAAAGATGTATTGTAGCTGTAGGATCTATGTATCCTCGACTCATTCGAAAATCATATAATTCATCGTCCGATGTGACTTAACCTTGAAGGTTTACCCTTACCCTGAAAAAAGGATGTATTGTAGCTGTAGGATCTATGTACCCTCGACTCATTCGAAAATCATATAATTGTCCGATATGACTTAACCTTGAAGGTTTACCCTTACCCTGAAAAAGGATGTATGGTAGCTGTAGGATCTATGTACCCTAGACTCATTCGAAAATCATATAATTGTCCGATATGACTTAACGTTGAAGGTTTACCCTTACCCTGAAAAAAGGATGTATTGTAGCTGTAGGATCTATGTACCCTCGACTCAATCGAAAATCATATAATGGTCCGATATGACTTAACGTTGAAGGTTTACCCTTACCCTGAAAAAAGGATGTATTGCAGCTGTAGGATCTATGTACCCTTGACTCATTCGAAAATCATATAATTGTCCGATATGACTTAACCTTGAAGGTTTGCCCTTACCCTGAAAAAAGGATGTATTGTAGCTGTAGGATCTATGTACCCTCGACTCATTCGAAAATCATATAATTGTCCGATATTACTTAACGTTGAAGGTTTACCCTTACCCTGAAAAAAGGATGTATTGTAGCTGTAGGATCTATGTACCCTCGACTCATTCGAAAATCATATAATTGTCCGATATGACTTAACCTTGAAGGTTTACCCTTACCCTGAAACAGGATGTATGGTAGCTGTAGGATCTATGTACCCTAGACTCATTCGAAAATCATATAATTGTCCGATATGACTTAACGTTGAAGGTTTACCCTTACCCTGAAAAAAGGATGTATTGTAGCTGTAAGATCTATGTACCCTCGACTCATTCGAAAATCATATAATTGTCCGATATGACTTAACGTTGAAGGTTTACCCTTACCCTGAAAAAAGGATGTATTGTAGCTGTAGGATCTATGTACCCTCGACTCAATCGAAAATCATATAATGGTCCGATATGACTTAACGTTGAATGTTTACCCTTACCCTGAAAAAAGGATGTATTGTAGCTGTAGGATCTATGTACCCTCGACTCATTCGAAAATCATATAATTGTACGATATGACTTAACCTTAAAGGTTTACCCTTACCCTGAAAAAAGGATGTATTGCAGCTGTAGGATCTATGTACCCTTGACTCATTCGAAAATCATATAATTGTCCGATATGACTTAACCTTGAAGGTTTGCCCTTACCCTGAAAAAAGGATGTATTGTAGCTGTAGGATCTATGTACCCTCGACTCATTCGAAAATCATATAATCCATCGTCCGATATGACTTAACGTTGAAGGTTTACCCTTACCCTGAAAAAAGGATGTATTGTAGCTGTAACATCTATGTACCCTCGACTCATTCGAAAATCATATAATTCATTGTCCGATATGACTTAACCTTGAAGGTTTACCCTTACCCTAAAAAAAGGATGTATGGTAGCTGTAGGATCTATATACCCTAGACTCATTCGAAAATCATATAATTGTCCGATATGACTTAACGTTGAAAGTTTACCCTTACCCTGAAAAAAGGATGTATTGCAGCTGTAGGATCTATGTACCCTTGACTCATTCGAAAATCATATAATTGTCCGATATGACTTAACCTTGAAGGTTTGCCCTTACCCTGAAAAAAGGATGTATTGTAGCTGTAACATCTATGTACCCTCGGCTCATTCGAAAATCATATAATCCATCGTCCGATATGACTTAACGTTGAAGGTTTACCCTTACCCTGAAAAAAGGATGTATTGTAGCTGTAGGATCTATGTACCCTCGACTCATTCGAAAATCATATAATTCATTGTCCGATATGACTTAACCTTGAAGGTTTACGCTTACCCTAAAAAAAGGATGTATGGTAGCTGTAGGATCTATATACCCTAGACTCATTCGAAAATCATATAATTGTCCGATATGACTTAACGTTGAAAGTTTACCCTTACCCTGAAAAAAGGATGTATTGTAGCTGTAGGATCTATGTACCCTCGACTCATTCGAAAATCATATAATTGTCCGATATGACTTAACGTTGAAAGTTTACCCTTACCCTGAAAAAAGGATGTATTATAGCTGTAGGATCTATGTACCCTCGACTCATTCAAAAATTATATAATTGACCGATATGACTTAACCTTAAAGGTTTACCCATACCCTGAAAGAAGGATGTATTGTAGCTGTAAGATCTATGTACCCTCGACTCATTCGAAAATCATATAATTGACCGATATGACTTAACCTTAAAGGTTTACCCATACCCTGAAAAAAGGATGTATTGTAGCTGTAGGATCTATGTACCCTCGACTCATTCGAAAATCATATAATTGTCCGATATTACTTAACGTTGAAGGTTTACCCTTACCCTGAAAAAAGGATGTATGGTAGCTGTAGGATCTATGTACCCTCGACTCATTCGAAAATCATTTAATTGTCCGATATGACTTAACCTTAAAGGTTTACCCTTACCGTGAAAAAAAGATGTATTGTAGCTGTAGGATCTATGTATCCTCGACTCATTCGAAAATCATATAATTCATCGTCCGATGTGACTTAACCTTGAAGGTTTACCCTTACCCTGAAAAAAGGATGTATTGTAGCTGTAGGATCTATGTACACTCGACTCATTCGAAAATCATATAATTGTCCGATATGACTTAACGTTGAAGGTTTACCCTTACCCTGAAAAAAGGATAATTGTAGCTGTAGGATCTATGTACCCTCGACTCATTGGAAAATCATATAATTGTCCGATATGACTTAACCTTGAAGGTTTACCCTTACCCTGAAAAAAGGATGTATCGTAGCTGTAGGATCTATGTACCCTCGACTCATTGGAAAATCATATAATTGTCCGATATGACTTAACGTTGAAGGTTTACCCTTACCCTGAATAAAGGATGTATTGTAGCTGTAGGATCTATATACCCTCGACTCATTCGAAAATCATATAATTCATCGTCCGATATGATTAACGTTGAAGGTTTACCCTTACCCTGAAAAAAGGATGTATTGTAGCTGTAGGATCTATGTACCCTCGACTCATTCGAAAATCATATAATTCATCGTCCGATATGATTAACGTTGAAGGTTTATCCTTACCCTGAAAAAAGGATGTATTGTAGCTGTAAGATCTATGTACCCTCGACTCATTCGAAAATCATATAATTGTCCGATATAACTTAATCTTGAAGGTTTACCCTTACCCTGAAAAAAGGATGTATTCTAGCTGTAAGATCTATGTACCCTCGACTCATTCGAATATCATATAATTGTCCGATATGACTTAACGTTGAAGGTTTACCCTTACCCTGAAAAAAGGATAATTGTAGCTGTAACATCTATGTACCCTCGACTCATTCGAAAATCATATAATTGTCCGATATGACTTAACCTTGAAGGTTTACCCTTACCCCGAAAAAAGGATTAATGGTAGCTGTAAGGTCTATGTACCCTCGACTCAAACGAAAATCATATAATTGTCCGATATGACTTAACGTTGAAGGTTTACCCTTACCCTGAAAAAAGGATGTATTGTAGCTGTAGGATCTATGTACCCTCGACTCATTCGAAAATCATATAATTGTCCGATAAGACTTAACGTTGAAGGTTTACCCTTACCCTGAATAAAGGATGTATTGTAGCTCTAGGATCTATGCACCCTCGACTCATTCGACAATCATATAATTCATCGTCCGATATGACTTAACGTTGAAGGTTTACCCTTACCCTGAAAAGAGGATGTATTGTAGCTGTAAGATCTATGTACCCTCGACTCATTCGAAAATCATATAATTGTCCGATATGACTTAACGTTGAAGCTTTACCCTTACCCTGAAAAAGGATGTATTGTAGCTGTAAGATCTATGTACCCTCGACTCATTCGAAAATCATATAATCCATCGTCCGATATGACTTAACGTTGAAGGTTTACCCTTACCCTGAAAAAAGGATGTATTGTAGCTCTAGGATCTATGTACCCTCGACTCATTCGACAATCATATAATTCATCGTCCGATATGACTTAACGTTGAAGGTTTACCCTTACCCTGAAAAAAGGATGTATTGTAGCTGTAAGATCTATGTACCCTCGACTCATTCGAAAATCATATAATTGTCCGATATGACTTAACGTTGAAGCTTTACCCTTACCCTGAAAAAAGGATGTATTGTAGCTGTAAGATCTATGTACCCTCGACTCATTCGAAAATCATATAATTGTCCGATATGACTTAACTTTGAAGGTTTACCCTTACCCTGAAAAAAGGATGTATTGTAGCTCTAGGATCTATGTACCCTCGACTCATTCGACAATCATATAATTCATCGTGCGATATGACTTAACGATGAAGGTTTACCCTTACCCTGAAAAAAGGATGTATTGTAGCTCTAGGATCTATGTACCCTCGACTCATTCGACAATCATATAATTCATCGTCCGATATGACTTAACGTTGAAGGTTTACCCTTACCCTGAAAAAAGGATGTATTGTAGCTGAAACATCTATGTACCCTCGACTCATTCGAAAATCATATAATTCATTGTCCGATATGACTTAACCTTGAAGGTTTACGCTTACCCTAAAAAAAGGATGTATGGTAGCTGTAGGATCTATATACCCTAGACTCATTCGAAAATCATATAATTGTCCGATATGACTTAACGTTGAAAGTTTACCCTTACCCTGAAAAAAGGATGTATTGTAGCTGTAGGATCTATGTACCCTCGACTCATTCGAAAATCATATAATTGTCCGATATGACTTAACGTTGAAAGTTTACCCTTACCCTGAAAAAAGGATGTATTGTAGCTGTAGGATCTATGTACCCTCGACTCATTCGAAAATCATATAATTGTCCGATATGACTTAACGTTGAAAGTTTACCCTTACCCTGAAAAAAGGATGTATTATAGCTGTAGGATCTATGTACCCTCGACTCATTCAAAAATTATATAATTGACCGATATGACTTAACCTTAAAGGTTTACCCATACCCTGAAAAAAGGATGTATTGTAGCTGTAAGATCTATGTACCCTCGACTCATTCGAAAATCATATAATTGACCGATATGACTTAACCTTAAAGGTTTACCCATACCCTGAAAAAAGGATGTATTGTAGCTGTAGGATCTATGTACCCTCGACTCATTCGAAAATCATATAATTGTCCGATATTACTTAACGTTGAAGGTTTACCCTTACCCTGAAAAAAGGATGTATGGTAGCTGTAGGATCTATGTACCCTCGACTCATTCGAAAATCATTTAATTGTCCGATATGACTTAACCTTAAAGGTTTACCCTTACCGTGAAAAAAAGATGTATTGTAGCTGTAGGATCTATGTATCCTCGACTCATTCGAAAATCATATAATTCATCGTCCGATGTGACTTAACCTTGAAGGTTTACCCTTACCCTGAAAAAAGGATGTATTGTAGCTGTAGGATCTATGTACACTCGACTCATTCGAAAATCATATAATTGTCCGATATGACTTAACGTTGAAGGTTTACCCTTACCCTGAAAAAAGGATAATTGTAGCTGTAGGATCTATGTACCCTCGACTCATTGGAAAATCATATAATTGTCCGATATGACTTAACCTTGAAGGTTTACCCTTACCCTGAAAAAAGGATGTATCGTAGCTGTAGGATCTATGTACCCTCGACTCATTGGAAAATCATATAATTGTCCGATATGACTTAACGTTGAAGGTTTACCCTTACCCTGAATAAATGATGTATTGTAGCTGTAGGATCTATATACCCTCGACTCATTCGAAAATCATATAATTCATCGTCCGATATGATTAACGTTGAAGGTTTACCCTTACCCTGAAAAAAGGATGTATTGTAGCTGTAGGATCTATGTACCCTCGACTCATTCGAAAATCATATAATTCATCGTCCGATATGATTAACGTTGAAGGTTTATCCTTACCCTGAAAAAAGGATAATTGTAGCTGTAACATCTATGTACCCTCGACTCATTCGAAAATCATATAATTGTCCGATATGACTTAACCTTGAAGGTTTACCCTTACCCTGAAATAAGGATTAATGGTAGCTGTAAGGTCTATGTACCCTCGACTCAAACGAAAATCATATAATTGTCCGATATGACTTAACGTTGAAGGTTTACCCTTACCCTGAAAAAAGGATGTATTGTAGCTGTAGGATCTATGTACCCTCGACTCATTCGAAAATCATATAATTGTCCGATAAGACTTAACGTTGAAGGTTTACCCTTACCCTGAATAAAGGATGTATTGTAGCTCTAGGATCTATGTACCCTCGACTCATTCGACAATCATATAATTCATCGTCCGATATGACTTAACGTTGAAGGTTTACCCTTACCCTGAAAAAAGGATGTATTGTAGCTGTAAGATCTATGTACCCTCGACTCATTCGAAAATCATATAATTGTCCGATATGACTTAACGTTGAAGCTTTACCCTTACCCTGAAAAAGGATGTATTGTAGCTGTAAGATCTATGTACCCTCGACTCATTCGAAAATCATATAATTGTCCGATATGACTTAACTTTGAAGGTTTACCCTTACCCTGAATAAAGGATGTATTGTAGCTCTAGGATCTATGTACCCTCGACTCATTCGACAATCATATAATTCATCGTCCGATATGACTTAACGTTGAAGGTTTACCCTTACCGTGAAAAAAGGATGTATTGTAGCTGTAAGATCTATGTACCCTCGACTCATTCGAAAATCATATAATTGTCCGATATGACTTAACGTTGAAGCTTTACCCTTACCCTGAAAAAAGGATGTATTGTAGCTGTAAGATCTATGTACCCTCGACTCATTCGAAAATCATATAACTGTCCGATATGACTTAACTTTGAAGGTTTACCCTTACCCTGAAAAAAGGATGTATTGTAGCTCTAGGATCTATGTACCCTCGACTCATTCGACAATCATATAATTCATCGTGCGATATGACTTAACGTTGAAGGTTTACCCTTACCCTGAAAAAAGGATGTATTGTAGCTCTAGGATCTATGTACCCTCGACTCATTCGACAATCATATAATTCATCGTCCGATATGACTTAACGTTGAAGGTTTACCCTTACCCTGAAAAAAGGATGTATTGTAGCTGTAAGATCTATGTACCCTCGACTCATTCGAAAATCATATAATTGTCCGATATGACTTAACGTTGAAGCTTTACCCTTACCCTGAAAAAAGGATGTATTGAAGCTGTAAGATCTATGTACCCTCGACTCATTCGAAAATCATATAGTTGTCCGATATGACTTAACTTTGAAGGTTTACCCTTACCCTGAATAAAGGATGTATTGTAGCTCTAGGATCTATGTACCCTCGACTCATTCGACAATCATATAATTCATCGTCCGATATTACTTAACGTTGAAGGTTTACCCTTACCCTGAAAAAAGGATGTATTGTAGCCGTAAGATCTATGTACCCTCGACTCATTCGAAAATCATATAATTGTCCGATATGACTTAACGTTGAAGGTTTACCCTTACCCTGAAAAAAGGATGTATTGTAGCTGTAAGATCTATGTACCCTCGACTCATTCGAAAATCATATAGTTGTCCGATATGACTTAACTTTGAAGGTTTACCCTTACCCTGAAAAAAAGATGTGTTGTAGCTGTAAGATCTATGTACCCTCGACTCATTCGAAAATCATATAATTGTCCGATATGACTTAACCTTGAAGGTTTACCCTTACCCTGAAAAAGGATGTATGGTAGCTGTAGGATCTATGTACCATAGACTCATTCGAAAATCATATAATTGTCCGATATGACTTAACGTTGAAGGTTTACCCTTACCCTGAAAAAAGGATGTATTGTAGCTGTAGGATCTATGTACCCTCGACTCATTCGAAAATCATATAATTGTCCGATAAGACTTAACGTTGAAGGTTTACCCTTACCCTGAATAAAGGATGTATTGTAGCTCTAGGATCTATGTACCCTCGACTCATTCGACAATCATATAATTCATCGTCCGATATGACTTAACGTTGAAGGTTTACCCTTACCCTGAAAAAAGGATGTATTTTAGCGGTAAGATCTATGTACCCTCGACTCATTCGAAAATCATATAATTGTCCGATATGACTTAACGTTGAAGCTTTACCCTTGCCCTGAAAAAAGGATGTATTGTAGCTGTAGCATCTATGTACCCTCGACTCATTCGAAAATCATATAATTGTCCGATATGACTTAACTTTGAAGGTTTACCCTTACCCTGAAAAAAAATGTATTGTAGCTGTAAGATCTATGTACCCTCGACTCATTCGAAAATCATATAATTGTCCGATATGACTTAACCTTGAAGGTTTACCCTTACCCTGAAAAAGGATGTATGGTAGCTGTAGGATCTATGTACCCTCGACTCATTCGACAATCATATAATTCATCGTCCGATATGACTTAACGTTGAAGGTTTACCCTTACCCTGAAAAAAGGATGTATTGTAGCTGTAAGATCTATGTACCCTCGTCTCATTCGAAAATCATATAATTGTCCGATATGACTTAACGTTGAAGCTTTACCCTTACCCTGAAAAAAGGATGTATTGTAGCTGTAGGATCTATGTATCCTCGACTCATTCGAAAATCATATAATTCATCGTCCGATGTGACTTAACCTTGAAGGTTTACCCTTACCCTGAAAAAAGGATGTATTGTAGCTGTAGGATCTATGTACCCTCGACTCATTCGAAAATCATATAATTGTCCGATATGACTTAATCTTGAAGGTTTACCCTTACCCTGAAAAAAGGATGTATTGTAGCTGTAGAATCTATGTCCCCTCGACTCTTTCGAAAATCATATAATTGTCCGATATGACTTAATCTTGAAGGTTTACCCTTACCCTGAAAAAAGCATGTATTGTAGCTGTAGGATCTATGTACCCTAGACTCTTTCGAAAATCATATAATTGTCCGATATGACTTAACCTTGAAGGTTTACCCTTACCCTGAAAAAAGGATGTATTGTAGCTGTAGGATCTATGTACCCTAGACTCATTCGAAAATCATATAATTCATCGTCCGATATGATTAACGTTGAAGGTTTACCCTTACCCTGAAAAAAGGATGTATTGTAGCTGTAGGATCTATGTAACCTCGACTCATTCGAAAATCATATAATTGTCCGATATGACTTAACGTTGAAGGTTTACCCTTACCCTGAAAAAGGATGTATTGTAGCTGTAGCATCTATGTACCCTCGACTCATTCGAAAATCATATAATTGTCCGATATGACATAACCTTAAAGGTTTACCCTTACCCTGAAAAAAGGATGTATTGTAGCTGTAGCATCTATGTACCCTCGACTCATTCGAAAATCATATAATTGTCCGATATGACTTAACGTTGAAGGTTTACCCTTACCCTGAAAAAAAGGATGTATTGTAGCTGTAGGATCTATGTACACTCGACTCATTCGAAAATCATATAATTGTCCGATATGACTTAATCTTGAAGGTTTACCCTTACCCTGAAATAAGGATGTATTGTAGCTGTAGGATCTATGTACCTTCGACTCATTCGAAAATCATATAATTGTCCGATATGACTTAACCTTGAAGGTTTACTCTTACCCTGAATAAAGGATGTATTGTAGCTCTAGGATCTATGTACCCTCGACTCATTCGACAATCATATAATTCATCGTCCGATATGACTTAACGTTGAAGGTTTACCCTTACCCTGAAAAAAGGATGTATTGTAGCTGTAAGATCTATGTACCCTCGACTCATTCGAAAATCATATAATTGTCCGATATGACTTAACGTTGAAGCTTTACCCTTACCCTGAATAAGGATGTATTGTAGCTGTAAGATCTATGTACCCTCGACTCATTCGAAAATCATATAATTGTCCGATATGACTTAACTTTGAAGGTTTACCCTTACCCTGAATAAAGGATGTATTGTAGCTCTAGGATCTATGTACCCTCGACTCATTCGACAATCATATAATTCATCGTCCGATATGACTTAACGTTGAAGGTTTACCCTTACCCTGAAAAAAGGATGTATTGTAGCTGTAAGATCTATGTACCCTCGACTCATTCGAAAATCATATAATTGTCCGATATGACTTAACGTTGAAGCTTTACCCTTACCCTGAAAAAAGGATGTATTGTAGCTGTAAGATCTATGTAACCTCGACTCATTCGAAAATCATATAATTGTCCGATATGACTTAACTTTGAAGGTTTACCCTTACCCTGAAAAAAGGATGTATTGTAGCTGTAGGATCTATGTACCCTCGACTCATTCGACAATCATATAATTCATCGTGCGATATGACTTAACGTTGAAGGTTTACCCTTACCCTGAAAAAAGGATGTATTGTAGCTCTAGGATCTATGTACCCTCGACACATTCGACAATCATATAATTCATCGTCCGATATGACTTAACGTTGAAGGTTTACCCTTACCCTGAAAATAGGATGTATTGTAGCTGTAAGATCTATGTACCCTCGACTCATTCGAAAATCATATAATTGTCCGATATGACTTAACGTTGAAGCTTTACCCTTACCCTGAAAAAAGGATGTATTGTAGCTGTAAGATCTATGTACCCTCGACTCATTCGAAAATCATATAATTGTCCGATATGACTTAAATTTGAAGGTTTACCCTTACCCTGAATAAAGGATGTATTGTAGCTCTAGGCTCTATGTACCCTCGACTCATTCGACAATCATATAATTCATCGTCCGATATGACTTAACGTTGAAGGTTTACCCTTACCCTGAAAAAAGGATGTATTGTAGCCGTAAGATCTATGTACCCTCGACTCATTCGAAAATCATATAATATTCCGATATGACTTAACGTTGAAGCTTTACCCTTACCCTGAAAAAAGGATGAATTGTAGCTGTAAGATCTATGTACCCTCGACTCATTCAAAAATTATATAATTGACCGATATGACTTAACCTTAAAGGTTTACCCATACCCTGAAAAAAGGATGTATTGTAGCTGTAAGATCTATGTACCCTCGACTCATTCGAAAATCATATAATTGACCGATATGATTTACCTTAAAAGGTTTACCCATACCCTGAAAAAAGGATGCATTGTAGCTGTAGGATCTATGTACCCTCGACTCATTCGAAAATCATATAATTGTCCGATATTACTTAACGTTGAAGGTTTACCCTTACCCTGAAAAAAGGATGTATTGTAGCTGTAGGATCTATGTACCCTCGACTCATTCGAAAATCATTTAATTGTCCGATATGACTTAACCTTAAAGGTTTACCCTTACCCTGAAAAAAGATGTATTGTAGCTGTAGGATCTATGTATCCTCGACTCCTTCGAAAATCATATAATTCATCGTCCGATGTGACTTAACCTTGAAGGTTTACCCTTACCCTGAAAAAAGGATGTATTGTAGCTTTAGGATCTATGTACCCTCGACTCATTCGAAAATCATATAATTGTCCGATATGACTTAACCTTGAAGGTTTACCCTTACCCTGAAAAAGGATGTATGGTAGCTGTAGGATCTATGTACCCTAGACTCATTCGAAAATCATATAATTGTCCGATATGACTTAACGTTGAAGGTTTACCCTTACCCTGAAAAAAGGATGTATTGTAGCTGTAGGATCTATGTACCCTCGACTCAATCGAAAATCATATAATGGTCCGATATGACTTAACGTTGAAGGTTTACCCTTACCCTGAAAAAAGGATGTATTGCAGCTGTAGGATCTATGTACCCTTGACTCATTCGAAAATCATATAATTGTCCGATATGACTTAACCTTGAAGGTTTGCCCTTACCCTGAAAAAAGGATGTATTGTAGCTGTAGGATCTATGTACCCTCGACTCATTCGAAAATCATATAATTGTCCGATATTACTTAACGTTGAAGGTTTACCCTTACCCTGAAAAAAGGATGTATTGTAGCTGTAGGATCTATGTACCCTCGACTCATTCGAAAATCATATAATTGTCCGATATGACTTAACCTTGAAGGTTTACCCTTACCCTGAAACAGGATGTATGGTAGCTGTAGGATCTATGTACCCTAGACTCATTCGAAAATCATATAATTGTCCGATATGACTTAACGTTGAAGGTTTACCCTTACCCTGAAAAAAGGATGTATTGTAGCTGTAAGATCTATGTACCCTCGACTCATTCGAAAATCATATAATTGTCCGATATGACTTAACGTTGAAGGTTTACCCTTACCCTGAAAAAAGGATGTATTGTAGCTGTAGGATCTATGTACCCTCGACTCAATCGAAAATCATATAATGGTCCGATATGACTTAACGTTGAATGTTTACCCTTACCCTGAAAAAAGGATGTATTGTAGCTGTAGGATCTATGTACCCTCGACTCATTCGAAAATCATATAATTGTACGATATGACTTAACCTTAAAGGTTTACCCTTACCCTGAAAAAAGGATGTATTGCAGCTGTAGGATCTATGTACCCTTGACTCATTCGAAAATCATATAATTGTCCGATATGACTTAACCTTGAAGGTTTGCCCTTACCCTGAAAAAAGGATGTATTGTAGCTGTAGGATCTATGTACCCTCGACTCATTCGAAAATCATATAATCCATCGTCCGATATGACTTAACGTTGAAGGTTTACCCTTACCCTGAAAAAAGGATGTATTGTAGCTGTAACATCTATGTACCCTCGACTCATTCGAAAATCATATAATTCATTGTCCGATATGACTTAACCTTGAAGGTTTACCCTTACCCTAAAAAAAGGATGTATGGTAGCTGTAGGATCTATATACCCTAGACTCATTCGAAAATCATATAATTGTCCGATATGACTTAACGTTGAAAGTTTACCCTTACCCTGAAAAAAGGATGTATTGCAGCTGTAGGATCTATGTACCCTTGACTCATTCGAAAATCATATAATTGTCCGATATGACTTAACCTTGAAGGTTTGCCCTTACCCTGAAAAAAGGATGTATTGTAGCTGTAACATCTATGTACCCTCGGCTCATTCGAAAATCATATAATCCATCGTCCGATATGACTTAACGTTGAAGGTTTACCCTTACCCTGAAAAAAGGATGTATTGTAGCTGTAGGATCTATGTACCCTCGACTCATTCGAAAATCATATAATTCATTGTCCGATATGACTTAACCTTGAAGGTTTACGCTTACCCTAAAAAAAGGATGTATGGTAGCTGTAGGATCTATATACCCTAGACTCATTCGAAAATCATATAATTGTCCGATATGACTTAACGTTGAAAGTTTACCCTTACCCTGAAAAAAGGATGTATTGTAGCTGTAGGATCTATGTACCCTCGACTCATTCGAAAATCATATAATTGTCCGATATGACTTAACGTTGAAAGTTTACCCTTACCCTGAAAAAAGGATGTATTATAGCTGTAGGATCTATGTACCCTCGACTCATTCAAAAATTATATAATTGACCGATATGACTTAACCTTAAAGGTTTACCCATACCCTGAAAAAAGGATGTATTGTAGCTGTAAGATCTATGTACCCTCGACTCATTCGAAAATCATATAATTGACCGATATGACTTAACCTTAAAGGTTTACCCATACCCTGAAAAAAGGATGTATTGTAGCTGTAGGATCTATGTACCCTCGACTCATTCGAAAATCATATAATTGTCCGATATTACTTAACGTTGAAGGTTTACCCTTACCCTGAAAAAAGGATGTATGGTAGCTGTAGGATCTATGTACCCTCGACTCATTCGAAAATCATTTAATTGTCCGATATGACTTAACCTTAAAGGTTTACCCTTACCGTGAAAAAAAGATGTATTGTAGCTGTAGGATCTATGTATCCTCGACTCATTCGAAAATCATATAATTCATCGTCCGATGTGACTTAACCTTGAAGGTTTACCCTTACCCTGAAAAAAGGATGTATTGTAGCTGTAGGATCTATGTACACTCGACTCATTCGAAAATCATATAATTGTCCGATATGACTTAACGTTGAAGGTTTACCCTTACCCTGAAAAAAGGATAATTGTAGCTGTAGGATCTATGTACCCTCGACTCATTGGAAAATCATATAATTGTCCGATATGACTTAACCTTGAAGGTTTACCCTTACCCTGAAAAAAGGATGTATCGTAGCTGTAGGATCTATGTACCCTCGACTCATTGGAAAATCATATAATTGTCCGATATGACTTAACGTTGAAGGTTTACCCTTACCCTGAATAAAGGATGTATTGTAGCTGTAGGATCTATATACCCTCGACTCATTCGAAAATCATATAATTCATCGTCCGATATGATTAACGTTGAAGGTTTACCCTTACCCTGAAAAAAGGATGTATTGTAGCTGTAGGATCTATGTACCCTCGACTCATTCGAAAATCATATAATTCATCGTCCGATATGATTAACGTTGAAGGTTTATCCTTACCCTGAAAAAAGGATGTATTGTAGCTGTAAGATCTATGTACCCTCGACTCATTCGAAAATCATATAATTGTCCGATATAACTTAATCTTGAAGGTTTACCCTTACCCTGAAAAAAGGATGTATTCTAGCTGTAAGATCTATGTACCCTCGACTCATTCGAATATCATATAATTGTCCGATATGACTTAACGTTGAAGGTTTACCCTTACCCTGAAAAAAGGATAATTGTAGCTGTAACATCTATGTACCCTCGACTCATTCGAAAATCATATAATTGTCCGATATGACTTAACCTTGAAGGTTTACCCTTACCCTGAAAAAAGGATTAATGGTAGCTGTAAGGTCTATGTACCCTCGACTCAAACGAAAATCATATAATTGTCCGATATGACTTAACGTTGAAGGTTTACCCTTACCCTGAAAAAAGGATGTATTGTAGCTGTAGGATCTATGTACCCTCGACTCATTCGAAAATCATATAATTGTCCGATAAGACTTAACGTTGAAGGTTTACCCTTACCCTGAATAAAGGATGTATTGTAGCTCTAGGATCTATGCACCCTCGACTCATTCGACAATCATATAATTCATCGTCCGATATGACTTAACGTTGAAGGTTTACCCTTACCCTGAAAAGAGGATGTATTGTAGCTGTAAGATCTATGTACCCTCGACTCATTCGAAAATCATATAATTGTCCGATATGACTTAACGTTGAAGCTTTACCCTTACCCTGAAAAAGGATGTATTGTAGCTGTAAGATCTATGTACCCTCGACTCATTCGAAAATCATATAATTGTCCGATATGACTTAACTTTGAAGGTTTACCCTTACCCTGAATAAAGGATGTATTGTAGCTCTAGGATCTATGTACCCTCGACTCATTCGACAATCATATAATTCATCGTCCGATATGACTTAACGTTGAAGGTTTACCCTTACCCTGAAAAAAGGATGTATTGTAGCTGTAAGATCTATGTACCCTCGACTCATTCGAAAATCATATAATTGTCCGATATGACTTAACGTTGAAGCTTTACCCTTACCCTGAAAAAAGGATGTATTGTAGCTGTAAGATCTATGTACCCTCGACTCATTCGAAAATCATATAATTGTCCGATATGACTTAACTTTGAAGGTTTACCCTTACCCTGAAAAAAGGATGTATTGTAGCTCTAGGATCTATGTACCCTCGACTCATTCGACAATCATATAATTCATCGTGCGATATGACTTAACGTTGAAGGTTTACCCTTACCCTGAAAAAAGGATGTATTGTAGCTCTAGGATCTATGTACCCTCGACTCATTCGACAATCATATAATTCATCGTCCGATATGACTTAACGTTGAAGGTTTACCCTTACCCTGAAAAAAGGATGTATTGTAGCTGAAACATCTATGTACCCTCGACTCATTCGAAAATCATATAATTCATTGTCCGATATGACTTAACCTTGAAGGTTTACGCTTACCCTAAAAAAAGGATGTATGGTAGCTGTAGGATCTATATACCCTAGACTCATTCGAAAATCATATAATTGTCCGATATGACTTAACGTTGAAAGTTTACCCTTACCCTGAAAAAAGGATGTATTGTAGCTGTAGGATCTATGTACCCTCGACTCATTCGAAAATCATATAATTGTCCGATATGACTTAACGTTGAAAGTTTACCCTTACCCTGAAAAAAGGATGTATTGTAGCTGTAGGATCTATGTACCCTCGACTCATTCGAAAATCATATAATTGTCCGATATGACTTAACGTTGAAAGTTTACCCTTACCCTGAAAAAAGGATGTATTATAGCTGTAGGATCTATGTACCCTCGACTCATTCAAAAATTATATAATTGACCGATATGACTTAACCTTAAAGGTTTACCCATACCCTGAAAAAAGGATGTATTGTAGCTGTAAGATCTATGTACCCTCGACTCATTCGAAAATCATATAATTGACCGATATGACTTAACCTTAAAGGTTTACCCATACCCTGAAAAAAGGATGTATTGTAGCTGTAGGATCTATGTACCCTCGACTCATTCGAAAATCATATAATTGTCCGATATTACTTAACGTTGAAGGTTTACCCTTACCCTGAAAAAAGGATGTATGGTAGCTGTAGGATCTATGTACCCTCGACTCATTCGAAAATCATTTAATTGTCCGATATGACTTAACCTTAAAGGTTTACCCTTACCGTGAAAAAAAGATGTATTGTAGCTGTAGGATCTATGTATCCTCGACTCATTCGAAAATCATATAATTCATCGTCCGATGTGACTTAACCTTGAAGGTTTACCCTTACCCTGAAAAAAGGATGTATTGTAGCTGTAGGATCTATGTACACTCGACTCATTCGAAAATCATATAATTGTCCGATATGACTTAACGTTGAAGGTTTACCCTTACCCTGAAAAAAGGATAATTGTAGCTGTAGGATCTATGTACCCTCGACTCATTGGAAAATCATATAATTGTCCGATATGACTTAACCTTGAAGGTTTACCCTTACCCTGAAAAAAGGATGTATCGTAGCTGTAGGATCTATGTACCCTCGACTCATTGGAAAATCATATAATTGTCCGATATGACTTAACGTTGAAGGTTTACCCTTACCCTGAATAAATGATGTATTGTAGCTGTAGGATCTATATACCCTCGACTCATTCGAAAATCATATAATTCATCGTCCGATATGATTAACGTTGAAGGTTTACCCTTACCCTGAAAAAAGGATGTATTGTAGCTGTAGGATCTATGTACCCTCGACTCATTCGAAAATCATATAATTCATCGTCCGATATGATTAACGTTGAAGGTTTATCCTTACCCTGAAAAAAGGATAATTGTAGCTGTAACATCTATGTACCCTCGACTCATTCGAAAATCATATAATTGTCCGATATGACTTAACCTTGAAGGTTTACCCTTACCCTGAAAAAAGGATTAATGGTAGCTGTAAGGTCTATGTACCCTCGACTCAAACGAAAATCATATAATTGTCCGATATGACTTAACGTTGAAGGTTTACCCTTACCCTGAAAAAAGGATGTATTGTAGCTGTAGGATCTATGTACCCTCGACTCATTCGAAAATCATATAATTGTCCGATAAGACTTAACGTTGAAGGTTTACCCTTACCCTGAATAAAGGATGTATTGTAGCTCTAGGATCTATGTACCCTCGACTCATTCGACAATCATATAATTCATCGTCCGATATGACTTAACGTTGAAGGTTTACCCTTACCCTGAAAAAAGGATGTATTGTAGCTGTAAGATCTATGTACCCTCGACTCATTCGAAAATCATATAATTGTCCGATATGACTTAACGTTGAAGCTTTACCCTTACCCTGAAAAAGGATGTATTGTAGCTGTAAGATCTATGTACCCTCGACTCATTCGAAAATCATATAATTGTCCGATATGACTTAACTTTGAAGGTTTACCCTTACCCTGAATAAAGGATGTATTGTAGCTCTAGGATCTATGTACCCTCGACTCATTCGACAATCATATAATTCATCGTCCGATATGACTTAACGTTGAAGGTTTACCCTTACCGTGAAAAAAGGATGTATTGTAGCTGTAAGATCTATGTACCCTCGACTCATTCGAAAATCATATAATTGTCCGATATGACTTAACGTTGAAGCTTTACCCTTACCCTGAAAAAAGGATGTATTGTAGCTGTAAGATCTATGTACCCTCGACTCATTCGAAAATCATATAACTGTCCGATATGACTTAACTTTGAAGGTTTACCCTTACCCTGAAAAAAGGATGTATTGTAGCTCTAGGATCTATGTACCCTCGACTCATTCGACAATCATATAATTCATCGTGCGATATGACTTAACGTTGAAGGTTTACCCTTACCCTGAAAAAAGGATGTATTGTAGCTCTAGGATCTATGTACCCTCGACTCATTCGACAATAATATAATTCATCGTCCGATATGACTTAACGTTGAAGGTTTACCCTTACCCTGAAAAAAGGATGTATTGTAGCTGTAAGATCTATGTACCCTCGACTCATTCGAAAATCATATAATTGTCCGATATGACTTAACGTTGAAGCTTTACCCTTACCCTGAAAAAAGGATGTATTGTAGCTGTAAGATCTATGTACCCTCGACTCATTCGAAAATCATATAGTTGTCCGATATGACTTAACTTTGAAGGTTTACCCTTACCCTGAATAAAGGATGTATTGTAGCTCTAGGATCTATGTACCCTCGACTCATTCGACAATCATATAATTCATCGTCCGATATTACTTAACGTTGAAGGTTTACCCTTACCCTGAAAAAAGGATGTATTGTAGCCGTAAGATCTATGTACCCTCGACTCATTCGAAAATCATATAATTGTCCGATATGACTTAACGTTGAAGGTTTACCCTTACCCTGAAAAAAGGATGTATTGTAGCTGTAAGATCTATGTACCCTCGACTCATTCGAAAATCATATAGTTGTCCGATATGACTTAACTTTGAAGGTTTACCCTTACCCTGAAAAAAAGATGTATTGTAGCTGTAAGATCTATGTACCCTCGACTCATTCGAAAATCATATAATTGTCCGATATGACTTAACCTTGAAGGTTTACCCTTACCCTGAAAAAGGATGTATGGTAGCTGTAGGATCTATGTACCATAGACTCATTCGAAAATCATATAATTGTCCGATATGACTTAACGTTGAAGGTTTACCCTTACCCTGAAAAAAGGATGTATTGTAGCTGTAGGATCTATGTACCCTCGACTCATTCGAAAATCATATAATTGTCCGATAAGACTTAACGTTGAAGGTTTACCCTTACCCTGAATAAAGGATGTATTGTAGCTCTAGGATCTATGTACCCTCGACTCATTCGACAATCATATAATTCATCGTCCGATATGACTTAACGTTGAAGGTTTACCCTTACCCTGAAAAAAGGATGTATTGTAGCGGTAAGATCTATGTACCCTCGACTCATTCGAAAATCATATAATTGTCCGATATGACTTAACGTTGAAGCTTTACCCTTGCCCTGAAAAAAGGATGTATTGTAGCTGTAGCATCTATGTACCCTCGACTCATTCGAAAATCATATAATTGTCCGATATGACTTAACTTTGAAGGTTTACCCTTACCCTGAAAAAAAATGTATTGTAGCTGTAAGATCTATGTACCCTCGACTCATTCGAAAATCATATAATTGTCCGATATGACTTAACCTTGAAGGTTTACCCTTACCCTGAAAAAGGATGTATGGTAGCTGTAGGATCTATGTACCCTCGACTCATTCGACAATCATATAATTCATCGTCCGATATGACTTAACGTTGAAGGTTTTCCCTTACCCTGAAAAAAGGATGTATTGTAGCTGTAAGATCTATGTACCCTCGTCTCATTCGAAAATCATATAATTGTCCGATATGACTTAACGTTGAAGCTTTACCCTTACCCTGAAAAAAGGATGTATTGTAGCTGTAAGATCTATGTACCGTCGACTCATTCGAAAATCATATAATTGTCCGATATGACTTAACTTTGAAGGTTTACCCTTACCCTGAAAAAAAGATGTATTGTAGCTGTAAGATCTATGTACCCTCGACTCATTCGAAAATCATATAATTGTCCGATATGACTTAACCTTGAAGGTTTACCCTTACCCTGAAAAAGGATGTATGGTAGCTGTAGGATCTATGTACCCTAGACTCATTCGAAAATCATATAATTGTCCGATATGACTTAACGTTGAAGGTTTACCCTTACCCTGAAAAAAGGATGTATTGTAGCTGTAGGATCTATGTACCCTCGACTCAATCGAAAATCATATAATGGTCCGATATGACTTAACGTTGAAGGTTTACCCTTACCCTGAAAAAAGGATGTATTGTAGCTGTAGGATCTATGTACCCTCGACTCATTCGAAAATCATATAATTGTACGATATGACTTAACCTTAAAGGTTTACCCTTACCCTGAAAAAAGGATGTATTGCAGCTGTATGATCTATGTACCCTCGACTCATTCGAAAATCATATAATTGTCCGATATGACTTAACCTTGAAGGTTTGCCCTTACCCTGAAAAAAGGATGTATTGTAGCTGTAGGATCTATGTACCCTCGACTCATTCGAAAATCATATAATCCATCGTCCGATATGACTTAACGTTGATGGTTTACCCTTACCCTGAAAAAAGGATGTATTGTAGCTGTAACATCTATGTACCCTCGACTCATTCGAAAATCATATAATTCATTGTCCGATATGACTTAACCTTGAAGGTTTACCCTTACCCTAAAAAAAGGATGTATGGTAGCTGTAGGCTCTATATACCCTAGACTCATTCGAAAATCATATAATTGTCCGATATGACTTAACGTTGAAGGTTTACTCTTACCCTGAAAAAAGGATGTATTGTAGCTGTAGGATCTATGTACCCTCGACTCATTCGAAAATCATATAATTGCCCGATATGACTTAACGTTGAAGGTTTACCCTTACCCTGAAAAAAAGGATGTATTATAGCTGTAGGATCTATGTACCCTCGACTCATTCAAAAATTATATAATTGACCGATATGACTTAACCTTAAAGGTTTACCCATACCCTGAAAAAGGATGTATTGTAGCTGTAAGATCTATGTACCCTCGACTCATTCGAAAATCATATAATTGACCGATATGACTTAACCTTAAAGGTTTACCCAAACCCTGAAAAAAGGATGTATTGTAGCTGTAGGATCTATGTACCCTCGACTCATTCGAAAATCATATAATTGTCCGATATTACTTAACGTTGAAGGTTTACCCTTACCCTGAAAAAAGGATGTATTGTAGCTGTAGGATCTATGTATCCTCGACTCATTCGAAAATCATATAATTCATCGTCCGATGTGACTTAACCTTGAAGGTTTACCCTTAACCTGAAAAAAGGATGTATTGTAGCTGTAGGATCTATGTACCCTCGACTCATTCGAAAATCATATAATTGTCCGATATGACTTAATCTTGAAGGTTTACCCTTACCCTGAAAAAAGGATGTATTGTAGCTGTAGAATCTATGTCCCCTCGACTCTTTCGAAAATCATATAATTGTCCGATATGACTTAATCTTGAAGGTTTACCCTTACCCTGAAAAAAGCATGTATTGTAGCTGTAGGATCTATGTACCCTAGACTCTTTCGAAAATCATATAATTGTCCGATATGACTTAACCTTGAAGGTTTACCCTTACCCTGAAAAAAGGATGTATTGTAGCTGTAGGATCTATGTACCCTAGACTCATTCGAAAATCATATAATTCATCGTCCGATATGATTAACGTTGAAGGTTTACCCTTACCCTGAAAAAAGGATGTATTGTAGCTGTAGGATCTATGTAACCTCGACTCATTCGAAAATCATATAATTGTCCGATATGACTTAACGTTGAAAGTTTACCCTTACCCTGAAAAAAGGATGTATTATAGCTGTAGGATCTATGTACCCTCGACTCATTCAAAAATTATATAATTGACCGATATGACTTAACCTTAAAGGTTTACCCATACCCTGAAAAAAGGATGTATTGTAGCTGTAAGATCTATGTACCCTCGACTCATTCGAAAATCATTTAATTGACCGATATGACTTAACCTTAAAGGTTTACCCATACCCTGAAAAAAGGATGTATTGTAGCTGTAGGATCTATGTACCCTCGACTCATTCGAAAATCATATAATTGTCCGATATTACTTAACGTTGAAGGTTTACCCTTACCCTGAAAAAAGGATGTATGGTAGCTGTAGGATCTATGTACCCTCGACTCATTCGAAAATCATTTAATTGTCCGATATGACTTAACCTTAAAGGTTTACCCTTACCGTGAAAAAAAGATGTATTGTAGCTGTAGGATCTATGTATCCTCGACTCATTCCAAAATCATATAATTCATCGTCCGATGTGACTTAACCTTGAAGGTTTACCCTTACCCTGAAAAAAGGATGTATTGTAGCTGTAGGATCTATGTACACTCGACTCATTCGAAAATCATATAATTGTCCGATATGACTTAACGTTGAAGGTTTACCTTACCCTGAAAAAAGGATAATTGTAGCTGTAGGATCTATGTACCCTCGACTCATTGGAAAATCATATAATTGTCCGATATGACTTAACCTTGAAGGTTTACCCTTACCCTGAAAAAAGGATGTATTGTAGCTGTAGGATCTATGTACCCTCGACTCATTGGAAAATCATATAATTGTCCGATATGACTTAACGTTGAAGGTTTACCCTTACCCTGAATAAAGGATGTATTGTAGCTGTAGGATCTATATACCCTCGACTCATTCGAAAATCATATAATTCATCGTCCGATATGATTAACGTTGAAGGTTTATCCTTACCCTGAAAAAAGGATGTACTGTAGCTGTAAGATCTATGTACCCTCGACTCATTCGAAAATCATATAATTGTCCGATATAACTTAATCTTGAAGGTTTACCCTTACCCTGAAAAAAGGATGTATTCTAGCTGTAAGATCTATGTACCCTCGACTCATTCGAATATCATAAAATTGTCCGATATGACTTAACGTTGAAGGTTTACCCTTACCCTGAAAAAAGGATAATTGTAGCTGTAACATCTATGTACCCTCGACTCATTCGAAAATCATATAATTGTCCGATATGACTTAACCTTGAAGGTTTACCCTTACCCTGAAAAAAGGATTAATGGTAGCTGTAAGGTCTATGTACCCTCGACTCAAACGAAAATCATATAATTGTCCGATATGACTTAACGTTGAAGGTTTACCCTTACCCTGAAAAAAGGATGTATTGTAGCTGTAGGATCTATGTACCCTCGACTCATTCGAAAATCATATAATTGTCCGATATGACTTAACGTTGAAAGTTTACCCTTACCCTGAAAAAAGGATGTATTGTAGCTGTAGGATCTATGTACCCTCGACTCATTCGAAAATCATATAATTGTCCGATATGACTTAACGTTGAAAGTTTACCCTTACCCTGAAAAAAGGATGTATTATAGCTGTAGGATCTATGTACCCTCGACTCATTCAAAAATTATATAATTGACCGATATGACTTAACCTTAAAGGTTTACCCATACCCTGAAAAAAGGATGTATTGTAGCTGTAAGATCTATGTACCCTCGACTCATTCGAAAATCATATAATTGACCGATATGACTTAACCTTAAAGGTTTACCCATACCCTGAAAAAAGGATGTATTGTAGCTGTAGGATCTATGTACCCTCGACTCATTCGAAAATCATATAATTGTCCGATATTACTTAACGTTGAAGGTTTACCCTTACCCTGAAAAAAGGATGTATGGTAGCTGTAGGATCTATGTACCCTCGACTCATTCGAAAATCATTTAATTGTCCGATATGACTTAACCTTAAAGGTTTACCCTTACCGTGAAAAAAAGATGTATTGTAGCTGTAGGATCTATGTATCCTCGACTCATTCGAAAATCATATAATTCATCGTCCGATGTGACTTAACCTTGAAGGTTTACCCTTACCCTGAAAAAAGGATGTATTGTAGCTGTAGGATCTATGTACACTCGACTCATTCGAAAATCATATAATTGTCCGATATGACTTAACGTTGAAGGTTTACCCTTACCCTGAAAAAAGGATAATTGTAGCTGTAGGATCTATGTACCCTCGACTCATTGGAAAATCATATAATTGTCCGATATGACTTAACCTTGAAGGTTTACCCTTACCCTGAAAAAAGGATGTATCGTAGCTGTAGGATCTATGTACCCTCGACTCATTGGAAAATCATATAATTGTCCGATATGACTTAACGTTGAAGGTTTACCCTTACCCTGAATAAATGATGTATTGTAGCTGTAGGATCTATATACCCTCGACTCATTCGAAAATCATATAATTCATCGTCCGATATGATTAACGTTGAAGGTTTACCCTTACCCTGAAAAAAGGATGTATTGTAGCTGTAGGATCTATGTACCCTCGACTCATTCGAAAATCATATAATTCATCGTCCGATATGATTAACGTTGAAGGTTTATCCTTACCCTGAAAAAAGGATAATTGTAGCTGTAACATCTATGTACCCTCGACTCATTCGAAAATCATATAATTGTCCGATATGACTTAACCTTGAAGGTTTACCCTTACCCTGAAAAAAGGATTAATGGTAGCTGTAAGGTCTATGTACCCTCGACTCAAACGAAAATCATATAATTGTCCGATATGACTTAACGTTGAAGGTTTACCCTTACCCTGAAAAAAGGATGTATTGTAGCTGTAGGATCTATGTACCTTCGACTCATTCGAAAATCATATAATTGTCCGATAAGACTTAACGTTGAAGGTTTACCCTTACCCTGAATAAAGGATGTATTGTAGCTCTAGGATCTATGTACCCTCGACTCATTCGACAATCATATAATTCATCGTCCGATATGACTTAACGTTGAAGGTTTACCCTTACCCTGAAAAAAGGATGTATTGTAGCTGTAAGATCTATGTACCCTCGACTCATTCGAAAATCATATAATTGTCCGATATGACTTAACGTTGAAGCTTTACCCTTACCCTGAAAAAGGATGTATTGTAGCTGTAAGATCTATGTACCCTCGACTCATTCGAAAATCATATAATTGTCCGATATGACTTAACTTTGAAGGTTTACCCTTACCCTGAATAAAGGATGTATTGTAGCTCTAGGATCTATGTACCCTCGACTCATTCGACAATCATATAATTCATCGTCCGATATGACTTAACGTTGAAGGTTTACCCTTACCGTGAAAAAAGGATGTATTGTAGCTGTAAGATCTATGTACCCTCGACTCATTCGAAAATCATATAATTGTCCGATATGACTTAACGTTGAAGCTTTACCCTTACCCTGAAAAAAGGATGTATTGTAGCTGTAAGATCTATGTACCCTCGACTCATTCGAAAATCATATAACTGTCCGATATGACTTAACTTTGAAGGTTTACCCTTACCCTGAAAAAAGGATGTATTGTAGCTCTAGGATCTATGTACCCTCGACTCATTCGACAATCATATAATTCATCGTGCGATATGACTTAACGTTGAAGGTTTACCCTTACCCTGAAAAAAGGATGTATTGTAGCTCTAGGATCTATGTACCCTCGACTCATTCGACAATAATATAATTCATCGTCCGATATGACTTAACGTTGAAGGTTTACCCTTACCCTGAAAAAAGGATGTATTGTAGCTGTAAGATCTATGTACCCTCGACTCATTCGAAAATCATATAATTGTCCGATATGACTTAACGTTGAAGCTTTACCCTTACCCTGAAAAAAGGATGTATTGTAGCTGTAAGATCTATGTACCCTCGACTCATTCGAAAATCATATAGTTGTCCGATATGACTTAACTTTGAAGGTTTACCCTTACCCTGAATAAAGGATGTATTGTAGCTCTAGGATCTATGTACCCTCGACTCATTCGACAATCATATAATTCATCGTCCGATATTACTTAACGTTGAAGGTTTACCCTTACCCTGAAAAAAGGATGTATTGTAGCCGTAAGATCTATGTACCCTCGACTCATTCGAAAATCATATAATTGTCCGATATGACTTAACGTTGAAGGTTTACCCTTACCCTGAAAAAAGGATGTATTGTAGCTGTAAGATCTATGTACCCTCGACTCATTCGAAAATCATATAGTTGTCCGATATGACTTAACTTTGAAGGTTTACCCTTACCCTGAAAAAAAGATGTATTGTAGCTGTAAGATCTATGTACCCTCGACTCATTCGAAAATCATATAATTGTCCGATATGACTTAACCTTGAAGGTTTACCCTTACCCTGAAAAAGGATGTATGGTAGCTGTAGGATCTATGTACCATAGACTCATTCGAAAATCATATAATTGTCCGATATGACTTAACGTTGAAGGTTTACCCTTACCCTGAAAAAAGGATGTATTGTAGCTGTAGGATCTATGTACCCTCGACTCATTCGAAAATCATATAATTGTCCGATAAGACTTAACGTTGAAGGTTTACCCTTACCCTGAATAAAGGATGTATTGTAGCTCTAGGATCTATGTACCCTCGACTCATTCGACAATCATATAATTCATCGTCCGATATGACTTAACGTTGAAGGTTTACCCTTACCCTGAAAAAAGGATGTATTGTAGCGGTAAGATCTATGTACCCTCGACTCATTCGAAAATCATATAATTGTCCGATATGACTTAACGTTGAAGCTTTACCCTTGCCCTGAAAAAAGGATGTATTGTAGCTGTAGCATCTATGTACCCTCGACTCATTCGAAAATCATATAATTGTCCGATATGACTTAACTTTGAAGGTTTACCCTTACCCTGAAAAAAAATGTATTGTAGCTGTAAGATCTATGTACCCTCGACTCATTCGAAAATCATATAATTGTCCGATATGACTTAACCTTGAAGGTTTACCCTTACCCTGAAAAAGGATGTATGGTAGCTGTAGGATCTATGTACCCTCGACTCATTCGACAATCATATAATTCATCGTCCGATATGACTTAACGTTGAAGGTTTTCCCTTACCCTGAAAAAAGGATGTATTGTAGCTGTAAGATCTATGTACCCTCGTCTCATTCGAAAATCATATAATTGTCCGATATGACTTAACGTTGAAGCTTTACCCTTACCCTGAAAAAAGGATGTATTGTAGCTGTAAGATCTATGTACCGTCGACTCATTCGAAAATCATATAATTGTCCGATATGACTTAACTTTGAAGGTTTACCCTTACCCTGAAAAAAAGATGTATTGTAGCTGTAAGATCTATGTACCCTCGACTCATTCGAAAATCATATAATTGTCCGATATGACTTAACCTTGAAGGTTTACCCTTACCCTGAAAAAGGATGTATGGTAGCTGTAGGATCTATGTACCCTAGACTCATTCGAAAATCATATAATTGTCCGATATGACTTAACGTTGAAGGTTTACCCTTACCCTGAAAAAAGGATGTATTGTAGCTGTAGGATCTATGTACCCTCGACTCAATCGAAAATCATATAATGGTCCGATATGACTTAACGTTGAAGGTTTACCCTTACCCTGAAAAAAGGATGTATTGTAGCTGTAGGATCTATGTACCCTCGACTCATTCGAAAATCATATAATTGTACGATATGACTTAACCTTAAAGGTTTACCCTTACCCTGAAAAAAGGATGTATTGCAGCTGTATGATCTATGTACCCTCGACTCATTCGAAAATCATATAATTGTCCGATATGACTTAACCTTGAAGGTTTGCCCTTACCCTGAAAAAAGGATGTATTGTAGCTGTAGGATCTATGTACCCTCGACTCATTCGAAAATCATATAATCCATCGTCCGATATGACTTAACGTTGATGGTTTACCCTTACCCTGAAAAAAGGATGTATTGTAGCTGTAACATCTATGTACCCTCGACTCATTCGAAAATCATATAATTCATTGTCCGATATGACTTAACCTTGAAGGTTTACCCTTACCCTAAAAAAAGGATGTATGGTAGCTGTAGGCTCTATATACCCTAGACTCATTCGAAAATCATATAATTGTCCGATATGACTTAACGTTGAAGGTTTACTCTTACCCTGAAAAAAGGATGTATTGTAGCTGTAGGATCTATGTACCCTCGACTCATTCGAAAATCATATAATTGCCCGATATGACTTAACGTTGAAGGTTTACCCTTACCCTGAAAAAAAGGATGTATTATAGCTGTAGGATCTATGTACCCTCGACTCATTCAAAAATTATATAATTGACCGATATGACTTAACCTTAAAGGTTTACCCATACCCTGAAAAAGGATGTATTGTAGCTGTAAGATCTATGTACCCTCGACTCATTCGAAAATCATATAATTGACCGATATGACTTAACCTTAAAGGTTTACCCAAACCCTGAAAAAAGGATGTATTGTAGCTGTAGGATCTATGTACCCTCGACTCATTCGAAAATCATATAATTGTCCGATATTACTTAACGTTGAAGGTTTACCCTTACCCTGAAAAAAGGATGTATTGTAGCTGTAGGATCTATGTATCCTCGACTCATTCGAAAATCATATAATTCATCGTCCGATGTGACTTAACCTTGAAGGTTTACCCTTAACCTGAAAAAAGGATGTATTGTAGCTGTAGGATCTATGTACCCTCGACTCATTCGAAAATCATATAATTGTCCGATATGACTTAATCTTGAAGGTTTACCCTTACCCTGAAAAAAGGATGTATTGTAGCTGTAGAATCTATGTCCCCTCGACTCTTTCGAAAATCATATAATTGTCCGATATGACTTAATCTTGAAGGTTTACCCTTACCCTGAAAAAAGCATGTATTGTAGCTGTAGGATCTATGTACCCTAGACTCTTTCGAAAATCATATAATTGTCCGATATGACTTAACCTTGAAGGTTTACCCTTACCCTGAAAAAAGGATGTATTGTAGCTGTAGGATCTATGTACCCTAGACTCATTCGAAAATCATATAATTCATCGTCCGATATGATTAACGTTGAAGGTTTACCCTTACCCTGAAAAAAGGATGTATTGTAGCTGTAGGATCTATGTAACCTCGACTCATTCGAAAATCATATAATTGTCCGATATGACTTAACGTTGAAAGTTTACCCTTACCCTGAAAAAAGGATGTATTATAGCTGTAGGATCTATGTACCCTCGACTCATTCAAAAATTATATAATTGACCGATATGACTTAACCTTAAAGGTTTACCCATACCCTGAAAAAAGGATGTATTGTAGCTGTAAGATCTATGTACCCTCGACTCATTCGAAAATCATATAATTGACCGATATGACTTAACCTTAAAGGTTTACCCATACCCTGAAAAAAGGATGTATTGTAGCTGTAGGATCTATGTACCCTCGACTCATTCGAAAATCATATAATTGTCCGATATTACTTAACGTTGAAGGTTTACCCTTACCCTGAAAAAAGGATGTATGGTAGCTGTAGGATCTATGTACCCTCGACTCATTCGAAAATCATTTAATTGTCCGATATGACTTAACCTTAAAGGTTTACCCTTACCGTGAAAAAAAGATGTATTGTAGCTGTAGGATCTATGTATCCTCGACTCATTCCAAAATCATATAATTCATCGTCCGATGTGACTTAACCTTGAAGGTTTACCCTTACCCTGAAAAAAGGATGTATTGTAGCTGTAGGATCTATGTACACTCGACTCATTCGAAAATCATATAATTGTCCGATATGACTTAACGTTGAAGGTTTACCTTACCCTGAAAAAAGGATAATTGTAGCTGTAGGATCTATGTACCCTCGACTCATTGGAAAATCATATAATTGTCCGATATGACTTAACCTTGAAGGTTTACCCTTACCCTGAAAAAAGGATGTATTGTAGCTGTAGGATCTATGTACCCTCGACTCATTGGAAAATCATATAATTGTCCGATATGACTTAACGTTGAAGGTTTACCCTTACCCTGAATAAAGGATGTATTGTAGCTGTAGGATCTATATACCCTCGACTCATTCGAAAATCATATAATTCATCGTCCGATATGATTAACGTTGAAGGTTTATCCTTACCCTGAAAAAAGGATGTACTGTAGCTGTAAGATCTATGTACCCTCGACTCATTCGAAAATCATATAATTGTCCGATATAACTTAATCTTGAAGGTTTACCCTTACCCTGAAAAAAGGATGTATTCTAGCTGTAAGATCTATGTACCCTCGACTCATTCGAATATCATAAAATTGTCCGATATGACTTAACGTTGAAGGTTTACCCTTACCCTGAAAAAAGGATAATTGTAGCTGTAACATCTATGTACCCTCGACTCATTCGAAAATCATATAATTGTCCGATATGACTTAACCTTGAAGGTTTACCCTTACCCTGAAAAAAGGATTAATGGTAGCTGTAAGGTCTATGTACCCTCGACTCAAACGAAAATCATATAAATGTCCGATATGACTTAACGTTGAAGGTTTACCCTTACCCTGAAAAAAGGATGTATTGTAGCTGTAGGATCTATGTACCCTCGACTCATTCGAAAATCATATAATTGTCCGATAAGACTTAACGTTGAAGGTTTACCCTTACCCTGAATAAAGGATGTATTGTAGCTCTAGGATCTATGTACCCCCGACTCATTCGACAATCATATAATTCATCGTCCGATATGACTTAACGTTGAAGGTTTACCCTTACCCTGAAAAAAGGATGTATTGTAGCTGTAAGATCTATGTACCCTCGACTCATTCGAAAATCATATAATTGTCCGATATGACTTAACGTTGAAGCTTTACCCTTACCCTGAAAAAGGATGTATTGTAGCTGTAAGATCTATGTACCCTCGACTCATTCGAAAATCATATAATTGTCCGATATGACTTAACTTTGAAGGTTTACCCTTACCCTGAATAAAGGATGTATTGTAGCTCTAGGATCTATGTACCCTCGACTCATTCGACAATCATATAATTCATCGTCCGATATGACTTAACGTTGAAGGTTTACCCTTACCCTGAAAAAAGGATGTATTGTAGCTGTAAGATCTATGTACCCTCGACTCATTCGAAAATCATATAATTGTCCGATATGACTTAACGTTGAAGCTTTACCCTTACCCTGAAAAAAGGATGTATTGTAGCTGTAAGATCTATGTACCCTCGACTCATTCGAAAATCATATAATTGTCCGATATGACTTAACTTTGAAGGTTTACCCTTACCCTGAAAAAAGGATGTATTGTAGCTCTAGGATCTATGTACCCTCGACTCATTCGACAATCATATAATTCATCGTGCGATATGACTTAACGTTGAAGGTTTACCCTTACCCTGAAAAAAGGATGTATTGTAGCTCTAGGATCTATGTACCCTCGACTCATTCGACATTCATATAATTCATCGTCCGATATGACTTAACGTTGAAGGTTTACCCTTACCCTGAAAAAAGGATGTATTGTAGCTGTAAGATCTATGTACCCTCGACTCATTAGAAAATCATATAATTGTCCGATATGACTTAACGTTGAAGCTTTACCCTTACCCTGAAAAAAGGATGTATTGTAGCTGTAAGATCTATGTACCCTCGACTCATTCGAAAATCATATAATTGTCCGATATGACTTAACTTTGAAGGTTTACCCTTACCCTGAATAAAGGATGTATTGTATTTCTAGGATCTATGTACCCTCGACTCATTCGACAATCATATAATTCATCGTCCGATATTACTTAACGTTGAAGGTTTACCCTTACCCTGAAAAAAGGATGTATTGTAGCCGTAAGATCTATGTACCCTCGACTCATTCGAAAATCATATAATTGTCCGATATGACTTAACGTTGAAGGTTTACCCTTACCCTGAAAAAAGGATGTATTGTAGCTGTAAGATCTATGTACCCTCGACTCATTCGAAAATCATATAATTGTCCGATATGACTTAACTTTGAAGGTTTACCCTTACCCTGAAAAAAAGATGTATTGTAGCTGTAAGATCTATGTACCCTCGACTCATTCGAAAATCATATAATTGTCCGATATGACTTAACCTTGAAGGTTTACCCTTACCCTGAAAAAGGATGTATGGTAGCTGTAGGATCTATGTACCCTAGACTCATTCGAAAATCATATAGTTGTCCGATATGACTTAACGTTGAAGGTTTACCCTTACCCTGAAAAAAGGATGTATTGTAGCTGTAGGATCTATGTACCCTCGACTCATTCGAAAATCATATAATTGTCCGATAACACTTAACGTTGAAGGTTTACCCTTACCCTGAATAAAGGATGTATTGTAGCTCTAGGATCTATGTACCCTCGACTCATTCGACAATCATATAATTCATCGTCCGATATGACTTAACGTTGAAGGTTTACCCTTACCCTGAAAAAAGGATGTATTGTAGCGGTAAGATCTATGTACCCTCGACTCATTCGAAAATCATATAATTGTCCGATATGACTTAACGTTGAAGCTTTACCCTTGCCCTGAAAAAAGGATGTATTGTAGCTGTAGCATCTATGTACCCTCGACTCATTCGAAAATCATATAATTGTCCGATATGACTTAACTTTGAAGGTTTACCCTTACCCTGAAAAAAAATGTATTGTAGCTGTAAGATCTATGTACCCTCGACTCATTCGAAAATCATATAATTGTCCGATATGACTTAACCTTGAAGGTTTACCCTTACCCTGAAAAAGGATGTATGGTAGCTGTAGGATCTATGTACCCTCGACTCATTCGACAATCATATAATTCATCGTCCGATATGACTTAACGTTGAAGGTTTACCCTTACCCTGAAAAAAGGATGTATTGTAGCTGTAAGATCTATGTACCCTCGTCTCATTCGAAAATCATATAATTGTCCGATATGACTTAACGTTGAAGCTTTACCCTTACCCTGAAAAAAGGATGTATTGTAGCTGTAAGATCTATGTACCCTCGACTCATTCGAAAATCATATAATTGTCCGATATGACTTAACTTTGAAGGTTTACCCTTACCCTGAAAAAAAGATGTATTGTAGCTGTAAGATCTATGTACCCTCGACTCATTCGAAAATCATATAATTGTCCGATATGACTTAACCTTGAAGGTTTACCCTTACCCTGAAAAAGGATGTATGGTAGCTGTAGGATCTATGTACCCTAGACTCATTCGAAAATCATATAATTGTCCGATATGACTTAACGTTGAAGGTTTACCCTTACCCTGAAAAAAGGATGTATTGTAGCTGTAGGATCTATGTACCCTCGACTCAATCGAAAATCATATAATGGTCCGATATGACTTAACGTTGAAGGTTTACCCTTACCCTGAAAAAAGGATGTATTGTAGCTGTAGGATCTATGTACCCTCGACTCATTCGAAAATCATATAATTGTACGATATGACTTAACCTTAAAGGTTTACCCTTACCCTGAAAAAAGGATGTATTGCAGCTGTATGATCTATGTACCCTCGACTCATTCGAAAATCATATAATTGTCCGATATGACTTAACCTTGAAGGTTTGCCCTTACCCTGAAAAAAGGATGTATTGTAGCTGTAGGATCTATGTACCCTCGACTCATTCGAAAATCATATAATCCATCGTCCGATATGACTTAACGTTGAAGGTTTACCCTTACCCTGAAAAAAGGATGTATTGTAGCTGTAACATCTATGTACCCTCGACTCATTCGAAAATCATATAATTCATTGTCCGATATGACTTAACCTTGAAGGTTTACCCTTACCCTAAAAAAAGGATGTATGGTAGCTGTAGGATCTATATACCCTAGACTCATTCGAAAATCATATAATTGTCCGATATGACTTAACGTTGAAGGTTTACTCTTACCCTGAAAAAAGGATGTATTGTAGCTGTAGGATCTATGTACCCTCGACTCATTCGAAAATCATATAATTGCCCGATATGACTTAACGTTGAAGGTTTACCCTTACCCTGAAAAAAAGGATGTATTATAGCTGTAGGATCTATGTACCCTCGACTCATTCAAAAATTATATAATTGACCGATATGACTTAACCTTAAAGGTTTACCCATACCCTGCAAAAGGATGTATTGTAGCTGTAAGATCTATGTACCCTCGACTCATTCGAAAATCATATAATTGACCGAAATGACTTAACCTTAAAGGTTTACCCAAACCCTGAAAAAAGAATGTATTGTAGCTGTAGGATCTATGTACCCTCGACTCATTCGAAAATCATATAATTGTCCGATATTACTTAACGTTGAAGGTTTACCCTTACCCTGAAAAAAGGATGTATTGTAGCTGTAGGATCTATGTATCCTCGACTCATTCGAAAATCATATATTTCATCGTCCGATGTGACTTAACCTTGAAGGTTTACCCTTACCCTGAAAAAAGGATGTATTGTAGCTGTAGGATCTATGTACCCTCGACTCATTCGAAAATCATATAATTGTCCGATATGACTTAATCTTGAAGGTTTACCCTTACCCTGAAAAAAGGATGTATTGTAGCTGTAGAATCTATGTCCCCTCGACTCTTTCGAAAATCATATAATTGTCCGATATGACTTAATCTTGAAGGTTTACCCTTACCCTGAAAAAAGCATGTATTGTAGCTGTAGGATCTATGTACCCTAGACTCTTTCGAAAATCATATAATTGTCCGATATGACTTAACCTTGAAGGTTTACCCTTACCCTGAAAAAAGGATGTATTGTAGCTGTAGGATCTATGTACCCTAGACTCATTCGAAAATCATATAATTCATCGTCCGATATGATTAACGTTGAAGGTTTACCCTTACCCTGAAAAAAGGATGTATTGTAGCTGTAGGATCTATGTAACCTCGACTCATTCGAAAATCATATAATTGTCCGATATGACTTAACGTTGAAGGTTTACCCTTACCCTGAAAAAGGATGTATTGTAGCTGTAGCATCTATGTACCCTCGACTCATTCGAAAATCATATAATTGTCCGATATGACATAACCTTAAAGGTTTACCCTTACCCTGAAAAAAGGATGTATTGTAGCTGTAGCATCTATGTACCCTCGACTCATTCGAAAATCATATAATTGTCCGATATGACTTAACGTTGAAGGTTTACCCTTACCCTGAAAAAAAGGATGTATTGTAGCTGTAGGATCTATGTACACTCGACTCATTCGAAAATCATATAATTGTCCGATATGACTTAATCTTGAAGGTTTACCCTTACCCTGAAATAAGGATGTATTGTAGCTGTAGGATCTATGTACCTTCGACTCATTCGAAAATCATATAATTGTCCGATATGACTTAACCTTGAAGGTTTACTCTTACCCTGAATAAAGGATGTATTGTAGCTCTAGGATCTATGTACCCTCGACTCATTCGACAATCATATAATTCATCGTCCGATATGACTTAACGTTGAAGGTTTACCCTTACCCTGAAAAAAGGATGTATTGTAGCTGTAAGATCTATGTACCCTCGACTCATTCGAAAATCATATAATTGTCCGATATGACTTAACGTTGAAGCTTTACCCTTACCCTGAATAAGGATGTATTGTAGCTGTAAGATCTATGTACCCTCGACTCATTCGAAAATCATATAATTGTCCGATATGACTTAACTTTGAAGGTTTACCCTTACCCTGAATAAAGGATGTATTGTAGCTCTAGGATCTATGTACCCTCGACTCATTCGACAATCATATAATTCATCGTCCGATATGACTTAACGTTGAAGGTTTACCCTTACCCTGAAAAAAGGATGTATTGTAGCTGTAAGATCTATGTACCCTCGACTCATTCGAAAATCATATAATTGTCCGATATGACTTAACGTTGAAGCTTTACCCTTACCCTGAAAAAAGGATGTATTGTAGCTGTAAGATCTATGTACCCTCGACTCATTCGAAAATCATATAATTGACCGATATGACTTAACTTTGAAGGTTTACCCTTACCCTGAAAAAAGGATGTATTGTAGCTCTAGGATCTATGTACCCTCGACTCATTCGACAATCATATAATTCATCGTGCGATATGACTTAACGTTGAAGGTTTACCCTTACCCTGAAAAAAGGATGTATTGTAGCTCTAGGATCTATGTACCCTCGACACATTCGACAATCATATAATTCATCGTCCGATATGACTTAACGTTGAAGGTTTACCCTTACCCTGAAAAAAGGATGTATTGTAGCTGTAAGATCTATGTACCCTCGACTCATTCGAAAATCATATAATTGTCCGATATGACTTAACGTTGAAGCTTTACCCTTACCCTGAAAAAAGGATGTATTGTAGCTGTAAGATCTATGTACCCTCGACTCATTCGAAAATCATATAATTGTCCGATATGACTTAAATTTGAAGGTTTACCCTTACCCTGAATAAAGGATGTATTGTAGCTCTAGGCTCTATGTACCCTCGACTCATTCGACAATCATATAATTCATCGTCCGATATGACTTAACGTTGAAGGTTTACCCTTACCCTGAAAAAAGGATGTATTGTAGCCGTAAGATCTATGTACCCTCGACTCATTCGAAAATCATATAATTGTCCGATATGACTTAACGTTGAAGCTTTACCCTTAACCTGAAAAAAGGATGAATTGTAGCTGTAAGATCTATGTACCCTCGACTCATTCAAAAATTATATAATTGACTGATATGACTTAACCTTAAAGGTTTACCCATACCCTGAAAAAAGGATGTATTGTAGCTGTAAGATCTATGTACCCTCGACTCATTCGAAAATCATATAATTGACCGATATGACTTAACCTTAAAGGTTTACCCATACCCTGAAAAAAGGATGCATTGTAGCTGTAGGATCTATGTACCCTCGACTCATTCGAAAATCATATAATTGTCCGATATTACTTAACGTTGAAGGTTTACCCTTACCCTGAAAAAAGGATGTATTGTAGCTGTAGGATCTATGTACCCTCGACTCATTCGAAAATCATTTAATTGTCCGATATGACTTAACCTTAAAGGTTTACCCTTACCCTGAAAAAAGATGTATTGTAGCTGTAGGATCTATGTATCCTCGACTCATTCGACAATCATATAATTCATCGTCCGATATGACTTAACGTTGAAGGTTTACCCTTACCCTGAAAAAAGGATGTATTGTAGCTGTAAGATCTATGTACCCTCGACTCATTCGAAAATCATATAATTGTCCGATATGACTTAACGTTGAAGCTTTACCCTTACCCTGAAAAAAGGATGTATTGTAGCTGTAAGATCTATGTACCCTCGACTCATTCGAAAATCATATAATCCATCGTCCGATATGACTTAACGTTGAAGGTTTACCCTTACCCTGAAAAAAGGATGTATTGTAGCTGTAACATCTATGTACCCTCGACTCATTCGAAAATCATATAATTCATTGTCCGATATGACTTAACCTTGAAGGTTTACCCTTACCCTAAAAAAAGGATGTATGGTAGCTGTAGGATCTATATACCCTAGACTCATTCGAAAATCATATAATTGTCCGATATGACTTAACGTTGAAAGTTTACCCTTACCCTGAAAAAAGGATGTATTGCAGCTGTAGGATCTATGTACCCTTGACTCATTCGAAAATCATATAATTGTCCGATATGACTTAACCTTGAAGGTTTGCCCTTACCCTGAAAAAAGGATGTATTGTAGCTGTAACATCTATGTACCCTCGGCTCATTCGAAAATCATATAATCCATCGTCCGATATGACTTAACGTTGAAGGTTTACCCTTACCCTGAAAAAAGGATGTATTGTAGCTGTAGGATCTATGTACCCTCGACTCATTCGAAAATCATATAATTCATTGTCCGATATGACTTAACCTTGAAGGTTTACGCTTACCCTAAAAAAAGGATGTATGGTAGCTGTAGGATCTATATACCCTAGACTCATTCGAAAATCATATAATTGTCCGATATGACTTAACGTTGAAAGTTTACCCTTACCCTGAAAAAAGGATGTATTGTAGCTGTAGGATCTATGTACCCTCGACTCATTCGAAAATCATATAATTGTCCGATATGACTTAACGTTGAAAGTTTACCCTTACCCTGAAAAAAGGATGTATTATAGCTGTAGGATCTATGTACCCTCGACTCATTCAAAAATTATATAATTGACCGATATGACTTAACCTTAAAGGTTTACCCATACCCTGAAAAAAGGATGTATTGTAGCTGTAAGATCTATGTACCCTCGACTCATTCGAAAATCATATAATTGACCGATATGACTTAACCTTAAAGGTTTACCCATACCCTGAAAAAAGGATGTATTGTAGCTGTAGGATCTATGTACCCTCGACTCATTCGAAAATCATATAATTGTCCGATATTACTTAACGTTGAAGGTTTACCCTTACCCTGAAAAAAGGATGTATGGTAGCTGTAGGATCTATGTACCCTCGACTCATTCGAAAATCATTTAATTGTCCGATATGACTTAACCTTAAAGGTTTACCCTTACCGTGAAAAAAAGATGTATTGTAGCTGTAGGATCTATGTATCCTCGACTCATTCGAAAATCATATAATTCATCGTCCGATGTGACTTAACCTTGAAGGTTTACCCTTACCCTGAAAAAAGGATGTATTGTAGCTGTAGGATCTATGTACACTCGACTCATTCGAAAATCATATAATTGTCCGATATGACTTAACGTTGAAGGTTTACCCTTACCCTGAAAAAAGGATAATTGTAGCTGTAGGATCTATGTACCCTCGACTCATTGGAAAATCATATAATTGTCCGATATGACTTAACCTTGAAGGTTTACCCTTACCCTGAAAAAAGGATGTATCGTAGCTGTAGGATCTATGTACCCTCGACTCATTGGAAAATCATATAATTGTCCGATATGACTTAACGTTGAAGGTTTACCCTTACCCTGAATAAAGGATGTATTGTAGCTGTAGGATCTATATACCCTCGACTCATTCGAAAATCATATAATTCATCGTCCGATATGATTAACGTTGAAGGTTTACCCTTACCCTGAAAAAAGGATGTATTGTAGCTGTAGGATCTATGTACCCTCGACTCATTCGAAAATCATATAATTCATCGTCCGATATGATTAACGTTGAAGGTTTATCCTTACCCTGAAAAAAGGATGTATTGTAGCTGTAAGATCTATGTACCCTCGACTCATTCGAAAATCATATAATTGTCCGATATAACTTAATCTTGAAGGTTTACCCTTACCCTGAAAAAAGGATGTATTCTAGCTGTAAGATCTATGTACCCTCGACTCATTCGAATATCATATAATTGTCCGATATGACTTAACGTTGAAGGTTTACCCTTACCCTGAAAAAAGGATAATTGTAGCTGTAACATCTATGTACCCTCGACTCATTCGAAAATCATATAATTGTCCGATATGACTTAACGTTGAAGCTTTACCCTTACCCTGAAAAAAGGATGTATTGTAGCTGTAAGATCTATGTACCCTCGACTCATTCGAAAATCATATAATTGTCCGATATGACTTAAATTTGAAGGTTTACCCTTACCCTGAATAAAGGATGTATTGTAGCTCTAGGCTCTATGTACCCTCGACTCATTCGACAATCATATAATTCATCGTCCGATATGACTTAACGTTGAAGGTTTACCCTTACCCTGAAAAAAGGATGTATTGTAGCCGTAAGATCTAAGTACCCTCGACTCATTCGAAAATCATATAATTGTCCGATATGACTTAACGTTGAAGCTTTACCCTTACCCTGAAAAAAGGATGAATTGTAGCTGTAAGATCTATGTACCCTCGACTCATTCAAAAATTATATAATTGACCGATATGACTTAACCTTAAAGGTTTACCCATACCTGTAAAAAAGGATGTATTGTAGCTGTAAGATCTATGTACCCTCGACTCATTCGAAAATCATATAATTGACCGATATGACTTAACCTTAAAGGTTTACCCATACCCTGAAAAAAGGATGCATTGTAGCTGTAGGATCTATGTACCCTCGACTCATTCGAAAATCATATAATTGTCCGATATTACTTAACGTTGAAGGTTTACCCTTACCCTGAAAAAAGGATGTATTGTAGCTGTAGGATCTATGTACCCTCGACTCATTCGAAAATCATTTAATTGTCCGATATGACTTAACCTTAAAGGTTTACCCTTACCCTGAAAAAAGATGTATTGTAGCTGTAGGATCTATGTATCCTCGACTCATTCGAAAATCATATAATTCATCGTCCGATGTGATTTAACCTTGAAGGTTTACCCTTACCCTGAAAAAAGGATGTATTGTAGCTGTAGGATCTATGTACCCTCGACTCATTCGAAAATCATATAATTGTCCGATATGACTTAACCTTGAAGGTTTACCCTTACCCTGAAAAAGGATGTATGGTAGCTGTAGGATCTATGTACCCTAGACTCATTCGAAAATCATATAATTGTCCGATATGACTTAACGTTGAAGGTTTACCCTTACCCTGAAAAAAGGATGTATTGTAGCTGTAGGATCTATGTACCCTCGACTCAATCGAAAATCATATAATGGTCCGATATGACTTAACGTTGAAGGTTTACCCTTACCCTGAAAAAAGGATGTATTGCAGCTGTAGGATCTATGTACCCTTGACTCATTCGAAAATCATATAATTGTCCGATATGACTTAACCTTGAAGGTTTGCCCTTACCCTGAAAAAAGGATGTATTGTAGCTGTAGGATCTATGTACCCTCGACTCATTCGAAAATCATATAATTGTCCGATATTACTTAACGTTGAAGGTTTACCCTTACCCTGAAAAAAGGATGTATTGTAGCTGTAGGATCTATGTACCCTCGACTCATTCGAAAATCATATAATTGTCCGATATGACTTAACGTTGAAGGTTTACCCTTACCCTGAAAAAAGGATGTATGGTAGCTGTAGGATCTATGTACCCTCGACTCATTCGAAAATCATTTAATTGTCCGATATGACTTAACCTTAAAGGTTTACCCTTACCGTGAAAAAAGGATGTATTGTAGCTGTAGGATCTATGTATCCTCGACTCATTCGAAAATCATATAATTCATCGTCCGATGTGACTTAACCTTGAAGGTTTACCCTTACCCTGAAAAAAGGATGTATTGTAGCTGTAGGATCTATGTACACTCGACTCATTCGAAAATCATATAATTGTCCGATATGACTTAACGTTGAAGGTTTACCCTTACCCTGAAAAAAGGATAATTGTAGCTGTAGGATCTATGTACCCTCGACTCATTGGAAAATCATATAATTGTCCGATATGACTTAACCTTGAAGGTTTACCCTTACCCTGAAAAAAGGATGTATCGTAGCTGTAGGATCTATGTACCCTCGACTCATTGGAAAATCATATAATTGTCCGATATGACTTAACGTTGAAAGTTTACCCTTACCCTGAATAAAGGATGTATTGTAGCTGTAGGATCTATATACCCTCGACTCATTCGAAAATCATATAATTCATCGTCCGATATGATTAACGTTGAAGGTTTACCCTTACCCTGAAAAAAGGATGTATTGTAGCTGTAGGATCTATGTACCCTCGACTCATTCGAAAATCATATAATTCATCGTCCGATATGATTAACGTTGAAGGTTTATCCTTACCCTGAAAAAAGGATGTATTGTAGCTGTAAGATCTATGTACCCTCGACTCATTCGAAAATCATATAATTGTCCGATATAACTTAATCTTGAAGGTTTACCCTTACCCTGAAAAAAGGATGTATTCTAGCTGTAAGATCTATGTACCCTCGACTCATTCGAATATCATATAATTGTCCGATATGACTTAACGTTGAAGGTTTACCCTTACCCTGAAAAAAGGATAATTGTAGCTGTAACATCTATGTACCCTCGACTCATTCGAAAATCATATAATTGTCCGATATGACTTAACCTTGAAGGTTTACCCTTACCCTGAAAAAAGGATTAATGGTAGCTGTAAGGTCTATGTACCCTCGACTCAAACGAAAATCATATAATTGTCCGATATGACTTAACGTTGAAGGTTTACCCTTACCCTGAAAAAAGGATGTATTGTAGCTGTAGGATCTATGTACCCTCGACTCATTCGAAAATCATATAATTGTCCGATAAGACTTAACGTTGAAGGTTTACCCTTACCCTGAATAAAGGATGTATTGTAGCTCTAGGATCTATGTACCCTCGACTCATTCGACAATCATATAATTCATCGTCCGATATGACTTAACGTTGAAGGTTTACCCTTACCCTGAAAAAAGGATGTATTGTAGCTGTAAGATCTATGTACCCTCGACTCATTCGAAAATCATATAATTGTCCGATATGACTTAACGTTGAAGCTTTACCCTTACCCTGAAAAAGGATGTATTGTAGCTGTAAGATCTATGTACCCTCGACTCATTCGAAAATCATATAATTGTCCGATATGACTTAACTTTGAAGGTTTACCCTTACCCTGAATAAAGGATGTATTGTAGCTCTAGGATCTATGTACCCTCGACTCATTCGACAATCATATAATTCATCGTCCGATATGACTTAACGTTGAAGGTTTACCCTTACCCTGAAAAAAGGATGTATTGTAGCTGTAAGATCTATGTACCCTCGACTCATTCGAAAATCATATAATTGTCCGATATGACTTAACGTTGAAGCTTTACCCTTACCCTGAAAAAAGGATGTATTGTAGCTGTAAGATCTATGTACCCTCGACTCATTCGAAAATCATATAATTGTCCGATATGACTTAACTTTGAAGGTTTACCCTTACCCTGAAAAAAGGATGTATTGTAGCTCTAGGATCTATGTACCCTCGACTCATTCGACAATCATATAATTCATCGTGCGATATGACTTAACGTTGAAGGTTTACCCTTACCCTGAAAAAAGGATGTATTGTAGCTCTAGGATCTATGTACCCTCGACTCATTCGACAATCATATAATTCATCGTCCGATATGACTTAACGTTGAAGGTTTACCCTTACCCTGAAAAAAGGATGTATTGTAGCTGTAAGATCTATGTACCCTCGACTCATTCGAAAATCATATAATTGTCCGATATGACTTAACGTTGAAGCTTTACCCTTACCCTGAAAAAAGGATGTATTGTAGCTGTAAGATCTATGTACCCTCGACTCATTCGAAAATCATATAGTTGTCCGATATGACTTAACTTTGAAGGTTTACCCTTACCCTGAATAAAGGATGTATTGTAGCTCTAGGATCTATGTACCCTCGACTCATTCGACAATCATATAATTCATCGTCCGATATTACTTAACGTTGAAGGTTTACCCTTACCCTGAAAAAAGGATGTATTGTAGCCGTAAGATCTATGTACCCTCGACTCATTCGAAAATCATATAATTGTCCGATATGACTTAACGTTGAAGGTTTACCCTTACCCTGAAAAAAGGATGTATTGTAGCTGTAAGATCTATGTACCCTCGACTCATTCGAAAATCATATAATTGTCCGATATGACTTAACTTTGAAGGTTTACCCTTACCCTGAAAAAAAGATGTATTGTAGCTGTAAGATCTATGTACCCTCGACTCATTCGAAAATCATATAATTGTCCGATATGACTTAACCTTGAAGGTTTACCCTTACCCTGAAAAAGGATGTATGGTAGCTGTAGGATCTATGTACCCTAGACTCATTCGAAAATCATATAATTGTCCGATATGACTTAACGTTGAAGGTTTACCCTTACCCTGAAAAAAGGATGTATTGTAGCTGTAGGATCTATGTACCCTCGACTCATTCGAAAATCATATAATTGTCCGATAAGACTTAGCGTTGAAGGTTTACCCTTACCCTGAATAAAGGATGTATTGTAGCTCTAGGATCTATGTACCCTCGACTCATTCGACAATCATATAATTCATCGTCCGATATGACTTAACGTTGAAGGTTTACCCTTACCCTGAAAAAAGGATGTATTGTAGCGGTAAGATCTATGTACCCTCGACTCATTCGAAAATCATATAATTGTCCGATATGACTTAACGTTGAAGCTTTACCCTTGCCCTGAAAAAAGGATGTATTGTAGCTGTAGCATCTATGTACCCTCGACTCATTCGAAAATCATATAATTGTCCGATATGACTTAACTTTGAAGGTTTACCCTTACCCTGAAAAAAAATGTATTGTAGCTGTAAGATCTATGTACCCTCGACTCATTCGAAAATCATATAATTGTCCGATATGACTTAACCTTGAAGGTTTACCCTTACCCTGAAAAAGGATGTATGGTAGCTGTAGGATCTATGTACCCTCGACTCATTCGACAATCATATAATTCATCGTCCGATATGACTTAACGTTGAAGGTTTACCCTTACCCTGAAAAAAGGATGTATTGTAGCTGTAAGATCTATGTACCCTCGTCTCATTCGAAAATCATATAATTGTCCGATATGACTTAACGTTGAAGCTTTACCCTTACCCTGAAAAAAGGATGTATTGTAGCTGTAAGATCTATGTACCCTCGACTCATTCGAAAATCATATAATTGTCCGATATGACTTAACTTTGAAGGTTTACCCTTACCCTGAAAAAAAGATGTATTGTAGCTGTAAGATCTATGTACCCTCGACTCATTCGAAAATCATATAATTGTCCGATATGACTTAACCTTGAAGGTTTACCCTTACCCTGAAAAAGGATGTATGGTAGCTGTAGGATCTATGTACCCTAGACTCATTCGAAAATCATATAATTGTCCGATATGACTTAACGTTGAAGGTTTACCCTTACCCTGAAAAAAGGATGTATTGTAGCTGTAGGATCTATGTACCCTCGACTCAATCGAAAATCATATAATGGTCCGATATGACTTAACGTTGAAGGTTTACCCTTACCCTGAAAAAAGGATGTATTGTAGCTGTAGGATCTATGTACCCTCGACTCATTCGAAAATCATATAATTGTACGATATGACTTAACCTTAAAGGTTTACCCTTACCCTGAAAAAAGGATGTATTGCAGCTGTATGATCTATGTACCCTCGACTCATTCGAAAATCATATAATTGTCCGATATGACTTAACCTTGAAGGTTTGCCCTTACCCTGAAAAAAGGATGTATTGTAGCTGTAGGATCTATGTACCCTCGACTCATTCGAAAATCATATAATCCATCGTCCGATATGACTTAACGTTGAAGGTTTACCCTTACCCTGAAAAAAGGATGTATTGTAGCTGTAACATCTATGTACCCTCGACTCATTCGAAAATCATATAATTCATTGTCCGATATGACTTAACCTTGAAGGTTTACCCTTACCCTAAAAAAAGGATGTATGGTAGCTGTAGGCTCTATATACCCTAGACTCATTCGAAAATCATATAATTGTCCGATATGACTTAACGTTGAAGGTTTACTCTTACCCCGAAAAAAGGATGTATTGTAGCTGTAGGATCTATGTACCCTCGACTCATTCGAAAATCATATAATTGCCCGAAATGACTTAACGTTGAAGGTTTACCCTTACCCTGAAAAAAAGGATGTATTATAGCTGTGGGATCTATGTACCCTCGACTCATTCAAAAATTATATAATTGACCGATATGACTTAACCTTAAAGGTTTACCCATACCCTGAAAAAGGATGTATTGTAGCTGTAAGATCTATGTACCCTCGACTCATTCGAAAATCATATAATTGACCGATATGACTTAACCTTAAAGGTTTACCCAAACCCTGAAAAAAGGATGTATTGTAGCTGTAGGATCTATGTACCCTCGACTCATTCGAAAATCATATAATTGTCCGATATTACTTAACGTTGAAGGTTTACCCTTACCCTGAAAAAAGGATGTATTGTAGCTGTAGGATCTATGTATCCTCGACTCATTCGAAAATCATATAATTCATCGTCCGATGTGACTTAACCTTGAAGGTTTACCCTTACCCTGAAAAAAGGATGTATTGTAGCTGTAGGATCTATGTACCCTCGACTCATTCGAAAATCATATAAATGTCCGATATGACTTAATCTTGAAGGTTTACCCTTACCCTGAAAAAAGGATGTATTGTAGCTGTAGAATCTATGTCCCCTCGACTCTTTCGAAAATCATATAATTGTCCGATATGACTTAATCTTGAAGGTTTACCCTTACCCTTAAAAAAGCATGTATTGTAGCTGTAGGATCTATGTACCCTAGACTCTTTCGAAAATCATATAATTGTCCGATATGACTTAACCTTGAAGGTTTACCCAAACCCTGAAAAAAGGATGTATTGTAGCTGTAGGATCTATGTACCCTAGACTCATTCGAAAATCATATAATTCATCGTCCGATATGATTAACGTTGAAGGTTTACCCTTACCCTGAAAAAAGGATGTATTGTAGCTGTAGGATCTATGTAACCTCGACTCATTCGAAAATCATATAATTGTCCGATATGACTTAACGTTGAAAGTTTACCCTTACCCTGAAAAAAGGATGTATTATAGCTGTAGGATCTATGTACCCTCGACTCATTCAAAAATTATATAATTGACCGATATGACTTAACCTTAAAGGTTTACCCATACCCTGAAAAAAGGATGTATTGTAGCTGTAAGATCTATGTACCCTCGACTCATTCGAAAATCATATAATTGACCGATATGACTTAACCTTAAAGGTTTACCCATACCCTGAAAAAAGGATGTATTGTAGCTGTAGGATCTATGTACCCTCGACTCATTCGAAAATCATATAATTGTCCGATATTACTTAACGTTGAAGGTTTACCCTTACCCTGAAAAAAGGATGTATGGTAGCTGTAGGATCTATGTACCCTCGACTCATTCGAAAATCATTTAATTGTCCGATATGACTTAACCTTAAAGGTTTACCCTTACCGTGAAAAAAAGATGTATTGTAGCTGTAGGATCTATGTATCCTCGACTCATTCCAAAATCATATAATTCATCGTCCGATGTGACTTAACCTTGAAGGTTTACCCTTACCCTGAAAAAAGGATGTATTGTAGCTGTAGGATCTATGTACACTCGACTCATTCGAAAATCATATAATTGTCCGATATGACTTAACGTTGAAGGTTTACCCTTACCCTGAAAAAAGGATAATTGTAGCTGTAGGATCTATGTACCCTCGACTCATTGGAAAATCATATAATTGTCCGATATGACTTAACCTTGAAGGTTTACCCTTACCCTGAAAAAAGGATGTATTGTAGCTGTAGGATCTATGTACCCTCGACTCATTGGAAAATCATATAATTGTCCGATATGACTTAACGTTGAAGGTTTACCCTTACCCTGAATAAAGGGTGTATTGTAGCTGTAGGATCTATATACCCTCGACTCATTCGAAAATCATATAATTCATCGTCCGATATGATTAACGTTGAAGGTTTACCCTTACCCTGAAAAAAGGATATATTGTAGCTGTAGGATCTATGTACCCTCGACTCATTCGAAAATCATATAATTCATCGTCCGATATGATTAACGTTGAAGGTTTTTCCTTACCCTGAAAAAAGGATGTACTGTAGCTGTAAGATCTATGTACCCTCGACTCATTCGAAAATCATATAATTGTCCGATATAACTTAATCTTGAAGGTTTACCCTTACCCTGAAAAAAGGATGTATTCTAGCTGTAAGATCTATGTACCCTCGACTCATTCGAATATCATAAAATTGTCCGATATGACTTAACGTTGAAGGTTTACCCTTACCCTGAAAAAAGGATAATTGTAGCTGTAACATCTATGTACCCTCGACTCATTCGAAAATCATATAATTGTCCGATATGACTTAACCTTGAAGGTTTACCCTTACCCTGAAAAAAGGATTAATGGTAGCTGTAAGGTCTATGTACCCTCGACTCAAACGAAAATCATATAATTGTCCGATATGACTTAACGTTGAAGGTTTACCCTTACCCTGAAAAAAGGATGTATTGTAGCTGTAGGATCTATGTACGCTCGACTCATTCGAAAATCATATAATTGTCCGATAAGACTTAACGTTGAAGGTTTACCCTTACCCTGAATAAAGGATGTATTGTAGCTCTAGGATCTATGTACCCTCGACTCATTCGACAATCATATAATTCATCGTCCGATATGACTTAACGTTGAAGGTTTACCCTTACCCTGAAAAAAGGATGTATTGTAGCTGTAAGATCTATGTACCCTCGACTCATTCGAAAATCATATAATTGTCCGATATGACTTAACGTTGAAGCTTTACCCTTACCCTGAAAAAGGATGTATTGTAGCTGTAAGATCTATGTACCCTCGACTCATTCGAAAATCATATAATTGTGCGATATGACTTAACTTTGAAGGTTTACCCTTACCCTGAATAAAGGATGTATTGTAGCTCTAGGATCTATGTACCCTCGACTCATTCGACAATCATATAATTCATCGTCCGATATGACTTAACGTTGAAGGTTTACCCTTACCCTGAAAAAAGGATGTATTGTAGCTGTAAGATCTATGTACCCTCGACTCATTCGAAAATCATATAATTGTCCGATATGACTTAACGTTGAAGCTTTACCCTTACCCTGAAAAAAGGATGTATTGTAGCTGTAAGATCTATGTACCCTCGACTCATTCGAAAATCATATAATTGTCCGATATGACTTAACTTTGAAGGTTTACCCTTACCCTGAAAAAAGGATGTATTGTAGCTCTAGGATCTATGTACCCTCGACTCATTCGACAATCATATAATTCATCGTGCGATATGACTTAACCTTGAAGGTTTACCCTTACCCTGAAAAAAGGATGTATTGTAGCTCTAGGATCTATGTACCCTCGACTCATTCGACAATCATATAATTCATCGTCCGATATGACTTAACGTTGAAGGTTTACCCTTACCCTGAAAAAAGGATGTATTGTAGCTGTAAGATCTATGTACCCTCGACTCATTCGAAAATCATATAATTGTCCGATATGACTTAACGTTGAAGCTTTACCCTTACCCTGAAAAAAGGATGTATTGTAGCTGTAAGATCTATGTACCCTCGACTCATTCGAAAATCATATAATTGTCCGATATGACTTAACTTTGAAGGTTTACCCTTACCCTGAATAAAGGATGTATTGTAGCTCTAGGATCTATGTACCCTCGACTCATTCGACAATCATATAATTTATCGTCCGATATTACTTAACGTTGAAGGTTTACCCTTACCCTGAAAAAAGGATGTATTGTAGCCGTAAGATCTATGTACCCTCGACTCATTCGAAAATCATATAATTGTCCGATATGACTTAACGTTGAAGGTTTACCCTTACCCTGAAAAAAGGATGTATTGTAGCTGTAAGATCTATGTACCCTCGACTCATTCGAAAATCATATAATTGTCCGATATGACTTAACTTTGAAGGTTTACCCTTACCCTGAAAAAAAGATGTATTGTAGCTGTAAGATCTATGTACCCTCGACTCATTCGAAAATCATATAATTGTCCGATATGACTTAACCTTGAAGGTTTACCCTTACCCTGAAAAAGGATGTATGGTAGCTGTAGGATCTATGTACCCTAGACTCATTCGAAAATCATATAATTGTCCGATATGACTTAACGTTGAAGGTTTACCCTTACCCTGAAAAAAGGATGTATTGTAGCTGTAGGATCTATGTACCCTCGACTCATTCGAAAATCATATAATTGTCCGATAAGACTTAACGTTGAAGGTTTACCCTTACCCTGAATAAAGGATGTATTGTAGCTCTAGGATCTATGTACCCTCGACTCATTCGACAATCATATAATTCATCGTCCGATATGACTTAACGTTGAAGGTTTACCCTTACCCTGAAAAAAGGATGAATTGTAGCGGTAAGATCTATGTACCCTCGACTCATTCGAAAATCATATAATTGTCCGATATGACTTAACGTTGAAGCTTTACCCTTGCCCTGAAAAAAGGATGTATTGTAGCTGTAGCATCTATGTACCCTCGACTCATTCGAAAATCATATAATTGTCCGATATGACTTAACTTTGAAGGTTTACCCTTACCCTGAAAAAAAATGTATTGTAGCTGTAAGATCTATGTACCCTCAACTCATTCGAAAATCATATAATTGTCCGATATGACTTAACCTTGAAGGTTTACCCTTACCCTGAAAAAGGATGTATGGTAGCTGTAGGATCTATGTACCCTCGACTCATTCGACAATCATATAATTCATCGTCCGATATGACTTAACGTTGAAGGTTTACCCTTACCCTGAAAAAAGGATGTATTGTAGCTGTAAGATCTATGTACCCTCGTCTCATTCGAAAATCATATAATTGTCCGATATGACTTAACGTTGAAGCTTTACCCTTACCCTGAAAAAAGGATGTATTGTAGCTGTAAGATCTATGTACCCTCGACTCATTCGAAAATCATATAATTGTCCGATATGACTTAACTTTGAAGGTTTACCCTTACCCTGAAAAAAAGATGTATTGTAGCTGTAAGATCTATGTACCCTCGACTCATTCGAAAATCATATAATTGTCCGATATGACTTAACCTTGAAGGTTTACCCTTACCCTGAAAAAGGATGTATGGTAGCTGTAGGATCTATGTACCCTAGACTCATTCGAAAATCATATAATTGTCCGATATGACTTAACGTTGAAGGTTTACCCTTACCCTGAAAAAAGGCTGTATTGTAGCTGTAGGATCTATGTACCCTCGACTCAATCGAAAATCATATAATGGTCCGATATGACTTAACGTTGAAGGTTTACCCTTACCCTGAAAAAAGGATGTATTGTAGCTGTAGGATCTATGTACCCTCGACTCATTCGAAAATCATATAATTGTACGATATGACTTAACCTTAAAGGTTTACCCTTACCCTGAAAAAAGGATGTATTGCAGCTGTATGATCTATGTACCCTCGACTCATTCGAAAATCATATAATTGTCCGATATGACTTAACCTTGAAGGTTTGCCCTTACCCTGAAAAAAGGATGTATTGTAGCTGTAGGATCTATGTACCCTCGACTCATTCGAAAATCATATAATCCATCGTCCGATATGACTTAACGTTGAAGGTTTACCCTTACCTTGAAAAAAGGATGTATTGTAGCTGTAACATCTATGTACCCTCGACTCATTCGAAAATCATATAATTCATTGTCCGATATGACTTAACCTTGAAGGTTTACCCTTACCCTAAAAAAAGGATGTATGGTAGCTGTAGGATCTATATACCCTAGACTCATTCGAAAATCATATAATTGTCCGATATGACTTAACGTTGAAGGTTTACTCTTACCCTGAAAAAAGGATGTATTGTAGCTGTAGGATCTATGTACCCTCGACTCATTCGAAAATCATATAATTGCCCGATATGACTTAACGTTGAAGGTTTACCCTTACCCTGAAAAAGGATGTATTATAGCTGTAGGATCTATGTACCCTCGACTCATTCAAAAATTATATAATTGACCGATATGACTTAACCTTAAAGGTTTACCCATACCCTGCAAAAGGATGTATTGTAGCTGTAAGATCTGTGTACCCTCGACTCATTCGAAAATCATATAATTGACCGATATGACTTAACCTTAAAGGTTTACCCAAACCCTGAAAAAGGATGTATTGTAGCTGTAGGATCTATGTACCCTCGACTCATTCGAAAATCATATAATTGTCCGATATTACTTAACGTTGAAGGTTTACCCTTACCCTGAAAAAAGGATGTATTGTAGCTGTAGGATCTATGTATCCTCGACTCATTCGAAAATCATATAATTCATCGTCCGATGTGACTTAACCTTGAAGGTTTACCCTTACCCTGAAAAAAGGATGTATTGTAGCTGTAGGATCTATGTACCCTCGACTCATTCGAAAATCATATAATTGTCCGATATGACTTAATCTTGAAGGTTTACCCTTACCCTGAAAAAAGGATGTATTGTAGCTGTAGAATCTATGTCCCCTCGACTCTTTCGAAAATCATATAATTGTCCGATATGACTTAATCTTGAAGGTTTACCCTTACCCTGAAAAAAGCATGTATTGTAGCTGTAGAATCTATGTACCCTAGACTCTTTCGAAAATCATATAATTGTCCGATATGACTTAACCTTGAAGGTTTACCCTTACCCTGAAAAAAGGATGTATTGTAGCTGTAGGATCTATGTACCCTAGACTCATTCGAAAATCATATAATTCATCGTCCGATATGATTAACGTTGAAGGTTTACCCTTACCCTGAAAAAAGGATGTATTGTAGCTGTAGGATCTATGTAACCTCGACTCATTCGAAAATCATATAATTGTCCGATATGACTTAACGTTGAAGGTTTACCCTTACCCTGAAAAAGGATGTATTGTAGCTGTAGCATCTATGTACCCTCGACTCATTCGAAAATCATATAATTGTCCGATATGACATAACCTTAAAGGTTTACCCTTACCCTGAAAAAAGGGTGTATTGTAGCTGTAGCATCTATGTACCCTCGACTCATTCGAAAATCATATAATTGTCCGATATGACTTAACGTTGAAGGTTTACCCTTACCCTGAAAAAAAGGATGTATTGTAGCTGTAGGATCTATGTACACTCGACTCATTCGAAAATCATATAATTGTCCGATATGACTTAATCTTGAAGGTTTACCCTTACCCTGAAAAAAGGATGTATTGTAGCTGTAGGATCTATGTACCTTCGACTCATTCGAAAATCATATAATTGTCCGATATGACTTAACGTTGAAGGTTTACCCTTACCCTGAAAAAAGGATGTATTGTAGCTGTAGGATCTATGTACCCTCGACTCATTCGAAGATCATATAATTGTCCGATATGACTTAATCTTGAAGGTTTGCCCTTACCCTGAAAAAAGGATGTATTGTAGCTGTAGGATCTATGTACCCTAGACTCATTCGAAAATCATATAATTGTCCGATATGACTTAACGTTGAAGGTTTACCCTTACCCTGAAAAAAGGATGTATTGTAGCTGTAGGATCTATGTACCCTCGACTCATTCGAAGGTCATATAATTGTCCGATATGACTTAACGTTGAAGGTTTACCCTTACCCTGAAAAAAGGATGTATGGTAGCTGTAGGATCTATGTACCCTAGACTCATTCGAAAATGATATAATTGTCCGATATGACTTAACGTTGAAGGTTTACCCTTACCCTGAAAGAAGGATGTATTGTAGCTGTAGGATCTATGTACCCTCGACTCATTCGAAAATCATATAATTGTCCGATATGACTTAACGTTGAAGGTTTACCCTTACCCTGAAAAAAGGATGTATTGTAGCTGTAGGATCTATGTACCCTCGACTCATTCGAAGGTCATATAATTGTCCGATATGACTTAACGTTCAAGGTTTACCCTTACCCTGAAAAAAGGATATATTGTAGCTGTAGGATCTATGTACCCTCGACTCATTCGAAAATCATATAATTGTCCGATATGACTTAACCTTGAAGGTTTACCCTTACCCTGAAAAAAGGATGTATTGTAGCTGTAGGATCTATGTACCCTCGACTCATTCGAAAATCATATAATTCATCGTCCGATATGACTTAACGTTGAAGGTTTACCCTTACCCTGAAAAAAGGATGTATTGTAGCTGTAGGATCTATGTACCCTCGACTCATTCGAAGATCATATAATTGTCCGATATGACTTAATCTTGAAGGTTTGCCCTTACCCTGAAAAAAGGATGTATTGTAGCTGTAGGATCTATGTACCCTCGACTCATTCGAAAATCATATAATTGTCCGATATGACTTAACTTTGAAGGTTTACCCTTACCCTGAAAAAAGGATGTATTGTAGCTCTAGGATCTATGTACCTTCGACTCATTCGACAATCATATAATTCATCGTGCGATATGACTTAACGTTGAAGGTTTACCCTTACCCTGAAAAAAGGATGTATTGTAGCTCTAGGATCTATGTACCCTCGACTCATTCGACAATCATATAATTCATCGTCCGATATGACTTAACGTTGAAGGTTTACCCTTACCCTGAAAAAAGGATGTATTGTAGCTGTAAGATCTATGTACCCTCGACTCATTCGAAAATCATATAATTGTCCGATATGACTTAACGTTGAAGCTTTACCCTTACCCTGAAAAAAGGATGTATTGTAGCTGTAAGATCTATGTACCCTCGACTCATTCGAAAATCATATAATTGTCCGATATGACTTAACTTTGAAGGTTTACCCTTACCCTGAATAAAGGATGTATTGTAGCTCTAGGATCTATGTACCCTCGACTCATTCGACAATCATATAATTCATCGTCCGATATGACTTAACGTTGAAGGTTTACCCTTACCCTGAAAAAAGGATGTATTGTAGCTGTAAGATCTATGTACCCTCGACTCATTCGAAAATCATATAGTTGTCCGATATGACTTAACGTTGAAGCTTTACCCTTACCCTGAAAAAAGGATGTATTGTAGCTGTAAGATCTATGTACCCTCGACTCATTCGAAAATCATATAATTGTCCGATATGACTTAACTTTGAAGGTTTACCCTTACCCTGAAAAAAGGATGTATTGTAGCTCTAGGATCTATGTACCCTCGACTCATTCGACAATCATATAATTCATCGTGCGATATGACTTATCCTTGAAGGTTTACCCTTACTCTGAAAAAAGGATGTATTGTAGCTCTAGGATCTATGCACCCTCGACTCATTCGACAATCATATAATTCATCGTCCGATATGACTTAACGTTGAAGGTTTACCCTTACCCTGAAAAAAGGATGTATTGTAGCTGTAAGATCTATGTACCCTCGACTCATTCGAAAATCATATAATTGTCCGATATGACTTAACGTTGAAGCTTTACCCTTACCCTGAAAAAAGGATGTATTGTAGCTGTAAGATCTATGTACCCTCGACTCATTCGAAAATCATATAATTGTCCGATATGACTTAACTTTGAAGGTTTACCCTTACCCTGAATAAAGGATGTATTGTAGCTCTAGGATCTATGTACCCTCGACTCATTCGACAATCATATAATTCATCGTCCGATATTACTTAACGTTGAAGGTTTACCCTTACCCTGAAAAAAGGATGTATTGTAGCCGTAAGATCTATGTACCCTCGACTCATTCGAAAATCATATAATTGTCCGATATGACTTAACGTTGAAGGTTTACCCTTACCCTGAAAAAAGGATGTATTGTAGCTGTAAGATCTATGTACCCTCGACTCATTCGAAAATCATATAATTGTCCGATATGACTTAACTTTGAAGGTTTACCCTTACCCTGAAAAAAAGATGTATTGTAGCTGTAAGATCTATGTACCCTCGACTCATTCGAAAATCATATAATTGTCCGATATGACTTAACCTTGAAGGTTTACCCTTACCCTGAAAAAGGATGTATGGTAGCTGTAGGATCTATGTACCCTAGACTCATTCGAAAATCATATAATTGTCCGATATGACTTAACGTTGAAGGTTTACCCTTACCCTGAAAAAAGGATGTATTGTAGCTGTAGGATCTATGTACCCTCGACTCATTCGAAAATCATATAATTGTCCGATAAGACTTAACGTTGAAGGTTTACCCTTACCCTGAATAAAGGATGTATTGTAGCTCTAGGATCTATGTACCCTCGACTCATTCGACAATCATATAATTCATCGTCCGATATGACTTAACGTTGAAGGTTTACCCTTACCCTGAAAAAAGGATGTATTGTAGCGGTAAGATCTATGTACCCTCGACTCATTCGAAAATCATATAATTGTCCGATATGACTTAACGTTGAAGCTTTACCCTTGCCCTGAAAAAAGGATGTATTGTAGCTGTAGCATCTATGTACCCTCGACTCATTCGAAAATCATATAATTGTCCGATATGACTTAACTTTGAAGGTTTACCCTTACCCTGAAAAAAAATGTATTGTAGCTGTAAGATCTATGTACCCTCGACTCATTCGAAAATCATATAATTGTCCGATATGACTTAACCTTGAAGGTTTACCCTTACCCTGAAAAAGGATGTATGGTAGCTGTAGGATCTATGTACCCTCGACTCATTCGACAATCATATAATTCATCGTCCGATATGACTTAACGTTGAAGGTTTACCCTTACCCTGAAAAAATGATGTATTGTAGCTGTAAGATCTATGTACCCTCGTCTCATTCGAAAATCATATAATTGTCCGATATGACTTAACGTTGAAGCTTTACCCTTACCCTGAAAAAAGGATGTATTGTAGCTGTAAGATCTATGTACCCTCGACTCATTCGAAAATCATATAATTGTCCGATATGACTTAACTTTGAAGGTTTACCCTTACCCTGAAAAAAGATGTATTGTAGCTGTAAGATCTATGTACCCTCGACTCATTCGAAAATCATATAATTGTCCGATATGACTTAACCTTGAAGGTTTACCCTTACCCTGAAAAAGGATGTATGGTAGCTGTAGGATCTATGTACCCTAGACTCATTCGAAAATCATATAATTGACCGATATGACTTAACCTTAAAGGTTTACCCAAACCCTGAAAAAAGGATGTATTGTAACTGTAGGATCTATGTACCCTCGACTCATTCGAAAATCATATAATTGTCCGATATTACTTAACGTTGAAGGTTTACCCTTACCCTGAAAAAAGGATGTATTGTAGCTGTAGGATCTATGTATCCTCGACTCATTCGAAAATAATATAATTCATCGTCCGAGGTGACTTAACCTTGAAGGTTTACCCTTACCCTGAAAAAAGGATGTATTGTAGCTGTAGGATCTATGTACCCTCGACTCATTCGAAAATCATATAATTGTCCGATATGACTTAATCTTGAAGGTTTACCCTTACCCTGAAAAAAAGATGTATTGTAGCTGTAAGATCTATGTACCCTCGACTCATTCGAAAATCATATAATTGTCCGATATGACTTAACCTTGAAGGTTTACCCTTACCCTGAAAAAGGATGTATGGTAGCTGTAGGATCTATGTACCCTAGACTCATTCGAAAATCATATAATTGTCCGATATGACTTAACGTTGAAGGTTTACCCTTACCCTGAAAAAAGGCTGTATTGTAGCTGTAGGATCTATGTACCCTCGACTCAATCGAAAATCATATAATGGTCCGATATGACTTAACGTTGAAGGTTTACCCTTACCCTGAAAAAAGGATGTATTGTAGCTGTAGGATCTATGTACCCTCGACTCATTCGAAAATCATATAATTGTACGATATGACTTAACCTTAAAGGTTTACCCTTACCCTGAAAAAAGGATGTATTGCAGCTGTATGATCTATGTACCCTCGACTCATTCGAAAATCATATAATTGTCCGATATGACTTAACCTTGAAGGTTTGCCCTTACCCTGAAAAAAGGATGTATTGTAGCTGTAGGATCTATGTACCCTCGACTCATTCGAAAATCATATAATCCATCGTCCGATATGACTTAACGTTGAAGGTTTACCCTTACCCTGAAAAAAGGATGTATTGTAGCTGTAACATCTATGTACCCTCGACTCATTCGAAAATCATATAATTCATTGTCCGATATGACTTAACCTTGAAGGTTTACCCTTACCCTAAAAAAAGGATGTATGGTAGCTGTAGGATCTATATACCCTAGACTCATTCGAAAATCATATAATTGTCCGATATGACTTAACGTTGAAGGTTTACTCTTACCCTGAAAAAAGGATGTATTGTAGCTGTAGGATCTATGTACCCTCGACTCATTCGAAAATCATATAATTGCCCGATATGACTTAACGTTGAAGGTTTACCCTTACCCTGAAAAAAGGATGTATTATAGCTGTAGGATCTATGTACCCTCGACTCATTCAAAAATTATATAATTGACCGATATGACTTAACCTTAAAGGTTTACCCATACCCTGCAAAAGGATGTATTGTAGCTGTAAGATCTGTGTACCCTCGACTCATTCGAAAATCATATAATTGACCGATATGACTTAACCTTAAAGGTTTACCCAAACCCTGAAAAAAGGATGTATTGTAGCTGTAGGATCTATGTACCCTCGACTCATTCGAAAATCATATAATTGTCCGATATTACTTAACGTTGAAGGTTTACCCTTACCCTGAAAAAAGGATGTATTGTAGCTGTAGGATCTATGTATCCTCGACTCATTCGAAAATCATATAATTCATCGTCCGATGTGACTTAACCTTGAAGGTTTACCCTTACCCTGAAAAAAGGATGTATTGTAGCTGTAGGATCTATGTACCCTCGACTCATTCGAAAATCATATAATTGTCCGATATGACTTAATCTTGAAGGTTTACCCTTACCCTGAAAAAAGGATGTATTGTAGCTGTAGAATCTATGTCCCCTCGACTCTTTCGAAAATCATATAATTGTCCGATATGACTTAATCTTGAAGGTTTACCCTTACCCTGAAAAAAGCATGTATTGTAGCTGTAGAATCTATGTACCCTAGACTCTTTCGAAAATCATATAATTGTCCGATATGACTTAACCTTGAAGGTTTACCCTTACCCTGAAAAAAGGATGTATTGTAGCTGTAGGATCTATGTACCCTAGACTCATTCGAAAATCATATAATTCATCGTCCGATATGATTAACGTTGAAGGTTTACCCTTACCCTGAAAAAAGGATGTATTGTAGCTGTAGGATCTATGTAACCTCGACTCATTCGAAAATCATATAATTGTCCGATATGACTTAACGTTGAAGGTTTACCCTTACCCTGAAAAAGGATGTATTGTAGCTGTAGCATCTATGTACCCTCGACTCATTCGAAAATCATATAATTGTCCGATATGACATAACCTTAAAGGTTTACCCTTACCCTGAAAAAAGGGTGTATTGTAGCTGTAGCATCTATGTACCCTCGACTCATTCGAAAATCATATAATTGTCCGATATGACTTAACGTTGAAGGTTTACCCTTACCCTGAAAAAAAGGATGTATTGTAGCTGTAGGATCTATGTACACTCGACTCATTCGAAAATCATATAATTGTCCGATATGACTTAATCTTGAAGGTTTACCCTTACCCTGAAAAAAGGATGTATTGTAGCTGTAGGATCTATGTACCTTCGACTCATTCGAAAATCATATAATTGTCCGATATGACTTAACGTTGAAGGTTTGCCCTTACCCTGAAAAAAGGATGTATTGTAGCTGTAGGATCTATGTACCCTCGACTCATTCGAAGATCATATAATTGTCCGATATGACTTAATCTTGAAGGTTTGCCCTTACCCTGAAAAAAGGATGTATTGTAGCTGTAGGATCTATGTACCCTAGACTCATTCGAAAATCATATAATTGTCCGATATGACTTAACGTTGAAGGTTTACCCTTACCCTGAAAAAAGGATGTATTGTAGCTGTAGGATCTATGTACCCTCGACTCATTCGAAGGTCATATAATTGTCCGATATGACTTAACGTTGAAGGTTTACCCTTACCCTGAAAAAAGGATGTATGGTAGCTGTAGGATCTATGTACCCTAGACTCATTCGAAAATGATATAATTGTCCGATATGACTTAACGTTGAAGGTTTACCCTTACCCTGAAAGAAGGATGTATTGTAGCTGTAGGATCTATGTACCCTCGACTCATTCGAAAATCATATAATTGTCCGATATGACTTAACGTTGAAGGTTTACCCTTACCCTGAAAAAAGGATGTATTGTAGCTGTAGGATCTATGTACCCTCGACTCATTCGAAGGTCATATAATTGTCCGATATGACTTAACGTTCAAGGTTTACCCTTACCCTGAAAAAAGGATATATTGTAGCTGTAGGATCTATGTACCCTCGACTCATTCGAAAATCATATAATTGTCCGATATGACTTAACCTTGAAGGTTTACCCTTACCCTGAAAAAAGGATGTATTGTAGCTGTAGGATCTATGTACCCTCGACTCATTCGAAAATCATATAATTCATCGTCCGATATGACTTAACGTTGAAGGTTTACCCTTACCCTGAAAAAAGGATGTATTGTAGCTGTAGGATCTATGTACCCTCGACTCATTCGAAGATCATATAATTGTCCGATATGACTTAATCTTGAAGGTTTGCCCTTACCCTGAAAAAAGGATGTATTGTAGCTGTAGGATCTATGTACCCTCGACTCATTCGAAAATCATATAATTGTCCGATATGACTTAACTTTGAAGGTTTACCCTTACCCTGAAAAAAGGATGTATTGTAGCTCTAGGATCTATGTACCTTCGACTCATTCGACAATCATATAATTCATCGTGCGATATGACTTAACGTTGAAGGTTTACCCTTACCCTGAAAAAAGGATGTATTGTAGCTCTAGGATCTATGTACCCTCGACTCATTCGACAATCATATAATTCATCGTCCGATATGACTTAACGTTGAAGGTTTACCCTTACCCTGAAAAAAGGATGTATTGTAGCTGTAAGATCTATGTACCCTCGACTCATTCGAAAATCATATAATTGTCCGATATGACTTAACGTTGAAGCTTTACCCTTACCCTGAAAAAAGGATGTATTGTAGCTGTAAGATCTATGTACCCTCGACTCATTCGAAAATCATATAATTGTCCGATATGACTTAACTTTGAAGGTTTACCCTTACCCTGAATAAAGGATGTATTGTAGCTCTAGGATCTATGTACCCTCGACTCATTCGACAATCATATAATTCATCGTCCGATATGACTTAACGTTGAAGGTTTACCCTTACCCTGAAAAAAGGATGTATTGTAGCTGTAAGATCTATGTACCCTCGACTCATTCGAAAATCATATAGTTGTCCGATATGACTTAACGTTGAAGCTTTACCCTTACCCTGAAAAAAGGATGTATTGTAGCTGTAAGATCTATGTACCCTCGACTCATTCGAAAATCATATAATTGTCCGATATGACTTAACTTTGAAGGTTTACCCTTACCCTGAAAAAAGGATGTATTGTAGCTCTAGGATCTATGTACCCTCGACTCATTCGACAATCATATAATTCATCGTGCGATATGACTTATCCTTGAAGGTTTACCCTTACTCTGAAAAAAGGATGTATTGTAGCTCTAGGATCTATGCACCCTCGACTCATTCGACAATCATATAATTCATCGTCCGATATGACTTAACGTTGAAGGTTTACCCTTACCCTGAAAAAAGGATGTATTGTAGCTGTAAGATCTATGTACCCTCGACTCATTCGAAAATCATATAATTGTCCGATATGACTTAACGTTGAAGCTTTACCCTTACCCTGAAAAAAGGATGTATTGTAGCTGTAAGATCTATGTACCCTCGACTCATTCGAAAATCATATAATTGTCCGATATGACTTAACTTTGAAGGTTTACCCTTACCCTGAATAAAGGATGTATTGTAGCTCTAGGATCTATGTACCCTCGACTCATTCGACAATCATATAATTCATCGTCCGATATTACTTAACGTTGAAGGTTTACCCTTACCCTGAAAAAAGGATGTATTGTAGCCGTAAGATCTATGTACCCTCGACTCATTCGAAAATCATATAATTGTCCGATATGACTTAACGTTGAAGGTTTACCCTTACCCTGAAAAAAGGATGTATTGTAGCTGTAAGATCTATGTACCCTCGACTCATTCGAAAATCATATAATTGTCCGATATGACTTAACTTTGAAGGTTTACCCTTACCCTGAAAAAAAGATGTATTGTAGCTGTAAGATCTATGTACCCTCGACTCATTCGAAAATCATATAATTGTCCGATATGACTTAACCTTGAAGGTTTACCCTTACCCTGAAAAAGGATGTATGGTAGCTGTAGGATCTATGTACCCTAGACTCATTCGAAAATCATATAATTGTCCGATATGACTTAACGTTGAAGGTTTACCCTTACCCTGAAAAAAGGATGTATTGTAGCTGTAGGATCTATGTACCCTCGACTCATTCGAAAATCATATAATTGTCCGATAAGACTTAACGTTGAAGGTTTACCCTTACCCTGAATAAAGGATGTATTGTAGCTCTAGGATCTATGTACCCTCGACTCATTCGACAATCATATAATTCATCGTCCGATATGACTTAACGTTGAAGGTTTACCCTTACCCTGAAAAAAGGATGTATTGTAGCGGTAAGATCTATGTACCCTCGACTCATTCGAAAATCATATAATTGTCCGATATGACTTAACGTTGAAGCTTTACCCTTGCCCTGAAAAAAGGATGTATTGTAGCTGTAGCATCTATGTACCCTCGACTCATTCGAAAATCATATAATTGTCCGATATGACTTAACTTTGAAGGTTTACCCTTACCCTGAAAAAAAATGTATTGTAGCTGTAAGATCTATGTACCCTCGACTCATTCGAAAATCATATAATTGTCCGATATGACTTAACCTTGAAGGTTTACCCTTACCCTGAAAAAGGATGTATGGTAGCTGTAGGATCTATGTACCCTCGACTCATTCGACAATCATATAATTCATCGTCCGATATGACTTAACGTTGAAGGTTTACCCTTACCCTGAAAAAATGATGTATTGTAGCTGTAAGATCTATGTACCCTCGTCTCATTCGAAAATCATATAATTGTCCGATATGACTTAACGTTGAAGCTTTACCCTTACCCTGAAAAAAGGATGTATTGTAGCTGTAAGATCTATGTACCCTCGACTCATTCGAAAATCATATAATTGTCCGATATGACTTAACTTTGAAGGTTTACCCTTACCCTGAAAAAAGATGTATTGTAGCTGTAAGATCTATGTACCCTCGACTCATTCGAAAATCATATAATTGTCCGATATGACTTAACCTTGAAGGTTTACCCTTACCCTGAAAAAGGATGTATGGTAGCTGTAGGATCTATGTACCCTAGACTCATTCGAAAATCATATAATTGACCGATATGACTTAACCTTAAAGGTTTACCCAAACCCTGAAAAAAGGATGTATTGTAACTGTAGGATCTATGTACCCTCGACTCATTCGAAAATCATATAATTGTCCGATATTACTTAACGTTGAAGGTTTACCCTTACCCTGAAAAAAGGATGTATTGTAGCTGTAGGATCTATGTATCCTCGACTCATTCGAAAATCATATAATTCATCGTCCGATGTGACTTAACCTTGAAGGTTTACCCTTACCCTGAAAAAAGGATGTATTGTAGCTGTAGGATCTATGTACCCTCGACTCATTCGAAAATCATATAATTGTCCGATATGACTTAATCTTGAAGGTTTACCCTTACCCTGAAAAAAGGATGTATTGTAGCTGTAGAATCTATGTCCCCTCGACTCTTTCGAAAATCATATAATTGTCCGATATGACTTAATCTTGAAGGTTTACCCTTACCCTGAAAAAAGCATGTATTGTAGCTGTAGGATCTATGTACCCTAGACTCTTTCGAAAATCATATAATTGTCCGATATGACTTAACCTTGAAGGTTTACCCTTACCCTGAAAAAAGGATGTATTGTAGCTGTAGGATCTATGTACCCTAGACTCATTCGAAAATCATATAATTCATCGTCCGATATGATTAACGTTGAAGGTTTACCCTTACCCTGAAAAAGGATGTATTGTAGCTGTAGCATCTATGTACCCTCGACTCATTCGAAAATCATATAATTGTCCGATATGTCATAACCTTAAAGGTTTACCCTTACCCTGAAAAAAGGATGTATTGTAGCTGTAGCATCTATGTACCCTCGACTCATTCGAAAATCATATAATTGTCCGATATGACTTAACGTTGAAGGTTTACCCTTACCCTGAAAAAAAGGATGTATTGTAGCTGTAGGATCTATGTACACTCGACTCATTCGAAAATCATATAATTGTCCGATATGACTTAATCTTGAAGGTTTACCCTTACCCTGAAAAAAGGATGTATTGTAGCTGTAGGATCTATGTACCTTCGACTCATTCGAAAATCATATAATTGTCCGATATGACTTAACGTTGAAGGTTTACCCTTACCCTGAAAAAAGGATGTATTGTAGCTGTAGGATCTATGTACCCTCGACTCATTCGAAGATCATATAATTGTCCGATATGACTTAATCTTGAAGGTTTGCCCTTACCCTGAAAAAAGGATGTATTGTAGCTGTAGGATCTATGTACCCTAGACTCATTCGAAAATCATATAATTGTCCGATATGACTTAACGTTGAAGGTTTACCCTTACCCTGAAAAAAGGATGTATTGTAGCTGTAGGATCTATGTACCCTCGACTCATTCGAAGGTCATATAATTGTCCGATATGACTTAACGTTGAAGGTTTACCCTTACCCTGAAAAAAGGATGTATGGTAGCTGTAGGATCTATGTACCCTAGACTCATTCGAAAATGATATAATTGTCCGAAATGACTTAACGTTGAAGGTTTACCCTTACCCTGAAAGAAGGATGTATTGTAGCTGTAGGATCTATGTACCCTCGACTCATTCGAAAATCATATAATTGTCCGATATGACTTAACGTTGAAGGTTTACCCTTACCCTGAAAAAAGGATGTATTGTAGCTGTAGGATCTATGTACCCTCGACTCATTCGAAGGTCATATAATTGTCCGATATGACTTAACGTTGAAGGTTTACCCTTACCCTGAAAAAAGATGTATGGTAGCTGTAGGATCTATGTACCCTATACTCATTCGAAAATGATATAATTGTCCGATATGACTTAACGTTGAAGGTTTACCCTTACCCTGAAAAAAGGATGTATTGTAGCTGTAGGATCTATGTACCCTCGACTCATTCGACAATCATATAATTGTCCGATATGACTTAACGTTGAAGGTTTACCCTTACCCTGAAAAAAGGATGTATTGTAGCTGTAGGATCTATGTACCCTAGACTCATTCGAAAATGATATAATTGTCCGATATGACTTAACGTTGAAGGTTTACCCTTACCCTGAAAAAAGGATGTATTGTAGCTGTAGGATCTATGTACCCTCGACTCGTTCGAAAATCATATAATTGTCCGATATGACTTAACGTTGAAGGTTTACCCTTACCCTGAAAAAAGGATGTATTGTAGCTGTAGGATCTATGTACCCTCGACTCATTCGAAAATCATATAATTGTCCGATATGACTTAACGTTGAAGGTTTACCCTTACCCTGAAAAAAGGATGTATGGTAGCTTTAGGATCTATGTACCCTAGACTCATTCGAAAATGATATAATTGTCCGATATGACTTAACGTTGAAGGTTTACCCTTACCCTGAAAAAAGGATGTATTGTAGCTGTAGGATCTATGTACCCTCGACTCATTCGAAAATCATATAATTGTCCGATATGACTTAACGTTCAAGGTTTACCCTTACCCTGAAAAAAGGATATATTGTAGCTGTAGGATCTATGTACCCTCGACTCATTCGAAAATCATATAATTGTCCGATATGACTTAACCTTGAAGGTTTACCCTTACCCTGAAAAAAGGATGTATTGTAGCTGTAGGATCTATGTACCCTCGACTCATTCGAAAATCATATAATTCATCGTCCGATATGACTTAACGTTGAAGGTTTACCCTTACCCTGAAAAAAGGATGTATTGTAGCTGTAGGATCTATGTACCCTCGACTCATTCGAAGATCATATAATTGTCCGATATGACTTAATCTTGAAGGTTTGCCCTTACCCTGAAAAAAGGATGTATTGTAGCTGTAGGATCTATGTACCCTCGACTCATTCGAAAATCATATAATTGTCCGATATGACTTAACTTTGAAGGTTTACCCTTACCCTGAAAAAAGGATGTATTGTAGCTCTAGGATCTATGTACCTTCGACTCATTCGACAATCATATAATTCATCGTGCGATATGACTTAACGTTGAAGGTTTACCCTTACCCTGAAAAAAGGATGTATTGTAGCTCTAGGATCTATGTACCCTCGACTCATTCGACAATCATATAATTCATCGTCCGATATGACTTAACGTTGAAGGTTTACCCTTACCCTGAAAAAAGGATGTATTGTAGCTCTAGGATCTATGTACCCTCGACTCATTCGACAATCATATAATTCATCGTCCGATATGACTTAACGTTGAAGGTTTACCCTTACCCTGAAAAAAGGATGTATTGTAGCTGTAAGATCTATGTACCCTCGACTCATTCGAAAATCATATAATTGTCCGATATGACTTAACGTTGAAGCTTTACCCTTACCCTGAAAAAAGGATGTATTGTAGCTGTAAGATCTATGTACCCTCGACTCATTCGAAAATCATATAATTGTCCGATATGACTTAACTTTGAAGGTTTACCCTTACCCTGAATAAAGGATGTATTGTAGCTCTAGGATCTATGTACCCTCGACTCATTCGACAATCATATAATTCATCGTCCGATATGACTTAACGTTGAAGGTTTACCCTTACCCTGAAAAAAGGATGTATTGTAGCTGTAAGATCTATGTACCCTCGACTCATTCGAAAATCATATAGTTGTCCGATATGACTTAACGTTGAAGCTTTACCCTTACCCTGAAAAAAGGATGTATTGTAGCTGTAAGATCTATGTACCCTCGACTCATTCGAAAATCATATAATTGTCCGATATGACTTAACTTTGAAGGTTTACCCTTACCCTGAAAAAAGGATGTATTGTAGCTCTAGGATCTATGTACCCTCGACTCATTCGACAATCATATAATTCATCGTGCGATATGACTTATCCTTGAAGGTTTACCCTTACTCTGAAAAAAGGATGTATTGTAGCTCTAGGATCTATGCACCCTCGACTCATTCGACAATCATATAATTCATCGTCCGATATGACTTAACGTTGAAGGTTTACCCTTACCCTGAAAAAAGGATGTATTGTAGCTGTAAGATCTATGTACCCTCGACTCATTCGAAAATCATATAATTGTCCGATATGACTTAACGTTGAAGCTTTACCCTTACCCTGAAAAAAGGATGTATTGTAGCTGTAAGATCTATGTACCCTCGACTCATTCGAAAATCATATAATTGTCCGATATGACTTAACTTTGAAGGTTTACCCTTACCCTGAATAAAGGATGTATTGTAGCTCTAGGATCTATGTACCCTCGACTCATTCGACAATCATATAATTCATCGTCCGATATTACTTAACGTTGAAGGTTTACCCTTACCCTGAAAAAAGGATGTATTGTAGCCGTAAGATCTATGTACCCTCGACTCATTCGAAAATCATATAATTGTCCGATATGACTTAACGTTGAAGGTTTACCCTTACCCTGAAAAAAGGATGTATTGTAGCTGTAAGATCTATGTACCCTCGACTCATTCGAAAATCATATAATTGTCCGATATGACTTAACTTTGAAGGTTTACCCTTACCCTGAAAAAAAGATGTATTGTAGCTGTAAGATCTATGTACCCTCGACTCATTCGAAAATCATATAATTGTCCGATATGACTTAACCTTGAAGGTTTACCCTTACCCTGAAAAAGGATGTATGGTAGCTGTAGGATCTATGTACCCTAGACTCATTCGAAAATCATATAATTGTCCGATATGACTTAACGTTGAAGGTTTACCCTTACCCTGAAAAAAGGATGTATTGTAGCTGTAGGATCTATGTACCCTCGACTCATTCGAAAATCATATAATTGTCCGATAAGACTTAACGTTGAAGGTTTACCCTTACCCTGAATAAAGGATGTATTGTAGCTCTAGGATCTATGTACCCTCGACTCATTCGACAATCATATAATTCATCGTCCGATATGACTTAACGTTGAAGGTTTACCCTTACCCTGAAAAAAGGATGTATTGTAGCGGTAAGATCTATGTACCCTCGACTCATTCGAAAATCATATAATTGTCCGATATGACTTAACGTTGAAGCTTTACCCTTGCCCTGAAAAAAGGATGTATTGTAGCTGTAGCATCTATGTACCCTCGACTCATTCGAAAATCATATAATTGTCCGATATGACTTAACTTTGAAGGTTTACCCTTACCCTGAAAAAAAATGTATTGTAGCTGTAAGATCTATGTACCCTCGACTCATTCGAAAATCATATAATTGTCCGATATGACTTAACCTTGAAGGTTTACCCTTACCCTGAAAAAGGATGTATGGTAGCTGTAGGATCTATGTACCCTCGACTCATTCGACAATCATATAATTCATCGTCCGATATGACTTAACGTTGAAGGTTTACCCTTACCCTGAAAAAATGATGTATTGTAGCTGTAAGATCTATGTACCCTCGTCTCATTCGAAAATCATATAATTGTCCGATATGACTTAACGTTGAAGCTTTACCCTTACCCTGAAAAAAGGATGTATTGTAGCTGTAAGATCTATGTACCCTCGACTCATTCGAAAATCATATAATTGTCCGATATGACTTAACTTTGAAGGTTTACCCTTACCCTGAAAAAAGATGTATTGTAGCTGTAAGATCTATGTACCCTCGACTCATTCGAAAATCATATAATTGTCCGATATGACTTAACCTTGAAGGTTTACCCTTACCCTGAAAAAGGATGTATGGTAGCTGTAGGATCTATGTACCCTAGACTCATTCGAAAATCATATAATTGACCGATATGACTTAACCTTAAAGGTTTACCCAAACCCTGAAAAAAGGATGTATTGTAACTGTAGGATCTATGTACCCTCGACTCATTCGAAAATCATATAATTGTCCGATATTACTTAACGTTGAAGGTTTACCCTTACCCTGAAAAAAGGATGTATTGTAGCTGTAGGATCTATGTATCCTCGACTCATTCGAAAATCATATAATTCATCGTCCGATGTGACTTAACCTTGAAGGTTTACCCTTACCCTGAAAAAAGGATGTATTGTAGCTGTAGGATCTATGTACCCTCGACTCATTCGAAAATCATATAATTGTCCGATATGACTTAATCTTGAAGGTTTACCCTTACCCTGAAAAAAGGATGTATTGTAGCTGTAGAATCTATGTCCCCTCGACTCTTTCGAAAATCATATAATTGTCCGATATGACTTAATCTTGAAGGTTTACCCTTACCCTGAAAAAAGCATGTATTGTAGCTGTAGGATCTATGTACCCTAGACTCTTTCGAAAATCATATAATTGTCCGATATGACTTAACCTTGAAGGTTTACCCTTACCCTGAAAAAAGGATGTATTGTAGCTGTAGGATCTATGTACCCTAGACTCATTCGAAAATCATATAATTCATCGTCCGATATGATTAACGTTGAAGGTTTACCCTTACCCTGAAAAAGGATGTATTGTAGCTGTAGCATCTATGTACCCTCGACTCATTCGAAAATCATATAATTGTCCGATATGTCATAACCTTAAAGGTTTACCCTTACCCTGAAAAAAGGATGTATTGTAGCTGTAGCATCTATGTACCCTCGACTCATTCGAAAATCATATAATTGTCCGATATGACTTAACGTTGAAGGTTTACCCTTACCCTGAAAAAAAGGATGTATTGTAGCTGTAGGATCTATGTACACTCGACTCATTCGAAAATCATATAATTGTCCGATATGACTTAATCTTGAAGGTTTACCCTTACCCTGAAAAAAGGATGTATTGTAGCTGTAGGATCTATGTACCTTCGACTCATTCGAAAATCATATAATTGTCCGATATGACTTAACGTTGAAGGTTTACCCTTACCCTGAAAAAAGGATGTATTGTAGCTGTAGGATCTATGTACCCTCGACTCATTCGAAGATCATATAATTGTCCGATATGACTTAATCTTGAAGGTTTGCCCTTACCCTGAAAAAAGGATGTATTGTAGCTGTAGGATCTATGTACCCTAGACTCATTCGAAAATCATATAATTGTCCGATATGACTTAACGTTGAAGGTTTACCCTTACCCTGAAAAAAGGATGTATTGTAGCTGTAGGATCTATGTACCCTCGACTCATTCGAAGGTCATATAATTGTCCGATATGACTTAACGTTGAAGGTTTACCCTTACCCTGAAAAAAGGATGTATGGTAGCTGTAGGATCTATGTATCCTAGACTCATTCGAAAATGATATAATTGTCCGAAATGACTTAACGTTGAAGGTTTACCCTTACCCTGAAAGAAGGATGTATTGTAGCTGTAGGATCTATGTACCCTCGACTCATTCGAAAATCATATAATTGTCCGATATGACTTAACGTTGAAGGTTTACCCTTACCCTGAAAAAAGGATGTATTGTAGCTGTAGGATCTATGTACCCTCGACTCATTCGAAGGTCATATAATTGTCCGATATGACTTAACGTTGAAGGTTTACCCTTACCCTGAAAAAAGATGTATGGTAGCTGTAGGATCTATGTACCCTATACTCATTCGAAAATGATATAATTGTCCGATATGACTTAACGTTGAAGGTTTACCCTTACCCTGAAAAAAGGATGTATTGTAGCTGTAGGATCTATGTACCCTCGACTCATTCGACAATCATATAATTGTCCGATATGACTTAACGTTGAAGGTTTACCCTTACCCTGAAAAAAGGATGTATTGTAGCTGTAGGATCTATGTACCCTAGACTCATTCGAAAATGATATAATTGTCCGATATGACTTAACGTTGAAGGTTTACCCTTACCCTGAAAAAAGGATGTATTGTAGCTGTAGGATCTATGTACCCTCGACTCGTTCGAAAATCATATAATTGTCCGATATGACTTAACGTTGAAGGTTTACCCTTACCCTGAAAAAAGGATGTATTGTAGCTGTAGGATCTATGTACCCTCGACTCATTCGAAAATCATATAATTGTCCGATATGACTTAACGTTGAAGGTTTACCCTTACCCTGAAAAAAGGATGTATGGTAGCTTTAGGATCTATGTACCCTAGACTCATTCGAAAATGATATAATTGTCCGATATGACTTAACGTTGAAGGTTTACCCTTACCCTGAAAAAAGGATGTATTGTAGCTGTAGGATCTATGTACCCTCGACTCATTCGAAAATCATATAATTGTCCGATATGACTTAACGTTCAAGGTTTACCCTTACCCTGAAAAAAGGATATATTGTAGCTGTAGGATCTATGTACCCTCGACTCATTCGAAAATCATATAATTGTCCGATATGACTTAACCTTGAAGGTTTACCCTTACCCTGAAAAAAGGATGTATTGTAGCTGTAGGATCTATGTACCCTCGACTCATTCGAAAATCATATAATTCATCGTCCGATATGACTTAACGTTGAAGGTTTACCCTTACCCTGAAAAAAGGATGTATTGTAGCTGTAGGATCTATGTACCCTCGACTCATTCGAAGATCATATAATTGTCCGATATGACTTAATCTTGAAGGTTTGCCCTTACCCTGAAAAAAGGATGTATTGTAGCTGTAGGATCTATGTACCCTCGACCCATTCGAAAATCATATAATTGTCCGATATGACTTAACTTTGAAGGTTTACCCTTACCCTGAAAAAAGGATGTATTGTAGCTCTAGGATCTATGTACCTTCGACTCATTCGACAATCATATAATTCATCGTGCGATATGACTTAACGTTGAAGGTTTACCCTTACCCTGAAAAAAGGATGTATTGTAGCTCTAGGATCTATGTACCCTCGACTCATTCGACAATCATATAATTCATCGTCCGATATGACTTAACGTTGAAGGTTTACCCTTACCCTGAAAAAAGGATGTATTGTAGCTGTAAGATCTATGTACCCTCGACTCATTCGAAAATCATATAATTGTCCGATATGACTTAACGTTGAAGCTTTACCCTTACCCTGAAAAAAGGATGTATTGTAGCTGTAAGATCTCTGTACCCTCGACTCATTCGAAAATCATATAATTGTCCGATATGACTTAACTTTGAAGGTTTACCCTTACCCTGAATAAAGGATGTATCGTAGCTCTAGGATCTATGTACCCTCGACTCATTCGACAATCATATAATTCATCGTCCGATATTACTTAACGTTGAAGGTTTACCCTTACCCTGAAAAAAGGATGTATTGTAGCCGTAAGATCTATGTACCCTCGACTCATTCGAAAATCATATAATTGTCCGATATGACTTAACGTTGAAGGTTTACCCTTACCCTGAAGAAAGGATCTATTGTAGCTGTAAGATCTATGTACCCTCGACTCATTCGAAAATCATATAATTGTCCGATATGACTTAACTTTGAAGGTTTACCCTTACCCTGAAAAAAAGATGTATTGTAGCTGTAAGATCTATGTACCCTCGACTCATTCGAAAATCATATAATTGTCCGATATGACTTAACCTTGAAGGTTTACCCTTACCCTGAAAAAGGATGTATGGTAGCTGTAGGATCTATGTACCCTAGACTCATTCGAAAATCATATAATTGTCCGATATGACTTAACGTTGAAGGTTTACCCTTACCCTGAAAAAAGGATGTATTGTAGCTGTAGGATCTATGTACCCTCGACTCATTCGAAAATCATATAATTGTCCGATAAGACTTAACGTTGAAGGTTTACCCTTACCCTGAATAAAGGATGTATTGTAGCTCTAGGATCTATGTACCCTCGACTCATTCGACAATCATATAATTCATCGTCCGATATGACTTAACGTTGAAGGTTTACCCTTACCCTGAAAAAAGGATGTATTGTAGCGGTAAGATCTATGTACCCTCGACTCATTCGAAAATCATATAATTGTCCGATATGACTTAACGTTGAAGCTTTACCCTTGCCCTGAAAAAAGGATGTATTGTAGCTGTAGCATCTATGTACCCTCGACTCATTCGAAAATCATATAATTGTCCGATATGACTTAACTTTGAAGGTTTACCCTTACCCTGAAAAAAAATGTATTGTAGCTGTAAGATCTATGTACCCTCGACTCATTCGAAAATCATATAATTGTCCGATATGACTTAACCTTGAAGGTTTACCCTTACCCTGAAAAAGGATGTATGGTAGCTGTAGGATCTATGTACCCTCGACTCATTCGACAATCATATAATTCATCGTCCGATATGACTTAACGTTGAAGGTTTACCCTTACCCTGAAAAAAGGATGTATTGTAGCTGTAAGATCTATGTACCCTCGTCTCATTCGAAAATCATATAATTGTCCGATATGACTTAACGTTGAAGCTTTACCCTTACCCTGAAAAAAGGATGTATTGTAGCTGTAAGATCTATGTACCCTCGACTCATTCGAAAATCATATAATTGTCCGATATGACTTAACTTTGAAGGTTTACCCTTACCCTGAAAAAAAGATGTATTGTAGCTGTAAGATCTATGTACCCTCGACTCATTCGAAAATCATATAATTGTCCGATATGACTTAACCTTGAAGGTTTACCCTTACCCTGAAAAAGGATGTATGGTAGCTGTAGGATCTATGTACCCTAGACTCATTCGAAAATCATATAATTGTCCGATATGACTTAACGTTGAAGGTTTACCCTTACCCTGAAAAAAGGATGTATTGTAGCTGTAGGATCTATGTACCCTCGACTCAATCGAAAATCATATAATGGTCCGATATGACTTAACGTTGAAGGTTTACCCTTACCCTGAAAAAAGGATGTATTGTAGCTGTAGGATCTATGTACCCTCGACTCATTCGAAAATCATATAATTGTACGATATGACTTAACCTTAAAGGTTTACCCTTACCCTGAAAAAAGGATGTATTGCAGCTGTATGATCTATGTACCCTCGACTCATTCGAAAATCATATAATTGTCCGATATGACTTAACCTTGAAGGTTTGCCCTTACCCTGAAAAAAGGATGTATTGTAGCTGTAGGATCTATGTACCCTCGACTCATTCGAAAATCATATAATCCATCGTCCGATATGACTTAACGTTGAAGGTTTACCCTTACCCTGAAAAAAGGATGTATTGTAGCTGTAACATCTATGTACCCTCGACTCATTCGAAAATCATATAATTCATTGTCCGATATGACTTAACCTTGAAGGTTTACCCTTACCCTAAAAAAAGGATGTATGGTAGCTGTAGGCTCTATATACCCTAGACTCATTCGAAAATCATATAATTGTCCGATATGACTTAACGTTGAAGGTTTACTCTTACCCTGAAAAAAGGATGTATTGTAGCTGTAGGATCTATGTACCCTCGACTCATTCGAAAATCATATAATTGCCCGATATGACTTAACGTTGAAGGTTTACCCTTACCCTGAAAAAAAGGATGTATTATAGCTGTAGGATCTATGTACCCTCGACTCATTCAAAAATTATATAATTGACCGATATGACTTAACCTTAAAGGTTTACCCATACCCTGAAAAAGGATGTATTGTAGCTGTAAGATCTATGTACCCTCGACTCATTCGAAAATCATATAATTGACCGATATGACTTAACCTTAAAGGTTTACCCAAACCCTGAAAAAAGGATGTATTGTAGCTGTAGGATCTATGTACCCTCGACTCATTCGAAAATCATATAATTGTCCGATATTACTTAACGTTGAAGGTTTACCCTTACCCTGAAAAAAGGATGTATTGTAGCTGTAGGATCTATGTATCCTCGACTCATTCGAAAATCATATAATTCATCGTCCGATGTGACTTAACGTTGAAGGTTTACCCTTACCCTGAAAAAAGGATGTATTGTAGCTGTAGGATCTATGTACCCTCGACTCATTCGAAAATCATATAATTGTCCGATATGACTTAATCTTGAAGGTTTACCCTTACCCTGAAAAAAGGATGTATTGTAGCTGTAGAATCTATGTCCCCTCGACTCTTTCGAAAATCATATAATTGTCCGATATGACTTAATCTTGAAGGTTTACCCTTACCCTGAAAAAAGCATGTATTGTAGCTGTAGGATCTATGTACCCTAGACTCTTTCGAAAATCATATAATTGTCCGATATGACTTAACCTTGAAGGTTTACCCTTACCCTGAAAAAAGGATGTATTGTAGCTGTAGGATCTATGTACCCTAGACTCATTCGAAAATCATATAATTCATCGTCCGATATGATTAACGTTGAAGGTTTACCCTTACCCTGAAAAAAGGATGTATTGTAGCTGTAGGATCTATGTAACCTCGACTCATTCGAAAATCATATAATTGTCCGATATGACTTAACGTTGAAAGTTTACCCTTACCCTGAAAAAAGGATGTATTATAGCTGTAGGATCTATGTACCCTCGACTCATTCAAAAATTATATAATTGACCGATATGACTTAACCTTAAATGTTTACCCATACCCTGAAAAAAGGATGTATTGTAGCTGTAAGATCTATGTACCCTCGACTCATTCGAAAATCATATAATTGACCGATATGACTTAACCTTAAAGGTTTACCCATACCCTGAAAAAAGGATGTATTGTAGCTGTAGGATCTATGTACCCTCGACTCATTCGAAAATCATATAATTGTCCGATATTACTTAACGTTGAAGGTTTACCCTTACCCTGAAAAAAGGATGTATGGTAGCTGTAGGATCTATGTACCCTCGACTCATTCGAAAATCATTTAATTGTCCGATATGACTTAACCTTAAAGGTTTACCCTTACCGTGAAAAAAAGATGTATTGTAGCTGTAGGATCTATGTATCCTCGACTCATTCGAAAATCATATAATTCATCGTCCGATGTGACTTAACCTTGAAGGTTTACCCTTACCCTGAAAAAAGGATGTATTGTAGCTGTAGGATCTATGTACACTCGACTCATTCGAAAATCATATAATTGTCCGATATGACTTAACGTTGAAGGTTTACCCTTACCCTGAAAAAAGGATAATTGTAGCTGTAGGATCTATGTACCCTCGACTCATTGGAAAATCATATAATTGTCCGATATGACTTAACCTTGAAGGTTTACCCTTACCCTGAAAAAAGGATGTATTGTAGCTGTAGGATCTATGTACCCTCGACTCATTGGAAAATCATATAATTGTCCGATATGACTTAACGTTGAAGGTTTACCCTTACCCTGAATAAAGGATGTATTGTAGCTGTAGGATCTATATACCCTCGACTCATTCGAAAATCATATAATTCATCGTCCGATATGATTAACGTTGAAGGTTTACCCTTACCCTGAAAAAAGGATGTATTGTAGCTGTAGGATCTATGTACCCTCGACTCATTCGAAAATCATATAATTCATCGTCCGATATGATTAACGTTGAAGGTTTATCCTTACCCTGAAAAAAGGATGTATTGTAGCTGTAAGATCTATGTACCCTCGACTCATTCGAAAATCATATAATTGTCCGATATAACTTAATCTTGAAGGTTTACCCTTACCCTGAAAAAAGGATGTATTCTAGCTGTAAGATCTATGTACCCTCGACTCATTCGAATATCATATAATTGTCCGATATGACTTAACGTTGAAGGTTTACCCTTACCCTGAAAAAAGGATAATTGTAGCTGTAACATCTATGTACCCTCGACTCATTCGAAAATCATATAATTGTCCGATATGACTTAACCTTGAAGGTTTACCCTTACCCTGAAAAAAGGATTAATGGTAGCTGTAAGGTCTATGTACCCTCGACTCAAACGAAAATCATATAATTGTCCGATATGACTTAACGTTGAAGGTTTACCCTTACCCTGAAAAAAGGATGTATTGTAGCTGTAGGATCTATGTACCCTCGACTTATTCGAAAATCATATAATTGTCCGATAAGACTTAACGTTGAAGGTTTACCCTTACCCTGAATAAAGGATGTATTGTAGCTCTAGGATCTATGTACCCTCGACTCATTCGACAATCATATAATTCATCGTCCGATATGACTTAACGTTGAAGGTTTACCCTTACCCTGAAAAAAGGATGTATTGTAGCTGTAAGATCTATGTACCCTCGACTCATTCGAAAATCATATAATTGTCCGATATGACTTAACGTTGAAGCTTTACCCTTACCCTGAAAAAGGATGTATTGTAGCTGTAAGATCTATGTACCCTCGACTCATTCGAAAATCATATAATTGTCCGATATGACTTAACTTTGAAGGTTTACCCTTACCCTGAATAAAGGATGTATTGTAGCTCTAGGATCTATGTACCCTCGACTCATTCGACAATCATATAATTCATCGTCCGATATGACTTAACGTTGAAGGTTTACCCTTACCCTGAAAAAAGGATGTATTGTAGCTGTAAGATCTATGTACCCTCGACTCATTCGAAAATCATATAATTGTCCGATATGACTTATCGTTGAAGCTTTACCCTTACCCTGAAAAAAGGATGTATTGTAGCTGTAAGATCTATGTACCCTCGACTCATTCGAAAATCATATAATTGTCCGATATGACTTAACTTTGAAGGTTTACCCTTACCCTGAAAAAAGGATGTATTGTAGCTCTAGGATCTATGTACCCTCGACTCATTCGACAATCATATAATTCATCGTGCGATATGACTTAACGTTGAAGGTTTACCCTTACCCTGAAAAAAGGATGTATTGTAGCTCTAGGATCTATGTACCCTCGACTCATTCGACAATCATATAATTCATCGTCCGATATGACTTAACGTTGAAGGTTTACCCTTACCCTGAAAAAAGGATGTATTGTAGCTGTAAGATCTATGTACCCTCGACTCATTCGAAAATCATATAATTGTCCGATATGACTTAACGTTGAAGCTTTACCCTTACCCTGAAAAAAGGATGTATTGTAGCTGTAAGATCTATGTACCCTCGACTCATTCGAAAATCATATAATTGTCCGATATGAGTTAACTTTGAAGGTTTACCCTTACCCTGAATAAAGGATGTATTGTAGCTCTAGGATCTATGTACCCTCGACTCATTCGACAATCATATAATTCATCGTCCGATATTACTTAACGTTGAAGGTTTACCCTTACCCTGAAAAAAGGATGTATTGTAGCCGTAAGATCTATGTACCCTCGACTCATTCGAAAATCATATAATTGTCCGATATGACTTAACGTTGAAGGTTTACCCTTTCCCTGAAAAAAGGATGTATTGTAGCTGTAAGATCTATGTACCCTCGACTCATTCGAAAATCATATAATTGTCCGATATGACTTAACTTTGAAGGTTTACCCTTACCCTGAAAAAAAGATGTATTGTAGCTGTAAGATCTATGTACCCTCGACTCATTCGAAAATCATATAATTGTCCGATATGACTTAACCTTGAAGGTTTACCCTTACCCTGAAAAAGGATGTATGGTAGCTGTAGGATCTATGTACCCTAGACTCATTCGAAAATCATATAATTGTCCGATATGACTTAACGTTGAAGGTTTACCCTTACCCTGAAAAAAGGATGTATTGTAGCTGTAGGATCTATGTACCCTCGACTCATTCGAAAATCATATAATTGTCCGATAAGACTTAACGTTGAAGGTTTACCCTTACCCTGAATAAAGGATGTATTGTAGCTCTAGGATCTATGTACCCTCGACTCATTCGACAATCATATAATTCATCGTCCGATATGACTTAACGTTGAAGGTTTACCCTTACCCTGAAAAAAGGATGTATTGTAGCTCTAGGATCTATGTACCCTCGACTCATTCGAAAATCATATAATTGTCCGATATGACTTAACGTTGAAGCTTTACCCTTGCCCTGAAAAAAGGATGTATTGTAGCTGTAGCATCTATGTACCCTCGACTCATTCGAAAATCATATAATTGTCCGATATGACTTAACTTTGAAGGTTTACCCTTACCCTGAAAAAAAATGTATTGTAGCTGTAAGATCTATGTACCCTCGACTCATTCGAAAATCATATAATTGTCCGATATGACTTAACCTTGAAGGTTTACCCTTACCCTGAAAAAGGATGTATGGTAGCTGTAGGATCTATGTACCCTCGACTCATTCGACAATCATATAATTCATCGTCCGATATGACTTAACGTTGAAGGTTTACCCTTACCCTGAAAAAAGGATGTATTGTAGCTGTAAGATCTATGTACCCTCGTCTCATTCGAAAATCATATAATTGTCCGATATGACTTAACGTTGAAGCTTTACCCTTACCCTGAAAAAAGGATGTATTGTAGCTGTAAGATCTATGTACCCTCGACTCATTCGAAAATCATATAATTGTCCGATATGACTTAACTTTGAAGGTTTACCCTTACCCTGAAAAAAGATGTATTGTAGCTGTAAGATCTATGTACCCTCGACTCATTCGAAAATCATATAATTGTCCGATATGACTTAACCTTGAAGGTTTACCCTTACCCTGAAAAAGGATGTATGGTAGCTGTAGGATCTATGTACCCTAGACTCATTCGAAAATCATATAATTGTCCGATATGACTTAACGTTGAAGGTTTACCCTTACCCTGAAAAAAGGATGTATTGTAGCTGTAGGATCTATGTACCCTCGACTCAATCGAAAATCATATAATGGTCCGATATGACTTAACGTTGAAGGTTTACCCTTACCCTGAAAAAAGGATGTATTGTAGCTGTAGGATCTATGTACCCTCGACTCATTCGAAAATCATATAATTGTACGATATGACTTAACCTTAAAGGTTTACCCTTACCCTGAAAAAAGGATGTATTGCAGCTGTATGATCTATGTACCCTCGACTCATTCGAAAATCATATAATTGTCCGATATGACTTAACCTTGAAGGTTTGCCCTTACCCTGAAAAAAGGATGTATTGTAGCTGTAGGATCTATGTACCCTCGACTCATTCGAAAATCATATAATCCATCGTCCGATATGACTTAACGTTGAAGGTTTACCCTTACCCTGAAAAAAGGATGTATTGTAGCTGTAACATCTATGTACCCTCGACTCATTCGAAAATCATATAATTCATTGTCCGATATGACTTAACCTTGAAGGTTTACCCTTACCCTAAAAAAAGGATGTATGGTAGCTGTAGGATCTATATACCCTAGACTCATTCGAAAATCATATAATTGTCCGATATGACTTAACGTTGAAGGTTTACTCTTACCCTGAAAAAAGGATGTATTGTAGCTGTAGGATCTATGTACCCTCGACTCATTCGAAAATCATATAATTGCCCGATATGACTTAACGTTGAAGGTTTACCCTTACCCTGAAAAAAGGATGTATTATAGCTGTAGGATCTATGTACCCTCGACTCATTCAAAAATTATATAATTGACCGATATGACTTAACCTTAAAGGTTTACCCATACCCTGAAAAAGGATGTATTGTAGCTGTAAGATCTATGTACCCTCGACTCATTCGAAAATCATATAATTGACCGATATGACTTAACCTTAAAGGTTTACCCAAACCCTGAAAAAAGGATGTATTGTAGCTGTAGGATCTATGTACCCTCGACTCATTCGAAAATCATATAATTGTCCGATATTACTTAACGTTGAAGGTTTACCCTTACCCTGAAAAAAGGATGTATTGTAGCTGTAGGATCTATGTATCCTCGACTCATTCGAAAATCATATAATTCATCGTCCGATGTGACTTAACGTTGAAGGTTTACCCTTACCCTGAAAAAAGGATGTATTGTAGCTGTAGGATCTATGTACCCTCGACTCATTCGAAAATCATATAATTGTCCGATATGACTTAATCTTGAAGGTTTACCCTTACCCTGAAAAAAGGATGTATTGTAGCTGTAGAATCTATGTCCCCTCGACTCTTTCGAAAATCATATAATTGTCCGATATGACTTAATCTTGAAGGTTTACCCTTACCCTGAAAAAAGCATGTATTGTAGCTGTAGGATCTATGTACCCTAGACTCTTTCGAAAATCATATAATTGTCCGATATGACTTAACCTTGAAGGTTTACCCTTACCCTGAAAAAAGGATGTATTGTAGCTGTAGGATCTATGTACCCTAGACTCATTCGAAAATCATATAATTCATCGTCCGATATGATTAACGTTGAAGGTTTACCCTTACCCTGAAAAAAGGATGTATTGTAGCTGTAGGATCTATGTAACCTCGACTCATTCGAAAATCATATAATTGTCCGATATGACTTAACGTTGAAAGTTTACCCTTACCCTGAAAAAAGGATGTATTATAGCTGTAGGATCTATGTACCCTCGACTCATTCAAAAATTATATAATTGACCGATATGACTTAACCTTAAAGGTTTACCCATACCCTGAAAAAAGGATGTATTGTAGCTGTAAGATCTATGTACCCTCGACTCATTCGAAAATCATATAATTGTCCGATATGACTTAACCTTAAAGGTTTACCCATACCCTGAAAAAAGGATGTATTGTAGCTGTAGGATCTATGTACCCTCGACTCATTCGAAAATCATATAATTGTCCGATATTACTTAACGTTGAAGGTTTACCCTTACCCTGAAAAAAGGATGTATGGTAGCTGTAGGATCTATGTACCCTCGACTCATTCGAAAATCATTTAATTGTCCGATATGACTTAACCTTAAAGGTTTACCCTTACCGTGAAAAAAAGATGTATTGTAGCTGTAGGATCTATGTATCCTCGACTCATTCGAAAATCATATAATTCATCGTCCGATGTGACTTAACCTTGAAGGTTTACCCTTACCCTGAAAAAAGGATGTATTGTAGCTGTAGGATCTATGTACACTCGACTCATTCGAAAATCATATAATTGTCCGATATGACTTAACGTTGAAGGTTTACCCTTACCCTGAAAAAAGGATAATTGTAGCTGTAGGATCTATGTACCCTCGACTCATTGGAAAATCATATAATTGTCCGATATGACTTAACCTTGAAGGTTTACCCTTACCCTGAAAAAAGGATGTATTGTAGCTGTAGGATCTATGTACCCTCGACTCATTGGAAAATCATATAATTGTCCGATATGACTTAACGTTGAAGGTTTACCCTTACCCTGAATAAAGGATGTATTGTAGCTGTAGGATCTATATACCCTCGACTCATTCGAAAATCATATAATTCATCGTCCGATATGATTAACGTTGAAGGTTTACCCTTACCCTGAAAAAAGGATGTATTGTAGCTGTAGGATCTATGTACCCTCGACTCATTCGAAAATCATATAATTGTCCGATATAACTTAATCTTGAAGGTTTACCCTTACCCTGAAAAAAGGATGTATTCTAGCTGTAAGATCTATGTACCCTCGACTCATTCGAATATCATATAATTGTCCGATATGACTTAACGTTGAAGGTTTACCCTTACCCTGAAAAAAGATAATTGTAGCTGTAACATCTATGTACCCTCGACTCATTCGAAAATCATATAATTGTCCGATATGACTTAACCTTGAAGGTTTACCCTTACCCTGAAAAAAGGATTAATGGTAGCTGTAAGGTCTATGTACCCTCGACTCAAACGAAAATCATATAATTGTCCGATATGACTTAACGTTGAAGGTTTACCCTTACCCTGAAAAAAGGATGTATTGTAGCTGTAGGATCTATGTACCCTCGACTTATTCGAAAATCATATAATTGTCCGATAAGACTTAACGTTGAAGGTTTACCCTTACCCTGAATAAAGGATGTATTGTAGCTCTAGGATCTATGTACCCTCGACTCATTCGACAATCATATAATTCATCGTCCGATATGACTTAACGTTGAAGGTTTACCCTTACCCTGAAAAAAGGATGTATTGTAGCTGTAAGATCTATGTACCCTCGACTCATTCGAAAATCATATAATTGTCCGATATGACTTAACGTTGAAGCTTTACCCTTACCCTGAAAAAGGATGTATTGTAGCTGTAAGATCTATGTACCCTCGACTCATTCGAAAATCATATAATTGTCCGATATGACTTAACTTTGAAGGTTTACCCTTACCCTGAATAAAGGATGTATTGTAGCTCTAGGATCTATGTACCCTCGACTCATTCGACAATCATATAATTCATCGTCCGATATGACTTAACGTTGAAGGTTTACCCTTACCCTGAAAAAAGGATGTATTGTAGCTGTAAGATCTATGTACCCTCGACTCATTCGAAAATCATATAATTGTCCGATATGACTTATCGTTGAAGCTTTACCCTTACCCTGAAAAAAGGATGTATTGTAGCTGTAAGATCTATGTACCCTCGACTCATTCGAAAATCATATAATTGTTCGATATGACTTAACTTTGAAGGTTTACCCTTACCCTGAAAAAAGGATGTATTGTAGCTCTAGGATCTATGTACCCTCGACTCATTCGACAATCATATAATTCATCGTGCGATATGACTTAACGTTGAAGGTTTACCCTTACCCTGAAAAAAGGATGTATTGTAGCTCTAGGATCTATGTACCCTCGACTCATTCGACAATCATATAATTCATCGTCCGATATGACTTAACGTTGAAGGTTTACCCTTACCCTGAAAAAAGGATGTATTGTAGCTGTAAGATCTATGTACCCTCGACTCATTCGAAAATCATATAATTGTCCGATATGACTTAACGTTGAAGCTTTACCCTTACCCTGAAAAAAGGATGTATTGTAGCTGTAAGATCTATGTACCCTCGACTCATTCGAAAATCATATAATTGTCCGATATGAGTTAACTTTGAAGGTTTACCCTTACCCTGAATAAAGGATGTATTGTAGCTCTAGGATCTATGTACCCTCGACTCATTCGACAATCATATAATTCATCGTCCGATATTACTTAACGTTGAAGGTTTACCCTTACCCTGAAAAAAGGATGTATTGTAGCCGTAAGATCTATGTACCCTCGACTCATTCGAAAATCATATAATTGTCCGATATGACTTAACGTTGAAGGTTTACCCTTTCCCTGAAAAAAGGATGTATTGTAGCTGTAAGATCTATGTACCCTCGACTCATTCGAAAATCATATAATTGTCCGATATGACTTAACTTTGAAGGTTTACCCTTACCCTGAAAAAAAGATGTATTGTAGCTGTAAGATCTATGTACCCTCGACTCATTCGAAAATCATATAATTGTCCGATATGACTTAACCTTGAAGGTTTACCCTTACCCTGAAAAAGGATGTATGGTAGCTGTAGGATCTATGTACCCTAGACTCATTCGAAAATCATATAATTGTCCGATATGACTTAACGTTGAAGGTTTACCCTTACCCTGAAAAAAGGATGTATTGTAGCTGTAGGATCTATGTACCCTCGACTCATTCGAAAATCATATAATTGTCCGATAAGACTTAACGTTGAAGGTTTACCCTTACCCTGAATAAAGGATGTATTGTAGCTCTAGGATCTATGTACCCTCGACTCATTCGACAATCATATAATTCATCGTCCGATATGACTTAACGTTGAAGGTTTACCCTTACCCTGAAAAAAGGATGTATTGTAGCTCTAGGATCTATGTACCCTCGACTCATTCGAAAATCATATAATTGTCCGATATGACTTAACGTTGAAGCTTTACCCTTGCCCTGAAAAAAGGATGTATTGTAGCTGTAGCATCTATGTACCCTCGACTCATTCGAAAATCATATAATTGTCCGATATGACTTAACTTTGAAGGTTTACCCTTACCCTGAAAAAAAATGTATTGTAGCTGTAAGATCTATGTACCCTCGACTCATTCGAAAATCATATAATTGTCCGATATGACTTAACCTTGAAGGTTTACCCTTACCCTGAAAAAGGATGTATGGTAGCTGTAGGATCTATGTACCCTCGACTCATTCGACAATCATATAATTCATCGTCCGATATGACTTAACGTTGAAGGTTTACCCTTACCCTGAAAAAAGGATGTATTGTAGCTGTAAGATCTATGTACCCTCGTCTCATTCGAAAATCATATAATTGTCCGATATGACTTAACGTTGAAGCTTTACCCTTACCCTGAAAAAAGGATGTATTGTAGCTGTAAGATCTATGTACCCTCGACTCATTCGAAAATCATATAATTGTCCGATATGACTTAACTTTGAAGGTTTACCCTTACCCTGAAAAAAGATGTATTGTAGCTGTAAGATCTATGTACCCTCGACTCATTCGAAAATCATATAATTGTCCGATATGACTTAACCTTGAAGGTTTACCCTTACCCTGAAAAAGGATGTATGGTAGCTGTAGGATCTATGTACCCTAGACTCATTCGAAAATCATATAATTGTCCGATATGACTTAACGTTGAAGGTTTACCCTTACCCTGAAAAAAGGATGTATTGTAGCTGTAGGATCTATGTACCCTCGACTCAATCGAAAATCATATAATGGTCCGATATGACTTAACGTTGAAGGTTTACCCTTACCCTGAAAAAAGGATGTATTGTAGCTGTAGGATCTATGTACCCTCGACTCATTCGAAAATCATATAATTGTACGATATGACTTAACCTTAAAGGTTTACCCTTACCCTGAAAAAAGGATGTATTGCAGCTGTATGATCTATGTACCCTCGACTCATTCGAAAATCATATAATTGTCCGATATGACTTAACCTTGAAGGTTTGCCCTTACCCTGAAAAAAGGATGTATTGTAGCTGTAGGATCTATGTACCCTCGACTCATTCGAAAATCATATAATCCATCGTCCGATATGACTTAACGTTGAAGGTTTACCCTTACCCTGAAAAAAGGATGTATTGTAGCTGTAACATCTATGTACCCTCGACTCATTCGAAAATCATATAATTCATTGTCCGATATGACTTAACCTTGAAGGTTTACCCTTACCCTAAAAAAAGGATGTATGGTAGCTGTAGGATCTATATACCCTAGACTCATTCGAAAATCATATAATTGTCCGATATGACTTAACGTTGAAGGTTTACTCTTACCCTGAAAAAAGGATGTATTGTAGCTGTAGGATCTATGTACCCTCGACTCATTCGAAAATCATATAATTGCCCGATATGACTTAACGTTGAAGGTTTACCCTTACCCTGAAAAAAGGATGTATTATAGCTGTAGGATCTATGTACCCTCGACTCATTCAAAAATTATATAATTGACCGATATGACTTAACCTTAAAGGTTTACCCATACCCTGAAAAAGGATGTATTGTAGCTGTAAGATCTATGTACCCTCGACTCATTCGAAAATCATATAATTGACCGATATGACTTAACCTTAAAGGTTTACCCAAACCCTGAAAAAAGGATGTATTGTAGCTGTAGGATCTATGTACCCTCGACTCATTCGAAAATCATATAATTGTCCGATATTACTTAACGTTGAAGGTTTACCCTTACCCTGAAAAAAGGATGTATTGTAGCTGTAGGATCTATGTATCCTCGACTCATTCGAAAATCATATAATTCATCGTCCGATGTGACTTAACGTTGAAGGTTTACCCTTACCCTGAAAAAAGGATGTATTGTAGCTGTAGGATCTATGTACCCTCGACTCATTCGAAAATCATATAATTGTCCGATATGACTTAATCTTGAAGGTTTACCCTTACCCTGAAAAAAGGATGTATTGTAGCTGTAGAATCTATGTCCCCTCGACTCTTTCGAAAATCATATAATTGTCCGATATGACTTAATCTTGAAGGTTTACCCTTACCCTGAAAAAAGCATGTATTGTAGCTGTAGGATCTATGTACCCTAGACTCTTTCGAAAATCATATAATTGTCCGATATGACTTAACCTTGAAGGTTTACCCTTACCCTGAAAAAAGGATGTATTGTAGCTGTAGGATCTATGTACCCTAGACTCATTCGAAAATCATATAATTCATCGTCCGATATGATTAACGTTGAAGGTTTACCCTTACCCTGAAAAAAGGATGTATTGTAGCTGTAGGATCTATGTAACCTCGACTCATTCGAAAATCATATAATTGTCCGATATGACTTAACGTTGAAAGTTTACCCTTACCCTGAAAAAAGGATGTATTATAGCTGTAGGATCTATGTACCCTCGACTCATTCAAAAATTATATAATTGACCGATATGACTTAACCTTAAAGGTTTACCCATACCCTGAAAAAAGGATGTATTGTAGCTGTAAGATCTATGTACCCTCGACTCATTCGAAAATCATATAATTGACCGATATGACTTAACCTTAAAGGTTTACCCATACCCTGAAAAAAGGATGTATTGTAGCTGTAGGATCTATGTACCCTCGACTCATTCGAAAATCATATAATTGTCCGATATTACTTAACGTTGAAGGTTTACCCTTACCCTGAAAAAAGGATGTATGGTAGCTGTAGGATCTATGTACCCTCGACTCATTCGAAAATCATTTAATTGTCCGATATGACTTAACCTTAAAGGTTTACCCTTACCGTGAAAAAAAGATGTATTGTAGCTGTAGGATCTATGTATCCTCGACTCATTCGAAAATCATATAATTCATCGTCCGATGTGACTTAACCTTGAAGGTTTACCCTTACCCTGAAAAAAGGATGTATTGTAGCTGTAGGATCTATGTACACTCGACTCATTCGAAAATCATATAATTGTCCGATATGACTTAACGTTGAAGGTTTACCCTTACCCTGAAAAAAGGATAATTGTAGCTGTAGGATCTATGTACCCTCGACTCATTGGAAAATCATATAATTGTCCGATATGACTTAACCTTGAAGGTTTACCCTTACCCTGAAAAAAGGATGTATTGTAGCTGTAGGATCTATGTACCCTCGACTCATTGGAAAATCATATAATTGTCCGATATGACTTAACGTTGAAGGTTTACCCTTACCCTGAATAAAGGATGTATTGTAGCTGTAGGATCTATATACCCTCGACTCATTCGAAAATCATATAATTCATCGTCCGATATGATTAACGTTGAAGGTTTACCCTTACCCTGAAAAAAGGATGTATTGTAGCTGTAGGATCTATGTACCCTCGGCTCATTCGAAAATCATATAATTGTCCGATATAACTTAATCTTGAAGGTTTACCCTTACCCTGAAAAAAGGATGTATTCTAGCTGTAAGATCTATGTACCCTCGACTCATTCGAATATCATATAATTGTCCGATATGACTTAACGTTGAAGGTTTACCCTTACCCTGAAAAAAGATAATTGTAGCTGTAACATCTATGTACCCTCGACTCATTCGAAAATCATATAATTGTCCGATATGACTTAACCTTGAAGGTTTACCCTTACCCTGAAAAAAGGATTAATGGTAGCTGTAAGGTCTATGTACCCTCGACTCAAACGAAAATCATATAATTGTCCGATATGACTTAACGTTGAAGGTTTACCCTTACCCTGAAAAAAGGATGTATTGTAGCTGTAGGATCTATGTACCCTCGACTTATTCGAAAATCATATAATTGTCCGATAAGACTTAACGTTGAAGGTTTACCCTTACCCTGAATAAAGGATGTATTGTAGCTCTAGGATCTATGTACCCTCGACTCATTCGACAATCATATAATTCATCGTCCGATATGACTTAACGTTGAAGGTTTACCCTTACCCTGAAAAAAGGATGTATTGTAGCTGTAAGATCTATGTACCCTCGACTCATTCGAAAATCATATAATTGTCCGATATGACTTAACGTTGAAGCTTTACCCTTACCCTGAAAAAGGATGTATTGTAGCTGTAAGATCTATGTACCCTCGACTCATTCGAAAATCATATAATTGTCCGATATGACTTAACTTTGAAGGTTTACCCTTACCCTGAATAAAGGATGTATTGTAGCTCTAGGATCTATGTACCCTCGACTCATTCGACAATCATATAATTCATCGTCCGATATGACTTAACGTTGAAGGTTTACCCTTACCCTGAAAAAAGGATGTATTGTAGCTGTAAGATCTATGTACCCTCGACTCATTCGAAAATCATATAATTGTCCGATATGACTTATCGTTGAAGCTTTACCCTTACCCTGAAAAAAGGATGTATTGTAGCTGTAAGATCTATGTACCCTCGACTCATTCGAAAATCATATAATTGTCCGATATGACTTAACTTTGAAGGTTTACCCTTACCCTGAAAAAAGGATGTATTGTAGCTCTAGGATCTATGTACCCTCGACTCATTCGACAATCATATAATTCATCGTGCGATATGACTTAACGTTGAAGGTTTACCCTTACCCTGAAAAAAGGATGTATTGTAGCTCTAGGATCTATGTACCCTCGACTCATTCGACAATCATATAATTCATCGTCCGATATGACTTAACGTTGAAGGTTTACCCTTACCCTGAAAAAAGGATGTATTGTAGCTGTAAGATCTATGTACCCTCGACTCATTCGAAAATCATATAATTGTCCGATATGACTTAACGTTGAAGCTTTACCCTTACCCTGAAAAAAGGATGTATTGTAGCTGTAAGATCTATGTACCCTCGACTCATTCGAAAATCATATAATTGTCCGATATGAGTTAACTTTGAAGGTTTACCCTTACCCTGAATAAAGGATGTATTGTAGCTCTAGGATCTATGTACCCTCGACTCATTCGACAATCATATAATTCATCGTCCGATATTACTTAACGTTGAAGGTTTACCCTTACCCTGAAAAAAGGATGTATTGTAGCCGTAAGATCTATGTACCCTCGACTCATTCGAAAATCATATAATTGTCCGATATGACTTAACGTTGAAGGTTTACCCTTTCCCTGAAAAAAGGATGTATTGTAGCTGTAAGATCTATGTACCCTCGACTCATTCGAAAATCATATAATTGTCCGATATGACTTAACTTTGAAGGTTTACCCTTACCCTGAAAAAAAGATGTATTGTAGCTGTAAGATCTATGTACCCTCGACTCATTCGAAAATCATATAATTGTCCGATATGACTTAACCTTGAAGGTTTACCCTTACCCTGAAAAAGGATGTATGGTAGCTGTAGGATCTATGTACCCTAGACTCATTCGAAAATCATATAATTGTCCGATATGACTTAACGTTGAAGGTTTACCCTTACCCTGAAAAAAGGATGTATTGTAGCTGTAGGATCTATGTACCCTCGACTCATTCGAAAATCATATAATTGTCCGATAAGACTTAACGTTGAAGGTTTACCCTTACCCTGAATAAAGGATGTATTGTAGCTCTAGGATCTATGTACCCTCGACTCATTCGACAATCATATAATTCATCGTCCGATATGACTTAACGTTGAAGGTTTACCCTTACCCTGAAAAAAGGATGTATTGTAGCTCTAGGATCTATGTACCCTCGACTCATTCGAAAATCATATAATTGTCCGATATGACTTAACGTTGAAGCTTTACCCTTGCCCTGAAAAAAGGATGTATTGTAGCTGTAGCATCTATGTACCCTCGACTCATTCGAAAATCATATAATTGTCCGATATGACTTAACTTTGAAGGTTTACCCTTACCCTGAAAAAAAATGTATTGTAGCTGTAAGATCTATGTACCCTCGACTCATTCGAAAATCATATAATTGTCCGATATGACTTAACCTTGAAGGTTTACCCTTACCCTGAAAAAGGATGTATGGTAGCTGTAGGATCTATGTACCCTCGACTCATTCGACAATCATATAATTCATCGTCCGATATGACTTAACGTTGAAGGTTTACCCTTACCCTGAAAAAAGGATGTATTGTAGCTGTAAGATCTATGTACCCTCGTCTCATTCGAAAATCATATAATTGTCCGATATGACTTAACGTTGAAGCTTTACCCTTACCCTGAAAAAAGGATGTATTGTAGCTGTAAGATCTATGTACCCTCGACTCATTCGAAAATCATATAATTGTCCGATATGACTTAACTTTGAAGGTTTACCCTTACCCTGAAAAAAGATGTATTGTAGCTGTAAGATCTATGTACCCTCGACTCATTCGAAAATCATATAATTGTCCGATATGACTTAACCTTGAAGGTTTACCCTTACCCTGAAAAAGGATGTATGGTAGCTGTAGGATCTATGTACCCTAGACTCATTCGAAAATCATATAATTGTCCGATATGACTTAACGTTGAAGGTTTACCCTTACCCTGAAAAAAGGATGTATTGTAGCTGTAGGATCTATGTACCCTCGACTCAATCGAAAATCATATAATGGTCCGATATGACTTAACGTTGAAGGTTTACCCTTACCCTGAAAAAAGGATGTATTGTAGCTGTAGGATCTATGTACCCTCGACTCATTCGAAAATCATATAATTGTACGATATGACTTAACCTTAAAGGTTTACCCTTACCCTGAAAAAAGGATGTATTGCAGCTGTATGATCTATGTACCCTCGACTCATTCGAAAATCATATAATTGTCCGATATGACTTAACCTTGAAGGTTTGCCCTTACCCTGAAAAAAGGATGTATTGTAGCTGTAGGATCTATGTACCCTCGACTCATTCGAAAATCATATAATCCATCGTCCGATATGACTTAACGTTGAAGGTTTACCCTTACCCTGAAAAAAGGATGTATTGTAGCTGTAACATCTATGTACCCTCGACTCATTCGAAAATCATATAATTCATTGTCCGATATGACTTAACCTTGAAGGTTTACCCTTACCCTAAAAAAAGGATGTATGGTAGCTGTAGGATCTATATACCCTAGACTCATTCGAAAATCATATAATTGTCCGATATGACTTAACGTTGAAGGTTTACTCTTACCCTGAAAAAAGGATGTATTGTAGCTGTAGGATCTATGTACCCTCGACTCATTCGAAAATCATATAATTGCCCGATATGACTTAACGTTGAAGGTTTACCCTTACCCTGAAAAAAGGATGTATTATAGCTGTAGGATCTATGTACCCTCGACTCATTCAAAAATTATATAATTGACCGATATGACTTAACCTTAAAGGTTTACCCATACCCTGAAAAAGGATGTATTGTAGCTGTAAGATCTATGTACCCTCGACTCATTCGAAAATCATATAATTGACCGATATGACTTAACCTTAAAGGTTTACCCAAACCCTGAAAAAAGGATGTATTGTAGCTGTAGGATCTATGTACCCTCGACTCATTCGAAAATCATATAATTGTCCGACATTACTTAACGTTGAAGGTTTACCCTTACCCTGAAAAAAGGATGTATTGTAGCTGTAGGATCTATGTATCCTCGACTCATTCGAAAATCATATAATTCATCGTCCGATGTGACTTAACCTTGAAGGTTTACCCTTACCCTGAAAAAAGGATGTATTGTAGCTGTAGGATCTATGTACCCTCGACTCATTCGAAAATCATATAATTGTCCGATATGACTTAATCTTGAAGGTTTACCCTTACCCTGAAAAAAGGATGTATTGTAGCTGTAGAATCTATGTCCCCTCGACTCTTTCGAAAATCATATAATTGTCCGATATGACTTAATCTTGAAGGTTTACCCTTACCCTGAAAAAAGCATGTATTGTAGCTGTAGGATCTATGTACCCTAGACTCTTTCGAAAATCATATAATTGTCCGATATGACTTAACCTTGAAGGTTTACCCTTACCCTGAAAAAAGGATGTATTGTAGCTGTAGGATCTATGTACCCTAGACTCATTCGAAAATCATATAATTCATCGTCCGATATGATTAACGTTGAAGGTTTACCCTTACCCTGAAAAAAGGATGTATTGTAGCTGTAGGATCTATGTAACCTCGACTCATTCGAAAATCATATAATTGTCCGATATGACTTAACGTTGAAGGTTTACCCTTACCCTGAAAAAGGATGTATTGTAGCTGTAGCATCTATGTACCCTCGACTCATTCGAAAATCATATAATTGTCCGATATGACATAACCTTAAAGGTTTACCCTTACCCTGAAAAAAGGATGTATTGTAGCTGTTGCATCTATGTACCCTCGACTCATTCGAAAATCATATAATTGTCCGATATGACTTAACGTTGAAGGTTTACCCTTACCCTGAAAAAAAGGATGTATTGTAGCTGTAGGATCTATGTACACTCGACTCATTCGAAAATCATATAATTGTCCGATATGACTTAATCTTGAAGGTTTACCCTTACCCTGAAAAAAGGATGTATTGTAGCTGTAGGATCTATGTACCTTCGACTCATTCGAAAATCATATAATTGTCCGATATGACTTAACGTTGAAGGTTTACCCTTACCCTGAAAAAAGGATGTATTGTAGCTGTAGGATCTATGTACCCTCGACTCATTCGAAGATCATATAATTGTCCGATATGACTTAATCTTGAAGGTTTGCCCTTACCCTGAAAAAAGGATGTATTGTAGCTGTAGGATCTATGTACCCTAGACTCATTCGAAAATCATATAATTCATTGTCCGATATGACTTAACCTTGAAGGTTTACCCTTACCCTGAAAAAAGGATGTATTGTAGCTGTAGGATCTATGTACCCTCGACTCATTCGAAGGTCATATAATTGTCCGATATGACTTAACGTTGAAGGTTTACCCTTACCCTGAAAAAAGGATGTATGGTAGCTGTAGGATCTATGTACCCTAGACTCATTCGAAAATGATATAATTGTCCGATATGACTTAACGTTGAAGGTTTACCCTTACCCTGAAAGAAGGATGTATTGTACCTGTAGGATCTATGTACCCTCGACTCATTCGAAAATCATATAATTGTCCGATATGACTTAACGTTGAAGGTTTACCCTTACCCTGAAAAAAGGATGTATTGTAGCTGTAGGATCTATGTACCCTCGACTCATTCGAAGGTCATATAATTGTCCGATATGACTTAACGTTGAAGGTTTACCCTTACCCTGAAAAAAGATGTATGGTAGCTGTAGGATCTATGTACCCTAGACTCATTCGAAAATGATATAATTGTCCGATATGACTTAACGTTGAAGGTTTACCCTTACCCTGAAAAAAGGATGTATTGTAGCTGTAGGATCTATGTACCCTCGACTCATTCGAAAATCATATAATTGTCCGATATGACTTAACGTTGAAGGTTTACCCTTACCCTGAAAAAAGGATGTATTGTAGCTGTAGGATCTATGTACCCTAGACTCATTCGAAAATGATATAATTGTCCGATATGACTTAACGTTGAAGGTTTACCCTTACCCTGAAAAAAGGATGTATTGTAGCTGTAGGATCTATGTACCCTCGACTCGTTCGAAAATCATATAATTGTCCGATATGACTTAACGTTGAAGGTTTACCCTTACCCTGAAAAAAGGATGTATTGTAGCTGTAGGATCTATGTACCCTCGACTCATTCGAAAATCATATAATTGTCCGATATGACTTAACGTTGAAGGTTTACCCTTACCCTGAAAAAAGGATGTATGGTAGCTTTAGGATCTATGTACCCTAGACTCATTCGAAAATGATATAATTGTCCGATATGACTTAACGTTGAAGGTTTACCCTTACCCTGAAAAAAGGATGTATTGTAGCTGTAGGATCTATGTACCCTCGACTCATTCGAAAATCATATAATTGTCCGATATGACTTAACGTTCAAGGTTTACCCTTACCCTGAAAAAAGGATATATTGTAGCTGTAGGATCTATGTACCCTCGACTCATTCGAAAATCATATAATTGTCCGATATGACTTAACCTTGAAGGTTTACCCTTACCCTGAAAAAAGGATGTATTGTAGCTGTAGGATCTATGTACCCTCGACTCATTCGAAAATCATATAATTCATCGTCCGATATGACTTAACGTTGAAGGTTTACCCTTACCCTGAAAAAAGGATGTATTGTAGCTGTAGGATCTATGTACCCTCGACTCATTCGAAGATCATATAATTGTCCGATATGACTTAATCTTGAAGGTTTGCCCTTACCCTGAAAAAAGGATGTATTGTAGCTGTAGGATCTATGTACCCTAGACTCATTCGAAAATCATATAATTCATTGTCCGATATGACTTAACCTTGAAGGTTTACCCTTACCCTGAAAAAAGGATGTATTGTAGCTGTAGGATCTATGTACCCTAGACTCATTCGAAAATCATATAATTGTCCAATATGACTTAATCTTAAAGGTTTACCCTTACCCTGAAAAAAGGATGTATTGTAGCTGTAGGACCTATGTACCTTCGACTCATTCAAAAATCATATAATTGACCGATATGACTTAACCTTAAAGGTTTACCCTTACCCTGAAAAAAGGATGTGATGTTGCTGTAGGATCTATGTACCCTGGACTCATTCGAAAATCATATAATTGACCGATATGACTTAACGTTGAAGGTTTACCCATACCCTGAAAAAAGGATGTATTGTAGCTGTAGGATCTATGTACCCTCGACTCATTCAAAAATCATATAATTGTCCGATATGACTTAACCTTGAAGGTTTACCCTTACCCTGAAAAAAGGATGTATTGTAGCTGTAGGATCTATGTACCCTCGACTCATTCGAAAATCATATAACTGTCCGATATGACTTAACGTTCAAGGTTTACCCTTACCCTGAAAAAAGGATGTATTGTAGCTGTAGGATCTATGTACACTCGACTCATTCGAAAATCATATAATTGTGCGATATGACTTAACGTTGAAGGTTTACCCTTACCCTGAAAAAAGGATGTATTGTAGCTGTAGGATCTATGTACCCTCGACTCATTCGAAAATCATATAATTGTCCGATATGACTTAACTTTGAAGGTTTACCCTTACCCTGAAAAAAGGATGTATTGTGGCTGTAGGATCTATGTACCCTCAACTCATTCAAAAATTATATAATTGACCGATATGACTTAACCTTAAAGGTTTACCCATACCCTAAAAAAAGGATGTATTGTAGCTGTAAGATCTATGTACCCTCGACTCATTCGAAAATCATATAATTGACCGATATGACTTAACCTTAAAGGTTTACCCATACCCTGAAAAAAGGATGTATTGTAGCTGTAGGATCTATGTACCCTCGACTCATTCGAAAATCATATAATTGTCCGATATTACTTAACGTTGAAGGTTTACCCTTACCCTGAAAAAAGGATGTATTGTAGCTGTAGGATCTATGTACACTCGACTCATTCGAAAATCATTTAATTGTCCGATATGACTTGACCTTAAAGGTTTACCCTTACCCTGAAAAAAAGGTGTATTGTAGCTGTAGGATCTATGTATCCTCGACTCATTCGAAAATCATATAATTCATCGTCCGATGTGACTTAACCTTGAAGGTTTACCCTTACCCTGAAAAAAGGATGTATTGTAGCTGTAGGATCTATGTACCCTCGACTCATTCGAAAATCATATAATTGTCCGATATGACTTAATCTTGAAGGTTTACCCTTATCCTGAAAAAAGGATGTATTGTAGCTGTAGAATCTATGTACCCTCGACTCTTTCGAAAATCATATAATTGTCCGATATGACTTAATCTTGAAGGTTTACCCTTACCCTGAAAAAAGCATGTATTGTAGCTGTAGGATCTATGTACCCTAGACTCTTTCGAAAATCATATAATTGTCCGATATGACTTAAGCTTGAAGGTTTACCCTTACCCTGAAAAAAGGATGTATTGTAGCTGTAGGATCTATGTACCCTAGACTCATTCGAAAATCATATAATTGTCCGATATGACTTAACGTTGAAGGTTTACCCTTACCCTGAAAAAAGGATGTATTGTAGCTGTAGGATCTATGTACCCTCGACTCATTCGAAAATCATATAATTGTCCGATATGACTTAACGTTGAAGGTTTACCCTTACCCTGAAAAAGGATGTATTGTAGCTGTAGCATTTATGTACCCTCGACTCATTCGAAAATCATATAATTGTCCGATATGACATAACCTTAAAGGTTTACCCTTACCCTGAAAAAGGATGTATTGTAGCTGTAGCATCTATGTACCCTCGACTCATTCGAAAATCATATAATTGTCCGATATGACTTAACGTTGAAGGTTTACCCTTACCCTGAAAAAAAGAATGTATTGTAGCTGTAGGATCTATGTACCCTCGACTCATTCGAAAATCATATAATTGTCCGATATAACTTAATCTTGAAGGTTTACCCTTACCCTGAATAAAGGATGTATTGTAGCTGTAGGATCTATGTACCCTCGACTCAATCGAAAATCATATAATTCATCGTCCGATATGATTAACGTTGAAGGTTTACCCTTACCCTGAAAAAAGGATGTATGGTAGCTGTAAGATCTATGTACCCTCGACTCATTCGAAAATCATATAATTGTCCGATATAACTTAATCTTGAAGGTTTACCCTTACCCTGAAAAAAGGATGTATTGTAGCTGTAAGATCTATGTACCCTCGACTCATTCGAAAATCATATAATTGTCCGATATGACTTAACGTTGAAGGTTTACCCTTACCCTGAAAAAAGGATGTATTGTAGCTGTAGGATCTATGTACCCTCGACTCATTCGAAAATCATATAATTGTCCGATATGACTTAACGTTGAAGGTTTACCCTTACCCTGAAAAAAGGATGTATTGTAGCTGTAACATCTATGTACCCTCGACTCATTCGAAAATCATATAATTGTCCGATATGACTTAACGTTGAAGGTTTACCCTTACCCTGAAAAAAGGATGTATTGTAGCTGTAGGATCTATGTACCTTCGACTCATTCGAAAATCATATAATTGTCCGATATGACTTAAGCTTGAAGGTTTACCCTTACCCTGAAAAAAGGATGTATTGTAGCTGTAGGATCTATGTACCCTCGACTCATTCGAAGATCATATAATTGTCCGATATGACTTAATCTTGAAGGTTTGCCCTTACCCTGAAAAAAGGATGTATTGTAGCTGTAGGATCTATGTACCCTCGACTCATTCGAAAATCATATAATTGTCCGATATGACTTAACGTTGAAGGTTTACCCTTACCCTGAAAAAAGGATGTATTGTAGCTGTAGGATCTATGTACCCTCGACTCATTCGAAGGTCATATAATTGTCCGATATGACTTAACGTTGAAGGTTTACCCTTACCCTGAAAAAAGGATGTATGGTAGCTGTAGGATCTATGTACCCTAGACTCATTCGAAAATGATATAATTGTCCGATATGACTTAACGTTGAAGGTTTACCCTTACCCTGAAAGAAGGATGTATTGTAGCTGTAGGATCTATGTACCCTCGACTCATTCGAAAATCATATAATTGTCCGATATGACTTAACGTTGAAGGTTTACCCTTACCCTGAAAAAAGGATGTATTGTAGCTGTAGGATCTATGTACCCTCGACTCATTCGAAGGTCATATAATTGTCCGATATGACTTAATGTTGAAGGTTTACCCTTACCCTGAAAAAAGATGTATGGTAGCTGTAGGATCTATGTACCCTAGACTCATTCGAAAATGATATAATTGTCCGATATGACTTAACGTTGAAGGTTTACCCTAACCCTGAAAAAAGGATGTATTGTAGCTGTAGGACTTATGTACCCTCGACTCATTCAAAAATCATATAATTGACCGATATGACTTAACCTTAAAGGTTTACCCTTACCCTGAAAAAAGGATGTGATGTTGCTGTAGGATCTATGTACCCTGGACTCATTCGAAAATCATATAATTGACCGATATGACTTAACGTTGAAGGTTTACCCTTACCCTGAAAAAAGGATGTATTGTAGCTGTAGGATCTATGTACCCTCGACTCATTCAAAAATCATATAATTGTCCGATATGACTTAACCTTGAAGGTTTACCCTTACCCTGAAAAAAGGATGTATTGTAGCTGTAGGATCTATGTACCCTCGACTCATTCGAAAATCATATAACTGTCCGATATGACTTAACGTTCAAGGTTTACCCTTACCCTGAAAAAAGGATGTATTGTAGCTGTAGGATCTATGTACACTCGACTCATTCGAAAATCATATAATTGTGCGATATGACTTAACGTTGAAGGTTTACCCTTACCCTGAAAAAAGGATGTATTGTAGCTGTAGGATCTATGTACCCTCGACTCATTCAAAAATTATATAATTGACCGATATGACTTAACCTTAAAGGTTTACCCATACCCTAAAAAAAGGATGTATTGTAGCTGTAAGATCTATGTACCCTCGACTCATTCGAAAATCATATAATTGACCGATATGACTTAACCTTAAAGGTTTACCCATACCCTGAAAAAAGGATGTATTGTAGCTGTAGGATCTATGTACCCTCGACTCATTCGAAAATCATATAATTGTCCGATATTACTTAACGTTGAAGGTTTACCCTTACCCTGAAAAAAGGATGTATTGTAGCTGTAAGATCTATGTACCCTCGACTCATTCGAAAATCATATAATTGTCCGATATGACTTAACTTTGAAGGTTTACCCTTACCCTGAAAAAAGATGTATTGTAGCTGTAAGATCTATGTACCCTCGACTCATTCGAAAATCATATAATTGTCCGATATGACTTAACCTTGAAGGTTTACCCTTACCCTGAAAAAGGATGTATGGTAGCTGTAGGATCTATGTACCCTAGACTCATTCGAAAATCATATAATTGTCCGATATGACTTAACGTTGAAGGTTTACCCTTACCCTGAAAAAAGGATGTATTGTAGCTGTAGGATCTATGTACCCTCGACTCAATCGAAAATCATATAATGGTCCGATATGACTTAACGTTGAAGGTTTACCCTTACCCTGAAAAAAGGATGTATTGTAGCTGTAGGATCTATGTACCCTCGACTCATTCGAAAATCATATAATTGTACGATATGACTTAACCTTAAAGGTTTACCCTTACCCTGAAAAAAGGATGTATTGCAGCTGTATGATCTATGTACCCTCGACTCATTCGAAAATCATATAATTGTCCGATATGACTTAACCTTGAAGGTTTGCCCTTACCCTGAAAAAAGGATGTATTGTAGCTGTAGGATCTATGTACCCTCGACTCATTCGAAAATCATATAATCCATCGTCCGATATGACTTAACGTTGAAGGTTTACCCTTACCCTGAAAAAAGGATGTATTGTAGCTGTAACATCTATGTACCCTCGACTCATTTGAAAATCATATAATTCATTGTCCGATATGACTTAACCTTGAAGGTTTACCCTTACCCTAAAAAAGGATGTATGGTAGCTGTAGGATCTATATACCCTAGACTCATTCGAAAATCATATAATTGTCCGATATGACTTAACGTTGAAGGTTTACTCTTACCCTGAAAAAAGGATGTATTGTAGCTGTAGGATCTATGTACCCTCGACTCATTCGAAAATCATATAATTGCCCGATATGACTTAACGTTGAAGGTTTACCCTTACCCTGAAAAAAAGGATGTATTATAGCTGTAGGATCTATGTACCCTCGACTCATTCAAAAATTATATAATTGACCGATATGACTTAACCTTAAAGGTTTACCCATACCCTGCAAAAGGATGTATTGTAGCTGTAAGATCTATGTACCCTCGACTCATTCGAAAATCATATAATTGACCGATATGACTTAACCTTAAAGGTTTACCCAAACCCTGAAAAAAGGATGTATTGTAACTGTAGGATCTATGTACCCTCGACTCATTCGAAAATCATATAATTGTCCGATATTACTTAACGTTGAAGGTTTACCCTTACCCTGAAAAAAGGATGTATTGTAGCTGTAGGATCTATGTATCCTCGACTCATTCGAAAATCATATAATTCATCGTCCGATGTGACTTAACCTTGAAGGTTTACCCTTACCCTGAAAAAAGGATGTATTGTAGCTGTAGGATCTATGTACCCTCGACTCATTCGAAAATCATATAATTGTCCGATATGACTTAATCTTGAAGGTTTACCCTTACCCTGAAAAAAGGATGTATTGTAGCTGTAGAATCTATGTCCCCTCGACTCTTTCGAAAATCATATAATTGTCCGATATGACTTAATCTTGAAGGTTTACCCTTACCCTGAAAAAAGCATGTATTGTAGCTGTAGGATCTATGTACCCTAGACTCTTTCGAAAATCATATAATTGTCCGATATGACTTAACCTTGAAGGTTTACCCTTACCCTGAAAAAAGGATGTATTGTAGCTGTAGGATCTATGTACCCTAGACTCATTCGAAAATCATATAATTCATCGTCCGATATGATTAACGTTGAAGGTTTACCCTTACCCTGAAAAAAGGATGTATTGTAGCTGTAGGATCTATGTAACCTCGACTCATTCGAAAATCATATAATTGTCCGATATGACTTAACGTTGAAGGTTTACCCTTACCCTGAAAAAGGATGTATTGTAGCTGTAGCATCTATGTACCCTCGACTCATTCGAAAATCATATAATTGTCCGATATGTCATAACCTTAAAGGTTTTCCCTTACCCTGAAAAAAGGATGTATTGTAGCTGTAGCATATATGTACCCTCGACTCATTCGAAAATCATATAATTGTCCGATATGACTTAACGTTGAAGGTTTACCCTTACCCTGAAAAAAAGGATGTATTGTAGCTGTAGGATCTATGTACACTCGACTCATTCGAAAATCATATAATTGTCCGATATGACTTAACGTTGAAGGTTTACCCTTACCCTGAAAAAAGGATGTATTGTAGCTGTAGGATCTATGTACCTTCGACTCATTCGAAAATCATATAATTGTCCGATATGACTTAACGTTGAAGGTTTACCCTTACCCTGAAAAAAGGATGTATTGTAGCTGTAGGATCTATGTACCCTCGACTCATTCGAAGATCATATAATTGTCCGATATGACTTAATCTTGAAGGTTTGCCCTTACCCTGAAAAAAGGATGTATTGTAGCTGTAGGATCTATGTACCCTAGACTCATTCGAAAATCATATAATTGTCCGATATGACTTAACGTTGAAGGTTTACCCTTACCCTGAAAAAAGGATGTATTGTAGCTGTAGGATCTATGTACCCTCGACTCATTCGAAGGTCATATAATTGTCCGATATGACTTAACGTTGAAGGTTTACCCTTACCCTGAAAAAAGGATGTATGGTAGCTGTAGGATCTATGTACCCTAGACTCATTCGAAAATGATATAATTGTCCGAAATGACTTAACGTTGAAGGTTTACCCTTACCCTGAAAGAAGGATGTATTGTAGCTGTAGGATCTATGTACCCTCGACTCATTCGAAAATCATATAATTGTCCGATATGACTTAACGTTGAAGGTTTACCCTTACCCTGAAAAAAGGATGTATTGTAGCTGTAGGATCTATGTACCCTCGACTCATTCGAAGGTCATATAATTGTCCGATATGACTTAACGTTGAAGGTTTACCCTTACCCTGAAAAAAGATGTATGGTAGCTGTAGGATCTATGTACCCTAGACTCATTCGAAAATGATATAATTGTCCGATATGACTTAACGTTGAAGGTTTACCCTTACCCTGAAAAAAGGATGTATTGTAGCTGTAGGATCTATGTACCCTCGACTCATTCGACAATCATATAATTGTCCGATATGACTTAACGTTGAAGGTTTACCCTTACCCTGAAAAAAGGATGTATTGTAGCTGTAGGATCTATGTACCCTAGACTCATTCGAAAATGATATAATTGTCCGATATGACTTAACGTTGAAGGTTTACCCTTACCCTGAAAAAAGGATGTATTGTAGCTGTAGGATCTATGTACCCTCGACTCGTTCGAAAATCATATAATTGTCCGATATGACTTAACGTTGAAGGTTTACCCTTACCCTGAAAAAAGGATGTATTGTAGCTGTAGGATCTATGTACCCTCGACTCATTCGAAAATCATATAATTGTCCGATATGACTTAACGTTGAAGGTTTACCCTTACCCTGAAAAAAGGATGTATGGTAGCTTTAGGATCTATGTACCCTAGACTCATTCGAAAATGATATAATTGTCCGATATGACTTAACGTTGAAGGTTTACCCTTACCCTGAAAAAAGGATGTATTGTAGCTGTAGGATCTATGTACCCTCGACTCATTCGAAAATCATATAATTGTCCGATATGACTTAACGTTCAAGGTTTACCCTTACCCTGAAAAAAGGATATATTGTAGCTGTAGGATCTATGTACCCTCGACTCATTCGAAAATCATATAATTGTCCGATATGACTTAACCTTGAAGGTTTACCCTTACCCTGAAAAAAGGATGTATTGTAGCTGTAGGATCTATGTACCCTCGACTCATTCGAAAATCATATAATTCATCGTCCGATATGACTTAACGTTGAAGGTTTACCCTTACCCTGAAAAAAGGATGTATTGTAGCTGTAGGATCTATGTACCCTCGACTCATTCGAAGATCATATAATTGTCCGATATGACTTAATCTTGAATGTTTGCCCTTACCCTGAAAAAAGGATGTATTGTAGCTGTAGGATCTATGTACCCTCGACTCATTCGAAAATCATATAATTGTCCGATATGACTTAACTTTGAAGGTTTACCCTTACCCTGAAAAAAGGATGTATTGTAGCTCTAGGATCTATGTACCTTCGACTCATTCGACAATCATATAATTCATCGTGCGATATGACTTAACGTTGAAGGTTTACCCTTACCCTGAAAAAAGGATGTATTGTAGCTCTAGGATCTATGTACCCTCGACTCATTCGACAATCATATAATTCATCGTCCGATATGACTTAACGTTGAAGGTTTACCCTTACCCTGAAAAAAGGATGTATTGTAGCTGTAAGATCTATGTACCCTCGACTCATTCGAAAATCATATAATTGTCCGATATGACTTAACGTTGAAGCTTTACCCTTACCCTGAAAAAAGGATGTATTGTAGCTGTAAGATCTATGTACCCTCGACTCATTCGAAAATCATATAATTGTCCGATATGACTTAACTTTGAAGGTTTACCCTTACCCTGAATAAAGGATGTATCGTAGCTCTAGGATCTATGTACCCTCGACTCATTCGACAATCATATAATTCATCGTCCGATATTACTTAACGTTGAAGGTTTACCCTTACCCTGAAAAAAGGATGTATTGTAGCCGTAAGATCTATGTACCCTCGACTCATTCGAAAATCATATAATTGTCCGATATGACTTAACGTTGAAGGTTTACCCTTACCCTGAAGAAAGGATCTATTGTAGCTGTAAGATCTATGTACCCTCGACTCATTCGAAAATCATATAATTGTCCGATATGACTTAACTTTGAAGGTTTACCCTTACCCTGAAAAAAAGATGTATTGTAGCTGTAAGATCTATGTACCCTCGACTCATTCGAAAATCATATAATTGTCCGATATGACTTAACCTTGAAGGTTTACCCTTACCCTGAAAAAGGATGTATGGTAGCTGTAGGATCTATGTACCCTAGACTCATTCGAAAATCATATAATTGTCCGATATGACTTAACGTTGAAGGTTTACCCTTACCCTGAAAAAAGGATGTATTGTAGCTGTAGGATCTATGTACCCTCGACTCATTCGAAAATCATATAATTGTCCGATAAGACTTAACGTTGAAGGTTTACCCTTACCCTGAATAAAGGATGTATTGTAGCTCTAGGATCTATGTACCCTCGACTCATTCGACAATCATATAATTCATCGTCCGATATGACTTAACGTTGAAGGTTTACCCTTACCCTGAAAAAAGGATGTATTGTAGCGGTAAGATCTATGTACCCTCGACTCATTCGAAAATCATATAATTGTCCGATATGACTTAACGTTGAAGCTTTACCCTTGCCCTGAAAAAAAGATGTATTGTAGCTGTAGCATCTATGTACCCTCGACTCATTCGAAAATCATATAATTGTCCGATATGACTTAACTTTGAAGGTTTACCCTTACCCTGAAAAAAAATGTATTGTAGCTGTAAGATCTATGTACCCTCGACTCATTCGAAAATCATATAATTGTCCGATATGACTTAACCTTGAAGGTTTACCCTTACCCTGAAAAAGGATGTATGGTAGCTGTAGGATCTATGTACCCTCGACTCATTCGACAATCATATAATTCATCGTCCGATATGACTTAACGTTGAAGGTTTACCCTTACCCTGAAAAAAGGATGTATTGTAGCTGTAAGATCTATGTACCCTCGTCTCATTCGAAAATCATATAATTGTCCGATATGACTTAACGTTGAAGCTTTACCCTTACCCTGAAAAAAGGATGTATTGTAGCTGTAAGATCTATGTACCCTCGACTCATTCGAAAATCATATAATTGTCCGATATGACTTAACTTTGAAGGTTTACCCTTACCCTGAAAAAAAGATGTATTGTAGCTGTAAGATCTATGTACCCTCGACTCATTCGAAAATCATATAATTGTCCGATATGACTTAACCTTGAAGGTTTACCCTTACCCTGAAAAAGGATGTATGGTAGCTGTAGGATCTATGTACCCTAGACTCATTCGAAAATCATATAATTGTCCGATATGACTTAACGTTGAAGGTTTACCCTTACCCTGAAAAAAGGATGTATTGTAGCTGTAGGATCTATGTACCCTCGACTCAATCGAAAATCATATAATGGTCCGATATGACTTAACGTTGAAGGTTTACCCTTACCCTGAAAAAAGGATGTATTGTAGCTGTAGGATCTATGTACCCTCGACTCATTCGAAAATCATATAATTGTACGATATGACTTAACCTTAAAGGTTTACCCTTACCCTGAAAAAAGGATGTATTGCAGCTGTATGATCTATGTACCCTCGACTCATTCGAAAATCATATAATTGTCCGATATGACTTAACCTTGAAGGTTTGCCCTTACCCTGAAAAAAGGATGTATTGTAGCTGTAGGATCTATGTACCCTCGACTCATTCGAAAATCATATAATCCATCGTCCGATATGACTTAACGTTGAAGGTTTACCCTTACCCTGAAAAAAGGATGTATTGTAGCTGTAACATCTATGTACCCTCGACTCATTCGAAAATCATATAATTCATTGTCCGATATGACTTAACCTTGAAGGTTTACCCTTACCCTAAAAAAAGGATGTATGGTAGCTGTAGGCTCTATATACCCTAGACTCATTCGAAAATCATATAATTGTCCGATATGACTTAACGTTGAAGGTTTACTCTTACCCTGAAAAAAGGATGTATTGTAGCTGTAGGATCTATGTACCCTCGACTCATTCGAAAATCATATAATTGCCCGATATGACTTAACGTTGAAGGTTTACCCTTACCCTGAAAAAAAGGATGTATTATAGCTGTAGGATCTATGTACCCTCGACTCATTCAAAAATTATATAATTGACCGATATGACTTAACCTTAAAGGTTTACCCATACCCTGAAAAAGGATGTATTGTAGCTGTAAGATCTATGTACCCTCGACTCATTCGAAAATCATATAATTGACCGATATGACTTAACCTTCAAGGTTTACCCAAACCCTGAAAAAAGGATGTATTGTAGCTGTAGGATCTATGTACCCTCGACTCATTCGAAAATCATATAATTGTCCGATATTACTTAACGTTGAAGGTTTACCCTTACCCTGAAAAAAGGATGTATTGTAGCTGTAGGATCTATGTTTCCTCGACTCATTCGAAAATCATATAATTCATCGTCCGATGTGACTTAACGTTGAAGGTTTACCCTTACCCTGAAAAAAGGATGTATTGTAGCTGTAGGATCTATGTACCCTCGACTCATTCGAAAATCATATAATTGTCCGATATGACTTAATCTTGAAGGTTTACCCTTACCCTGAAAAAAGGATGTATTGTAGCTGTAGAATCTATGTCCCCTCGACTCTTTCGAAAATCATATAATTGTCCGATATGACTTAATCTTGAAGGTTTACCCTTACCCTGAAAAAAGCATGTATTGTAGCTGTAGGATCTATGTACCCTAGACTCTTTCGAAAATCATATAATTGTCCGATATGACTTAACCTTGAAGGTTTACCCTTACCCTGAAAAAAGGATGTATTGTAGCTGTAGGATCTATGTACCCTAGACTCATTCGAAAATCATATAATTCATCGTCCGATATGATTAACGTTGAAGGTTTACCCTTACCCTGAAAAAAGGATGTATTGTAGCTGTAGGATCTATGTAACCTCGACTCATTCGAAAATCATATAATTGTCCGATATGACTTAACGTTGAAAGTTTACCCTTACCCTGAAAAAAGGATGTATTATAGCTGTAGGATCTATGTACCCTCGACTCATTCAAAAATTATATAATTGACCGATATGACTTAACCTTAAAGGTTTACCCATACCCTGAAAAAAGGATGTATTGTAGCTGTAAGATCTATGTACCCTCGACTCATTCGAAAATCATATAATTGACCGATATGACTTAACCTTAAAGGTATACCCATACCCTGAAAAAAGGATGTATTGTAGCTGTAGGATCTATGTACCCTCGACTCATTCGAAAATCATATAATTGTCCGATATTACTTAACGTTGAAGGTTTACCCTTACCCTGAAAAAAGGATGTATGGTAGCTGTAGGATCTATGTACCCTCGACTCATTCGAAAATCATTTAATTGTCCGATATGACTTAACCTTAAAGGTTTACCCTTACCGTGAAAAAAAGATGTATTGTTGCTGTAGGATCTATGTATCCTCGACTCATTCGAAAATCATATAATTCATCGTCCGATGTGACTTAACCTTGAAGGTTTACCCTTACCCTGAAAAAAGGATGTATTGTAGCTGTAGGATCTATGTACCCTCGACTCATTCGAAAATCATATAATTGTCCGATATGACTTAACGTTGAAGGTTTACCCTTACCCTGAAAAAAGGATAATTGTAGCTGTAGGATCTATGTACCCTCGACTCATTGGAAAATCATATAATTGTCCGATATGACTTAACCTTGAAGGTTTACCCTTACCCTGAAAAAAGGATGTATTGTAGCTGTAGGATCTATGTACCCTCGACTCATTGGAAAATCATATAATTGTCCGATATGACTTAACGTTGAAGGTTTTCCCTTACCCTGAATAAAGGATGTATTGTAGCTGTAGGATCTATATACCCTCGACTCATTCGAAAATCATATAATTCATCGTCCGATATGATTAACGTTGAAGGTTTACCCTTACCCTGAAAAAAGGATGTATTGTAGCTGTAGGATCTATATACCCTCGACTCATTCGAAAATCATATAATTCATCGTCCGATATGATTAACGTTGAAGGTTTATCCTTACCCTGAAAAAAGGATGTATTGTAGCTGTAAGATCTATGTACCCTCGACTCATTCGAAAATCATATAATTGTCCGATATAACTTAATCTTGAAGGTTTACCCTTACCCTGAAAAAAGGATGTATTCTAGCTGTAAGATCTATGTACCCTCGACTCATTCGAATATCATATAATTGTCCGATATGACTTAACGTTGAAGGTTTACCCTTACCCTGAAAAAAGGATAATTGTAGCTGTAACATCTATGTACCCTCGACTCATTCGAAAATCATATAATTGTCCGATATGACTTAACCTTGAAGGTTTACCCTTACCCTGAAAAAAGGATTAATGGTAGCTGTAAGGTCTATGTACCCTCGACTCAAACGAAAATCATATAATTGTCCGATATGACTTAACGTTGAAGGTTTACCCTTACCCTGAAAAAAGGATGTATTGTAGCTGTAGGATCTATGTACCCTCGACTCATTCGAAAATCATATAATTGTCCGATAAGACTTAACGTTGAAGGTTTACCCTTACCCTGAATAAAGGATGTATTGTAGCTCTAGGATCTATGTACCCTCGACTCATTCGACAATCATATAATTCATCGTCCGATATGACTTAACGTTGAAGGTTTACCCTTACCCTGAAAAAAGGATGTATTGTAGCTGTAAGATCTATGTACCCTCGACTCATTCGAAAATCATATAATTGTCCGATATGACTTAACGTTGAAGCTTTACCCTTACCCTGAAAAAGGATGTATTGTAGCTGTAAGATCTATGTACCCTCGACTCATTCGAAAATCATATAATTGTCCGATATGACTTAACTTTGAAGGTTTACCCTTACCCTGAATAAAGGATGTATTGTAGCTCTAGGATCTATGTACCCTCGACTCATTCGACAATCATATAATTCATCGTCCGATATGACTTAACGTTGAAGGTTTACCCTTACCCTGAAAAAAGGATGTATTGTAGCTGTAAGATCTATGTACCCTCGACTCATTCGAAAATCATATAATTGTCCGATATGACTTAACGTTGAAGCTTTACCCTTACCCTGAAAAAAGGATGTATTGTAGCTGTAAGATCTATGTACCCTCGACTCATTCGAAAATCATATAATTGTCCGATATGACTTAACTTTGAAGGTTTACCCTTACCCTGAAAAAAGGATGTATTGTAGCTCTAGGATCTATGTACCCTCGACTCATTCGACAATCATATAATTCATCGTGCGATATGACTTAACGTTGAAGGTTTACCCTTACCCTGAAAAAAGGATGTATTGTAGCTCTAGGATCTATGTACCCTCGACTCATTCGACAATCATATAATTCATCGTCCGATATGACTTAACGTTGAAGGTTTACCCTTACCCTGAAAAAAGGATGTATTGTAGCTGTAAGATCTATGTACCCTCGACTCATTCGAAAATCATATAATTGTCCGATATGACTTAACGTTGAAGCTTTACCCTTACCCTGAAAAAAGGATGTATTGTAGCTGTAAGATCTATGTACCCTCGACTCATTCGAAAATCATATAATTGTCCGATATGACTTAACTTTGAAGGTTTACCCTTACCCTGAATAAAGGATGTATTGTAGCTCTAGGATCTATGTACCCTCGACTCATTCGACAATCATATAATTCATCGTCCGATATTACTTAACGTTGAAGGTTTACCCTTACCCTGAAAAAAGGATGTATTGTAGCCGTAAGATCTATGTACCCTCGACTCATTCGAAAATCATATAATTGTCCGATATGACTTAACGTTGAAGGTTTACCCTTTCCCTGAAAAAAGGATGTATTGTAGCTGTAAGATCTATGTACCCTCGACTCATTCGAAAATCATATAATTGTCCGATATGACTTAACTTTGAAGGTTTACCCTTACCCTGAAAAAAAGATGTATTGTAGCTGTAAGATCTATGTACCCTCGACTCATTCGAAAATCATATAATTGTCCGATATGACTTAACCTTGAAGGTTTACCCTTACCCTGAAAAAGGATGTATGGTAGCTGTAGGATCTATGTACCCTAGACTCATTCGAAAATCATATAATTGTCCGATATGACTTAACGTTGAAGGTTTACCCTTACCCTGAAAAAAGGATGTATTGTAGCTGTAGGATCTATGTACCCTCGACTCATTCGAAAATCATATAATTGTCCGATAAGACTTAACGTTGAAGGTTTACCCTTACCCTGAATAAAGGATGTATTGTAGCTCTAGGATCTATGTACCCTCGACTCATTCGACAATCATATAATTCATCGTCCGATATGACTTAACGTTGAAGGTTTACCCTTACCCTGAAAAAAGGATGTATTGTAGCGGTAAGATCTATGTACCCTCGACTCATTCGAAAATCATATAATTGTCCGATATGACTTAACGTTGAAGCTTTACCCTTGCCCTGAAAAAAGGATGTATTGTAGCTGTAGCATCTATGTACCCTCGACTCATTCGAAAATCATATAATTGTCCGATATGACTTAACTTTGAAGGTTTACCCTTACCCTGAAAAAAAATGTATTGTAGCTGTAAGATCTATGTACCCTCGACTCATTCGAAAATCATATAATTGTCCGATATGACTTAACCTTGAAGGTTTACCCTTACCCTGAAAAAGGATGTATGGTAGCTGTAGGATCTATGTACCCTCGACTCATTCGACAATCATATAATTCATCGTCCGATATGACTTAACGTTGAAGGTTTACCCTTACCCTGAAAAAAGGATGTATTGTAGCTGTAAGATCTATGTACCCTCGTCTCATTCGAAAATCATATAATTGTCCGATATGACTTAACGTTGAAGCTTTACCCTTACCCTGAAAAAAGGATGTATTGTAGCTGTAAGATCTATGTACCCTCGACTCATTCGAAAATCATATAATTGTCCGATATGACTTAACTTTGAAGGTTTACCCTTACCCTGAAAAAAGATGTATTGTAGCTGTAAGATCTATGTACCCTCGACTCATTCGAAAATCATATAATTGTCCGATATGACTTAACCTTGAAGGTTTACCCTTACCCTGAAAAAGGATGTATGGTAGCTGTAGGATCTATGTACCCTAGACTCATTCGAAAATCATATAATTGTCCGATATGACTTAACGTTGAAGGTTTACCCTTACCCTGAAAAAAGGATGTATTGTAGCTGTAGGATCTATGTACCCTCGACTCAATCGAAAATCATATAATGGTCCGATATGACTTAACGTTGAAGGTTTACCCTTACCCTGAAAAAAGGATGTATTGTAGCTGTAGGATCTATGTACCCTCGACTCATTCGAAAATCATATAATTGTACGATATGACTTAACCTTAAAGGTTTACCCTTACCCTGAAAAAAGGATGTATTGCAGCTGTATGATCTATGTACCCTCGACTCATTCGAAAATCATATAATTGTCCGATATGACTTAACCTTGAAGGTTTGCCCTTACCCTGAAAAAAGGATGTATTGTAGCTGTAGGATCTATGTACCCTCGACTCATTCGAAAATCATATAATCCATCGTCCGATATGACTTAACGTTGAAGGTTTACCCTTACCCTGAAAAAAGGATGTATTGTAGCTGTAACATCTATGTACCCTCGACTCATTCGAAAATCATATAATTCATTGTCCGATATGACTTAACCTTGAAGGTTTACCCTTACCCTAAAAAAAGGATGTATGGTAGCTGTAGGATCTATATACCCTAGACTCATTCGAAAATCATATAATTGTCCGATATGACTTAACGTTGAAGGTTTACTCTTACCCTGAAAAAAGGATGTATTGTAGCTGTAGGATCTATGTACCCTCGACTCATTCGAAAATCATATAATTGCCCGATATGACTTAACGTTGAAGGTTTACTCTTACCCTGAAAAAAGGATGTATTATAGCTGTAGGATCTATGTACCCTCGACTCATTCAAAAATTATATAATTGACCGATATGACTTAACCTTAAAGGTTTACCCATACCCTGAAAAAGGATGTATTGTAGCTGTAAGATCTATGTACCCTCGACTCATTCGAAAATCATATAATTGACCGATATGACTTAACCTTAAAGGTTTACCCAAACCCTGAAAAAAGGATGTATTGTAGCTGTAGGATCTATGTACCCTAGACTCTTTCGAAAATCATATAATTGTCCGATATGACTTAACCTTGAAGGTTTACCCTTACCCTGAAAAAAGGATGTATTGTAGCTGTAGGATCTATGTAACCTCGACTCATTCGAAAATCATATAATTGTCCGATATGACTTAATCTTGAAGGTTTACCCTTACCCTGAAAAAAGGATGTATTGTAGCTGTAGAATCTATGTCCCCTCGACTCTTTCGAAAATCATATAATTGTCCGATATGACTTAATCTTGAAGGTTTACCCTTACCCTGAAAAAAGCATGTATTGTAGCTGTAGGATCTATGTACCCTAGACTCTTTCGAAAATCATATAATTGTCCGATATGACTTAACCTTGAAGGTTTACCCTTACCCTGAAAAAAGGATGTATTGTAGCTGTAGGATCTATGTACCCTAGACTCATTCGAAAATCATATAATTCATCGTCCGATATGATTAACGTTGAAGGTTTACCCTTACCCTGAAAAAAGGATGTATTGTAGCTGTAGGATCTATGTAACCTCGACTCATTCGAAAATCATATAATTGTCCGATATGACTTAACGTTGAAGGTTTACCCTTACCCTGAAAAAGGATGTATTGTAGCTGTAGCATCTATGTACCCTCGACTCATTCGAAAATCATATAATTGTCCGATATGACATAACCTTAAAGGTTTACCCTTACCCTGAAAAAAGGATGTATTGTAGCTGTAGCATCTATGTACCCTCGACTCATTCGAAAATCATATAATTGTCCGATATGACTTAACGTTGAAGGTTTACCCTTACCCTGAAAAAAAGGATGTATTGTAGCTGTAGGATCTATGTACACTCGACTCATTCGAAAATCATATAATTGTCCGATATGACTTAATCTTGAAGGTTTACCCTTACCCTGAAAAAAGGATGTATTGTAGCTGTAGGATCTATGTATCCTCGACTCATTCGAAAATCATATAATTCATCGTCCGATGTGACTTAACCTTGAAGGTTTACCCTTACCCTGAAAAAAGGATGTATTGTAGCTGTAGGATCTATGTACCCTCGACTCATTCGAAGATCATATAATTGTCCGATATGACTTAATCTTGAAGGTTTGCCCTTACCCTGAAAAAAGGATGTATTGTAGCTGTAGGATCTATGTACCCTAGACTCATTCGAAAATCATATAATTGTCCGATATGACTTAACGTTGAAGGTTTACCCTTACCCTGAAAAAAGGATGTATTGTAGCTGTAGGATCTATGTACCCTCGACTCATTCGAAGGTCATATAATTGTCCGATATGACTTAACGTTGAAGGTTTACCCTTACCCTGAAAAAAGGATGTATGGTAGCTGTAGGATCTATGTACCCTAGACTCATTCGAAAATGATATAATTGTCCGATATGACTTAACGTTGAAGGTTTACCCTTACCCTGAAAGAAGGATGTATTGTACCTGTAGGATCTATGTACCCTCGACTCATTCGAAAATCATATAATTGTCCGATATGACTTAACGTTGAAGGTTTACCCTTACCCTGAAAAAAGGATGTATTGTAGCTGTAGGATCTATGTACCCTCGACTCATTCGAAGGTCATATAATTGTCCGATATGACTTAACGTTGAAGGTTTACCCTTACCCTGAAAAAAGATGTATGGTAGCTGTAGGATCTATGTACCCTAGACTCATTCGAAAATGATATAATTGTCCGATATGACTTAACGTTGAAGGTTTACCCTTACCCTGAAAAAAGGATGTATTGTAGCTGTAGGATCTATGTACCCTCGACTCATTCGAAAATCATATAATTGTCCGATATGACTTAACGTTGAAGGTTTACCCTTACCCTGAAAAAAGGATGTATTGTAGCTGTAGGATCTATGTACCCTAGACTCATTCGAAAATGATATAATTGTCCGATATGACTTAACGTTGAAGGTTTACCCTTACCCTGAAAAAAGGATGTATTGTAGCTGTAGGATCTATGTACCCTCGACTCGTTCGAAAATCATATAATTGTCCGATATGACTTAACGTTGAAGGTTTACCCTTACCCTGAAAAAAGGATGTATTGTAGCTGTAGGATCTATGTACCCTCGACTCATTCGAAAATCATATAATTGTCCGATATGACTTAACGTTGAAGGTTTACCCTTACCCTGAAAAAAGGATGTATGGTAGCTTTAGGATCTATGTACCCTAGACTCATTCGAAAATGATATAATTGTCCGATATGACTTAACGTTGAAGGTTTACCCTTACCCTGAAAAAAGGATGTATTGTAGCTGTAGGATCTATGTACCCTCGACTCATTCGAAAATCATATAATTGTCCGATATGACTTAACGTTCAAGGTTTACCCTTACCCTGAAAAAAGGATATATTGTAGCTGTAGGATCTATGTACCCTCGACTCATTCGAAAATCATATAATTGTCCGATATGACTTAACCTTGAAGGTTTACCCTTACCCTGAAAAAAGGATGTATTGTAGCTGTAGGATCTATGTACCCTCGACTCATTCGAAAATCATATAATTCATCGTCCGATATGACTTAACGTTGAAGGTTTACCCTTACCCTGAAAAAAGGATGTATTGTAGCTGTAGGATCTATGTACCCTCGACTCATTCGAAGATCATATAATTGTCCGATATGACTTAATCTTGAAGGTTTGCCCTTACCCTGAAAAAAGGATGTATTGTAGCTGTAGGATCTATGTACCCTAGACTCATTCGAAAATCATATAATTGTCCGATATGACTTAACCTTGAAGGTTTACCCTTACCCTGAAAAAAGGATGTATTGTAGCTGTAGGATCTATGTACCCTAGACTCATTCGAAAATCATATAATTGTCCAATATGACTTAATCTTAAAGGTTTACCCTTACCCTGAAAAAAGGATGTATTGTAGCTGTAGGACCTATGTACCTTCGACTCATTCAAAAATCATATAATTGACCGATATGACTTAACCTTAAAGGTTTACCCTTACCCTGAAAAAAGGATGTGATGTTGCTGTAGGATCTATGTACCCTGGACTCATTCGAAAATCATATAATTGACCGATATGACTTAACGTTGAAGGTTTACCCTTACCCTGAAAAAAGGATGTATTGTAGCTGTAGGATCTATGTACCCTCGACTCATTCAAAAATCATATAATTGTCCGATATGACTTAACCTTGAAGGTTTACCCTTACCCTGAAAAAAGGATGTATTGTAGCTGTAGGATCTATGTACCCTCGACTCATTCGAAAATCATATAACTGTCCGATATGACTTAACGTTCAAGGTTTACCCTTACCCTGAAAAAAGGATGTATTGTAGCTGTAGGATCTATGTACACTCGACTCATTCGAAAATCATATAATTGTGCGATATGACTTAACGTTGAAGGTTTACCCTTACCCTGAAAAAAGGATGTATTGTAGCTGTAGGATCTATGTACCCTCGACTCATTCGAAAATCATATAATTGTCCGATATGACTTAACTTTGAAGGTTTACCCTTACCCTGAAAAAAGGATGTATTGTGGCTGTAGGATCTATGTACCCTCGACTCATTCAAAAATTATATAATTGACCGATATGACTTAACCTTAAAGGTTTACCCATACCCTAAAAAAAGGATGTATTGTAGCTGTAAGATCTATGTACCCTCGACTCATTCGAAAATCATATAATTGACCGATATGACTTAACCTTAAAGGTTTACCCATACCCTGAAAAAAGGATGTATTGTAGCTGTAGGATCTATGTACCCTCGACTCATTCGAAAATCATATAATTGTCCGATATTACTTAACGTTGAAGCTTTACCCTTACCCTGAAAAAAGGATGTATTGTAGCTGTAGGATCTATGTACACTCGACTCATTCGAAAATCATTTAATTGTCCGATATGACTTGACCTTAAAGGTTTACCCTTACCCTGAAAAAAAGGTGTATTGTAGCTGTAGGATCTATGTATCCTCGACTCATTCGAAAATCATATAATTCATCGTCCGATGTGACTTAACCTTGAAGGTTTACCCTTACCCTGAAAAAAGGATGTATTGTAGCTGTAGGATCTATGTACCCTCGACTCATTTGAAAATCATATAATTGTCCGATATGACTTAATCTTGAAGGTTTACCCTTATCCTGAAAAAAGGATGTATTGTAGCTGTAGAATCTATGTACCCTCGACTCTTTCGAAAATCATATAATTGTCCGATATGACTTAATCTTGAAGGTTTACCCTTACCCTGAAAAAAGCATGTATTGTAGCTGTAGGATCTATGTACCCTAGACTCTTTCGAAAATCATATAATTGTCCGATATGACTTAAGCTTGAAGGTTTACCCTTACCCTGAAAAAAGGATGTATTGTAGCTGTAGGATCTATGTACCCTAGACTCATTCGAAAATCATATAATTGTCCGATATGACTTAACGTTGAAGGTTTACCCTTACCCTGAAAAAAGGATGTATTGTAGCTGTAGGATCTATGTACCCTCGACTCATTCGAAAATCATATAATTGTCCGATATGACTTAACGTTGAAGGTTTACCCTTACCCTGAAAAAGGATGTATTGTAGCTGTAGCATCTATGTACCCTCGACTCATTCGAAAATCATATAATTGTCCGATATGACATAACCTTAAAGGTTTACCCTTACCCTGAAAAAGGATGTATTGTAGCTGTAGCATCTATGTACGCTCGACTCATTCGAAAATCATATAATTGTCCGATATGACTTAACGTTGAAGGTTTACCCTTACCCTGAAAAAAAGAATGTATTGTAGCTGTAGGATCTATGTACCCTCGACTCATTCGAAAATCATATAATTGTCCGATATAACTTAATCTTGAAGGTTTACCCTTACCCTGAATAAAGGATGTATTGTAGCTGTAGGATCTATGTACCCTCGACTCAATCGAAAATCATATAATTCATCGTCCGATATGATTAACGTTGAAGGTTTACCCTTACCCTGAAAAAAGGATGTATGGTAGCTGTAAGATCTATGTACCCTCGACTCATTCGAAAATCATATAATTGTCCGATATAACTTAATCTTGAAGGTTTACCCTTACCCTGAAAAAAGGATGTATTGTAGCTGTAAGATCTATGTACCCTCGACTCATTCGAAAATCATATAATTGTCCGATATGACTTAACGTTGAAGGTTTACCCTTACCCTGAAAAAAGGATGTATTGTAGCTGTAGGATCTATGTACCCTCGACTCATTCGAAAATCATATAATTGTCCGATATGACTTAACGTTGAAGGTTTACCCTTACCCTGAAAAAAGGATGTATTGTAGCTGTAACATCTATGTACCCTCGACTCATTCGAAAATCATATAATTGTCCGATATGACTTAACGTTGAAGGTTTACCCTTACCCTGAAAAAAGGATGTATTGTAGCTGTAGGATCTATGTACCTTCGACTCATTCGAAAATCATATAATTGTCCGATATGACTTAAGCTTGAAGGTTTACCCTTACCCTGAAAAAAGGATGTATTGTAGCTGTAGGATCTATGTACCCTCGACTCATTCGAAGATCATATAATTGTCCGATATGACTTAATCTTGAAGGTTTGCCCTTACCCTGAAAAAAGGATGTATTGTAGCTGTAGGATCTATGTACCCTCGACTCATTCGAAAATCATATAATTGTCCGATATGACTTAACGTTGAAGGTTTACCCTTACCCTGAAAAAAGGATGTATTGTAGCTGTAGGATCTATGTACCCTCGACTCATTCGAAGGTCATATAATTGTCCGATATGACTTAACGTTGAAGGTTTACCCTTACCCTGAAAAAAGGATGTATGGTAGCTGTAGGATCTATGTACCCTAGACTCATTCGAAAATGATATAATTGTCCGATATGACTTAACGTTGAAGGTTTACCCTTACCCTGAAAGAAGGATGTATTGTAGCTGTAGGATCTATGTACCCTCGACTCATTCGAAAATCATATAATTGTCCGATATGACTTAACGTTGAAGGTTTACCCTTACCCTGAAAAAAGGATGTATTGTAGCTGTAGGATCTATGTACCCTCGACTCATTCGAAGGTCATATAATTGTCCGATATGACTTAATGTTGAAGGTTTACCCTTACCCTGAAAAAAGATGTATGGTAGCTGTAGGATCTATGTACCCTAGACTCATTCGAAAATGATATAATTGTCCGATATGACTTAACGTTGAAGGTTTACCCTAACCCTGAAAAAAGGATGTATTGTAGCTGTAGGACCTATGTACCCTCGACTCATTCAAAAATCATATAATTGACCGATATGACTTAACCTTAAAGGTTTACCCTTACCCTGAAAAAAGGATGTGATGTTGCTGTAGGATCTATGTACCCTGGACTCATTCGAAAATCATATAATTGACCGATATGACTTAACGTTGAAGGTTTACCCTTACCCTGAAAAAAGGATGTATTGTAGCTGTAGGATCTATGTACCCTCGACTCATTCAAAAATCATATAATTGTCCGATATGACTTAACCTTGAAGGTTTACCCTTACCCTGAAAAAAGGATGTATTGTAGCTGTAGGATCTATGTACCCTCGACTCATTCGAAAATCATATAACTGTCCGATATGACTTAACGTTCAAGGTTTACCCTTACCCTGAAAAAAGGATGTATTGTAGCTGTAGGATCTATGTACACTCGACTCATTCGAAAATCATATAATTGTGCGATATGACTTAACGTTGAAGGTTTACCCTTACCCTGAAAAAAGGATGTATTGTAGCTGTAGGATCTATGTACCCTCGACTCATTCAAAAATTATATAATTGACCGATATGACTTAACCTTAAAGGTTTACCCATACCCTAAAAAAAGGATGTATTGTAGCTGTAAGATCTATGTACCCTCGACTCATTCGAAAATCATATAATTGACCGATATGACTTAACCTTAAAGGTTTACCCATACCCTGAAAAAAGGATGTATTGTAGCTGTAGGATCTATGTACCCTCGACTCATTCGAAAATCATATAATTGTCCGATATTACTTAACGTTGAAGGATTACCCTTACCCTGAAAAAAGGATGTATTGTAGCTGTAGGATCTATGTACACTCGACTCATTCGAAAATCATTTAATTGTCCGATATGACTTAACGTTGAAGGTTTACCCTTACCCTGAAAAAAGGATGTATTGTAGCTGTAGGATCTATGTATCCTCGACTCATTCGAAAATCATATAATTCATCGTCCGATGTGACTTAACCTTGAAGGTTTACCCTTACCCTGAAAAAAGGATGTATTGTAGCTGTAGGATCTATGTACCCTCGACTCATTCGAAAATCATATAATTGTCCGATATGACTTAATCTTGAAGGTTTACCCTTACCCTGAAAAAAGCATGTATTGTAGCTGTAGGATCTATGTACCTTAGACTCTTTCGAAAATCATATAATTGTCCGATATGACTTAAGCTTGAAGGTTTACCCTTACCCTGAAAAAAGGATGTATTGTAGCTGTAGGATCTATGTACCCTAGACTCATTCGAAAATCATATAATTGTCCGATATGACTTAACGTTGAAGGTTTACCCTTACCCTGAAAAAAGGATGTATTGTAGCTGTAGGATCTATGTACCCTCGACTCATTCAAAAATCATATAATTGTCCGATATGACTTAACGTTGAAGGTTTACCCTTACCCTGAAAAAGGATGTATTGTAGCTGTAGCATCTATGTACCCTCGACTCATTCGAAAATCATATAATTGTCCGATATGACATAACCTTAAAGGTTTACCCTTACCCTGAAAAAGGATGTATTGTAGCTGTAGCATCTATGTACCCTCGACTCATTCGAAAATCATATAATTGTCCGATATGACTTAACGTTGAAGGTTTACCCTTACCCTGAAAAAAAGGATGTATTGTAACTGTAGGATCTATGTACCCTCGACTCATTCGAAAATCATATAATTGTCCGATATAACTTAATCTTGAAGGTTTACCCTAACCCTGAATAAAGGATGTATTGTAGCTGTAGGATCTATGTACCCTCGACTCAATCGAAAATCATATAATTCATCGTCCGATATGATTAACGTTGAAGGTTTACCCTTACCCTGAAAAAAGGATGTATGGTAGCTGTAAGATCTATGTACCCTCGACTCATTCGAAAATCATATAATTGTCCGATATGACTTAACGTTGAAGGTTTACCCTTACCCTGAAAAAAGGATGTATTGTAGCTGTAGGATCTATGTACCCTCGACTCATTCGAAAATGATATAATTGTCCGATATGACTTAACGTTGAAGGTTTACCCTTACCCTGAAAAAAGGATGTATGGTAGCTGTAGGATCTATGTACCCTAGACTCATTCGAAAATGATATAATTGTCCGATATGACTTAACGTTGAAGGTTTACCCTTACCCTGAAAAAAGGATGTATTGTAGCTGTAGGATCTATGTACCCTCGACTCATTCGAAAATCATATAATTGTCCGATATGACTTAACGTTGAAGGTTTACCCTTACCCTGAAAAAAGGATGTATTGTAGCTGTAGGATCTATGTACCCTCGACTCATTCGAAAATCATATAATTGTCCGATATAACTTAATCTTGAAGGTTTACCCTTACCCTGAATAAAGGATGTATTGTAGCTGTAGGATCTATGTACCCTCGACTCAATCGAAAATCATATAATTCATCGTCCGATATGATTAACGTTGAAGGTTTACCCTTACCCTGAAAAAAGGATGTATGGTAGCTGTAAGATCTATGTACCCTCGACTCATTCGAAAATCATATAATTGTCCGATATGACTTAACGTTGAAGGTTTACCCTTACCCTGAAAAAAGGATGTATTGTAGCTGTAGGATCTATGTACCCTCGACTCATTCGAAAATCATATAATTGTCCGATATGACTTAACGTTGAAGGTTTACCCTTACCCTGAAAAAAGGATGTATGGTAGCTGTAGGATCTATGTACCCTAGACTCATTCGAAAATGATATAATTGTCCGATATGACTTAACGTTGAAGGTTTACCCTTACCCTGAAAAAAGGATGTATTGTAGCTGTAGGATCTATGTACCCTCGACTCATTCGAAAATCATATAATTGTCCGATATGACTTAACGTTGAAGGTTTACCCTTACCCTGAAAAAAGGATGTATTGTAGCTGTAGGATCTATGTACCCTCGACTCTTTCGAAAATCATATAATTGTCCGATATGACTTAACCTTAAAGGTTTACCCTTACCCTGAAAAAGGATGTATTGTAGCTGTAGCATCTATGTACCCTCGACTCATTCGAAAATCATATAATTGTCCGATATGACTTAACGTTCAAGGTTTACCCTTACCCTGAAAAAAGGATATATTGTAGCTGTAGGATCTATGTACCCTCGACTCATTCGAAAATCATATAATTGTCCGATATGACTTAACCTTGAAGGTTTACCCTTACCCTGAAAAAAGGATGTATTGTAGCTGTAGGATCTATGTACCCTCGACTCATTCCAAAATCATACAATTCATCGTCCGATATGACTTAACGTTGAAGGTTTACCCTTACCCTGAAAAAAGGATCTATTGTAGCTGTAACATCTATGTACCCTCGACTCATTCGAAAATCATATAATTCATCGTCCGATATGACTTAACGTTGAAGGTTTACCCTTAGCCTGAAAAAAGGATGTATTGTAGCTGTAACATCTATGTACCCTCGACTCATTCGAAAATCATATAATTGTCCAATATGACTTAATCTTAAAGGTTTACCCTTACCCTGAAAAAAGGATGTATTGTAGCTGTAGGACCTATGTACCCTCGACTCATTCAAAAATCATATAATTGACCGATATTACTTAACCTTAAAGGTTTACCCTTACCCTGAAAAAAGGATGTATTGTTGCTGTAGGATCTATGTACCCTGGACTCATTCGAAAATCATATAATTGACCGATATGACTTAACGTTGAAGGTTTACCCTTACCCTGAAAAAAGGATGTATTGTAGCTGTAGGATCTATGTACCCTCGACTCATTCAAAAATCATATAATTGTCCGATATGACTTAACCTTGAAGGTTTACCCTTACCCTGAAAAAAGGATGTATTGTAGCTGTAGGATCTATGTACCCTCGACTCATTCGAAAATCATATAACTGTCCGATATGACTTAACGTTCAAGGTTTACCCTTACCCTGAAAAAAGGATGTATTGTAGCTGTAGGATCTATGTACCCTCGACTCTTTCGAAAATCATATAATTGTCCGATATGACTTAACGTTGAAGGTTTACCCTTACCCTGAAAAAAGGATGTAATGTAGCTGTAGGATCTATGTAACCTCGACTCATTCGAAAATCATATAATTGACCGATATGACTTAACCTTGAAGGTTTACCCTTACCCTGAAAAAAGGATGTATTGTAGCTGTAAGATCTATGTACCCTCGACTCATTCGAAAATCATATAATTGTCCGATATGACTTAACGTTGGAGCTTTTCCTTATCCAGAAAAATGAATATCTCGTAACTCTAAGCTCTATGAGACCTCGAGTCATTCATTCATCGTCCGATATAACTTAACGTTGGAGCTTTTCCTTATCCAGAAAGATGGATGTCTCGTAACTCTAAGCTCTATGAAACCTCGACTCATTCATTCATCGTCCGATATAACTTAACGTTGGAGCTTTTCCTTATCCAGAAAGATGAATGTCTCGTAACTCTAAGCTCTATGAGACCTCGACTCGTTCATTCATCGCGCGACCTAACTTAACATTGGCGGGTTTTGTTATACGGATATATGAAGGTCTGGCAGCTCTAAGGTCTATGAACCCTGGATTTAATCGAACATTTTTTCTTTCCTCATCCTGTATGACAGCCCTGCAGGATTTCCATTATAACGAAATATGAATGCCTGGTAACACTAAGCTCCATCTACCGAGGACTCATTTGAATATGAATCCATTCGTCATCCGATATAGAATATGTTTGGAGTTTTTTTCCTATTCTAAAACATTAATATCTAGTAACTCTTAGCCCTATGTCCCTGGACTCATTTGAGTATCATTTTATCCAGCGCACTATGGATGGAGGACGTTAAAAAAAACTCTGGAATTTCTTGAGTTCTAATAATCAGTTAAGATTTTATAATTTTCTATACTTTATGATTTTAACGTTTAACTGTGAGTTGTTTTAACGATTTGAGCTAAAAGTCATATTTTTAATATTCCTGCATCAGTAACACTTTGTATATCTTGTAACCCTATTTACCTCCCTCAACTACTGCATGTCTTCAACAGTGTACATATTTTTGTGACATGTTTTCTTCCCCTGCCCTCTGATAGCCAGAACTGACTTCCTTTTAGGGGACTCGTCCAGAGAGATGAATACATATATATTATGTTTAAGGAATAAACAAAATTTTAACCCACGCTGTAAAATGTAATATACTGGTGGAATGCCAACTCGTGAATTCATCTGGAGACATTTAAGAAAAACATTTACAATTTCTTTCTTCCTCTAAAAAATTCACTTTGATGTCATAATGGAAAAATGAAGTATACCAATATTATTACGTGAACTATTTACGTATATTTCGAAAATGGACAATGCGGAATGTCTTAAACGAGTGTTACTTGGTACACATTCCGTGTACTAACATGTATGATAAGAACTTTTCTTCCGTTATTTTGTGTAAATGATAATTTCTTAAATCAGACGACTCACTATCATCGGTAAACTTCCATGTACTCTTTAATGTTGCATGCAGTGAGTTCAATGTCATACATAAATAATAGCAATAAATTTGTTGGACATATACAAGCTTTAGCAGACTTTCATTGTAAAACAGAACAGTTAATACTCCTCTATATGGATTCCTGTATGCGATATAGCTTCAGCTGATTACTGTTAACATTTAGGGTATAGTCTACACAACAACAAGGCATCACTGTTCTAAAATGTTGGTAAAGATTAAAATAACTAGAGCACATTGATATATACATAGCAATTATCGCCGGAGCACCATCTAGGACGTGCTACGTGTACTTCGTGATTTATCAGAATTCCGCCGTATGGCACTGTGATCGCAGCCACTCAAGAAACAAGCGAGACATCTCCGCTGCAACTCTCTACAGGTTATTATCGTCCGGCTTTTGTTTAGGTTTCTCGACAGCGCTCATATCCTTAATCATCTTTTATTCTTCGTTATTTTTCGTTTTTTTTTTTTTTACTTTCTAAATTAAGTTTTATTTCAAAATACTTATTTGTCACCACATGCCTTATTTACGTAATGGTAATTGTAATGCATAGTGTGTGTCAACAAATAATTAATAATCCTGAAAGGAGAATGTCTGGTAACTCTAGGCTCTATGAACGCTGGACTCATTTGAACATCTTTTCATTGATTGCACGATATAATTTAACGTTGGAGTTTTTCCGTATTATGAGAGATGAGTGTCTGGTAACTCTAAGCTCTATGAACACTGGACTCATTTTACAACTTTTCATTAATCGAGCGACGTAACTTAAAATTGAAGGTTTTCTTATACCGAGATAAGAATGTCTAGTAACTCTAATGTCTATGGACCCTGTATATAGTTGAACATATTTTCATTCATCATCCTGTATGACACAAAGCTAGAGGATTTCCATTATTCTGAAAGATAAATATCTGGTAACTCTATGCTCTATGTACCATGGACTCATTGAGATGTGATTTCAGTCATCATTCTGTACAGAATAAGTTTGAATATTTTCCTGAACTCTGAAAGATGAATATTTGGTAACCCTTAGCCGTATATCTCCCGGACTCATTTAAACAAAATTTCATATATCGTAGGTTATGCCTTAACGTTTGAGGTGTCTCTTATCCTGATTTGTGGATGTAGAATGCCTCTAAGCTTTATGTAACCTGGAATCATTCGAACGTGATTTCATTCATAATCCGATATGGCGTAATTTTGCAAGTTTTCGCTTATGCTCATAAATGGATATAGGATATCTACAAGCTCTATGTAACATGGACTCATTTGAGTGTCAGTTCATCCATCGTACAACGGATGGAGGACGTTGACAAACATTTGTATTTTATGAGTTCTGGAAGTCCGCTAATGTTTATTTTATATATTTCATAATATAAAACAGATAAAACCGTTTCCACTTCGAGAACGTCCCGGATGGTAATTTCACTCATGCGAATCATGATTCCTATTATGTGACGCGTCCAAATAGATCAATACATATGTATTGTCACGCAATTATCGGAAAGCACGACCAACTGACAGCTGAGTAGGGGACCGGAGGCATTTAGCCCACGCCTATCCATTTATCTCGGTCACTAACTGAGGGGATGGTTAGGGAAGTGTCACTGGTCGCTGGCCGCCTCTTTCCCCACCCCCTGCCGTCTCGAACCTTCGTGATGATTCAGTGAACCGCGAGATTTCCAGAAACAGCGATATTCCTATAAAAATGGGTTGCAGTGGCGAGTGAGTTCAGTTCTTGGCGAGCAGCCGTGAGGATCGCCGAGTGAGTTAACGGACCGGAAGACTGTGAACGTGCATCAGAGGAGTTGTGCGTAACTGTGAGCGTGCAGTGGATCTGCGACAGACGAACTGGTGAATTGTAATTGTGTGCATTACGTAATTCTGTGTAATCGGCAAGTGTTCCGACTGAAATTCGGTGGAAATAAAGAACATTTTGAGTTGTGCAATTGGACTTTTAATTTCACGAACCCAGAAAGTCACAGTATGTATATATACATCAGGTGTGTCAGCTGTCCCTAGTTATTCTTGTCTATACAACCCGCAGTTTATGGTGTAAAGTGAAAACGTTAACCCGTTTAGCACAAAAGTCATTATTGCAGCTCTTCCTTTCTATTTGGTACTCTACTCCTCCAGCAGTAATACTGACAGTCCTGAATGAACACCAACAAGTTGCGAATAGCTTATATAGACGACTTCTTTTCATGTATATAATACTAGCCAAGTGATAAACGAATGCTTTTCCAAGGACCAACAGCTGGTGGAGTGGGTTAGTTTGCTGGAATGTGGTGATACCAAGTCTAGGTTCCAGACGACCTTGTATTTGGATTTGCCGTCAGGTAGTTGAGGGTAACTACAGTCTATTAATCAGAAATCATGTTTAACTTTGTGTCCCTTACAATCGGTACCGTCTCTGGTGTTGTGAATCATGTTATGTAGTTGACTTCCTTTTTTAGGAGAATGTCGACAAACAGTTTTTGTTTCTTATATTTTAATTTGCATTTGTGAAATATTTGACATTTGGTTGAATGATTAAAGCACCTTACCAACCATAACCAAATATCTACTGCGACATTTATAACTTTCTGCATAAGGAAAACATGGCAAATAATGTGTTTTGTTAACAGCTAGAATGTAAGTAAAATATTATTTGTATTATAATATCAAATTACAGGCCCCAAGAGTTTGTCACGAATGATTTGAACCCAACTTGTCTAGGAAGAGTAGTGAAGTAACTAACGTCTATGATAAAGCTTAGCGAACACTACCTTCCCAGTGAACGTGCCTATTCGAATAAGTAGGTAACCGCAGTCCTCATCACCAACCTCCAAGTTTAACACGCTTCTTACAGCTTCATACACTGTTTTGAGCTCCCTTTCGTAGTTCTAACACACATAAACAAACTGCATACGCCTTTCAATTGCTCTATGGGCTAAAAACTGTCGTAGTTTGTGACAGAAGCGAAAACTATCTACCAAATTCTTAGCATTCTTTGACATGGCTGTACATAAAAACACTGGTATTGGCTGAAGATTTAATTCCAGTTGGTCCCAAACTTATTGTCAACTAATGCATGTGATAGGTTGTTCCTTCAGGAGCATGTTTAAGGTTATGTCTGAATGTATGTTAATGAATAAAGCTTTGTAAACTTGTCTAAAATTGTTACTGGAGCTCTCTGTGTGTGGGTGTGACGTTTTTGGAATCGACATACGCAGTAAGATTTCTGTCCCATGCAACACTTATGCACTGAGTTATCTACCCTTTCTCTATAAACTGCTCTGAGGACATTCAAGACAGACGTAAGTCACGTGACTTAACACGTTGCACAAATTCAAAAATTAAATAGGGGCAGATGACTCATTGATACAAGCGAGCGTTTTGATAATTCCTTAAATCAATGTTCAACATATTTACTGCACTTTTCCAGATTACCAAATAACAATAAATTTGTTGAACATATACAAGCTTTAGCAAACGTTTGTTGTAAAATGCAATAGTTGTTATTTCTCTATCTTGCTTCCTGTATGCTACAAAGCTTCACTCAATTCACATCTCAATCCACTGTCAGGCAGACATGAAGTTATTTAAGACATAAATGGCACATCAGTTGTAGAACTCGTTAAAATACACAAATAATGCCAATTAAAATAATGTAATGCAAAGTTAACCAATTCCGATATATTACAATTTGTTGGTTAGAATTCCCAGATACTTATAAGTATGTAATTTTTAACTTCTAAGTTCCTGTTCCCTTTTTCATTCAAGGAGAACTGATACTTTAAATGCATCAATCAGTGGTTCGCTTCTTAAATATCTGATTACTGCTTATATCACTTTATCTCAGGTATAAGAACAACAAATGTGCAATGTGCAAGGACTTTCTACAGACTTTATCCAAAGAAACAAGAAAAAAACAAACTTTTCTAAGCACGTTTTATAGAAGCTTGGGTGGAGAAAGTCATGTGAATATAATATATTACACGTGTTTTTATTTTTTATTAACATGATAAAACACATCCCTGATTAATTATTTGTTGAAAGCAAATAATTCAACATAGAATTTTTGGACACCCCGCCCCCCGGAAACTGACTTCTAAATACGCGCCTGGTATACTCCTAGATAAGTGTTACTCAATACTGGTGAAAGGCCAACTCGGGAATTCGTCTGGAGACATTTAATTAAATCATTTACAGTTTCTTTCTTCCTCTAAAAAATTTACTTTGATGTCATAATGGAAAAATGAAGTATACCAATATTATTACGTGAACTATTTACGTATATTTCGAAAATGGACAATGCGGAATGTCTTAAACGAGTGTTACTTGGTACACATTCCGTGTACTAACATGTATGATAAGAACTTTTCTTCCGTTATTTTGTGTAAATGATAATTTCTTAAATCAGACGACTCGCTATCATCAGTAAACTTCCATGTAATCTTTAATGCGTTTCTTGCTGTGAAGTAAATGTCATACATAAATAATAGCAATAAATTAGTTGGACATATACAAGCTTTAGCAGACTTTCATTGTAAAACAGAACAGTTAATACTCCTCTATATGGATTCCTGTATGCGATATAGCTTCAGCTTATTACTGTTAACATTTAGGGTATAGTCTACACAACAACAAGGCATCACTGTTCTAAAATGTTGGTAAAGATTAAAATAACTAGAGCACATTGATGTATACATAGCAATTATCACCGGAGCACCATCTAGGACGTGCTACGTGTACTTCGTGATTTATCAGAATTCCGCCGTATGGCACTGTGATCGCAGCCACTCAAGAAACAAGCGAGACATCTCCGCTGCAACTCTCTACAGGTTATTATCGTCCGGCTTTTGTTTAGGTTTCTCGACAGCGCTCATGCTTTCTTAAATACATTTTATTTTAAAATATTTATTTGTCAACACATTCCTTATCAAGGTAACGACAATTTTAACGTATTGGGTGCGTCAACAATTAATTAATTTATTTTCTCTCATCCTGAAAAATGAATGCCTGGTAAATATAAACTATATGTACCCTCGACTTATTCGAACATTACTTCATTCATCGTCCGATGTGACTTAACGTTGAAGGTTTACCCTTACCCTGAAAAAAGGTTGTATTGTAGCTGTAAGATCTATGTACCCTCGACTCATTCGAAAATCATATAATTGTCCGATATGACTTAACCTTGAAGGTTTACCCTTACCCTGAAAAAAGGATGTATTGTAGCTGTAAGGTCTATGTACCCTCGACTTATTCGAACATTACTTCATTCATTGTCCGATATGACTTAACCTTGAAGGTTTACCCTTACCCTGAAAAAAGGATGTATTGTAGCTGTAAGGTCTATGTACCCTCGACTTATTCGAACATTACTTCATTCATTGTCCGATATGACTTAACCTTGAAGGTTTACCCTTACCCTGAAAAAAGGATGTATTGTAGCTGTAAGGTCTATGTACCCTCGACTTATTCGAACATTACTTCATTCATTGTCCGATATGACTTAACCTTGAAGGTTTACCCTTACCCTGAAAAAAAGGATGTATGGTAGCTGTAAGATCTATGTACCCTCGACTCATTCGAAAATCATATAATTTACCGTCGGATATGACTTAACGTTGGAAGTTTTACCTTATGTTGAAAGATATATTTTTTACGCTCTATGAGCCTTGGACTCATTTCAACATGATTTAATTCTTCTTACGATATGACCTGACGTTGTAGATTTTCCGTTATCCTAAAAGAAGAATGTCTGGTTATTCTAATGCCTATGGAACCTGGACTCATTAGCGCTTGATTTCAATCATCGCGCGCCATGACCTATAGTTTGACGTTTTCCTTTATCGTGAAAAGTGAACTCTGTTATCTCTATATTCTATGTATCCTGGACTCATTTGAACATTATTTCATTCATCGGCCGATGTGACTTACTGCTTGAGGTCTTCCCTCATTATGGAAGATGAATGTCTGCTAGCTGTAATCTCTATGTATCCTCTACTCTTTCGAATATAATGTCATACATAAACCGAAATGGCATAAGCTTCCAGGTTTTCCCTAATTCTGATAGATGAAGGTCTGCTAACCTTAAGCTCTATGTACCGTGGACTCATTTGGATATTATATTTTCGTCTTCCGACATGGAATAAGTTTGGACGTTTTCCCTTATTCTGAAAGTGATTGTCTGGTACCCCTAAGCGCTGTGAACGCTCGACACATTTCAACATCATTTCATTGATTGTACGATATAACTTAACGTTGGAAGTTTTCCCTTATCCTGGTCAATGATAATGTCTGGTACCCCTAAGCTGTATGTAACATGGACTCATTTCATCCATCGCACAATGGATGGAGGACGTTAGAAAGCTCTTGAATTTTATGCATTCTAGTAATCAGTTAAGATTTTATAATTTTTAATTTTAATTTTTAGTGGTGAGTTGTTTTAACGATTTGATCTAAATATCAAATCGTTATGTATATCTTGTTGTCATTCTGTGTACCTATGTAAAAATACAGAAAACCAGTATAAAAGTGACCTTCGCGTAAACAACAATTTCAAGTATTTTAGAACGGTCCTCAGGACAATCCCAAACGAGAACTGCATGTGTATTCGAATACAGTTCAAGTTTCGAGAAGATTTAAGAGTCGAATGCGTCGTTTTTTGTATTCGAATACACCCATCACTACTTCGGCACGAAATTTCTGTTGTGCACCCACCCACTCACCCACCTACCCCCCCCCCCCCTCCACACACATAAGGTACTGACAGGCTATGTTTAGCCCGAAGATTTTTGCTGCGTGCGCATCCAGGATTGGTATTAGAATGGGTTAAGGATAGAATTTTCTGGTATTAGGATGGAAGAAAGACTTGAGGTGGTATATTACTCCTCTAAAGGCAGACAGGATGCTAAGCCTAATGTATCCTGGCGATGAAGTTGAGTAACTTAGATTTGATTAGGATAATTATGAGGCCAAACAACTCTTCGTTAGATTATGGGAGCTCAGCTTTTGCTGCTGATGGATTTGCTCCGTGGTCACCTCGGATGCCCACAAGCCATGCTGGGGACTCGGAAAAGTCGAAGACGACGGCTATTTGTATCATAATCACCAAGAGACCTCACCAGGGCACTTCTATGTGATGGTAAATTGGCGTATAATTTTGTAGCCTGGGGCCTAATTTCATCCTCCACGTGCGCAACCTTACTGGGAAAAATCGGCCCAAGTTCTCTATTCTTAGCGCGTTGAAGATATGCCAACCAGGAATCTGCGGCCATGCCCCAGACCTCGCAGGCATATAGCATCATCGGGCTTATGAGTGCTCGTACGAGATATAACTTCACGCGGACTGGCATCAATCGAGAACCCAGCATAGGGTACAAGGAAGCAATAGCTCCCTGAACCCTCGCCGAGAGTTTCCTGATGTGTCGGCGAAAAGTCAAACCTCTGTCTAACTCAACTCCCAGGTATTTCACAGAGGGTACCCAATCTATCCTTCGACCTCTGAAATTGAAATTTGGACAGTCTAGTGTTCTTCTAAACTGTCATGCTACGTTTCCATGGTGCTTTTCTGTTCTTAATTATATGTACGTTACAAAGCGTGAGTAAATATTGCCAATACATGTATTCTACTGAAGTTTCTGTAACAAAAGGTAAAAATGTATTGGTTTATAATCAACTAATATTCTCTTTAAGTGCATGCTTTCGCCATCTATTGACAGCGATAAGCTAGCGAGTCCATCCAATACAAGACAACCCTACACCGTCTGAGCGTATGCCTCGCGTTCGAATCACGGTCAGGGTGATTTACCTGGATTAGGTTTTTTCCGGGGGTTTCCCTTATCCTGAAAGACGAATGTTGGGTAACTCTAATGTCTGTGGACCCTGGACTCATTTGAGCAACATTTCACCCATTCATTCATCGTCCGATATGACTTAACGTTGGAGGACGAAAGTTACAACAAAAAATGGACGAACTGGTTTATTGCCGCTATTTATGTTGTGAAATTAGCCACAGCGTTTCTTAATCGGCTGTCATCTATATTGTACCCGAAGGACCGCTACATTTTCCTCTAAATGTCACTTATCAGACTCTTTGTGGATTCCTATTTCTCTAGCAAATAACATAAACACTTTATTTTGCACTCAGAACTTTAACATAAAACAATAAATCTAGAACTTCAATAAAAGGGTAAAGTGGAAACAGGCTGCTTAACTATTTATTTAATTATTTATTATCCACTTTTGTGATTCCTATTTTACCCAAAAGTATATTAGAAATATTCTACAAATTATAAAATGAATATAATAAAATTACAAAACATAACTAAATACAACGTGGTACATGAACGGTGGGTGCGGTTCTTGTTCAGCAGAGGTCAGGATCCTTTTGATGTAGGATGTTAAGATGGAACAAGCGATTATTTTCCGAACTAGCTGGTTATTCTCCTTCGTCGGTAAATGTGACATGCTTCCTCCTCGGTTTCTCTCCCACGTTGTACAGTTGCTGTATCTCTCACTCGCTCACAATTTCCTTTATGCTCCCCGGTTTCGAGTTGCTACACTTACTCTTAAGCTTGACCCCACACAGTCACATAACAGTACAAATTCCCACGAGGTTAAGTCCCCGCGACTTGGCTCGCGTTCTCGCTGGCTCATCTATGAACGCTTCTTTTCTAGTTAATGTCTATCACGTGATATATACTATATTTTATTGGAAGTTCTGTTTTCCTTACTTTAACCTGATTGGTCTTTCATCCGCTCTTTATCTATGCAGCAGTTTTACTCCACCTCCCCGGAGTGTATGACCCTTGGCGTCCTAACGGTATACTTCCTGTTTTTTTTTTCCCCTTATGTAGAGCATTCCTAGTGGCGTCAGTCTGGCGGCAGGGTTTTGCCTTCTTTTGTTTCTGTATTTCAACATCCTGTCTCAAACAATCCTTTCTACCTGAAGCTATGTCTGTGTTGCCTTGATTGTGTTATAATGCACGAGATTTAACTTGGCACTTGTACTATCCTTGTCTAGCACGGGCGTTGGTTTTCTTTCCTTGAAATGGTCAGTCCCTTATTGTATTCCCTGTGGTATGAGAGTAAGCACAAGCGGGCATCACTTCTGTTGCAAATGAAGTATCCGTTGTTAACATTTTGGAAACTTGAAAACTGTCTTTAGAATTCGAGAATTTTGTGATTATTTTAAAGATAGTGTTGGGAATAGTGCTAGTGTCTGTGTTAGTTCTAAGAGGCGTGGAAAGAAAGGATCAGATAGTAGGGAAATTGTGATCAATGTCCATAAATTTGTTACAGACAAATGCAAGGCCCTAAGATGCACAAAGCCAAACTATATCTGTGTCGAGCATAATGACATTTAGATTTGTTAAAAACTCACGTGGAGGAACATTTCTGTCGGAACAACCAGACGTTTTTCAAAAAGATTTGCGTTTCTAAGAAAAATTAAAGAGAATAGGGTTTCCGGTGCCTCTAATACTTAGATGAAATATAAATTATAGAAAAACAAAGTGTGGAAAAGTGAAGAGGATGAATTTGAATTTCCACTACGCATCCATATAGACAAATGTCAGCGCGGGAAGTTCCACAGGTTTCGTTACCAACATTCTTCTGAGTTTTAAATCAAAATTAAGGAACGACTATCACGAAGAAATGGATAGTCAAACATTTAAAAATAGGTTTAGTTAATTGATAGAAATTAATCATTTCTTCACACTAGCCGTATGTAGGCTAAGGTTATTGATAAAGTTAACATAAAAAATTCAATGCCCTGACCGGGATTTGAACCACTGTTCTCTTGGTTTCCATCCAGTCGCTCTAACCCATTGAGCTACCATGGCCAACTTTCGGGCATGACATTAAATTCTCCATTTGGCTCGTATATTTCCCTGGTAGACCACTAAGGGCTCTCGCATTCGAGATACATCGTTTTTGGTGACTTACTATTGTAAGTACTTAAGTCACAGGCTTCATCATTTAACTCTTATTATGAGTCAAATGGAGAATTTAATGTCAGGACGGTACATTGGCCATGGTAACTCAATGGGTTAGAGCGACTGGACGGAAACCAGGAGATCCGTGGTTCAAATCCGGGCTATGGCATTGAATTTTTCATGTTGGCTCTATCTATTTAAATAGACAAGCATAGTAATAGACAATCATTTTACCATTCTACTGAAATCAACAAGGCTCCGATATCATCACTTAAATCAGTAATGCAATCTGACAATAATATTGAGTTTGATCCACATTCCACCAAAGCTGTACTTTACGAATTAATAAAGCTGAAAAAAGACAGTTTCAAAATTTATGAAATAGATTTCATAGCGTAAATACACGACCATGGTTAAATACGACTACCTCCGTATCATTGTTGCTTAATGCTATAGAACTTATATGGGCACAGATAAAAAAGATGTTACAAAACACAACATATCATTTAATCCTAGTGAGGTAAAGTGTCCGAACGAAATTTGGCGGGAGCTTGTAAACATATTGAAAATATTGAATAGTTTTATTGGAAGAAAGATGGATTAATAGATGAAATTAGTTTAGAAGATTAGTTTAGAAGATGATACAGATATTGAACTTATGTAACATTTTACCGCCTGCGGTGCCGTATGTAGTAAAAGCGGGCGTTAAACACTACACATTTCATTTTTATGTAACATTTCGAAATATTATTATAGAGTTTCGAATTTTCAGTGTAGCCTTGATTAACCGAATACATGTTAAATTCAGTTGCTTTTACATTTTCTAGCACGTACCAAATTTGGGAGAGATGCCACGACACTTAACTCGCATAACTTTGGTGTTGAGGTTTAAACAGGAGTACGCGTTTTCAAATTAAAAATAAAACAGGAATCTATTTTGAGAAACAGTCTCATTTATGTGTAGCCTATGAACTAAACTAAACATTACGTCTGCCTAAGTAGCTAATTATTAATTACCATTATTAATATTGATGTGTCTAGTACCACTAATTGTATCATTGTAATTATTTGTATCTTATCCATTATAAGTGTTTCTGACGTGACCTTCAATAACACCAACTGTGCATATTGTATGATTGAAACTAAACTATAATTGGAGTAATTACCCTCGTGAAGGGCCATGGCAGAGGAAATGCACTGTGCTTGACAGCGAGAGATTGTTTTTAAGCCGTCACAAGACGGAAACAAAAGAGTAAATGCTCTCAGAAACAACTGTCCATCAGAGAGTAAAGGAACCGAAAAGTAGTACCTACATTAGTAACCAAGGCACTAACACCGAGCACTCGAGGCCTGCCTACGTATTGATCTTCGCAAACGATATCTGCATTCGGCACCTAGCAGTCAATGCAAACTTCAAAGCTTTTGTGTTGTAACTAATTCTTTTATTTCCTGTTTTCTTGTTGCTTGAAAATGTAATGAAGACCCGATGATTATAAACTGTTAAACAGCCATTTATAGAATTTACATACCAGGTGAGTCAGCCGAAGGTAGACCACCCATCAAACGGCATGTGAGACTTAGTCCAGTTTTGCGCTTACTAAACTGTATTACTTGACGTTCTTACAAAGAGGAATGTGCAAAGTTCAGAGGAATAGCGGTTTAAGGGACAAAACTTACTGCTCGCTAAAGTACACCTCAAAAACATACGACTCCTTTACTGAGAGCGAATTCCGGTTTCCAGGCGATTGTACAAACTTTTATCAGAGTATACATGACAAAGTAATTCAGTAAACGTCTCGGGAAAATAGACCTATCATATGAGTACACTAACAACGTCAACTAAACAGAAAATGGCGGATTCTTGTACTTAGAGCAGGGGTTGGCTGTCAAAAATTAGGAACAAATTAGAAACATGCCCCATCCATTATGGACCCATACAGTCAAAACGGACATATTATTAAACAACAGTTTATTTACGAGGGCTGTTCAATAAAAAATAATCGTAATTTTTTACGGTCATAGTTTTTGGCACTAAAATTCAGTCTTAATATATTCTGTAAGCTTAATATGAAACAAATACATCGTAGTAGTTTCATTGTTGGTACTCCTGGATCCCGCCTGTGAGAACCAGCCCAGTTCAGACATGTTTAGTACCGCCTACAGCTGTAATGCATGTAACATGCAGTTGAAGTTGGTGTTAGAGGAAGATCCGGAGTTTCTTTCAAACGTAATCACTGCTGATGAAACTTGGCTACATCATTTTGATCCTGAGGGCAAACAGCAAAGCTCAGTGTGGAAATCTCCTTCATCACCAACCCCCCAAAAAGCAAAAGTGGTTGCTTCTTTTCGGAAAGTTATGGTCATCTCATTCTTTGATATTCATGGAATGGTTTATCAGCACGTTGTACCTGCACACACATCAGTAACTGGACAATACTACAGGGATGTCCTGAAAACATTGCAAGTCCATATCAGGCGCAAAAGACCACATTTCCGTGAAGCAGGCTGGATGCTGCACCACGATAATGCGAGGTCGCATATTGCCAATGTTGTTGCTGAATATCTTGGAAAAATTAACGTTAAGTGCATCCCTCACCCTCCCTATAGTCCGGATTTAGCCTCATGTGACTTATTTCTATTCCCTAACTTAAAGAAACGCCTTCGTGGGAGGCATTATCCATCATCAGAAGCAGTGGTGAAGGCTGCGGAGGCGATTTTGAAGGATCTCTCAAAAAATGGTTTCCAGCATGTCTTTGAAGACAGGCAGAAACGCTGGGAGAAGTGCATCGCATTCAGGGGAGACCATTTTGAGAAGAACCCTCAAAATTATGAAGATGAGTAAAGGTACGTTGTCAAAAAAAATTGTGATCATTCTTTATTGAACAGCCTTCGTACATTTTTGAGTAAACTACGTCACCTGCACCTCAATTACCAGGCGATTGTACAAACTTTTTACTACAGTATACATGACAAAGTAATTGTTTAAACACCTCGGAAAAAATGGATCTATCATATGAGTAACTAACAACGTCAGCTAAAAGGAAAATGGCGGAATCTTGTACTTAGAGCGGGGTTTGGCTGCCAAAAATTAGGAAAAAGGCTAGAGACACGCCTCATCCATCATGGACCCGTACAGTCAAAACAGACATAGTATTAAACAACAGTTTATTTACATTTTTGCTTGAACTACATCCCGTGTTTCTCAATTATCATGCATAAGAGCCTTTACCGTTTATGTAATAATATTAAAAGACCCAGAAAATAATTAAAAGTGTCTTAAAAGACTAAATCAAGGACGAGAACTCGCGAGGTGACAAAGGTATGGCGCCAGACATACAAGTCGTACTACTCAACCCAGAACGTACTTTCAGTCAAGTCTCGAAATAGCTCAATGGGATTATGACGTCTACTGTACCCTAACATCTAATGACACAGCTTCGAGTCTCAGCATTGTAAATATTCTTTTTTTTTTTTTTATGTTTATCAAAACTTGGAAACCAAATGCACAATAATGTAATTATGAAGTTGCTGAGGGCGTGCATTACCCAAGTAGGTCATCCGTTCGAGCACTTGCTTCGTTAGAGGGGTCGTGTTCCAAGAATAGAAAAAGGGACATTCCAGCGCCACAAAACATACTGTCGCCGAGTCATTGTTAATTCGCTGCGACAAGCCAGTGCCGGGCGTGTGCGAAAGAAAGCGACAGATAGTGAGGGTCGCCAGCGCTGAACGCTTGACGAGAGAGAAAGAGATAGTTTGGAATTTCCCGCTGCATCGTGATTCTTACTTAGCGTACCAGTAATTTCTAGAAACAGTGATTAAATGTATAAAAACGCCGCGGCTGTCAAAGCGGAATCAGTTGTGAGTTGAGTTGTTAATTGTGTGTGCGGCTGTGTGGGCATTTGTGAGTGTACCACAAGTGATTTCTTTCTTTTGTTTACGTGTGGTAAAGCAACGAGACTACGTTGGTGTATGTTACGTCATTCTTCTGCTGTCAGGGCTGTACAAAGTAGCTTTTACTTGAAATAAAGAGCATTTTAAATTTCTGCAAACTAGACTTTTAATTTTACGAACCAACAAAGTCACAATACCAATTTGAAATGACATTTTTATCGCACAGTAATTCTATGTCTTCAAAATTGTATTTAACTTCCATGTTAAACTCTGGTACTGCAATTTTCTTGTCTTCTGTGTTCAAATGTGTATCAATGATCCTTATTTCAGTTGCACCTACCTATAGGTGTGTATAAACAACTACCTACTTGTAGCTCATCAATAAAGAAGTATCAACCAATTCCATAAAATATAAATGAAACAATTAAAAATGAAAATAATAACAATTTTCAGAATAATTGTAAATTGTGAGTATTGCACGGTAAAAGGATTAGTATACCTATGTAGAGAATTCGAACCGCGGTCACAGCAGACAAATGACACAGCAGTATTGTGCTAGTTATAACTAAGCCACCTAGTAACGTGTGAGATAAACATTTCGCCTAACATATAGTATTGGCTGGTCCCAGTGAACATCTGCAGACGTACGAATGTCAACTGTCTAATTACGAATATACTACAGGCGATGTGATAACATCTATATTAGTACTAACTTCATTTACTGTTTAACATCCATGTTAAATACGCGGGTAGAACCTAGTAATGCGGTCGATGTTTTCATGTTGAAGTATAAAATGTGGATTGCATAAATCTCGAGATTAAGGGGCAGCTGACTCACCTGGTATACTCAAAAACTGAATTTAAATGCGATTTCTTTTATGTCCGGAAGTACCAATGTCATCCCTTCGAGTATTATTTTGGAGTATTTGATGCTTAAGTAGCTATTATGGCCTAATCAAAAGCACGAATACATGTTTTGATGACCGATTTAGCTACTGGTACAGTTTTCGCCTGGTTTTTTCTCAGTTGCTTTGTAGCGTTTAACAAAGATGTCTGAGGATCAATTATTCCAACTATTCAATTTCTACTGCCTACCGATTCAAAGTCAGACGTAACTGAAGTGATACATATTCAAGCATGTTTACCAAATCGGTTTCCAGGTTTTTAAATTGTTTTCAAATGTTCATTTTAGACCATAGAGAAGCAAGTAGAGTTTTATACTTTTTATCCTTTATTCATATTATTTCTCGTTGGCTTCTGCCATGAATGTGTATACTTATTTATCTATTTATTTATCTATGTATTTATCTATTTATCTATCTATATACCAATCCATTTATCTATCTATTTATCTATTTATTTATGTATTTATTTAAACAGATATACAATGTAAAATTTCTTCCTGTATCCATCTTCCTCCACTCTTCTCTATCCTCCAGACCTAATTCCCTCATTCCTCTTTCAATATTATCCATCCATTTACTAAGTTGACTAAGTCTTCCTCTTTCAGTTGGATTCCATTCTAAAACTTGTTTTGGTGAGCTTATCTCCGAAGTTCTGCAGACATGTCCGCAACATTCTAGGTGTTTATGTCTTATAAAATCTAAAATTGAATTTTAAACTGTCGTGGTTTTTCTTATCACTTTGGTAGAGATCTTTCATAATTTACAGTCTAGTGGGTCAGTTCATTTCGGAGCATAATAATTTTAATTTCAAATTGCTATTCAATGTCCAAGTTTCTGCTACATAAGTTAACATACTTGTGTTATTAAATTGTGTTATCTGTTATTTGGTTTTACGGTTGCATTCTTGTGCTATAAGACCTCGTTAAGCAGGGATATTTTTTCTCTTCTTGACTATCACTGCTAAACACATACTCTCTTCACTTCTTTGCCGTCTTCTAGCATTAAGTCTTTTACCTCATCTCCACATGGAAAATAAATTGTTTTCTTTAAATTAATTTTTAATCTCTGTGTTATATTGCTCAATAAGTTTTCTTCTCAAATTTTCCGAGACTTCATAACCTTGGGCTATAACTATTTGGTCATCTACGAAACTTAAGCTACAAATCCATGGAAATTGCCACTTAGTTTACCAGTTTTGTAAAGCTTGTTTTGTAAATATGTTAAATATGGTTGGTGATAAAGTACAATTCTGACGTGAACCTGCTGTAACTAAGAATTTGTCTGATACACTTTTCCAAATTCTAATTCTAGATGATGCATTTACATATACTTTATATGACATTTAAAATAATTATATTTTTAATAGATCATTCTAAAAGTTCCCTTAACTTCTTCAAAGGTACTGAGTCATATGGCTTTTCTAAATCTAAAAAAAAAAAAAATTGCTGGTTGCTTTTTGCAAGTTTCTTTTCTATCAGTTTTTTCGCCACAAAGTGTGATCTGACGTGGATCATCCCGTTCTGAAGCCGACTTGTTCTTCATTCTCTTTTACTTTATATTCCTCTTCCAAAAATATTTTAAAGTTTTCGCATATAAATAATGAACTAAACTCTTTATTTTATCTGTGATTTTATTTAGACTGTACATATCTTATTGTTTATCTTCTGATCGGTCTTAGCGTGTTTGTTTTTAAAGAGGGCTGATGGCCGAGCAGTTGAGCGCCCTTATACATACATCATCACCATCATCTAATGGTTACCCAATATTTTACGAGGGTTGTTCAATAAAGAATGTTCACAATTATTTTTTTTGACAACGTACCTTTACTCATCCTCATAATTTTGATGGTCCTTCTCAAAATGGTCTCCCCTGAATGCGACGCACTTGTCCCAGCGTTTCTGCCAGTCTTCAAAGACATGCTACAAACCATTTTTGAGAGATCCTTCAAATTCGCCTCCGCAGCCTTCACCACTGCTTCTCATGATGGATAATGTCTCCCACGAAGGCGTTTCTTCAGTTAGGGAATAGAAAAAAGTCACATGGGGCTAAATCCGGACTATAGGGAGGGTAAGGGATGCACTTCACGTTGATTTTTGCAAGATATTCAGCAACAACATTAGCAATATACGGCCGAGCATTATCGTGGTGCAGCATCCAGCCTCCTTTACGGAAATCTGATCTTTTGCGTCTGATATGGACTTGGAATGTTTTCAGGATATCGCTGTAGTATTGTCCAGTTACTGATGTGTGTGCAGGTACAACAAGCTGATAAACCATTCTATGAATATCAAAGAATGAGATGACCATAACTTTCCCAGCAGAAGCAACCACTTTTGCTTTTTTGGGGGTTGGTGATGAAGGAGATTTCCACACTGAGCTTTGCTGTTTGCTCTCAGGATCAAAATGATGTAGCCAAGTTTCATCAGCAGTGATTACGTTTGAAAGAAACTCCGGATGTTCCTCTAACATCAACTTTAACTGCATGCAGACCTGCATGTGAATGTACTTTTGTTCGGGAATCAACAGTCTCGGAACCCATCGCGATCAAACACGTCTGATGTGTAATGTTTCTGTCACCAACGAAATGTTCAGTATTTCAGAAAGTGATCTTAAGGTAATTTGTCGATCCTCTCTCACAATGGCAGCAGCATGTTGATGTTTTCTTCTGTAAGAGCAGTAACTGCAGCACCGGGTCTACCTTCCTTTCAAATTGATTGTATCCCCTCTTTAAACATTTTAAACCACCTTCGAGCTGTGCTGTAGGGAAGAACAGACTCTCCACACGCCTCCTGTAACATTGTATAGGCCTCAGCTGAAGATTTGTTGAGACGAAAGCAGAATTTCAAAGCCGCATATTGTTCCTCGCGTGTTACCTCTATTGCAGCGGTAAGTGATATTGAACATGTCTGAACTTTCCTGGTTCTCACAGGCGGGAACTTAGGAAGAGTTGAAACTTTAGAACTCAGTATAATACCTCACTCGAACATTAAGCTACGAACGGCAGTTATATTGGACAGAATTTTGCCCTGTAACTCACAATATGGCCTTCCGGAGCTTCCAGTAGCATTACATTTTTCGTAAAATATTTAGCCTTTGAAGGGCTTCTCTCAAAGAATTTAGCTGCCTCAAGGGCCTATTGTTCTAGCGAAAGCGCAATCGTAAAGAACAACTTATTCTACAGCTTCCGATCATCATATTTTATGTACTGAAAAGTCAGTAATATATAATGTTTTGTACAGTACACCATGTGCCCAACTGCCCCGCCTTTCACTTAAGCAGATATCCCTTGGTGTGTTAAAACAGTTGTAGGGGCAGCTCCAGTTAAATGTACGGCAGTGGCGTGAGCGAACGACAAGATGCAGTTCTCAGGATTGTGCGTTTACAGTTCGGCCGCCCGTTCTCCGGCTCTGACTTTTCTCGAGAGGGGGAAGCGGGTTGTTGGCACTTCTTTGATGGGAATTTCAAGCAGAGGAACATGCGTATTTTAAATATTTCACGTATTTGCATATTTCACAAACCTGTAGCCATATTATTATAATAGCGATAATAATAGGACTTACAAACACTAAAAATCGGAATTCATGCACACACAAAATAGCAAAGAAAGTTCACCAGCGCAAGCAGCTAAAGCCACGTGGCTCACACAAATTTAAGCTGGCAACACGGTGTTGGGTTCGGGAAGCCACGCCTAGCAGTGACAATGCTGATTGGCGCTAGCAGACGGTTTTAACTTCCTGACCACAACACCGGATGTAGAGACTCCCTGTACTACCAACAGAAGCAGTCAGTGTGTGTGAAAGGTGTGAACGAAATATTCTAATAGAGTTTTGCTGTAATGAATATCTTGCATGATAATGAAATTGCAAGTTGGATTTCAGTGTTTTAAAGCTAATATAGTCCTATATGTTCATTTTAAGGATACTTTTGAGGATATCTTTTCAATTGCTCATTACTGTATGTTGGTACTGTTAACCTTCGCCCTCCAACTCTTGCAGCAGCAAAACATCAGAGCCGGAGATACAGCGGCCGTACTGTAATTGTAATTTCCCCGTAGCGTTCTGCAACTGTTTTAACGCAGGAAGCGATATCCGCTTACGTGGAAGACTGAGCAGTTCGGCCACCTGGTATAGAAAATCCGGCTTCCATAGTCATTGCAACGACGGGAAAGTCAATACTCCTCAAAAATAAACAAAAATCATAACTACGTAAAAAAATTGGGCCCAAACTATAAACGAAAATTATTCAAATTTTAATTACCCATTGGAGTGTGCTGACATTCTTTTTTTTTCTTTTCAAAATTCACCTGTCCTTCAACGTTAAGTCATATCGGACGATGAATGAAATGATGTTTAAATGAGTACAGGGTACATAGAGCTTAGAGTTACCAGACATTCATCTTTCAGGATAAGAGAAAACCTCCAACGTTAAGTCATATCGGACGATGAATGAAATGATGTTCAAATGAGTACAGGGTCCATAGAGCTTAGAGTTATCAGACATTCATCTTTCAGGATAAGAGAAAACCTCCAACGTCAAGTCACATCGGACGATGAATGAAATGATGTTGAAATGAGTACGGGGTCCATAGAGCTTAGAGTTATCAGACATTCATCTTTCAGGATAAGAGAAAACCTCCAAGGTTGTCACATCGGACGATGAATGAAATGATGTTGAAATGAGTACGGGGTCCATAGAGCTTAGAGTTATCAGACATTCATCTTACAGGATAAGAGAAAACCTCCAACGTCAAGTCACATCGGACGATGAATGAAATGATGTTCAACTGAGTACAGGGTCCATAGAGCTTAGAGTTATCAGACATCAATCTTTCAGGATAAGGGAAAACCTCCAACGTTAAGTCATATCGGACTATGAATGAAATGATGTTCAAATGAGTACAGGGTACATAGAGCTTAGAGTTATCAGACATTCATCTTTCAGGATAAGAGAAAACCTCCAACGTTAAGTCATATCGGACGATGAATGAAATGATGTTGAAATGAGTACGGGGTACATAGAGCTTAGAGTTGCTAGACATTCATCTTTCAGGATAAGAGAAAACCTCCAACGTTAAGTCATATCGGACGATGAATGAAATGATGTTGAAAGGAGTACAGGGTACATAGAGCTTAGAGTTATCAGGCATTCATCTTTCAGGATAAGAGAAAACCTCCAACGTTAAGTCATATCGGACGATGAATGAAATGATGTTCAAATGAGTACAGGGTACATAGAGCTTACAGTTATCAGACATTCATCTTCCAGGATAAGAGAAAACCTTCAACGTTAAGTCATATCGGACGATGAATGAAATGATGTTCAAATGAGTACAGGGTACATAGAGCTTAGAGTTATCAGACATTCATCTTTCAGGATAAGAGAAAACCTCCAACGTTAAGTCATATCGGACGATGAATGAAATGATGTTCAAATGAGTACAGGGTACATAGAGCTTAAAGTTAACAGACATTCATCTTTCAGGATAAGAGAAAATCTCCAACGTTAAGTCATATCGGACGATGAATGAAATGATGTTCAAATGAGTACAGGGTACATAGAGCTTAGAGTTATCAGACATTCATCTTTCAGGATAAGAGAAAACCTCCAACGTTAAGTCATATCGGACGATGAATGAAATGATGTTCAAATGAGTACAGGGTACATAGAGCTTACAGTTATCAGACATTCATCTTTCAGGATAAGAGAAAACCTCCAACGTTAAGTCATATCGGACGATGAATGAAATGATGTTCAAATGAGTACAGGGTACATAGAGCTTAGAGTTATCAGACATTCATCTTTCAGGATAAGAGAAAACCTCCAACGTTAAGTCACATCGGACGATGAATGAAATGATGTTGAAAGGAGTACAGGGTACATGGAGCTTAGAGTTATCAGACATTCATCTTTCAGGATAAGAGAAAACCTCCAACGTTAAGTCATATCGGACGATGAATGAAATGATGTTCAAATGAGTACAGGGTACATAGAGCTTAGAGTTATCAGACATTCATCTTTCAGGATAAGAGAAAACCTCCAACGTTAAGTCATATCGGACAATGAATGAAATGATGTTCAAATGAGTACAGGGTACATAGAGCTTAGAGTTATTAGACATTCATCTTTCAGGATAAGAGAAAACCTCCAACGTTAAGTCATATCAGACGATGAATGAAATGATGTTGAAAGGAGTACAGGGTCCATAGAGCTTAGTTACCCGATATTCGTCTTTCAGGGTAAGGAAAGCACGGGAAGAAATATTTTCCTGCTAACTCACCCTGACCAAGTTTCGAACTCTGGATATCTTGAACTTAAGGCAGACACGCTACCATCTAAGCTACCGAGGTGGGTTGGTGAGAGTTTAAGATTAGACATGACCAAAACAATAACTTGGCTCCATTTCTACAACCTCTAACATTGAAAACTATGAATGCCTTTATTAAAATGTTACACACAAGTTTTGATTTTCAAATTCTCGGATAATTATGTTTATTTGCATGGGTAAATAAAAGAAACCGGGATCCAAAAGTTGAGGCACAACTACTCTCCATTATATTAATGCTCTCGTACAAGCAGTTTGTAATTTTGCCTCTAGTAAATGCTATTCCTAATTTATGAAAGCATGTGCAATTCTATCTAAACATCTATCACATCATATAATACTAAACTGTTATTAGTATTTGAGTAGAGAACGTATACTGAAATGAACTGCTTTCCTAATTCCTTACAAGAAGTAACCTGGATTATCCATATGGAGATAATAAGCAATAAATACCTTGCTAATGCAAATCAAGACTATATTAACAGTGAGTGTTTCTAAATATCGATCTCTCTGTCGAGCACGAGCCAATACTCATGCCATCTGTTGGAGGTCCAACGAACTTGTACAATTATGTATCGCTCCAGGTTTTACAAGGTTTACTTTGGCGAAGTGACAATTGAGGGGGGAGCAATATACACTTCAGATGTCACCAACAGAATGCTCCGCCAGATATACAGTTCAAACACAAGCTTAGCGCGCGTGGTTCGAGTCTTGGATATAACACTATTACCCGATTTCTCCAACAGATGTTAAAATCGACGTTAACAAAAGCAACGCAACAGTTGTCACAGCGCTAACAAAGCTGTTAAATTTCTTGCACTTTACCAACCTGTTTTCTGAAAATGTTAGCAAACACGTGTTAACGCCAAGATACTTGGAAATATTACAGCTATAGGAGACTATGGATGAGTCGTATTATTTTCTGAACATACTGCGACGTGCTTTTGTTTTCATTTTCGTCTGCACACGCTGAAAAATGACGGGTAAACAAAAGCCGTGAGACAAATTACTCATCGATGGAGAAAGAATTGTTAATTGAATTAGTGACGAGGTATAAGGATATCGTGGAAAATAAGAGGACGGATGCGGTGAATATAAAAGAGAAAGATGTCACGTGGGAAAATATTGGAAACGAATTTAATACAAATGCATGTGTTACTACTAGAAGCACGAAACAACTTCGTCAGTATTACGCAAATTTAAAACGAGGAGCGAAGAAGGACAAGTGACAAGTGACATGAACGTTTCAAGACGGGAGGTGGACAGTGTATTATCCACATAATTCAGTGAATTATAAAATCGCAAAGTTATCAATACTTGAAGCAAAGGCGAGATCGGCATATTCCTTTCGATGTATATTCTAACTCAGTATTACGCAAATTTAAAACGAGGAGCGAAGAAGGACAAGTGACAAGTGACATGAACGTTTCAAGACGGGAGGTGGACAGTGTATTATCCACATAATTCAGTGAATTATAAAATCGCAAAGTTATTAATACTTGAAGCAAAGGCGAGATCGGCATATTCCTTTCGATGCATGTTCTAACTCAGTATTACGTAAATTTAAAACGAGGAGCGAAGAAGGACAAGTGACGAGTGATCTGAACGTTTCAAGACGGGAGGTGGACAGTGTATTATCCACATAATTCAGTGAATTATAAAATCACAAAGTTATTATTACTTGAAGCAAAGGCGAGATCGGCATATTCCTTTCGATGCATGTTCTAACTCAGTATTACGTAAATTTAAAACGAGGTGCGAAGAAGGACAAGTGACGAGTGACTTGAACGTTTCAAGACGGGAGGTGGACAGTGTATTATCCACATAATTCAGTGAATTATAAAATCACAAAGTTATTAATACTTGAAGCAAAGGCGAGATCGGCATATTCCTTTCGATGCATGTTCTAACTCAGTATTACGTAAATTATAAACCAGGAGCGAAGAAGAACAAGTGACGAGTGACTTGAACGTTTCAAGAGGGGAGGTGGACGGTGTATTATCCACATAATTCAGTGAATTATAAAATCGCAAAGTTATTATTACTTGAAGCAAAGACGAGATCGGCATATTCCTTTCGATGCATGTTCTAACTCAGTATTACGTAAATTTAAAACGAGGAGCGAAGAAGGACAAGTGACGAGTGACTTGAACGTTTCAAGACGGGAGGTGGACGGTGTATTATCCACATAATTCAGTGAATTATAAAATCGCAAAGTTATTATTACTTGAAGCAAAGGCGAGATCGGCATATTCCTTTCGATGCATGTTCTAACCTCTCTTGTACTTCCGCAGTAACCTTCATAGCAACTTGTTTCGACAGACTATACCTCTGTACAACATTTTCTTCTGATAGCTTCTCAAAATAATTTCTCCTCACAGGCCGCACTCTATTACGAATGTCATTTAGACGTCTTAAATATAGCAAATCGACATCAACAGCTGAGTTCACGTCCGCCATCTTGACTATTTACAATTGTTAAGGACTTAACAACAGAAATTGTGCTTGTTAGTTTAAGAAGAGAAATAACACAAGTGTTAAGGTAAAATTTGTTGTGAAATGCAATTTTTGTTTAACTATTGATAAACTTGTGTTAAGTCTTAACATCTGTTGGTGAAATGGGGCATATATATTTCAAACATGATTTAACCTTGGCCAGTGTGAAAGATTGTTTGTTGTAATTTACGTCCTCCAATCTTAAGTCATATCAGACAATGATTGGGAATGGATGAAATGATGCTCAAATGAGCCCAGGGTCCATGGACATTCGTCTTTTAGGATAAGGGAAAACCCCGGCAAAAACCATATCCAGGTAACTCACCCTGACAGAGATTCGAACTCGGGACCTCTTGAACGTGAGGCAGACACGCTACCACCACGCTACCCAGGTGGGTGTGAAGGAATGCTCACCAAGAATATATATCTGAAGATGTGATTGTTTTATAAGTGTTCAAGTCAGAAATAAAATCTTGTACGACATGAATTTATCTTGAAATTAGAATCTATCGCCCTTCTCTCTGTACCCATGCCCTACCAATATTTCTAATCGTCAAAATATGTACAATTGAATAAATGCATTTAATTTTAAGGAAAAAGGACTAATTTCAGAAGTAGATCATCCTTTCCTTCTTTTCCTCCTTCTTTCTTGCCTTTTTTTAAAAAATATAAACAGACAATTCTATATTAAAAGGCAAATTGAGAACGGTAAGGAAGGAATTATAACATCATTGGCATCGCAGTACTTAATCAGCTACTGATTCCTTAAAGTCGTCCATGCTTTGGAACTTTAAAACATGCACAAAAATAACACGACAACATTTTACAACTCTGTATATTCATCATTTTAAAATATTAAACATTACTAAACAAAAGCACTTGACAAGTGCAGTTTAAGTGAACTTCCTTCCTATCCATCGTTAGATAATATCCAGCTGAGAGTTCCGCCAAGTCGGACAAAATAAATAAGTTAGTGGAGTAGCGTCTAAATTTACAACAATGATGAAAATAGCATCCACCTAACCAAGTTGCCAGTCAAAGGAAGCTTCAGAATGTTCGGGTGCTAAGATGAGAGTGGGCTCGGAAATGCACGTAAGTAAACATTCATGTGCAATGTTGTACCAGTCCACATACGTTCCTCACTTGTTTCCCTTAACTACTCAAATGTTTACTTTCTTATGCTGCACATCTTAGATTTGTGTGAGAATGTTGTAATCTGTAATTCTCTAATCACATTTGTCGGGTTAGAACGAAATACACGAAAAGAGACAAACTTATTTGAGTGAGAGGCAGTTTTGTTTTAGCACCAACTTTTCAAAATCTGTGCTGAAACTCATTGAAATATTTGTGAACATTTAATATGGATACAGTGACCAAAGATGCATTGCAGTGTAGTAAGGGATATTTCGGAATCTGAGAATAAGGAATGTGAGGGATGCTAGCTTACTAAACACTGGTTTTGCCAATGTGCCTGTTTCTGCCATTAAGCATTAACTTTAAGAAGTTGGGGGAGGGACCCTAAACCTTAATTCCTAAAAACGTAATAGAATTTTGTAACATAAATGTGTTACTTAACTGTTCCTTCACACTAGCCGTGTGTAGGCTAAAGTGTGCAGAAGAGTGAGACTGAAAAATTCAATGCCATAACCGGGATTAGTCTGACATTCGCATCAGTAAAGTGGAACCAGCTCTTATCACCTGATCCGCTCCGCATGGGGTACATTCTGACGTCTCTAATTGGCTTAAGTAAGTTATGAATTGATTCCCACTGGATGGAAGGGAGTTGGCAACAAACTCTGCTCCAGCCAATGAAGGATGTGGTTGCAATGGCGTTCAAATGCTGATGTTATGTATTGCACTACAAAGTGTACACATAAAACGTTGTGTAGTGTATTTGTGAATTACATATATATTTGGATGAATAGAGACAGATGTGGATCGTTCCAATGAAAAACAAACTGACTGACCATCTATCACCAGGCGTGGTCATTATACTAATATTTATGACATAGTTTGTTGAAGTTATATTTAAAACGTGTCGAAAAGGAATTTCTTGATGACTACAGTTTTCTTTATGTTCCAATGAGGATATTGTGAAAAAATGAAAACATGAAGTTGCACCAAACTCATTTTATTTAGAATTAGAATCGTTAGTCTACTGCTAACTTGCAATCACTTTCACCTTTTACAGATGCATGGAGTTAGCACCTCCGTCTAATGTTTTTATGTCTCTCTTATGCGCACTAACTTACACTGCTCCAACTTCTCGACGTTCACTGCTCGCAGCCCAATACTCACTGCTTCACAACTTCGATACTCATTAGTCAACTCATAACTAGCAACTCACGTGAACTGACTTTTGCGCTCCCTTTTATAGTTCAAAGGTCGCGCAACGCCTGTTCCGGAAACTGAACTCCCTGGAATCGAAGGAATGAAGCACTTCCAGATCTGCCCATTTCGAACGGTCTGGAACATTTGAGCACGATAAAATAATGAGGGTCGCACTTCCGACTTCATTTAGTGGCTGTCCTTCAATTTACATTTTGTGCTCTCGTGGCAAGCAACAAAAACGGTGAGTTGGGGTAATTTACTTAAAACTTTGCGGTAGGTATTCGCTGCCACCGTGACAATATTTTAATTATAGTTGTAAGGTATAACAAATTATGCAGTGGTGATCAAGACGGTTATAATTCTGCTTCTGCTTGGTTGTATTGTTAATATTTTTCTATATTAGTCACGGAGAAAGTGATAAATATGTCGCTTATCGTTAGATACTGCGTGTTTGGCTAGTGACGTCACTGGCGAGGTTATAACACGCCTTGTTTCTCGTTGGTGTTGGCTATATTTAAGCTATATCGTGAGCAGGCCAATGTCACTCTTCCACCTTAGTTTGTAGCATTATAACATAGTTATATAATATATAGTATATGTTATATGTTCATCATTATCATTGTTGTTATTATTATTATTATTATTATTATTATTATTATTATTATTATTATTATTATTATTATTATTATTATTATTATTATTATTATTATTATTATTATTATTATTATTATTATTATTATTATTATTATTATTATTATTATTATTATTATTATTATTATTATTATTATTATTATTATTATTATTATTATTATTATTATTATTATTATTATTATTATTATTATTATTATTATTATTATTATTATTATTATTATTATTATTATTATTATTATTATTATTATTATTATTATTATTATTATTATTATTATTATTATTATTATTAAGGCAATATATCTAGGTTCAGAGGGGGCCTACCACTTCGATTGCTGAAGGCCTTGGTCTCTATGTCCGTGATGAGGCGACGCCTAATGGGAGGGGTGAGGAGACATCAGACCGAAGAGGAACGCCCACAGAACAATTAGAGATTTGAACGTCCCGTGGCGGCTCCTACTCCCTACTGAGTGGGAACTGCTCGATTGGGGGACCAAGACTTACAGAAAGCAATGTACCTGCCATGGACGGGGCAGGAAATTGGAGGGATCTAATTATCCCAGCCAGCATTCAGCAATGGGTCAGGAAGGTCGTTCCCAAATATAGGCCCCAGACAAACCAGTCGGTGGTTTTGTGTATATCTCAGTAGAGGATAACTTAAACCGTACAGCGGGCACGCGCTGCTGAAATATAAGCGAACTTAACCAGAGGACCTTTGAACTACACATTTTATTCCGATATTCCATTTCAAAGTTCCTCTATTTTATTATTTACTGAACAAGCAATAATGAATTTACGAGGGCTGTTCAATAAAGAATGATCATAACTTCTTTACGGTCATAATTTTTCGCACTAAAATTCAACCTTATTACATTCGGTTAGCTTAATGTGAAACAAACACGCCATATTAGTTTCATTGTTGGTACTCCTGGTTACCGTCTGTGAGAACAAGGCAAGTTCAGACATGTTCAGTATCGCCTACCACTGCAATGGAGGTAACACACGAGGAACAATATGCGGCTTTGAAATTCTGCTTTCATCTCAACAAATCTTCAGTTGAGGCCTATACAATGTTACAGGAGGCCTATGGAGAGTCTGTTCTTCCCTACAGCACAGCTCGAAGGTGGTTTAAAATGTTTAAAGAGGGGAGACAATCAATTTCAAAGGAAGGTGGACCCGGTGCTCCAGTTACTGCTCTTACGGAAGAAACCATCAACACTGCTGCTGCCATTGTGAGAGAGGATCGACGAATTACCTTAAGATCACTTTCTGAAATACTGAACATTTCATTGGGTGCCACCCACAGGTTGGTGACAGAAACATTATGCATAAGACGTGTTTGTGCGCGATGGGTTCCAAGACTGTTGATTCCCGAACAAAAATACATTCGCATGCAGGTCTGCATGCAGTTAAAGTTGATGTTAGAGGAAGATCCGGAGCTTCTTTCAAACGTAATCACTGCTGATGAAACTTGGCTACATCATTTTGATCCTGAGAGCAAACAGCAAAGCTCAGTGCGGAAGTCTCCTTCATCACCAACCCCCAAAAAAGCAAAAGAGGTTGCTTCTGCTCGGAAAGTTATGGTCATCTCATTCTTTGATATTCATGGAATGGTTTATCAGCATGTTGTACCTGCACACACATCAGTAACTGGACAATACTACAGGGATGTCCTCAAAACATTGCAAGTCCATATCAGGCGCAAAAGACCACATTTAAATGAAGCAGGCTGGATGCTGCACCACGATAATGCGCGGCCGTATATTGCCAATGCTGTTGCGTGAAGTGCATCCCTCACCCTCCCTATAGTCCGGATTTAGCCCCATGTGACTTTTTTCTATTCCCTAACTTGAAGAAACGCCTTCGTGGGAGGCATTATCCAACATCAGAAGCAGTGGTGAAGGCTGCGGAGCCGATTTTGAAGGATCTCTCAAAAAATGGTTTGCAGCATGTCTTTGAAGACTGGCAGAAACGCTGGGACAAGTGCATCGCATTCAGCAGAGACTATTTTGAGAAGGGCCATCAAAATTATGAGGATGAGTAAAGGTACATTGTCAAAAAAGTTGTGATCATTCTTTATTGAACAGCCCTCGTACATTTGTTTTAATGGTGCCGATTAGGCTCTTGTAGCAATTTTCTTCTTCATTTGCTCAATGTATAACTATTGTTGTTCTGATAAGTTTTTCTTTTAAGATTATAACTAATCGAGCGGGATGGCTCAGGCGGTTTAGTCTGTGGTTCGCATTCGGGAGGCCCGGATTCGATTCCCGTGGCCAACCTACCTGACCCATGGGTTTTTTCGGGGGTTTCCGCGGGTTGCCAGGGGAATGCTAGGTAGGTTAGTTACATCCCTCGAATTTCCTGTCCCTCCATTTCATCACCATTGTCATTTCACATCATCTCTCATCTGGTGGTCTGTTTCAGGGTAGAAGTGTTGACGGGAGTCTCAGCGGTGCACTGCAGGATGATATGCTCTGAGTGAAGCACACCCTCCTCCGGTAGGTTGGTTGCCGGTCTCCGGACCTCAGTACGGGGAACATCTGTTGTCCTGTCCTGCTGGGGGAGGTTTCCCTCTAAGTAAAATGTAGGAACCCTGCCCTCTGGACTGTTGTGGCTCCTTGGAACGGCCACCCTCTGTCTCCTCTATGTATCAAAGTACCATGGTATAAATGACATATAACATTAAAATTAAAGTAACACTTTACAATGTTGTACTTATTGTAATTTCTAGAACACATTCATTTTCTCTAATTACATTGAATAGCTTTGACCCATATTTAATAATTTGGCTCTTCTTTCTAATATGCGACGTGGCAAGTCCTTCACACTTTTTGATATTTTTATATACAACCATGATTTTTAATATAATTTCTTTACTTTTTAGTGCAATTTCGTGTCGGAGGGCATTCTTTTAACGTTATTAATTGTTTGTTTATTTACTTACTGCATAATGTAACCATATTGAAGAATTCAGTGCAGCCAAACCATCCTTGTTTCTAAACTGAATGCAATGTCGCCAACAGCCTTACTTGTTCCTAAATTACACTATCTGCTGACCGGTTTTTGCAGTCATTGTGCCACAAATACTCAGAAATATGAGCATCAACACTGTCTTTACGAATGCTGCCCCTTGTTAGACGATGCCGAGTCCTCGCCAGCATGACTCTGTTATATGTGTACATATTTGTCACTGTGTCAACAAAGTGCACTGAGTGATTCACACTTCACGGCAGTAGCCGAACCAGTCCGATACAGTCTGCAAGCTCATACATTTTACTGATTTGTCATTTACTGATTTTCAACAACATACTGAATGAATCTTAAATATTTGAAGAATGCACAGAATGAACAGCCTTCACTTCTAACAGTACAATGGGTACTTTTGCTGGACAGCAAGCCTACTTTTGTAAAGCAATAAAACCTGAGAGGAAACATGGTCAGTATTTTCCAAAACTGACCTGCGCTAATTGCATCCACATGTCTGTTTGCACTGGTGTAGGACAAATATCTAGGGCATTTTTGCAGAGGTTGGCTACAAGTACTACATATCTTTCTCATATTGTCTGCACCACGAGAACCTGCGGGTTGTCTGCTTGCGCATGTGTATAGGTACACCTTTGAAAGTTTCTCCAATAATTTTAATGATAACAATAAAAAATATAGTGAAATTAAAGCGATAATACCAACCATATAGTAAAAAAAACACAAAAATTAAAAATAAATTCACGAAATTATACAACAAGTGACGTGAATAAAGATTGCCTCTACTTATATCTTAACATCCAATAAACAAAAGGTTTCATTTTGCTAGTGTTCTACAGGATTAGTTGAGCTGTGTGGAGTATTCAGATAATATACGTTTGCAGTGGAGATTTGATATAGAGTTTTTATTTTTTTCAGAATGGAGTCCAACCAGAGCTGTCAAGTGTGTGGTAACAGCGCCTTTGTAACATGCTCGCAGTGTGAGAGAGTAGCTTATTGTGGACCAGAGCATCAAAAGAGTCACTGGCCCCAACACAAAATGTTGTGTACTCCATATCATGTTGAAAGTTCAGACATCCTTGGTCGGTAAGTCTACATATATTGCACTTATTCTGTCAAATTAGTCATTCAAAATTACGAGTACGAGGGAGGAAGAGTTAATATATATAGAATATTTCAAATGTATTGTTAGCTGGCCCTCATAGCCATGGTCATTAGAGCGTATGTCTCTAGCATTCTGTTGCGCAGAGGGTCGGAAGTTCGAGTCCCGCCTCGGGCATGGGTGTATATGTGTTGTGTATGTGTATATGTGCGCCACTAGAGAAAATATATCCCCACCCCCCGATGGTCAAACGGGTTCTTCCCAAAGGCCAAAAAAATGTATCTGTGTATCGTGTCTATGTACGTCACTAGAGCAGATTCCTCCCCGATGGCCAAATGGGTTCTTCCCGAAGGCCAAAAAATGTATTGTTATTTTCAATCATTTTTGCAAGCAATGTCACTTATAATAGAGTCCATCCTATCATTTATGTACAATTATTGAACATTTTACAGAACTTATTCGAAGTATCTGAAAGAGGCTACACCTTTGTTCTAAAACTTTTGGGCTAATTCAATTGTCTTTATGTGAAAGATAAATGTAATTCTGGGCTGATGTGAAACTCCTTTAAAAAATACATTTATTATGTTTATTTTATTTCATCATATCACTTTCTCATGAACACACAACTATATTAAATTTAAAGGGAGCCAACTATATGTTAGAAATGTAAAATTCCAGACGACTTGATCACAGTTTCTGGTCAGAGCTTCCACAGCATTAATGACTGTTGGGACTGTTCGGATCACGTAGATTCGGAAATCTGGTTTACAGAAATTTAGAACAACTTTTGCTACAGTAAAAAGACATGAAATTGACAATCAGTTGTCTTCAAGGTCGACTTGGTGCTCTGCCGCACGAAAACAAATGAAAGAAATCCCTGAGGTACACTTCAGTCATCGACTGTTCATAATAACCAACAAACACTGCTACTTCTAACAGCTTGCAGGGTATTTATACTGCCCAGACATTGTTTCTAGAATGCTGCAGACCTTCCGAGATATTTCTCGGCAACAACAATGGACAGAACGCTCTGGAGCCTCTCTGTCTGTTTCTTTCCTGCCCACGCACCTGGCTCCAGCTTGTGGCAGAACAAAGCCATACGATGACACTATATACAGTCTGATTTTTAAAGATAGATGACAGCTATTAAGCAAAGGACGTGGAGGGTAAGAGGGGAAGGTGTTGCTATGGAAATGTAAACAAAGGTTGCCACTTGGTTACACTGGTTATCACCTACTCCTCAGCTCAGTTATCACTGGTTCTGTGGGGAAAAAAAGTATGCTTTAACATTAATTTACATTGTGTGTTGTTGGTCTACTTTGTTAAAACACTAATAAAATTATTCAATGCCTTACCAGACTCACTTAAGAGCATTACTAGTGTAGATCGTTTTAAATGTGAATTGACAAATCTTTTATTGGATCACTGTTTTTACAATATTGAAGAGTTTTACTCAAGCAACTGTAATAAGCACACTAATATATAATACTACTTGTAAAAGACAATTATTTTATCAGGTATACTGCTGCTTTGTAAATGTAAATATGCATTTGTAAATATGTTAATATTGTTAAATTATGACAAAATCTATATCATGTATTCATGGTCTACAGATGCAAATAAAATAAATAAATAAATACGTCGTTATGGAAGCAAGACTTAGTGGCAGTAGGACTAGGGGTAGACCGAGATTCATGGCCAAAGAAAGATAAGCTTACGTTGGGGTGTTACATATATGTACATATTGTTAAATATTAAAAAGCCTGTAAATAATTGTAAAGATCCTGGACGTGCTCTATATCATGTGTTATGATCCAAACTACTACTACTACAATTAGAAAAATCAACAGTTGCCACACATTTTTGGGGAAAAACCACAACATAAATCCTGAACCAAAACTACTAAAACATACATCAGGAAAACAAGAACTGTCCACATGGGAAAAAATCTTCATTTCAAAAAATAGGAACAAAGTATTTAATTTCGACATCCCCCAGAAAGATTTGTCCAGCAAGTTCTTTGAACCGCCAACAGAGGAGACCTCTATGAAAAAATATCGCCAACTACATTACTGAGAACCAGACGATGTCCGGTTGACAATGGAGGAAAAGTCTCTGAAACATGTTCCGGGAAATTTAAAAGTAAGTGTTGTTTAGTGTCATTAATCGACTCCCTTTAAATTTAATTTATTAGCTTTGTCTTACTTTCCCTCATAATCATATGGAATAATTACAGGCGGTGTATTCATTGGCCCATAAATTAGAAAACTGATGATGGACAATCAGTTTGACAGTAGTATGAGTTGAGAAGTGAAGAATGCCTGGAATGCTTTCAGAAATTTTGTTTTTAATTTCCTTGAAAATAAAAAAGAGCCTAACTATATTAACAAAGTGAAAGTAATGTTACAAAGCTTCAAACAGATTGTTACAACATGACTGTGAAAGTATGTTTTCTTCATTCCCATCTAAATTATTTCCTTGATAATTTAGGGGATTTCACTAAGGAACAGCGCGAAAGATATTACCAGAATACAAAAAATATGGAAATGAGGTATCAAAGGCAGGTAGTGTCCATATGGTGGCAGACTAGTGTTGAATGTTAAAAAGGAACTGCTCTGAACAATGTTTGAGAAGGTCAAACAGGAGAAAATTTGAAGTGTAATATTGATGTAAGGTTACGAATGTACTTATAATTATTAATAATTAATGAGTGTCAAAATAAAATATTATAATTATGGCCTTGTTTTTCATATACAATTCCTGTTGAAAGTGATCTTTATTATGTTTCACAAAGCTTTAATTTATAAATAGTTTTAAAACCTGATGTGATGGGAGAAAATACAGATTATTTTTCAAATTAAGCACAAAAAGTTAGTTTATAATCACCTATCAGATTCAGAAAAACAGAAAAAAGTTTTGAAACACTTCTTTGTTCATGTGATGCTAAGAGGTAATAAAATAATGTTCAACATTCCTCTTTTACCAAAAATTCAAACAAATTTGTTGACTAATATAACAGTCAGTACATCAGTTATGGATGTTCTTTAATGTATAACAGTATTTTGTTTCTTGGATGTAAAGTTGTTCAAAAACTCCCCGTCTGTTTTGAGGGACTTCTCATACAATACAATACAATTCAATGTTTATTAGCCACAGGAATTCATACAGAATTATAGGCATTGTCAATATAGTTACAGTATTTAACAACATTTACAGTTCATCAATGAGGTATTTACAATCTTAAGTTTCAAGTAATTTACACAACTACACTTAATTTTAATGCTTTGGCCGGGTAAAATTCTTCATTGGTGAGTCTTCCAATCTCGGACACATGAAACAAGAACAGAAATAGAATACATTAGTATAATTATGCACAACAAACTGATTAATTTATGCTTTACCTGATTTGTATTCTAAGTATTCATTTACTGAGTAAAACTGATTTTTTTTAAAGAAATTGTGAAGCTCTGTCTTAAACTTTTTTATAGAGGTTATGTTTTTTAATTGATTTGGCAAGTGGTTGTATAGCTTTAAACCCATGTATCTGACGGAAGTCTCAAATAGTTTTGTTTTATGAATATAGGTGTGTAATTTGTTTTTATTACGTGTGTTATAGGTGTGTATTTTAGCATTTGTGACATAGTTCGCAGTATTAGTCTTCATGTAGATCAGTAGCTGTTTCATATATAAACTTGGTAGGGTCAAGATATTCAAAACTCTGAAGTGATTTCTGCAGCTTTCCATTTTTGCAATACCAATCATAATTCGTAATGCTTTCTTTTGAAGCTTAAATATCAACTTACTATTTGTAGTATTTCCCCACAATGGTAGTCCATATGATATTAGTGAATGAAAGTAAGCAAAGTAACAGGTTCTGAGTGTAGTAAATTCTACTCGAGGCTTCAGCTGATGTAAAACAAAACAAACACGGCTCAGCTTCTCTGCTAACTTTTCTATATGTTTGTCCCAACTTAAATTTTTGTCTACCCATAGTCCTAAGAATTTAGTTTGCTGTTCAAAATTTATCAATCTGGAGCCAATTCTGATGCAAGGGTTTTCCATTTTCCTACAAGCCTTATACTGAAAATTTAGTGCTATTGTTTTTCCTTCATTTACAAGCAACTTATTGACTTTAAACCAATTTAAAACGTTTACTATAGCTGGTGTTATATTTTGCTGAAGGCTATCATCATCCTTTCCTGCAATGAAGATACTTGTATCATCTGCAAAGAGTGTGATTTTAGCATCTAAGTTGTTCATTAGACATAATGGGAGGTCATTTATATACAGTAAAAATAACAGGGGGCCCAGAAGAGATCCTTGCGGAACCCCTGATACTACTGGTCTTTTTTGTGATAACACGTTTTTTATTTCTTTTTGGCCTCTTTCTGTAAAAGTGGTCTCAACAACCTGCTCTCTCATATCAAGGTAGGATTTAAACCAATTGAAGGCCACCCCTCTTACGCCATATTTATGTAGCTTATTTAACAGAATATTGTGATGTACCATGTCAAAAGCTTTGGATAGATCCAAAAATATACCCATCCCAACTTCACTTCTGTCCAGTACATCATAGATACTGTCAACAAAATTGATCACTGCCAGACTAGTAGATTTCTTACTTTGGAACCCATACTGACTGCTATTAATGATTTTAAATTTGTTGAGGAATGCCATGAGCCTCTTGAACATTATTTTTTCTAGTATTTTTGAAAAGGTTGAAAGTAGAGCTATTGGTCTATAGTTGTTTGGGTCCTTTTCATCTCCTTTTTTGAATATTGGTTTTATTTTTGCTACTTTTAGTTCCAGGGGGAATGTGCCACTTTGAAGAGATTTATTTACTATATGACACAGCGGTTTTAAGATATTCTTGCTACACTTTTTAATTAAATATAGGTTGAGCTTCCATCAAGGGCATCTGATTTTTTGTTTTTTAGCTCCTTAATTACATCAGCTAATTCATCATTGCAGACTGGTGCCAGGAATAATGATTTATCATTGCAATGAATGTGGGCTTTATTTTCTGGACCATCTGCTAAGTTGCTCTTCGTTTGCACACTTTTTGAGACATCTACAAAGAAATCATTAAATATGTTGGCTATTTCTCTTGGATTTGTTACTGTTTTACCTTTGTGTTTCAATGTAATAATATTTGCTTGCAATGGTTTGTTTGAGTTAGTTTCCCTTTTTATTATGTCCCACATGGCCTTCTGTTTATTTTTGGATATTCTTTCTCTAAAAGCTATAAACAGCTCACAAATAATCCCTTTAATTCTATTCAGTGCAAATGTTTGCAACCGGTGAAGCTTTTTGTTGTTCTATAATAAATTTGTTTGGTGACTGTAACTTACCTTCTGTAATTTTAGTTCTGTGAATCCTGACAATTTTATCTACTTTTATTTGAATTTTAGTTTTACAAGTTATTTAATCCTTTGCATTTTCAGTTTAAAACCTCGGCTTTTCTTTCTAATATGCGACGCGGTGATATTTTTCTAAGTCCTTCACACTTTTTGATGTTTTTATATACAACCATGATTTTAATATAATTCCTTTACTTTTTAGTGCAATTTCATGCTAGAGGGCATTCTTTTAATGCTATTAATTGATGGTTTATTTCCTTACTGCATATTTAGCCATATTGAAGAATTCAGTGCAGCCAAATGCTGCCAACAGTCTTAATTGCTGCTAAGTTACACTAGCAAACTAGCACAAAGCAGTACCTAAATAAATTCAACATTAGTGTTAGCGCTGTGACAATTTTTACCTTAGATTTGTTAATGTCGATCTTAACATCTGTTAGTAAAATGGGGCACAATTCGCGTCAGTAGCCAAACCAGTCCGCAAGCTCACACATTTTACTGATTTGTCGAGCCATTTTCCGATTTTCAACAATGAACTAAACAAATCTTAAATATTTGAAGAACACACAGAATAAACAGCCTTCACTTCTAACAGTATAATTGGCGCTTTTTTTTTTTTTTTTTCGAGGGGAGGAAAAATCCATTTATGGATTTCCACTGTGTTGGAGGGCACAGTGTGGTATGTGGGCTTCCCCTCAAGGGTACTTACTCCACTAGAAAACCTCCACCGGATTGGGAAGGAGAAATGTGCTGCGGTACCGTCTAAAGCACCCGCGCATTCCAGGAGGTAATCATTGCTGCCTCGCAGTGCAATTCAGCTGAGTGGGTTTCTGGTGCAGGAATACAGGTTTGACATTGAAGCCCAGCTTATTCCACTGCCTATTTTGGGTGGTTTTTGGTAGGATTCCAGGTGTTATTTGTTAGGAAGTTTAGGGTAATTTACACGCCGTAGCACCGTGTCTTAAGTTTAGGTGTTTGATTGTGACTACAAGTAATACTTGCATGCATGTCGGTGATAAGTCTATTATACCTTACAGCTATCTAACTAAACCTAAATGTAAATCTCGTTTGCATTATCAGCATTGCCTATAATGGTCAGTTGTTATTATCTGCCTTTCACCATCATTAAAGTGTGTGAAAGGACACTTTTGCTGGACAGCAAGCCTACTTTTGTAAAGCAATAAAACCTGAAAGGAAACATGGTCAGTATTTTCCAAAACTGATCTGCGCTAATCGCATTCACAGGTCCTTTTGCACCGGTGTAGGACAGATGTCTGGGGCATTTTTGCAGAGGTTGGCTATAAGTGTTACATATCTTTCTCGTGTTGGCTGCAACATGAGGACTGCAGGTTGTCTGCTTGTGCATGCGTATACGTGCACTGTTGGACTTAGAAAATATTCTCGCATCGCACAAAAGAAAGTTTCTCCAAAACCTCTCTAAAGTGTGATGCATAATGTACAATATGATATTTATTTAATATTTATTTGTACAGGTTCCATCACAGTTTCATTACAATTACTTTAACATTGTACATGCACTATTATACATCCTGTACAAATACATGAAATTGCTACTTGCTGTCAGGTCCCCTGGCCATAAGCCTTTGGTTTCCCTGAGCAGCTTGACCTTCGCTTCTTTTGTCCTAATCCACTTTTCTCTTAACCTATATAAAAATTCTCCTATACATCTATTTTTCTTTTCACCCATCCCCGTTAACGTGTGCAATGCCACTATCTCTTTACTTACACTGTCCCATTTCTTATCCCATATTTTTTCTCCTGCCATTTGTTAACTCCTTATATTCTATCAGGTAATGAACAGTGCTCTCTTCATCTCCACAAAATTCACACATCCCTACCTCATTACTTCTCAACCCTTTTAGATATATTATTCCTACTCTCATCCATGCTATGCCTTCTCTTCCAGTTTTGTCACATTGATCTATATATTTTTCCCTACCCCGTTCTGTCTTTAATTGCTTATAAAATTTCAAAGATTTCTTTTCTTCTATACTTTCCCATATCTCCTACCTATCTATGTCTTGTACTGTGGTTCTCACTTTCTTCCAAAACCCTCTATGATTTGACTCCTCTGCTCTCCATAGATCTCCCATGCCTATCTTCGATACCGTTCTTTCCAATTCCGACCAACAACTATTTTTGTTCTTAACGCTTTACTGTTGCTTCATGCACAGATTCAATAATTCCCCTTTCTGCCCTATTATACACTTATACAAGAATTTCAGTATTCTTTCTATTATTATTGCCCTCCTTTTTATATTACACAACTCTAATAATGCCATTTCTCTTGGTGCCAATTTTGGCAGCCCCTAGTAGTTCTTTGCTAAACAATCCATACATCTGGTCTAATTGTGTTCCTTTCTCTGATGTGCCCCATACCTCCACTGCATACATTGTTCTGGCTTCAACGACCGCTTCATACATTCTTTCTAACCATCTATCTGACATTTCCAGTTTATGTTTACATATTCTTACGCCTGTCATTGCCGCCCTGCTATTAGCTATCACTTTTCTGGCTTGTGCAGACCACCCTCCACTGTTACACATCCTTACGCCTAAGTAGTCATACTCCTTTACCACTTCTACCTTTAGATCTCCTATGTACAACTCCTCCCCTTTCCTCAGTATCAATCCTCTTTTAAATACCATTATATTTTATTGTTTGCTGTTTATTCTTAATCTCCAATCAGTGCAAAACCTATGGATTGCCTCAATTTATTTTTGTAAACCTATTACAGTAATTGCTTATACTGTTAAATCATCTGCATACCAGGAATCTCTTTGATCATTATTATTGAGCAATGGACATTGTTTTTCTTAACCCTCCCTAATATGTCATTCATAAATAAATTGAATAGAATAGGACTCAATTTGCATCCATCTCAGGCCTAACTTCTGTTCAGCCTCTTTCGATTTTACATTCAGCCCACATCTTATTCTGAATTTCACCCCACTATAAAATAATATACAATAAATGACATAGTAATGAATAAAGCTCAAATTTGGGAGGCTCCATTCCTGGAGAGAGCTGCTGTGATCCTGGTTTTTTTATGGTTTTCTCTGGTTGGCAGTGTTGGACAGATGGCTCAGATGATTGCTCTCTCTTATAGACCTGATAGATGACAGTGTCCTCTGATGGGTCGAGTTCTCCCAGTTTCACCAGAGCGAAACCTTCTCTGAGCAGCTTGGTCGTGTGATTGAGTCATGAAGTTTGGAATTGTTAGAGACCTCTGCATCTCTGTCAGCCAGCTTACCTGTAACCTATAGCCCTCTATGATTCCTTATCCTCCTCCATTCCTCCTGGGGGTTTTAAGCACAAAAGTGCCATATTGTATTGAGACAAGAGGTGTTCCTTCCATTCCCTGTTTGTACTAGGGGCGTTCAAAAATGATTGGTGCTACACCATTTTTTTGTTTACAGGAACTATATATTGAACAAACTCATTCAGGTAACATTACAGGTATTCCCTGCCAATGTCTATGCTCTTGTTCTATCATTCTAGCAGCTTCCATATTTGCGTAACAAACCATTCTTTGGGGGTGTCCAGGCGCCACTGATGGACAACAGCATAAAGTTGGGATATTAGTGGTAAACTTCTTACACCGTATGACCTTTTTCATCAAGTCGAATAGAGCATAGTCACTAGGAGCCAAATAGGGTGAATATAGAGGATGTGGCAGCACAGTAAATCCTAGTGTACGAACGGTGGCCATGGCCTGGCAACTGACATGTGGTCGTGTATTGTCTTATTGGAGAAGAGCACCACGGTCCAATTTTTGATGGCAACATTGTTGAATGCGTCGGCGGGGTTGTTGCAGTCAGTTGCAGTATCACTCACTGTTGATGGTGGTATTGGGAAGGAGCCAATCCACCAGCAGTATCCCTTCCTGATCCCAGAACACAGTTGCCATGTGTTTCCAAATGAATAGTCCTGGCCGTGACTTCTTGGGACGAGAGTTTGCAGCAAGCTTCCACTCCATAGACTGGTATTTTTCTATTCCAGAGTCTCGTGGAAAATCTGTGACTCGTCGATGGTGACCAGTTTTGCAAAGAATTCCTCTGGATTTACACTATACTGTTGCAGCAACTGTTGGCATACCCTCACATGCTTCTGTTTCTGTGCATTGGTGAGAGTGTGTGGTACCCATTGTGCACACACCTTTTTCTTCATCAAATCTTCATAGATTATGGTATGGAGGGTTCACCATGATAGACCTGTTGCCTGCACTAACTCATCAAATGTGATTCACCTGTTCTGCAAATCAGGTCATCGACATTGTTTGGTTTGTGTGCAGCTGCTGGACGGCCAGTGCTTTTGCATTTTTCAGCACAGTCCCTGACGTCTTTGAACTCAAACATCCAATGAAACACTGACCTGCCATTTGGTGCACACTCCCCACATATGGCCACTAACCTCTTGTGGATGTCTGAAGCAGTCACTCCTTCCCTCCAGAGAAACCTTTGCCCGTGCTTGTCTGGTTTCACTGATGTCCACAAGTGTACTCACAAGATGGTACAATTGCTGCCCCAGTGCGCCATCTATGGGAAGTAGCAACATCATCTGGTGGCAGTAGACAGTACTATCTATCGCCTATCTTTACCCATACATCGACAAATATTTTAAACTGCTGCTTTGCAGGAGTTATTGGGGGAGTGCCAATCATTATTGAATGAACTAAACAAATAATCTGCAGTAAACTACTTTCAGATAGTATTCATTTTGAAATTCCTTTATGATTTACATAAACCATTGAGCTTTTCATTTTCCTGAAGGCTGAATGGTCACATGCAAATTTATTTCAGCACACTAATATTGCCCATAAGATAATGTTCCAGTGGATACTAAGAAACCAATCTATTTGGCACATTTTATTTTGGTTAACACAATAGTCATCAGGATGATTATAAATTGCTCCCTGTTAAAGGTCTGGATCTTCATTGAATGCACTTTTAAAGTTGCATGCACGAGGATGTTTCCTACTGCTATTCACCTGATAATACATACAAAACTATTACATGATGTCATGACTTCACACCATACATCTGAGCATTGTTCAAACACAGGTGAACATTCTTTTTAAAGTATGTGTGTGTGTGAGTGTTTTGTATATGCTTTGGTACACAATAAAACAACAATAGCAACTAATACCACAGCACATGTATTGCAGTTTAAGGAAGCTTACGCTAATGCAGACTTTCAAATGTTTATAGAAATCTTATTGAGCTGCATGGACTATTGCTGCTACTAGCATTGCAGATTGGTTGGTTCAGTTTAAAATACTTAGCACAAGATGTGAAAAAAAATATAATGCTATAACTAGAAATGGATTTGGAAATTAATTTATGTCTATGCTGATTATGTATAACCTGCTCAGAGAGAGACTGTATTAGCTATTTTTAATACCATGGTGCTCCAAACAAAAGTGCTATAATAAAGGCCAAGTTCTCGGCCACTCGCTCTTTCTGATCAAAGAAATGGCACACTTTACCATAAGCGCTAGTTATGCTTGCAGCTCCTATTTTGGTTGTAACAGCTAAATGCTTGCGTAATCTTTACAAGCTCTTGCTACTGCAGCATCCTTTTCTGCTATAAATGTAAGAATATCTCTCATTTTGTAAGATTGAAGCTTTCACGGTGAGTGTTATTAATCAAAGCTTTGCGGGAGATCAACCGTGTCAGGTTTATGAATGTTGAGCTTTCAGCCATTCTGTACTCCATGGCCTGAATGCAAGCATTCAGCTCCTGAAGAACACCATGGACCTTCGAATGGTCAAAAGCTCGATCAGCCGCTGACACAGCTGATCACCCACAAAGCCATCATTAATATCTCTCATTTTATTTACTGTTTTTATCAGTGCCAGCAGCTTGTCTCAAGATATTTTACTTTTGTGTGCTGCTATTAAATTATGCTGTTGTGCAATTTCTTTTTCCTTTCTCTAAATAATCAGTATTGTAGATTTTATGCTGTATTACATAAGCAAGCAGATTGTAAATGCTATGCCATGTATATTAACTCAAATATAAAGTATTTTTAAATATGTTTTCAGATATCTTATAGCCTCAAGAGACATAAAACAAGGAGAAATCATTCTCAAAGAGCCACCACTTATTGTTGGGCCTAGAGTACATTCAGCTCCATTATGTCTAGGGTGCTATCAATTGCTTTCAAGGGATAAAGTGCAACATTTGTGCTCGCAGTGCCATCAGGCACCACTATGTGGACCTGAATGTGAGAAAGGTGGTGATCATACAGAAGAGGAGTGTAAGTTCCTTCAAACAGCATCAATACCATTGTCACTCACCGAACAGAGTCAAGTTGTTCTACCTTTACGATGTCTGATATACACAAAACAAACACCACCAGAGCACGATTGGGAAGCTTTCCTTAAGATGACCTCACATTGTGCTACAAGGAAGAACTCTGCCGTTTGGAGATATAACCAGATGAACATTGTAGAGGCAAGAGTATTTTTTATTTATCTATTTATTCCATGCAACTTACAAAGAGAGAGAGAGAGAGAGAGAGAGAGAGAGAGAGAGAGAGAGAGAGAGAGAGAGAGAGAGAGAGAGAGAGAGAGTGTGTGTGCGTGCGTGCGTGCGTGCGTGGGTGCGTGTGTGCGTGTGTGCGTGTGTGCGTGTGTGCGTGTGTGCGTGTGTGCATGTGTGCGTGTGTGCGTGTGTGCGTGTGTGTGTGTGTGTGTGTGTGTGTGTGTGTGTGTGTGTGTGTGTGTGTGTGTGTGTGTGTGTGTGTGTGTGTGTGTGTGTGTGTGTGTGTTTTTTTTTTTTCTTTATTGATAACAATCAGCATGCCCCACTACATAGTAGTATTACATGCATTACATTACATTTTTCCAACATTTGATTTTACAAATTGTACATATTTACATGTTAATATTACATTAGATCTTTTAGCAGTTGATTTCACAAGTTATACATATTTACATATCTTTATAGGTTAATTGAATTTATGTATTTACAGAATGCTTTTATGTGGTGTTTTACAAGACTCTCGTTGGTTACTGGCCACTTGCTTCCATTTAGAGTTACATCTTGAATTAGCTTGGCTCTTTGTTGACTTTTGTCTACACATTCGTATATTAAATGGTTTACGGTTTGTTGGGAGCTGTTACATGTGCATTTTGGATCGTCTACTATATGGAATCGGTGTAAATAAGCTTTGGTTTTTCCGTGGCCGGAAGTTATTGCTGTGAAAATTGGTGTTAAAGGAAGCTTTCTCTTCAGCCTATCTTTTATTGTTGGAAAAAATAATTTGCTGAGTGCCCCTTTGTCCGTGGCATTCCACCTATTCTGCCAGACCTGATGTCCTGTTTCTTGTATTTCAGAAATAATTACAGATTTAGGTATCAAACTGTAGCTATTGGGCAGATCTCCGTCTAGAGCAGCGGATTTCGCTAGTTTGTCTGCTAACTCATTTCCACATATACCTACATGGGCTTTAACCCAACTGAAGTGTATTCTCCATTTTTGTCTTTGTAAGGTATTACATATATTAAGGGTTTTCTCTGCTATGGAGTTATGTTTATTATTATTCCGCAGAATGGCTAGGGTTACTGTACTATCTGTATATATCGCTATATATATGTTCTATATGTGTGTGTGTGTGTGTGTGTGTGTGTGTGTGTGTGTGTGTGTGTGTGTGTGTGTGTGTGTGTGTGTGTGTGTGTGTGTGTGTGTGTGTGTGTGTGTGTGTGTGTGTGTGTGTGTGTGTGTGTTTGAAAGAGAGGTAGAGAGGAAGAGGAAAGGAGAGGGAATAGTGTAAATGGTTGTGCCATTCACTCTTCCATGATACAGAAACTTATGACAACAGTTAATTGAAGGAAATTAATCATTTCTTCACACTAGCCGTATATAGGGTAAGGTTTTAGATGGATAGAATCAACCTGAAAAATTCAATGCCATGACCAGGATTTGAACCATGGATCTTCTGGTTTCCGTCAAGTCGCTCTTACCCATTGAGCTACCATGGCCAACATGCCATCCTAACATTAAATTCTACAATTGAATCATATATTTTCCTGGTAAACCACTAGGGGCTCTCGTATTCAAGATACACAGTTTGTGGCGACATAATACTTTAAGTACTTAAATCCCAGGCTTCATCATTAAATTCTTATAATTTAAGTTAATTGAAGGAAATTAATCATTTCTTCTCACTAGTTGTATATAGGTTAAGGTTTTAGATAGATAGAGTCAACCTGAAAAATTCAATGCCATGGCCGGGATTTGAGCCACGGATCTCCTGGTGGTTTACCAGGAAAATACATGAGTCAATTGGAGAATAAAATAAATAAAATCTAAAATAAAAATCCCAGCTTCTAGAATACAATATATCCAAACTTCCTGTTTATTAGCAATATAAGATAGTTTATGTTTCTTACATCCTATAATCTTTTGTCAGATATTACTTCAACCAACTGCAAAACAAAAATATAATTTAAAATTTAATAAAAATATATAGAGAAATAAAAAAAAAATGGAAAAAGTTTCTTTTGTGTGATGCAAGAATATTTTCTAAGTCCTGAGGTGCAGGTATACACAAACAACCTGCAGGTCCTCGCATTGCAGCCAACATGAGAAACACTTGCAGCCAACCTCTGTAAAAATGCTCTAGACATCTGTCCAACACCGGTGCAGAAAGACATGTGGATGCAATTAGCAGCAGGTCAGTTTTGGAAAATACTGACCATATGTGTTTCGAGGAATTTAGTAACAGTGACATCAAAATTAATCTCAGAAACTATTTGTAGTTGGTTTATTAATACTCGTCACTTACTTGTTTATATTAATCAGAGACTAGTTTCAAAAGGCATTCGCCTCTATTTTCAATCTCTTTCCAACTGGCATCTGTTGTTGTCTGCTCTCTCTCTGGTGGTGGAACTATGAACTTCTTTGTCAAATTATCTACTGGTGGGATTTCAAAGTTCATTACTCGATCTTTATTTTTCCATATGAATATGTTCTCCCATGTTGTCAAATTATTTTGGTTTATCACTCCTTTTAATAATTTTGGATTTGGATCAATGTCATGGTTTTCATTCCAAAAGAGAAATGCTACTGCTGACTTAACTTCTTGTTTCAATCTGATGTTTCTAAAGTGCTCTTTGACTCTGGTTTTTAGATTTCTTTTAGTTTGACCTATGCAGCATTTTTCACAATTCTTACAACTTATCTGGTATATTCCGGATCTGTTAACTGATGGGATTTCATCTTTTGTTTTTTAATTTAGCAATTTTAAAAGAAAGGAACAAAATATCACCTTGGCACCTACTAATAGACACTCAATTTTAATTTTTTATTGAAAATTGGGAAATGGCTCAACAAATCAAATGGACTTGTCCTGTTATTTTAATAATGAGAAGACCTACCTTCAATTATTATTTGATGAGGGGTTGCGGAGGACACAGATGTTGTGTTCTGAATGCAGTGTCACCCTGCACTCCATCAAAAGACGGGACTGCAAGTACCCCGAGTTTTCTGCATGTACATAAATGGTGATACATGGCACTACTGTTGCTACCATTGCTACTAATAGATACCGTGTATTTTTGTAGTTTGCTAGATAGTGTAATTTAGGTAGAAATAAGACAGTTAGAAGCATTGCATTCAGTGGAGAAACAGGGATAGTTTGGCTGCACTGGATTCTTCAGAATAGCTACATACGCTGTAAGTAAATAAATGAACAATTAAGTTATGACTTCAGTAACATTGAAAGAATGCCCTCTAGCACAAAATTGCACTAAAAAGTAAAGAAATCATATTAAACATCATAGTTGTATGAAAGTGCAAAGGACTTGGAAAATATTACCCATGTCACATATTAGAAAGAAGAGCCAATAAAACACACTTGATGCAAAACATTTTATTACATTAATTTCAATGGCACCTGGGAGAATAAAATAAATCCTGGGTATTTTCAGAACATTGGCACAAAATTGCCACATGTTGCCGAACACTTAACAAAGTTAATGCACTATTGTAAGAGAAAACAATTGCATTGGCATACAGTATCTCTAAAATTTTAAATACTCTTTAAAACATGAGTAAATAGGTATAAGAAACTTCAAACTTCACATAAGCTGCATTGTGTTACTTTGAGTGAAAACTTATACAGTGTGATCCATATCAACCTGAACTATTTCTATAGGCCATAACTTTTGAACCAATAATAGGATACACGTGCAACTTTGGGAGAATATAATACACAATTGGGAGATTACATTACACTATTTACATCTCAGAGAAAATGTTGGAATTGTCCTCCACCAGCATGTATACATGTTTGCACTTGTCTCACCATATTCTCTGAAGTTTTACAGAGAGTATCCTTGCCAATGTTACTTATTCCGGTTCGAATGGACTCCTTGTAAACATCAATTGTCTGTGGCCTATTCTTGTACTCTCTATTTTCTAGATACCCCCACAGTAAAAAATCCGGTGAGGTTAGGTCAGAGGATCTGGGAGCCACAGACCTTTTGAGATTATTCAATTATCAAAGAAACTGGTTACAAGTTCCATGATGTCATTAGATGTATAGCACACTGCTCCATCTTGCTGGAAATAACCTTTTCTCAATTCGTTATCATCCAGCTGCTCCACAAATGTCTTGAAGATACCCATATACACTTCAGTGTCTACAGTCGTATCAAAGAAAATGGGACCAATGATCCTGGAAGCTGACACTGCGCACCATACTCCAAACTTTTCATCATGCAGTGGGGTTTTGCGGATCATTTGGGGGTTTACAGCAGCCCAATATCTGGTGTTTTGTGTGTTTATGAAGCCTGACGGATGAAACCATGCCTCATTTGTAAATCACATTATAGAGAGAATGGCTGGATGTGGAATAGGAGCACCCTGAAACAATCGACAGTAACTGATTCGTTTATCATTTCAATTGTTGCATTATATGTACTATGTAAGGTCGCAGCTCTTTGACATGTTCCATATGAATACCCTGATTCCTGGCTCAATCGATGCAACGATTTGTTTGGAGAATTCAATAGCCTTCTGAAAACATTTGTAACAGTCACTGCATTCAATGGCGGTCTATGTTTTCCACTCTCACTAATGAGTATACCAGTTGTCTCCAGCTTTCTTACGAGCGATAACATCGTTGCCTTAGTCGAAATATCGCATACATTAAATTCTCTTTGAAATTGCTGTTGTGTTCTTACCAAGGAATTTGTCTTCCAATTTGTTTTCAAAATGTAAACACGCTCTTGTAGTGAGTACTGTATGTTGCTGTTATGACTGCACATTTAAGACTGTCAACTGTCAACAATTGTCAGTGTTGTCAATTCCCCCAGAGCCACTGAGATCATGAAAACAAACTGAAACATTCTATTATGGCTTATTGAAATGGTTCAGGTTTATATGGACCATACTGTATAAGCATCTTGATCATATTCTCTTGGGCTAAACTGGGATATCTGGTAGCCTTACTAAAACAGCATTTATGTAGATATGTGAATAATTCTTTACCAATTTCTCAGTTTAACTTTAGTACTTTAATAGTTTCATTGCTTAAACTTCCCTCATTGGCCTTGCAGTAAGTACCTCAACCTTGAGGTAAGATAAGCTAAGATGCTTTATTGTCACATACGCTTACAGATAGTGAGTAAAAACTCAGTAAACAGGTGACTCGTCAACAGTAGAAAATTTAAAATAATAATAATAATTACACAAAATAACAATAACACTAATAATATAAATACTAATAATACAAATAATATAATTACTAATAATATCAATACAACTATATACAAATATTGTTATAATTATGACATGCCCTTGGAATAATATTGTCAGAATATTAGAATTACAAAATGACAAAAAATTTCATTATAATTCAATTTTATCATCCATATATTCAATAATCGAGTAGTAGGCTTTGTCCATTAGTAGGTTATTTATTGCTTTATTAAAGCATTTGAGGTTTTTCATTTCACGGATTCTTACAGGTAATTTATTATATATTTTTATTCCTGCATAATGTGGGCTTTTTTCATACAGTGCTAATCTGTGCATGGGTGGTTTTAGATTATTTTTATTTCTCGTTCCATGATTATGTTGCATTTGTGAATTATAAATTGTATCAAAATTTGAATGGATGTATTTATTTATTTCATACAGGTATTGGGATGGTAAGGTTAATATCTTCAGGTTTTTGAACAGGTTTCTGCATGAAACTTTTGGTCTTGATTGAGTCATTATCCGAATTATCTTTTTTTGACTTTTAAAGATCGTTTCCCATCCCGTAGAGTTCCCCCATAATATTATTCCGTATGTCATCAAAGAGTGGAAGTAACTGAAGTACACTATTTTTCTTGTTTCGAGGTTTGTTAATTTAGTTATGCAGCTCATATTGAAGGATGCACTGTTTCATCTTTTGGACAAATAACGGATGTGATCATCCCATTTTAATTGTTGATTTAAAAAAATACCCAAAATTTTTGAGTTTTCTGTAGGATTTATAGCATCAGTTGTGATAAACCTCTCAGAATTCTTTCCTTGAGTGCTGAACTGCATAACTGATGTTTTGGAGGTGTTAAGTTTGAGGCCATTACTCGTGAACCACTTCTGTAGGCGAGTTATAGTTTCACTTAAATTGGTTTTTAACTCCTCTAGGTTGTGCCCATTGAGTAAAATGGAGGTGTCATCAGCATACATAATTGTTTTCCCCTTTATGGAGTTAGGTAAGTCATTTGTGTAAATTATATACAGTAGGGGTCCCAAGACACTTCCTTGTGGGACTCCTGTTTTTATTTGTTCCCAATTTGATTCAACAGTTCCCTTTAGATTATTAATGACTGTTTTCTGTTTACGACAATTAAGATAATTTTGAAACCAATTTAAATCAACTATGCCATAGAATTCTAACTTTTTTAATAATATATCATGGCAGACGCAATCAAAAGCTTTAGAATTATCACATATCAGAACTGCTGTTTGTTGTTTCTTATCTATCATTTTAGAAGCATCATTTACCAAGGTAGTTAGGGCTGATATTGTTGAGTGCTTTTCCCGGAATCCATGATGTGAGTTACTTAACTTGGTGAATTGTTAAAAATAAGACATGAGTTGTGCATGCACAATCTTTTCAAGTATGGTGGAGAAAGTTGGAAGGATAGAGATAGGTCGAAAATTTTTAAATTCGGCCTTCCCTCCTTTGTGTATGGGTTTAACTAGGGCGTATTTCATTCTCTCTGGAACAATACCCTTAGCTAGGGAATTATTAATTATTTGGCTCATTGGTTCGCTAATTTCATGTTTTATTTTCTTAATTAGAAATGGTGACAGTTCATCCCAGCCACAGGAGGATTTTGGTTTGAGTTTACTGATAATTTCAATAATTTTTCCTGGTGTAACATTTGAGAATTGAAACTGGGGGGTTAGCATTAGGCAATTATTATTATACAATTCAGTTATGGCATCTTGCATTGATGGGGGAGTATCTCGAATTTGATTACCAATATTTACAAAATAATTATTTAATGATTCCGCTGTGTCAGTACTCATATTACTTAAATTGTCTAAATTGTTTGTACTGTTTATTCCTAATTCCGCCTTTATTATTTTCCAAGTTGCTTTGCTTTTATTATCTGCATTTTTTATGAATTTTTCAACTGCCATTTGTTTAGCCTTCTTAATTACACGTTTATAGATTTTGCAGTAAGTTTTGTAATACTGAATAAAATTTGTATCTGTGGTGGTCTTATTTTGTGGAGTAGCCTCTTGCATGTGCTAGATACCCTAATGCCCTTAGTACACCAATGTAATATGTTTTTTTTAGCTACTTGTGGCCTAGTGGTTTTTGGAAAGGATTCATTAAAGCAGTTTAGAAGCTCCCTAAGAAAAGTGTTATAGTTTGAATCTACTGATGCCGCGCTGTTCCAGACCCAGGATATGTTTCCAGCTTTTTCTTTAAAAGTCAAAATGTTTCCTAAGCTAAATATGCGTCTGACAGCTATTCTTTTAGGTTCTCTTTTAATTTTATACATTGCTGGTAGTCTTATGAGGGCAGCTCTGTGATCTGATAGTCCCGTTTCCAAAACCGTACATTCGTTGTTGCCATAAATTTTATTTGTTAGTATGTGATCAATGCAGGTTGTTGACGCTTTGGTGACTCGCGTGGGGAGAGTATGTCTAAAAGCTAGGCCATGGGTATCAACAATGTCTATTAACTCGTTATTCAATTTATTGACATTTTCTGTCTCTTTACAGACAATGTTTTTTAGGTTACTGCCTAGATTTAATTTAGTTTTATAAAGATCAATATTACAGTCCATGGTAATTACTAGTTTTTTCTTTTTGTCATTCTGTAATTTTGTTAGTAAGTGTTCAAATTTATTAAGGAATGTTTTGAGTGTATGATAGTAAGGTACCCTATAAATACAGATCACAATTAAGTTCCAGTTAATAATTTCAATCTGTTATGTATTGTCATATTCTCAGCAGCAAAAGTGCTAAAAAGAGAATGTCCTTACTTAATATGCTTTCAGGTATTGCAGTCACATGGACTGATTGGTTTGACAGAAGAAGAAGAAAACCTTGTTCAACTTATCTGTGGAATTCTTGATGTGAACAGTTTTGAAATAAGAGGGCCAAGTATGGCAAATGGCCAGGAACATGAAAGATTAAGGGCAGTGTATGCCAAAGCTGCTCTAATGGCACATGATTGTCTGAGTAACACACATGTTGCTGTTGATGATTCATTTCATATGACAATTCATGCAAGTGTTGCTATATCCCGAGGTCAACCAATATATTACAATTATACAAGTGCAATACAGGTAAGCCACTTACTAGAAGTGGATCTCCATGTGTTTATTGTTTATATCCAAAAAATATGGCGATAAGTCCGATACTAGGGGTGTAGGCTACTCAGAGAGGGTAGGGAACATAACCGCATCAGGGTAAGAAAAGTTGAGTAACTCCAAGTTAGTAAATAAGCCATATTTATTAATTAAAGAAGTACATAAGGGCCGTAGGTGGCCTTGGCCTAAGGGGACACACCAAACTTACCTTACAATTTTTTGTAGGCCCTCTAGATGCTAGGTTCATGTGAAATACAGAGTGTTGTCACATAACTCACCCATGCAGTTACTGAAACAAGCATTAGATCTGGCAGCATGGGTAACTCATATGAACTGTCACTCATTTCGTAGTAAACAGATCCACTACCAGAGCAGATAAACATTTGAAGCTCCTCTCCCTTTTCATGTCCCACTTGCCTTCTTGTGATGGGCAGACAGTACACACAGTAGAGTTCAGTAAGCAACCTCAACAATGACTACACATGAATAACAGGGCATTTAAAAGCAAAAAAGCTGAAGAAAATGTAACAAAGGGTACATTATTTCCTAAAAAGTGACTAATAAACATTAAAAACCCCAAACATGCAAAAAGATGCAAAATAAAAATAATCAATACTGGCTCACTTTCAAGAGAAATGAATTTATATTGCATTCTGCACTGCCTGTGATGATGCAGAAAGAAGATTATATTTCATCAAGTTCTGAACCCTACTAATACATTTGAATACATGAATGTCTCATTAATTTAAAAATTCCTCTAATTTTAGTTAAATAAATTTCTGAAGCAGTTGTGAACTTTTTATAGCTTTCATAATTTTAAAGTTTAGCTGGCAGCCTGTTGTACAGTTTTGCACCATCGTAACTTGGCAGCTTTTCAAACTGGCTAAGTCTCTGCACAGTGATAGTAAGGTTACCTTTATTTCTTGTGTTGTGATGGTGTGTGACTGAATTTGTTTGCAATCGGAATTTGTATTTTATCTTATATAAAATTGTTTTACAAATATAAAGGCTGGTAACAACATTATTTTGTGCTCTCTGAAGGCTTCCCTACACAAATCCAGTCTTTTTAAGTTTGACAGATATGGTACTGCTTGTTTCTGCAATATAAAGATTCTATTTAAGTTTGACTTTCAAGTACTGCCCCATACTTCTATGCCATATGAAATATATGCATGAATATTATTAAAAAGTGATGAACTTAACCTTATCATCCTATTCTAAATTTCTAATCTATTCTGTAATGGCTCAATTTGCCATTCCTTCATCACTACTGTCATTATCACTAAGTAATTCAGTTTCTGAAAGATTATTAAATATATAAATTGTTTGAAAGTGTTTATGTGGTGTGTGTTGGAGAAAAGATTTTTATTGCAAATATTTGTGTATTTTCTATGTTTAGGGAACCTGGGAGAGACAGCAGCACTTGAGAGAAGGAAAATACTTCACTTGCACATGTAAAAGATGTTCAGATCGTACAGAACTTGGCACACACATGAGTTCCATTCGATGTGTTCACTGCAAGGAAGGATTGGCAGCTCCTGTCAATCCTCTCAACATATGCAACACTCTAACACAGCAAGTCATTATGGCAGGAAGACAGGTATTATCAATGAATGAACGAAGTAATCAATCAGTCAAATTATTTAAGTTAATTGATGGAAATTAATTGTTCCTGCACACTAGCTGGTATAGGCTAAGGTTTTGGATAGATAGAGTAAAACTGAAAAATTGAATGCCATGGGCGGGATTTGAACCACAGATCTCCTGGTTTCCGTCCAGTCGCTCTCACCCATTGAGCTACCATGGCCAACGTGCCATCCTTAAATTAAATTCTCCAACTGACTCATATATTTTCCTGGTAAACCACTAGGGGCTCTCGTATTCAAGATACACCGTTGATTTCCATCAATTAACTTAAATAATTAGAGTTCAATGATGAAGGCTGGGACTCAAGTACTTACGATAGAAAGTCGCCTCAAGCCTAGTTGTTCCTTTGTCCACTTTTCTAATACAGCTTTATTGTTTATTCTGTATGCTTTACTCTTCTCAATAACCACATGGCAAATAACAGGTGTCTCAAATGAATCTCCATAGTGTATTTGGACGCATATAGATATGGTTAAATTGGTAGCAAAAATACAGAGGAGCATTGATCTTTGAGCAGGAAGAGACTACCCTTCCTTCCTCCTACTGCTTGAGTAGGTATCACAGTGAGAAGGGTGCTTTGTGTTGTGCCTGTGAAGTGAAGTAAATATATTAACCAATGCCAACCTAACTGACATGAGTCAGCATGTACATTCCCCTTAGTGAAGAGAGTCATTTGAGACACCGGATACTGTTTAAAATAATTTGTCCTTATGTGAACATGTTCTAAATAAGTTCATGTAATGTATATATTATACACTGTGTTCATTTTTATTCGTTATTTCCCACCCTCCAATTGAGCAAGAATGACATCATAGTTGACTGGTGAGTATACCTTGAAATCATAGTGCCCTCTACAGAGAAGAAGCAATAATTTTTGTGGAACAGTAAGTAAATTACAGCGCTCTCAGAGTGGTTGCTGTGGTAACTAACACAACCAGCTTCCCCTGGATATGAACACAGAGCACCGCATCTTCATGGTTGAATGCTACTTTCGTACCAGCAATAAAATTGGTGCGAAATATAAATATATATAGTTTAAACCTCTGCATAGAGGAGTTTAGGCAACTCTATCCGGCATTCAGACAAGTCCCTCTGAGTGTAATGTGTCAAAAGTGTCAAGGTACTGTCAAATTGACATACTTTTGTTTGTAACATAAACGTCTTACGTTTTATCAGTATACGATATAAACTTATTGTCATTCTCATGCTTAATTAAAATGTTTATTAATGTTGGTATCCTTATGTCTTTTAAAACCAATAGGTGCACCAAACATTTCCAAGATACAGGATCAGTTACTCGCAAAAAGAGAGACACTGGACGCTATAAAGTGACTGGTCCCAATCTAGAAGTAATAAATAATGTTATGACAGAAAGGCCTCAAGCATACCTTCTCGTAATACAGACAGTGTTTAAGGGGAAGAGAGAAAGGAAATATAAGAAACTGGACACACAAGACTGTGTACTAGAGATATTTCCTTGTTTAGACTTGGATAAAAGCTTTGTACATATTGTAGCACTAATTTATTTTTCATTCCTAGAACATGTTCTGCTAATTTTCTGCTTTGTAATGAAGTTAAATTGTGAGGAAACTGTGGGTGATAGAAAAGAATTGAGATCAAATTGAAATATTTCTGTTTCATGTGACAGGCTTACAACATGCATATATGTCTACTATAACAGAAAAACAGATGTTCATTGTGAATTAAATGTTCATTGACTTATCATTTCGTATATTCTTCATGGTATACTTTTATGGCTGCACAATTACCTTTGCAGAGCATTGTATTACAGTATATAGTTTTTTATGAACAGTTATCGTATCTACCCACCAGGCGAAATTCCGCAGCTTTATATTACGTGGGTAGATCCATCGCCTCAAATAGTATATTTACCTGACAGTAGAGGGAGGCCTCAAAGCTGCTGTCAACACATCTAATACAATTGCAAACCGCTAGGGGAGTCATATATAAGCTCGCTCCATCAGCGATGCTATTGATGACATCAAATTTTGTGCTGTAAAATTACAGATAAAAATGAACACCATGTATAAAACAAAATAAGATTTAAACTATTTTTGGGTTTGAGATTTGAAATTTCCTAGTTTTTCAGCCTAATGGGCATTTGTAAAACTACATTTTGAAAGTAAAACTCAGGCCTTGTTCCTTTACAGAGGCCCATGTTAGGATCTACCTCTCCAAGTAACACCTTTTGGTATACTGCATTCCTCCTGAGGTCTTGAGTTCAAACTGGACAAAAGGCAATGGCTTTTTTTTTCAGGCATAAAAATTCTTAGCATAGCTCTCTTTGGAAGAGTAGGTTTTTTTTTTTTTTAATTTTACGTCCTCCAATCTCCATATCGGACAATGATCAAATGAGTCTGGGGCCCATAGAGTTCAGAGGTACCCAACATTTGTCTTTCAGGATAAGGGAAAACCCCGGAAAAAGCCTTATCCAGGTAACTCATCCTGACCGAGATTTGAACTCGGGACCTCTACCATCTACGAGGGGCATACTATATTGTTTTACACTTTTATTTTTTTACTTCTGGGTATGGTTCACTGTTCAATTGGGATGGCAGTGACGTGTAACTAGTTTCTTGTTGCACCACTTGGTAGCAGCACTTGCAAAAGGGACAGCGGATGCACATGTTACAGCTCACTTCATAACAACACTGTCAGTGTAGCAGCAAGAGCCAACTGGAAAGCAACCAACAAGGACAGCACTATACAACTTGGTGCCTATGGAAAGAGGGCATGACCACTGCAGAAACTCATAGGCGATTGGTTGCAATCTGTGGGGAAACATGCACCTTCGCGGAAAACTATTTACAACTGGTTGGATGGTTAGAAAACGGGCACACATCGACAGAGAAGAGGAAGGCACGTGGCAGTATCAACACCAGCCAACATTGCCTGGGTAGAACAGACCATCCAAGAAAACAAATGCATCACATTTACAGAAATGGAGGCAGCCACTGGACTTACCAGAAACACCCTGCAGCGTATTGTGCATGACCACTTGCAGTTGGGGAAGGTGTCAGCTAGGTGGGTGCCTAAACTCTTGTCTGCAGACCAAAAGCAGAGGCGTGTGGACGTGTGCAGAGATCTTTTGCAATGCCATGATCAACATCCAGCAGACTTCATGTCGAGGATTGTGACTGAATGTGAAACATGGCTCCATTACCATGAGCCACAAACAAAACAACAATTGATGCAATGGAAGCATAAGGGCAGTCCACCGCCAAAGAAATGTCGAACAGTGCCATCAGCTGGCAAGCAAATGGCTACAGTGTTCTGCGACACAGAAGGCATCATCTTTATTGACTGGCTGGAATTTGGGGCCACGATTAAGAGTGCAGCATATGTGGAAACCCTTAGGTGCTTACGTCATGCCATTTAAAGGAAGCGGCAAGAAAAATGTGCTTCTGCAGCATGACAAGCCATTGATCAAATGGGATTCACGGTGCTGCCACATCCACCATACTCACCAGACTTGGCTCCTAGTGATCATCACTTGTTTGGGAACATGAAAAAATCTCTGCGTGGTCGTCATTTTGCAGATTTTGAAGAAATGGAAACAGCTGTCAAGGCTGTACACAGCACTCCGAAAGAATGGTTTCTGGAGGGTCTGGAGCAACTGCCACATCAATGGCAAAAGTGTATACAGTTACAGGGAGATTATGTTGAGAAAGTGGTCATAAGCGCCGATGTGTAATGTGCTTACTGTGTGAAGAAACAAATAAAGTGTAAAACAATATAGTATGCCCCACGTATGCCACCAAGGGTAGCAGTAAAAGAATCTCAAGTTTGATACAGAGATCTTCAAGAAAAATTAAAATGTCTTTCATATCCTATATAGTTTGGGACGCTGAGAACCATAGCAGCAACAGAATTTTCATAAATAAAAGCTCTGTTTCTTCTTACTTTGACAGCCTTAAAGTCACATATAGTTCCCTTTCTATTTAAGTTGTGAATGTATAATTTTAAAGCTTTCAAGGCAATTAAGACTTCAATATAAGCTTTTCAGTATACAAAATAAAGTATATTATTATATTTTCATAACAAATGTGTTTATTACTATTTAGTAAGTAATAAGGAGGTTTTTACAAAATATTAATTTGTTTCCATATGTACTAAGTATGGAACAAACTTCATGGTTCTGGCAGAAGGGAGACATCTGAAATCAGTTTGATCTGCCTTTGGCACACATCACATAGACTTGTTACAAACATAGGTTTGAAAAAGAGTTAAAATCACTTCAAGGGTGTTCTAGAATTAAATACAGTAGAGTCTCGGTCATCCGACCTTCGGTAATCCGAAATTCCATATTATCCGACATACTCTCACCAGTACTTGGTCAACAGGATGTGCACCCTCGAATCTTCAGTGAGCGTGCAGGTATAGCTTAGGGGTGGACCATATTGTTTTCATTTCCTGTGAGTACAATATGGCAAGTAAAAGAAGAAAGTGGTTGTTTCCATGGAAGACAAGTTGACAGCATTAAAGAGACTAGACAAGGGGGAAACTCTTCAAAAAGTGGCTTCAGTGTTTGGTGTGTTACAATGGGGGACTGGAAAAAGAGAGAAGACATTGAAAAGTGGTGTGCTACCAGAGCAACGAGTGATGCACTAAAACACAGGAAAACAGTGAAACAATGTGAATATGAAAAAGTTAGCGAAGCACTGTTTCTTTGGTTCACTCAAAAACGAGAAAAGGGTCTACCATAACAGGCCGCATTGTATTTCCAGAAAGTGTTCAATGAAGGGGACCCTAATTTTACTGCTAGCATTGGGTGGTTTGATTGTTGGAAGAAACGTTACAGCATTAGGCAGCTAATACTTGTGGTGAAAAACTGTCTGCTAAATCTGATGAAATTTTGACATTTAAAAAGGAATTCCAAGAATTAATTCTTGCTGAAGGATTAACTGGTGATCAGATTTTTAATTGTGTAGAAATTGGACTAAATTTCAAGATGCTGCCATCTAAAACTCTGGCAGCCCGAGGAGAGGCATCTGCCCCTGGCTACAAGCATAGTAAGAAAAGCGTTGCTATTCTTGCCTGCAATAATGTTACGGGGAACTTAAAAGCTAAATTGCAAATGATTGGTAAATCTAAAAGCCCTAGAGAATTTAAAAATATTTCTGTTAATGCTCTATCAGTGCATTACACTGACGTGGACAACTGCTGCCATCTTCTTTACACAGTTTGTGCCATCTATAGAGAAGACAACGACATCCCAAGAAAAACTCTCCTTCTACTAGACAATGCCCCATCACACTTACATGTAGAAGAACTTAGAAGTGATGATATCAAGGTCCTCTTTCTCCCACCAAGATGACGTCATTGTGCCAGCCAATGGACCAAGTTATGCTGGAAACTATGAAAAGAAAATATTGGCGACAACTCCTTTTGTCTCTGATAGAGGAAATAGACAATGGCAAGGACATGATGGAACATGAAGGACGTTGCATACTGGGTAGCTTAGGATTGGAAAGAAATCGAAACAATGACATTAGCAAAGTCTTGGACCATACTGTTAGGTGATGAAGATAGTACAAGAAGACATGGGTGACATTGTTCCCTTACTGAACTACATTCCTGGCTGTGAGGACACTACGACTCAACATGCTAGTAGCTGGTGTGCTGAAGATCAACAGTTTGAACTCACAGACTCTGATATTGTTCATTTCGTAAAAAGTAATGACAATGAGAATGAAGCAGAACGGGAAATTGAAGAACAAAACGAGAAGAAGAGTCATGCTGAAGATTTAAGTGCTTTAGAGATGGTATTAAGATATGTGGAGCAACAGCTGGCGGCAAGTGCAACTGAGGTATTGATTTTAGTTAATTGATGGAAATTAATCATTTCTTCACACTAGTCGCATATAAGCTAAGGCTTTTGATAAATAGAGCCAACATGAAAAATTCAGTGCCATTGCCGGGATTTGAACCACAGATGTCCTGGTTTCTATCCAGTCGCTCTAACCCATTGAGCTACCATAGCCATGGACTCAAGTACTTAAGATAAAAAGTTGCCACAAACGGTGTATCTCAGATACAAGAGCTCCTAGTGATCTACCAGGGAAATATACGAATCAAATGGAGAATTTGGTGTCATGGCAGCAAGTTGGCCAAGGTAGCTAAATGGGTTAGAGCGACTAGATGGAAACCAGGAGATCTGTGGTTCAAATCCCGGCCATGCATTGAATTTTTCATGTTTGCTCTATCTATGAGGTATTGATATTTCATCGATGGCGAAATCTCGCAGCAAGGAAACGTCATTCAGCAGGTAATCAAACTTCATTAAAAAGCTTCCTTTCTGAAGACATTTGGAGCTTAATTTTTGTTCAATATTGCACATAGAATTGGTTTGATTATTCAGTAAATACTGCAAAACCAACAATTGTTTTAATAATGCAGTATACCTACAATGTGTTACTACATTTTCCAACTTGTGTTGTATTATCCGACATTTTCAGTTATCCGACCTTGTCCAGGGCTAGTTTAGGTCGGATAATCAAGACTCTACTGTACTAAAATTTACAGTTATAGTTAGTAGTTCACGATACAACATTTATTTTCAGGTTGTAATGAACTGTTACTGGGAGTGCATGAACTGTAAACATAGATATGCACCTACTTTGATAAACACAACAGTTTCTCAGGCTCACGCTGAGCTTGATGATGTCGATCACAGTGAAGCAAGAGATTTAGAGTTATTGCTGAAGAAATTTTTACGCACATTTCCTTCTCAGCATTCCATTATTCTGGAGGTCAAGCAAACTCTCATAGCTTTATACAGGAACATCATTCTTCTAGAGACCAATCCTAGCAGAAAAATTCTCCAAAGGAAAATGGAGCTATGCAAGGAACTGCTTCCTGTACTTGAGACAGTTGAACCTGGAATTTCCAGACTCAAAGGTATCTTATGCACAGCTTTTTGCATGATCATTAAGGAATTTTTAAATTTTTCATAAATGTTAAATTTTGCTTAAATCTTTTGAATTTCAGTGTTAATGAGTAAGAGCTACTTATAATTAACTATATTATTAATCAATAATTAATTATAATTATTAATTATAATTATAATTAATTAATTATAATTAAGTAATAGTTACTTGACATTACATTAAAAAAAATAAAAAGTAAAAGACAATTATAATTTTGAAACATTTACTTACCATCCTTGGTTTAATAAAGAATTTCAAAAAGTTTTTAAAGAGTTTGGTATAACTTTGGTTCCTCAAAACAAATATAGTATTAAAAACTTACTATAGTTCTCTAAAAACAATGAAATACCTAATAATAAAAAATCTATTATTTATCAATTTGATTGTTTAGATTGTGATCGAGTTTACATTGGTAGGACAAAACGTAATTTGGAAATCAGAACAAAAGAATATTTTCGTACATTAAGTATAAACAAACTGATAAATCGGCCGTAGCAGATCATTTTTGGTCATTTAACCTAGAAATAAATCCTGAAGTTAAATTATTAAAACAATTAAATGTCCCAATAGATTTAATGGTTTGGGAAAATATATTTATTTTAAAAAATAAACATCACGTAATGAATTTTGAAATACCAACAGTTGATTCTGTTCTTAAGTTTGTTTCGTTTTCATATTTTGGTAATATTGAAAAAATATAATAACTTAGTAACTTCCTTAACGATGAATTTGTTTTCTCTGACTGACGACGCAAACAAGAGTTTGAAATCAATTTCAACTAGAAAGAAGAATTAACATAATTTTCTTAAGTTAAGTGAAGTTTTTGTTACAAATTATTATATTTGTATAATATTCATTGCTTTATTTTCTACGTAACCTACAGTATGTCTGGTTTATGCTGAGCTGTGGGGATTAGAGGGAAGGTAATGCATGACTATCTAATCCTAACTATACCACTTCACTGCAACTTTCTGAATGACTCCCATGAAGATATTGTAATTATCTGGACAATCCTTTCAAACTCAAGAGCTTTTACACTGTTGGTAGATGGTAGTGGTATATACCAAACATTGAGGGCTTTTTGGAGGATCTCTAGACTTTTCCAGTAACATTCTGTACATTGAAATGCCTGTGGCAGTTCTTTCCCTAACCTGTGTAACAATATTGTTGGTTTACCAGATTTCAATGCTTCCAATTCATCAGTGAAGAACATATATATTAAATATACAATTTATTGTGCATCAGACTGCAGAGGTTTCCATTTTCTTTCAACACCAGCTTGGATCAATATGATAACTCTCAAAACAAATAGGGCTGTATACATTATATGTATTTCCATATTTTACTGTCATTATAAAGCACTAAATGTAAATAAGTAGTCCTGGACCTAGTCACAACACATTTCACTGTCTGGCTGAGTCTAAGCAGTAGTGGATAGCAATGTCACTCACAGAACAAAGCAGTAATAATAAGGTCATGTTGGGACTTAACCCAGATGTAGGTACTGTAATGGTGCTTAAATATTTGTTTGCCTCATTTGCCATCTAGTAACACTATTTTCTTTCAGAACCTCTTTTGAATATAGAATAAAAAGAAGTCTTTCAGAAAGTGGAGTGGTAATGTTATTAAAATTAGGCAAATGAGTCAACCTTGTATCTACTTTTCTCCACTTACAAGTTTTTTAATGAATACTAGTTCCTGGGAACTTCTTCCCTATTCTCAGTTCTGTGGTTGACTGCAGATCTAAGTAAAGATTTGAAGCTTTCACAGCAAGCGTAATTAATCAAGGCTTTGCGGGTGATTAGCTGTATCAAGCTGATATGAAGTTCGAGCTTATGCTATTCTATACTTCATGGCTGAAAGCTCAACCTTCATAAACTTGACACGGTTGATCACCCGCAAAGCCTTCACTAAAATCTAAGTTATTAATCCCTAATATGTCCATTCTTAATTTTTCAGGTATAGGTCTCTATGAGCTACATGTTCCTCTTGTGTTGCTTGCAAATAAGGACTTTCATTCAGGGAAAATTACTGCAAGTGAACTGCTCATTCATCTTAAAGAAGCAGAAGTTCATTTGAGAGAAGCTGTTTCGCACCTTCTGTACGAACCTCTATCATCTCCAGAGGGGCATCTTGCTCGTCTTGCTATGCAAGAGCTTAAGGATTTGAGGACTAATATTCAAGAAGTAGAAAGAATTCAAAAAACAGAGTCGATTTCTACTACAAACGGTCAAACAGCAGTCAAAAAATGCAAGGGCAGGAACAGAAAAAAGAAAGTGTGATATTTTAGTTGCACCATAAATTCTGATGACAATACTATATCTGAATGTTATCAGTGCAGCAAGAAACTATATCATATTGTTTTATCTTTCTACAGAAAGGGAAAACCCTTCATAAAATTAAAATTGTTGATAAAATTGTATGTAGTTTTTCTACAGTTTTATTACAGTGCCAGTCATGCCTGCTATTTTATTCAACTTTCAGTATGCGATATAAAAGTCATTCTTGGGGAAGGAGAGGAGAAAACAGAAAAAGGATTTTAAGTTACTATTTAGAAGGAACAGATATTTATTTGTTCACTTATAGATATTATACAATGTTTCAAGCTTATTCAGCTTCTATATAATTTATAAACAATTTTTACATGTGTACAAGAAATTCAGTTACAAAATAAAACTTTAATTTAATAGTTTGTTTATTCTATATCAGGATCTTTCAATTAAATATTCATCCTGATTTCTTATATTATAACTGTAATAGTTACTATTACAAATTATGTCATATCTTGCATCTACTAAACCTGTGGCAGGAAGGGATGGGGTGAGAGAGCACAAAGGGTGCAGCACAATGGGAGCCCCCTAATATCTCCTGAAAGAGCATCTCTGGAAGCCTCTTGATGCCTCCCCACATCCTCATTGCAGGCCCAAATGACCTCTCGCATTCAAGGTACACCATGTAGTACTTGAGTCCCAGGCTTCATCATTTAATTCTTATTATTTTAGTTAATTGATGGAAATTAATCATTTCTTCACACTAGCCATATAGGCTAAGATCTTAGATAGAGTCAAAGAGAGCCCCTAGTGGTCTACCGGGAAAATATACGAGTTAAATGGAGAATTTAGCATCATGACGGCAAGTTGGCCATGGTAGCTCAATGGGTTAGAGCGACTGGACGGAAACCAGGAGATCCGTGGTTCCAATCCCGGTCATGGCATTGAATTTTTCATGTTGACTCTATCTATCAAAGACCTTAGCATATATACAGCTAATGTGAAGAAATGATTAATTTCCATCAATTAACTAAAACACTATTATCTGTTTAAAATGGGATGATATTTATCCCTGAGCGCTACTAGACCAGCAACCAATCAGAGTCCTGTGGTGTTGTAGTATTGCATTTCCCCTAAGTGGTGTGTGAACGAGCAGCAAACTAATCAATCTCTAATAAATACTTTCTGTGCTAAGACAGAAGTTCAGATTTTGCAAAAACTGATCCATGAGGAAGGTAGGGATTAATGTATTTAACATTAAAATTTTTTAGCTCAAATAGTTTTCCTAATACAAATAAAGAACTATTATATTATAACAATGCATTGTATCGTAAGCAATGTAATGAACATCATTATTGGTGGGCATGTATGCATGAATGTATATTTTTAATTACTCAGAACTGAAACCTAACCATTCTACGTGACATGATAAAAGAATTACTTTGAATAAGCCAACGTGTTTGTTAAATTTGAACAAAAGAAAACAATACACTTCCTACTGGCCTAGTAGAACGCGTCTGGTCACATATCTTTGTTTATGAATGATTTTGTAATCAAATTAAGTTGCAAACAGAAATAATACTTTTAAACTGACTGAAGTTGAATGACTTATTCACCAAGAAACTGACAAGGTAACACAAGACTGGGAAAACTGCGTGAGATATCAGATAAACTACAAGACTTCTGGAAAGAAATAGCACGTAATGAGATTTTGAAACCTAACATCATAAATTTGTAATACTCAGACAAAGAAGACAGTGACAATGACGAATTATCTTTTAATGTAACATTCACAGCTATATGGGTGCACTGCGGGTATTTTCGTTGGATTAGGAAAATAAGTAATTCATAAACTATAATTATTTTTAACTATATATTTAAAACATGTGCATCATATACGAATATCCATGTTGCAATTGTGATTTGAGCAACAGCATTATTATAGAACCTTGGAAAATTCAGTTTGCTTTCCCTTAGGTTTAGTGCCAAGAAGACTCCCAAGTGAGAGAGAGAGGGAAATATTAAAAGATTGGATTAATGAGGTGGCAAGGCTGAAGGCTCTAATGCATCTGATTTGCTACAGCAAGAACTCTTCCCATTTGAAACACATAATAGTTGCTTCAGATGTCAGTTCATTTAAGTCTTTTGCAGCCAGGGTGTCATAAACTCATAAAATGAAAGCAAAAGTTGAAGACATTTAATACAATAATTTTTTCACCAATTTTTAGCGGCTTTGCACTCGTATGTTTCTGTATACTACTCAGAAGAACTGAACACCTCGTCCTACTGACTTCATGCACGAACACATAATACTAATAGAATGAGAGGAAGAGCATCGCTTCACTGATGCAATTGGGGAAGTACCAAGTACAATGTGACAATAAATGGAGGTAAAACGATTAAGCTCATGCTTAACACTAGAAGGATCAGTGATTATGGTCTACCAAGAAGGACCAATCCGTCATTTTGACGGGTGCAATTTTATTTACCCTTTTTAAAGTAGTAAACAATTTTGAATGTATAGCAGTTTATTTAATATTATTTATACAGTTTACCAGTAATAGTAATTTATTTCCTTTTACATCAACAAATGGAGATACAAAATCAAGATTACAATTATAAAATCCATACTGAAATATGCCATATGTTCCTAAATCCTGAAAATCCTATCATGTTATCAAGTTGCCCACCATTGAATAGTAATTCAGACCTCATACAGCTAACCCTAGGTTTTTGTGTAATGGAGGCCCTCTGCTCCTTTTTGCACTTTCTGCCATTTCACCTATCTCACTCTACATTTTTCTCTTAATTGTTCTTAGCCATCTCTCTTTAACTTTCCCTAAATAATTCCCTATATTTCTCCTGTTCTTTTCTCCTTTTACTGACAACATTTTTCTAATTACTACTTCACCCCCCAAACTGTCCCATTTACGTAGCCAAGCCTGCTCTCTCCATATCTTTGTTTGACTACAATTTAATATACAATGGAAATGTGCATTCTCTTCTCCACACAATGGACATTTATCTAGCTCTCTCTCTTGACCTATACCTTTCAAGTTTCTCTCTCCTGTTCTCGCCCAAGCAAAATCTTCTCACCCTAACTTACTACATATATCTATATATCCTTCCCTCCCCCAGGTTGTTTTTATTTCTCTATATAATCTTAGTGAGCTTTTGTCACTTGTACTGGCAAAAATGTCTTGTCTGTCAATATCTTCTAATCTCAGCTTAACTTCTTTCCAGAAGCCTCTATACCCATACTCTGCATTTATCCAAGAATGACACCCATACCTATCTGCTTCAACAAGTCATACATTATATGTGCCCAAGACCCACCCCAGTTACTTCTCTTTTGAATATGAAAACATTCTTTAATTATATTGCCATCTTCCAAGTTAGTGATTCTGTATAAATATTTCATTGCCCTTGACAAGATTTTAATTTTAGTAGAATGCCTGCCTAGTTCTAAGTTTACCAGTATATAAGTTTACTTTTGTTTGAAGAATTACATAGTAAAATGAACATTTTAAGCCTAAAAATTAATCCAAATATATATGATAACCAGATGTAAAATGGACAACTTCCCTTAGCAAACACATGTGTTTCAACATAAAATTTTGAATACCACAGTATATAGTAGAAAAAACACTTATAAACCTGATTTCACTCATTCAAAGCCACCTGCAGCATTGTAGCACCTAACACACGTGTATTCAGTGTTGTCTAAACATGGTCCACAAACATACTTGCTGCTAAGTTGTATATGAATTGACATCGAATTGTCAAATCGACAATTTATGTAATCTGTAGCCACATAGGTAATTATTGTTTTATATGTTTTAGTATTGTAATCTGCTTACTTTTTCACCTGTTACTTCCTTATAGAGTACCCATGCATTAATAGCTGCCAAGACTAACACATTGGAAAGAAAGATGCACAGGCTACCTTCTGCACCCATATTTCACTGTGTACAGTCGAGGCATTTGATCAACGACGTCTAACACCGTACATGGTGTTATTGTAGTATGCCACTGATTCTGGTAGCTTTTTAGGACGTTGTTTATTTATAGTAACTGTGTCATGCATTGAACTCAAAAGAAGCACATTTCTTTTTTCCCTGATTGCATGTCAGAGTTACGTCACCTGACTTATAAAGTTAAGGTGCTGTAGCACATTTTGCTGATTGAGAGATTTCCCTTCTACATTTCTTTACTGTGACCACAATGCTTTCTGCAAGGCATTTGGTTGTGGAAAAATTGTCACATGTAATATTTCTTCTTGCAAAAACAAAGGGCTGTATATGATGCATTACAACATTTTCTGCAAGAGGAACACCTGTGGGGCGCTGATCGTCTTTGGCAACTATTCACTAGATACTTTGAATCTGCATCAACTGCAAGCCAAAGCTTTATTCTAAATTTGTCCGGTTTATTGCTCATATATTGAATGAAAGAGCATCTAGCCTTGCAAGGAAACAATTGCTCATCCACAGTGATATTTTCACTTGGAATGTAACACTGCAAGGAATTGGTAATAAAAGGATTCCAGACTGGAGTAGCAGCTGCAAAGCGATCTGCATTTAGTCTTTGAGAACATGTGTCCTTGTCATCAAATCACATAAACCACACATTTTCAGCGAATTTGTTTCTGCTCATTCTATTCCTGAAAAGTGGCAGGTATTCGACCATAACAACTTCAACAGAAAGATTTTGCTCCAACACCTCGTAAATTCATAAGTGGTAACCCGAATTGCACCACTTGGCCAATAAAACTTTCTTATTCATCGACAAAGGGTCTGCAGAGTGCCATAAACCAATCAGGAAGGAAAACAACAACAGATGTGGACAGATCCAAAGGCTATTGTTCACACTGCTGCACCTGTCAAAATGACGGATGGCGGTCCTTCTAGTAGGAGTTGTTTGTACCAGTTTTTAGAAAGGCCCAAAATGTTAATTCTTTTTGGACGTGTTTGTCATAAGTATTTATTAAAAGTTGCAGAACATGGGAAGTGTAGAAAAAAAACATAAGCAAGAAATAAGACTTCTAAAGCAGCGCATCCCTCAAAATGACGGGTGTGGTCCTTCTAGTGTTAAATGTTTTAGAAACTGAATTATGATTATTACTTATTATTACTGTTCATTACTTGAATGTATAAAATAACCAATAATATTTGCAATGTAGTAATGAACTATTTCCACTCGCGCTTCACTGTTTTGTTTGCTCTAAAAGTTGTGCTATGGCGTAATGTTGATATCCATACACACTTTAAGGTCGAATAGAGTATACAACAAGTGAAGGTCTAAACAGGGCCAGCACTGGAAAGCGGGTTTGCCATGTGCCTGTGTGTGTATCTGCTACTGCAGTTAATGAGGGGTGGAGTAATTTGCTTTTAAGCTATTGAGCTGTTCAATTGTACTCACAAGATTTAGAATTCTCCTACTGGGAAACATCTCAAGTGTTCCAGTCAGTTTTGCCATTACTTTTGATTTGTAAAGACTCCCATAGTTCTGAATGCATTAGACATATCCTAAGTGCTAACAGAACTTGTTGTTGTTTTGCCATGTATCATGGAAGGTAGGTTTATTGTTTACATTCCTGACCTTCCGTTCATGTCCTGAAAGCTCTTGTCTCCATGCCAGATAATTGCACTAATACTTAGCTCATTCTTTGATCTGAGCAAACAAGTCTTTTCTCATTGACAGTCATTCCTTTCCTTCATAATGTCATGGCTGAACGACTGCCTGCCACAAAAGCATTAAGTGTGAGCCATTCCATTTTTGTTGTTTTTCATGAGGGAAAAAAAAGTGGAACATTCAAGGACAGTCACTGTAGGTCTTCAGCCGGATTATCATTTGGATAAAAAATTTTACATATCAATGCCTTTTTTAGTTAAAGTGCAGAAAGACAGCATAGCCTTAGGTTGGTATGGAATGAAGTCACAAAGTCACAGAAACAAGCTGTTGCCAACTGTAGAATTCTGAATTATGCCAATACAGCAAAATGTTGCCAACACGTTTTCTTTTTCTTGTTATAAACCAGCAATACTGTAATGTTTAAGGAATTCAGAGGAAATAGGCAATTAAACCTTCACTTCCTCTCCTCTCATCTAAACTACTTTCCTAATAATTTTGGATCCCTCAGAGATGAACAGGGCGCTGATAGCCCCAGCAGCTGTGTGCCCTGAAACCACACCACTACTACTGCTGCTACTAGAGATGGACAAGGCAAATGATTTCATCAAGAAATCAAAGAAATGGACAGGAGATATCAGATCACTGGAACACTGCTGGTGCTTGTAAAGGAAAGTTCCTTAAACATACATCAGTGCAAGCGACTTTCTAGGCAAGGAAAATGTAACTTCACACCTTATTTTATAGATATACAAGTATTTCTATATATTTATTAATCATAAATTTTGCTGCTTTTATTCATTTTGTAACACACGAATATCACCCAAAAGCACATTTTCAAATTATTTTTTTGTGATTTGTGAGATAATCTTAAAAGATAAGAGAAAAATGTATAGCATCATTCAATTTAGCATACAGAAATTAGTTAAAAACATAAAAATTTTTATAATAATAATATTTATTTTTACTTCCATATTTTACAATCTCAATTACAAGTTTTACAATTCTAATCTAGGTACAAATTTGTCCGCTGCTTATATTACGGGCTGATAGTGGTGTTGGCTCCCTGGCCATTTACCTCTATCCTAGCCCTTATATGACCTTGACCTAATGTTCTGATTGTGTCTTCCATTTCTCTACCTCTTGCTTCCTTACCCTTCACAGCCATTTCTCTTTGATTTTGTCAGCAAATCTCCCCACCTCCCTTAATCTTTTCTCTCTTTTCAATGTCAGCATTTAAAGTGGGTAAATAATGATACATTGCCAGTTTCCTTGCGTATTACAGAATTGCTAGTTAGCTTACCAAGTATTGGTATTTTCAGTGAAAGAATTATTTCACTGCTGGCAACGCTCAAGGTAAGACGTCACATCCGCCATATTGCTATAACGTCTTTCTACACTTTAACCTCTACATAGTTATCAACTTAAGTAACTTCATGGCCTATCTGTTGCCAGTAAAATAGTTGTTCTTGTTTACAAGAGGAACACATAGTAAACTAAGTAAATAAGAAACATTTAAGTGAGACAAGTTTTGAAGGGCAAGATGGTGACCATGCATATGGTAGGGGAATACTGGGAAAACAGAATAGAGAAAGCAGAATGTTGTTCGAGGGTGGTTCGGAACACAATATCTAAAGATTCAGCAGTGTATGTGTTTATGTAAAATATGTGTTGTTAGGTTATGCCTTGTGCTTATATAAGATATACACTGACTCCCATAAATAATCGGACAGACTTTGCATTTCACTATGCACTGCTCTATAAAGCGGGATAGATTATGTGTATCAATCTCAAGGTTTGTTAAGCAAAAATTATTTGCTATATTTGAAAATGTGGCTAAACTAAGAGCTTCCCCATTCAACCTTTTGTACATCATGAGTTTACGACACAAAAAGAATCGGATAGTACAAATGAAATGCAATATAAACGAGTTGGTGAAGTCTGTGAATAGACAAAACAACATTGTAGAAGAAGTACGTCAACTGTGCATCAAGATGAAGGTAAGAGCATAGTATGCGGCCCAGGGGCAGCAGAGTACATTTGAACAGAGACAGTGATCTATCACTATGAAAAGAACAAAACATACCGAGAAATAGCAGAGATTGTGAATCTTAGCAAAAGTACAGTTAGTGACATAATTCACCGGCTTAAGTATGAAGACAGAATTGAATCTTGAGCAAAGCCAGGGTGACCAAAACTTCTTACCAATAGGCAGGAGTCTTATATTCTGCGGAAGGTAAAACGGAATCTGCGTATAAGTGCTCCGGTGATTTGTGCTGTGATTCAGGAAGAACTGGGACTGACAGTTAGCCCTGAAACGGTCAGAAGGGCCATGCGTAAACAAGATTTTAGTGGTCGCATAGCCAGAAAAAAGCCATACATTTCCAGCAAGAATAAAAGGAAGTGATTACAATTTGCCATATACTTTGTTAATAAGACAACCGATTGGTGGGACAAAGTTATTTTTTGTGACGAAAGCAAATACAACCTTGCTGGTTCCGATGGCAGGGTGGTTGTGTGGAGGAAACCAAACACGTAGCTGGAAGAGCGCAATTTACAAGGCACAGTCAAACACGGCAGAGGAAGTGTAATTATGGGGCTGTATTTCCTCCATGAGAGTGGGAAATCTGGTCTTCTTAGACACAACCATGAACAAGGAAGTCTATCCTAGACTATTACAGCAAAATTTAAAACGAAGTGCAGAAATGATAGGTATTTTGGACAGCTTCTCATTTTATCAGGATAATGTTCCGAAGCATACGTCCCATATTGTGCAGCTATGGTTACTTTACAACTTCCTCATGTACTGCATCCATCCCCTCAGTCCCCGAATCTTAATCCCATAGAAGTAGTATGTGATAAACTGGAGAAGGCCGTGCGGAAGACCCCATCACCTCCAAGCAGCACTTGAAGGAGAGGTTGCAAGAGGAATGGAGCAAACTTTCTACAACCTACCTGAAAAACCTGGTTCACAACATGCCAAATAAGTTGGGAGAAGTAGTGAAAAGAAGAGGGAGAGTCACAAAGCACTAAGCCATATTTTGTATCACCCTCAAGTTGTTATGTCTGATTACTTTTGAGGGCCAAATAGTGCCCTATTTCCTTTTAATTCTTAAAAAAGCACGCATTATATAATTTTTATGTGAAATAACATTTATTTTCTTACAAGAACGATCCATGTAACTGTCGATTATCATTAATTTCAATAAAATAGCACATCAAATGTTGATTTTCGCTTTCAGAATTTAGTACTGTGGTTTGTCCGATATTTATGTCCCTGTAGGCATATGTAAACCTAATCCTAACCTAACCTAGCCCGCCTCGGTACTGTGGTGGTAGAGTGTCTGCCTCACGTTCAAGAGGTCCTGAGTTCGAATCTCGGTCAGGGCGAGTTACCTGGATAAGGTTTTTTCCCGGGGTTTTCCCTTATCCAGAAAGACGAATGTTGGGTAACTCTAAGCTCTATGGACCTCGGCCTCATTTGAGCATCATTTCACCCATTCCATTCATCGTCCGATATGACTTAACGTTGGAGGATGTAAAATTACAACAACTAACCTAGCCTAACCTTAAACCTCCCTACACAACTATTGTATCCTATCACAAATAAACTATCATATACTCTGCTCCTCCACTCGACCATTTTATCCTTCCATAACAGAACTAAAAAAATACATTCTTATTTTTTTATCAAACCTCACAAAAATTTGTTATAAGCCATATTTGCTTAGTTAAAGTAATACACATTTTATTGCCATATAACATTGAAAATAATATTAATTATTATAATTAAAGTAAATCAACACAAGATAATTATGATTACCTTAATAATGCTGTGTTCACTGTTGTTTTCTTCTTGTATTTTGACAAGGGACTTGTGCCCGCTGGTATTAACTACAGTATACCACAGCAAAGAAAGTCTCCGGGGCATGAGACACAGGAGGGTTGAACACCCTATGTCAGTTCAGTTACAGATCATTCAAAAACATTCTGGCAGCTTCCACTTTTGTGAATGAATCTTCTTGGTTTTAGTGTACACAGTGAACAGGCCACACGCTTTTTAACGGTTCTACTCCTTGTGTAGCATGTGTTCTCTGTCACACACATTTGCTGTCCTTGTCCCACTATGTAAGGGTGGTATTGGGTGGTGAATTCCTCTCAGGGACTTACTTTGCATTGGTGGACAGTACATGATTGTGATGGATAGCTGCCTGTAAGTGACTGGAAGCTACACAGGGGCATAATATTAGGGCCTGCAGGGCCTGCAATGCGGGCAGGCTGAGTATTTTAGGGGCCCACAGAAAAGGAAAACAAAAACATTATTATGAATCAATATAACAATTTGAATATATGCAGATATAAATTCTGAAATAATGTATAAGATAAATAGAAACGTTTAATGTCAGTCTGCATAGAAAGTTAATGGTCAGATCATTCCAAATGGTTTCCTAGAGTCGGTCAACATTTAGTTAAGTTTAGCACAGCTGTGTGTGTTAACAATGCTTGTCCTTCACTACGAATTCTCTGATAACACTGGTTTGCATCATGCTTCTCTGTCATCACAAACAAGCAGTGCATAGTTACAACAATGAAAATAAATACCAAAATATCAATATAAAAATTATTTGTGGTTGGTTTATTGACACTCGTCACTTACTTTTTCATATATTTATGAGAGACTAGTTTCAAAGGCCCTGGCCTCCATTTTCAATCTCTTCCCAACTGGCAAATGTTGTTATCTGCTCTCTCTGGTGGTGGAACTATGAACTTTTTTGTCAAATTATCTGCTGGCGGGATTTCAAAGTTCATTACGCGATCCTTATTTTTCCAGATGAGGAAACCAAATCATAAAAGCTCTTAAAAAGAAACCGGTTATTTATACTAAAGCAGACAAGGGAAATAAACTAGTAATTCTGGAAAAAGAAGAATACACAAAGAGGATGGAAGATTTGTTAGAAGACAGTAATTACCAAAAAGTAGAAACTAATCCATTAAAGTACTGCATTGAAACCACAAATAAAACGCTAAAAGAGAGCAAAATAATCAACAAAAAAGAATTGCACAAAATTAAAGTAGATAATCCAACATTACCAAGAGTATATGGGCTGCCAAAAATTCATAAAACAGGGAAAGGCATGAGACCTATTACTAGTAGCATAAATGCCCCCACATATAATTTGGCCAAATGGTTACTAAGTAAATTTAATAGTTTTCCAAAATTTGAAAGTGCAAATTTAAGAAACTCTTTAGATTTAGTAGAAAAAATCAAAGATATAAATTTGGACAAAAATGACAGACTGGTTTCATTTGATGTCACATCTTTATTTCCAAGCATACCAACAGAAAAATTGCAGACTGTGTTAAAAAAATGGCTAGCTACAATTGATATGGAAGCAATAGAAGCAGAAGAATATATTTCTCTAACAAAAATATGCATTGAACAAAACTTCTTTAGCTTTAATGGAAAACACTACAAGCAGAAATCAGGACTATCAATGGGCAATCCACTTTCACCTTTTTTGGCTAACTTATTTATGAGTGCATTTGAAACACAAATTAAAAAGTCCTTCCCATTGATCTTCAAGGTTTGGTATAGATATGTTGATGACATCTTTGCAATTGTACCAAGTAAACATTTAGATGATGCATTAAAATTACTCAATCTGCAAGAAAGGACTATCAAATTCACAATAGAAAAGGAAATCAATGGACAACTACCTTTCTTGGATCTAAATATCATCAGGAATGATACAAAAATAAAATTTGGAATTTACAGGAAGCCAACACATTCAGAAAATTATATAAAAAATAATAGCCACAACCCAATTACACATAAACATGCAATAATAAACAGCCTTACACACAGACTAGTCAACATACCCATGGAAAAAGAAGAATATTTCAAGGAACAAAAAGCAATAATACACATAGCAGAAGAAAACGGATACAACAAAAGTTTGGTGTTGAAGAAAATTAGAAAATCTAAACTAAAGAAAACCATTAAGGAAACAACCACATTTATTAAAGAAAAAGAAAGCAACAGCATATTCAGTTCATTCACATATCATCCAAAAACATTTAATAAATTTAAAAAGATATTCAAGGAACAAAATATCATCTTGGCACCTACTAATAGATACTCAATTTTAAAATTACTAAATTCAAAAACAAAAGATGAAATTCCTTCAGGTAACAAATCTGGAATATACCAAATAAATTGCAAGAATTGTGAAAAATGCTACATAGGTCAAACAAAAAGAAATTTAAAAACCAGAGTCAAAGAACACTTTAGAAACATCAGATTGAAACAAGAAGACAAGTCAGCAGTAGCATTTCATTTTTGGAATGAAAACCATGACATTGATCCAAATCCAAAATTATTAAAAGCAGTGATAAACCAAAATAGATTGACAACATGGGAGAACATATTCATCTGGAAAAATAAGGATCGCGTAATGAACTTTGAAATCCCGCCAGCAGATAATTTGACAAAAAAGTTCATAGTTCCACCACCAGAGAGAGCAGATAACAACATTTGCCAGTTGGGAAGAGATTGAAAATGGAGGCCAGGGCCTTTGAAACTAGTCTCTCATAAATATATGAAAAAGTAAGTGACGAGTGTCAATAAACCAACCACAAATAATTTTTATATTAATTTTGACGTCACTGTTACTAAATTCCTCCAAACACACATCAAGTATAGGCAAATAAGTCTTGAGGAAAACCAAAATGGAGTTAAAGTGTGGAACAAGGAACATGGATACCACCAACAAGGTAGGATTTGGACATTTTTCAGTTGAAATCAAACAGGATATAAAACTTTTCGAAAAATTACAGGAAAAAAGAAGAAAAATTGCAGCGGACATAAGATTTATAAATTTATGTATCAAGAAAAAAGTAGTACCGAATTTCGTAAGGAAAGTAGTAAAATTTGATAAAAATAGTAGACAACAAAAAGCAGCAGAGAGAAAAGTATTAATTGTAGAAAAGAATAAACACTATGGAAATAAAAACACGCTAGAAATAAAATTGTACAATTTGCATCAAAAACTTACCAAACAATTAGGAAGTATATTTTGGGAAAATTTTGAAAACAATTTATTAGCATATCTTAATAGAAAAATGAAGACAAAAACAGCAAAGTTAAAGAATAAATTAAAAAATTTATGCCAGAAAGCAGGCACTTTTAAAAAGATATATCAAAAAGACAAACATAACCTAAAAGATCATCTAAACAATGTGGTAAACCTATCAAACCAAAATTTTACAAAAACAGAACTGAATATGCTGAATCTAGGTTTAAAGACATGTGTAGATTATTCCAACCAAATTGAAGATTACATTGCTGACATCCAAATTGCTACACAAACACTTAATGAAGAAAGTAAAAACACAGTAAAAAACAAATGCTCCAAAATAGTAGAAGAGATTAAAAATGAAAAGAAAAAGAATTTTAGTAACCAAATCATAAAAGCTCTTAAAAAGAAACCGGTTATTTATACTAAAGCAGACAAGGGAAATAAACTAGTAATTCTGGAAAAAGAAGAATACACAAAGAGGATGGAAGATTTGTTAGAAGACAGTAATTACCAAAAAGTAGAAACTAATCCATTAAAGTACTGCATTGAAACCACAAATAAAACGCTAAAAGAGAGCAAAATAATCAACAAAAAAGAATTGCACAAAATTAAAGTAGATAATCCAACATTACCAAGAGTATATGGGCTGCCAAAAATTCATAAAACAGGGAAAGGCATGAGACCTATTACTAGTAGCATAAATGCCCCCACATATAATTTGGCCAAATGGTTACTAAGTAAATTTAATAGTTTTCCAAAATTTGAAAGTGCAAATTTAAGAAACTCTTTAGATTTAGTAGAAAAAATCAAAGATATAAATTTGGACAAAAATGACAGACTGGTTTCATTTGATGTCACATCTTTATTTCCAAGCATACCAACAGAAAAATTGCAGACTGTGTTAAAAAAATGGCTAGCTACAATTGATATGGAAGCAATAGAAGCAGAAGAATATATTTCTCTAACAAAAATATGCATTGAACAAAACTTCTTTAGCTTTAATGGAAAACACTACAAGCAGAAATCAGGACTATCAATGGGCAATCCACTTTCACCTTTTTTGGCTAACTTATTTATGAGTGCATTTGAAACACAAATTAAAAAGTCCTTCCCATTGATCTTCAAGGTTTGGTATAGATATGTTGATGACATCTTTGCAATTGTACCAAGTAAACATTTAGATGATGCATTAAAATTACTCAATCTGCAAGAAAGGACTATCAAATTCACAATAGAAAAGGAAATCAATGGACAACTACCTTTCTTGGATCTAAATATCATCAGGAATGATACAAAAATAAAATTTGGAATTTACAGGAAGCCAACACATTCAGAAAATTATATAAAAAATAATAGCCACAACCCAATTACACATAAACATGCAATAATAAACAGCCTTACACACAGACTAGTCAACATACCCATGGAAAAAGAAGAATATTTCAAGGAACAAAAAGCAATAATACACATAGCAGAAGAAAACGGATACAACAAAAGTTTGGTGTTGAAGAAAATTAGAAAATCTAAACTAAAGAAAACCATTAAGGAAACAACCACATTTATTAAAGAAAAAGAAAGCAACAGCATATTCAGTTCATTCACATATCATCCAAAAACATTTAATAAATTTAAAAAGATATTCAAGGAACAAAATATCATCTTGGCACCTACTAATAGATACTCAATTTTAAAATTACTAAATTCAAAAACAAAAGATGAAATTCCTTCAGGTAACAAATCTGGAATATACCAAATAAATTGCAAGAATTGTGAAAAATGCTACATAGGTCAAACAAAAAGAAATTTAAAAACCAGAGTCAAAGAACACTTTAGAAACATCAGATTGAAACAAGAAGACAAGTCAGCAGTAGCATTTCATTTTTGGAATGAAAACCATGACATTGATCCAAATCCAAAATTATTAAAAGCAGTGATAAACCAAAATAGATTGACAACATGGGAGAACATATTCATCTGGAAAAATAAGGATCGCGTAATGAACTTTGAAATCCCGCCAGCAGATAATTTGACAAAAAAGTTCATAGTTCCACCACCAGAGAGAGCAGATAACAACATTTGCCAGTTGGGAAGAGATTGAAAATGGAGGCCAGGGCCTTTGAAACTAGTCTCTCATAAATATATGAAAAAGTAAGTGACGAGTGTCAATAAACCAACCACAAATAATTTTTATATTAATTTTGACGTCACTGTTACTAAATTCCTCCAAACACACACCAAAATATCACATTAGGCAAAAAGTTATTCTTTATTGATGTGTGGGGTTCCTGATATTGTAATATGCACATTTCTTTTATAAGCATTTAACTTTTGTTGCACTTCTCATTCGACGACAATGTCAATTATACATTAAGATGTGAATAACTGGCAGATCAGTCAACAGCCAACTCAGTTTCAGACGAGCTTTCTTCACGGGAACTACGTGCATCGTAAACGGTGGTGTGATATTTTCCACTTTACTGCTTAAAAGTTTAACTTTTTCTATTTAACTGTGTACTTTTTCAGTAAAATGAAACCTTTTAAAGTTAAGCACGAACATCTAAGTCATGCACAAAAAAGAAAGAAAAAGCATGAATTAGAAAAAGCAACAAACAAATTAGTGAAAACAAGTGATTTTTTCTACTCCTAGTATTAAATAACAAGATACATGTTGATAACGCAGTGATTGAAAGAGTAACAAAAATCACATATCTAGGTTTGATTCTAGACAGTACGCTCACATGGAAGGACCATATCATGCATGTAAAAAATAAGATTCTTCCTGTGTTAGCTGTAATTCACAGGCTGAAATTCAAAGGATTCAGTGTAAATCATTTACGAAGTATCTACCATGCTTTAATTCAATCTCATTTGGATTACTTAAACATCTTATGGGGTAACCCTGTTAAATATTTAATTCATGACCTCGAAGTACTTCAAAATCGTGCCTTGAAAATAATCTACAATATACCCTTTAGAACAAACACAAAAACACTCTACCATGTAACTAACATTTTACCATTACAACTAAACATAGAGTTGTCCTTGCTAATATATCTCCACAAAATAAAAAATAATCTTCTAAAGTCCAATCTAACATTTGAAAGCTCCTCACATATATATAATACAAGAAATAAAGGAAACTTAACAAAACCAACAGTGAACACTTCTACTTATGGCCTGAACAGCTTAACCTCACCCGATATCAACTTATATAATGCACTGCCACTGGAACTGAAAGGCTGCAGGAACATATAAGGTTTTAAAAGGAAAGTTGCTGAAAATTTACTGAAGGCATATATTGATAGCTGATAAAGTGTTACACATTTATAGCTGGTTTGATAGTTGAACTGTTTAAAAATTAATATGGATTAATGTCCCATAGAATATGTAGCTTCTATTTTTCTGTTAAGTTCTTTGTTACTATTATTTCTTGAGTTATAGTGAATGTCTGTATCTTTGTATGTTTCATATATGTTATTCTTGTACGGTAATTCATTCCTACTCTAAAAATGTAATATAAGTATTGTCAAGGGCTGTTTGCCATCATTTTATATATTTTTGTACTGTTCCCTAGCATGAGCTATGGCTCTGGGAACCTTTTCAGGTAACAATGAATAAATTTAAAAAAATATTAGCAGTACAGACTCAACAGTTACAGAAATCTGCAGTGTCACAAGTGAGTGTATTTCTGAAGTGAACACCAATAATAATTGTGAAAGTGAAAATGAAGATAGCAAACTCGCCATAAATATAATTAGACCTATCACAGACTGTTCAAATGATCATACAGATCATTAATTAGATGTAGATAATGAAACTAAAAAGTTCCTTGTTAGACAAAATCCTTGTCAGCCATCGGGCCCATTCCCCAAAGATGCTAAGCAGGTAAACAGGTCCTTCTCCACTAAATATTACATAGAGTTCACATTGGCAGGACAAAGAACTTGGAAAGAATGGTTATGTTATTCATATAAAAATGACTCTGTTTACTGTAAACCGTGTTGGCTGCTTGGAGAGAAGGAGTTCGAGATTGGAGGTGCCTAACCAAAAGTATATTGCAACATGAGACTAGCTATGCACATTTGAATGCTTGCGTCATTTTCAATTCGTGGCGTAAGGAAAACACAGTTGAAGCGGTTATGAATTCAGAACTAAAAGAAAATGAGAATATATGGAAACAGGTCCTTGAGTGTATTGTGAATGTGACTATAACTCTGGCATCCAAAAATATACTTTTCGGGGGCAAAGGGAAGAAATTGGAAAATAAAGCAGTGGAAAGTTTTTGGCAAAGATTGAACTTCTTGCAACATATAATGTGGTATTACGTGATTTAATAAATAAACCACAATACATGCAAAAATACCTTAGCCCTGCAATTCAAAATGAGTTAATAAACATCTTATCCTTTGCAGTTGAAAAACAAATTATTAATGTAATTAAAGCTGTCCCATTCTTTTCTATTATCACAGATACAATACAGGACATTACAAAAAGAGAACAATTAAATCAGATATTTAGATATGTTACAGTTTCACATGATGTTACTGAAGAGGCTTGTGATGTGAAGCTAAATGAAAGCTTTTTAGGTTTTCGTGAAATAAAAGATCAAAGTGCATTAGGAATAGAAAAAGAAATACTAAGTGCAACAGAGAAAAAAGGAATCTCGTTAACTAAATGCCATGGTCAGGGTTATGATGGGTGTACAAATATGTCAGGCATATACAAAGGTGTTAGAACAAGTATTTAACAGAGACAAAGAACCGGAAAGTATGTGTACTGTGCAGCGAATGATTTAAATCTAGCACTTAACAATGCTGAAAATGGAATTCAAGAAGTCAGGTCCTTTTATGACACAGTAGAAAGGTTGTATCTTTTCTCCAGTAACAGTATTAAAATATGGGAACTTTTGGTATCATCTTGTACCTTAAAAAGCTTTGCCCAACTCGTTGGTCTTCGAGAAATCAGTCTGTTAAAGCCCTTCAGTATGCATATATAAATGTACTTAGGCTCTGTCAAAAATAATATTGATATCTTAAAAAAAAAAAGCTGTAGTTTTTAAAAATCAGTTAGAGAAATCTGAATTAATTTTTCAGATAGTGCTGCAATCAAAGCTTCTAGGGTGTATACATTTAACATCTCAAATTATGCAATCGAAAAATGTAGATCTTGATAAAGCATGTTCTCTTGTTCAGAATGCAGCTGATAATTTACCTTGCTATCGAAAAAATTTTGAAGAAGCAATGTCATCAGTCACATCTTTGGCAAAGAAATGGGGCATTTCACCACAATTTGAAAATAAACAAATTCGAAAAGTGAAAAAAACATTTTGATGAACTGTGTCAGGATGAGCGGCTAGTGCATCAAAGTATGTATTTCAGAACCACTGTTTTTAATAGCTTTTTGGAGATTATTGTAGCCTAGTTAAAAGACAGATTTGAGGGTATGCACAATGTTCACCATTTGTTCAAAATTATTTCCCCAAAATTCCTAAATGCTGCCTCCAAAGAAGAGATTCACAATGCAGAAGTAATTCTTCAAAATGAATATGGGGAGGATTTATCGAGTGAATTTCCAGACCAAGTAATTGGTTTCAAAAACACTCTGAAAAAAAGAAATATCCATATTAACTTCTGTACTTGACTTAAGAAAACTATTAGTAATAGTAATAGAGAATTCGATCGTAGCTGCTAGCATTCCAGATTTATGCACAGCATTTTACCTGTTTTTAACTATTCCTGTTACTGTTTTTTCGGCTGAATGCTCACTTTCGAAGCTCAAATTTATAAAGAACTATCTGTGGAATTCTATGACACATGATAGGCTAAGTGAACTCAGTCTCTTCAGTATCGAAAGTGAAACAGCTAGATCCATTGATGTCAGTGAATGCACCGCAAGGTCCAGTTTCAGTAGAGATCAAGGTGAGTACATTAATTATCAAACAATAGATAAAAGTGTAGATTTATCGTTATTGATATAGCATAAAGTACTTAATTTTAGCGGTATTAATTTTGTTCAATAGTAATCAAATAATAGCTTTGTTTATACTACGTAGAATTATACAATGCATTGCATTAAATTTTCTGCCTGCTGTAATTGAAGTTATGTTAGTTATTGATCGGTTATACGTTATATTTACGGGACCCGGATTTTAATTATTGCAGACGGGCCCATATTGCGTATGTTACGCCTCTGAAGCTACATTAATGTTTGTGATCACCTCGCTATTGAGGGACGGAGCAATGGACCAAGGTGAGTCAAAGATGTACATCTTCAAGTCGAGCTTGAACTTTACCAGGTAATGGCGAGATGCGGATTCTGCAGAGCAGCGCGTGTACCGGGGGTGAAATTTACGCAGGGGAAAGAAGGGAGGTAGCAAATTGCTCCTCTACGGCTGCAGACTCCGGTGCAACGGCCCAGGGATTTCAGCTAGACTCGCCCACCAGCAAGCTACAAATCAATACTATGTATCTCCTCTGATTGGTTGCCAAGCGCTGCTGATTGGAGGGAGCATTAGCGCTGCTATTGGTCGCCCACTCCTACAAACTCTGTCGCTCGCAAAGGTGAACCCTGGCCGGGTTCAGGGGAGGGGGGAACGCAGGTGCCAAATGTAGTGCCTTCACTGGCAGAGGATTCGATTCTGATTCAGATCCTGATTCAGATCATTTATTAGCCGTACGAATCAACCAGATTCATGGCATCGTCAAAAGTTCATTTTAAAAATACATACAGTAAAACAAAATGTATATTACAATTTTACATTTAAGAATTCTCTTATGCTAAAAGGTTAAAAAAAAAAAAAAAAAAAAAAAAAAAAAAAACTTTTAATAATATCAGTTGCACTGATTGCCTAAACCTTCTGTAACTTAAAAGTCTAGTTTTTTAAGGCAAGTGATTACACAAAATACTACCCAGCTGTGATTTTACTATTAAGGCATGTAGTAAGTATATGACAATTTAAATGGACAGTGGTGGATGCTCTAGTATTGTAATTATATAATTGAGAATTTAGTTGCAGGAGATTTAGCTTTTATTGGATGAAAGACATAGATTCCAGGCTATAAATGTAAGGAAGAGGTAAATTTTTTAAATCTGGAAACACGTTTTTACTATTGGTTCTAACTGCCAAATGCAGTATAATTTTCAATATCCTCTTTTGCAATATTAGTCTTTCCTTGGTTTTTGAAGAAGACCCCTGGACAGTTATGCCATAAGAAAGCAATGAATGTACACACCCAAAATATATTGACCTTATTATAATAGAAAGAGATTTTGAAAAGATCCAGAATACATACTTAAAGAGCTCAAATTTTTATTCAAAGACAAACCAAAGAGCACGTTTTACACACCAGCAACGGTTCTGCCTATTTTTCCCGTAATTAAACAACACATTAAATATTCCTAAAACATTAAAATCTTACCCTGACACACATCACAGCATTGGAACAGCAAGCAAGGTTTCCAATCCAGTAGAGTAGCTACAAAGTAAGAATGAACATGGGTTCAGTCAATACGGTTATCTACTGTCTTGGTGTTGCCAGTTCCATAGCTAGCGGGCAACAGAGATATAAGATATATCTTTGTCTTACCATTTCCACTTAACAAGTGACCTGAGATATACATATTGTGACTTTGTGGGTTCGTACATTAAAAGTCCAATTTGCCGAAATTCTAAAGGTTCTTTATTTGCATAGAAACACTCTGCGTAGTAGCAGAATTACATTACATATCACAATCTACAACACCAAGGTCGATGACAATAACAAACAGCTTACTCAACTTCCACTGTTGACAACACTCATGTTACATGTCTTTACAACAACTCTTGTTTCACAACTTGCAACTCGACACTTGGCGAGTCGTCGCCTCTTTAAATACCCCACTGATAATTTCTAGATTATTCGAAAATAAACCAGAACCCGAACAGTCCCTATCAGTCAAGAAGTAACTAGAAATTTCCATTTATCTCAGTTTGTTTGTTTCGCCAGACCTTTACCAGCATGTTATCTTTGTCTGCCGGCTCTTGTTTTTCACACTGTCCGCCGATCAGTTCCATTTCTGAAAACAAGCCGCGCGATCGTAGATAACGGGTTCGTGACACTGCTCCCTGCTGGTCGTCCCGAGCAACACCATCGTAGCGGATGCGGTAGACCACGTCGTTAATCCTCTTCACCACCCGGTACGGTCCTTGCCACAAATGTTGAAGTTTCGGGCAGTGTCCCTCGTTCCGGGTAGGGTGGTACAACCAGACCAGGTCACCTTGCTGGAACACTTGGCTGTTGCCTTGCCTGTCGTACAGGGTCTTCATACGGTGGCTCGCCTTGTGGATGTTCTGACGCATACTCGGTTGCTGGTTAATTTTGCGTCCGGGGGCTTCCAAAAGCCAGATCACGGGGAGGCGTAACTCTCGGCCGAACATTAAGCTGACTGGTGTCATCCCAGTTGTGTCGTGTGTTGACGAGCGGTAGGCCAGCAAGAACAGTGGCATTTTGACATCCCAGTCTCACTGATGGCTGGCCACGATCTTCCTCAAATGTTCTTCTAAGGTCTTCATGTATCACTCCACCATGTATCCGTCCAACTGTGGATGTTGGGGTGTGGTGCGGGTCTTCTTAACCCCAATTCTTCCTATTGCCCCCTTCATCAGGTTGGACTCAAAATCGGGGCCTCGGTCGCTGTGGAGCTCTAACGGCACCCCAAAACGTCAGAACGTTTGCTTCACAAGGCATTCTGTGATTGTCTTTGCCTCCTGGTTCGGGATGGCATACACCTCCGGCCACTTGGTGAAGTAGTCCACGACCACCATCAAGTACTTATTGTCTCGGTCGGACACGGGGAATAGTCCAGCTATGTCGACGGCGATCCTTTCGAATGGCGCTCCTAGTCTGGGGGCCGCGACTCGCCGCGCACACATGACATTGACGGCACCATCTCTCAGCGTCTGCTCGGAGCCTCAGCCAGTAGTACCGCTGTCGGAGTTTGTCGATCGTCCGGTTTGCTCCCACGTGTCCTCCTGAAGTGCCGGCGTGCACTTCCTCCAAGACTTCCGGGACCTTACTTCGGGGAAGTACCAACTGTTCTCTTTGCGTCTTCCCATCGGGTGATTCCCATACCTGGAACAGCACGCCCTCTATTGTCTTCAGTGAGTCCCATTGGGCCCAGTACGCTTGAAGGTGGCGCTCCTCGGTGCGACGTCCTCCCAGGTTGGTCTCGTCCCCACCTCCACTTCCCTCAAGAGTCGCTCCAAGTCTGCGTCCGCCAGCTGCTCCCTCCTCAGGCCTGCGCTATCCCAGCCATCCGCAGGCACTGCCGTGACTACTCGGACTGCTGCGGCACGCTCCTTCTCTTCCACCTTTGTGCATTGGCCGTACTCCTCTGGGCAGGGTCTTCGGGATATGGCGTCTGCGTTACCGTGGCTCTTCCCTCTACGATGTTCAGAGGTGAAGTCATTTTCCTGCAGCCTCTGGACCCAACGTGCTGTCTGGCCTTCCAGGTCCCAAAATCTGAGTAGCCAGGTTAGGGCGGAGTTGTCAGTCCTCAAGTGGAATGGCTGACTGTACAGGTACTTGTGGAAGTGTTCTAAGGTCTTTACCACCAGCAGTAACTCTCGTCGGGTGACGCAGTAGTTCTTCTCTGCCGTGGATAGCGTCTTGCTGTAGTAGGCTATCACCCGCTTGTGGACGTCCTGGACTTGCAATAGGACGCCTCCAATGCAATGGTCGCTGGCGTCGGTGTCCACAATGAAGATGCTGCCTGGTTGTGGAAATCCCAAAATAGGAGCATTGCACAGGGTCTTCTTCAGGTGCTGGAAAGCGTCTTCGGCGTCGTCCGTCCATACAATAAGGTTGGCGTTCTTCTGTCAGGCGGATGAAGGGTTTGGCGGCGTTAGAGAACCCCTTAAGGAAGCGGCCGTAATAACTGCAAAGCCCCAGGAAACGGTGCAACTCTCGCTTATCCTTTGGTCGAGGCCAATCTCTCACGGCCTGTGTCTTCTCCAGGTCTGTGGCCACTCCGGTTGGTGAAACCATGTGACCTAAGGAGCTGACTTCCTTTCCGAAGAGCTGGAACTTCTTTGCGTTCAGCTTCAGGTTGGTGGCCTATAGTCTCTGTAGCACCTTGCTCAGGTTTTGCAGATGCTCTTCGAAGGTCTTACCGACGATGAGCAGGCAGGCAGGCTATAGCAGGTATATCAGGCAGGCTTCATAAGGCAATCCTCTCATTAATGACTCCATTAGGTGTTGAAATGTGGCTGGTGCGTTGCAGAGGCCAAAGGGCATAACTGAGAAACGCCAAAGCCCTTGGCCTGTCGAGAATGCAGTTTTCTCCTTGTCTCTAGGGTCCAGAGCCCCCTGCCAATAACCCGACTTCAGGTCCAGGGTCGAGAACCACCGTGCACCAGCTAGCGTGTCCAGTGTGTCGTCTATCCGGGGTAAGGGGAAACAGTCCTTACGGGTGACAGCGTTCAGCTTCCTGTAGTCCACGCAGAAGTGTAGCTCGCCGTTCTTCTTCGTCACCAGTACTACAGGGGAACACCGAGGGCTGTCACTCTTCAATCACTCCCCTTAATTTCATGTCATCTAGTATATCCCGTACAGCCGCTTGTTTTGCCAGCGGAACGCGTCTAGGTGGCTGCCGAATAGGCCGGGTGGCTCCGGTGTCGATGCGATGAAGCACTTTATCCGTGCGACCGTAGCCACTGTTTCCTTGGCCGAAGACGCGCTGGTATCGCCTCAGCAGTTGTCGAACTTTCTTCAGCTGTTCTGCGGTCGAGTGGTCGGCCGCCCTCTCTCAAATAAACCTTCTAGCCGGAGCCCCAGGTGTTGCGTCGGTACCGGCTCCTGTGTCTTGTCGATTGCGGTTACAATGACTACGGGCTCGCACGTCCCCAACTCTGTTCCGGCCTGGACGTCGTGATAGGTGTCTGTCAGGTTGAGCAGCCTCACTGGCACCTCCTCTCGGCACGGCAATAATGTTCTGGCTACACAGAGCCCGTGCACAGGCGTCATCTGGTCCAGCATCATGTTCTTCGTCCGCTGGCCTTCCAGTCTCGCTGTCACCGCCACCTTGCTTCTCGCGGGGAAAACTACGTCTTCCTTCAAGATGAACTTGTAGATTCCAAGGTGCTCTTCGGGCTGCTGGAGTATCACCTCTTCTCCGTTAAGTCGCAGGACTTTCCTGCCGACGTCGATCGTCGCCTCGAGGCTCCTGAGGGCATCCAATCCTAGTATCACCTCCTCAGCCACCTTCGCGACGAACACTCACAGACGTACGACACTCCTTCCCAAGGTCAACTTCAGTAGGGCCTCCCTCTCCATAGGCAAGGTGTCACCCAATGCCGTGATAAGCTGGTATGGTTCGGTTTTCTCGACGGCAAACCCTTGGGCACGTCAGGTCTGATGGTGGTCACGGCTGCCCCGGTGTCTACGAGCACGCGGTACGGTTTACGCTCCACCCAACCGTCTGTGATGAGACTGTCATCCATACGCCGGCTGACGGCACGCAGTGTCACTTGAGGGGATGGTGGTGATGGCGCCGACGTGCCCCTCTCCACGACTGCCCTTACTCGTTTTCCGGCTGCTCTTCCTGGTGTAGGCAGTCTCTCTCCAGGTGTCTCGGCTGTCCACACCCGCAACACAGGCCACTAGGTCTTCAACGGCGTCCCTCAGCTGGCCTTCGGTCTACCGTGTAGCGGATACTCCTGGTTCTGGAAGTCGGGGTAGCTTTCACCTTGGCCGCCTCCATCCTCAATGCTGCCGTCAGTGCCTCGTGGATGGTTTTGTAGTCTCCGAGCATTAGACGCTGACGAATCTCCCTGTCTCGTACCCCGTCAACGAATTTGTAGGCGGCTTCCCGGGATACGAACTCTGGTGGGAGGTCGACTAAGGCTTTGCTAGCCAGCTGCTCAGTTGCCAAGGCGAACTCCTGTAGTGTCTCCCCTGGCTGCTGTGACCTTGCCTTTAGCTGGCTGCGGTACGCTGCGGCTGAGCGAGCGTTTCCAAAGCGTTTCTCCAGGGCCTCCCAAATGTCCTTAGGTGCCGCCGTTGTCTGGACCGCATTCAGGACTTCCGCGGCCGGCCCCTCCCTGGAGACTGGCTATTAGTTGTGTGGCCTCTTCCTCTGTTTGGCCACTGTGTCGAACTGACGGCGGAAGACTTCGAAAATTGTCTCGCCGCCGTATTTAGGAGGTTTGACGCCCGCAGATATTGTGTCGCGTCCAGACGCGTGTACCTTTAAATCCTTTAACGTCCTGCCGACGACGTCCTCCACCATGGCGTTCAGGGACTTTGTGTTGCTGTCGGCCTTTCCCTCCAGCACGTTAACGCGGCTCGCCGGGCCTTCGAGGCGCTCACCCATCCGCTTGCCCAGCTCCGTGACGTCATCCCTCACGCCGGTCAACTACTCTTCAAACTTTGCGGCGAGGGCCTCGTTTGTCGCTTTCATCTCCGTGGTACATTCGGTCATCTTCGCGGTCAGGCTGTTGTTTGTAGCTTCCATATTCTCGGTGAGGTTATCGTTAGCCGTCTTCATTTGTTTCAGTTCCGCTGCTAAGTTGTTATTTGTGGTCTCCAGCTTCGCGGCTAGGTTGTCATTTACCGCTTCTCTTTTCGCAGCGAGTTTGTCATTCGCCGTCTTCATTTCTCCCATTTTCTGTAGAATCTTTGCTAATGCCGACTCCATGGTGCTAACGTCTCACTCCTGACACCAGTTGTGACTTTGTGGGTTCGTACAATTAAAAGTCCAATTTGCCGAAATTCTAAAGGTTCTTTATTTGCGTAGAAACACTCTGCGTAGTAGCAGAATTACATCACATGTCACAATCTATAGTCCGGCCGTTGTATCTCCGGCTCTGACGTTTTGTGATTGCAAGAGGTGGAGGGGCGAGGTTAATAGTACCAACATATAGTAATGAACAATTGAAAACATATCCTCAAAATTATCTTTAGAACGAAAATATAGGACTATATCAGCTTTAAAACATTTAAATACAAATTGCAATTTCATTATCATGCAAGATATTTATTACAACACCACTCTATTCGAATATTTCGTTCACACCTTTCACACACACTAACAGCATCTGTTGGTGGTATTGGGAATCTCTACATCCGGTGTTGTGGTCAGGAAGTTAAAATTGTCTGCTGGTGCCAATCAGCATTGTCGCTGCTATGCGTGACTCCCGAAGCCAACACTGTGTTGCCAGCTTAAATTTGTTTGAGCCACGTGGTTTTAGCTGCTTGTGCTGGTAGACTTTCTTTGCTTATATTTTGCGTGTGTGAATTCTGATTTTAATGTTCGTAAGTCCTATTATTATCGCAATTATAATAATATGGCTCCTGGTTCGTGTAATATGCAAGTACTTAAATATTTGAAATACGCATTATTCCTCTGCTAGAAATACCCGCTGAAGAACTGGCAACAGCCTGCTTCCTCCTCTCGAGAAATGTCAGAGCCGGAGATAGAACGGCCGAACAGTACACACCAAGGTCGATGACAATAACAAACAGCTTACTCAACTTCCACTGTTGACAACACTCATGTTACATGTCTTTACAACAACTCTTGTTTCACAACTTGCAACTCGACACTTGGCGAGTCGTCGCCTCTTTAAATACCTCACTGATAATTTCTAGATTATTCGAAAATAAACCAGAACCCGAACAGTCCCTATCAGTCAAGAAGTAACTAGAAATTTCCATTTATCTCAGTTTGTTTCGCCAGACCTTTATCTGCCGGCTCTTGTTTTTCAGACTGTCCGCTTATCAGTTCCATTTCTGCAAACAAGCCGTGCGATCGTAGATAACGGGTTCGCGACAATATAGATGCTGACAGAGAAGTTTGTTTAATATTTCAACATGTGTGTGCCAACATATACAATGATCATGCGTGGTAGCATAAACTGAACCTTAAACCCTTGAACCGGGGAACAGGTCGCTTGCGTCGCTATCTTTCATATGCACACTAAACAAAATGATTCAAAATAGATGCCTTTGACGAAAGAAGACGTTTGCTACAGTGAAACAAAGTAGTGACATTTCAACTTTTTTTTTAATATAGTTTCTACTTTATTGATGCCACATTTGTGTACCGTCTTTAACAGACTTTAAACCAATTTTTGTTTCATTAAAATACTTAATAAATACGGAAGATATGAATGTGTATTTATAAAGCATTTTTACACCACGAATCTCATGTAATAATGTTATGTATTGTGCACAGAAATGTTAGTCTTCCAACAACAATATCGCTTCTTTCAAGCAGAAATTTGCGACCATCAGTGGTTCTCCTATATTTGAACCCAAGAGATTTCAGAATATTATGCAAAGAAGATAGAGAATCCATATATTCTATTTTCCCCCTCATTAAATTGGTCAGCTTTTGGGCGGTTGGATATTCACCCTTGTCATATAATTCATAAATTGTAAACTTGAAGCTTTCATTGCGAGCATTACTAATCAAAGCTTCGCGGGTGATCAGCCGTGTCAAAATAATAAACGTCGAGCTTTCAGGATATGAAGAAGGCCATGAAGTTTACAATGGGCGAAAGCTCGACGTTTATTAATTTGACACGGCTGATCACCCGCGAAGCTTTTATTAATTCATAAATTCTTTTACGCAAAACACTTTTGAAAATTAACTAAGTTGGTCGCATGTTTTTTAGATGCTCGATGTTTCCCTGGAGATCTAAATATGGAAACTTCTCATAATTTGGTAAACTCTTTGCGTTTTATGACTATGTTTGGCAGAGTATGACATCACGCGACAATCTTGTGCCGTTAATTCTCGACTCTGAACGAAATTTGTACTTTCGGAAATGTCTTTAATTGACAATTGTTTAAAAAACGAATACACATTAACAAGGATACTTGTTGCCTATTTATGTAAAATCTTACGAGTTGTTTCGCAGGTACTACTAGGTGCACCCGTACTAGACTCGCTAAGCGGCATATTTACTAACTTTGAAAAGTACGTGTGCGCTCTTAAAATATCACCACTTTACTGAATGTAAGGTTAAAAATGCAACTGCGGCATAGCACGTGTGTACTTTTCTTCACTGACAGTTAATAATTCTTTTCTTTCTAGTCAGGAGCCTTATCTTTTCATATGTCCGAAAAGAGATGTGCTACAAACATGGGGTTTGGACAGTCATCCTCAGAAAAAATAGCTCTGCAACTTCGGAAAAAATAATTATGTAATTAGTATCTTTAGAGACGCAAAGAAATTAGCCGCTTGGTTCGGCAAAGCGAGCCAGTATGCGTGCTTAACTGTACAACGTCGCACGTACCGCATTCGCTAGTAGCGATGGAACAGCCACGCCTAGCACCACCTTATGTTCATTCCTAGTTTGTAGCTACCTTAACTCGCTTTACAACTTGATGGATCTTTCCCGAAGATTGAAACACAGGTACGCTCCCTTTTTCTAAGGATGAAGCTGCTTCACTATAAAATTCATGACATTGTGTGCACACTATCTACACCATAAGCTTCCACAATTAATTGCTGGGTTTTTGAGTAATCTACAGTTGCCCTATATTCTGGATTGGAGAGCTTTAGTAAACACTTGTTCACACTATCTAAATATAAGTTTTCTGCCCTGAGAATGAATCACTTCACGTTACTTGATCGAAAAATTACTTGTCCCAGCTTCGAGGGAAATGATCAAGCACTCGGATCACAAACACTGGAGAAAATATATTTGTATAATAATAATGTTATGAAATATTAACAATATTTCAGCTCGAGTTTGATACACGACTTAATGATGCCGTACGTTTTAACACATAAGACACCACTACTCTGAAAACCAACTGGACATTAAATCAGTCTGTTTCAAAATGCATGACTTCTATTTTCATAGTAGTTGCACTGTTTATTTATGCCTGAGACAAGTGTTGTAAGGAAGGAATGGTGTTGTTTGTCAGGCTTACCTACCTGTGTTGAATAGAAGGATGTTGGGTGACCATAACCATGTGAAGATAAAACATGCACAGTTCGCCTTCTAAGTGTCGCAGAGACAGGTTTTCTGTACGAGGTGGTCCAGACACTTGATCGGGGTGATTTTCTGTGTAGCTCGGACTGAGTCCTCTTATCTGCGTTGAGGCCGTGGACGCGTTCTGACTCCTTGTGGATATCTGAATGAACAACACACTTCGACTGTTAAATATGAGAGATTATTGGGATTCTTAAACCTCTCTGTGAAATCGTCATCCGCGGAGTTCTGTTGTTCAGTGTCACCGTGTCCCGCGTCTGTACTGTGGTGAGATGTGTAGGAAATAATACGGCGTGGTTGGCCTATATACATCGCATCACTCGGACGTATATATTAAATGTTGTATTAATTCACTTGCTCACTTGCAACCCGTTTGTGTGTTCACTAAGTATTACAATTCTTCTGCGTTTAGAGCGCGGGGGCCGACTTATTAACTGACACAGCGTCTCTATGCGCCCATCTCGTTCAGGGCGCCAGGACGGAGTGTTCTAACAACCAAAATCTAAGTTCAGCTATTGCTCAAAATTCCCCCCACTCGATCTATTTTTTGCAGTTTGAAAAAATCACAAGACCAGTTATTAATTTCTCATAGGCTCTTTCTTATCCGCGCTTGCGATTCTTTTAGATGTTTCAAATTGCGCCTAGTACTGCGTCGATTTCTAATTACCACATTACAAGATAAATTATGGATGATCATCCTTCCAAAACTCTCAGCAAAATCTTACCTGTCTTTATACAAGTTCTGACATTCGGGCACCTTGAGCCGCCTCGAGGCTCGTTGAACAATGGCTAATGGATATCGCTTATGCAAGTGCGCTGTATATGGCATTGACCTCAAATCGAAGAAATGATTGTGGATCTTTTATATATTATTAATTCATTTTGTTCCTTCCATACAACGTGACTATCATATTTTCCAATTTTACATAGCGTAATTATTGTGTACTCTTCTTAGTGCTGATGATTATCATCATCTTCATCGTCTTCATCATTATTATATCTTCAGTTTTTCCTTTCTTGCAGGGACTGCTTCAAAAGTCATGATCAGAAAATAAAATTATTTCTTATTATAATATTGGCATATGTCATTTTGAAATATTTATCAGAGACTAATTAATGAAGATAATGGAAGGATTTTGGGTACCATAACCATGTGAAAATAAAACGTTCATCGTTCAGTTCTTTTGTGCGATCGTAGAAATTAAAAAGCCAATTGTACAAAATCAAAATGTTCTTTATTTCTACCGAATTACAGTTGGAACACTTGCCGATTACATAGAATTACGTAGCGCACACAAGTACAGTCCACCAGATCGTCTGTCACAGGTCCACTCTACACTCACAATTACGTACAATTGCTCTGATACACGTACGCAGTCTTCCAGTCCGTTCGCTAGCTCTGCGCTCTTCATGGCTTCTCGCCAAGAACTGAACTGACTCGTCCACTGCAGCCCTTATATAGGAAGATCGCTGTTTCTGGAAGCTTTGCGCTTCGGAGAACCATCCCGATGGTTCCAGACCTCAGGGGGAGGGGGAATAGACGCTATACTGGCTAATGATGCTCTTCTAACCTCTGTGAGCGCTACACAGATAAATGGGTAGGCGTGGCCTGAATGCTTCCCGTCCGGCCCTACCTGCCAGCTGCTGGTTCTCTTGGGAATTCCAATGTTCGGGTGACACTGCTCCCTCCTCAAAGCTGGTCGTCCTAAACAGCACCATCGTAGAGGGCCAGGCGATCCAGGTGTACCACCAACATCTTTCCTCGGGGCACCTTCTGGATGCGATAGACCACATCCTTAATCATTTTCACCACCCGATACGGTCCTTGCCATGGCTGCTGGAGCTTCGGGCAGCGTCCCTTGGTCCGGTTAGGGCGGCACAACCAGACCAGGTCACCTTGCTGGAACCCTTGGCTGTTGGCTTGCATGTCGTATCGGGTCTGCATGCGACGCTCGCCTTCTGGGTGTTCTGGCGGGCCATCTCGTGCATGTCGTGGAGGTGGTCCAACAGGTTCTCCACATACATGGTCGCTGGCTGTTTCGCTTCTGGAGGGCTTCCAAAAGGCAGGTCACAACGGAACGTAACTCTCGGCCGAACATTAAGCTGGCTGGCGTCATCCCAGTTGTGTCGTGTGTAGACGAGCGGTAGGCCAGCAAGAACAGTGGCACCTTGACGTCCAAGTCTCGCTGATGGCTGGCCACGACCTTCCTCAGCTGTTCTTCTAAGGTCTTGATGTACCTTTCGACCATGCCATCCGACTGGGGATGTAGAGCTGTTGTGCGGGTCTTGTTAACCCCAAGTCTTTGTAGTGCCTCCTTCATCAGGTTGGACTCAAAATTGGTGCTCTGGCCACTGTGCAACTCTAACGTTACCCCAAATCGGCAGAACACTTGCTCCACGAGCAGTCTGTGATTGTCCTTGCATCTTGGTTCGGGATGGCATACACCTCCAGCCACTTGGTGAAATAGACCACGACTACCATCAGGTACTTGTTGCCTCGGTCGGACATCGGAAATGGTCCAACTATGTCGACGGCGATCCATTCGAATGGTGCTCCGACGTTGTACTGTTGCATACGACCCCGGCTCCTATTCTGGGGGCCGTGACTCGCGGCGCACACATGACATTGACGGTACCATCCCTCAGCGTCTGCTCGGAGCCTCAGCCAGTAGTAGCGCTGCCGTAGTTTGTCAATCGTCCGGTTCGCTCTCAGGTGTCCTCCTGAAGTACCTGAGTGCACTTCCTCCAGGACTTCCGGGATCTTACTCCGGGGAAGTACCAAATGTTCTCTCTCTGTCTTCCATTCAGGTGATTCCCATACGCGGAACAGCACGCCCTCTCTGGTCTTCAATGAGTCCCATTGGGCCCAGTACGACTTGTAGGTGTCGCTCCTCGGTGCGATGTCCTCCCAGGTCGGTCTTGTCCCTGCCTCCACTTCTCTCAAGAGTGGCCCCAAGTCTGCGTCCGCTAGTTGCTCCCTCCTCAGGCCTGCGCTATCCCAGCCATCCGCAGGCACTGCCGTGACTACTCGGACTGCTGTGGCACGCTCCCTCTGTTCCACCCTTGTACACTGGCCACACACTGCTGGACAGGGTCTTCTGGACATAGCGTCTGCGTTACCGTGCCTATTCCCTCTGCGGTGTTCCGAGGTGAAGTCGTACTCCTACAGCCTCTGGAACCAACGTGCTGTATGGCCTTCCAGGTTCTTAAAGCTCAATAGCCAGGTTAGGGCGGAATGTTCAGTCCTCAAGTGGAATGGCTGACCATACAGGTACTTGTGGAAGTGCTCCAAGGTCTTTACTACCGCCTGCAATTCTCGCCGGGTGACGCTGTATTCCTTTTCTGCCTTGAATAGCGTCTTGCTGTAGTTGGCTATCATCCGCTCGTGGACGTCCTGGACTTGGGACAAGACGCCTGCAATACAGTGGTCGCTGGCTTTGGTGCCTACAATGAAGGCGCCGCCTGGTTGTGGAAATCCCAGAATGAGAGCACTGTACAGTGTCTTCTTCAGGCACCGGAAAGCGTGTTCGGCGTCATAGGTCTACACATAAGGTCGATGTTCTTCTGTCAGGTGGGTGAGGGGTTGGCGATGTTAGAGAACCCCTTTATGGAGCGTCGGTAATAGCTGCACAGCCCCAGGAAACTGCGTAACTCTTTCTTATCCTTTGGGCGATGCCAATCTCTCACAGCCTGTGTCTTCTCCGGGTCTGTGGCCACTCCGGATGCTGAGACTATGTGGCCCAAGTAGTTGACTTCCTTGCGGAAGAGCTGGCACTTCTTCGCGTTCAGTTTCAAGTTGGTCACCTGCAATCTCTGTAGCACCTTACTCAGATTCTCGAGATGATCTTCAAAAGTCTTACCAACGATGATGTCGTCCAGGTATAGCAGGCAGGCGTCGTATGTCAGTCATCTCATCACTGACTCCATGAGGTGTTGGAAGGTATCAGGCGCGTTTCAGAGGCCAAAGAGCATAACTATGAACTGCAAGAGCCCTTGACCTGTCGAGAATGCGGTCTTCTCCTTGTATCTCGGGTTTAGAGCTACCTTCCAGTAGCCCGACTTCAGGTCCAGGGTCGCGAACCACTGTGCACCAGCTAGCGTGTCCAGGGTGTCATCAATCCGGGGTATTGGGAAACAGTCCTTCTGGGTGACAGCGTTCAGCTTCCTGTAGTCCACGCAGAAGCGTAGCTCGTCGTTCTTCTTCGTCGCCAGGACTACAGGGGAACACCAATGGCTGTGAGACTCTTCAGTCACTCCCCTGGATCTCATGTCATCCAGCATGTCTCGTACCGCCCCTTGCTTCGCCAGCGGAACGCGTCTATGTGGTTGCCGAATAGGCCGGGCGTCCCCGGTGTCGATGCGGTGAAGCACTTTGTCCGTGCGGCCGTAGTCACTATCACCTTGGCTGAAGACGCGCTGGTATCGTCTCAGCAGTTGCCGAACCTTCTCCAGCTGTTCTGCAGTCAGGTGGTCGACCACCCTCTCCAGTAAGCCTTCTAGCTGGGGCCCCAGGGGTTGCTTCGGCACCGGCTCCTGTGTCTTGTTGATTGCTGTTACGCTTAACACGGGCTCGCGCGTTCCCAACTCCGTCCCGGCCTGGACGTCGTGATCGGTGTCCGTTGCATTTAGCAGTCTCACTGGCACCTCCTCTCGGCACGGCAGCAATGCCCTGCTACACATAGTCCGTGCACAGGCGTCTTCTGGTCCAGCATCATGTTCCTGGTTCTCCGACCTTCCAGTCGCGCCGTCACCACCACCTCTCTCCTCGCGGGGACAGCGACGTCTTCGTTCAAGACGACCCTGCAGATTCCAAGGCACTCTTCGGGTTGACGGAGTATAAAATCTTCTCCGTTGAGCCGCAGGATCTTCCTGCCAACGTCGACCGTCGCCTCCTAGCTGCTGAGGGCAGCCAGTCCCAGAATCACCGCCTCAGTCACCTTCGCGACGAACACCCACAGACGCACGGCACTCCATCCCAAGGTCAGCTTCAGCAGAGCCTCCTTCTCCACAGGCAAGGTGTCGCCCAATGCCGTCATTAGCTGGTATGATCGGCTCGGCTTCCTGGATGGCAAACCCTTGGCTATGTCGCGTCTGATGATGGTCACAGCTGCCCCTGTGTCCACCAGAACGCGGCACGGCTTCCCTCTCACCCAACCGTCCGCGATGAGGCTGTCATTCATCCGCCGGCTGAGGGCGCGCAGTATCACTCGAGGAGATGGTGTGGACGGCGCCGACGTGCTCCTCGCCACGCCGGGCCTTACTCTTTCTTCCGGCTGCTCTTCCTGGTGTCGGCAGTCTCTGTCTAGGTGTCCCGGCTGTCCACACCCCCAGCATAGGCCACTAGGTCTTCGCTGGCGTCACTCGGCTGGTCTCCTGTCTCCGGTGTTACAATTGCTCTGATACACGTACGCAGTCTTCCAGTCCGTTCGCTAGCACTGCGCTCTTCAGGGCTGCTCGCCAAGAACTGCACTGATTCGTCCACTGCAGCCCTTATATAGGAAGATCGCTGTTTCTGGAAGCTTCGTGGTTCGGAGAATCATCCCGATGGTTCCAGACCTCAGGGGGAGGGGGAATAGACGGTATACTGGCTAGTGATGCTCTTGTAACCATTCCCTCAGTGAGCGCTACACAGATAAATGGCTAGGCGGGGCCTAAATGCTTCCCGTCCGGCCCCTACCTGCCAGCTGCTGGTACTCTCGGGAATTCCAATGTTCGCGGCAATGCACATAAAAGCTTCGCGCGTAGGATAACGCGGCTTGTTTACATAAAGCTAACAAGCTGACAGTGCCTGCATAAGCAGATAAACATAACGCAGGTAAAGGTCTGCAGAAACAAACAAACTGAGATAAATGTAAATTTCTGGACTGATAAAGATTGTTCGGGTTCTGGTTTATTTTCGAATCGTCTAGAAATTATCAGCAAGGTATTTAAGAGATTGGGACACGCCAGCAGAGGAGTTGCAAGTTGTGGAAACAAGAGTGAGTCGCGAGAGGTAAGCAGAGAACAGCTGAACGCTGTTTGTTATTGTCATCTAACTTTGAAGATTGTGTTGTGATATTTGATATAATTTTGCTGCTATGGAGTATATTTCTGTGCAAATAAAAAGCATTTAGAATTTCGGCAAATTGGACTTTTAAATTCTACGAACCCACAAAGTCACAATACACATAACACAAGAACAAAAGATAATTATTTTTTAAACAGATTAAGAGGAACATTAAGTAACAAAAAGATGGAAAATAAATCTAAAGAATTGTACAATCATTTACCGAATCAAATAAAACAGATAACAGTTTTTTTTTGGGGGGGGGGATGTTTATTTAATTTTAAAGGTGTTGCTGGGGTATATAGTTTATTTATATGAGGCTTTATCTCAGTCAGTCGGGGTTCCGCTAAGAGCACCCCCATTATTCGAGGTGCTGTTGCTATGCTAGCTGCCCATAGCAGCTGCGGGTAGAAGAATGCAGGCCAGGCGACGGCCATGACCCGAAGGCCCTGACCGTGGCGCTTGGGCGGCTACTTGAGCCGGGGGGTTTATTTGGAAGTCGTGGTGCTTTTGGTTGTCAAGTCTGGGGGGGGGGGGGTTGAGGTTGCGGTTGGAGTACTGTTAGCAGTTCAGCGGGGTTTTTTATCCAAGAAGCTGGAGTCGATCATTGGAGGGCATTATATCCGGCAGTTATTGCCGGGTGGGGGAGTGTTGTGGCGTCGTCATTTGTATCAGATAACAGAAGAAAAATGTAAACTTAAAGCAATTAAAAAGTACCTCGTAGAAAACCCAGTCTACCCTATAGTTGAGTATAAAAGGTTAAATAAAGCTTAAGTAGTATATGTACCTTCTGCTTATTTTATTATTCTTATAGTTTTATATTGTTGTGTACACATTGTATTTGTTAAACCTGTTGACGTATCCTATGTATTTTGGATCATATGCAGGAAATGAAATGTTCAAGCTGCATCAGTTCGAATTTCGTCATGGTCACTCGACAGTCCAACAACTGCTGCGACTGGGGGAGACTGCCACCCTGAGTTTCCAGGAAGGGGACTTCACGGCCGTGGTGTCTTTGGACGTCAAAAGAGCTATTTCTACAACATGGCACGCTGGAATTCTTTAAAAACTTATCCACCTGGGGCACCCCACACAAATAATCAAAAGCATACACAGTTTACTCAGAAAACGCACATTCAAGTTCACAGTTGCGGGGAAGACTTCTACACTAAGACTTGTGAGAGGCGGAGTCTCCAACGGCTCTGTACTATCCCTCACACTCTTCAGTGTGTTTATGGCAGATTTGACAAACCAGCGGCAAGTCGAAATGTACGCTACCGATGCGTCGCTGACGTGTTCGGCAAACACACATTCGCAGAGCCTTCAAATCTATACAGAGACAATTCCGTCTCACATAAGTTGTGCCGGCGGTGGTGGATGTCCGTTAACCGGACAAAAGTCACGCTATTCTCTTCACCAAGCGCCACATCTCCATTGACTAATCCAAATTCCACTTTCGAGCCTGAAGGATTGAGTGGATTAGTTTCATCCAGCACCTGGGTGTCAAACTGGATAGAGGCCTAGATTTTCGCCAACACATCAGGGACCTCTCTGCTCGGATTCAGGCAGCAATTGTCTCCTTGTACCCAATGCTGGTTTCGGTCTCGATGTCTGTTCGCTTACAGTTACACCTCTTTCGAGAACTGGTAATCCCACTCGTGCTATATGTCTGTGAGAACTGGGGCATGGCCACATATAGCTCGCTTGCATGGCTTCAGCCTGCACAAATTAGAGGACTCCGATCCATCTATATTGTAGGTCGTTCCTTTTCCATGTGGTTGCTTCACAAAGGCTCCTTTCTCCCATATGCGGAGGACGAAATTAGGAGTAGGGATGCAAAAGTGCCCTGATTACGGCTCCACTAGACGCCGTTTTACAGTAACACTGGAGTTAATCCAAAATGCAGCAAAAGCTGAACTCCATATAAATCTACCAAGAACTTTTTGGCTTCAAAATTAATCCCAAAAAAAGCTTTAAATCTTATAAAAACCAGGGCGTGAAAATAGAAAATGGCTTTGCATATTGTACAAAATGATGAGGAGTGTCAAAGCTATCTTATAATCCTCATCCATTTGAAATTCCCATACCATTATGCAAACGCCTTAATTAAACACAATCTGGTTGGGCACGCAGCAAAATACTTCAGGCTATGAACAGCCTGTCTGACTGGACTCAATTGTGGTATGACGATTCGTTGGAAGTAGCCGAAGAGAGAAGACATACGTGCACGTGGAGACTATTGTAGCTTATTATTGGTAGGATAAACTAAACTCTAAAATCTTGAACCAGAGAAGTTGCTTACACAGCTATACATTCGTTCATATGCAAACAAAACCAAATGACTCAAATATTAGATGCGTTCAACATAAAAATGGCTTCTGCTACAGTGAAACAAAGTAGTGAAGTTTCAACGATTTATTGATATTGTCACGAGTCATTGTTGCGACTGGCGTGGTTGGCGTGCACAAAGGGACAGATAATGCAATGCGGAGATGAAAAGCTTGCCGAAACAGATAAAGATAGGTGACTGGAAGATTCGCTTTCTTGATTGTTACAGAAAATTCCACTAATTTCTAGATCAATAAGTGGAGGTACAAAAAAGAAGCCGCGACTCGCCAGTTGGGACAGTGGTAATCGGAATTGATAGTTGTGCGCGTGCAGCTGTGATTTGAGAGTGAACTCTTTTGTTTATTTATGTGTGCAGAAGTGACGAGAGATTGTGTTGGGTTATGTTACGTCAGCCTGCTGCAAAGGGGTGTACAAACAATGTCTTTCTACGGAAATAAAGAGCATTTTGAATTTCTGCAAACTTGGCTTTTAACTTTACAAAGTCAAAATATAGTCTCTACTTTATTGATACTGTGACTTTGTGGGTTCGTGAAATAAAAAGTCCAATTACACCACTCCAAAATGTTCTTTATTTCCACCGACTTACAGTTTAACTCTTGCCAATTACACAGAATTACTTGCTGCACACAGTTACAATTCACCAGTCCGTCCGTTACAATTTCACTTGTCCTCGCGATTACATAAACTCCGATGCACATACCAGTTACGTACAGTCTTCCGTTGCACAATCCTTTCGTTCATTAACACGTCACTGACTAACACTGCCTTCTTACACCAAGAACTGTCCTCACTCACACACTAACCAACTGACTGACTCACTCACTGACTAGCTGCAGCCCTTTTTATAAGCATCTCGCCGTCTTCTAGACGTTTCCAGATGATGAAAGATCCCGTAATTTCTGGAACCAGGTGGAAGAGAAACAGACCGCACAATTGTTTCTTTCCCCAGTCGTCCCTGTCACCACTATAAGACAAACGAGGGGAGGGCGTAGCTAACATTGACCTCCCCCGTCTTCCGCTCCCAGCTGCTTTACAGGGTGTTCCAACGGTCGCGTTACACTGCTCCCTCCTCAAAGCTGTTCGCCCCGAACAGCCCCAACGTAGCGTGCGAGGCGGTCCAGGTGTACCACCAGCATCCGCTCGGAGTCTCAGCCAGAAGTAGCGCTGCCGTAGTTTGCGAATCATTCGGTTCGCTCCCAGGTGTCCTCCTGAAGTACCGGCGTGCTCTTCCTCCAAAACTTCCGGGACCTTGCTCCGGGGAAGTACCAACTGTTCTCTCTGCGCCTTCCCATCGGGTGACTCCCATACCTGGAACAGCACGCCCTCTCTGGTCTTCAACGAGTCCCATTGGGCCCAGTGCGACTTGTAGGTGGCGCTCCTCGGTGCGATGTCCTCCCAGGTTGGTCTCGTCCCTGCGTCCACTTCCCTCAAGAGTGGCCCCAAGTCTGCGTCCGCCAGCTGCTCCCTCCTCAGGCCTGCGCTATCCCAGCCTTCAGCAGGCACTGCCACAACTACTCGGACTGCTGCGGCACGCTCCTCCTCTTCCACTCTTGTGCGCTCGTGGCCGTCCTGGATCTGCGATAGGACACCTCCAATGCAATGGTCGCTGGCGTCGGTGTCCACAATGAAGGCGCCACCCGGTTGTGGGAAACCCAAAATTGAAGCACTGCACAGGGTCCCCCTCGGGTGTTGGAAAGCGTCTTCGGCGTCCTCCGTCCACACATAAGGCCGGTTTTCCTCCGTCAGGCGGGTGAGGGGTTTTGCGATGTTGTCGGCCTTTTCCTCTAAATCATTAAGGCGGTCGTCTACTTGACCCTTCCGTTTGCCCAGGTTCGCGACGTCATCCCTCACGCCGGCCAACCGTTCCTCAAACTTTGCGGCGAGAGCCTCGTTCGCCGCCTTCATTTCCGTGGCCAGACTGCCGTTCGCTGCTCTCATTTCTGTGGTTAACTCGGCCTTCATTTCTTCCATCTTCTCGGTGATGTTGTCGTTGGCCGTCTTCATTTGTTTCAGTTCCGCGGTGATGTTGTCGTTGGCCGTCTTCATTTGTTTCAGTTCCGCGGTGATGTTGTCGTTGGCCGTCTTCACTTGTTTCAATTCTGCGGTGATGTTGTTACTTGCCGCTTCTGTTTTTGTTATTAACTCGTTCATCTTCGCCAAAAGCATTTCCAATGCGGATTCCATGGCTGTAGTGTTCGGTAATGTTATCTTCCCGCTTCCTGACACCAGTGTGACTTTGTGGGTTCGTGAAATAAAAAGTCCAATTACACCACTCCAAAATGTTCTTTATTTCCACCGACTTACAGTTTAACTCTTGCCAATTACACAGAATTACTTGCTGCACACAGTTACAATTCACCAGTCCGTCCGTTACAATTTCACTTGTCCTCGCGATTACATAAACTCCGATGCACATACCAGTTACGCACAGTCTTCCGTTGCACAATCCTTTCGTTCATTAACACGTCACTGACTAACACTGCCTTCTTACACCAAGAACTGTCCTCACTCACACACTAACCAACTGACTGACTCACTCACTGACTAGCTGCAGCCCTTTTTATAAGCATCTCGCCGTCTTCTAGACGTTTCCAGATGATGAAAGATCCCGTAATTTCTGGAACCAGGTGGAAGAGAAACAGACCGCACAATTATGTTTCTTTCCCCAGTCGTCCCTGTCACCACTATAAGACAAACGAGGGGAGGGCGTAGCTAACATTGACCTCCCCCGTCTTCCGCTCCCAGCTGCTTTACAGGGTGTTCCAACGGTCGCGTTACAATACTGTAGAAGGATACTGCCTTTAATGGGTTTTAAACCAGCTTTTGTTTCGCTTAAATAGCTTAATAATTATGAAAGATACAAGTGTATATTTATGAAGCATTTTTACAAAATTTAACAATTTAAATATCTTGTTCTCTTTATTCGGTACCCGTTTCTGGCCCGTGAAAGGTTTAAATGGCCATCGCTGAAGCGGCTAAGAGGCATTTTTGGAATCAGGAAGACATTTTGCATAAGAATTGGCATATTTTGTTTGGAGTGTAAAAACCATGTGCCCTAGTGTAATCAAACCTAACCTCAAACCTTCTCTTATACTTGGCCATTCTATCCTTCCACAACATAACCTAAACTATACCCTCTTCTATTGGACTATTTATTCTTTTATATCCTAACATGTGCCCTCCTCTTCTACTTGGTCATTCCATCCTATCATAACCTAACGCCACCCCCTCTGTTTCGCAGGTGGTAGCACGTCTGCCTCACGTCCAAGAGGTTCTGAGTTTGCAAAGGTTTTTCTGTGATTTTCTCTTATCCTGAAGGATAAATGGTAACTCTAAGCTCTATGGACCCTGGGCTCACTTGAGCATCATTTCACACATTTCTTCCATCATTGATATGACTTATTGTAACTTAACCTTTACATAACCTAAACTACACTCTCTTCTTCCATTGATCATATCAAATTCTACCCTATACACTGCTCTTTTACTTTCACATTCTATCCCATAATAACCTAACCTGAGCATTTTCAAATGGTAGAGCCAGACTGCAAAATTTAATGTCATAATTGGGATATGAACCACGGACCTGTCCAGTTGCTCTTAGCCATTAAGTTATCATGGTAACATGCCACTATGACATTAAATTATTCAAATGACTGGTATTTTTTCCCAGTAAGCCAAAAGGAGATACAATCCTTTTATGAAGACTTTTTGCGCTGAAAGTACTTCACTTCTCATTGCATTATACTGTGATCTAAATTGAGGCATTTATCTATGATGGATATTGAACCAATGTACATTAAAATAAAAAAGAAATCAAGTAGGAACATTAAATTCATATTTTTAAAAGTGAAAGATGTAAATATATCTACTTTAGAAGGCTTCCTTTTCCGTACAGTCATTTATTTGGTAGGTAGTGATTCAGCACATACTGTAGCTACTGTCAAATCCAAGTTATATTTTAATAACACAACTGCTTTTTGTTGTACAACTTTGTAAGTATATAGAAATCCTCTTCCTGCTCATACGATTGTACAGGCAGAGCCATCTCTGGAGAGCAAGACACTCTGCTTCTCTTGCAAAATCTGTATACTTTACAGGAAGTAGCCATGAAGTTAAAGTGCTTGTAAAACCAATTTATTTTGCAGGAAGAAAAACTTGATTAGTACATCTCTGCTAGTAGACAAGAAGAACAAGTACATAAACAAAATGTTGCCAACAGCAGCAGATAAATTACCTATCAGTTGTGGAAATATAAATGTGAATATGAATTAATTCAACACTCCTCCTTGTTTACACAACTTTACATTTTTCTCTAAGCACTACATGCCTTTTGGCAGATAGTGGTTTAGTTAACAAATCTGCAACCATCAGTTCAGTACGACAATGTGAAGCGATAATTCACAATTTGAATATAATATTGTGATTCATATATATATAAAAACATGAAAATGTTGTAACTTTTGTAAAGAAAAGAAGACTTAAATAATTAATGCTTAAAATGCACCGAGGTTTTGCAAGATTTAGGCACAAATTAAAATTGTAGGAATGTTGAGTTTCCAATGGAAGTAATGAATGCAGCATTTCTTGTATATAGAGGATGAGCGCTAACCTGGTAGACGGAAGAGCAGATTCCAGTAGTATAGAGAAGCCGCCAAGAATGCTTGCAAGGGTAAGTAGACACCAGAGGTGAAGCCGACGTCCCGGATACACATTATTTCGCTGAGGAGAGAGGTGAAACATTCATCATCGAATCTTAGATCTGGAATGAACAGCTTAACACGGTGAGGTGAAAGATCTCAGGTTCAGTGATGCATGATTGCGAAGTGCGGGGAAAACAAACATAAAATTGATAATCTTGGAGGAACTCGATGCACTTAACAGTGTTACGAAAAGCAAGTGCCGAACATTATTTCAATGTACCTACAACGTTCCTTCCTGTTCCCATTCATTTTTTAATCCCGCCACAAAAAACATTTTAGCCAGCAATCAACAATTTCTGGATCAACCCTGAGAATGCTTCCAGGTCCAATAGGAACCAAGGTCAAGGTCACCTTCAATGCCAGGCAAAGTGTACAACATCCTTGATCACAACGATGAGGTAAGGAATCTGCTTAAATGTTTACATTCAAAGAGCTGCTCATCAACAGTCTTTAACAAAATGGTATTTTGTGTCAATATTTTTGGTTCGATTTGAGAAAAAACAAACAACTTTAGCTGTCCTCATATATAACTGTGGCACTGGTCAAATCTTAATGTACATCTCTCAGTAGTTGCCACAACTGGAGTGCTTCTTGGCGAGCTTCTGATAAAGCTATGTATTCAGCTTATGTAAATGATAATGACATACACTTTTGTTTTCTGCAGCACCAGTTGATGACTCCTCCATTTAAACAAAACATGTATCCACTGTTAGATTTTATCTTGCGAACCTCTGCCCAATTTGCATCAGCATAACCAACAAGTTCTGCATTTTCTTGCGATGCAATGTAAGTTTCAGTTTCATGCTGTAGACTTGAGATATTTTACTGCACATAATTTCCTTTCATGGAAGTGTTGAAAACAGTGTTGTAATAAATTAAATTTAAGGGTGAATCGATTAATGACACTAAACAACACTTATTATTAAATTTCCTGGAACATGTTTCGGAGGCTACTTTCCTCCATTGTCAACCAGATATCGACTGGTTCTCTGTGGTGTAGTTGGCAATATTTTGTTGGAGGTCTCTTCAGCAAGTTCATCAAACCGCCACCAGAGGAAACCTCTGAAAAAATATCGCCAGCTACACCACGGAGAACCAATCAATGTCCGGTTGACAATGGAGGAAAGTAGCCTCCAAAATATGTTCCAGGAAATTTAATAATAAGTGTTGTTTAGTGTCATTAATCGATTCACCCTTAAATTTAATTTTACTGAACGTTTAAACAGCATCCAATCTTCTAGACTTGGAGCTGAAACTCTTTGTGCCAAAATTCTCAGACCTGCAGAATATTTGACCTTGTGTTGATAGATATGTATAACAATCAGTTTTTGATACTTCATGTTGCCTTTCAACAGATCTTCACATTCGGATTTCCCATAGCTTTGATCTAGTGGTGTCTTTACTTGCTTCGCATCTGACAGTCCAAAATCAAATGCAATTTTGTTATGTATCTTGATTGCCACAGTTCAAAATTCACAACTGAGTCTGTGGTAACTTTACTCTTTTCACCCATATGGACATCATATGAAGTCCAAGTTAAAAAGCTGACATCATATGAAGTCCAAGTTAAAAAGCTGCAAACTGATATGGACGTGTATAGACGTCCTGTGCATACATGCATTTAATGCCAATTATTTTAAACTTTGTGTTTTACAGTACATTTATATAAATTCTATACAAAATAAAAGCTTACCTTTAAAAGTTTCTTCTTGAATGGTACACCTCAAAACAGGGATGAACACACATGGGCACATCTCCATATTCATAGCAAATCGTACTAGTTTCCTTTCAGACACCTTTCTTGCGGCACACCACACATTTTCTAAAGGCACGCAACTTTTTTGCTGTGGGTGGTACCCTTTTAGGAAAATATTTTCCTTCAAGTCTGAGGGGTGCTGGGGTGGTGGATTTCTTAGCCCCAGTATGGAGAGGTCTCTGAATTTTATACTGCTCAATTAGGCTGCGAGCTATTGATATGCGAAAGTCCAGGTACGTCATTGTCTTCCGTGGGTTTAGAGCTCTCCAAATTACTAAACAATTGTTCATGGTTATATCCAGCTGGTGTAACAATACTTTTTTATACCATTTGATTGTTTTTCGCCAAGAGGGATATGCGTGTAATACCTGATCTACTAGATCCACTCCACCTATATGCATATTATATTCCTGGATAATATCGGGCTTGAAAATTGACATTTTCTTACGAGCATCAATTTTTCCAGTGTCAATCATCAAAATCTTAGAGCTGCAATTGGTTAATGCTGTAACAACCCTCCTGTCTTGCCAAGCAACATAGGTCAAGGGTGGGAGCTGATGCACCTGCATTTCTCCTCTTCTTAGAGCCTTTGTATTCACATCTTTTGGCAAACCAATACGATTTGAGCATATTGTTCCAATTGCATTTGTTTTTCTTTTGTGTAAGGCCATGAATAATTTAGGGGAACTGTAGCAATTATCTAAATATACAGTCCTACCCTGATCAAGTACAGATTCCATCAGGTGCATTACAATGGAACCAGATAACCCCAAATTTTTGTCTCTGGTGTTATCAGTCCCTTGGCCAGTGTATACGCAGCTATTGTAAAGATATCCTGTTTTACTTTCACATACATCAAAACTCTTTATGCCAAATCTGGTCATCTTTGTTTTGATGTATTGTTTCCAACCTAAGTGGCCCTTCCAAAGCATCAGGCTTTCATCAACAGTGATCTTTTCACTAGGCACGTAGTCTTCCTTGAATTTTGAAATAATGTAATCAAAAACTGGTCTGATTTTGGATAGTTTATCATTCACATTTTCTGTGCAGGTGAAATGAAGGAAGCGCAAAATGGAAGTAAACCTGTTTTTTGTCATGCATTTCACAAAAAATGGGGTAGCTAGCATGTCATCTGTAGACCAGTACATGTCTAGCGTAGGTTTACGAATAACACCCATGAGCATAATTAGACCAAGTACTCTGTAAATCTCATTCATTGTTACTTCTGTCCACTTCTGAATTCTACTCTTAGGTCCTAAATTGCCTTTAGAAATCAGGTCTTCCTTCACCCTACTCGCATATACACTTGTTTCTGAATAAATGAGAGACAGTAAGTCAGCAGTAAAAAATTATGTGAAAATGTCAGTTGGTTGGCTGTCAGAAGTTAGCTGAGTATGCGGTTGTACACCAGAGGTTGTGCTCGTGAACGTATGTCTATTTGTGTTAAGAGTTATTTTGACACCTCCATAATGTTAATTCTTCATGAACACCTGTCGGAAATGAGTCATTTCCCTCCTCACTGCTACCTATATCCTCAACATCCCCCTCAAAATCTGAAAACTCGCCATCAATGTCCAGATCACTGTCTAACAGAAAAAAGTCTTCCACATTTTCTGATGTAATATCAGAAGCCCGCACTCTTCCTACACTAGCTAATTTATTTGCTACATTACTAGTTGAAGCCATGATTAGCACTGAGGAAACAATTTTAAATGTGTTTTAGCTAAAGAAATCGCTCGGAACTCTGACACAGTCAAAATTTCTATATGAACCGAGCAAAGAAAAGTTACGTCAGCTACCATAAACTTTGGTTGTGCAATAAGAGAGATGCTGACGGAGGTTTCTTTCGAGCGTGTGTGTGTGTAACACAACATATACAGTTATTATGTGGTAGCATACACTGAAACCTATAAACCTTGAACCCAACACTTTGTTTATGCAGCTGATATACACATACAGTTTGTAAAACAAAAATACTCAGCATTAGACGCATTCGATGCAAAGAATGGCTTTCTCTACAGTGATACAAATTAATGAAATTTCAACGATTTATTAATATAGTCTCTATTTTAATGATACCGTAGATGTATACTGCCTTTAAAGGGATTTAAACCACTTTTTGTTTTGCTAAAATAACTTAATAAATATGGAAGTTACGAATATTTATTTATGAAGCAATTTTGCAGCATTTAACAATTTAAATGTCTTGTTCTGTTTATTAGGTATCTGTTCCCGGCTGTGCAGAGTTTAAATGGCCATTGGCAAAGCGGTTAATTTGCAGATACTGATTAATGTGGCCAAAGTCTTGATTTTGAATATTTCAACAGGATGCTTTCAATTTCATGTATCATGCTGTCTGTCTTTCCAGCAATAATGTCATACATATAGACTAAAATGTAACACCAGTTGCTGTTCACATCCTTTGTATAAAGGCATTGGTCTGTTTCACTTTGTTTGAAATCAGTGTTTACTATAACTTCACACACAGCTTCATTCCGATTGTCTTTGAATTGCTTGTAAACTATTCATGGATGAACCATCATGCTATATTACAGTATTTAGCTAAATGACAACATGAAATAACTTAAAATTATTTTTACTTTAAAAAAAAAAAAAACAGAGCTCTTTCTTTATGTCTCTGTTGCACACACCAATTTGCAGAGCTTGCAGATTAACACTCTAACTACTTCTGACTCTAACTGCAGTGTTTATTATGATCTTTTACTTTATTAATACTGGCACTATTTATCTGATCCCTAAATGCCGCATCATTTGCTACGACGTTATGGGGGTCAAAAATAATTTGCAAGTTATTGCTACTTGATTTTGACAACCATTTATGTAATGGATGCAAACTGGTTGGGAATATAAGATTTTGGTACGTGATAGAAAAACATTTATACTATTTGCTTTAAAATACCAAAACCTCAATAATTTGGATTTTAAGACACATTGGAAATTAGCTCAATGAAGGAAGTAACTCAAAGAGCATTCATAAGTAAAAACTCAATTTCTATTATGTTTTAATTGGCATGCCATAAATGCTTTGTGTAGAGATCAAATAAATATTTTCATTTCTTTAAACCACATAGTGTGTTTAATAAAAATACAGTGTATCAGCACAGCCAGTACACTGTTGTCTATCTAATTTAAAATTGCATTGACTTACACACAATATGGTTTTCAAAAGTTGAAAGAATCTGCTTTAGCAAATATAAATTTCATACATAACTCTTTCAACGCTTCAGGTGGATATATAAAAAATAAAGAGAAACAAAATGTAATGCCATTTTTTTTATTAATAACAATTTTAATTTTCAATTACTGATAAATTTAATATTGATATAAATTCTCACAACATATCTGTCACTCAAAAACTCCGCTCCAGTTCTAAACTATAACAACTCTCATACTATATATCTTTTAAGTTCTGTCATCATCACAGTAACTATGGATCACAGCTCTATACTTCTCAAAATACTGGAATTTTACTTCGATGAACAAACACCAGGTCATCATCCAATGTCAACAGCACCTGTTGCATTAGGAAAGAGAAACAAAATCCAGCTTTAGTTATACTATAAGATATAACAATAATTATGATCATTAATGGTGAATATAGAGGAGGATATGGATAACTTATTACATCCTAAAGATATATATTTACAGTTACTTAAGTGCTGCTTGTAGCAAAAGCAGAGAACAAAATAGCACAAAGAAAACATTCATTTTAACCCTATTTTTATCACCTCAAGTTTAATATAATACTTTGATGCTTATGACCAATTTATCAATAAAAAAATTGATGTTTTCCAGAGTGTCTAAAAATATTTTAAGTAAAACCAATATTTAAAAAAGGAGCATACAGAGAAGTTAAAAATAACCTCTTTCATCTGCTTTCTAAAGTAATAGAAAAAGCTGTAATAGATTATTATAGGCAGGGTCAGACTGAAAAATTCAATGTAATAGCTGGAATTTCAACCACGGATCTCCCGGTCTCCATCCGGTTGCTCTTATACACTGAGCTACCATGGCCAACATGCCAGCATGAAACTGAATTCTCCAACTCATTTTTCCCGGTAAACCACTAGGAGTTCTCATATACAAAGAGATATGCACAGTTTGTGGCGACTTACTATGCTGTAAGTACCTAGTGTTGCCATAAATACTGTTACAAATTTTTGACACCCACTGTACATTCGGTTTGGCATGTAAACAACTGCATGTATGCACACCTTAACCTTGAACCATTAATAAATATTATAAATATTAAAAGCAGAAGCATTATTAACAGTGAGGTATTCTTCATATTTGAGTTTGATTTATGAGTCACTATGTTTACACTCAAACTTCACTTACTTGTTGTTGTATAATTAAAACATTTTCAAGATCATTCGATCTCATCCTCAGCTGTCTGGTGACTAAATGAACTACTAAGGAGCTCCGATCACTCTGCCATCTGGTGTTAGGGGCACTAAGTTTTAATACTTCATTTAATGCCGGGATTTCAAAATTTATAGCTTTATCACGGTTTTTGTTTATGATATTTTTTTCCAAATATCCAATTCTATGGGTGTACTTAAAGATTTTAACAGTTTAATGTTGTGGCCAATGTTGTGGTTTTCTGTCCAAAAATGGTGTGAAACTGCAGATTTTTCTGTTTGTTTCCACTTAATGTTCCTCTGGTGTTCTACACAAAGAAAGACTTAAAGAAATACTTAAAATTGCAGACGAAAATGAGATACACAACGGCGGACATTAAATTCCTAAAACTTTGCCTCAGACACAATATCACGCCAACTTTTGTAAAGCAAACGGTCAAACACAATAGTAATCACCGAAAAGAAAAACTGGTGGAAAAATATGTGATAAAACTGGAAATTTCGAAACATTACAGCTACATAAATAAAATAGACCTGGAATTATACAACCTACATCTAAAACTAACCAAAAAATTAGGAATACACATCTGGCAAAATTTCGAAGTGCAGGTTCACGAAAAATTAAACATATTAATGATTAAGAACAACGAAAGACTTAAGAAGAAATTCAAACTGTTAAAAGAACGGCAACTGGAACACACTCATCAACCAAAACACCGGGATTTAAGGAACAAGTTAACGTTATAAACCTATCGCAACAAAAGTTTACAACCGAAGAAATTAGATTACTCCAGAAAGGTTTCAATACGTGTGTTAACGTCTCAAATAATAAAGACTATTTTATCGCTGACATAGAAATAGCCACACATAACCTAAAAAATGAAAACTTAACCAAAGCCAAAATGGAATGTCTGGATATAATAAAGCAGTTATCCCCAATAGACAATAAAACTTACAACAAAACAATAAGAAATTTAAATAGAAAGCCAGTGGTATACCTAAAAGCCGACAAAGGTAATTCTCTAGTAATTATGGAGACAGAAGACTATATTCAGAGAGTTAACCTTATGTTAGAAAGTCCAGAATATGAAATAATTCCAAAAAATCCATTAAACCCAAGTATCACTTCTGTCAATAAAGCTTTATCAATTACAAAAGCATTAAGTACATCTGAAAAATACAACTTAAAATCTTCCAACCCCACACTACCAAGGTTGTACTGTCTGCCAAAAATCCACAAACAAGACAACAGCATGAGACCCATCATCAATGGCATCAATTCACCTACATACCACATTGCAAAGTGGTTAGTAAGAAAATTAAAATCATATGACAAATTTCAAAGTTTGGGAATAAAGAACTCCTTAGAATTGATAAATCACCTACAGAAGTACAACATCCCGGAAAATCACATACTAGTTTCTTTTGACGTTAAGGCACTTTTTACAAGCATTCCAGTAGAAAAAATACCTACACTCCTCAAAAAATGGCTAACCCAGACTACAACGGACCCCAGAGAAATAGATGACATTATCAATTTTACAGATTTATGCACAAGGAATACTTACTTCATGTTTAACCAAAAATTCTACAGACAATCAAAAGGATTAGCTATGGGGAGCCCACTTTCGCCTATTTTAGCAGACCTATACATGAGCTATTTTGAAACTTACATAGTAAAGGCCTTCCCACGGATTTATAAATTTTGGCGGAGATATGTTGATGTTTTTGCTATCATCCCGGAAAAACTTAGAGAAGATTCTCTAAAATTACTAAACCTGCAAGATAATCACATCCAGTTTACAATGGAAGTAGAAAGAGACAACACCCTACCCTTTTTGGACCTCAAGATAACTAGAAATCGTCATGGTGTAGATTTTGCAATATACAGGAAGCCCACACACATAGATAATTACATAAAGAAAAATGAATACAACCCAGTTTCACATCAACTAGCTTGCCTTTAGAAGTCTAATTCACCGGCTATACAACATCCCACTGAGTAAGGAGGAGTTTTTGAAAGAACAACACATAAAAGACATAGCAGTATTAAATGGATTCAACCCAGCCATCATAAGGAATATGATGAAGAGAAAGGAAAAACTGAAGATAAGATCAAAAAATACCACTCTCACACCACTCAAAAACACAAATTGGCAATATAGAAAATTCACCTACCATCCATGGGCTTTTAGATTATTTGAACGAATCTTCAAAAGTCTAAACTTAAAACTAGCACCCCAAAACAAATTCAGTCTGAGGAACCTGCTAAATAAACCACTAAAAAATTCAATCCCCAATTTGAAATCAGGAATTTATCAGATAAATTGTAAAACCTGTGAAAAAAGCTACATAGGAAAAACTAAGAGAAACTTGTTAACCAGGCAAAAAGAACACCAGAGGAACATTAAGTGGAAACAAACAGAAAAATCTGTAGTTTCACACCATTTTTGGACAGAAAACCACAACATTGGCCACAACATTAAACTGTTAAAATCTTTAAGTACACCCATAGAATTGGATATTTGGAAAAAAATATTCATAAACAAAAACCATGATAAAGTTATAAATTTTGAAATCCCGGCATTAAATGAAGTATTAAAACTTAGTACCCCTAACACCAGATGGCAGAGTGATCGGAGCTCCGTAGTAGTGGAAGTAGAGGAATGTTCATTTAGTCACCAAACAGCTGAGGAAGAGATCAAATGATCTTGAAAACGTTTCAATTATACAAGTAAGTGAAGTTTGAGCGTAAACATAGTGACTCATTAATCAAACTCAAACTTGAACCATTGTTAGCTTGTCTTTGAAAGAGGAAGTATTTAGCTCCAGGTTTCACCATGGAATGAGGTGATTATGAAAATAGTGTAGATGTCATTGCGTTGAATAAAGTTGGAAAATCTGCTAGTGACGTTTTCAAGACACTACAAAAGCTGAAAATCAGCTGAAAATCGCACCATTGAGCGATTCACTGCAACTGGGACTGTAAAGGATCGGCCGAGGGAGGGTCAACCACGCAGTGTCAGGACTCCAGCAGCACAAAAAGCAGTGGCGGTTCGTGTTCGGAGAAATCCTGTGCAGAAGCAGGCTATCTTGTCCCATGAAATGAACATATCAAAAAGGACAATGTCCAGGCTTCCGTCAGAGGACCTTGGACTAAGGGCTTATCACCGACATAAAGGACATTATCGTGACACACGCCTAAAGAAGCTGAGAGTGCTTAAATGTAGACGTCTCCTACACCATTATGCTCAAAATGGTCATCGGAACATCATCTTCACTGATGAAAAAGTTTTCACTATTGAGGAGTCTTTCAATGTGCAAAACAACAGGGTTTATGCCCTCGGGAAGCCAGTAATAAGGTTCCTGAAGTTCAGAGGGCCCATCATCCCTCTTCAGTGATGGTGTGGTGAGGGGTGAGTTATTCTGGTACCACCCAGCTACATTATTGTGAAAAGGGCATTAAAACCAGTGCCAGAGTGTATGAAAGCACTGTTTTGGAGTCTATTGTCAAGAACTTGAGCGGTACATTCATAAGCGGTACATATTCAAAACCAACCATGCACTTTCCAGCAGGATTCTGCCCCTACCCACAAGGCCAGGTCAATGCAAGCATGGCTTCAGCATCATGTCCCTGACTTCATTTCGCCTGAAGATTGGCACATTAGCAGTCCGGACCTGAATCCATTGGACTACTGACTGTGGTCACTGATGAGGGCATTGCCTGCAAGAGAAGACACCCCACCATTGGAAGTTTAAAGCATTCCTTGTTGTCAGCAGTGGCGGATTTGCCCCTAGATGTCGTCTGTTCTGCCATGGACGAGTGGTCACAAAGAACTCAGAGCCAGTATCCGTGCAAAAAGTAGCCATTTTGAAAAGTGATTGGTGCTGTGTGTAATGAATACCTGTAGGTACAACATGCTAAAAGCCAATTAAAATATTTTGCATGGTATTTGCGTTTTTCACTTTTCAAGTTGTAACAGTATTTATGACTAGACTAGGCTTCATAGTTAAACCACTATTATTAGGTTAATTGATGAAAATTAATTGTTCTTACACACTAGCCATCTATAGGTTAAAATTTTCGATAGGTAGAGTGAGACTTAAAAATTCAATGCCATAGCGTGGAACAATGATTAATTTACATCAGCTAACCTATTAACCTAATAATAATAATAAACTAGCCATTTCAGTCTGGCTGTATTCATCCAAACCTTAGCCTACACAGGCTAGTGTGGAAGAAATGATTATTTCCAACAATTTACCTAAACTAAAAAAAATAAAACAAAAGCATAGTGGTTTAATTAAGAAGCCTGGGACTTAAGGACTTACAATTGTAAGTTGTCACAAGAAGTGCATATCTCATTATATATGAGAACTCCTAGTGGTTTACCGGGAAAAATTCAAGTCAGTTGAGAATTTAGTGTCATGCTGGCATGTTGGCCATGGTAGCTCAATGGTTAAGAATAACTGGATGGAGACTGGAGATCCATGGTTCAAATCCTGGCCGTGGCATTGAATTTTTCACTCTGACTCTACCTATCCAAAACCTTAGTCTATACATGGCTAGTGTGGAAGAATGATTAATTTCCATCAATTAACCTAATAATAGATCATTATGTTCACACCTATTTACAATATTTATTCATTTTTGATCAGAGAAACAAGGCTAAAGCAAGACTTAAAGGCATTAAATGTAATATAATTAATTGGGAGCGTAATCAGAGTTTTACAGTAGTTATAATATAGTCATCAATTTTTAAAAATAAATTTTGGGAGGAAACAAACTAAGACAGGGAGTTGATTAATGACACTAAACAACACTTACTTTTAAATTTTCCCAGAATTAGTTTCAGAGGCCTTCCCTCTATCATCAGCCGGACATTGACTGGTTCTCATTGGTGTAGCTGGCAATATTTTGTCATCAGTCTCCTCTGGTGGCAGTTCGAGGAACTTGCTGAACAAATCTTTCTGGGGGATGTCGAAATTGAATAATTTGTTCCTATTTTTTGAAATAAAGATTTGTTCCCATGTGGACAGTTCTTCTTTTCCTGTTGTATGTTTTAGTAATTTTGGTTCTGGATTTATGTTGTGGTTTTTTTCCCAAAAATGCGTGGCAACTGCTGCTTTTTCTAATTGTTTGTATTTTATGTTCCTAAAGTGTTCCTTTGCTCTTGTTTCTAAATTTCTTTTGGTTCCTCCAATATAAATTTGACTACAGTCACAGCATTCAATTTGATATATCCTAGATTTTTTGTTAGATGGAATGGCATCTTTGATTTTTGAGCAAATTAGGTTTTTTAAGGAGTAATGGTTCACTGGTGCTAGTTGAATGTTTTGTTTTTTGAAGACTTTTTTGAATTTATCAAAGGCCCATGGATGGTAAGTGAATTTTTTGAAGATCATTTTAGTTTCTGTAGCTGAGAGGGTTGTGGTTTCCTTTAGTAGTTTCTTCTTTTTTGCTAAGTTCACTTTTTTGTCTACTAGTGATTTGGGAAAGTCCTTTTTCTGTGCTATTTCAATAATTTTGTTACATTCTATTTTGTATTCTTCTGCTGTGAGAGGGATGTTGACCAGTCTGTGTGCTAAACTATTAAAGATTGCCTGTTTGTGGGATCTTGGATTGTAGCCATTAGCTTTTATGTAGTTGTCTGTCTGTGTTTGTTTTCTGTAAATGCCAAAGTTTATTCTATTTTTATTTCTGATTATTTTTAGATCTAAAAATGGTAAATACTCGTCTTTTTCAACTTCTACAGTGAACTTGATGCTTTTTTCTTGAATATTTAAAAGTTTTAGTGCATCACTGATGTGTTTTTTTGGCACTATGGCAAATATGTCATCTACATATCTTTGCCAGAATTTGAACATCCATGGGAAACCTTTAGTGATCCTTATTTCTAGTGCACTCATGTACAGATCGGCCAGGAAGGGTGATAAGGGGTTGCCCATTGCTAAACCAGAAGTTTGATGGAAATATTTTGTTTGAAACTGGAAGAAATTCTGTTGTATGCATAATTTGGTTAGTTCGATGTAATCTGAAATTTCAAGTGATGCCATTCCAAGTGATTTGAGCCATTTTTCTATCAACATTGGGAGTTGTTTAACTGGTATGCTGGGAAACAGTGATTTAACGTCAAATGAGACTAGAGTGTCCTCTTCATTTAGTTCAGTATCCTTAATGTGTTCTATAAGTTCGTAGGTGTTTTTGATGCTTAGGCTATCAAATTTTGGAAAGGAGTTGAATTTGTTTATTAGCCACTTTGAAAGTTTGTATGTTGGTGAATTTATACTGCTAACTATAGGTCTCATTGTTATGGATGGTTTGTGTATTTTGGGTAAGCCATAAAGTCTAGGTAAGGTTGGGTTATCTGGTTTAACTGTATATTTGTTTGATATTATACTTGATTTTGCTATTGTTTTTTCAAATGATTGTATACAAGTTGTTAATGGATTTTTGTTAATGGTTTCATATTCACTGTTAGCATATCTTCCATTTTTTCAAGGTAATCAGATTTATCCATTATGACTATGGACAATATATCCATTATGACAAATTCAACTCCTTTCCAAAATTTGATAGCCTAAACATCAAAAACACCTACGAACTTATAGAACACATTAAGGATACTGAATTAACTGAAGAGGACACTCAAGTCTCATTTGACGTTAAATCACTGTTTCCCAGCATACCAGTTAAACAACTCCCAACGTTGATAGAAAAATGGCTCAAATCACTTGGAATGTCATCACTTGAAATTTCAGATTACATTGAACTAACCAAATTATGCATACAACAGAATTTCTTCCAGTTTCAAACAAAATATTTCCATCAAACTTCTGGTTTAGCAATGGGCAACCCCTTATCATCCTTCCTGGCCGATCTGTACATGAGTGCACTAGAAATAAGGATCACTAAAGGTTTCCCATGGATGTTCAAATTCTGGCAAAGATATGTAGATGACATATTTGCCATAGTGCCAAAAAACACATCAGTGATGCACTAAAACTTTTAAATATTCAAGAAAAAAGCATCAAGTTCACTGTAGAAGTTGAAAAAGACGAGTATTTACCATTTTTAGATCTAAAAATAATCAGAAATAAAAATAGAATAAACTTTGGCATTTACAGAAAACAAACACAGACAGACAACTACATAAAAGCTAATGGCTACAATCCAAGATCCCACAAACAGGCAATCTTTAATAGTTTAGCACACAGACTGGTCAACATCCCTCTCACAGCAGAAGAATACAAAATAGAATATAACAAAATTATTGAAATAGCACAGAAAAAGGACTTTCCCAAATCACTAGTAGATAAAAAAGTGAACTTAGCAAAAAGGAAGAAACTACTAAAGGAAACCACAACCCTCTCAGCTACAGAAACTAAAATGATCTTCAAAAAATTCACTTACCATCCATGGGCCTTTGATAAATTCAAAAAAGTCTTCAAAAAACAAAACATTCAACTAGCACCAGTGAACCATTACTCCTTAAAAAACCTAATTTGCTCAAACATCAAAGATGCCATTCCATCTAACAAAAAATCTAGGATATATCAAATTGAATGCTGTGACTGTAGTCAAATTTATATTGGAGGAACCAAAAGAAATTTAGAAACAAGAGCAAAGGAACACTTTAGGAACATAAAATACAAACAATTAGAAAAATTAGCAGTTGCTACGCATTTTTGGGAAAAAAACCACAACATAAATCCAGAACCAAAATTACTAAAACATACAACAGGAAAAGAAGAACTGTCCACATGGGAACAAATCTTTATTTCAAAAAATAGGAACAAAGTATTCAATTTCGACATCCCCCAGAAAGATTTGTTCAGCAAGTTCCTCGGACTGCCACCTGAGGAGACTGATGACAAAATATTGCCAGCTACACCAAGGAGAACCAGTCAATGTCCGGCTGATGATAGAGGGAAGGCCTCTGAAACTAGTTCTGGGAAAATTTAAAAGTAAGTGTTGTTTAGTGTCATTAATCGACTCCCAATAAATTTAATTTATACAACAACACTGTTTTCAACACTTCCATGAAAGGATTTTTAAGACTGAGGGGTTAACATCACTTCTTCAACTGTATAATTTACTTTCTACATACATTTATAGGTTAATGAATAAAGAAGAAAACATATTAACTGCCTTATAGATATATACATACCATAAACGAAAAGAACATGCTTGCTGCTGACAGAAAGTGCCAGATATCATGTTTGTCATAAAAATCTAAAATCTCACATGGTTGGTTATACGATCTGGATTGGGCTGGTGTCAACTGGAATATAAAAGCAAACCAAACACATGCTTATTTTATTATTTTCTGTATAGTTTAAAAGTCAGAAAAGAAACTTAAAATACAAATAAAATATGTTACATGCAAAAAGTGCAATACTTTGCATTTCTTTTTAAATGTAAGATTTGAGATGTAAGATTTAAATGTAAATGGAAGATTTGTAAGTAGAGCTTCTCGGGTTACCAGCTGTGCAATATTTATAAAGTTGCTCAAGCTTTTGGCCATGTTAACTCTATGGCCTTCTTCAGGAAGTGATGAACATCCAGTCCAGGGCGTTATATATCTCTGAACATAGGGGTAGGGCTAAATGGCCCAGTGTTCTGCCATTGGTTCGGCGGAGAGTTGCTGGCCATATTAAAGCTATTTCCTCTAGCTCTCTTATATTTGAGAGCTTTTGTCCATGATAGAGTAAGGCCCAGGCCATTGTCTCTATTAAAATTGTTTGGTTGTGCTTTAATCTCTATAGCTTCTTTTATAAGTCTGTCATAACATCGGTCACTATGGTGTAAGACTGTGGTCTCGTCAAATAAGATTCTGTGGTCATTATCCAAGCTGTGCTGGGCCACAGCTGACTTCTCTGGCTGAAGTAGTCTCAGGTTGCGCTTATGTTCCACACATCTCTCCTCTATGGTGCGGTCTGTCTGTCCCATATAGATCTTCCCACATTAGCATGGATTCAATCTAGGATTAAAAACTCCTGGTGTATACAAAATTCCTGGGCACATTCTGTGGCAGGGAACCAAAGCACAATGTACTAGCCCACTATGCCAAGGACTTACTTGAATATTACCTTGCAGAAATTAGCTTATATCCTTAACGTTAATATCTGCAACTTCACTTGTTTTGTCAATTGCTAATGTGAACAATTTTCTGAGTTTGGTTTTGTGAGTTACTTTGAGTAATCAATGAAGAATACTTGGAGAAACATTCTTTTGTGTGACGCGAGAATATTTTCTAAGTTCCAAGGTGCAGCCAACACGAGAAAGATGTGTAACACTTGTAGCCAACCTTTACAAAAATGTCCCAGACATCTGTCCACCACTAGTGCAGAAAGACATGTGGATGCAATTACTGCAGGTCAGTTTTGAAAAATACTGACCAAGTTATCGCCCGCAAATTTTGTTAGTCATGCACTGCTTTGCAAATAAACAATCCTACAACACGACGATAATGGAGTGCTCCGTAGGAAATACATGTATGAGCTCACAGACTGTATCAGACTGGTTCGGTTAGTGCCGCGAAGTGTGTATGATTGGTGGTCCCAGCCACATTGTTCAAACTGATGAGTGCAAGATTGGACGACACAAGTTTCATCGTGGTCGCGTCAGAGGGCAACTGGATCTTGGGAATGATCGACGTGGAAACGAATAAAGTGCGGATGACAATATATCCCAAAAACAGAAGGGATGCTCTTTGAAGACATTAGGCAGGCTACTCTGTAGTGTAACAATTGCACTTAGTGTGTAGGCTAGGGATAGTTATGTTTAGTGCAATTAGTGTAAATTAAGAACCATTGTGTGTGTTTAGAGTAATTAGTGGAATTTAGGTACTATGTAGTTTGCTAGATAGTGTAATTTAGGGACAAATAAGACTGTTGGCAGAATTGCAATCAGTGGAGAAGCAAGGATAGTTCGGTTGCATTCTTCAATACATCTACATACACAGTAAGTAAATAAATAAACAATTAAGTTATGACTTCAGTAACGTTAAAAGAATGCCCTCCAGCATGAAATTGCAATAAAAAGCAAATAAATCTTATTAAACATCATAGTTGTATATAAAAACATTATAATTGTATAAAAAGTGCGAAGGACTTGGAAAAAATCGCCACGTCACATATTAGAAAGAAGAGCTGAATACTTTACTGTTAATAATATTTATGATGTTTCTACTTATTGCATTAAACATTTATTTATCTTAAAATAAATTAATGCACATAAACCTTTTCATGAGCTTTTCTATGTCCATACAATTTGACGTAGTGGAAACTACGTCCTCTACTTCCCATTTAAGTGTTAAAATAACTTAACATTTCCAATCACAAGCATTTTAAAACTTAAAACTATAAGGAAATGAAGGTGTTCTTTACTCAAGATTCTACTTATTTCCAAGCAATAGCATTAGTTTATTTAAATGTATATTACTTACCGCCCAAGATATAGATTTGTTGAGGAAGAAATACAAAGCAGCTCCCCAAGACACAAATGACAGCAAAATGTAAATAAGAGGCTGCGTAAGTATCTTCTCTCGATGGCATAACTGTTAACATTAATAGTCAAGGTAAACAATTTGAAATAGTCACATTTACAAGAGTAAATAAGTTGAACATGTCCACCAGATTATTTCCATCATGGACTGCTATAACAGAATTTTGGAACACGTTAAACACTCATAAGCAATAATTTCTCTATTGCTGTTTCATTAGCCAAAGAAATTCTTAATAGTAACAAGCTACTGCAGAGTATGTCAGTATGTTTACAAACAGCTACAGCATGCAACAAGGTATGTGACCTATACCTGTGAACTCAAAAGCGTGAAGCATGCATCGTTTTTCCTGTCACTGCCTAATCCATATTCATTCTGGAGCATTTTTTATGCGGCTCTATTGGCAGTAAAAACTATCTATATATGTCATATAGAAGCTGAGCAACTACTTCTATATGTTTGTTCGGTGTCGTTTTGAAACACTCTATATATACACCAATATATGTTAAGAAAATCAAAACTTATTTATAAATGATTCCTCAGTACACAGTTATGACACTCAAAGCAAACAAAATTTAGATACATCCCACAACCAATTGAGCAAGACCATAAATAGCCGCTACTATCAACAGATAAAATTATTCAATAAGCTTCCTCTGGAAATAAAAGAACTGCCACAAAACATTTGTTATAGTATTAAAAAACTGGTTTAAACAAAAAGCATTTTATACTGTACAAGAATACTTAGAATATAACATACATGATAGGGAATTTATGTAAAACTATTGTAAATTATAGTAGTAAGTAGCTAACTGTTTTATTTTATTATTACTATAGTAAAGTTATTAACTTATGATAATTACTACCCTAAGCCATGCAAATAATCTGATTTCACCTAGAATTTTATATGCATAAATTTGTAAATCTTCTGTACTTGTAAATACATTATAACTGACAAAACCTATTGCTTCATGGAAGCTTAAGGAAAACATTATGAGTATGATTATTATGATTCTTTCATTTTTGTACATCTGGCCCTTAAAGCAAATATTCTTTACTCTGTAACTGTAATTATGTAACATCTAGAAACATGCAAGATTAATTATTATGTTATTCACTACTCCTTACCTTCATAACTATATAAAACATCACATAAAGCAACAGATTTGCCATGAAGATTGTAAGTAGGTAAGTGGCAAAGTCTTTCAAGTGATATAACAATCCCAGAACTGCAAGTGCCCAATTGCAAACATTGCCTGAAAGGAAAAGTAAGTTTCTGAGGTTTCACTTGTTTCTTCTCTATTTCCATTATAGCAAATGCTGCTCAATTTGACTTTGGTTTAGTAGCATAAGCTCTATGTGAATAAACTTAAAAATAATGACACGGCATTCATGGGATTTTGTTTGTCATAAAGAAGAAATAAAACAGAACTTGTAAAAGCAACAAATATATTTGGTGATCGAGGCTGCTGATTCTGCCGGAAAGATTACCAGTAAACGGGATGCAGGCTGTAGCGGTAGGCTGATGTGACGCTTGCTGTATTACAGGTTTCCCTTTCCTAGCTTTGGTGATCGAGGCTGCTGATTCTACCGGATAGACTGCCAGTAAACAGGATGCAGGCTGTAGCGGTAGGCTTATCTGACATATAGGTTGCCAGTAAACGGGATGCAGGCTGTAGCGGTAGGCTTATCTGACGGATAGATTGCCAGTAAACAGGATGCAGGCTGTAGCGGTAGTCTTATCTGACGGATAGATTGCCAGTAAACGGGATGCAGGCTGTAGCGGTAGGCTTATCTGATGGATAGATTGCCAGTAAACGGGATGCAGGCTGTAGCGGTAGGCTTATCTGATGGATAGATTGCCAGTAAACGGGATGCAGGCTGTAGCGGTAGGCTTATCTGATGGATAGATTGCCAGTAAACGGGATGCAGGCTGTAGCGGTAGGCTTATCTGAAGGATAGATTGCCAGTAAACGGGATGCAGGATGTAGCAGTAGGCTTATCTGAAGGATAGATTGCCGGTAAACGGGATGCAGGCTGTAGCGGTAGGCTTATCTGATGGATAGATTGCCAGTAAACGGGATGTAGACTGTAGCGGTAGGCTTATCTTGATGCTTGCTGTATTACAGGTTTCCCTTTCCTAGCTTTAGTGATCGAGGCTGCTGATTCTGTCGGATAGATTGCCAGTAAACGGGATGCAGGCTGTAGCAGTAGGCTTATCTGACGCTTGCTGTATTACAGGTTTCCCTTTCCTAGCTTTGGTGATTGAGTCTTCAACGTCTAAATGTTGATTTCTAATCGTCTTTTCACCTGGCTTGCTTTCCGAGAACAACCTGAGCTTATTCGTCGCCGGGAAAGCTTCAGGTCTTCTTTTAACAAATATAAACTTTCATTTAAGGAGCGATATATGTGCAGCAGTACATACATTTGGGCAATATGATATTGGCACTAAAATAACACACTGTCAGAGGAAATACAGTAAAACCTCATTAACTTGGACCTCTTTAACTCAGATATTCCGATAACCCAGACCAGTTTTGAAGAAAAAAAGCAAGTTTAGCATAGTAAATAAAGACTTGTTTTATAGATGATAAATTGCTATTCTCAAAATAGTGAAATTTCAACGATTTGTGAATATTGTCTCTAGCTTAATGATATTGTAGTTATATACCCCCTTTAATGTGCTTTAAACTAGTTTTTGTTTTGCTAAAATAACTAAATAAGTATGGAAGATACAAATGTGTATTTACTAAGCAGTTTTACAGCATTTAACAATTTAAATGTCTTGTACTGTTTATTGGGTATCCGTTCCCGGCCCATGCAAGGTTTAGATGGCCATCCTGAAGTGGGTAAAAATATTTTGGTGACGTATATGTATTTTTTATTGTTTTTCCATCAGGATAACCTGGATAACTCGGATTGGCCCTGTTCCTAGTGATCCAGGTAAATGAGGTTCTACTGTAATTTATCCCCATACAAAATAAACAAGATACAAAATTAAAAAGTATAACAATACATCAAAACCATATATGGGATACTAGACAGGAGGTAAGAGTAACTGGTGTAGAGCATTATTGCATTACAAGTAACTGTCTTATGGATATATTTGCTTGATTCAGCACTTTTATTGTAATTCCAATCATTTACTGGGTTGTGGTGTCACACAAATACTGACATGTGTGCATCAAACACTTCTTTCCTCATCTGCACTATCTTCATCATATTACATCTGTAATGGCTGTGTTACACTTGAGCAATGTGGAAGCTTGTGTATTATTTATGATAGAGATGAAAAACTGGCAGACAGTTTCACATAACTGATAAACTATTCAATGAGTTATTAAATTATAAATGAGTCATATTTAATACACATCAGCTCATACTGCGACTAAAGCTTAATCCAGTGGTGTGGGTAGTTCTGGAGTTGCTGCTGCCAGCTGTTGATTTTGTGATGAATTTAAATGTGGGGTTCTCTTCTGGTGGGATTTCAAAGTTCATTAGTTGGATTTTATATTTTCCTATGTATATTCTCTCCCATATGACGAGCTCACTATGTTGTTGTAAGTATTTTAGTAATTTGATGCTATCTTCAATTTCATTATTTTCAGACCAGAAATGAGCTGCTATTGAGGATTTATCAATATTTTTGTAGCTTAAGTGCCTGAAATGTTCTTTCTTTTTAGTGCCTATGTTTCTTTTTGTCCTCCCTATGTAAATTTTTTCACAGTCTTTACACTTAATCTTGTAAATGCCTGACTTGTCAATAGCAGCTCATTTCTGGTCTGAAAATCATGAAATTGAAGATAGCACCAAATTACTAAAATACATACAAATACAGTGAACTCGTCATATGGGAGAGAATATACATAGAAAAACATAAAAACCAACTAATGAACTTTGAAATCCTGCCAGAAGACAACCCCACATTTAAATTCATCACAAAATCAACAGATGGCAGCAGCAACTCCAGAACTACCCACACCACTGGATCAAGCTTTAGTCGCATAAGAGCCGACGATGCGAACGATGGTTCGCGAAACATGTCCTCAATATAGGTATGTAAGTGAAGCTGATGTGTAATAAATACAACTCATCTATAATTTAATAAAATCACTTACATTTCAGTTATAATAAAGAATGTTTTGATACCTAAAAACTAAAACAATAAAATATTTATCACATTTGCTGAATGCTAGAAAAGCTATAAATGTGACAACACTTATACGTTTCCTGTTGATTACATGACACTGAACCTCAGTATCTCAAAGAACTTACCCAGTATAAGTAATACCATTCTGTTTGGATAAACAGGAGTTAGACAATGCCAAGGACTTGCTCGTAGGTCATGGTAGGTAATGGAGAATATTCTTTTGAAGATTCCTAGATCTTGAACATGGAAACAAGATATTCAATATATTAATTTTTTAAATTTTAGTGACTAACTCTATGATTTATCACTACTTGTTTTCTACAGCATGTACCAATTTTAAGTTCAGTCCTAAGTCATTATGAACTTCAGCGGAAATAACTAATTGAAGTTACTTAAATTAACATTTAAAAGAGATGTAATATTAAAACAATGTCATTTAAAAGAATATGAAAACATTAACTACTTTATATTCACTATACTGTTGGTGTAATACAAAACCTAATTATTTATGCAATATTTCAAAGCTTATGTTCATTTTAAGTGCTTGAACCAATCATTTGAAAGTCAAAAACAATAAATAATTTCTAATAAAGAAAAGAAAAAGAAAGAAAGAAAAAAATGTAAAAGTACATATTTTGTCCTGGTACCTTATGAAATGAAGGAACATAATTGCAACATAAACCTAAAATCTAGAAAGTAAATCCTTACAAGGAAAATTAAAGTAAGCTAACATTTTGCTCTGTTCTGTCAACTTTTAGAGGCTCCAACAGATGATGTACAGAGTGAGGTTACACTAATATACCAGCTTTTCACAATATTCCTAGGATTTTTGTGAAAGGGATTTCTGCAGAAGCCTATGAGGTATACATTTCAGCCACTAACATTTATTTCATTAAGTACATCTAAAATACATCACTGTTTTATAACAATCATACAGGATTACACAAATAAAAGTATTTGTTACTAAGGCTCCACTTATCTTAAGAAATTGATGTTAATACTTCTTTCTTCTTTCTAATGGAAATCGATTTCATAAGCAAATTGCTTTCTTCCTCAGTCCATCAAAAAACAAACTCTGTTGTCAAGGAAATCTTGGTTACCATGTTTTTTCTTATGTTTTTTCAGCATTACCAACATTTGAAGACGAAACAAACCTAAAAACAGAATCAACTGCTGGTATGTCAAAATTCATTACGTGATGTTTATTTTGAAACATCACTTTTTTTGAAATGATGTTTATTTTATTATGATTTGCTTTTGAAATCGATTTCGATTAGAAAGAAGAAAGAAGTATTAACATCAATTTCTTAAGATAAGTGTAGCTTTAGTAACAAATATTTATATTTTTGTAATATTTATTGCTTCACTGTAACTAGCTTCATTTTCTAAGTTATCATACAAGATGTAACAAAAAGGTATGTTAAAACTTTGGGAAAACATTTCTTGCATATAGAAGATAAAAAAAGTGTTATATGAACATAGGTCCAGAAATTGTTTATTTCCCCTTTTCTAGAACTCTGCTTAGACAGTGAGATGTGTAATACATAATATACCCTATAGCCATAACCCCAAAACACAACAGAGGTTTAATTGTACAGTAGTAAACATTTGCTTTTTACATCTCAGTGTTGTCGTCATTGTACTACAGTACAGTACGTAGTCCGCTTGTTAGGCACTGGTACTCAATTCATGCACAATGGACTTCCTCTCATTTCAGGTTTTCTGTCAGTTGACTGCTGCAGGTTTCCTGCTGGATGGATAGGACGAGGTGCACCAATTCCGTGGCTTCCATGCTCACCTGACTTAAATCCACTACATTTTTATTTGTGGAGACATTTGAAATTTCTTGTTTATGCAACTCCAGTTCCATATGCAGAGACTCTTTGTGCTCATATTATGGAAGGCTAACAGAGAATATGAAATTTGGCAGGCCTAACTCAGCACACTAGGGACTCCATGCATGGCAGATTGAGGGATGCATTGGAGCTAATGGAGGCCGTCATTGAGAGTTGTTGTATGGGGGTTCAGCTGTGGAAAAAGTGCTCTTAACAGAAAATAAACAATTTCTGGACCTATGTTCATATAACATTTTTTTTATCCTCTATCCGCAACTTATGCTTACTCAAATTCTTGACATACTTTTTTATTACATCCTGTATAGTATAATATAATCAGTTTATTTCTTATTAACTTGATCAAGTTCTTGTGTCCATTTACGCAATCTACTCTTAAATACTTGGATATTTAGTTTACCTATTGCATTACTTTGTGGTACTGAACAACTTCCTTCAATATGAAAATAGAGGTGTAAGTAAAGTAGTATAGGGTTATGTGATGACTTGGCAGTTATATGCCTAACATACAATCTGTCTCTCTCTCCCTCTCCCCTCTATTACAACAGTATTTCAGAAAGGATCACATTTTTGCCATGTTTACTGTACTGTATACTTTACAACACATTTAATGGATTATACACTTAAAGTTATGCAAAAGATTGCCATATGATATGTAATATATTATAATTATATACCACTGACATGATCTATGGAGTTTTTATGAAACTACTAACTTTATTCACTAATTATTTTTTCCTAGCATGTAAGTGTACACTGGATCTTTAGGTCCCAAAAAATGTTTTAGGTTGGTACAGCTATGAATAAAAGAATTGTTAAAAGTGAAGCAATTTCATATTAAAAGACTTCCTGAGATCTGTGGTTCAAAACCCGGCTATGACATTGAATTTTTCAGTCTAACTCTACCCTTCAAAAACCTTCTCCTACACATGGCTACTTTCCAAGAACAATTAATTTCCATCAATTAACCTTATTGAGCCATACTTTATTTAATTCCCGTCATGTTTTATCTGCTTATACAGATGGGAAAAGTGTATAAAATAGGTTGCTATTGTTTTAAAATAAACGCAATAAAATTAATGGAGTGCTTATTATATTCCTCTGAATAAGGACTCTGCTACAATGAAGCACAAAATTATATACTTATATAATGTATAAATAATACAGAACAGAGAATTATTATAGCATTTGTGTACAATACTTTAAATCCGGTCAAGATAAAATCACTAAAAGTAGCAAAGAGCTGATCACTGCAAAAACATATTTATTTGTGCAAAGTAAATCACTAACATATCTAAATCTTGTGGCATAATTTTATGTACTTTACTGGACAGAATTAGTTTGAATATCGAAAATGATTTTCCAATGTCTGCTGAAGTGACCAGAATGAATCCTCAGCAACATTAAAGCTTTCTGGTAGGTCTGTGTTACACCCATTCAAAATATCCAATACACTTTCCAATGTCATGAAACCCCAGTTTTCAGTGAGTTTTAATGTGAAAAGAATGTGAAATTAGCAGGAATATATACAACATTAACTCTTAGTTTCTTCTTGTAGGACACTCTGTGACAAATACACTATCATTCTACTTCCAAGAAATTGCCAACATTTTCTATGCAACGGTATTATTGAACAGCCTGCAACTGGTGCTGGAGTTTGGTAATTGTCTTTAAGTAAAAATATTATTTTTAAAATGCTTTCTTTACTGAAAAGATTAACTGACTTACTTTTGAGAACTATTTCTAATTTCCTGTGCTACTCAGTACAGCGCATGCACAAAGAAAGTAAACCATATTCAGTTCCGGAAAAACACTTAGTGGCTTAACAGTTAACAAATATGTTGCTTTATGTGTGTGAAGCATTCTGCGCCATGGCTTAGTGGGCTAGAGCATTGTGCTTTGGTTCTCTGCCATGGAATGCATCCAGGATCGATCCTGCCCCTGGGGGTGCAGATTTTAAGCCCTGGATATAGGACTGGTGCTCACTCAGCAACAGTAGGAAATGAACTGTTCTAGGTAGTGAATCTTGGTCTAGAAAGCCAACTTTCTGGCTGGGAGTGCAAAGATGCTGACCACATCTCCATCCTGTATCAGTTGGATGATCCCCCACCTCTGCCTTGCATATGGAAACATCAATGTGGGCATGAGGCTGGCAGTAAGATTGGCAGACTGTTACACCATAGGTTACGTTACATGATGTTTGTAAAGCAGTAACAACTTCCCATCTTTTACATAATTAGGATAGATTGGTTTTTATGTAGCATTCGTTTCCTCCATTTCCTTGGAATATATTAGATGAGGGTTTTGAGGTCTCACATCATCTAACGTTGTCCTCTATGGGCTGGGGATAACACAATAGCCTCTGGTTTCGGAGGTCACAGGTTCAAAACTGGCAGGGCAGAATGGATTTTTTTATGGTGTAAAACTTCTTTGCATACCTTCCTTTGGAAGGGAAATAAAGCTGATAGTCCCGTATCATAGATTTATGGCATGAAAAAGAACAAGTCTAATAAATAGGCTTCTGAGCAAAGTTAAGCTATCTTTCAAGCCCAATAAAGAATGGGATGCTGAGAACCGCAGTAGTTAAGGAGCATCCATAAATAAAAACTCATTTTCAGTTTTACTCTTGGCCTAATTTTTCTACAATTAAATTTGATACCCTCCGTCCTATTGCGAGTGTGTGTGGTGTTTTAGGGCCCGTCGACAGCAAGGTCATTTGGGCCTATTGCATTGGTGGTTTCAACAATTGATACATTCACAAGAATCTCCAATTTTGGCCCTTATTCCAGAGAATGAGGTCATATATATCTTTACAAAACAATTTTTTAAGAGCTGACTAGGATAGTATTGTTGCCTGCAATACTTTTCCAAAAAAGATCTTCAGTATTGGAGTTTTAATTACACTGTAGTGTACAACAGTAGCTGAAATTTCTTCACATGAGTCAAAATAGAACCGAGTGTGTTTTGAAGGCAAGTAAGCATAATTTGTTTGTGGATTTTTATTTGTTTCATATTTTCATAGTACGAGTTTTCTGTTATTGTAATACAGCACTGAAAACAATTTTTATAGTGTGAGTGGACATCATTGAAAATAAATGTAATTCTTTGACATGTCCCTAAACAGATCTGACAAATGCATAACATTCACCAAAAAGAAAAAAGTAAGCAATAAAATATAGGGTGCGGTATGTAAAACCGGCCCACCATAATACTATGTTATATTGAGTTATTTACAATTGTTACATGGTTACATTTGTATATTGCATTTTTGGCAACTATTAAACTATCTATCTTCCTACCAAGAAATGAGGTGTCAAGCTGAGGGATCGACACATTTGACGTCATGTGTAAGGAAGTAGCCGGCACAACCAGTCAACTTGTCAATACCAGTTGAGAAAAAGGCATTGTTGTGTGAAGCAATGTACGTCATTATTAATTAATAGATGAGTCATATTTATTACGTCATAATGATATGTTCGATACCGAGTGTATTGCCATTGCTGAAGAGTTCATTCGTAATGGATCTTTTGTAAAAACAAAAAATTTGTTTCAAGAGAAATTTACAGGACGTCCTGTGCTACCAAGAAGCATCATACAGGAATTGATTGCAGAATGGCAGCATACAGGATCAGTTCAAAATGCTCCCAGAAGCATCTGTCTGCACACCTGATTTACACTGTCAACACCTACTATGAAGTTGTATAGTTATTAATATAATTTTAAGTCGAACTAGTACTCAATGCTCCATTTATTGCTAGTATTTACCTAGAACACGTTTCATTAGGATCTTCCTAACATCATCAGCTGTTGTCGACTAATGGACGTTGGTTTGGTGAACTCATAGGAGGTGATAGGTGCGTCTCAGTATCTTAATGAACTTGAAGTTCGGGTTCTCTTCAAAGCTAGTGTCAAAATTAAACAATTTTCTTTCATTATTACTAAAAGTAGGCAAATGAGTCAACTTTGTATATACTCTTCTCCACTTACTTGTAAGTGGAGAAAAGTGGAGAACAGTATATACAAAGTTGACTCATTTGCCTACTTTTAGTAACAATGGCACTCCACTTTCTGAAATACTTCTTTTTATTCTATATAATTTTCTTTCATATTTCTTTCTGAAGATTTTTTCCCATGTGGTTAATGCAGCTGGACCTTGGACACTTTTTAATAAGTGGATTTCTCATTCTATATCATGATTCTCCTTCCAAAAATGGTACGCAACCGCCGATTTATCTATTTCTTTGTTCCTGATATTCCTAAAATGCTCTTTAAGCCTAATGTTCAAGTTCCTTTTACTTTTTCCAATGTAAAAGTTGTCACAGTTACAAAAGTTGTTTGGAAGGAGAATCATGATATAGAACGAGAAATCAACTTATTAAAAAAGTGTCCAATGCCCAGCTGCATTAACCATGTGGGAAAAAATCTTCATAAAGAAATATGAAAGAAAATTGTTTAATTTCGACACTACCGACAGAGACGCACCTATCACCTCCAATGAGTTCACCAAACCAACATCTATTAGTCAACAACAGCTGATGATGTTAGGAAAATCCTAAGGAAACACATTCTAGGTAAATACTAGCAATAAGTGGAGCATTGAGTATTAGTTTGACTCAAAATTATATTAATTTTGAGCTTCATTGTATCATAGTTCTTACACATTGGAATTGAATAGTCATATTTAATGCATTACATTACATTTTATGTTACTTTTATGCATTCGACTTTATATGCTGCATCCTGTAAAATACAATAATATGGAGAATTGTCACAGACAGGCTTTCTAGGATCATATGGCAAACTAATTGGCAAAAACCTAAAAATCCATGTCTAATAAGTGAAGAAATTATGATTACCAGGAAATAATGCAAAAGCGTCATATCCATTATATGTTAGAAAAGTGTAACTTGATTCTCCCTTAATCCGGAAACCATTTACCATATATTAACATCTCTTAGGATCCTCTTCTCTCAAAAGCAAAGAGTGATGAGATGTGTAATAATGTCAATAACTGACTTAAGGATACTAAATTTCACACACGTGAAAATAAACCATATCTCTTTAACAAATTTAACATGCTAGGCTTAAAGATAGCGATCAGTCTATACTTGAGCTTACCTAATTTCCAACGACCCATGTAATATATCTGTGCACTCAGTGCTACACATGTAACCAGATGTATGATGGTAAAAATAACCCAGAAATAAGTTGTTCCCCACAGCACTCCACTCATTCCAACTAAAATCACCACCGCTAGCACACCAAATGTTGAATATGCACTTGCATTGATATCAGGATGTCTTGTCTGATAGATCTTCAGCATACACATCATTGATATCACATACATAAAACTGGTATCTGCAAACGAGAAAACACAAAAAACACATTTTATTCAAACTATGAACATGAGCTTCAAATACATGTACAGCACCATAAACATCATTAATTCTGAACACACCTTATACTGGTATTCAATATGGTAATAGTTTTTCAAATAGGAAATCTGAGACAAGAGATTTGGGTCAAGACTGAATATTGCACATTTGTGCATAACTTGAATGAAGGCCAGAATAGCAATATTACTGATTATTAAATTTTAGATGAGTCGTATTTTTTACACATCTGCTTCACTTCCGTACCTATTTTGAGGACGTTTCGCAAAATAGGTACGAAAGTGAAGCAGATGTGTAAAAAATACGACTCATCTAAAATTTAATAATTTTTCGCTTCACTGTGGTGTTCCAATACAGTTAAATCTCGAAATATTACTGATATTTTATAATTTGACACTAATATTTTAAAAAGAATGAATTAATATATAAATACATAAATAAATGTATACATAAACAAGGGGGAAGAGGAAGAAAGGGGAGGGTGGAAGGGAGAGAGAAAGAAAGGAGGAATCACAAGTTAACTTAACTTACCTATAGCATAAGAACTCCCAACATTGACAAGTAGTTAAAAAAGTGAACAAATGCATGTCCAACATAAAACTGAGGAGGATGGCTCAGACAGTGACATCTGTGGTCCACATTTGTGAGATCTGGGTTCGATTCCTATGGCCGGCCTACCTGAATCATGGGATTTTTCAGGGGTTTCCCCAGGTAGCTAGGTGAATGCTGGGTAGGTTAATTACATCCCCCAAATTTCCTGTCTCTCCATTTTACCTATATTGTCATTTCATATCATCTCTCATCTGGTGGTCTCTTTCAGGTTAGAAGGGAGTTTCAAGCTGGTACATAGTAGATGATTATGATTGTCTGTCAACAGTGCGGTCATCAGCGCCCTGAAAGAACTACTTATGCTAAAACTAGATAAAACATAACTAAATCACATGCATCCTAAATAAATAAAAACAAACACACCTTGTACGTCAAAACTAAAAGAAACTTAAAAGCATAAAACAGTTAAAAACTGATAAAAACTTTAAAGACTAAATTCTAAAATGGAGAGTTAAAAAGAACTTAAAAACTTTGGCCACTGCTTTCTGATCGTCCACCAGTACGTCTGCCAAGCTGGCCGGCAGCTGGAGAGACCGGCGAACACAAGCCAGTTTAAAACAATTTACCAAAACATGCTGGACCAAGTATCTCCGCAAAGCGGGCTAACTGGAGCAGGAGCAGGGTCCTTCTTAAAACGATAGCAATGCGTAAAAAGCAGTGGCCAATGTGCAACCACACCAAATGCACTTCTTCTCGAAGGGATGGATGGCAGGAGGTTACCCAACAAACTGGATCATCCTTCAATAAACGAAGATTATTGCCGCACAGAGCGGACCATTCTGTGCACCAGGAGGACAGCATGGCTCTCCGCATTACAAGACGAAAGTCCTCCGAAGAGACGAATGGTATGGTAACCTTGGAGTGAGTGGTTACGGACTTAGCCGCCGAATCTGCTAGTGCATTCCCTGATATGCACTAGGAATCCTTGCACACACCACACTAATGCCAGCGGTGTGTAAAACGTGGAGGGCATCCTGGATATGCTGTACAATGGGATGGTAGCTGTACAGCTGCCAAAGGCTCTGAAGTGCACTAGGAAGAATCACTAAAAATGATGCAGTCACCTATCTTGTGTCGTCGAACATGTAAAATAGCTCGGTAGATCACATAAACCTCAGCACTAAAAATTGAAGTGCTGCTATGGAAGCCGAATGCATAGGGTTTGGTTCCATAGACAAAGGCACACCCAACACCTTCTGAGCTCTTGGAACCATCAGAATAAAGTAAAACTAGATCATTAAAACCAGATAAAAATTCTAAAAAGCATGTACGGATACTACTGGGAGCCATTATTGACTTCCTGTAGCGTGTCATGCCCAGATCCACGTGGGACGTTTCACGCAGCCAAGGTGGGTACACTCTCTCGCTCTTAAGGAACATCTTAGGCAAATGGAGGTGATTCCTTGTCATAAGCTCCCGAAAACGAGAACCAGGTGGCTTTGGAAAAATGGAGGTGTTCTTATAGCGCACGTCCAGTAAGGTGCTGTAAAAAGCTTCAAACGATGGATGCTTAGGCATGCTATTTAGACCACAGCCATAATTCCCCAGTAAAATTTCATTGCAGAGGAGGTTCTGCAGGTTCGGCATAGAGGCTTATAACGGGGCTATGGGAAAGGCTCCAATAGCAATATGTATGTGACAACTATGGACTGTGTCTCATTTTTTCAGCACAGATGGAGATGTGCTGAGACACAAACGATGCAACCATAGTCTAACTTAGAGCGAATTAGAGTGCAGTAGAGTGGGTAAATAGTAGGGACTCTTCCCTCTGCACTATTGTGTCTCCTTGGGATCGGCTGCCCTGTCTCATCTCACCTCATCCTTCCTCCCAGGGATGCCCCACTTGGGGATATAGGTATGAAAGATAAGTTTGGTTGACATGCTGAATCCCCTCCGTAGAATACTATCCTAACCTATGCAACATAAATTATGGTATGAGGAGCAATAGGATTGTATGAGTATTGGGTAAACCCAAAATGATTCACTCTTATTCTGAAATCTGCTGATTCTAAATATCACATAATTCAAAGATTTATTTGTTCATCAGTTTGAAACATAATGCTCTTACATCTATAATATTATGCTTTCCTTCACTCCTCCTTGCTGGCTTAGGATTGATGGATAGCTTGAAGCTGGACAGACACGTGACAATTTAGTTCCTTTAACAATGAAAGAGCTGGCTATAAATATTAAAAACAGAAGCATTATTAACAGTGAAGTATTCTTCATATTTGAGTTTGATTTATGAGTCACTATGTTTACACTCAAACTTCACTTACTTGTTGTTGTTGTATAATTGGAACGTTTTCAAGATCATTCGATCTCATCCTCAGCTGTTGGGTGACTAAATGAACCTTCCTCTTCTTCCACTAATACGGAGCTCCGGTCACTCTGCCATCTGGTGTTAGGGGCACTAAGTTTTAATACTTCATTTAATGCCGGGATTTCAAAATTTATAACTTTATCACGGTTTTTGTTTATGAATATTTTTTCCCAAATATCCAATTCTATGGGTGTACTTAAAGATTTTAACAGTTTAATGATTCATATTTGAGTTTGATTTATGAGTCACTATGTTTACACTCAAACTTCATTAAACGGTTAAAATCTTTAAGTACACCCATAGAATTGGATATTTGGGAAAAAATATTCATAAACAAAAACCGTGATAAAGTTATAAATTTTGAAATCCCGGCATTAAATGAAGTATTAAAACTTAGTGCCCCTAACACCAGATGGCAAAGTGATCGGAGCTCCGTAGTAGTGGAAGAAGAGGAAGGTTCATTTAGTCACCAAACAGCTGAGGATGAGATCGAATGATCTTGAAAACGTTCCAATTATACAACAAGTAAGTGAAGTTTGAGTGTAAACATAGTGACTCATAAATCAAACTCAAATATAAAGAGCTGGCTGTTCTTTCCCTCTTTTACTGTTGTTACCGAGTTTGCAAATTCTCCCTTAGTCACAACGGGGGGCATGGACATAAGCGCATATCTATACTAACAATTGGAGCTGTTGGCAAACAATAGCCACTGTGCTCAATATTGTTGCCTCTGGAAGGCTAGCCTTTGATGAATGATCCACCTTGATTTGGGTGCAGTCAGAAGTCAGTGAGTCAGTCGAGTTTAGTCACCAGTGCAATAATTTACAGTGGACGTCACTGGGCAATCACTGGACAATGGTGAGTGAGTCGCATTGTCCTGAAAGTACACACTGTGACTTAAGCGTAACATTAGCATTATGCTGATCTCTATGGACCAGTCATGTTGTTCTATGTAATGTTAGCACTTCGCTAACTGCTTAAGAGGCAAATAAAGCAGCTGTAATAATAACTGGGATTTTCATTTGTTTCACTGGTGTCAGGAATGGTATTCAAAAGCCACAATGGGGGCAATGAAAAATTGTTTACTAAGATGCAGGAAATGAAATCTGGAATAGACAAAATGGAATCGAAAATTAATTCCAGAATGAAGAAACCGAAACTCATAAATTCCGGAATAGAGAAATACGGAAGCAATGTGAGTGTCTTGAATTGTGCCTTGCAACTTCAAGTAAAAATCAAAAGATTATAAGTTGGAATTTATTTAAGATGAGCTGGCACTAATAACACTAATATGACTTATTTTACTCACTGTTAACATGTTCCTAAAACATATTAAGTAAATTCCATCTTAACACATCACTGTTTGTAGCTTCTTCCATACATAAATAAAAGATTATAATTTGTAAAGGTAAATTGGAATTAACACTGTGAAGTAATGTAATAATTAAAATTGTATTATGAGCCAACTGAGACACTGTACTTCACGTACTACAAATTTTGTTTCAACATGAAGGCATTATCAAGAAATTGTTGACTGGCTAGAATCTTGGTGTTCCAGCTGATCATGGTTCTTCGGAAACGAGACATCTGGTTCAAATTATAAAATAGAAGTATTTATAAACAGTGGAGCTTTATCAATAAAATCTTTTTAAACCACTTGTCAAACTATAAAAACACTTTAGCTCCACTTACATTTAAAATTAGGACATGTTTAAAGGACCACGCGTCCCCATCATCAGCTGATGTTTGGCTCAAAACAACATGATGCGTGGTCCTTGAAACATGTCCTAATTTTAAATGTAAGTGGAGCTAAAGTGTTTTTATAGTTTGACAAGTGGTTTAAAAAGATTTTAGAGACATCTGGTGGCAATCCAATGAGGCTAAGTAAAATATTTCCTTCTGATGGAATGTAAAAATTCATTAAACGTGTTTCAAATTTCTAAATGTTTTCCCAGATGAAATTCTTGATTGAAGTGAACTGATTTTAGTAGTTGGGTTTTATATTCTATGTTGTGGTTAAGATCCCAGAAATGTGCTGCTACTATGGATTTATCCGTTTCTTTTTGCTTGATGTTCCTAAAGTGTTCTTTTAATCTGGTTCCAATGTTACGTTTCGTCTTTCCAACGTATATTTTACTGCAGTTTGAGTAATTAATTCTATAAATGCCAGATTTATTTACCAGAGAAATGTCTATTTCTGGTTTTTTGATGAGATTTCTGATTGAATTGAATTTGTTTGCTAGTGCCAGGTGATGTTAAAGGCAAGCAAGAATTTTCTTAATTAAGAATATGATGACATACTTGGGGGAATTATATACAAGGTGTGATCAAAAAGTTTCCGGAATGGCTTCACAACAATGCTGACGCTGAGATTTCTTTAATTCTTACCCATACTGTACATGCAGCGTTCCTTCCCAATAAAAATGAGAGGTCACATGACTTTATGTGACCTTCCCATGACGAGGCATAAGCTCTGAAGTGAACATGTGTTTTGTATGCGCTGCGATTTTTCTGCGTAGCAAAAATGTTGGTTTATGAAGAACAAAAAACGAACATCAAATTTGGTTTTTACTTGGTAAAACCACAACAGAAGCCTATGAAACGTTAAGAACAGCTTATGGGGAGGACATTATTGGCGAAGCATTTCAATGGTTTTCAAAATTTAAAAGAGGTGTGACATCAGTTAGATATGCAGATCATTCAGAGTGACCCTGTTCCAGTAAAACAGATGAAAATAACAATCAGGTGAGGGATATGTTCTTAAATGATAGGTGCATTACAATAAGAGAACTTTCTGACTCATTCTAATGATTCTCCTATGGAAATATTCAAAGAATTTTGAAAGACGATTTGGACATGAGAAGAATTGTCACCAAGTTTGTGCCCTGCCTGCTTTCAAATGACCAAAAGGAAAGCCATGTGACTTCCTGCACATTTCTTAAACAACAGCTTCGAAATGATCCACAGTTTATGAAGAAAATTATTACTGGCAATGAAACATGAATTTATGGGTACAATCCAGAGACGAAGCAACAATCTTCAAAACGGAAGAGTCCTTAATCTCCATGCCTGAAAAAGGTCAGACAAGTTTGATCCAAAGTGAAGTCAATGATGATGGTGTTTTTTAGCATTAAAGGCATTGTATGTACATAAGGAATTTGTGCCACACAATCAAACAGTAAATCAAGTGTTCTACAAACAAGTGCTGCAAAGATGAAGGGAGAACGTGCGACGCAAACAGCCCGGAGAAATGGAGGAATGATGACTGGTTTCTGCATGACAAAGTGCTGCACGCAAAGCCTTTTCTGTTTGCAAATTTTTCAATAAAAATAGGACGAATACTGTTCCCCATCCCATCTATTCTTCAGATTTGGCACTAGCTGTCTTTTTTTTTCCCTGCGACTTAAAATGCTGCTCTGAGGACACTGTTTTGAGGACATTGATGTCAACTATTGCGAATCTCAGAAGGCTCTGAACATGCTGAAAGAAGAGGACTTCCAGAGGTGCTTCCAGCAGTGGCAGAAGCACTGGGATAAGTGTATCAACTCCCAAGGCGACTACTTTGAGGGTGACAGTGCAGAATAGACAAAACAAACTTGTGTAGTATTCATGACGTCATTCCGGAAACATTTTGATCACAACCTCATATTAAAATATTTTAAAAGTAGTTAGCAATATCTGTAGTGCTGAAGTAAGTTATTGTGTTTATTGCAATACTTATGTTAATACTAAATATTTATTTAATTTAGTAATCAGATAAGCAACACACAGGGATACATATTTTAATGCTAGATGTACCTTTTATTATGCATTACACTCTACCTTTTTATTTTCATGTTTGTTTCTCCACAAAAGATATCTGAATGATGCATAAAGATTAATTCCTTTTAAAAGTTTGCACTTACCAAATTGGAAATTCGAATGATTAGGGCACACATGGTAACAGCCACTAAGTATTCCTTCCATTATAAGAGCAGCACCCATTGCATAGAAGAGGCCATAGTGCTGTGGAATGCCATACAACTGTAAAATAAAGCAGTACAACTAAGAAATAATGTCCAGTCCACCGTGTACTAAAATACTTAATGTGCTACACAGAAGCTTAATAACACAGATATATACAGAAATCAGATATAAAAAAGCCATAAACATTACTACAAAGTTGCATTAAGAGTTGAAATCAACATATTAAATAGCAGAATAAAGTTTACTGGAAAACTATGAGACGTGGTGATTGCTAACCCATCCCACTAAACAACACCTCTCCTGCACAGCAGTTTACCTTCTATTATCAAATATATCTGTAATGTTGTTGTGCCTGTGCCTTTAGTTTGACTAAGAAAAAAACTAAAAACCAGAGTCAAAGAGCACTTTAGAAACATCAAATTAAAACAAAATAAGTCAGCTGTAGCATTTCATTTTTGGAACAAAAACCATGACATTGACCCAAATCCAAAATTACTAAAAAGAGTGATAAACCAAAACAAACTGACAACACGAGAGAACATATTCATATAGAAAATTAAGGACCAAATAATGAACTTGGAAATCCTGGCAGTAGATAGTTTGACAAAGAAGTTCGAGCAGACGACAACACATGATAGTTCATATGGTTTAGCAATGGGCAACCCCCTATCACCATTCCTGGCCAATCTGTACATGAGTGCATTAGAAATAAGGATCACTAAAGGTTTCCCTTGGATGTTCAAACTCTAGCAAGATATGTAGACAACATCTTTGCAATAGTGCCAAAAAGACACATCAGTGATGCACTAAAACTTTTAAATATCCAAGAAAAAAGCATTAAGTTCACTTAGAAATAGACAAGTATTTATCATTTTTGGATCTAAAAATAATCAGAAATAAAAACAGATTGAACTTTGGCATTTACAGAAAACTAACACAGATAGACAACTACATGAAAGCTAATGGCTACAACCCAAGATCTCACAAACAGGCAATCTTTAATAGTTTAGCACAGACTGGTCAACATCCCTCTCACAGCAGAAGAACACAACAAAATTATTGAAATAGCACAAAAAATGACTTTCCCAAATCATAAGTAGACAAAAAAGTGAACTTAGCAAAAAAGAAGCTACTAGAGGAAATCACAACCCTCTCAGCTACAGAAACTAAAATGACCTTCAAAAAATTACTTACCATCCATGGGTCTTTGATAAATTTAAACAAGTCTTCAAAAAACAAAACATTCAACTAGAACAAGTCAACTATTACTCCTTAAAAAACCTAATTTGCTCAAACACCGAAGATGCCATTCCATCTAACAAAAGATCTGGTATATATCAAATTGAATGATGTGACTAGTCAAATTTATATTGGAAAAACCAAAAGAAATTTAGAAACAAGAGCAATGGAACACTTTAAGAACATAAAATACTGTCGCGAACGCATTGTTGCTGCAAGGCGGCGCAGCCGACGAAATCAAAGAGACAGATGGTGCACTACAGAGATTAAAGCTTGCCAAAATGGTGGGGGGAAGGAGACGGATTTCTGGAGAGTTCGTTTTTCTTCTAGCACCATCTTGATTCAGAACATTCTGGAATAGTGTGTAAGCTATAAAAGGAGTCGATGCATGCCACTGGGGACAGTTGTTAATTGAACTCGTGTGCACAAACAGCTGTGTGAACTTTGTGGTCGATGACCTTACAAGTTGTATTGTGTGTGTGATGTAATTCTGGACTGTCAGGTTGACCAAAGTGTGTTTCTACGGAAATAAAGAGCAATTTTTAGTGTTTGTAACCTGGACTTTTAATTTCACGAACTCACAAAGTCACAATACAAACAATTAGAAAAATCAGCAGTTGCCACGTTGGAAAAAAAACAAAAAAACAAAAAAACAACCCACAACATAAATCCAGAACCAAAACTACTAAAACATACATCAGGAAAACAAGAACTGTCCACATGGGAACAAATCTTCATTTCCAAAAATAGGAACAAAGTATTCAATTTTGACATCCCTCAGAAAGATTTGTCCAGCAAGTTCCTCGTACTGCCACCAGAGGAGACCTATGACAAAATATTGTCATCCAATTAGCGGAAAGCACAACCAACGACAGCTGAGAAGGGGCCAGAGGCAGGCAAGCCACACCCTCCCATTAGTCTCTGTCACTAACTGAGAGGTTGATTAGGAAATGTAACTTGTCGCTGGCTGCCTCTTTCCCCTTGCCCTGTCCTCTGGAATTTTCGCGGTGATTCACTGAAACCAGAAACTTCTAGATTGGCCAGCTGACCCTATATAAGCAACATGTCGGGCTGGAAGTCAGTCAGTGTTTGGCGAACAGCTGTGAGGAGCGCCCAGTGAGGGGACGGACTGCGTACATGTGTCGGAGGAGTTTACGTAATCGCGAGTGCAAGTGGAATTGTAACGGACGAACTGGTGAATCGTAACTGTGTGCATTACATAATTCTGTGTAATTGGCAAGTGTTTAACTGTAAGTCGGTGGAAATAAAGAACATTTTTGAGTGGTGCAATCGGACTTTTCATTTCACGAACCCACAAAGTTACACTGGTGTCAGGAAGCGGGATGACAACATCACCAAACATTACAACCATGGACGCGGCATTGGAAAAGATTTTGGAGAAGATGATGGAAATGAAGGCCGAATTGACCTTGGAAATGAAAGCGGCAAATAATAGCCTGGCCGCGGAACTGACAGAAATGAAGACGGCAAATGAAAAACTCGCTGCAAAAACAGAAGCGGCAAATAACAACCTGGCCGCGGAACTGAAACAAATGAAGACGGCCAACGACAACATCACCGAGAAGATGGAAGAAATGAAGGCCGAATTAACAGCGAAGACGGAAACGGCAAACAACAACTTGGCCACGACAATGACCGCAAAGATGGCCGAACTGACCACGGAAATGAAGGTGGCTAACGAGGCTCTCGCCGCCAAATTTGAAGAATAGTTGGCCGGCGTGAGGGATGACGTGACGGAGCTGGGCAAGCGGATGGGCCAAGTGGACGAGCGCGTCGAGGACCTGGCGAGCCGCGTTAACGACCTGGAAGGAAAGGCCGACAGCAGCGTCAAGTCCCTGAACGCCATGGTGGAGGACGTCGTCGGCAGGAGGTTGAAGGATTTGAAGGCCGACGCACCGGGACGCGACACAACATCGGCGCGCGTCAAACCTCCGAAATATGACGGCGCGTCAACATTTGAGGTCTTCCGCCGCCAGTTCGACACAGTGGCCAAGCACAACAGATGGTCACCGGATGAGGAGGCCACACAGTTAATAGCCAGCCTCCAGAGACGTGCGGCGGAAGTCCTAAACGCGGTGTAGACAACGGCGGCGCCCAAGGACATCTGGGAGGCCCTGGAGAATAGTTTCGGGAACCACCGCTTAGCCGCAGCGTACCGCAGCCTGCTAAAGGCAAGGTCACAGCACCAGGGCAGACGCTGTAGAAGTTCGCCCTGGCAGTTGAACAACTGACTAGCAAGGCCCTAGTCGACCTCCCAGTTCGTATCCCGGGAAGCTGCCTACACATTCGTGGACGGGGTACGAGACACGGAGATTCGTCAGCGCCTAATGCTCGGCGATTATAAAACCATCCACGAGGCACTGGCAGCAGCATTAAGGATGGAGGCGGCCAAAGTAACAGCTATCCCGAAGTCGAGAACGAAAAGTGTCCGCTACACTGGAGACAGAAGACCAACCGAGGGACGCCGGCGAACACCTCGTGGCCTGTGTTGGGGGTGTGGACAGCCCGGACACCTGCAGAGAGACTGCCCACACCAGGTAGAGCAGCCGGAAAACGAGTAAGGGCCGTCGTGGAGAGGGGCACGTCGGCGCCATCACCACCATCCCCTCGAGTGACACTGCGCGCTGTCAGTCGGCGTATGGATGACAGCCTTATCGCGGACGGTTGGGTGAGAGGAAAGCCGTGCCGCGTGCTGGTGGACACCGGGGCAGCCGTGACCATCATCAGACCTGACGTGGCGAAGGGTTTGCCGACAAGGAAGCCGAGTTGACCATACCAGCTTGTCACGGCATCGGGCGACACCTTGCCTCTGGAAAAGGAGGCCCTGCTGAAGCTGACCTTGGGAAGGAGTACGGTACGTCTGTGGGTGTTCGTCGCGAAGGTGGCTGAGGAGGTGATACTGGGATTGGATGCCCTCAGGAGCCCCGAGGCGACGGTCGACGTCGGCAAGAAGGTCCTGCGGCTCAACGGAGAAGAGGTTATACTCCGTCAACCAGAGGAGCACCTTGGAATTTGCAGGGTCGTCTTGAACGAAGACGTGCTTGTCCCCGCGAGGAGCGAGGTAGTGGTGACGGCGCGACTAGAAGGCCGGAGGTCCAGGAACATGATGCTGGACCAGAAGACGCCTGTACACGGACTGTGTAGCCAGGGCATTGCTGCCGTGCCGAGAGGACGTGCCAGTGAGACTGCTAAATCCAACGGACACCGATCACGACGTCCAGGCCGGGACGGAGTTGGGAACGTGCGAGCCCGTGGTGAGCGTAACAGCAATCGATAAGACACAGGAGCCGGTGCCGAAGCAACCCCTGGGGCCCCGGCTAGAAGGCTTACTGGAGAGGGCGGCCGACCACCTGACCGCAGAGCATCTGGAGAAAGTTCGACAACTGCTAAGACGATACCAGCGCATCTTCAGCCAAGGTGATAGTGACTACGGCCGCACGGACAAAGTGCTTCACCGCATCGACACCGGGGTCGCCCGGCCAATTCGGCAACCACATAGACGCGTTCCGCTTGCGAAGCAAGGTGCGGTACGAGACATGCTGGAGGACATGAGATCCAGGGGAGTGATTGAAGAGTCTGACAGCCCTTGGTGTTCTCCTGTAGTCTTGGTGACAAAGAAGAACGGCGAGCTGCGCTTCTGCGTAGACTACAGAAAGTTGAACGCTGTCACCCGGAAGGACTGTTTCCCCTTGCCCCGGATTGACGACACCTTGGACACGCTAGCTGGTGGACAGTGGTTCTCGACCCTGGACCTGAAGTCCGGCTACTGGCAGGTAGCTCTAGACCCAAGAGACAAGGAGAAGACCGCATTCTCGACAGGCCAAGGGCTCTGGCAGTTCACGATTATGCCCTTTGGCCTCTGCAACGCACCAGATACCTTCCAACGCCTCATGGAGTCAGTGATGAGAGGGCTGACTTACGATGCCTGCCTGCTATACCTGGACAACATCATCATCGTCGGGAAGACTTTTGAAGATCATCTCGAGAATCTGAGTAAGGTGCTACAGAGACTGCAGGCGACCAACTTGAAGCTGAACGCGAAGAAGTGCCAGCTCTTCCGCAAGGAAGTGAACTACTTGGGCCACACAGTCTCGGCAACCGCAGTGGCCACAGACCCGGAGAAGACACAGGCTGTGTGAGATTGGCCTCGCCCAAAGGATAGGAAAGAGTTGCGCAGTTTCCCGGGGCTGTGCAGTTATTACCGCCGCTTCATAAAGGGATTCTCCAACATCGCAAAACCCCTCACCCGCCTGACAGAGGAACACCGGCCTTATGTGTGGACGGAGGACGCCGAAAACGCTTTCCAGTACCTGAAGAACACCCTGTGCAGTGCTCCAATTTTGGGATTTCCACAAGCGGGTGGCGTCTTCATTGTGGACACCGACGCCAGCGACCATTGCATTGGAGGTATCCTATCGCAGATCCAGGACGGCCATGAGCGGGTGATAGCCTACTACAGCAAGACGCTATCCAAGGCAGAGAAGAACTACTGCGTCACCCGACGGGAGTTACTGGCGGTAGTAAAGACCATAGAGCACTTCTACAAGTACCTGTACGGTCAGCCATTCCACCTGAGGACTGACCATTCTGTCCTAACCTGGCTATGGAGCTTTAGGAACCTGGAAGGCCCGACAGCACGTTGGGTCCAGAGGCTGCAGGAGTACGACTTCACCTAGGAACATCGTAGAGGAAAAAGCCCCGGTAACACTGACGCCATGTCCCGAAGACCCTCTCCAGAAGAGTGCGGCCAGTGCACAAGAGTGGAAGAGAAGGAGCGTGCCGCAGCAGTACGAGTAGTCACGGCAGTGCCTGCGGACGGCTGGGATAGTGCAGGCCTGAGGAGGGAGCAGTCTGCGGATGCAGACTTGGGGCCACTCTTGAGTGAAGTGGAGGCAGGGACGAGACCGACCTGGGAGGACATCGCACCGAGGAGCGCCACCTACAAGTCATACTGGGCCCAATGGAACTCGAAGACCAGAGAGGGCGTGCTGTTCCGGGTATGGGAGTCACCCGATGGGAAGACGCAGAGAGAACAGTTGGTACTTCCCCGGAGTAAGGTCCGGGAAGTCTTGGAGGAAGTGCACGCCGGTACTTCAGGAGGACACCTGGGAGCAAACCGAACGATTGACAAACTACGGCAGCTCTACTACTGGCTGAGACTCCGAGCAGATGCTGAGACATGGTGCCGTCAGTGTCCCGTGTTCGCGAAGAGTCGCGGCCCCCAGACTAGGAGCCGGGGTCGCATGCAGCAGTACAATGTCGGAGCGCCATTCGAACGGATCGCTGTTGACATTGCTGGACCGTTCCCAGTTTCCGACCGAGGCAACAAGTACCTAATGGTTGTCGTGGACTACTTCACCAAGTGGCCGGAGGTGTATGCCATCCCAAACCAAGAGGCAAAGACAATCACAGACTGCCTCGCGGAGCAAGTGTTCTGTCGATTTGGGGTGCCATTAGAGCTACACAGCGACCAGGGTACCAACTTTGAGTCCAACCTAATGAAGGAGGCGCTACAAAGGCTTGGGGTGAACAAGACCCGCATGATGCCTCTACATCCCCAGTCGGATGGCATGGTCGAAAGGTACATCAAGACCTTAGAGGAACACCTGAAGAAGGTCGTGGCCAGCCACCAGCGAGACTGGGACGTCAAGGTGCCACTGTTCTTGATGGCCTACCGCTCGTCTACACACGACACAACTGGAATGACGCCAGCCAGCTTAATGTTCGGCCGAAAGTTACGCCTCCCTTGTGACCTGGCTTTTGGAAGCCCTCCGGAAGCGAAGCAGCCAGTGACCGAGTATGTGGAGAACTTGGTGGACCATCTCCACGACATGCACGAGATGGCTCGCCAGAACATCCAGAAGGCGAGCGACCGCATGAAGACCAGGTATGACAGGCACGCCAACAGCCAAGGGTTCCAGCAAGGTGACCTGGTCTGGTTGTACCGTCCTACCCGGACCAAGGGACGCTGCCTGAAGCTCCAGCAGCCATGGCAAGGACCGTACCGGGTGGTGAAGAGGATTAACGACGTGGTCTACCGCATCCAGAAGGTGCCCCGAGGGAAGATGTCGGTGGTACACCTGGATCATCTAGCCCGCTACGATGGTGCTGTTCGGAACGACCAGCTTTGAGGAGGGAGTAGTGTCACCCAATTAGTGGAAAGCACAACCAACGACAGCTGAGAAGGGGCCAGAGGCAGGCAAGCCACACCCTCCCATTAGTCTCTGTCACTAACTGAGAGGTTGATTAGGGAAATGTCACTTGTCGCTGGCCGCCTCTTTCCCCTTCCCCTGTCCTCTGGAATTTTCGCGGTGATTCACTGAAACCAGAAACTTCTAGATTGGCCAGCTGACCCTATATAAGCAACATGTTGGGCTGGAAGTCAGTCAGTGTTTGGCGAACAGCTGTGAGGAGCGCCCAGTGAGGGGACGGACTGCGTACGTGCATCGGAGGAGTTTACGTAATCGCGAGTGCAAGTGGAATTGTAGCAGACGAACTGGTGAATCGTAATTGTGTGCATTACGTAATTCTGTGTAATTGGCAAGTGTTTAACTGTAAGTCGGTGGAAATAAAGAACATTTTTGAGTGGTGCAATCGGACTTTTCATTTCACGAACCCACAAAGTTACAATATCGTCAACTACACCACTGAGAACCAGTTGATGTCCGGTTGACAATGGAGGCAAATAGTCTCTGAAACATGTTCCAGAAATTTAAAAGTAAATGTTGTTTAGTGTCATTATTGACTCCCTTTAAATTTAATTTATTACAACAACACTGTTTTCAACACTTCCATGAAAGGAATTTAGTAGCATATCCAAATTAGCATAAGATTCTTGTACTATTTTTAGTATTGAATTTGCTTTCTCTTCCACTTCAGTTGTTCTTTTACCTTTGCTTATTAATGTCATTTCATGTGCGTAAACTATAGCTAGGCCTCCATTTCTTTCTACAAGCCCAAATATGTCATTCACATATACTGAAAATAAAAATGGACCTAGCTTATGACCTTGTGGAAACCCTGCTTTATGGTTTCATAGTGCAATTTTATTTTTGCAGCCTTTGTTTCTGTAGTTTACTTCAACATACTGAGTTCTAAATCCTTTCACAGCAGAAGAATACAAAATAGAATACAACAAAATTATTGAAATAGCACAGAAAAAGGACTTTCCCAAATCACTAGTAGACAAAAAAGTGAACTTAGCAAAAAAGAAGAAACTACTAAAGGAAACCACAACCCTCTCAGCTACAGAAACTAAAATGATCTTCAAAAAATTCACTTACCATCCATGGGCCTTTGATAAATTCAAAAAAGTCTTCAAAAAACAAAACATTCAACTAGCTCCAGTGAACCATTACTCCTTAAAAAACCTAATTTGCTCAAACATCAGAGATGCCATTCCATCTAACAAAAAATCTGGTATATATCAAATTGAATGCTGTGACTGTAGTCAAATTTATATTGGAAAAACCAAAAGAAATTTAGAAACAAGAGCAAAGGAACACTTTAGGAACATAAAATACAAACAATTAGAAAAATCAGCAGTTGCCACGCATTTTTGGGAAAAAAACCACAACATAAATCCAGAACCAAAATTACTAAAACATACAACAGGAAAACAAGAACTGTCCACATGGGAACAAATCTTTATTTCAAAAAATAGGAACAAAGTATTCAATTTCGACATCCCCCAGAAAGATTTGTTCAGCAAGTTCCTCGAACCTCCACCAGAGGAGACCGATGACAAAATATTGCCAGCTACACCAATGAGAACAAGTCGATGTCCGGCTGAAGATAGAGGGAAGGCCTCTGAAACTAGTTCCGGGAAAATTTAAAAGTGAGTGTTGTTTTGTGTTATTAATCGACTCCCAATTAATTTAATTAATACTGAGTTCTGTTTTTTTTTTTAGATAAGAGCTGGTCTAGTCTTTAGCTATTCCCCGAACTCCATAGTTCTCTAACCTATCTAATGATATATATCTATGTTAACACAATCGAACTCCAACGTGTTTAGAGTGCTCAAGAAAACTGTGCAATGCTTGTGTTGTTGACATGTTATTTTCACTCATTGTGCCATTATAAAGTTAGTATTTTGCTTAGTTTTGTACAAAAACCATTGTCATATAAGTTATATGTATTGCAGTAAGTTAGTGTGTAAAACATTTAAAACAAATACAACCATCTCATAGACGTATGTTCCTTATATAAGTATAATAATATATAATAATAATAATAATAATAATAATAATAATAATAATAATAATAATAATAATAATAATAATAATAATAATAATAATAATAATAATAATAATAATATTTATTTGTACTTCCATATCTTACAATCTCAATTACAAGTTTTACAATTCTAATCTAGGTACAAATTTGTCTGCTGCTTATACTACGGGCTGATAGTGGTATTGGCTCCCTGGCCGTTTACCTCTATCCTAGCCCTTATACGACCTTCACCTAATGTTCTGATTGTGTCTTCCATTTCTCTACCTCTTACTTCCTTGCCCTTCTCAACCATTTCCCTTTGATTTTGTCAGAAAATTTCCCCACCTCCCTTATTTTTTCTCTCTTTTCAACGTAAGCAGTTTTATTGTTACTACGTAAGCCCCTTTATAATCCCAGTTCTTATACCATATTAATTTCCTTCAGTTTTCAATTTCTTTACACTCCACTACATAATGTTCTAAATTTATTTTCTTTCCACATAGAATGCACTCCTTTGGTGAACTCCCTCTCAATATGGCTCCTGTCCTTAACCAAGCTAAACCCTCCCTCTCATATCTATCACATATGTCTATATATGTTTTCCTTCCCCATTGTCTTCATTTTCAGGTATACATTTAGTGATTTCTTACTTATCAGATTTCCCCACATCACTTGTCTATCAAGTCCTCTATCCTATTCTTAATAATTGTCCAAAAACCTTTTACATTTCTCTCTCTCTCTCATGCCAGATATCCCCCATCCCTATTTTGACCAGCATTCTCTCTAATCCTTGTGTCACATAAGCTTGCCCCGTATCTCTTAACGGTCATGTGACCTTATCACCTGTCATTGGCTGCTATTGCAGTATAGACTGTTGTGCTGTAAAAATTAGTTTGTTATTTAACATGGTGATATATCTTTATATTTTTACTAAAATTAGGCAAGTGAGTCAACCTTGTATATACTTTTCTCCACTTACAAGTTTTTTATGAAGACTAGTTTCTGGGGACTTCTCCCCTATCGTCAGTTCTGTGGTTGACTGATGATGCATCTGGTGTCTGCATCTGGCTTGGTGTCGTGCTGCCATCTAATGTCCTGGTAAGTTTGATGATGTCATCTACCGCGGGAATTTCAAAATTCATCAAGAGGTCTTGTTTCTTCGTAATAAATATGTTTTCCCAAATCTGTAGTTCCAGAGGTTTCTTTGTCTGTTTGATCAGTTCTATTTCTTGTTTTATGTTGTGATTCTCAGACCAAAAGTGATGTGCTACAGCCGACTTTGTCCATTTGTTTGAATTTAATATTTCTGAAGTGTTCTTTCATTCTTTTTCCTAGATTCCTTTTGGTCTTACCAATGTATATCTTGTCACAATCCTGGCAACTCATTTGGTAAATGCCTGATAATTGAGTTTTCGGTGTGCTATTTTTTAGAGGGTGGTTTAGTAAGTTGCGGATGTTGTGTTTGTTTTGAGGGGCTAATTTTATGTTGAAGCTCTTAAATATCTTTTCAAATTTTTTGAAGTATTTTGGATGATGTGTAAATTTTCCATATCTGGTGTTTGGGTTTTCTAGTTTTTTTAACGTAGTAATGTCCCTTAAGTTTTTGTTTCTTTTGTGTCTGTAGATCAGTTTTTTCATGAAATTTGTGTTATAGTTGTTCAATTCGGCAAACTGGTATATGTGAGTGTACTCCTGTTCATATTCTGTTTTTGTTAGTGGAATGTTGATTAATCTGTGAACTAAACTATGGAATACTGCATATTGATGCTGTACTGAGTTGAATGGGTTGCATTTAATGTAATTCTCAACATGTGTTGCTTTTCTGTATATTCCAAATTGTAATCCTGTTGGTGTTCTAATGATTTTCAAATCTAGAAAAGGTAGCCATTCAGCCAGAAAATCATTAGAACACCAACAGGATTACAATTTGGAATATACCGAAAAGCAACACATGTTGACAATTACATTAAATGCAACCCATTCAACCCAGTACAACATCAATATGCAGTATTCCATAGTTTAGTTCACAGATTAATCAACATTCCACTAACAAAAACAGAATATGAACAGGAGTACACTCACATACACCAGGTTGCCGAATTGAACAACTATAACACAAATTTTATGAAAAAACTGATCTACAGACACAAAAGAAACAAAAGCTTAAGGGACATTACTACGTTAGAAAAATTAGAAAACCCAAACACCAGACATGGAAAATTTACATTTCATCCAAAATACTTGAAAAAATTTGAAAAGATATTTCAGAGCTTCAACATAAAATTAGCCCCTCAGAACAAACACAATATCCGCAACTTACTAAACCACTCTCTCTCTCTCTAAAAAAAAATAAAAAAAAAAAATAGCACACCGAAAACTCAATGATCAGGCATTTACCAAATGAGTTGCCAGGATTGTGACAAGATATACATTGGTAAGACCAAAAGGAATCTAGGAACAAGAATAAAAGAACACTTCAGAAATATTAAATTCAAACAAATGGACAAGTCGGCCGTAGCACATCACTTTTGGTCTGAGAATCACAACATAAAACAAGAAATAGAACTGATCAAACAGACAAAGAAACCTCTGGAACTACAGATTTGGGAAAACATATTTATTACGAAGAAACAGAACCTCTTGATGAATTTTGAAATTCCCGCGGTAGATGACGTCATCAAACTTACCAGGACATTAGATGGCAGCACGACACCAAGCCAGATGCAGACACCAGATGCATCATCAGTCAACCACAAAACTGATGATAGGGCAGAAGTTCCCAGAAACTAGTCTTCATCTAAAAACTTGTAAGTGGAGTAAAGTATATACAAGGTTGACTCACTTGCCTAATTTTAGTAACAATGGCACTCCACTTTCTGAAATACTTCTTTTTATTCTATATCTTTATATGTTGGAAGAGAATTGTCAAATTTATATTTTCGTAACTGTTTGAATTAAATATATTATGCAACTGAGTTGATTTATCTGAAATGCATGTTAATTCTAAGCAAAGTAAAGAGGAGATTCCTTTGCTCTCAAGCACATGGCACAATAGCACGTGATTTAGCGGTAGTGATGACATATTTGTTTATATCACTTTTATCACTGACCTTGTTTTGAACTGGATTAGTCATATATCGCCCTTCGAAGGTGTGCTGTGCCGAGTGTGAGAGCTAAATTATTTTATTGATCGTTTATTGCACGTATACTTATTATATGTATAATGGCAGAGTCAACCGCCAGTTTTTCCCTGATGCATCGCAAGGGAAAACCTTTACAAAGTGGCGAAAAAGAATTGTGGTGCATGTGTTTAATGCACTCACAGCGAAGAATCTGTCTTTGTCAGTGAGAGAAATCGAACAGCTGTGCTCTGAACTTACAACTGTGTTAGATGCATAGGAACACTGCGACATGTAATTGAGACAACAGGAAAGCTTACCACTCTAGGGGCGATATTGCTGTGTGGCGAAGACATTATTTAAGGACAATCAGATTGTACCGGGATACAAATTGCAAAATATACTACCTTGACGAGACTTGGGTGAATGAAGAACGCACAAGTATGGCGTGACACAACTTTTAAGACTGAAAGACAAGCATTTTTGCAAGGTATGTGTGCTGGTTTTAAAAAATCCCAGTGGAAAAGGCCAAAGGCCTTTCATTATAAACTTGTTTCAGTTTCATTGCTCATTCATTCAGTTTCAACTTGCTCAGTTTCATTATAAACTCCATTATATTTGCATGCCTTCATATTCTTATTTGTATTTTATCTTCTTCCTGGCAATTATTGACGTTTACTGCAGGTTTAAATGTGATGGGAAGACACCGCCTATGGCCTATGGCACGAAAGCATTAGCCAATTAGGATGAGGGGAAGGTAGTTGCATGCAGAGTGATACATGTCAGTGGGGCAAGGCTATATGAAACAGAGATTAGCTCTGCCCACCAGCTGTTCTTACATGTTGAATTCTTCTGATGTTCTAGACAGATCTTTAATGTATTATCATCCTTTTTTATACAACTATACCAATATTTTAAACATCTTTCTATAATTACCCCACTCCTGCAAGGTCTTCCAAGTTCCACTCTAGCTACTCCATTTGGCGTTGACTTATTCAAACTCAGTATCTCTTTAGAGAACTGTTCATATGTGTGTTCAACATGATTTCTTATCTCATTTGCCCCCCACAACTCCACACCATATGTCATTTTTTATTCCACTATTGCTTCATAGATTCTTTCATGACACTTTACTGACATATCTGGTAATTTATATTTACAGCTCCTTACCCCAGACATCGCTATCTTCCCTTTCACTCTTATCTTTCTCCCATATGCTCCCCAGCCTCCACTATAGCACAGTCTCGTCCCTTAATAGTCAAACTCCTTCACCACCTTCACTTATTTAAGTATAAAAACAATGTGTCCATCACTCAGATGGATGTTCCTCATAAAGGGGTAAACAAAAAGATGTTCCTTTCTAAGGGTTAATGCCCAATTGTCTACTTATAGACTGCTACACATGTTAGATTTTTACTTTACATGAATTCTCAAAAGCTAATTTTACCATGTATGTTATTACTGAAGTTATCTGATTATGTGAGCATACTGTCATTTTTTAAAAATGTGCATATTGTGTAGTTTATTAATTTACAAAAGTAAGGTGCCAATGACTAGGCAGCCCGGGTTTGATCCCAGGCCACCGCAAAGTGGGATTTGTGGTGGACAACATGGAAATGGGGTGGTTTCCTCCGGGTCCTCCAGTTTCCCCCACCATCATTCCACCAACTGCTCCATCATTCATTCATTCATTCATTCATTCATCCCAGGTGTTGGGCTGACCCCCAACCATGATCTCATCCATCAGGTCAAAATGCTTCGGCTTCCTCACTGAGGGAACCCAAGCCACTCCTAACACCAGTATTGGTGAGAAAGGGAGACATAAAAAAAGTGCTAATGACAGCAATGTGTATGAAAGTAAATTATCACATTTTCCCTCACAGATTTCTGTAATAAAATAAACTGTCGATAAAGGTTTGTATAATTGCATCACACAAAGAATCCACAGCTGCAGGCAATTCTAATGCTGAGAATATGAGGTGTAGTTCAAGTGAACTCTTTATAGACTGGGTGACTCTGGGACACTAAAGGCAAACAAAATATATTGCTGACCTGTATGCCGAACTAATACATTACACATGTTCCCCCTCCCAATTTTTGAAGGAAAAACAAATGGGTTTAATAGGTTAAAGCATTCAACCCAAAGATTTGTTTCTTTCTGCTATCTCCCTTCCCCACTGACCCGTTTCTCAGATTACAAGCAAATGTAGTTAATTTCTGTGGCATAAAGAATAGAGTATTTCAAGATTTCTATTGTCATTTACTTACCTTATCTAAAGTTGGACCAGCCTTGTGATGCATCAGGTCTCTGCGATATGTAAGAATAATGAAAAGTAACCCTAACAACACGTATCCAATGTTGGAAAAAACATGGTTGAAGTCACTTAGCAAACCCAAGGGATGAGCGCACAGGAAATTGTAGTAGCACAGATCTTGGTTTCCTGTTTGATTTAGAACCTGGAAAGTTACATTCAGAGAGAACAAGGTTATAAATATATCACAAGTTACAAGAGTCATAGTCAAAGTTATGAGCAACAGTTTTTATAAATCTTAATCTTTATTTTTTTTAAACAAACTAAGTACTTCTATAACCTACCAATTTTTTGTCACTTTTTAACATAGTCTGCAATTTTTCTGTTCACATTTTCCCCACTGTTCTGCAAGTTTGAAAATACTCCAGCTCCCTGAAGACACTGATGCACTGCTTTTGGTATATCCTCCACCTAACACAACTGAAAGTCACTTGCAAAACAACTGAAACTTGAAACTTGTCAGTTTATTTTGGTTTATCACTCCTTTTAATAATTTTGGATTTGAATCAATGTCATGATTTTCATTCCAAAAATGAAATGCTACTGTTTCAATCTGATGTTTCTAAAGTGCCCTTTGACTCTGGTTTTTAGATTTCTTTTAGTTTGACCTATGTAGCATTTTTCACAATTCTTACAACTTATTTGGTATATTCCGGATCTGTTAATTGATGGGATTTCATCTTTTGTTTTTGAATTTAACAATTTTAGAATTGAGTGTCTAATAGTAAGTGCCAAGATGATATTTTGTTCCTTAAAGATATTTTTGAATTTATTAAATGTTTTTAGGAGATATGTGAAGGAACTGAATATGCTGTTGCTTTCTTTTTCTTTTGTAAATGTGGTTGCTTCCTTAATGATTTTCTTTAGTTTAGCCTTTTTAATTTTCTTAAACACCAAACTTTTGTTGTATCCATTTTCTTCTTCTATATGTAGTATGCTATTTGTTCTTTGAAGTATTCTGCTTTATCAAAATGTCTACCATTTCTGCTTATCATTTGGCTACCCATACCTTTGCAAGAACTGTAGTTCTATTGTCATACACTTTCTGTAAGTCAACAAAAACCATGTAAGGCTTTCTTCTTTTACCTCTATCAGTATTTGTCTATTAGTGTTTTTGTAATAAATTCTCAACTGGTTTCCTTCCAGTTCAGAAGTCAATCTGGAATTAAGAAAGATACTCTCCAACCCAGGTTTTATGATCTACTCATCAATATTGTAGCAAATAGAAGCACAAAGAAAGGTTATTACTACATGGCTGATCATATATAATGTGTCTTACTGGTACCAGGGTTGGGTAATGTCAGGTCATGGGAACGGTTTATAAGCAGATTATTCAAATGTGAATCATGCATCCAGTGGAAAGGTTTCTCTAGGAAGCCTGAGTCAGCAGAGTGGAGGGAGGAAAACTGGTTCTGGCTTGTTGAAGCTAGAAACTTAGTGCAAGAGTCAGTAGCTGGATGGAACTTACCAAAGGTGACACATAATGGTGGAGGAACCTGTTTTGCTAAATCTCCGGGGCCTGAGGATGTAGCTCATCAGCAAATAATGTAAAGGTATTCCCGTGTCTTGACCATTAATAAATGTGAGTTCTATTCTAAATCTTTCTATATTCTTAGTTTAGATAATTTTCTTTAGTCACAACTTCTAAAGTCCTGGTTCCCTCTCGTGAGAGTAATGCATGCCAAGCGTAGTAAAACATTCCCCCGTCGTAACCAAGTGATTTTATGCTTGGATTAATGGATTTATAAAGAGTAATTAAAGAGGGTTACAACAATATAATTGTGCATAGTTTTCCAACATTTACAGTAGTGTGATTCCTTTGTTGATATTAGATTTATTAGCACTACCTTTGCTCTCCACCACTTTTCAGGTACAGAGCACTTTCTTTAACTCATTTAAATAGGCCTTCTAAAACCTTAACTCTATTTGCTTTAGTATCATAACTATAAATCTACATTTTCTCATTTCACATACTACAGTACATATGCTACAAAATTTGGCTGCAGGCGCATGGTCCATGTGATCCTAACTCATTTCCTGTGCACACGTCCTACATATGTTCTAGTTGTCACAGGTGCATCATTCTTACTTCTGTTCTAGTCCAGTTCACACAAGAATAACATTAGGAGTGCTTAGAAGCGTTTAGTTTTGCTTGAAGTGTTTTCAGAATTCTTTGATCACATTATACAGTACAAGAAAAGAGTATGTAGGATATGTATATGCTTACATCATCCTGTAGGGAAGTTGTAAGGCAGTTTGAAACCAAATTTCCTGGTGTGCAAAGCAGAGAAGCGGTTTGTTTGCTTGTAAATAAATTCAGGCAGATAGGATCAATTCATAACAGAAAAAAAGGTAAAGAGCATGTGCTCATGGAGCAGAAATTAAGATGAAATTGAAGGAAAGTTAAAACAGTCATCTCAAAAATCTCTTAGATGCCTTGCAGAATAAACTTACATTTTGAAAGCATCAGCATGGAAAGCAACAAAACTTTTAAGACTCAAATCATACAAGGTTGCTGTTTTAGTTAATTTATGCAAATTAATAACTTCCTCATACTAGTCGTATATAGGCAAAGGTTTTTGATAAGATTGAGTCAACATGGAAAATTCAATGCCATGGCCGGGATTTGAACCACGGATCTCCTGGTTTCCATCCAGTTGCTCTAACCCATTGTACCATGGCCAACGTGCCGTCCTGACATTAAATTCTCCATTTGACTCGTATATTTCCCCGATAAACCACTAGGGGCTCTCGCACTTGAGATACACCGTTTGTGACAACTTACTATTGTAAGTACTTGAGTCCCAGGGTTCATCATTTAACTCTTATTATTTTAGTTAATTGATGAAAATTAATAATTTCCTCATACTAGCCGTTTAAAGGCTAAGTTTTTGATAGATTGAGTCAACATGAAAAATTCAATGCCACTGTTGTCCAGTAATTTTGATCCAAAATTAATACTGTTCAGTGATGAAGCATGGTTTCATTTACATGGCCAAGTGTCATCACAACATAACTGCCCGCCTCGGTAGCGTAGATGGTAGCGTGTCTGCCTCACGTTCAAGAAGTCCCGAGTTCGAATCTTGGTCAGGGTGAGTTACCAGGATAAGGTTTTTTCCGGGGTCAGGTAGCTCTAAGCTCCATGAACCATGGACTCATTTTGAGCATCATTTCACCAATTTCATTCATCGTCCGATATGACTTAACGTTGGAGTACGTAAATTACAAAAAAACAACCCACTACTGATAAGCTACACACAAACCCCAATTTGTTTGTGTGAAACTCCCTTGCATGATAAAAAATTTGGAGTATGTGTTCAATAAATGAATAAAGAATAATCTGGCCCACTTTTTCTGGATGTACCATATATGGAGACAGATAAAGAATAATACTGTCACATTGCCAAATGCAAATCTAATGTGGAGGGGAAGAGTCGAGTCAGGCAGCTGAGCCACTATCGCAGGTCTGCCCTGAAGCAGGAGCGAAAGTTTGGGAATCGCTTTGCCTGATGTCTACTGGCTGGAGATGCAGGAAAGGGATACCCTCAAGAACAGATCACGCAACTAGAAGCGAGTTATACCATTACTACACAAAAGACCATTCGAAACTGTAACTCAAGTACAAGGATTATCATCAGAAGATCTGGCTAAGCCTGACAGGTATATAAAGCTGAAGCAAGGCCTGTATAGAGGAGAAGTACAGTAGTGCAGAGTTTGTGTATGTTTCAAGCTTTGAGTTGAATCAATGAGTGCAAGTCCAAAAGGAGTCGGTGCAGTGGAGCAGTTCATGTATCAGTTGGTCAGTCGAGTTGAGTAGATCGAGCTGTGAACAGAAGTGTGATATGTTCCAAACTCCATGGTGAGCAGTCAATAGGCCATGGAATGATGCAGGAAGTAGTTCACGAGTCAGTAATTGTAGCTCCGTGGAGAAGAATTGGGGGCAGTAGAACAAGCAGCGAAGCAGTTTATGTATGAGGGATGTTCAATAAAGACTGGTACTAAAACTCATACAACAATTTATTGTAAAAAAAATTACTGATACAGGCTTTTGTCCCCCCAAAACACTTCCCCCCACCAATTCAATGCTCTTGTCCCACCTCTCTTGCCACTCCTGGAAGACTTGCAGGAAGCCGTTCTTTAACATCCTCTTCAGAGTCGCCTCCTTGGTTTCAACTTCAAACTGACATCCCTTAAGTTCCTTTCTGACCCTTGGGTTAAGAAAAAAAGACACATGGTGCCAGGTCAAGACTATAAGGTGGATGGGGTACCATAGAGATGCCTTTTTATGTCAGGAACTCAGTAACAACATTAGCAACACGAAGCCTTGCATTGTCATGATGGAGCTTCTACTTCCCAATGAGGTTTCTTCATTTTTTGAGGATGTGATACTTTATCAATTGCTTCAGAATGTTCTTGTAGTAATCTATGGTGTGTCTTGGAACTGTGTGAGTGTACACCATCAAAAAATTGATAAGCATGACCTTATTGGCTGACTTTTGTGCTCGTGCTTTTTGTGGTACCATTGTGCACCCATTCTGTGCTGCTCTTCTTCATCTCTGGGTCATAACAGTATACCCATCTATCGTCAGCAGTGAATGGAACATAAGAGAACACAAAAATTTATTGCATAACTCTGATCACGAAAATCAGCCATGACAATGTTTAGAGGCAAATGCGAAACGCTTTCACTCTCACAGGCTGCCAAAGCATTCACTGTGAAATTTGCAGTGATTGAAGTACATAGTTCAACTGCGTGCAGACAGAAGTTGCAAGCAGGCGCCTAACAGAAGGGGTGAGAAAAATCAGTGCCAGATTTTATTGAACATCCGTCATATGAATATTAAAGTTATGTTCAGAACCAGCATGCAGCCCCATGTAACAGGTAAACTTGTTCGTATGTCACAGAGATAACTGCAGCACATGTAATGCATGCTAAAGAAACATTAGAGAGACATGTCGAAGCTGTGTATTTGTGTAAAAAAAGTTACTGTAAATTAGCATTATGTTAATGATTTTGATGAAAATAAACAAGTTTGAGACAAATTTTGCATTTTATCACAATATCCTTGCACTTTGTTTCGAACAACCAGGGACACTAAATGTCAGCCTGGATATTTCCAGCAGGATTCTGGCACTGAACATACAGTTGATGAATCATTACAGATTATTGCAGAAACTTTTGTGACCCACTTGGTCCCCTGATTTTATGGTATGCAATTTTTATTTAAGAGGCAAGTTGAAAAATAAAGTATACCAAACTAATCCCCACACATTAGAAGAACTATAACAAAATCTTAGAACAGAAATTAACACTATTTCAGAAACTGAACTAATGTGTGTGAATGAAAATTTCCTCAGAAGATGCCATAGGTGTATTGGTGCAGGTGGATGGCATCTGTGATAAGATATGCTTTGTGTTTATTCTGACAACTGTTAATAGGATTTGAGATTTGATTTGATGTCCATGCATGTATGACTGAGAGACAGGCCATATGACTGCCAGCCAAGTCGTACACGGTAGAGGGGTCATGTGCCTGCTGGCCAAATTTTGTAGCATGCATACCATAAAATGGGTTGCAGCCACTTCATACCAACCATTACATCTGTATGTTGCATAATGCAATAGTTATCTTTCAGATATCTTGAACCTGATGGAAGGTTTATCTATAAAAATAAAAGTAGTTGTTGCTGCAACAAGTACAGCCTCTGGTTTGCTATGTATATATCTTTCTAGAGGAGAATAAATTTAAGGACACTTTGAAACTTATATTAATAAAAACATACTTACAAGTTGGTATGTAATAACCAATTGTACAACTGGTAAGGAATAGAAAACTGCAACTGTTAACAGGTTCCATACATACAGCTGCGACTTTTTACGTAAAATGCGTGGATCTTTGCGTGCCAAATCTGTTACAGTTAAAACCGCTTTTGTCCTAGAAAACAAAGAAGAAATAAAAGCTTATCAATAAGTTGACCCAAATTGCACAACTCCTTCAAGTTCTTTAGCCTTTCTAGCTTTGATTTTTATGCAGATACATAGACACATTATCTAACAGTGAAACAAGAGGAACAAAGTGAATATGGTCCTGGAGTATGTTCACTAAGGGGAAACATAATCAGTATTAGTATTTGTAATTTCTAACTCACCATTAATGTAAATACAAAAGTAAAATTATGCAAGTTTAGTTAATTGATGGAAATTCATAATTTTCTCTTACTAGCCATATATAGGCTAAGGTTTTTGATAGATTGAGTCAACATGAAAAATTCAATGCCAAGGCCGGGATTTGAACCACGGATCTCCTGGTTTCCATCCAGTCGCTCTTACCCATTGAGCTACCATGGCCAACTTGCTGTCCTGACATATTCTGGGGGAAGGAAATCGAGCATCACTGAGGTAAAAACTGAGGTTCCGCAAGGCTCGGTATTAGGGCCCCTGCTATTTCTAATAATGATTAATGATGTATCAAAATGTTATCCCTGCCATACAGTTGTTTATACAGATGATACATCCTTCCTTAACATTCACAAAAACTTAGAATTGTTGACAGAATCTGCAAATGAAACCATGCAGCAGGTGCAAAATTGGTTTAGATGTAATGACTTCCTTATGAATCCTGACAAAACTCAAAATATTATCTTCAGTTTAAAACATGTAAATACTGCCAATGATAGTGTGAAACTTCAAGGTATTGTAATTGATAAACAGTTATCTTGGAATCCCCAGACTGATTTTGTATGTAATCAGTTATCACGTATAGTATTTCTCCTAGCAAATTTTAAAAAAAAAACAGTACCAAAAGAATTTGTTAGTATGGCATATTTTTCATTTTTTCAGTCCATCCTAAGATATGGCATAGTCTTATGGGGTAGTAGTCCACGTATAAATGAGGTATTGAAAATTCAAAAAAAGACAGTAAGAATTTTGACTAACTCAAAGAATATATATTAAAAGCAGAAGCATTATTAACAGTGAAGTATTCTTCATATTTGAGTTTGATTTATGAGTCACTATGTTTACACTCAAACTTCACTTACTTGTTGTTGTATAATTGAAACGTTTTCAAGATCATTCGATCTCATCCTCAGCTGTTTGGTGATATGTAAATAAGTGTAATTAATTTAATGTAATAACGTATAGTTATAAGTTTTTCTTTCTCTGACGAAGCCTATTGTAATCATTGGAATTACCAAATGGTGAATAAATATATTATTATTATTATTATTATTATTATTATTATTATTATTATTATTATTATTATTAAATTATTCATCTGACTCATATTTCCCTGGTAGACTACTAGGGGCCATGGTAGCTCAATGAGTTAAAGCGACTGGACAGAAACCAGGAGATCCGTGGTACAAATCCCGGCCATGGCAATGTATTTTTCATGTTGACTCTATCAAAAAAAAAAACCTTAGCCTACATGCAGCTAGTGTGAAGAAATGATTAATTTCCATCAATTAACTAAAATAATACAAGTTTAATGATGAAGCCTGGGACTCAAGTACTTACGATAGTAAGTTGCTACAAATGGTGTATCTCGAATGTGAGAGCCCCTAGTGGTCTACCGGTGAAATATATGAGTTAACTCAATGGGTTAGAGCGACTGGACAGAAACCAGGAGATCCATGGTTCAAATCCCAGCCGTGGCATTGCATTTTTCATGTTGAATCTATCTACCAAAAGAAACTACCTATTTAAAATAAGGATGGTATTTGTAAATTATGCAAATGGATGTTAGAGAATCTGAGCTAAACAATGATCTTATTCAATTGTACACTGCTTAGTACAAATAAATAAAAACAAAACATCTACAGATATGTAAAGCTAGGGTATGGTAAATGATTTCCTTCAACTGGCTTAAACATACAAGTGAATACTATCAGGGATATTCTTAAAACAGCATTTGATCAACACACGCCATAACTTGGGCTTTGCAAAACTGATAATTGTCTAACAGTAAAAGAAATTAAAGGTCAGCACTTCTGTGATTCATCTATAAGGTAATATGAAAAAATGTAAACAGTTTTAATGTTACGATTCTAAAAATTATAAAATAGCATACATTTTACATGTTAACGTTTCAAATAAAGTTATAAAGCAACAGGTTAGCAGATATATGTACCAGTGAACATACCTGAACACATCCTTGTCACTTTCTGCATCATGCAGCATGTCAATATCAGTTTCATCAAGGGACGAGTCTGAGTGACATCTCAGCAATCCAGGGCTGGTTACTTCGCTACTTATACTCGGTGTCTGGATCTGATCATAGCTCGCTGGTGGTGGAGAAAGAGGAGAGACAAAACTTGCATCGTCTAGTGGACCTGCTTCACTCACTTGACCTCTGCATCTGTTATATGGCAATTACAATTTCTATACACAATATGTTCATATAAAACACATTCTTTCAATATTCCTAAGTATTCATGTTGAATACTAATAACATTTCAATACCCTAATAATACAAATGAGTAGCATTGTTAGATTCAGTTGCATAGCTATGAGAGTGAGAACTTAGAATACAAGTTTGAACTCTGTCACCGGTACCAGGCAAAACAAAGGGTTTGTGGAAAGGAGAGACAGAGAAAAAAAATGAGCATCAGAGAGTATGTCAGCAAGTTTTTGCCTTTAAAACAGTTTTTAATTGCTATTATAATTAAATTACTACAATTTCTGACAAACTTAACTTCTCTGTTTTTATTTATGTATCCTCCAGGACTAGTTTCGTGATGAGTCCATCACAGCCTCAGTTGGTAAACCGATTATACTTTTTGGTTGCTTCCAGTTGGTTACTTAAAGAAAAATGCAGTAAATTTTTTTTGGTATTTATTTTGAGGAACCAATATTATACCAAGTACTTAAAAAAATGAGCACAAAAGTGAATAGAGAAGATATTGACACATTGCTTCACTCACACTGTTTATTCACAGGACATGTTTCAAGAGCTTTTGCTCTTATCATCAGCTGAAACAGAGCATGGCTACCATGTTGGCCATGGTACCTCAATGGGTTAGAGCGACTGGACGGAAACCAGGAGATCCATGGTTCACATCCCGGCCATGGCATTGAATTTTTCATGTTGTCTCTATCCATCAGAAGTATTGTGACTTTGTGGGTTCAGACAATCAAAAGACTGTTTGCAGAATTTTTTTTTATTGTAATTTACATCCTTAACTTTTTAAGTCATATCGGACAATAAGTGTAATGGGTGAAATGATGCTCAAATGGGCCCAGGGTCCATGGAGCTTAGAGTTACCTGACATTCATCTTTTAGCATAAGGGAAAACCCCGGAATAAACCTTATCCAGGTAACTCACCCTCACCGAGATTCGAACTCGGGACCTCTTGAATGTGAGGCAGACATGCTACCGAGGCGGGCAATGCAGAAATTTAAAACACTCTTTATTGCAGTAAAACTGCAACTTTGTACAACCCTTGCAGCAGCAAATAGATGTGACATTGAAAAATAGCCGGTCTTCAAGGTCAACTCGGTGCTCCACTGCTCGTAAACAAACAAAAGAATTACTGTGGTACAGTTCAAATGCCCACTGAAGCAATAACCATCACACAACTCACACAATGACAACACAACTGCAGAACTAAGTGCTTCTCACTCTCTGCCGCTATTTATACATCTCAGTCATTGTTCTAGAACATAGTAGACCATTCGATAACAATCACATCAGCATCAGAAAAGCGGAAAATTCCAGACTTCTCTCTCTCTCTGTTTCTCTCTCCCGGCAAGCGTCCAGCTCTGTGCGCCACTCTGTCCTTTTCTTTCCTGCCCATGCAAAAATTTAAAATACATAAGCTTCTTAAATATACTGAGTTCTTATATAAAATAATTTTTAAAGCTGACCTCAGCACATATGTCTAAATAATATTGTCATGAGGCCGCTCGTAGGCGAACGCCGAGAGAGAGGAAAGCACAGAGTGAAAGAAACAGATAGCACCCAAGCCATGTCCAGAGAGAGAGCAACAGAGGGAGAAAGAGACAGATGGTCTGGACGATTCTCGCTCCACCGCGAGGGTCCATGAGGCTTTGTGAGGATTCGTGTGGCTTTGTCAGGCGTCGAGAAACCTTGAGAACAGCTTCTTGCATATAAATAAGAGTTCGGAGGGAGCATACAGGATGTGCAGAGAAGCAGACGAGAGTTGGTACTTGTGCAGGCTGGACGTGTGGCAGATGGACTTGAAGACTGCATACATGTGTGTTATGTCATTCTGCTGATATCAGAGTTGTACAAGCGTCTTTCTACGAAAATAAAGAGCAAATTTGAATTTCTGCAACCTTGACTTTTAATTTCACGAACCTACAAAGTCACAATATTCATGGTGATGTGCAATTAAATCTTGTCTGTAGAAAAACTCTAAAAACTGCAATGGCTACTTCAGAAAATTTCTTGAATGCACAATTATTGTTGCAATGCTAACCTTACAATAAGCTTTCTTATTCTGTTTATTAGTCATTTATGTACACCAATGTATTCACCATACTCTGTGACAACATATTGTCGCGGCAACGGGCATAAAAACTTTTGGCGCAAATAGATAACAGATGGATAGTGTTTCACGGAGATAGAGAGCTTGCATAAGCAGATAAACATAGCGCCGGAGATAGAGGTCTGCCGAAACAAACAAACTGAGATAAATGGAAATTTATGGTGACATCTTGACTATTAGAGATTATTCGGTTCCTTTATTGTTCCGGAAATATCTAGAGTTTATCGATGAGGTATTTAAGAAGGCGATGACTTGCCTAGAGGAGTCGTAAGCAGAAAACAGCTGTAGAGTGTTGTAGTAATGAGAGCTGATGCTGTAAACAGGTGTAATCAGAACACTGTTTGTTATTGTCATCGTCCTTGGAAGAGTGAGTTGTATATGTGATGTAATGTTGTTATGTGAGAATTGAACAGTGTAGGAAATAAAGAACATTTAGAATTTCGGCAAATTGGACTTTTAATTCTACGAACCCACAAAGTCGCAATATACTTTGAGATTATGTATAACCTGTCTGACGAATGAGTGCATTTGTTAGGGAAGATCGCTAATGTAGCATGGCACAGTTTAGAGAGGTCAGAAAAGGTGGGAATATAGTGCAGTGCAGTGCAGTCTGACTATCGAAACACCAGCATAGCATACAATATAACACAACGCACCATTTTTATTATTTATTCCATTTCTAACTCACCTTTAACTGCAATAGCCATATCGGGGGCTGTTCTCCTTTGGAACATAATGAAGATGTTAACTTAAATTCGTTGGGTTTTAATCATTAGATCACACACACATTCGCACTCTCATTCACATTTCGAGACTCTGGGGAAGATGAGGAATTATCTTGGTTGGAGACAAATCCCCATCTCCACTGCCAGAAATTGAACCCAGGACCCCTAGCTTGGCAGGCAGGTGCTCTACCGACTGAGCTACAAGGCCAGCCAACAATGCATAGTTCTGCACTTGTGAAATTGATATCCCATGCCTTAAAGTGTTCTGCAGAATGCGTTCTCTTATTTCAAAAGGATCTTTTCTTTAACAGCATTCATAAGTTTATGTACTGTAGCAATTTCTCTTCTCTGTTCATAAAACTTGAGAAAAGTTCTGCGCACAACACATTTTTTAAACCCATTGAGTTCCAATCTATTTGGATGAGGGCGATGTTTATTTGTTTCTTTTCCCACAGGCTTTGAATTTTGAAACTTTTTCAGTATATTACGTAAGGATCCTGTAATGAACTTTGAAATCCCACCAGTAGATAATTTGACAAAAAAGTTCATAGTTCCACCGTCAGGAGGAAGAGAGCAGACAACAACAGATGCCAGTTGGAAAGAGATTGAAAGTGGAGGCGACTGCCTTTGAAACTAGTCTCTCATTAATATAAAAAGGTAAGTGACGAGTATCAATAAACCAACTAGAAATAGTTTTTGAGATTAATTTTGACATCACTGTTACTAAATTCCTCCAAACACATATAACATATATTACGTACAGTTTGTTCACTTCTCCCACTGCTGCTGCTGAGCTTTTTACAGCATTATTTAATGGTATACTTGGACCTTTACATTTCTCTTCTTTACAAAACTGTAACACAATGAACATTAATTTTCTATTTTGTGGGCATATGATTCCGTGTGGCAGTGTTTGTATTTTGACTCAATTTGAAACCATTTAATTTACTCTGGGTAAGATACTCAAATGCTGCATTTCAGAACTGCCAAATGGTACAGGACATGCAGCAGGAATGGGGTTTATCTGTTTGTGTTTACGCAAGCTTCCACTGTTTGGCCATCTGCACTCATTCTTCAGACAGGTTGTATATTTTGAGGCCACCTTTCCAAACATATGCCTCATTGCATGCTTGGAGGAATTTAGTAACAGTGACTGTCAAAATTAATTGAAAAAACTATTTATAGTCAGTTTTTTTGACACTTTGTCACTTACATTTTTATATTATTGAGGGACTAGTTTCAGGAGCCATCCCTGGATAGAGGTTGAAAATGGAAGCAACAACTCCTGAAACTAGTCCCTCAATAATATAAAAGTGTAAGTGAAAGTGTCAAAAAAACAGACTACAAATAGTTTTCTTTTTTTAAATGATACAGTAAAACCTGCCTAAAACAGACAACTTTTATGCCAGAAATCTGAAAAAAATAAAAAATAAATTTCAGAATGGAGTTCTCTCCCATGTAAAATTATACTCTAAGCTGGAAAACTACCTAACGTGGAAACAGAAATATTTTTCAGGAACTGTTTGTGTAAATAACCTGATTAAAATGAATTACTTTATGTGTAATGGGTTATAACATACATATTTTAAAATTTGTGATTATTTTGAGGACTGTATTTGCACCGAAGTTCCATGAACCATAAAGTCATAAACTGTAATCCTTCGATGAAAAGGGAAAACAAACCATTAGCTCTCTCAAACTCTCTTCCAACACACATGGTAAGGGTAAAATTGTTTTGTAGTGTCTTCATTCTCAGTTTTGTTCTTATGAATGATCAAGTACGAGTGGAAGAAAACTGTGGACTTTGCTAATTTTTAAAAACATCATTTGTGTGTACACAAATTCTGTAGAATGAGTTCTAAACATAATGCATTATCATTGGAGGAAAAACTTAAGGTTATTGAAGAACATGAACAAACTCCAGCTAAAGAATTAATTGCATTAAATCCTTTCATGGAAGTGTTGAAAACAGTGTTGTTGTATAAATTAAATTAACTGCATTGTTTAAAGTGGGGAAAACTAAGATTTATGAGATTTTGAAAAAATATAAATTAAAGACAAGTGGTTAAAGGGAACAGCAAGGCATGTGAAACGCATAAAAAATCTACAGAGTATAACAAACTAAATCGGGTTGTGTTCTAGTGGATAGTTAGTGCGTGCGATAAGGGAATTCCCATTTCTGGACCATTACTTCAGACTCAAGCTTTAGAGACAGCAAGAAAATTAGCCAAAGACAATATCAGAGCTTCCAAATGATACCTCGAAAGTTTCAAATACCGCCATAACTTTGTTTTGAATGTTGTGTGTGGTGAAGTAAATTATGTTGATATGCAGACAATTATAGACTGGAAAAGGAAAATTGAAAACACAGAAACTAGGCGACAAACTACAATCACTGTATATAAGTTGAAAATATAGTACATAATACATATCAGGCTATTGTTATTACTATTATTATTATTTATGTCGCGGCAACGGGCATAAAAGGTTTAGCGCAAATAAACAACAGACGGATAGTGTTTCACGGAGATAAAGAGCTTGCATAAGCAGATAAACATAGCGCCGGAGATAAAAGACTTACCGACACAGCTAAGTGAGGTAAATGGTAATTTCTAGTGACTTCTTGATTGATAGAGATATTTCGGTTTCTGGTTTGTTTTAGAACAGTCTAGAAATTATCAGTGAGGTATTTAAGGGAGCGACGACTCGCCAAGAGGGAGTTGTGAACAGTCGTAAACAGAGGTAAACAGAGAGGAGTAAACAGCTGTAGAGTGTTGTTGTAACGAGAGCTGATGTTGTAAAGTGATGTAATCAGAACGCTGTTTGGTCATCGACCTTGGTAGACTGTGTGTATGTGTCGTAATGCTGTTACGTGAGAATTGATCAGAGTGTATTTCTACGGAAATAAAGAATATTTGGAATATCTGCAACTCAAACCCCACAAAGTCACATTATTATTATTCTTATTATTCTTATTATTATTATTTATGCTTCATTCTATATTATTCCTTCACTGTAAACCTATGTGACTATTTAACAATTTGTACTCAAACAAAACCCTCTGTAAGATGGAAACATGTGTAAACAGAAAATAAGTCCTGGAACGATTGATCACGAGGTTTTAGAGAGGTTTTACTGCATATTGTTTCATGTTAATTTCAGTGGACAGACTAATGTGCTGTATTTCCATGGTACTTTAATAAATCATTCATTCATATAGTAAACAACTTACAGTAATGGAAAGAGAATGTTGTACTTTGTACATGAAACACTTCTAGCAAAACACTTAAGACTTACTTTGGTTCTTACCGGATAAAGTACATGATGGATATCACAATGGAGAACACGTAGAAAAGAGCAAAGACAGTCAGTGCTCCAATGGTGGATATAATGTATTTCTGGTAACTTATACTTTCAGAAATACTGAAAGTTATTGTTTTGTTCCTAGTTTGGGTTACTGTTTCTAACAGTCCTGAGCAGTCTGCATCATCACCTTTTACCACAAAGACCACATAAAATCCCATAGGAAAGGCAGACTTCTGCAATCAAACAAGACAAAAGGTCGAAAGTAAACGCAAGTTTAAAATATGACTACCAAGTTTAACAATCAAAATCTGTTTAAATTATTCCCTTTCTTTGCTATGAAGCTTTATTATTGTTTATACTCACTGTAAACTATGGCCATGAAAGTAAATACATAAACATATATGAATACTTTAGTTACTACTACAGAAAATTTTGGAAGAAATTCTTCTCTTAGGCAAATTCATATATATTAGTACAAAAGTGAATAGAGAAGATATTGACACATTGCTTCACTTGTTTATTCACAGGACATGTTCCAAGAGCTCTTGCTCCTATCATCAGCTGATACTCGATTAGTGTAAGTTGTAGTGGTTTCATATGTATTACTTAACATTATGTACCAAATGTGTTCAGTATTAAGTGCAGAGGATCTACTCCCATTAGTCATTAGTCCTGGACCCGTAGGACCAAGGACCCGGGCCTCCTTCTACCCGGGAGCAATGGATACTCCGGGGCTCTTTCCATAGGGCAATACCTATAGTCTAAAAAGCCCCCCCCCCCCCGTTGAGCACAACATCAAGAGGGGATGGAAGTGGATACGTCACTTACGCGCGTCAACCCCACAGGGAAGACTACCGATAACCTCGGTGGGGCCGAATGGTGATCTAGCACACCTTCTACTAGCTCTGCAGGCTAGTACCCAGGACTTTTTAGGCAACCATCTACCCCCTCCGGGTGGCCGTAGCCTGGCCGGAGTACCCAATTCCCCATGGGGTCGGGAACACACTGCCCCCTCGAGTCCAACCCAATCCGAACAACTCCCCTACGGGAGGAGCTCGGCATGTTCGGCCCGAGGTTCCTCTAGTAACGTCAGAGGTACTGCTAGTGCTAAGGGTCCGCAGCGCCCGCACTTTGGCAGCTGAAGGGGACAGATCCCTTCCCCTACGGGGGTTCAGTATTAAGTAAAAAGGTTGAAGCTAGTAACAATGTAGCAACACAAAATCATAATACAGTAGAACCTTGTTTATCTGGATCAACTGGGATCAGGGCCGATCTAAGTTAACGAAAATCTGGGTTATTCAGAGAATGACGGTAAAACAATAAAAATACATGTACAACAACCCCAAAATATTTTTAACCCCTTTAGGTTGGCCATTTAAACCCTGCACGAGCTGGGATCAGATACCCAATAAACAATACCAGACACTTAAATTGTTAGATGCCGTAAAAAAGCTTAATAAATACACATTTGTATCTTCTTTATTTATTAGATTATTTTAATGAAACAAAAACTAGTTTGAAGCACATAAAGGCAGTATACAACAAAATTATCATTTAAGTAGAAAATGATAATCACAGATCGTTGAAATTTCACTATTTTGTTTCACTTTAGCAAAAGCCATTCTTTAACTGTTTGAACCATCTAATTTGTGAGTTATTTTTTTCTTGTGTGCATACAAATGATAGGTATATATTAGCTGCATATGGGAGTTCTCCATTTCAAGGTTCTACTGTTCAGTCTATGCTATCATGTTGGGTCAAACATGCTGGAAAGAAAGGAACCTCTCTGTCAGCATCTGTATGTACCTCTTTAAGTGTATTTCAGAACTTAAATTTATAGTTATATGTGCTTGGAGGAATTTAGTAACAGTGATGTCAAAATTAATCATAAAAACTATTTGTAGTCGGTTTATTGATACTCGTCACAATAATATAAAAGAGTAAGTGATGAGTATCAACAAACCGACTACAAATAATTTTTAAGACTACATTTATAGCCTTAGGCCTATGCAGCTATTTTTACGCAGTAATATAGTTATAGAGATACCGAGTAAAAAGGAGATGCCGTTCAGGATATGCTGGAGGATAATATCAAAAGCCACCAGCAGAATTAAAATTACAATGCCCGTCTAAAAAGTATCTGACCTTAATTTTTTCTGTACAAAGTAGTGATGCCACTGTACATGGTGGCAGGAGGAACCCTTATGTGCATGCTTGAGTTTTCTCACTGTGTTCGTGTGTGTCAAGTCACTGCATGCAGGTTGCCTAGTGAAATGCTTGTCGGATTTAGTTTACTCGCAAGATGATTGAGCAAACTGAGCCAGGATACTGCATCAAAGGCATCAAAACCTTTTGGAGATGATGCTCGGGGGAAATCGAGACTCCAAGGCCGAAAAAAGCATAACAGGAAGAAGAAAAATCAAGGTGAAGCTAACAGTGTTCTTTGATATCTGTGGAGTTGAGCATCGTGAATCAGCACCACAAGGACAAACAGTGACAAAGGACTGCTATGAAAATGTTCTCTGCTTCTCTGTGATGCAATTCAGTAGAAAAGACTTGAGAGCAAAAACCTGGCAGTTCGATCATTAAAATGCTCCAGCACATTCATCGCAATTGATCCAGACTGTTTTGGCAAAACGTGATCTTCTGGTCAAAGGTGCCATTGAAAGCATCCTGTTTTGAGAGCACAGGAGAGATAATGAGGAATGCATTGGTGGAATTGAATGCCATCCCAAAAAAAGCTTTCCAGAATTGTTTTCGGAAGTGGAAGGAGCACTGGGCTAAGTGTATGAACATGCAGGAGGACTACTTTGAAAGGGATTAGCATCCCAATTCCATCAGGTAAATAATCTATTTTTCCTGGTCATATGTCAGATACTTTTTAGACAAACCTTGTATATGATGTGATGTATAATGATAATAATAATAATAATGATAATAAATAATAATAATAATAATAATAATAATAATAATAATAATAATAATAATAATAATAATAATAATAATAATAATAATAATAATAATAATAATAATAATAATAATAATAATAATAATAATAATAATAATAATAATAAAAGGATTTTACTGTCACTAAGCTAAGTAACACAATAGACAACGTCCAAAGATATTTACAATGATAAGGTATAAAATAATAAACATGATATTTACAATGAGATACATCATTCACAAACTTAAGCTAATTATGATAACAAAAGACACATACATAGCAATTATAGTTAAACATAGATGCATATTGGTCATTCAGTAAAAGAGTTTAAAACTACTTGTATATGTTTAACAATACAAATCCTGAATCATTACAGACTGTAATTGAATTAAGGCAAATATTTCCTACAGCTTTTAAGATATATTTTCAAAGTATTCTTGTATAGAATAATAGGGATTGGCTAGTCTACGTTTAAAAGCTATGTATAGTAAACAAATTAAGTCAGCTGGTAATGTGTTGAACAGTCTGATGCCTAACACTTCAAAACTGTTGTGCAATTTCGACAATCTATGATATGGTGTATTCATCTGGTTGTTATTCCTCATATTATAATTGTGAATATCCTGCCTAAATTGGTAGTCAGTTGAATTATTCTTTAGATGTAATAGGACAGTATAAATGTACAAGTTTACAATGGTTATTATTCTTAATTTAATAAGTAGCACCAACAAATTTTATAAAAGAAACTGTTGTGGGAGACACAAAAATTAAAGCTACAGCTTAACACTTGGCAAAACAACTTAATACCAATGAATTTTCATATGGTGTTAATAAAAAACTGTTTTCCTCTTTATTCGGTTAAGACTTTTACTAATTTGGGCAACATACAGTTCGAATTAGTCTAGATTAATGAGCTATCACTATCTACAGGAAGGTAAAAACATACTAAGGTGCAATTTTAAAAATATCTCTGTTATTTATTTTAATTTACCAAAATGAAAATCATTGCCAGACTTTGGTTATATATATATATATATATATATATATATATATATATATATATATATATTAAGAGTGCTAAATTGCTTCAGAAACTTACAGTTAATGTGATTCCGCCCCTTCTATTCATTGTCTGCCAGTATCCTTCAAACTGCACATTCCTTTCCAGATCAAAAACAGGGCACTGTAAATAAATTTGAAATGTAAGAGATTTTATGCATTACTAATATTTGAAATCCAAATGATATAAGTATATATGTCACCCAATTATCGGAAAGCCCGACCAACGACAAAGGGACCAGAGGCATCCGGGCCACATCCACTCATTTATCTCAGTCACTAACTGAGGGGAGATTAGGGAAGTGTCACTTGTCGCTGGCCGCCTCTTCCCCTTCCCCTGCCGTCTGGAACCTTCGCTGTGATTCACCGAAACGAGAGACTTCGAGAAAACGGCGATATTCCTATAAAAAGGGCTGCAGTGAGTGAATTGAGTCTGTTCTTGGCGAGCCGCGTAGGAGCGCCGTCCTAGTGTACGGACGAGAAGACTGTGTACGTGCATCAGAAGAGTGTACGTAACTGTGAACGCAAAGTAGAACTGTAACGGACTGACTGGTGAATTGTAATTGTGTGCATTACGTAACTGTGTAATCGAAAAGTGTTCCGATTCTAATTCGGTGGAAGTAAAGAACATTTTGGAGTGGTGCAATTGGACTTTTCATTTCACGAACCCACAAAGTCACAACTGGCGTCAGGAAGTGGGATAACGGCCATGGAATCGGCATTGGAAAAGCTTTTGGAGAAGATGAACGAATTAACAGCGAAGTCGGAAGCGGCAAATAACAGCCTGGCCGCGAAGCTGGAGACTACAAATAACAACCTGGCCGCAGAACTGAAACAAATGAAGACGGCCAACGACATCACCGAGAAGATGGAAGAAATGAAGGCCGAATTAACAGCGAAGACGGAAACGGCAAACAACAACTTGGCCACGACAATGACCGCAAAGATGTCCGAACTGACCACGGAAATGAAGGTGGCGAACGAGGCTCTCGCCGCCAAATTTGAAGAACAGTTGGCCGGCGTGAGGGATGACGTGACGGAGCTGGGCAAGCGGATGGGCCAAGTGGACGAGCGCGTCGAGGACCTGGCGAGCCACGTTAACGACCTGGAAGGGAAGGCCGACACCAGCGTCAAGTCCCTGAACGCCATGGTGGAGGACGTCGTCGGCAGGAGGTTGAAGAATTTGAAGGCCGACGCACCGGGACGCGACACAACATCGGCGCGCGTCAAACCTCCGAAATATGACGGCGCGTCAACATTTGAGGTCTTCCGCCGCCAGTTCGACACAGTGGCCAAGCACAACAGATGGTCACCGGAGGAGGAGGCCACACAGTTAATAGCCAGCCTCCAGGGACGGGCCGCGGAAGTTCTGAACGCGGTATAGACAACGGCGGCGCCCAAGGACATCTGGGAGGCCCTGGAGAATCGTTTTGGGAACCACCGCTTAGCCGCAGCGTACCGCCGCCAGCTGAAGGCTAGGTCACAGCCAGGGGAGACGCTGCAGGAGTTCGCCCTGGCAGCTGAACAACTGGCTAGCAAGGCCCTAGTCGACCTCCCACCAATGTTCGTATCCCGGGAAGCTGCATACACATTCGTGGACGGGGTACGAGACACGGAGATTCGTCAGCGCCTAATGCTCGGCAATTATAAAACCATCCACGAGGAGCTGACGGCAGCATTAAGGATGGAGGCGGCCAAAGTGACAGCTATCCCGACGTCGAGAACGAGGAGTGTCCGCTACAACGGAGACAGAAGACCAGCCGAGGGACGCCGCCGAAGACCTAGTGGCCTGTGTTGGGGGTGTGGACAAATAAATAAAATCTGAAAATTCTCCGTCCCGGTACCTAATTACTAAAACCGGGACGTAATTTCCAAATTTTACATTTATTAAACAAAAAACAACAAACTACATAATCATTTTTCAGATAATATAAACAAAAAATAAAACAATTTAAATAAAAAATCATAGAAAGACCACCAATTTCAAATTAACTACAAAATTACTGGAATCCAGTAAAAAATTTAACTGGCAGCCAGCTAAATATCTACAACTACAGAAAAAAAAAAATATACCGGCATCCCGTATTATATACTGGCACCCAGTATTAAATATCACAAAATAATTTACAATTAACTACAAAATAACTTCAAAACTCATTTAAATCAAAACTTTATAACATCAAATTAAATAACTTATTTCAATCATCTCATTCATACAATTTTAAAAATTTATCTATCAAAATTCATATCATATAATTTCTCTACACATTCTATATATATTCACATCAACTTATTATCATATTCAGAACATACTTAAACAAAATAAAAATATTCTATATTATTAATTTAAACTAAAATAACATTTACCTCTTCTTACCAAATATTCATCTCCTATCATCTACTCATCAAAATTATCCAATATACTTTACATAAACACTTCAACCAAAATTAATTTAATCAACTTATTTAATTCATCTTAACTAATAAGATAAAAATTTTAAACATTTTAAAAATTTACAATACAAAACCAATCATACAATACACTCATTTCATCTCATCTTATCATAAAAAAGACACATTTTTTTATGTGGACAGCCGGACACCTGCAGAGAGACTGCCCACACCAGGAAGAGCAGCCGGAAAACGAGTAGGGCCGTCGTGGAGAGGGGCACGTCGGCGCCATCACCACCATCCCCTCGAGTGACACTGCGCGCCGTCAGCCGGCGTATGGATGACAGCCTCATCGCGGACGGTTGGGTAAGAGGGAAGCCGTGCCGCGTGCTGGTAGACACCGGGGCGGCCATGACCAGCATCAGACCTGACGTGGCGAAGGGTTTGCCGACAAGGAAGCCGAGTCGACCATACCAGCTTGTCACGGCATCGGGCGACACCTTGCCTGTAGAAAAGGAGGCCCTGCTGAAGCTGACCTTGGGAAGGAGTACGGTACGTCTGTGGGTGTTCGTCGCGAAGGTGGCTGAGGAGGTGATACTGGGATTGGATGCCCTCAGGAGCCACGAGGCGACGGTCGACGTCGGCAAGAAGGTCCTGCGGCTCAACGGAGAAGAGGTTATACTCCGTCAACCAGAGGAGCGCCTTGGAATTTGCAGGGTTGTCTTGAACGAAGACGTGGTTGTCCCCGCGAGGAGCGAGGTGGTGGTGACGGCGCGACTGGAAGGCCGGAGAACCAGAAACATGATGCTGGACCAGAAGACGCCTGTATACGGACTGTGTAGCCAGGGCATTGCTGCCGTACCGAGAGGAGGTGCCAGTGAGACTGCTAAATCCAACGGACACCGATCACGACGTCCAGGCCGGGACGGAGTTGGGAACGTGCGAGCCCGTGGTAAGCGTAACAGCAATCGACAAGACACAGGAGCCGGCGCCGAAGCAATACCTGGGGCCCCGGCTAGAAGGCTTACTGGAGAGGGCGGCCGACCACCTGACCGCAGAACAGCTGGAGAAAGTTCGACTACTGCTAAGACGGTATCAGCGCGTCTTCAGCCAAGGTGATAGTGACCACGGCAGCACGGACAAAGTGCTTCACCGCATCGACACCGGGGACGCCCGGCCTATTCGGCAACCACATAGACGCGTTCCGCTGGCGAAGCAAGGGGCGGTACGAGACATGCTGAAGAACATGAGATCCAGGGGAGTGATTGAAGAATCTGACAGCCCTTGGTGTTCCCCTGTAGTGTTGGTGACAAAGAAGAACGGCGAGCTGCGCTTCTGCGTAGACTACAGAAAGTTGAACGCTGTCACCCGGAAGGACTGTTTCCCCTTACCCAGAATTAACGACACCCTGGACACGCTAGCTGGTGCACAGTGGTTCTCGACCCTGGACCTGAAGTCGGGCTACTGGTAGATAGCTCTAGACCCAAGAGACAAGGAGAAGACCGCATTCTCGAGAGGCCAAGGGCTCTGGCAGTTCACGGTTATGCCCTTTGGCCTCTGCAACGCACCAGCTACCTTCCAACCCCTCATGGAGTCAGTGATGAGAGAATGACTTACGATGCCTGCTTGCTATACCTGGACGACATCATCATCGCCGGGAAGACTTTTGAAGATCACCTCGAGAATCTGAGTAAGGTGCTACACAGACTGCAGGCGACCAACTTGAAGCCGAACGCGAAGAAGTGCCAGCTCTTCCGCAAGGAAGTGAACTACTTAGGCCACATAGTCTCAGCAACCGGAGTGGCCAGATACCCGGAGAAGACACAGGCTGTGTGAGATTGGCCTCGCCCAAAGGATAAGAAAGAGTTGCGCAGTTTCCTGGGGCTGTTCATTTATTACCGCCGCTTCATAAAGGGGTTCTCCAACATCGCAAAACCCCTCACCCGCCTGACAGAGGAACACCGGCCTTATGTGTGGACGGAGGACGCCGAAAACGCTTTCCAGGACCTAAAGGAGATCCTGTGCAGTGCTCCAATTTTGGATTTCCAACAACCGGGTGGCTTCTTCATTGTGGACACCGACGCCAGCGACCATTGCATTGGAGGTGTCCTATCGCAGATCCAGGACGGCCATGAGCGGGTGATAGCCTACTACAGCAAGACGCTGTCCAAGGCAGAGAAGAACTACTGCTACACCCGGCGAGAATTATTAGCGGTAGTAAACACCTTGGAGCACTTCCACAAGTACCTGTACGGTCAGCCATTCCACCTGAGGACTGTTCATTCCGCCCTAACCTGGCTATTGGGCTTTAGGAACCTGGAAGGCCAGACAGCACGTTGGGTCCAGAGGCTGCAGGGGTACGACTTCACCTCGGAGCATCGTAGAGGGAAGAGCCACGGTAACGCAGACGCCATGTCCCGAAGAGCCTGTACAGAAGAGTGCGGCCAGTGCACAAGAGTGGAAGAGAAGGAGCGTGCCGCAGCAGTCCGAGTAGTTGTGGCAGTGCCTGCGGACGGCTGGGATAGAGCAGGCCTGAGGAGGGAGCAGCTGGCGGACGCAGACTTGGGGCCACTCTTGAGGAAAGTGGAGGCAGGGACGAGACTAACCTGGGAGGACATCGCACCGAGGAGCGCCACCTACAAGTCGTACTGGGCCAATGGGAGTCGTTGAAGACCAGAGAGGGCGTGCTGTTCCAGATATGGTAGTCACCCGATGGGAAGACGCAGAGAGAACAGTTGGTACTTCCCCGGAGTAAGGTCCCGGAAGTCTTGGAGGAAGTGCACGCCGGTACTTCTGGAGGACACCTGGGAGCGAACCGAACGATTGACAATCTACGGCAGCGCTACTACTGGCTGAGACTCCAAGCAGATGCTGAGAGATGGTGCCGTCAGTGTCACGTGTGCGAGGCGAGTCGTGGCCCCCAGACTAGGAGCCGGGGTCGCATACAGCAGTACAACGTCGGAGCGCCATTCGAACGGATCGCCGTTGACATTGCTGGACCGTTCCCAGTTTCCGACCGAGGCAACAAGTACCTAATGGTGGTCGTGGACTACTTCACCAAGTGGCCGGAGGTGTGTGCCATCCCAAACCAAGAGGCAAAGACAATCACAGACTGCCTCGTGGAGCAAGTGTTCTGTCGATTTGGGGTGCCGTTAGAGCTACACAGTGACCAGGGTACCAACTTTGAGTGCAAACTAATGAAGGAGGCACTAAAAAGGCTTGGGGTGAACAAGACCCGCACGACGCCTCTACATCCCCAGTCGGATGGCATGGCCGAAAGATACATCAAGACCTTAGAGGAACACCTGAGGAAGGTCGTGGCCAGCCATCAGCGAGACTGGGACATCAAGGTGCCACTGTTCTTGCTGGCCTACCGCTCGTCTACACACGACACAACTGGAATGACGCCAGCCAGCTTAATGTTTGGCCGAGAGTTACACCTCCCTTGTGACCTGGCTTTTGGAAGCCCTCCGGAGGTGAAGCTGCCGGTGACCGAGTATGTGGAGAACCTGGTGGACCACCTCCACGACATGCACGAGATGGCTCGCCAGATCATCTAGAAAGCGAGCGACCGAATGAAGACCAGATATGACAGGCAAGCCAACAGCCAAGGGTTCCAGCAAGGTGACCTAGTCTGGTTGTACCGTACTTCGCGGATCAAGGGACGCTGCCCGAAGCTTCAGCAGCCATGGCAAGGGCCGTACCGGGTGGTGAAGGGGATAAATGACGTGGTCCACCGCATCCAGAAGGTGCCCCGAGGAAAGATGTTGGTGGTACACCTGGATCGTCTAGCCCGCTAGGATGGTGCTGTTCGGGACGACCAGCTTTGAGGAGGGAGCAGTGTCACCCAATTATCGGAAAGCCCGACCAACGACAGCTGAGAAGGGACCAGAGGCATCCCAGGCCACACCCACTCATTTATCTCATACACTAACTGAGGGGATGATTAGGGAAGTCTCACTTGTCGCTGGCCGCTTCTTCCCCCTTCCCCTGCCATCTGGAACTTTTGCTGTGATTCACTGAAACAAGAGACTTCGAGAAAACGGCGATATTCCTATAAATAGGGCTGCAGTGAGTGAATTGAGTCAGTTCTTAGCGAGCCGCATAGGAATGCTGTACTAGTGTACGGACGAGAAGACTGTGTATGTGCATCAGAAGAGTGTACGTAACTGTGAACGCAAAGTGGAACTGTAACGGACTGACTGGTGAATTGTAATTGTGTGCATTACATAACTGTGTAATTGAAAAGTGTTCCGATTGTAATTCGGTGGAAATAAAGAACATTTTAGAGTGGTGCAATTGGACTTTTCATTTCACGAACCCACAAAGTCACATTATCCTAAACATGTCTTGTATGTCCATTGTGTACAAGGTTCAATTTTTAATCAGTTATAGATGCTCAAGTGTCCTCTCACATGAATTTAATGTACTTCAAAGTGAGGTTCTCATCCCACAAAACACCAAGTCATTAATCATTTTTAAATTTCACCATACATATCTTTTCCCTCAAGGTTAACTCTGGAGCTCGCTCAATGCCTCTTATACGATGTTACTCTTGAAATACTCTAGCATTGGTTTACTTATTTCATTGATCTTGACATTTTGAAAATGTTCATATTGTCACAAGTGACTGTGTTAATTAATACAAGTAATAGTTCATGTGACTTCCGTAGTACGTGTGACATCACTCCTCCACTTCTAGCATAAGTGAATGTGTAAGCGAGTCTCTTGTTCTCTTTGTGTGCAGGTCTTGGACCTGATAGGGCGTGATGCCCTAGCTCTGTAAGGTAATGGCCACTGTGGCCACCTATGTAATTAATTAGTTTAGTAAATATTCTTATTAAGTGAGCGGTAGTGTTAATTAGCATCACCCATACCTTTTGTAGAAATGTAACCTGATAGAAAACCCCAACCTCTCGCCAAGCCGGTATTCCCTACCTCTGAGTAATTCCCCCCCGTGTACGTTCTGGCCATGTGTTCCTTACCTATCCTGTACAATCTATGGTTAGCTCGTCACAATATGCCCACTTCCTAAATTCCTTTCAATTTTCCTGACATAGATTTCTCCAAAATAACCACAGGTAATTCTATAAATGTCAGCATTCTTTTCTGTTAGTTCATCCCATTTGATTTTAATAGATGTTTTATACTATGTTTATTTTGTCATGCTAGATATACTCTTAAAATCTTAGTGTCTCCGAAATTATTATATTGCTCTTGGATAATGTGAGACTTGTTTAAGGTGGATTTGTTATTTGCTGGAGAAAGTGTGGTTACTTGTCTGATTTTTCTTGAATTTTATTTTCCTATGAATCAGTTCACTCCTGCATTGTGGCATAATGGGCTACAGCATGTGCTTTGGTTCCCTGCATCCGGAATGCACCCAGAATTGATTCCACTCTGGGGGCTGCAGATTTTAAGTCCTGGGTATAGGACCGGTGCCCACTCAGCATCATGAGGAGATTGAGGAGCTACGCTAGGTAGCGAACCCTGGTCTAGAAAGCCAACTTTTGGCTGGGCAGTGCTAAAATGCTGACCACATCTATTCCCCATATCGGTTAGATGATTGTCAGCCTCTGCCTTGCATATGTGGGTTGGCTGGCAGTAGGGTTGGCAGGCTCTGGCTCGCTTTGGACTATTACGCCATGGGTTACATTATGAATCAGTTCCCTGGCATAGTCATCATATTGTGCTATGTTAAACAACCTGCATCTTAAACTATTGATAACTGCATGTTTTTATGTCACCTGAGATTGAATCCATCTCCTTTTAATATGTATTTTAGAATGGGCTCTTTCTCTGTGTAGTCCAAATTCAAAACAATTGTTTTTTTTTTTTTGTTATTTTTAGCTCTATGGAGGACAAGCTACTGAAATAGTAAAGTATAAATACACAATGTGATCAAAAGTATCCGGACACCTGGCTAAAAATGACTTAAAAGTTTGTGACGCCCTCCATCGGTAATGCCAGAATTCAATATGGTGTTGGCCCACCCTTAGCCCTGATGACAGCTATCACTCTCGTAGGCATACTTTCAATCAGGTGCTGTAAGGTTTCTTGGAAAATGGCAGCCCATTCATCACAGAGTGCTGAACTGAGGAGAGGTATCGATGTAGGTTGGTGAGGCCTGGCACAAAGTTGGCATTCCAAAACATCCCAAAGATGTTCTATAGGATTCCAGTCAGGACTCTGTGCAGGCCAGTCCATTACAGTTATTATTGTCATGTAACCACTCCACCACAGCCCGTGCATTATGAACAGGTGCTCGACTGTGTTGAAAGATGCAATTGTCATCCCCGAATTGCTCTTCAACAGTGGGAAACAAGAAGGTAATTAAAACATTAATGTTGGCCTGCACTGTGATAGTGCCATGTAAAATAACTAGGGATGCAAGCCCCCTCCAAGAAAAACATGACCACACCATAAAACCACCACCTCCGAATTTAACTGTTGGCACTACACATGCTGGCAGATTACATTCACCAGGCATTTACCATACCCACACCCTGCCATCAGATCGCCACTTTGCCCGCCTCGGTAGCGTAGATGGTAGCGTGTCTCCCTCACGTTCAAGAGGTCCCGAGTTCGAATCTCGGTCAGGCTGAGCTACCTGGATAAGGTTTTTTCCGGGGGTTTTCCTTATCCTTACTGTCCAGCAATGCAAAGAAGATCCCTGAAAGGTATGTACTGCCTTACACAGTGCGACAAGGACAGCGAATGTGTGTGGCAGAGAATGCCTGCTACGCAAGGAGCAGACCGTTAAAAAACATGTGTCATATTCACTCTGTACACTAAAACCGAGAAGATTCATTCATAAAGAAGCCTTCAGAATGTTTTTGAATCGCCTGTAACTGCACTGACATGGGGTGTCATACACTTGTCCTGAGAGGGTGTGGGAACATTCGCCAACCCCCCTGCATCTCAAGCCTCGGAGACTATCTCTCCTGTGGAGGACAGTAAAGACGAATGTCAGGTAGCTCTAAGCTCCATGAAATCTGGACACATTTGAGCAACATTTCACCCATCTCATTCACTGTCCGATATGAGAAATGTTGGAGGACGTAAAATTACAAAAAGAGAGAGAGAGAGATTGCCACATTGTGGACAGTGATTCGTCACTCCACATGTTTTGCCACTGTTCAAATACCCAATGTTGATGATTCTTACACAAAGTGAGACGTTGTTTAGCATTTACTCGCATGATGTATGACTTATGAGCAGCCGCTCGACCATAGAATCCAAGTTTTCTCACCTAATGCCTGTCATAGGAGTGGATCCTGATGCAGTTTGGAATTCCTGTATTATGGTCTGGATAGACGTCTATTATACGTTACGGCCCTCTTCAACTGTCGGCGGTCTCTGTCAGTCAACAAACGAGGTCGGCCTCTATGCTTTTTTGTTGTATGTGTCCCTTCACATTTCCACTTCACTATCACATCAGAAGCAGTGGACCTAGAGATGTTTAGGAGTATGGAAATCTCGCATACAAGTGACAACCAATCACCTTACCACGTTCGACATCTGTGAGTACTGCAGAACATCCTGTTCTGCTCTCTCACGATGTCTAGTGACTACTGAGGTCACATATGAGTACCTGACAGTAGGTGGCAGCACAATGTACCTATTATGAAAAACGTATGTTTCTGGGGATGTCTGGATACTTTTGATCACATAGTGTATGTAGAAATTTATATCCATGGGATCACAAGTGGGAACTGTGTGGACAAAACAGTATCTGGGCAGGTTTTCTCTGGGCTCTCCAGTTTCACCTGCTGCTCATTCAACCAAATGTTCAATAAATGCCTTTCCTTTCATCCTAAAGCACCATCTCCTTTTTTTACCCTCATACCAGTTTTTGAGATGATCTTCCATCTAGTATATCTAAGAAGCAGATTTTCTCCGCTGATTGACAGACATCTGAACCCAGGTACCAGTTTTGAGTCCTGGAGATTGAAAGTTCTGCTTACAAGGATATAAAAAAGGAAATGAAGGAAAAAATGGAAATTTATAAATAGGCTGATGGATTTTAAGCTCTATTAGATGGGAACCCTAACCTACAGTTTGTTGAGCTACTGAGAGAGGAGCCCGGAGGGGTATCCAATAACAGCAAGGCAGTCAAAAAACTGACAATGTTACAACGGATGTACAAAAGAAGTTTTAAGGTAACAGCTTGTTTTATGGAGCACAAGAATATGTGGATTAAACTTTACTAGTTTTAATTATAATTATGTGCTATGTTGTTAATACTTCCATAATCAAAATATAATTTATGATAAGAGTACATTCCTGTAATCAAGCTAGTTACATAGGCTGACAAAGGAACAGTCTTACAAATCCTTTCATGGAAGTGTTGAAAACAGTGTTGTTGTATAAATTAAATTTATTGGGAGTCGATTAATGACACTAAACAACACTTACTTTTAAATTTTCCCGGAACTGTAGTCAAATTTATATTGGAAAAACCAAAAGAAATTTAGAAAAAAGAGCAAAGGAACACTTTAGGAACATAAAATACAAACAGTTAGAAAAATCAGCAGTTGCCACGCATTTTTGGGAAAAAAAACCACAACATAAATCCAGAACCAAAATTACTAAAACATACAACAGGAAAAGAAGAACTGTCCACATGGGAACAAATCTTTATTTCAAAAAATAGGAACAAAGTATTCATACAAAAGTGAATTGAGAAGATATTGACACATTGCTTCACTAAAAAAACTCATACAAGATAGTCTTAAACTTTTGAATATACAAAATCCAGCTATAAAATTTACATTGGAAACAGAAGAGGATGGTGTGCTCCCCTTTTTGGACATCAAGATCAAAAAACTGAACAACAAACTTACCTTTGGTATTTACAGGAAACCGACACACACAGATAATTACATCAAGAACAACAGTTTCAACCCAAAACAACACCAACATGCCATTTTCAACAGTTTAATCTTTCGGATGATCAACTTTCCACTAAACAGAGAAGATTATCAAGAAGAATACCTACACATAAAAAAAGTAGCTATATCCAACGGTTTCAACCCAAATTTAGTAGACAAAACAGTTAACAGACTCAACAAAGCTAAGAAAATAAAAGAAACCACCACCCTAGAACCTACAGGAGCAAAAGAGAAAAAACTTTTTAAAAAATTCACCTTCCACCCATCAGCCTATAACAAATTCCAAAAAATCTTCTCAAAACACAACATAACTCTTGCACCTCAAAATAGGTTTAATATCAGAAATTTGTTAAAAGGCCCTCCCAAAAATTCAATCACTACCATAGAAAAACCAGGAATCTATGAGATCAAATGTGAAACTTGCCCTAAAATTTATATAGGAAAAACAAAAAGAAATATTAACATCAGAACTAAAGAACACCTAAGAAACATTAAAAATGGTGAAACAGAAAAATCAGCAGTGGCTTTTCATTTTTTGAATACTAGACATGACATCAACTTGGAAACATCTCTAATAAAATATGTTAATCATCCCATTGACCTTTCCGTATGGGAAAAAATCTTCATCAACAAAAATTGTCATAGAGTCATGAATTTTAAAACTCCACCACCGGACATCTTTGACAAGTACATCACGCCATCTATTAACAAAACGGAGAAAGAGGAAACCACTACAACTTACACTAATCGAGTATCAGCTGATGATAGGAGCGAGAGCTCTTGAAACATGTCTTCTAATATATTGTGTGAGTGAAGCAATGTGTCAATATATTCTCAATTCACTTTTGTATTAATTTGTGCTTCACTGTCCCTACGCTTCTTCCAAGTTTATACTTGAGTGACAAGTATTCAATTTCGACATCCCCCAGAAAGATTTGTTCAGCAAGTTCCTCGAACCGCCACCAGAGGAGACCAATGACAAAATATTGCCAGCTACACCAATGAGAACCAGTCGATGTCCGGCTGAAGATAGAGGGAAGGCCTCTGAAACTAGTTCCGGGAAAATTTAAAAGTAAGAGTTGTTTAGTGTCATTAATCGACTCCCAATAAATTTAAGTCTTACAAATGTTTACTAACCATACAAAAATGTTTCTGTGCTGCATTAAATACATAAATATTCAATTAAAAGCACAAAATTACACTAATTACATGGTAAGGGCTTTAATCGTTTTCACCATGAGTTATACACTCTGTTTTGAAACTTATAAACCATTTATTTTTTCTGTGATATATGCTGCAAACCATTATTCCTCATGCTCTACAAAACTTGCATACAGTACTAACATTTCCTCAATCCTTTTCATGGTTACAGTACAAAACATAGTAAATTGAGGGAACTGCCTTTTTGTGCCATGTTACATTCTAATATGTATATGAGCAGAATAAATTGTCCTGACTATACTATGCGGAAAAAGAAAAAAAAAATTACATTAATTAATGGAAATTAATCATTTCTTCACACTAGCCATATATAGGCAAAGGTTTTGGATAGTCAACCTGAAAACTTCAATGCCATGGCCAGGATTTGAGCCATGGTTCTCCTGGTTTCCGTCCAGTCACTCTTACCCATTGAGCTACCATGGCCAATTTGCAGTCATGACATTAAATTCTCCAATTGACTCATATATTTTCCTGGTAAACCTCTAGGGGCTCTTGTATTCGAGATACAGTGTTTGTGGTGACTTACTATTTTAAGTACTTGAATCTCAGGCTTCATCATTTAACTCTTATTATTTAAGTTAATTGATGGAAATTAATAATTTCCTCATACTAGCCATATATAGGCTAAGGTTTTTGGGGCCACGCCGTGGCTCAGTGGTTAGACCGCTTGGCTCTCACCAAGGCGGCCCGGGTTCGATCCCAGGCGACCACAAAGTGAGATTTGTGATGGACAACACGGTGCTGGGGCGGGTTTTCTCCAGGACCTCTGGTTTCCCCCGCCATCTCATTCCACTGGTGCTCCATCTTCATCTCATGCATCATCAATGTCACCACCTGCGGTGCTGTATGTAGTAAAAGCGGTCGTTAAACACTACACATTTATAAGGTTTTTGGATAGAGTGAACCTGAAAAATTCAATGCCATGGCGATTTATCAGTCTGTTTACATTGGCAGATCATTCTTGGTCATTTAACCATGTAATAAATCCAAAAGTTAAATTATTAAAGCAGTTAAATGGTACAATAGATTTAATGGTTTGGGAAAAATATTTATTTAAAAAAATATAAATAGTGTAATGAATTTTGAAATAGCGCTAATCGATTCTGCCTTAAAGTTTCTTTCATTTTCAGAGTAACGATGCCAACAAAGGAAATATTGACTGATGATGCAAACAAAGTTTGCGAAACTAGTCTCTTGAATTCTGTGAAAATTTTAATCAATTTTCTTAAAAGATAAATGAAGTTTGTGACAAATTATATGTTTTATGTAGTATTTGTTGCTTCACTGTTGTAGCTTGATTTTTTTTTTTCCTTTTTTTGCATATATGTAATGCAATTTTTCAACATTAATATTTTTCTGTACATACATTTCAGTTATTGCTTCCTGATTAATTATTTTCTACTGAAGTGTTCCAAGATTTTTCTCTGTTTACACTTCAACTCTGATCTGTAGTATAGTCTTCTCATCTATAGAAGAGCTCGTTCTGAAACTTTCCATTTTAAAATATGAAAGTATATAGTGATAAGTTCTACAGTGTATAAAGAGAATTGGAAGTAAAGATTGGAAGACTTACTGCAAGGACACAACGTTTTTGTTCTTGCTGAAGCTTCACTAACTTCTTAACATAAAAGTCTGAGTATATCTCGGTTTTGAATTTTGGACAAATTACAATACTTATACATAACTTACTACACTAGCTGGTTTTTTGGTATATCCTAGATTTTGCCTTAATTTCATTTTCTGACATGTATATCTTCTGCTGACAGCTGTCTATGAATTAGCACTTCAGGCGAATTTTCCTTCCATGCATCTTATTGCCATTCAAGAGGTCTCTGTCAACAAGTTCTTGCAGTTTTTGTGTTACGTCCTTGTACTATATGAAAATGGAGTGTCACTAAGAGTTCAGTATAGAATTTAATATTTAGTTGTGTAATGCCACGGTCATGATGCCCAGAGTATTTAGGATTACACATTGTTTGTTCATTTCTTAGCACTTCAATGCCCAGTACACTCTACTTTATATGTTTCATATGTTTTATATGTTTCTATTTTATATGTTATACAAAGTTTAAGCATATCATGAGTATGCCTAAGTTATTAATCAATGGTATATTCAGAAACTAAAATGTCATTGTTAACCAGTAAAGCATCCACAAGTGTTTGATAAAATTTTCTCATGGACTGTTGATTTTTCTGCATAAATTAATAAAGGCATGGAAAACACCGACTTACTGCAAAGATTAGCTTTGTAAAGAGACTTGCATAATAATTACTATAAAAATATTTCTGGTGGTCCCAAATAAGAAATTCTACCATGGTTAAACAGCAGGAATTTGTTCAACTACATTATTACTTATATTTACTTTCTTTTTCACTCAAATGTCTGTTTTCTTGGATGGACTGGACTACGCTATGGAGGGTATTCAGCACAGAGCTCCAAACTTGATATATTGTACCTATGTCCCCAAGTGGGGGGGGGGGGGGAGGATGAGACAAGAAGAGACAGAGGGTAATCATCCCAAGGAGCCATGACAGTACAGAGGGCAGAGTCCCTACTATTGACCAGTTGGAAACTCCCCAGCAGGCTAGAACAACCAGCATTCCACCCTACTGTGGTCCAGAAATGGCCCCACCAGAACAGATTCAGAGGCCAGAAACCGTCCTACCAGAGGAGGAAGTTTTACCAAGAACATATCATCCTGCCATGCAACACCGAGACACCCACTGACACTTCTACCCTGAAGGAGACCTTCAGATGAGAGATGATGTGAAATGATAATAGATGAAATGGAGGGACAGAAAATTCGGGGAATGTAATTAACCTACTCAGCATTCGTATTCAAGAGGTTCCGAGTTCAAATCTCGGTCAGGGTGAGTTACCTGCATAAGGTTTCTTCTGGGGTTTTACCATATCCTAAAAGACGAATGTCAGGTAACTCTATGAACCATGGACCCCGGATTCACTTCAGCATCATTTCACACATTCCATTCATCCTCCAATATGACTTAATGTTGGGGACGTAAATTACACAAATTTGCTTCGCAACCTGGAAAAACCCCCGAAAAGCCCATGGGTCAGGAAGGTCGGCCATGGGAATCGAATCCATAGCTCCCAAATCCGGGCCACAGATGAAGCCACAAAGCCATCCTATTCTGTTTTCTTGGATGACATAACACCCATTGTTAAGTTAATTGATGGAAATTAATCATTTCTTCAAACTAGCCGTACATAGGCTAAGGTTTTTGATAGATAGAGTCAACATGAAAAATTCAATGTCATGGCCAGGATTTGATCCACGTATCTTCTGGTTTCCATCCAGTCACTCTTATCCATTGAGCTACCATAACCAACGTGCCATCCTGACATTAAATTCTCCAATTGACTCATATATCTATTTCCCGGTAAACCACTAGGGGGCCCGCCTTGGTAGTGTATATGGTAGTTTGTTTGCCTCACGTTCAAGAGGTCCCGAGTTCGAATCTCGGTCAGGGCAAGTTACCTGGATAAGGTTTTTTCTGGGGTTTTCCCTTATCCTGAAAGATGAATGTCAGTAACTCTAAGCTCCATGGACCCAGGACGCATTTGAGCATCATTTCACCCATTTCATTCATTGTCCAATGGAGAAATTGACAACTAATCCTAATGCTCTTAACATAGTACATGATTCTTCATTTAAAACCTAACGGAGAACATGGCATTTTGCCTCTCCCACTACCTTGCTGGATTTAACTGACGTATCCAACAAACATGTATTGTGTTATAAAAGGATGAAAATAAATACAAATTTCTCCACTACCAGCTACCATTGGACATGCAAAACAGACTGTACAAGCTGACTGTAAATGCAGAGAGGTATTGAAATGGCGTTTTGACCTCATTTTACTATGAACTGACAGAAGAGAAATCATATGGGTGGTTTCAACCAGATTCTGCTACTGCCCGTGCAGCAGAGGAGCCCAAGAGTAGAATTAGGGAAGTGTTTGAAGACAGAGTGATTAGTGTTGGTGTATGGCCCTCTCACTCCCCTGATCTAATACTGTATGGGATAACCTGAAAGACAAAGTTTACTAGACAAATCCTCATACACTGGAAGAACTAAAACAAAATATTAGAAATGAAATCAGCAACATTATATAGGGTGAACTTAATCATGTGAATCAGAATGTGTTCTCCCAATACAATGCTAGTTTAGCTGAAGTTGGACGACATTTCCAGCATCTTCTATAAGGTAAGAGTGTTATACATGCTCTACGAAACCCACCTCGGTAGCGTAGATGATAGCATGTCTGCCTCACGTTCAAGAGGTCCCGAGTTTGAATCTTGGTCAGGGTGAGTTATCTGGATAACGTTTTTACCGAGGTTTTCTCTTATCCTGAAAGACAAATGTCGGGTAACTCTAAGCTCTATGGATCCTGGACTCATTTGAGCATCATTTCACCCATTTCATTCATCATCCAATATAACTTAATGTTGGAGGACGTAAATTACACACAAAAAAATGCTCTATGAACGGAGTTTATGTAGAAGCAAAGTCGGCGGTGCCCACCTCAATAGCGTAGATGGTAGTGTGTCTGCCTTACGTTCGTGAGATCCCGAGTTCGAATCTCGCTCAGGGTGAGTTACCGGGATAAGGTTTCTTCCAGGGTTTTCCCTTATACTTAAAGACAAATGTCGGGTAACTCTAAGCTCTATGGACCCTGTACTCATTTGAGCATCATTTCACCCATTCCATTCATCGTCCAATATGACTTAACTGTGGACGACGTAAATTACCAAAGTGCACAGGCAAAATGCCATGCACCCATTAGCTTTTAAATAAAGAACCCTGTATAGTATTGAAACTGTGATGGTGAATAGATCCAAATGTGCAGTTGAAAAATCTCTTGTGATAGATTATAACTCAGGAAAAGGTTTTGTAGATATTTCAGATCAAATGGCAGGTTACAACCCAGCTCTGCGAACATTAAGGTGGTACTGAAAAGTTGCTCTTGAACTCATATTTGACACAGAAGTTGTAAAAGAATTTTTGTCTCCTTTACAAAACTGTGCATAAAACGTGAATTTGAATATAGATTTCAAAGAAAAATATTATATAAGCTTTGTTATTTTCAAATGAAACACTAGTGTGATCGCTCTCAACAGCAGCAGATATCAATTTCTGACAAAATGGATCGGCTCATAAGGTTCAAAAGTATTGTAATGCATGCTACAAAAAGATACTCAAAGAAAAAATATCAAGAAAATTAAAGTGAACAAAATGACCACCTACTGTGAAGAATATGATGGAAAACTTCAGTTGTGCTTGCAATGCTTTGCTAGTATTCACAACAAAAACTGAATACAACACATTTCTAATGCTCCATATTTTGTTTAAATTGAATGTCAGAAGTAGCGCTTGTTTGACTAGCGATACTAATAAGGATTTACTGTCAGCATTCCACCATTCTATTGCCTAATTGTATTTTAACACAACAAAGTTAAAAGTAAGGGCCCTTGTTCTGCTAACAAGATTTTAATGACTACAGAAGTCCAGTTTATAGGTAAAGCTCAATGTTTCAATAAACTATTGGCATACCCAAGTCTTAAGTGGTCCACAAATGTAGCAGTTATATGGACCACCACAGTCCAGTAAGAAATGCATACAGAGGTCCCAAGGTTAAGCAGCCATGCAATATTTATAAAGTTGCTTGAGCTTTTGGCCATGTTTACTCTATGGCCTTCTTCAGGAAGACCTTCACCCAAGAAGCTCTACTTAATCATTGCCGTGAAAGCTTCAAATCTTACAAAATAAATACTTAAGAATCATTAACAGTAAAGGGTGGACTGTAGAGGCTGTAATCTCTAGAAACTCCAGGGGTTGAGAGTTTGAAATTAGCCACAAAATGGAGTGACACTAGGGTGAAATAATACAGTGACACAGAAGATAGGAAAAAGCATGTCATACACTATCGGTTAAAGCTAGTGTTATTAGTTGGAAAAAAAACTAGCAAGTGAACATCGAAATATATGTAAGATATGAAATGCTTAACAAGGTACATTTAAAAATCAACTTGCAGAATTAAATTGTCCAATGTAGGTCGCATCTGCCTTGGTTGATTTGCAAGAAGCAAATAGTTTAGCCCTGGGATATATCTTGCAATCTAACCAAGTATGTACTAGCATCAGTTATGATATAGCTACTGAAACAACAGAACTTTATTAAGTACATAACTTAGGAGGATCTTACAGTAGGTTTTTGATAAATGAAAGTTCCACTTTAAGTGTATATATATATATATATATATATATAACAAGGGGCTGGTAATCTGTGTATAATGTAAACTGTAGTTACTGATTTGATTTAGTGGAATAATGAGACATTTGAGCTGTAACTATCACGGATGGCTTTCAGAGTAATGGCTTTGTCAGTAGCTTTTTATCAAGTTAGATATCATTTCCCTGTAATGGAGCTTCTAATTTGCTTAGAAAACAATAAGGAGCAAAGTAAGCTGTTGGTTTTCTGTGAAACAAATAATTTAATAATATGTAATGGTGATGTTGGGGAAGACAAAGGAGAGCTTACATTTGTAAACATAAATGGCTGAAGTGTTATAGATTATGCAGTGAGAAAATGCAGGAGAAAATCAGTAATTTTAAGGTTCAGAATGTGATTATAAATAGTAGCCACTTACCATTATTATTAGAAATCAAAGCATTTGAGGTACAGGAGGGAGGGAATGAGAGAGTACAATTAAAGGAAGAGAAATCTTTAAGTGGAGAGATGAAAAGGAGGAGTGTTTCTTAGCACATATTAACCCAGAATTCCAATGTGTAAGGACTATGATACAATGAAGCACAAAATTAATATAATTTTGAGTCGAACTAATACCCAATGCTCCACTTATTGCTAGTATTTACCTAGAATGCGTTTCACTAGGATCTTCCTAACATCATCAGCTGTTGTCAACTAATGGATGTTGGTTTGGTGAACTCACTGGAGGCAACAGGTGCATCTCTGTTGGTATCATCAAGATTCAGCCATTGCAAACTCCATGGGCTTCTTCAGGATCTGATCCTGAAGAAGGCCATGGAGTTTGCAATGGCTGAAAGCTTGACCTTTATTAACTTGACATGGCTGATCACCCGTGAAGCCTTGATTAGGACATTAACAAATGCAACAACAGATCAGATTCACACATGGTGAAGTATATGAAGCAGATGGTAAACAGCACTTCTCACACCGTTGGCAGTGTGTTGTAAATGTTGCAGGGGACTACTTTAAGGGCCTCTAGAATGTTATGTGTATGGTACACATAATTGGTACATGCAACCTGTATTGTCATGTCAACCACCTTAATAAATATGTGATGCTAAATATTGGAGTTCTCATAAATGTCCATACATATCGCCCATTCTTTTGCCTTTCATTCACATATTTCAAATTCTCTATCCATGCTAGTATATTCACAAACACATATAGTTGTCATGACTTATGCCCCAACCATCATATTTGTCATAAACATCAGGTTAAACATATTTTCTATTTTAGTTAATTGATGGAAATTAATCATTTCTCCACACTAGCCGTATATAGGGCTAAGGTTTTTAATAGATAGTCAACATGAAAAATTCAATGCCATGACCGGGATTTGAACCACGGATCTTCTGGTTTCCGTCCAGTCGCTCTTAACCTTTAAGCTACCATGGCCAATGTGCCGTCCTGACATTAAATTCTCCATTTGACTCGTATATTTCCCCAGTAGACCACTAGGGGTTCTCGCATCCGAGATACACCTTTTGTGGTGACTTACTATCCTAAGTACTTGAGTCCCAGGCTTCATCATTTAACTCATATTATTTTATTATTCGGATGCGAGAGCCCCTAGCGTTTTACCGGGGAAATATGCGAGTCAAATGGAGAATTTAATGTCAGGAAATGACATTAAATGTCAGGAAATTTAATGACGGAAACCAGGAGATCCGTGGTTCAAATCCTGGCCATGGCAATGATTTTTTCATGTTGACTTTAACTATATTTTCTATGATTAATAATATTATCAATAATGTATTATATCCACAACAATACAAATCACAAAACCAAGTAAAGAAGAACAGGTTTAGAAGGCTTGATACTTTATATCTAAATAATCCAGCATCACCAATAGATCTTTTTTCTTACCATACTTATGACTAATACCTCTGTATTATTGTTGGTGCATTCTAATTTCTGGAAAGCTTTTTCCCTCCCTGAAGAAAGCATGGCCCTTTCACACATCTGTTTCATTGAAAAATGTCTGTTTTAATATATGGTAAATCTGTCAGTGAGACTTTGATCCAAGAAGCAGTAGTGATGTGCAATGATGTATTGCATGCAGTGGAGAAATAAAAGAAAGATTTTTCCAAAGTCACCACTTGAAATTGACCTTTTTATTTGTGCTCTCTTCACTATAGTCTGCAGTTCTTCATGCACCCGGACCTTGCTGATCCATTTTCATTTCTCAGTAATGCTAAAGTCCCAATCAGACAATGAATATGAATGTCGAGTTGCCTGCCAGACGCGAAGGAAGACGGACGCGTAAGCACACGCGCTCGTGACCAAAGATTATTGACGCGCAAATGTATAGAATTAGGATCGGCGCTTTTAACGCATTTAGAACGAGCCAGAAAACTCAGCAGGGATCTTCTGGTATATGTTTAAGTGTATGGTACATCTTAGTGATATGGGCTTTGTTAATTATTGGGGGAGTGGAACTAAACCCCGGACTGACAATGGAGCAACTAGCCGCGATGCTAGAAAGTATCACAAAAGAAATAAAAGAAGTGAAGGAGATGGAAAATAGAATTAACAAGAAGATTGGTGAACAGTTTAACGGGATGTTAACAGCATTAGAGAAATTTGATGAGGAAGTAAAGGAAGAAATAAAAGAATGTAAAGACAGACTAACCCGATTGGAAAATCTAGAGGAAGGGAATCGGAAACTAAACCTGATAATATTTGGATTAGAAGAGAGAGGAGACCGACGAGTATGGCAGGATGTAGAAAATATATTCCAACAAAAACTGAAACTAAATATGGCAGGTTGGGAGATAGTGGATTGTTCTAGAATAGGAAGATTTGGACCGAAACCAAGACCAATAATAGTGAAAGTAGCATCAATGAGATTCAAATGGGAAGTGTTGAGGAACAGTAAACAGTTAAAAGGCACTAAAATATTTATTGAGCAAGATTTGGGTAAGAAACAGTGGGAATTGAAATCTTTAGCTTTATTGGAAATGAAGAAAGCAAGAGCAGCAGGAAGACGGGCATACTTAAAAGGTGTTGATTTGTGGATTGATGGTGTGAAGCAGGAACTTCTTCAGCACTACCTTACATGGGAGGACAACTACATTTTGAGGGCAAAAGATGACAGGAATGTCCAACTGACACGTGGTCGAACTACAGAAATGGAGCATACGTCACCTGCCAGAAAGCCAGAGTCAGCGGTGCTGACGAGAGAAAGAGAAGATACGTCACCTGTGACATCACACAGGACCGAGCGAGTCGAATCACAACAGCTAAATGACACGCAAGGAGATCAGCTGATGGGGGAAGCTCATACCGCGTCAAGTAGTTTGAGAACGGCTGAGATTGAGCAGAATTTAGGCGACTTACAAGTGGTGTCAACACCATCAGGAAGTATCCTGGAAGTGAAAGACCGTGTGCGCACCAGGAGCCAGATGAACTTAGAAAGGTGGAGGTTCAAAAGGAAAGATGAAGCATAGGGATTTGCATTATCCATTGGTGGTTGGAATGTAGACGGGCTTTGGGAGAAAGTGTGCATTGGGGAAATCTATAATGTGCTAAAAACTTGTGATATATTAATGGTTGTGGAAACCTGGATAGAGAAAAAAACTAGTGTAATAATTCCAGGATTTGACTTTTATAGCATAAGTGGGATGAAGAACCAAAGGAAAGGCAGAGCTTCAGGGGGTTTAGGCTGTTTTATAAAGAAAGATAAATGTCTTAAGGTGAAAGAAGAAAAAGAACTGTCAAGCAGATCAGTGTTATGGATCTCCATAGGGGACATGTATCAAAATGGGGGAACTGTCTGTATTACTACAGAGTATAACCCACCTACTGTATCAGAGTTCTATGACCCAAATGTGTTTAGGAAACTAGGTTGGGGTATAGAAGTGTTGGAAAATAAGTATGTGAAAGTTGAAATAATAATTGTAGGTGATTTAAATGCAAGAATAGGGGAACACCAGGTTAAGTGGATTAATCCAAGTGATGAAGCTAAGAAGGAACTTGAAATAGAGATTAGGCATAGTAAAGACAAAGTTACCAATAATGAAGGGAGGAAACTTTTAGATTTCTGTGAGGAGAATAATCTTATGATCTGTAATGGCCTGAAAGCGGGTGACAAAGAAGGGGAATTCACATTTGCTAATAAAAATGGCCAAAGTGTGGTAGATATTTTAATGTATTCTGTAGGAATTGATGAATGGATCCTAGATTTTGAAGTTATGAATGTTTTAACATCAAGCTGTCACTTTCCATTAAGATTAGAGTTAGGGGAAGGCAACAAGCGTATGAAGAAGCTTGATGAAGAATGTCTCAGTGTGGTGGAAGTGTATAAGTGGAAAGAAGAGTTGCATAAAACATTTGTTAATGATTTGAGATTTAATTTGTTAATGAATGGAATTCAGAGAGTAGTAAAATCTTACAAGTGAGGGTACAAAGCTTAACTGAGAATAAAATAGAGCAAGCCTTAGAGGCACTGGAATATATTGTTAAAAGGGCAGGGGCCGGTATGAAAATGGGGGTTTCTAAAGGCATCAGTAGGCAGTGGTTTGACAAGGATTGCCAGGTGGAAAAGGCAAGAGTAGCACAGGAATTAAAGAACTGGCGGCAATCAGGGGAAAAAGAGGAAAGGGAAAATTTCCTGATCTTGAGATGGGCATACAGGTGTCTAATGGAACAAAAAAAAAAAGAGGGAATGGGTTGAGAAAATAGGCAGAATGCTAAATGAAGTAGCAAGAATACATGACACTAAGAAAATTTGGTCAATAATAAGAGGGCTATATAAAGATGTGGGGAGAGATGAGTATATAGGCGCAGATCAATGGTGTGCATACTTTGAATCACTGTTAGGACAAGATAATTATATCAGAGTGGAAAGAAGTTTGTTAGGGGGTCCGCAAATAATTAATGAATTAGATAGATATATCTCAGATGCTGAATTTTGTGAACAAATAAGGAGGTTAAAAGCTAACAAAGTAGTGGTATTGATGGTATACCAGGAGAATTTTGGAAGGCTTGGGCACTCGATGAAACTAGGAGGAAAATAGTGATAAAGTTATTCAATAAAATAATGGAAGAAAAGAAAATTCCTAGGAAATGGAGGACAAGCATGGTATTGCCAATTTACAAGGGAAAGGTAGATAAAAATAACCCAGCTAACTTCAGAGGGATTAGTTTATTGTCTATTCTAGGGAAGATTTTCACTGGAATTCTAGCAAATAGGTTGCAAAATTGGGTTGAGAAGGAGAATAAACTATCAGAGTTCCAAGCAGGTTTTAGACCGGGCAGGAGAACATCAGACAGCATCTTTATTATTAAAACAATTGTACACAAATATCTGAGCAATAAAAGGGGAAGGGTATATATGATATTTATTGATCTAGAAAAGACATTTGATTCTATTAATAGAGATGCATTCTGGATAAAATTAAGCAGTAAGGGGATAAGTCAGGCATTTATAGAAGTAATTAAGATGATATACCAAGAGAATGAGTTGTGTATAAAACTACCAAGCAACAAAGTAACTAAATCTATATCGAGTAAGGCAGGAGTACGGCAGGGATGTAAACTTAGTCCAGTATTATTTAATCTTTATATCGATGGAATTTTAGAGGAGATATCAAGTTGTAGGGTACATTCACCAGTTATTAATAATAAAGAAATACCGGGGCTACTGTTTGCAGATGACCTAGTAGTTGGGTCCATATCAAGTGGAGGGCTGAGAAGAGCAATCGAGGCAGCCAATTCTTATTGCAATAAATGGGGTTTGAAAGTGAATGAAAACAAAACAAAGATTATAGTCTTCAAAAAAGGATACAGGTTGCATAAGGATGAGAAATGGGAAGTTAATAGAAGAGAAATAGAGGTAATAAGGAGATTTGATTATTTGGGTACAAGGTTGAGTTCAGATGGCAGCTGGAAAGAACAAAAAAGATGTCTGTGGCAAAAGGTAAAATGGCCATGAGAGCGATAAGATCATGCTACAGTAAACTGCCAGATATAAATGTCAAATGGTTGGAGAGGATTTATACGGCAGTAGTAGAAAGTAGAATGTTACATGGATCAGAGGTTTGGGGAATAGATGAGGCTTGGAGAGAGACTGATAGAGTGCATAGATACTTTTGTAAATACATATTGGGATTACCAATAGCATCACCTAATGGGGCAGCACAATTAGAACTAGGCAGGCATTCTACTAAAATTAAAATCTTGTCAAGGGCAATGAAATATTTATACAGAATCACTAACTTGGAAGATGGCAATATAATTAAAGAATGTTTTCATATTCAAAAGAGAAGTAACTGGGGTGGGTCTTGGGCACATATAATGTATGACTTGTTGAAGCAGATAGGTATGGGTCATTCTTGGATAAATGCAGAGTATGGGTATAGAGGCTTCTGGAAAGAAGTTAAGCTGAGATTAGAAGATATTGACAGACAAGACATTTTTGCCAATACAAGTGACAAAAGCTCACTAAGATTATATAGAGAAATAAAAGCAACCTGGGTGAGGGAAGGATATATAGATATATGTAGTAAGTTAGGGAGAGAAGGTTTTGCTTGGGCGAGAACAGGAGTGAGAAACCTGAAAGGTATAGGTCAAGAGAGGGAGCTAGATAAATGTCCATTGTGTGAAGAGAATGCAGATTTCCATTGTATATTAAATTGTAGTCAAACAAAGATATGGAGAGAGCAGGTTTGGCTATGTAAATGGGACAGTTTGGGGGGTGAAGTAGTAATTAGAAAAATGTTGTCAGTAAAAGGAGAAAAGAACAGGAGAAATATAGGGAATTATTTAGGGAAAGTTAAAGAGATGGCTAAGAACAATTAAGAGAAAAATGTAGAGTGGGATAGGTGAAATGGCAGAAAGTGCGAAAAGGAGCAGAGGGCCTCCATTACACAAAAACCTAGGGTTAGGTGTATGGGGTCTGAATTACTATTCAATGGTGGGCAACATGATAACATGATAGGATTTTCAGGATTTAGGAATATATATGGCATATTTCAGTATGGATTTTATAATTGTAATCTTGATTTTGTATTTCCATTTGTTGATGTAAAAGGAAATAAATTATTACTACTATTACTATTACTACTATGAATGTCTCGAGACCAGAAATTTCAGGGCAATGGGGTCATAGCACCCTCTAACTACAAGATATATTAAAAACACCAAGACCTTCATTCCTAGATAGATAAGAGTCAACATGAAAAATTCAATGCCATGGCTACAGTAGCTACGAAGAGTACAAGAAGGACTTTTCTACACCACCGATGATGCTTCCTACCGTTGCAAGTGAAATGTCTGGGAGAGTGATAAAGAAATCCAGTGGACCATGGCCTTACAGCCCAGAATCTTCTACTGATCAAGACGCCAGCTGTGAAAGCCTACGTTTGTTAATGATAATAATGAAAATAATGATGATGATGATTATTATTATTATATATGTACACACATGCATACCAACCAATAATAATGGCCATTCCAATGCTTACACAGTGATGGGTCATTACAATATATTGGTAATTTATTTATTTGTATTATGAAAACTGTTTGGGCAAAACACGTGGCATTTTTATGGTTGTGTTAGAAAATTACTCCCTACCTTCCTTGTGGATCACTTTTTACAAACTTTGAATTTTTGTCTCAGTGCAAATAGTATTTATTAGAGATGGATTCACTTGGCACTCATCATACCCCACTTAAGGGGAATGCAATATGACTCCACTGCAGGACTCCAATTGGCTTCTTGGCTGGTAGGAAAATGGACAAACATCATCCCATTTGAAAGTCACCATAATTATTTAGCAAAGAAAGGAAGTAATATTGAGTAGAAACCTTCATCAGGATCATTATTCCTATCACCCACCGGATTAACCAAATTTAGTAACAGTGACGTCCAAATTAATTGAAACAGCTATTTGTAGTTGGTCTCCAACACTCCATCTCTTACATATCTATTTTTTGAGGAACTAGTTTCAGACGCTGTTGCTTTCATTTTCAACCTCAATTTGTGTTCCATGCTTTAACCTCTGAACCTTCTTTTCTTCTTTTTCAGATTGAAATTGCAACTTCCGAAAGCAGCTTCCGAAACCAGTCCCTCAAAAAACAAAAGGATAAACAACAGAGTGTTAAAAATTGACTATAAATAGTTTTTTCAATCAGTTGATTATGTTTTAAAGACATATTGTCAAATTATTTTGATGAATTTTTAAGAGGGGACTTCATGTATAATCGTTTAAAATCTTTAAAGTAATCAAGCAGAAATGTTATCTTATCTTTTAGATTAATCATGGGTCATGATTGTCAAACTTCTGGAATTTTTTCTTATCCACTACAAGAACAAGTGGATTAACATCTTCAGTGACGTCTATCCTTTATATCCTTATCTATATCTGAAAAGTACTGGAAGGAATGAAAGATAGTGACTGCATTGCCAAATGTTTAACATTTGTAACCAACAGTAACACTTTTTTATTTTTAACACATGAATTTTTCATGTTGACTCTATCTATCAAAAACCTTAGCCTATATATGGCTAGTGTGGAGAAATGATTAATTTCCATCAATTAACTAAAACCATTCATTCCTGTTTTGCCCCATACAGTTGTTACATATTTTGAGGTGGTGTTTAACTTACAGAAGACATGATGCAACAGCATCCTGAAAGTCCTTTGTACCTCATGTACATGAAAGCTTTATTGCCCGAATGAATACACAGATTGTAATTTCACATGTACAACATGTCAACTGTGGAAACTGAACATATTACCGAAGAAAATGCAAGTCAACTGCAGAATATAATGTTAACACAAACAAGTGTTAACAGAGATAGAGTCAACATGAAAAATTCAATGCCATGGCCGGGATTTGAACCACAGATCTCCTGGTTTCCATCCAGTCGCTCTATCCCATTAAGCTACCATGGCCAACATGCCGTCCTGACATTAAATTCTCCATTTGACTCATCTATTTCCACGGTAAACCACTAGGGGCTCTCACATTTGAGATCCACCGTTTGTGGCGACTTACTATTGCAAGTACGTGAGTCCCAGGCTTCATCGTTTAACTCTTATTATTTTAGTTAATTGATGGAAAATAATCATTTCTGCACACTAGCCATATATAGCCATGGTAGTTCAATGGATTAGAGCGACTGGATGCAAACTAGGCGATCTGTGGTTCAAATCCCGGCCATGGCACTGAATTTTTAATGTTGACTCTATCTATAAGTGTTAACATTTTTTTTTTGAATAGATAGAGTCAACATGAAAAATTCAATGCCATGACCAGGATTTGAACCACAGATCTCCTGGTTTCCATCCAGTTGCTCTTACCCATTGAGCGAGCTACCATGGCCAATTTGCCGTCATGACATTAAATTCTCCAATTGACTTATATATATATTTCCTGGTAAACCACTAGGGCCTCTTGTATTCGAGATAAACTGTTTGTGGCAACTTACTATCGTAAATATGCTCAATTTCTTCTTGGGCAGCAAGCCAGGTGAAAAGACGATTAGAAATCGACGTTTCGAGAGTGTGCATCTCTCACATCATCAGGATATTTATTAAATGTTATAACCACAAATGAAACACTGGATATAACAAATATAAACATACAAGCAGTTATCATGCAAGTTGATATCTAATCGTCTTTTCACCTGGCTTGCTGCCCGATAAGAAATTGAGCAAATTCGTCACCAAGAAAGCTTCAGGTCTTATTTTACTATCATAAGTACTTGAACACCAGGCTGCATCATGCAGTATTTGTTAACAATGGACTACATTTCTCAAGAACATTTGAACTTGTTTAAATGCATTTTCAGTGAGGTTTCTCTGAAGTTTACTTACAATAGATGAAACAGGAATTATCACTATAAGCCAGTGAGGAAGCAGTACAAACCTTGGTTGGTGAAAATGTACCAAGGAAAGCATGTATAGCAAAAATCATGGCTATAAGTTGGGATTCTTATGGTGTGGTGTTCATACACTACATCCAAAAGGGCACAACCATCACTGCGGAGTAACTAATGGAGTAACTTAAGAAAACATTCACACCTTGCAAAACAGTTTTGTTTCAACACAATAAGCCTTTATACGATGGCTGTTCAATAAAGAAAAATCAATTTTTTTTTTTTTTTGACAACGTACCTTTACTTACCCTCATAATTTTGATGGCCCTTCTCAAAATAGTCTTCCCTGAATGCGATGCATTTGTCCCAGCACTTCTGTCAGTCTTCAAAGACATGCTGGAAACCATTTTTGAGAGATCCTTCAAAATCGCCTCCGCAGCCTTCATCACTGCTTCTGATGTTGGATAATGCCTCCCACGAAGACGTTTCTTCAAGTTAGGGAATAGAAAAAAGTCACATGGGGCCAAATCCAGACTATAGGGAGGGTGAGGAATGCACTTCACGTTGATTTTTGCAAGATATTCAGTAACAACATTGGCAATATGCAGCCGCGCATTATCGTGATGCTGCATCCAGCCTGCTTCACGGAAATGTGATCTTTTGCGCCTGATATGGACTTGCAATGTTTTCAGGATATCGCTGTAGTATTGTCCAGTTACTGATGTGTGTGCAGGTACAACATGCTAATAAACCATTCCATGAATATCAAAGAATGAGATGACCATAACTTTCCCAGCAGAAGCAACCACTTTTGCTTTTTTGTGGGGTTGGTGATGAAGGAGATTTCCACACTGAGCTTTGCTGTTTGCTCTCAGGATCAAAATGACGTAGCCAAGTTTCATCAGCAGTGATTACGTTTGATATAAACTTCAGATCCTCCTCTAACATCAACTTTAACTGCATGTTACCTCCATTACAGCGGTAGGCGATACTGATGATGTCTTAACTAGCTTGGTTCTCACAGGCGGGAATCAGGAGTACCAACAATGAAACTACTACAGCGTGTTTCACATTAAGTTAACAGAATATAATAAGATTGAACTTTAGTGCAAAAAATTATGACCGTAAAAAAATTATGATCATTCTTTATTGAAAAGCCCTCGTACATTTCCAGTATTGTTGTTTTAAGAGGTTCCACATCCATCATATTCACCAGATTTAGCTCTCAATAATTACTTTTTGTTACCAAATGAAATGTTTGGATGGATGTACATTACATCAAATGATAAGGTTGAAGCGAGGTAAATGTGTATTTTACACAGTGCACAATTCTTATTTATTTGAGTATTAAAAATTTGGACTAAATGTATTGATTTACAAAGTGACTATGTTAGAAAAAAATATATATAGAATACAAAAAAAAAAAAAGTAAAAGAACATTTCCCTCAAATCTTATTTTCTTGGTCAGGTTGATAATATTTAGAATGCTTTCATATAAGTCATACTCAAAATCATTAGCAACCCATTGTTAAATTCAAATTTCAACAATGAAAAAAAAAAGACCGTGGGATAATAATCTACAGACTTTACGCCATATTTTGCTGCATTAGCTTTCATCATATGACCACAGACAGTATTTCCAAAATGGCGAACAGCAATGTTTCATTTTGACAGTATGCTGTTACTAAATTCCTTCTTACAGAAGAAAATTCTGCTGCTGAAATTCAACTTAAGACTTCAATGTGTCTATGAGAGTCTACATGGGCACAAGATGGATGAAACATTTTAAAGATCGAAGCATAAGTATTCAAGATGAGCCGCATAGTGTTCACCCCCTGACTGCCCCCATTATGTATGAAATTGCTACAAAACTTTTTTTTTGTAATTTATGTCCTCAAACATTAAGTCATATCAGATAATGAATGAAATAGGTGAAATGAAGCTCAAATGAGTCCAGGGTCCATAGAGCTTTAGAGTTACCCAGCATTCGGCTTTAAGGATAAGGGAAAACCCCAGAAAAACCTTATCCAGGTAACTCACCCTGATCGAGATTCAAACTTGGGACCTCTTGAACATGAGGCAGACATGCTACCATCTACGCTACCGAGACGGGCACCACAAAACTTGCAGGATATAGTTCATAAAATAAGATCTGAAGCTTTCCTGGCGACGAATATGCTTACTTTCTTCTCGGGCAACAAGCCAGGTGAAAAGACGATTAGATATCAACGTTTCGGGAGTATGCATCTCTCCCATCATCAGGATATTTATAAAATGTTATAATGACAAATGAATCACTGGATATAACACCAATATAAACAAAAACAAAACACTATCAAAATTCACATTACTGAACAAAAGACTGCTTTCAGTAAATTAAATGCCAGGTCAGTAGATGGCGTGAGTATAGAAAATTGTGCCAAAGAAACGTAACTACTTAACTTGATTATCAAGCTGTATTGATTTTTGTTTCTTAAATCGACGGATTTCAATTTCCAAGAGGATTTGAACTGAAATCCAGCATCACGATTAGGCGTGCTCCTTTCAGAGGAAATCGCCAAAACCTCCTTAATTCTCCGCTCCCAGTAACTGTTGCATGTTGCCAAGATGGTCGTCTCTCGAAAATTGGCTCTATGGTCGTTATCAAAACAATGCTCTGCCAGCCCAGACTTCTCAGGATATCTAATCTTCTTTTCACCTGGCTAGTTGCCCGAGAAGAAAGTGAGGACATAATTCAGTTTATCAAGGTTTGTGCCCATTGGGTTCCACATTTATTGATCAAAGACCACAGTGAGCTCTTCTTTCAAAACAAAGATGATAATTTTTAGAAAATATTCTGCAAAAGCATAACATGCATCCCCATATTTGTGTCACTTTGGAGATGATCAGGACATTTGGTGGAAAACTGTTTCACATCTTTCCTACAGTCTCAATTTGGCATCCTCTGATTATCTTGTTGCTGATGTTACGGAACAGATGCAAGGCCAATACTACACAGTGGTGGAGGGCATCAGTGTCTTCAGGCTAGAATGGATTTCTATTGAATGGACAATTTCTGTGGACCATATTCAGGAGGTCCAAGTTTGATTGACATGACCGGCCTATCTGACTCATGGTTTTTTTTGGGGGTCTTCCCGGGTTGCCAGGTGAATACTGGGTAAGTTAATTAAATCCACTGGATTTCCTGTCCCTCCATTTCATCTCCATTATCATTTTACATAATCTTTCATCTGGTGGTCTCTTTCAGGGTAGAAGTGTCGATGGTTGTCTCAGCATTTTCATGGCAGGATGATATATGAATGAAAATAAGCCTAAAATGTCCCATGAAATGCAAAGGTCTCCTATCAGATAGGGAAAGCTCATCTATTCTAACGTGGTGAGTTGTTCCATGTTAGACGTTGGACATGTTTATTGTCACTTTTGTCTGATTATGTGGTGCACTATTTAGTCATTGCCTAGTAATAACATATTTAGTGCTTATACTATTCCTTCTTTAGTCACTTTTTTTTTGTAATTTTACGTCCTCCAACTTTAAGGCATATCGGACGGTGAATGAAATCGGTGAAATGATGCTCAAATGTGTCCAGGGTCCATGAAGCTTAGAGCTACCCGACATTTGTCTTTATTTGGATAAGGGAAAACCCCAGAAAATACTGTATCCAGGTAACTCACCCTGATTGATATTCGAACTCAGGGCCTCTTGAATGTGAGGTAGACATGCTACCATCTACGCTACTGAGGCGGGCTATTTAGCCGCTACTATTCTACATGTACATTTTTCACTACTTAGTCACTGCTACTCTGTATTTACACTATTCACTATCAGGATGATATGCTCTTGGTTAAACTTCCTCTTGGGATGGTCTCCGATCTCCGGGATAGCCTGGTGGACCATTACAGGACCATGGTAGGTGGGATGCTCGTTGCACTGGCCCGCCAGGGAGTTTCCAACTGGTCAATTGTATGGACCATGCCCTCTGCACTGTCATGACTCATCGGAAAGGCCACCCTGTCTCCTCTCGCCTCATCATTACTCCCAGGGGTTCCCCACTTGGGGGCATAGGTACAACAGACCATAATTACGTAGAAAATGAAGCTAGCAACAGTGAAGCAATAAGCATTACACAAATATAACTATTTGTAACAAAAAACTTCACTTATCTTAAGCAAAATGTCAATTTTTCTTATTAGTTGAATTAGTTGAGATCGATTTCACAAACACTTGCTCGCATCTTCAGTCAACACACTTGGTCGTCAAGGACAAAAGTTACTATGTTACTATGTTGTTTATTTTCAGTATTACCAACATCTGAAAACGAAACAAACTTAAGAACAGAATCAACTGCAGGTGTTTTGAAGCTTTTGTTACAAATAGTTATATTTGTATAACAGACCATGTTTGAACCTATGTGTTGAATCCCCTCTGTAGCATAGTCCAGTCCAGTAGGGATATTTTCAAACTTGCAGAATGCTGGATAAATATGTGCAAAGCAATGAGACTATTTGAAAAGTGACAGAAAAGTCTGTAGATTAAGTTGAAGTATCTGATTTGTCTAAAAAATAAAGATTAAGACTTTTAAAAATTGTTGCTCATGACTTTCAGTATGACCCTTGGAAAAATGACTGGTTCTGAATTTTACTACTAAAATATAATTTCCTTAAACTAACTTACACTCATATTCTGAATCGAGACAGTCATGCAGATATCATCACTAGAATCAACTCGTAGTACGACTGTCTCTATATCATCTTCAAACTTGAAGCTATAGTAGCGGGGTTCTGCTGGAGAAACAGAAATATTGCGTAGCTCTTCTATTCTAGAAGGAAAGGTAATAAAATGGATTTACATTCTGTACATAGTATCATATCAAATGAAGCAAATAGCTTATGTAGTTATTTAATTCTGTTGTTAACTGCAAAAGCAATCCTTTGCAAATCTTAATCAGAGGATAACACTACAAACTGTATCTGTAAGATATTTCTACACAATTTAGTTATTAGGCAAAAAGGGAGGACAGCAATGGAGTAATGACAGATGTTAATTTGCATATTAATTACATTTCTACATGTAAAATGTTATTTCAACCAATAATTTTATTACAATTTTTCTCTTTCTTTTTTCCAGAGGCAGCATGATATAAATATATTACAGTAACACTACAGTATTATGGAGAGATGAACAAAAGTTAAAGATATTCCAATGTGTAAGGACTATGATACAATGAAGCACAAAATTAATATAATTTTGAGTCAAACTAATACTCAATGCTCCATTTATTGCTAGTATTTACCTAGAATGCATTGCATTAGGATCTTTCTAAAATCATCAGCTGTTGTTGATTAATAGACATTGGTTTGAGAACACCTAGGAGGCGATAGGTGCGTCTGTCAGTATCTTGATGAACTTGAAGTTTGGATTTTCTTCAAAGGTAACAATTTTCTTTCATATTTCTTTATGAAGATTTTTTTCCCACGTGGATAATGCAGCTGGACCCTGAACACTTTTTAATAAGTGGATTTCTCGTTCTATATCATGTTTCTCCTTCCAAAAATGGTACACTAGCGCCGATTTATCTATTTCTTTGTTCCTGATGTTCCTAAAATGCTCTTTAAGCCTAATGTTCAAGTTCCTTTTTGTTTTTCCTTTGCAGTTTATCTGGTACACACCTGATTTTTTGTCTGTGGGTATCTCCTTTTTTACATTCAATAAAAGAAATTTCAAACAAAAATCAGAACTATCCATCGGCAACCCGTTGTCCCCATTTTTGGCAGACCTCTTGAGCTTTTTGGAAACCCTTATCACAAAGGTATTCCCACTAATTTTCAAACACAGGTATAGATATGTGGATGACATTTGGGCAATAGTAAATGAGAAACAAGTGGATGATATATTAAAACTACTTATTTTACAAAATCCTGCACTAAAATTTTCCATAGAAAAAAAAAAAAGAGACAAACAATGAAATCCCTTTCTTAGATTTGAAACTTACCAGAAAACATACTAAACTTGAATTTGGCATACAAAGGAAGGAAACACACACAGAAAATGTCATAAAAGCAGATGGATATAACCCAAGACAACACAAGCATGCTATTATCAACAGTTTAACTTACAGGCTGGTTAATGTACCTTTAAACAAGATGGAATATATCAAAAGAGTACAATAATATCATTCACATTGCAGAATACAATGGATTCAGTGCTGAATTGGTAAAACATAAAATTGATAAATTCAAAAGACAACAAACTTGCAAACAAGTAACTACTCATATATAGAATAAAAAGAAGTATTTTAGAAAGTGGAGTGCCATTGTTACTAAGTTAGGCTAATCAGTCAACCTTGTATATACTTTTCTCCACTTACAAGTTTTTTGATGAAGACTAGTTTCTGGGAACTTCTTCCCTATCGTCAGTTCTGTGGTTGACTGATAATGCATCCGGTGTCTGCATCTGGCTTGGTGTCGTGCTGCCATCTAATGTTCTGGTAAGTTTGATGGCGTCATATACGGCGGGAATTTCAAAATTCATCAAAAGGTCCTGTTTCTTCGTAATAAATATGTTTTCCCAAATCTGTAGTGCCAGAGGTTTCTTTGCCTGTTTGATCAGTTCTATTTCTTGTTTTATGTTATGATTCTCAGACCAAAAGTGATGTGCTATGGCCAACTTGTCCATGTATTTGAATTTAATATTTCTGAAGTGTTCTTTCATTCTTGTTCCTAGATTCCTTTTGGTCTTACCAATGTATATCTTGTCAAAATCCTGGCAGCTCATTTGGTAAATGCCTGATAATTGAGCTTTTAGTGTGCTATTTTTTAGAGGGTGGTTTAGTAAGTTGCGGATGTTGTGTTTGTTCTGAGGGGCTAATTTTATGTTGAAGCTCTTAAATATCTTTTCAAATTTTTTGAAGTATTTTGGATGAAATGTAAATTTGCCATATCTGGTGTTTGGGTTTTCTAATTTTTTTAATGTACTAATGTCCTTTAAGTTTTTGTTTCTTTTGTATCTGTAAATCAGTTTTTTGATGAAATTTGTGTTATAGTTGTTCAATTTGGCAACCTGGTGTATGTGAGTGTACTCCTGTTCATATTCTGTTTTTGTTAGGGGAATGTTGATTAATCTGTGAACCAAACTATGGAATACTGCATATTGATGTTGTAATGGGTTAAATGGGTTGCATTTAACGTAATTGTCAACATGTGTTGCTTTTCTGTATATTCCAAATTGTAATCCTGTTGGTGTTCTAATGATTTTCAAATCTAGAAAAGGTAGCCATTCATCCTGCTCTACTTTAATGGTGAAAACTATAGATTTTTCTTGTAGGTTTAGCAACTTTATAGCGTCCTCGGTTAGTCTTCTAGGAACTATAGCAAACACATCGTCGACATATCTGTGCCAACATTTGAAAATATGTGGAAAGGCTTTAGTAATGTGTGTTTTCAAATTGCTACAGATTAGCTAGTAATGGTGAAAGAGGGTTACCCATGGCCAAGCCCGCTGTTTGTTGGAAGATCTTACTGGTGAAGCTGTTTTTTTCAATACATAAGATGGTTAATTTGATGTATTCCTCTATTTTATCATCTGTAACGTTGCTTTTGGATAACCAGCCTTTCATCAATTTTGGAATTTTTTCTACTGGTATGCTCATGAATAGAGATCTGATATTAAAGGACACCATCACTTCTTCAGTTTTTATAACTGTGTTTTCAATTTTCTTTACCAAATAAAATGAATTCTTTATGCTTAGAGATTCAAACTTTTCAAACTTGTCAAATTCTTTCTAAGCATAAAGAATTCATTTGATTTGGTAAAGAAAATTGAAAACACAGTTATAAAAACTGAAGAGGTGATGGTGTCCTTTAATATCAGATCTCTATTCATGAGCATACCAGTAGAAAAAATTCCAAAATTGATGAAAGGCTGGTTATCCAAAAGCAACGTTACAGATGATAAAATAGAGGAATACATCAAATTAACCATCTTATGTATTGAAAAAAACAGCTTCACCAGTAAGATCTTCCAACAAACAGCGGGTTTGGCCATGGGTAACCCTCTTTCACCATTACTAGCTAATCTGTAGCAATTTGAAAACACACATTACTAAAGCCTTTCCACATATTTTCAAATGTTGGCACAGATATGTCGACGATGTGTTTGCTATAGTTCCTAGAAGACTAACCGAGGACGCTATAAAGTTGCTAAACCTACAAGAAAAATCTATAGTTTTCACCATTGAAGTAGAGCAGGATGAATGGTTACCTTTTCTAGATTTGAAAATCATTAGAACACCAACAGGATTACAATTTGGAATATACAGAAAAGCAACACTTGTTGACAATTACATTAAATGCAACCCATTCAACCCAGTACAACATCAATATGCAGTATTCCATAGTTTGGTTCACAGATTAATCAACATTCCCCTAACAAAAACAGAATATGAACAGGAGTACGCTCACATACACCAGGTTGCCGAATTGAACAACTATAACACAAATTTCATCAAAAAACTGATCTACAGGCACAAAAGAAACAAAAACTTAAAGGACATTACTACGTTAAAAAAACTAGAAAACCCAAACACCAGATATGGCAAATTTACATTTCATCCAAAATACTTCAAAAAATTTGAAAAGATATTTAAGAATTTCAACATAAAATTAGCCCCTCAGAACAAACACAACATCCGCAACTTACTAAACTACCCTCTACAAAATAGCACACCAAAAACTCAATTATTAGGCATTTACCAAATGAGTTGCCAGGATTGTGACAAGATATACATTGGTAAGACCAAAAGGAATCTAGGAACAAGAATGAAAGAACACCCCATCGTAGATGACGTCATCAAACTTACCAGAACATTAGGTGGCAGCACGACACCAAGCCAGATGCAGACACCGGATGCATCATCAGTCAACCACAGAACTGACGATAGGGAAGAAGTTCCCAGAAACTAGTCTTCATCAAAAAACTTGTAAGTGGAGAAAAGTATATATAAGGTTGACTCATTTGCCTAATTTTAGTAAGTAACTACTCTTTCCCCAACCAGCAATGAAACTTCATACAGAAAACTTACATATCATCCCAGAGCTACACACCTTTTCCAAAAAGTCTTCAAAGAGCACAACATTACATTGGCCCCACAGAACAAATTTAGTGTACAACACCTTTTGAAATCACATAATACAAAGGAGATACCCACCAACAAAAAATCAGGTGTGTACTGGATAAAGGAACTTGAGCATTAGGCTTAAAGAGCACGTGGGAAAAAATCTTCATAAAGAAATATGAAAGAAAATTGTTTAATTTCGACACTACCTTTGAAGAAAACCCAAACTCGAAGTTCATCAAGATACCGACAGAGATGCACGTATCGCCTCCAATGAATTCACCAAACCAAGTCCATTAGTCAACAACAGCTGATGATGTTAGGAAGATCCTAACGAAATGCGTTCTAGGTAAATACTGGCAAAAAGTGGAGCATTGAGTATTAGTTCAACTCAAAATTATATTAAAAGCTAATGAATTTCTCTACAGAAGCATAGCAATGTGATGTGTATACCATATAAAGACACCAGTAGTAAGGAAAGGTTGATGGATTATTTGCTAGTTAGTGTGGACCAGTTGAATTTCCCTTTTTCTTTCATGACAGCTGCATCCCAGTATAGGGTACCACTTATCACTGCTACGCATTCAGAGCAAGAAATAAAAGCAAGATCAACCTGCGGGATGTGATTTCAGAGGTGCAAAGGTGTGGTAGAGGTTGAAGCTATAGCTGAAGTTGGTGTTGCAGAGGATTTAACGGTTAGCACAGTATCCACCCGAGGAGTCCTGGTCAGAACAGTTAGTTTGGAATGCTCTGGAAACCTAAGAGCAGGTCAGCATCACAACAGCCTGGCATAAGACAAGGTGCAATTGGGTAGACTTTATGATAATGTTGCTATGCCTATGGAAATGGTAAATGTTACCTAATTCTAATCTGTTTTCCTCTTCCAATCTTTAAATGATATAAATATGGTGCTTGGAACCAGAAGGTACTATCTACACATAAACTTTGTTTATATATTGTAATAAATGCATTCTTTTTGTGATATTGTTATATTTGATAATGGTAAGGTGTACAAATGTAGTTATTTATACAACGATATGTTTTATAAGAATATCATTGTTCCCTAATCTCATATTATGTCCCAAACTCTGAATCCCTCTCCTGAAAAATTCACTCAAATGCAGATACAACCCTCTGTTTCTCACATTACAAATTGCAATCTCATTTAATGGCCTGAATGAGCATTTTCACAGGTTAATCTTACTGTGATGCCTTAATCTCCTTTGCAACTGTCGTAATGTTCATCAAAATTGTTGAGCATCCTCTCTCCAAGTTTGACCCAAACAAATATGTCAAGTCATGGTTATGTGGATACCATTTTGCCATTGAAACCAATAGCAAACAGAGATTGAGAGAAGCTGGGATGAGTGCCAAGACATGACCAAAATATGAGGCTACTATAGAAATGAGTACCACAACATTTCTTCCTAGAATGGTTATTTTTTAACAATGTAAGGTTTAGAATGTATAAAATGTTCAGCACAGTATATTGTCACCCAATTATCGGGAAGCACAACAAACGACAGCTGAGTAAGGGAACAGAGGCTGCGCCACACCCACCACATTTGTCTCCTGTCACTAACTGAAGGGATGATTAGGAGAGGGATTGCGAGCCACTTTGCCATCTCTTTACCCTCCCCCTAGGTTCTCCAACGTGCGGGTGTTTCGTCTAATCCGGAAACTTCTAGATTGGCCAGCTGGTCTTATATAAGCGACGCGCCGGGCCGGAGGAAGTCAGTGCTTGGCAAGCAGCGAAGTATCGCCGTACTAGTGAACGGACGAGAAGACTGTGTGCGTGCAACGGAAGAATTTACGTAATTGTGAGCGTACAGTGGAACTGTAACGGACGAACTGGTGAATCATAATTGTGTGCATTACATAATTCTGTGTAGTTGGCAAGTGTTCAACTGTAAGTAGGTGGAAATAAAGAACATTTTTGAGTGGTGCAATTGGACTTTTCATTTCACGAACCCACAAAGTCACACTGGTGTCAGGAAGTGGGACGATAACATCACCGAACATTACAACCATGGACACGGCATTGGAAAAATTTTTGGAGAAGATGATGGAAATGAACGCCGAATTAACAGAGAAGACGGAAGCGGCAAATAACTTGGCCGCGAAGATGAACGGGTTAACAACAAAAACAGAAGTGGCAAATAACAACCTGGCCGCAGAGTTGAAACAAATGAAGACGGCCAACGACAACATCACCGAGAAGATGGAAGAAATAAAGACCGAATTGACCACAGAAATGAGGGCAGCGAACGACAGTCTGGCCACGGAAATGAAGGAGGCGAACGAGGTCCTCGCCGTCTAATTTGAGGAACAGTTGGCCGGCGTGAGGGATGACGTGACGGAGCTGGGCAAGCGTATAGGCCAAGTGGACGAGCGCGTCGAGGACCTGGCGAACCGCTTCAATGACCTAGAGGAAAAGGCCGACAGTAACGCCAAGTCCCTGAACGCCGTGGTGGAAGACGTCAAAGACCTTGCGAACGGCGTAAACAACTTGGAGGGAAAGGCCGACAGCAGCGTCAGGTCCCTGAACGCCATGGTGGAGGACGTCGTCGGCAGGAAGCTGAAGGATTTGAAGGCCGACGCGCCGGGATGCGACACAACATCTGCGCGCGCCAAACCTCCCAAGTATGACGGCGCGTCAACGTTTGAAGTCTTCCGCCGCCAGTTCGACGCAGTGGCCAAGCACAAGAAATGGTCGCCAGAGGAGGAGGCCACACAGTTAATAGCCAGCCTCCAGGGACGGGCAGCGGAAGTCCTAAACGTGGTACAGACAACGGCGGCACCCAAGGATATCTGGGAGGCCCTGGAGAATCGTTTCGGAAACCACCGCTTAGCCGCAGCGTACCGCAGCCAGCTAAACGCAAGGTCACAGCAGCCAGGGGAGACGCTGCAGGAGTCCGCCCTGGCAGTTGAACTACTGGCAAGCAAGGCCCTGGTCGAACTCCCACCAGAGTTCGTGTCCCGAGAAACTGCCTACACCTTCGTTGACGGGGTACGGGACACGGAGATTCGTCAGCGCCTAATGCTCGGCGATTATAAAACAACCCACGAGGCGCTGACGGCGGCATTAAGGATGGAGGCGGCCAAGGTAACAGCTATCCCGACGTCGAGAACGAGGAGTGTCCGCTACACCGAAAACAGAAGACCAGCCGAGGGACGCCGGCGAACACCTAGTGGCCTGTGCTGGGGATGTGGACAGCCGGGACACCTAGAGCGAGATTGCCGACACCAGGAAGGGCAGCCGGAAGAACGAGTAAGGCCCAGCGCGGCGAGGAGCACGTCGGCGCCATCCACACCATCTCCTCGAGTGACACTGCGCGCCGTCAGCCGGCGGATGGATGACAGCCTCATCGCGGATGGTTGGTTAAGAGGAAAGCCGTGCCGCGTGCTGGTGGACAACCGGGGCGGCCGTGACCAACATCAGACCTGACGTGGCGAAGGGTTTGCCGACAAGGAAGCCGAGCCGACCATACCAGCTTGTCAAGGCATCGGGCGACACCTTGCCTGTGGAGAAGGAGGCCCTGCTGAAGCTGCTCTTGGGAAGGAGCACCGTACTGGGATTGAATGCCCTCAGGAGCCATGAGGCGACGGTCGACGTCGGCAAGAAGGTCCTGCGGCTCAACGGAGAAGAGGTTATACTCCGTCAACCAGAAGAGCGCCTTGGAATTTGCAGGGTCGTCTTGAACGAAGACGTGGTTGTTCCCGCGAGGAGCGAGGTGGTGGTGACGGCGCGACTGGAGGCCCAGAGAACCAGGAACAAGATGCTGGACCAGAAGACGCCTGTACACGGACTGTGTGTAGCCAGAGCATTGCTGCCGTGCCGAGAGGAGGTGCCAGTGAGACTGCTAAATCCAACGGACACCGATCACGACGTTCAGGTCGGGATGGAGTTAGGAACGTGTGAGCCCGTGGTGAGCGTAACAGCAATCGACAAGGCACAGGAGCCGGTGCCGACGCAACACCTGAGTTCCCAGCTAGAAGGCCTACTGGAGAGGGCGGCCGACCACCTGACCGCAGAGCAGCTGGAGAAAGTTCGACAACTGCTGAGGCGATACCAGAGCGTCTTCAGCCAAGGCGACAGTGACTACGGCCGCACGGACAAAGTGCTTCACCGCATCGACACCGGGGACGCCCGGCCTATTCGGCAACCACATAGACGCGTTCCGCTGGCAAAGCTAGGGGCGGTACGAGACATGCTGGAGGACATGAGATCCAGGGGAGTGATTGAAGAGTCGGACAGCCCTTGGTGCTCCCCTGTAGTCTTGGTGACGAAGAAGAACGGCGAGCTGCGCTTCTGCGTAGACTACAGAAAGCTGAATGCTGTCACCTGGAAGGACTGCTTTCCCTTACCCCGGATTGACGACACCCTGGACACGCTAGCCGGTGCACAGTGGTTCTCGACCCTGGACCTGAAGTCGGGCTACTGGCAGGTAGCTCTAGACCCAAGAGACAAGGAGAAGACCGCATTCTCTACGGGCCAAGGGCTCTGGCAGTTCACGGTTATGCCGTTTGGCCTCTGCAACGCACCAGCTACCTTCCAACGGCTCATGGAGTCAGTGATGAGAGGACTGACTTACGATGCCTGCCTGCTATACCTGGACGACATCATCATCGTCGGTAAGACTTTTGACGACCATCTCGAGAATCTGAGTAAGGTGCTACACAGACTGCAGGCGACCAACTTGAAGTTGAACGCGAAGAAGTGCCAGCTCTTCCGCAAGGAAGTGAATTACTTGGGCCACATAGTCTCAGCAACCGGAGTGGCCACAGACCCGGAGAAGACACAGGCTGTGAGAGATTGGCCTCGCCCAAAGGATATGAAAGAGTTGCGCAGTTTCCTGGGGCTGTTCAGTTATTACCGCCGCTTCATAAAGGGGTTCTCCAACATCGCAAAACCCCTCACCCGCCTGACAGAGGAACACTGGCCTTATGTGTGGACGGAGGACGCCGAAAACGCTTTCCAGCACCTGAAGAACACCCTGTGCAGTGCTCCAATTTTGGGATTTCCACAAGCGGGTGGCGTCTTCATTGTGGACACTGACGCCAGCGAACATTGCATTGGAGGTGTCCTATCGCAGATCCAGGACGGCCATGAGCGGGTGATAGCCTACTACAGCAAGACTCTATCCAAGGCAGAGAAGAACTACTGCGTCACCCGACGGGAGTTACTGACGGTAGTCAAGACCATAGAGCACTTCCACAAGTACCTGTATGGTCAGCCATTCCACCTGAGGACTGACCATTCCGCCCTAACCTGGCTATTGACCTTTAAGAACCTGGAAGGCCAGACAGCACGTTGGGTCCAGAGGCTGCAGTAGGACTTCACCTCGGAACATCGTAGAGGAAAAAGCCACGGTAACGCTGACGCCATGTCCATAAGACCCTGTCCAGAAGAGTGCGGCCAGTGCACAAGAGTGGAAGAGAAGGAGCGTGCCGCAGCAGTCCGAGTAGTTGTGGCAGTGCCTGCGGACGGCTGGGATAGCGCAGGCCTGAGGAGGGAGCAGCTGGCGGACGCAGACTTGGGGCCACACTTGAGGGAAGTGGGGGCAGGGACGAGACCAACCTGGGAGGACATCGCACCGAGGAGCGCCACCTACAAGCCGTACTGGGCCCAATGGGACTCGTTGAAGACCAGATAGGGCGTGCTGTTCCGGGTATGGGAGTCACCCGATGGGAGGACGCAAAGAGAACAGTTGGTACTTCCCTGGAGTAAGGTCCGGGAAGTCTTGGAGGAAGTGCACGCCGGTACTTCAGGAGGACACCTGGGAGCGAACCGAACGATTGACAAACTACGGCAGCGCTACTACTGGCTGAGACTCCGAGCAGATGCTGAGAGATGGTGCCGTCAGTCACGTGTGCGCGGCGATTCGCGGCCCCCAGACTAGGAGCCGGGGTCGCATGCAGCAGTACAACGTCGGAGCGCCATTCGAACGGATCGCCGTTGACATTGCTGGACCGTTCCCAGTGGAGCAAGTGTTCTGTCGATTTGGGGTGCCGTTAGAGCTACATAGTGACCAGGGTACCAACTTTGAGTGCAACCTAATGAAGGAGGCACTAAAAAGGCTTGGGGTGTACAAGACCCGCACGTCGCCTCTACATCCCCAGTCGGATGGCAATGTCGAAAGATACATCAAGACCTTAGAGGAACACCTGAGGAAGGTCGTGGCCAGCCATCAGCAAGACTGGGACATCAAGGTGCTACTGTTCTTGCTGGCCTACCGCTTGACTACACATGACACAACTGGGATGACGCCAGCCAGCTTAATGTTTGGCCGAGAGTTACGACTCCCTTGTGACCTGGCTTTTGGAAGCCCTCCGGAGGCGAAGCAGCCGGTGACCGAGTATGTGGAGAACCTGGTGGACCACCTCCACGACATGCACGAGATGGCTTGCCAGAACATCCAGAAGGCGAGCGACCGCATGAAGACCAGGTATGACAGGCGAGCCAACAGCCAAGGGTTCCAGCAAGGTGACCTGGTCTGGTTGTACCGTCCTACCCGGACCAAGGGACGCTGCCCGAAGCTCCAGCAGCCATGGCAAGGACTGTACCGGGTGGTGAAGAGGATTAACGACGTGGTCTGCCGCATCCAGAAGGTTCCCCGAGGGAAGATGTTGGTGGTACACCTGGATCGTCTAGCCCACTACGATGCTGCTGTTCGGGACGACCAGCTTTGAGGAGGGAGCAGTGTCACCCAATTATCGGGAAGCACAACAAACGACAGCTGAGTAAGGGACCAGAGGCCGCGCCACACCCACCCCATTTGTCTCCTGTCACTAACTGAAGGGATGATTAGGAGAGGGATTGCGGGCCACTGTGCCATCTCTTTACCCTCCCCCTGGGTTCTCCAACATGCGGGGTGTTTCGTCTAATCCGGAAACTTCTAAATTGGCCAGCTGGTCTTATATAAGTGAAGCGCCGGGCCGGAGGAAGTCAGTGCTTGGCAAGCAGCGAAGTAGCGCCATGTTAGTGAACGGACGAGAAGACTGTGTGCGTGCAACGGAAGAATTTACGTAATTGTGAGCGTATATTGGAACTGTAACGGACAAACTGGTGAATCGTAATTGTGTGCATTACGTAATTCTGTGTAATTGGCAAGTGCTCAACTGTAAGTCGGTGGAAATAAAGAACATTTTGGAGTGGTGCAATTGGACTTTTCATTTCACGAACCCACAAAGTCACAATATGTACAAAAATTACATGCAATACATGCCACAACATTGACACACTGAATATAAGATGTACTCACTTATCTTTTTCAGGCAAAACTATACAAGCTGCATTCTCTGGATATTAAGTACATCAAGAAGTAAAATTCATAAAATGAATTAAACTATTGTCACGAGGCCGCTCGTAAGCGAATGCTGGGAGAGAGGGAAGCGCGGAGTGAAAGAGACAGATAGTGCTTAAGTCATGCCCAGAGAGAGAGAGAGCAATAGAGGGAGAAAGAGACAGTTCCCTGGTGTTCTCACCTCTTCACAAAAGATCGGTAGCTTTCGTGAAGAGGCAAGAACACCAGGAAATTGTCTCTTGTCTCTTTCTCCCTCTATTGCTCTCTTTCTCTGGACGTGGCTTAAGCACTATCTGTCTCTTTAACTCCGCGCTTGCCTCTCTCCCGGCATTTGCATACAAACGGCCTCGTGACACAATTAATCCAGAAGTATTAATTGGCTATATCATCCTGCAACATGTCACATACAGTTATGTTTCAGGCTACAGCAGAAGATACCTTTTAAGCTTTCTGCTGTTAGCTTTGTTAGCTTTTTCCAAATGTCTATATTGAAGTGCTGTCGCATGAAATTGATTTAAATATCTGATTGTATATCAACAACCTGAAGTCAGCTCTATTCTGTCTCACATACATATTTAGCATTACTATGAGGAATACATAACATTGCCAACATGCTCAATTATTTTCCATTAATTTACCTAACAGCAGTCTAAACTACCGAGACTCATAAACGTAGGAACCAGCTGCCCAGTGTTTTGCCTGTCCTCGCCCTCGGCGGTTTTAGCCATCTGCCGCTATCATAGAAAGGGGCAAGGGTCCATACCGCTCTTTAAGAAACTATCCATCACTCCAATAGTTCACATTGAGAAATGCTGGCAGTTCTCTATTAGCAGAGAAAGAGTTTAGGCCCAATTTTTCCAGTCAACAGTTGACGTCCGTATATCTGAATACAATTTTGCCCTCTTTTTACTTTAGAGAAATAACAGGGAGTGTGATTTTGTCCTTTTTTTCAACAAGACTCTGCAACACCTCATACAGCCAATCTTTCAACGACAATTGAAAATGTGTTTTAAGACAACAGAATTATTAATACAGATTTGTGGTCCCCTCGGTCCCACGACCTAACCCCCTGTGATTTCTATCTCTGGGATAACTTAAAGCATAGAATATACAAGACAAACTCACACACTCAGGAAGCATTAAAACAAAATGTCTGCTAGGAAATTGTCAGCATTTCACAACATCAACTATGGCAAGTGACAGTTTCCTAAAGAGGTACCAAACATGTATGGACAACAGCTGTGGCCAGTTTCAGCATCTCCTTTAATAACATGGGTAAGTAAAGCCTTTAAAAGCACTTTTAAAAATATTGCATGGTTTCATCCGTGACTTTCTGTTAGTGACAGATGGCAAAAAGCGTTGAGGTCGAGACAAGCAAAGCACTGTACACATGGTACCTATGTTTTTGGGTCTCTCGGTATAAAGCCAGGGACTTCAGGTACTTACACACTGTAAGTCGCCATTAAGGTGATTGTCTCAAGTGTATATGAGAATCCCTAGTGGTTTACTGGGAAAAATCTAAGTCAATTGGAGAATATAGAATAAAAAGAAGTATTTCAGAAAGTGGAGTGCCATTGTTACTAAAGTTAGGCAAGTAAGTCAACCTTGTATATACTTTTCTCCACTTACAAGTTTTTTGATGAACACTAGTTTCTGGGAACTTCTTCCCTATCCTCAGTTCTGTGGTTGACTCACTTGCCTAACTTTAGTATCAATTGGAGAAATTAATAATATTGTGCTGGTACATTGCCACGGTAGCTCAGTGGTTAAGAACCATCAGACAGAAACTGGGGGATCCATGTTTATCAATCTGTCTCTAGGAAAGACCCTTATGTTGCAGGAGCACATTTTTATAACAAACTTCCCAAAGACCTAAAAATGTACAAAGGAAATGTATTTAAAAATAAATTAAGAGAATATTTGATATCAAGGTCTATGTACTGAACTGATGAACTGTAAGTCTGCTTGTATGTAATGTGTAAATAATTGTAAATAATTTCATTATTGTAATTGTAAATTAAACCTAAAATGTAATCTTGACTTGGTCTACACCAATGTAAAATCGGTATATGGACTCAAATAAACATTATTATTATCATCATTATCATTTCCAAATAATTGATGCTATATGTGTTTGGAGGAATTTAGTAACAGTGACGTCAAAATTAATCTTAGAAACTATTTGTAGTTGGTTTATTAATACTCGTCACTTACTTGTTTATATTTATGAGAGACTAGTTTCAAAGGCATTCGCCTCCTCCTGGTGAGAGAGCAGACAACAACAGATGCCAGTTGGAAAGAGATTGAAAATGGAGGCGAATACCTTTGAAACTAGTCTCTCATAAATATAAACAAGTAAATGACGAGTATTAATAAACCAACTACAAATAGTTTCTAAGATTAATTGATGCTATTTTATCATATTTTAACATTCACCTCACTGATGAATACAAGCTAATCTTGTTTCTTTATTACCTTCCTCCCAGAGCGAGATGGTTCAGGTGGTTTGTCTGAAGCTCCCATTCAGTAGTTCTTGAGTTTGTTTACCACTGGACTGGCCACCTTGACTTTTATGTATTTCATACCTTTTCCAAATTGTTAGGTGAAAGCTGGAGTGGATTTTACACCAGCATGAACTATCCTGCCCTCATTGCATTTCCTTTGAGCAATTGTACGGACTTGCATGATGAGCTTTGGAATCTAAAATATGTGCTAGGTGTGCTTTAAGGAGACAAATGTTTCTTCTCTGGCAGCAAGGCTTCTACCTAAAAACTGAGGGGGAGGGGGGTGTGTGCTTGGATACAACAGGTACCTCACTGCAACCACCCTCTATAATATATTGCTTCACCCCTTCCTCCCACAGGTTTCTGATTCTTAGCCCTAACACCTTCCCTACATCTAATGAAGTGATCAGAATGCAGCTTTTACCCTCTTAGCTCAGTATATAAAATGGTAGTAGTGCTTGTTACTAAGACAAACACGCTGAAATTCTTTCTGATACCACGAATAAAAGTGGCAAACAACAGCACCTTCTAGGCTATTCACATGTTTCTAGTCCATATTTTACACTACATAAAATGAACTATAAACAAATACCATTGTAAAAAATGACAAAATTATAGATATCCTGTAGGCACAGAACATGAATAAGATAAATAATATCACGTTGGCAATAGGGGGCTTGTCGTGGAGAGATAATGTCACCATTGCTGTTTGGTAGTAGGAGGGGTAGGAGTTGGGGAATGGTCCCACCTTGTTGTTTATCGGCTGGTGGAATGGGAAAGGCACATCTGGAAGCTGACATCACAAGGCAGAAACAAGTCGTATTATTACTATGCAAAGAGACTGCAGTTCAAGAGGTTTCCAGTACAAGAGGTATCTCCCACAAGGGACAGGTATACAAAGTCAATGCAAAGAAAGTCAGTAGTAAGAGAGTTTAGAGTTATGTATGCTTTGAGCTTCGAGTTAACAAGTGCAGCTCTGTGGGAGAGCAGTCAGCGCAGTTCATCAATAAGTCAGTAGCGTTGCGCGAGCTCACCAAGCAATGCGTAGACATGGTGTACGTTGCAAGCTCCATGGTGAGGAGTCATGGAACAGTGTAGGAAGCAGTTCACAGGTCAGTAAGCGCAGCTCTGGGTGAGGAAGCAGTAGCAAAGCAGTTTACATGTGAGTATAGGAGCTGTGTTCAGAAGTGGCATGTAGTTCAGTAATAGGTAGACCTGTGTGTAGTTAGCACAAGTTGGTGCATGCTAAAGAGACATTAAAGTAATGTGTTAAAGTTGTGTATCTGTGCAAAAGAAAAGGTGATTGTAAGTTAGGATTACATTAATGATTTTGGTGAAAATAAAAAAGTCTGAGGTAAACTTTTTTGCACAATAATTTACATGAGATTTGACTTTTGAATGTTTGAGCCATTTACTTTTCATCAGCTACTTTTATTAGAGGTGGTGCAATCAAACTTTAATCCCATTAAACAAAGCTACATGCTAAGCATTTTGTTACAGGCCAATAAAGGGAGACCATAATGATGATGAAGGAAAGAACCAAAAATAAGCTCTGCCAATCAAAGCACTGTATACCAGTTAGTGTGGTATATTGATGGTGCAATCTTAAATTAAGAAGAAATATCAGCAGCAAATTATTATACAATGCATGTACATGGTGAAAATCTGCAACAATTTACAAATGCCCACAAAGCCATACAAGTTGACAAATACACATATCCAAGTTCCCCTGGGGTTGCAGCTGCTAGTTAACGTTTGTCTTTTCTATGGAGGACACAACTATTTTACTCATACTTCCTACTCCATTTTCAACAAACAGCTTTCATGAAAGCTTCAACTGAAAAGGAATGTTTTTTATGCGTGACTGGAGAAATTTAGTAACATAACATCAAAATTAATTGAAAAAACTGTCACATTTTTATATTATTGAGGGACTAGTTTTGGAAGCTGTCGCCTCCATTTTCAACCTCTTTCCAACTAACATCTGCTGTCTGCTCTCCTCTCTCTGGTGGTGTAACTACACAGTAGTGCCAAAAGCTCTGTCAGTAAAATCCAGACTCGCTGTAGAACCATAATTGCGAGTGAAGAAGCATGGCAATGCTATATGTCATCTACTATGTGACCTTCACCACAACGTGATTAACCAGCTGGCAGTGTGCCAGAAGGAGGCACGACAGAAAGATGAACTGGGGAATGTATGAGAACTGTATCACTGTATTGGCATTATTTCGTTGTGGAAAGTGAGCTAAGGAAAAATTTTTGACGCTGAAACCAATCGGTATCAACAAACGATTTGTGTTTCGGACAATAGCATGGTTTAAAAAACGGGTCAAACTGTTGATCGTTTCAGATCGGGCTGTCCTAGGAGGGTATGGACAAAAGAAGTTGTGAATGCTGTTCGTGCAAGGATTCGATGCAAGCCTTTGCGTAAACAAACAATCTTGTCTCGTGATACAAATATTTCTCTACGAACTATGTCATGCACTTTGAAGGATGATTTATATTTTCGTCCACATAAAAGGTACACACAGCATTTACTAACTGAAAAATTAAAGGAGATACGCCAGCTTCAATCCCAGGCTTTGCTGACGAAGTATGGGGAGAATCACCTTAACATCCTTTTCACAGATGAAACAATGTTCACCATGGAAGAGTCGTTTAACAAGCAAAACGATTGTGTGTATGCACGGTCCTCCAAGGAAGTAAGAGACATAGTTCCATGTGTGCAGCAAGCACATCACCCCACTTCTATCATGGTATGGTGGGTGGTTTCCTGGCGGGAAGCTTCAGAGGTGCATTTTCAATCCATTGGATTATTCTCTATGGCAGAAGCTTAAGGCAATAGCATGTCAGAAAATGGCACCGCAATATTGAGATGTTAAAAAAATCAGTCAGGTCGACTGTGAAAAATATTCCACAGGACACGATTCATGCAGCTATTGATGAGTGGTCTGAACAACTTCGTCGCTGTGTTGCCACATGTGGTGATTGTTTTGAATAAGAGTTGAATCAATTTGTAGCATTTTCTGTGTTCTTTCAGAATATAGGTATATCAATAAGTATGCATGGTTTTATTTAGTAGTTACACGTATTGAACGTACTGACAAAACTTATGGCAGTACTGTGTACAAACTTCTTTGTCAAATTATCGACTGATGGGATTTCAAAGTTCATTACTCAGTCTTTATAATAAGTTCTCACATGCTGTCAGTTTATTTTGGTTTATTAATCCTTTTAATAATTTTGGATTTGGATCAATGTCATGGTTTTCATTCCAGAAATGAAATGCTATTGCTGACTTATCCTCTTGTTTCATTTTGATGTTTCCAATGTGCTCTTTGACTTTGGTTTTTAGGTTTCTTTTAGTTTGACATATGTAGCATTTTTTCATGTCTTACAACTTATGTGGTATATTCCAGATCTCTTAATTGATGGGATTTCATCTTTTGTTTTTGAATTTAGCAATTTTAAAAGTGAGTATCTTTTAGTAGGTGCCAAGATGATATTTGTTCTTTAAAGATCGTTTTGAATTTATTAAACGTTTTTGGGCTGTATGTGAATGTATGTTAAAATTACTCAATCTGCAAGAAAAGATAGAAAAGGAAAAATAATGGACAACTTTCTTTCTTGGAACTGAATATCATCAGGAATGACACAAAAATAAAAATTGAAATTTACAGGAAGCCAACACATTCAGAAAATTACATAAAAAAATAATAGCCACAACCCAATTATATATAAACATGCAATAATATACAGCTTTACACACAGACTAGTCAACTTACCCATGGATAAATCAGAATACTACAAGGAACAAACAGCTATACACCACACAGCAGAAGAAAATGGATACAACAAAAGTCTTGTGTTTAAGAAAATTAAAAAGGCTAAAATAAAGTAAACCATTAAGGAAGCAACCACATTTACAAAAGGTAAAGGAAGCAACAGCATATTCAGTGCATTCACACACCACCCAAAAACATTTAATAAATTCAAAAAGATCTTTAAGGAACAAATATCAACTTGGCACCTACTAACAGACACTCAATTTTAAAATTGCTAAATTCAAAAACAAAAGATGAAATCCCATCAATTAAGAGATCTGGAATATACCAAATAAATTGTAAGAATTGTGAAAAATGCTACATAGGACAAACTAAAAGAAATGTAAAAACCGGAGTCAAAGAACACTTTAGAAACATCAAAATGAAACAAGATCCGACAGCAGTAGCATTCATTTTTGGAAAGAAAATCATATTGATGCAAATCCAAAATTACTAAAAGGAGTGATAAACCAAAATAAACTGACAACATGGGAGAACATATTCACATGGAAAAATAAGTACTGAGTAATGAACTTTGAAATCCCACCAGTGGATAATTTGACAAACAAGTTCATAGTTCCACCACCAGAGAGAGGAGAGCAGACAACGGACGTTGGTTGGAAAGAGGTTGAAAATGGAGGCCACAGCTTCCTAAACTAGTCCCTTAATAATATAAAAATGTGACGGAGTGTCAAAAAAACTGGCTACAAATAGTTTTTTTCAAGGAATGTTTTTTGTTTATGTTAAACAATTTTTCAGAACTAATGCTTTTAAAAGCACAGGTATGCTCATTCAAAGAGACAAGTTTAGGATAGATTTCCTGGAGATCAGAGCCTCTGTATGAAAATTAATTAAAGGTTTTGCAAGACTGTTTAATACTGTCTTACTGCTCAGAGAGTAAGTATACTGACATTCATAAAATTCTTACAAGGGAACTATTATTATGTTAACAGCCATACACACTTGAGAGATTGTTGGCATCATCTCTGCTCTATGTGGGACTTGTGTGCCAAAAATCAGGTGCAGAGTATAGTTGGAAGTACCCAAAGAGGAGTCCAAAATATGTAGGAACATAGAGGCATAATAACACAGCATTCCAATGTGTAAGGACTATGATACAATGAAGCACAAAATTAATATAATTTTGAGTCAAACTAATACTCAATGCTCCACTTATTGCTAGTATTTACCTAGAACACGTTTCGTTAGGATCTTCCTAACATCATCAGCTGTTGTCGACTAATAGATGTTGGTTTGGTGAACTCCTTGGAGGCAATAGGGTGTCTCTGTCAGTATCTTGATGAACTTGAAGTTTGGGTTTTCTTCAAAGGTAGTGTCGAAATTAAACAATTTTCTTTCATATTTCTTTATGAAGATTTTTTCCCACGTGGTTAACACAGCTGGACCTTGGACACTTTTTAATAAGTGGATTTCTCATTCTATATCATGATTCTCCTTCCAAAAATGGTACGCTACTGCCGATTTATCTATTTCTTTGTTTCTGATGTTCCTAAAATGCCCTTTAAGCCTAATGTTCAAGTTCCTTTTAGTTTTTCCAATGTAAAAGTTGTCACAGCCTTTGCAGTTTATCCGGTACACACCAGATTTTTTGTCTGTGGGTATCTCCTTTGTATTATGTGATTTCAAAAGGTGTTGTACACTAAATTTGTTCTGTGGGGCCAAAGTAATATTGTGCTCTTTGAAGACTTTTTGGAAAAGGTGTGTAGTTCTGGGATAATATGTAAATTTTCTGTATGAAGTTTCATTGCTGATTGGGGAAAGAGTAGTTACTTCTTTGCATCTTAATTGTCTTTTGAATTTATTAATTTACTTTTTGACCAATACAATGGATTCAGTGCTGAATTGGTAAAAAATAAAATTGATAAATTCAAAAGACAACAAAGATGCAAACAAGTAACTACTCTTTCCCCAATCAGCAATGAAATTTCATACAGAAAATTTACATATTATCCCAGAGCTACACACCTTTTCCAAAAAGTCTTCAAAGAGCACAATATTACTTTGGCCCTACAGAACAAATTGAGTGTACAACACCTTTTGAAATCACATAATACAAAGGAGATACCCACAGACAAAAAATCTGGTGTGTACCGGATAAACTGCAAAGGCTGTGACAACTTTTACATTGGAAAAACTAAAAGGAACTTGAACATTAAGCTTAAAGGGCATTTTAGGATCATCAGGAACAAAGAAATAGATAAATCGGCAGTAGCGTACCATTTTTGGAAGGAGAATCATGATATAGAACGAGAAATCCACTTATTAAAAAGTATCCAAGGTCCAGCTGCATTAACCACATGGGAAAAAATCTTCAGAAAGAAATATGAAAGAAAATTGTTTAATTTCGAAACTCCCTTTGAAGAAAACCCAAACTTCAAGTTCATCAAGATACTGACTGATGCACGTATCGCCTCCAATGAGTTCATCAAACCAATGTCCATTAGTCAACAACAGCTGATGATGTTAGAAAGATCCTAACGAAACACGTTCTAGGTAATACTAGCAATAAGTGGAGCAATGAATATTAGTTCAACTTAAAATTATATTAACACAACATTATTTACCCCTGACGGGTAGCAGTCTACACATGGCATACATAAGAGGCACCATCCCGCACACCTGACACAGAGCTAACGAGGGATGTCTAGCAGTACTTTTCAGGCTTCAGTTTTGGACACTGTGGTTTTACTCCGCAGCAGATTTTTGGTACACATGGTTTATATATAGCAGTCATTAATACTGTCAAAATTTCAGGTGCATAACGATGTGAGTACAGTAATAGTTCCCTTATTAGTTAATAAGGTTTAAGAAGTTAAAAGATTATTCATGGAATAATTATAAAAATGTTTAAGTTCCTCATCTCTTGCTCTAAATTTTACAATGCACAAAGGCATATGTGAGGTTTCCTATGGATATGCAATTAATGTACTGGCTTTGATTATGCAGTTTCAGAACTTTTAAATCTTAAAGCAACACTTCTTGGTTCATCTTACCTGAGAAGAAAATCCCTTTCAAGGTTAACACGCAATGAAAAGGAAACATTGACAGGACTTGCCGTCGAGAGGCTTACAACAACATCATTTGAGTTGTGCCCATTTGTATGATATGGCATGTAGTAGTTGTTATCAGGACACAGTGTCCGTGATGTCCGAAAATACTCAAAACTGAAACAGGATGAAAAAACATTGAAAAATTATCCACATTATACTTTTAGTTACATAATTCTCTTCCGTTAGCCACAGTAACACTGTTACTATATTATAAATTATCCTAAATACTTAACACGGTTTGAATATCCTATTTAAACCGAGGCAAAAAGCACAAATAATCAGCATTGGATCCATTTGAACATGCTGCCAATTTAAAACCTTGAATACAGTACTGTGACACACAGTTCTAACAGGGTGAGGTAATCTGAATGACAACATTCATTGATAAACATTTACGAGACAAATCCTCATACATTGGAAAAACTAAAAATATTAGAAATGAAATCAGAAACATTACAGTGGAATGTGTTCTCTGATATAATGCTTGTTTAGCCAAGGGTAGATGACATTTCCAGCATCTTCTATAAGGTAAGAGTGTTATACATGCTTTATAATAGTGTCATGAACCCATACCTACGATCCCACGGCTTGTTTACACAAAAGGTACTGATAGGCGGGCAGTGTGAAAACCAAGTGCCGGCAGACAAGATAACATGCAGATAAAGGTCTGCCGAAACTAACAAACTGAGATAAATGGAAATTTCTAGATACTTCTGGAGATAATTCGGTTTCTGGTTTATTTTAGAATGATCTAGAAATTATCGGGAGATATATAAGCAATTGTGACACGCCAGCAGTAGTAGTAAACAGAGTGAATAAGCAGAGAACAGCTGAGAGTGTTGTTGTAAAGACAGTTGTGTAACAAGAGTGTTGTTGTAACGAGAGCTAATGTAATCAGCTATCACTGTTTGTCGTAGTCATGACCTTGGAAGACTGTTGTATAGGTGATGTAATGTTGTTACGTGAGAATGGAACAGTGTATCTCTACCGAAATAAAGAACATTTAGAATTTCGGCAACTCAGCCTTTTAATTCTACAAACCCACAAAGTCAAAATAACATTTAAAATTCGCACAATGTGCATTAATACATAATTACATATAACCTTGTCTTTTTGTTCTTCTTTAGTTCAATGTTTGACTTTTGATGTTTCAGTTCACTATCACTCTCTATTTTCACCACAGCAAAAGTTTTCAATGGCACTGTTCTCCTCTCGCACACCTCCACATGATATCTGTTGCACTGCTTCACACACAACGCGCACACATGCTCCCCACCTGAGTCATGTGTCTTTTCTCCTTAAAAACCATGTGCTGTGTATCTTGTTACAAAATGTCTTAGTTCGTACTTTGGGTCCTTCCAGTCTTCCTTGGTCATTGCATCTGTGCTGTAAAAATCTTCCCAGATTTCTGTTTTCTTCATTCAATGTTCCTTTACAATTTCATTGTATGGCACTGTTACTGGAAGTAGCATTTGTAGTCTGAGATCTTCTATCCACATTGTCTCTCTGCACATTTCGTAAGTTAGTCTTGAAGCTGCTTTATGCGCGGAGTTTATGTAGTAGCAAAGGCAAATGTGGCATACCCAATTGTGCACAGGACAAAAGCTGTGTGACTGTTAGGTTTTAAATTAAGGACCCTGTATATCCTTGCCACCACTTGCTTAACTAGTGAATAGGTGCAAGATAGAAGGAAAGTTTAATCAACCAGGATGACAAATCTAATGCCACAGCTGGAACTCTTTAAATTTACTTGGCATCTCTGGTGTCAATGGGTCCATGTTCCCATAATCCGTCTCCTCAGATTCAGTTCTTATGATGGCAATGGATGTGCGGTTCAGTTGCAGGCCAACTGCTTTATACCTTCCAATTTTCTCCCAACTTGGATGTAAGGGTCTGAGCTCCCAATGGGTTCAACAGATATGGATGGATACTGTCTCTTTGGATGGTTGAAGCGACACAAAGTTCATGTATATGGTACCCAGTTTCTGCAGCACTGATATTTCAGCTGAGCCAATTACCAAGAGAACGCTCTTCAGTTTCCAGCATATTCAATGCAGCTTCACCTAACTACAGAATAGGCCTGCCTCAGTAGCGTAGATGGCAGCATGTCTGTCTCACGTTTAAGAGGTCCCGAGTTCGAATCTCAGTTAGGGTGAGTTACCTGGATAAGGTTTTTTTCCAGGGGTTTCCCTTATCCTGAAAGACAAATGTCAGATAACTCTAAGCTCCATGACCCCAGAGTCATCTGAGCATCATTTCACCCATTTCATTTATCGTCCAATGACTTAACGTTGAAGGACGTAAATTACAAAAAACCTACAGAATCTTCCCAGTAAAAAATCATATTTTGGCTTCCTAGAGCATCTAGTCTTAACATCACACCCTCAGTCTATTTTGGGATTAACACAGCATCAAATGATGCTCTGCAACTGGGGGAATTCTAGTAGAATTTCCAATACTACATTATATTCAATAACTTTAAATATTACAAATAGAAGCATTATTAACAGTGAAGTTTTCTTCATGTTGAAGTTTTGTTGAGTCACACTTGTTTACACTCACCTTCACTTATTTTTAAAAAACGCTGGAACGTTTTCCAGGACATTCGCCCTCTTCCTCAGCAGTATAGGATCAGATACAGGAGAAGGAAGAGGAAAGGAAAGGGGAGAATCAGTCACTATACTGCTGAGGAAGAGGGCGAATGTCCTGGAAAACGTTCCAGCATTTTTTAAAAATAATAAGTGAAGGTGAGTGTAAACAAGTGTGACTCAACAAAACTTCAACATATTCAATAACGTCTGAAATTGTTAGGGACAAGTAGACTCCTTGAATGTAAGCCCTTTTGCAGGTCAGGTGTCATGATAATTACAATGGCCCTATTGTCTACTACAGATAGACCATGAACAAAGTGCAGTCATTGTGTGCATGCGCGAGCATAGTCGTCTCCCCTCCTAAACAACCAAGCATTACATGACTCCCTCCCCTCCACACGTTGACCAGTGGAGTGCAGCTTGCACTATGGAGGAGAGGAGAGGCAGCCTAAAATGACAGTAGAGGGGGAAAGCTGGAGAGCTTTAGTTTTGGTAAATCACGCCTCCAGCTGCATTTTGTTCGCAGTTTACCTATAGAATGAATAGCATCATCCAAATGTGGGCAAAATCACTCCTGAGGATGCATATCACGATGACATTTCCACTGCCTTGCCAGCGTTTGTAATGGTTAATTCACCACCAAAAGTCTTTTTTCAGAGTCCCACCTTGCCACTCTTCTCTGAAGACTATCTGTTTGTGTCGCAGCAGAGATTCCTTGTTTGTGATAAAAAGAAGTGGCTGTCTGCCTGATCCCTACATTCAATATATTGTGGATCACAGTCTAGTCAGCAAGTAAAACTTACTCGATGTTGTACAGCCCAATAACAAAGAATGAATACTTAGCCGTCTGGGACAGGGTAGTGGATTGGGAGGCTTCTTCACTATAGGTAAACTGCGAACAAAATGCAGCTGGAGGCATGATTTACCAAAACTGAAGCTCTCCAGCTTTCCCCCTCTACCGTCATTTTAGGCTGCCTCTCCTCTCTTCCATAGTGCAAGCTGCACTGCACTGGTCAACGTATGGAGGGGAGGGAGTCATGTAATGCTTGGTTGTTGAGGAGGGGAGACTGTGCTCATGCATGCACACACCGACCGCACTTTGTTCGCGGTCTATGTGTAGCTGCTTTATTTTCAGGGTGAATTGTTGAAACATCTTTCATAGCCCTGCAAAGACAAACTGATATGGTACTTGGACACCTCCCACAAAACTGCATTCAAGATCTCTGCTAGATACCCATTAAGACTGGCTACATACATAGCTTCTTTCTCGAGTGATAACAATTTTGTGTACAATGATGGTTTCTTTTTTTTTTTCACATTGGCATCTCTTTTAAAACTAAAATGTTCAGAAACAATAAACAAAATTGTTTGATTGGTGCACAAATGATCTAGGGAACCTCTTAGCTAAGAATTACTTGGCATTATGTGATGTGGAGTAGGGAAAGAAGAAAAAATACTTACAAATTATCAGTCAAATCATTCTATACTATAAATATTAAAAGCAGAAGCATTATTAACAGTGAAGTATTCTTCATATTTAAGTTTGAATTTATGAGTCACTATGTTTACACTCAGTCTTCACTTACTTGTTGTTGTATAATTGAAACGTTTTCAAGATCATTCGATCTCATCATCAGCTGATTCAATCAGCTGATGATGAGATCGAATGATCTTGAAAACGTTTCAATTATACAACAACAAGTAAGTGAAGACTGAGTGTAAACATAGTGACTCATAAATTCAAACTTAAACATTCTATACTAGTTTGGAAAGTTTAGGTGTTAGCCCAAGAACTATGGAAGTGGAAGCTGAAATTAGAAAACCTGTCACCAGTACCAAGCAGGATGGCTCAATCACTTTCATCTGTGGCCGCATTTGGGAGGTCCGGGTTTGATTCCCATTGCCATACTACCTGACCCACAGATTTTTTCAGGGGTTTCTCCGGGTCGCTAGGCGAATGCTGGGTAGGTTAGTTACATCCTCCAAATTTCCTGTTCCTCCATTTCATCTCCATTATCATTTCAAATCATCTCTCATTTGGTGGTCTCTTTCAGGGTAGAAGTGTCAGTGGGTGTCTTGGCGTTGCATGGTAGGATGATATGCTCTTGGTAAAAACTTCCTCATTTGTTAGGACAGTGTACAATCTCTGAACCCAATCTGGTGGGGCCAGTTCTAGGCCACAGTAGGGTGGGATGCCAGTTGTTCTGGCCTGCCGGGGAGTTTCCAAATGGTAAACTGTCCTGCTGTAGTGGCTCCTTGAGACGGCTGCCCTCTCTTTCCTGTTGCCTCATCCTTCCTCTCACTTGGGGGCACATGTACAATAAACCAAGTTTGGATCTCCATGCCAAATCCTCTCCTTAACATAGTCCAGCCCAGTCCTGTCACTAGTGTCTCTTTTGTCTTTAGAGCTGAAGATTCCTGCCAATTACTTCAACTGTCTTCATAACTTTTCAATTTTTTAAAATGCTTGTCCCAAATTAACTAAGCCTATCAAATGAATAGTGCTTTTGTAATACCTTCATTCTACTCTTCCAAACAAAATGAACACAGTTCAGATAAAAATGTATGGAAGCTCTATATTAATAAAATCTTAGAATTGTGTTTCAAACTGCCCAATTTAATCAAGTTGGCTGGCTGACTTTTCTTTCCCCCAAAAGTTTTCATTCACATATAAATATCAGGTAACCTAGACACAAAACTTCAGCAGTCTGTTTCACTTCATTTGCCAATTTGAAACACTTTCAGCATTCTAAAAAGTACAAAAATGGGGAAGGAAGGAGTATACATAAATACGTATAATACGTAAGGAGTAAATATTTCCTCAGAATTTATACAGAAATACTAATAAAAGTAAGTTGTTTGACAGTAAACATACTTGGTAGATTGCACTTCAACTACTAGTGGCAGCTGCCAAGACAGTACGCCTTTCTGCTGCCGTACTACTATAAGTACAGGATAACTTCTGTTAGAACTTCTACTCTCCACTGTAATGCGAGCTGGTAGGCTAGAGGATACCTGCAAAGGAAACAAATTACATCAAACATGACAGGACATTAGAAATATTAACAGCCCAACACACAGACAAATAAAAAAGAAAAGAAAAATAGGACCTGAAGCTTTCCTGGCAACAAATATGTTCAAGATCTTCTTGAGAAACAAGTCAGGTGAAATAGTGTTTTGTCTTTGTTGATATTTGTGTTATATCCAGTTATACAATTTGTGGTTATAACATTTCTTAAAATACCCTGATGGGATAGATGTACACTCCAGAAACGTGGATTTCTAATCGTCTTTTCACCTGGCTTGCTGCCCGAGAAGATCTCGAACAAAAAAAAAGAAATGATTAGACTCTCTAAGTATACAATTGTCTAAGATCAACTCAGTTCTGCACCAAGTTCACACTTGGGAAACAAGCTTTGCATACTGAGTCCGCACTACAGCCAAGCAATTATAAAAGGTGCTTAGTAACGAGGGCTACCAAGGTTCATATCCCATACATAATATTACCTTTTCAGATAAATGCAATGTTTATTATGCAGATTATAATTTCAAATTAAAAGCCTTTAAGGTCAATTTAAAGCCTTTGTGTTCAAACATAAAAGTGAAAAATGTTCATTATCATACTACACATTAAATAAATACTCCTAAATGGAAAAACTAAATAAAAAATACACATTAACCTAATATCAGGAATGAAAACACTTCACTTCTACTACTGCCCTCATTCTCTTGTGCACGGATTAAGTGAAACTGCTAATCAAATTTTGATGAGAGGTTACTTTCTCCCAAATATGCTGTAACTGCTTCTTAGAAAATGTTTTGTCTTTTGCTGTCCTCAAGAAGACTAATTAATCATTGTGACAACTTGCCTTTATGACAAATGTTATCACGTCATCTACCCGAAAGTCCGAAGATTCCGACCTCTGTCAGCCCGGGAGCGATGGAAAACTCTGGGGCTCTTTCCTTGGGACAATACCTTGAATCTAACAAGCCCCCCCCCCCCCCATCTGGACCTATGGATCAAGATGGGATGGAAGTGGATATGCCACTTATGCATGTCAACCGCGCAGGGAAGACTACCGAATAACCTCGGTGGGGCCGCCTGGTGATCTAGCACACCTTCTACTAGCTTTGCAGGCTAGTACCCGGGACTTTTTAGGCAACCCTCTGTCCCCTCCGGGCTGCCGAAGCCTGGCCGGAGGTACCCGATTTCCCGTGGGTAATGGGAACACACTGCCCCCTCAAGTCGAACCCAACCCAAACAACTCCCATTCAGGGAGGGGCTTGAATGTTCAGCCCGAGGTTCCTCTAGTAACATCAGAGGTACCATGAGTGCTAAGGGTCCGCAGCACTCGCACCACAGCAGCTGAAGGGGACGGATCCCTGCCTTTATGACAATCAATTTGAAAGCTAAGTAGTAGACAGGATGGTGTTATCCTTCTGGAATTACTCAATAAGTCTTTTAATACTGAAAAAATTTGGCCAATTTTCTCAACCAGTGTGCTCTGAAAATAAAATACTTTGCCTGTTTTCACATTCATTTGTAATTTGGTATAATCTCTTAAGGTAAGAGAAGATAGTAAGAAGTAAGAAAATATTTGTATTTTTAGAATTCAAGTATTGTCATTTCTATACACTCCTGTTTAAAAATTTTAAAAGTTCATTATCTTATTTGACAGCAATATCCCGACTCCATCTTATGCATGGTCACACACCAAGCAAGGCCCGCCTCTCTAGGATGGTAGGGGTCTCCCTCAGGTTCAAGGGGTCCCGAGTTTGAATCTCGGTCAGGGTGAGTTACGGGGATATATAATATTATGTTATTTAAGTACTGTAGGCCAGGTTATAAGAATGTATAATCTTCATAAGTAGGGCCCAGATTTTGATGAAAAGTCATCTTTTTTCTGAGTAGTCACAGATGATGCTTATTGCAAATTTACGTTAGATATATATGGTTTTTATAGGTCATCAAAATGCATTTTTTCTACATTTTTATAATAAAGTCATTTTTTAACATTTATATGCATTTTCCAGTCATTTTCTTCCTTTTTCACGAATTTATTGGGCCTTTACATCTGTAGCCTGCATTCGGGAGGCTCAGGTTCAATATCCGTGGCAAACCTGACTCTGACTGATGGGCTTTTTTTTTTTTTGGGGGGGGGGGGGGTTTAAAACAATCTGTGATTAAAAGTTCATTTATATCATCTTTTATGAAATAGTAACTTTGTAAGCGTGGTAAACATGTAATTAACACAGGTCTGCATCCTAACAGTGCTGGTGAATTTATGACGCATCAATTCGAGGAATCGCCGACCACATCATGCAATACGTGTGGATTGCATCAGTCAAGACTTCAGGAGCTAGAAGTATTGCAGTAAGGAGAGTAGTTTGTGAGTTGTGTAAATTTGCTATGTTGTGGAGTTGAAATGCCGAAACAAAAAGTCAACTGTGTCCCGTTTGAAACAGTATGTTTCAGAATTTGGCAGAAACATATGCTATACTGATGGCACTGTATTGCTCTGTAAAATGTGCAAAATTAAAGTTACTGCAGACAAAAGGTTCACTGTACAACATGTTGGGAGGGAAAATCATTTGCGAGCTCTTCAAAATGTGAAAAAAAAAAGACAAGCGTCTCAGTTACTGTAAAAAGAATTAGCTTCGACGTCAAGTAATAAGTCATCTTCCTTTTATAAAGAATTATATGAAGTATTTGTCAGTGCACATATTCCGCTAGCAAAATTAAGTAATTCCAAATTACGAGATTTTCTTGAACGTCACACTGGTCATACAATTCCAGATGAATCAACTTCGCGTTAAGTGTGTGTAATGTTTAACGCCCGCTTTTACTACATGCGGCACCGCAGGCGGTGACACTGATGATACATGAGATGAAGATGGAGCACCGGTGGAATGAGATGGTGGGGGAAACCGGAGGTCCCGGAGAAAACCCGCCCCAACGCCGTGTTGTCCACCACAAATCTCACTTTGCAGTCGCCTGGGATCGAACCTGGGCCGCCTTGGTGAGAGCCAAGCGAACTTCGCATTAAAGTTACCTACAAAAATGTTATGAGACAACCGATTCAGAGGGGCGTTATGTAGCCAATGTAGTGATAGGTAGGTTATAGAAGCTGTTAACCACTGTCAGATATGCAAACTATTTGAATTGTGGCCTTGTGGAATACAGCATGACAACATGCTCCTCTTCCTAACAGATGCAGCGCGTTACATGGTAAAGGTGGCAAATCATTTTACAGTAAGATGGTGCATGTTACGTGTTTGGCCCATGCTTTTCATTGAATTGCGGAACAGTTCAGATCAACATTTCCAGAAGTAGATACAGTAATGCCCACAGTAAAGAAAATATTTTTGAAAGCATCAACCCGAACTATGTATTTCAAAGAAAAAGCCCCTAATATAGCTTTGTCCCCAACACCAATTTTAACATGCTGGGGTACATGGTTAACTGCATGTATATACCACTGTGACAATTTTCAAATAGTGATAGAAGTGCTGAATAGCTTTGATAGAGTAGATTCTAAGGCAATTGAGAGCCTTAGAATCTACCACAGGATCTGTTTTCTGATACTCAAATCCAAGGTAAATTAGCTTTCATTAAATCAAATTTTGCATTTTTGATGGTTACCATAACCCGCCTTGAAGAAAGTGGCATGATATTGGATAAGTCGGTTGAGTTAGTGAGGATTGCGGAAGAGAGGATACAAAATGTAAAAGGTGAGGTTGGGGACAAAATTAGATAGGAACTAAAATTTGTGTTGGACAAAAATAAAGGATACCAAACAGTTTGTCAGAATGCCGATATCTTGCCAGGAGAAAACTTCAGAACTGATACTTTTGAACAGGATTTAACAGGCAGTGTCAGTGTTTTTCAAATATGCACCTATAACATCTGTGGAAATGGAGAGAAGTTTCTCAAAGTATAGAACAGTTTTAGCTGACAACCGTCGTTCCTTTACTTTTGATAACTTGAAGATGACCATGGTGGTGTACTGCAACACTAAGTAAGGTATGTTTCGGCTAATGGGTACAGTAACTTATTTTTTCATATTTTATAAAGTTGAAAATGACCTGATGAATTTTGAATACATTATTTAGTAGCAATAATTGTATTATTTACCAAGAAAGTTAATTTTAAAGTGTGCTTATTCGAACCACATATTCATTATTTGTCTGTGACAGTTATTAATTTATTATTATAAAATAAATTGTTAATTTTTGTTAGGTCATTTTTTTACATTTTATGTGCATTTTTTATATTTTAAGGGCATTTTATAGCTCATTTTTTAAGAAACTTTTTAGGCCAACAACTTCCGGGTCCTATTCATAAGTAAATAACCTTCTTATTGTAAATAGTGTTAGTACATCGGAGTAGACTTAGCTTAATACCACAATGTTTGTGATCATTATTTCTTGACGTTGTATTGCTGTACTATTGCTGTACAGTTCAATGATACAATAAAATTATTATTACTCTGAGTAAGGACTATGATAGAATATAACACAAAATATCATTTTGAGTCGAATTAGTACTCCATGCTCCATATATTGCTAGTGTTTACCTAGAATGTGTAACATCCTCAGCTAATGTCAACATTAGGACATATGTTCTCAAGAAGGTCCTAACAAAATGCATTCTAGGTAAACACTAGCAATATATTGTGACTTTGTGGGTTCGTGAAATGAAAAGTCCAATTACACAAACTCAACAATGTTCTTTATTTCCACCGACTTACAGTTGAACACTTGCAAATTACACAGAATTACGTAATGCACACAATTGCAATTCACCAGTTCGTCCGTTACCGTTCCGATGCACGCACACAATCTCCTCGTCCGTTCACTAGCTCGTCAAGCACAGACCGACTCAATTCACTCACTGCAGCCCTTTTTATAGGAATATCACTGTTTTCTAGAAGTCTCTGGTTTCAGCGAATTACCGCGAAAGTTCCAGAGGACAGGGGAAGGGGAAAGAGGCGGGCAGCGTCAAGTGACACTTCCCTAATCAACGCTCAGTTAGTGACAGAGACTAATAGGTGGGTGTGGCTTGGCTGCCTCTGGCCCCTTCTCAGCTGTCGTTGGTCGGGCTTTCCGCTAATTGGGTGACACTGCTCCCTCCTCAAAGCTGGTCGTCGTAGAGGCGTTGTGCGGGTCTTGTTCAGCACAAGCCTTTGTAGTGCCTCCTTCATTAGGTTGGACTCAAAGTTGGTACCATGGTCACTGTGTAGCCCAAATCGGCAGAGCACTTGCTCCATGAGGCAGTCTGTGATTGTCTTTGCCTCTTGGTTTGGGATGGCATACACCTCCGGCCACATGGTGAAGTAGTCCACGACCACCATTAGGTACTTGTTGCCTCGGTCGGAAACTGGGAACGGTCCAGCAATGTCAACCGCGATCCGTTCGAATGGTGCTCCGACGTTGTGCTGCTGCATGCGATCCCGGCTCCTAGTCCGGGGCCCGCGACTCGCCGTGCACACGTGACACTGACGACACCATCTCTCAGCATCTGCTCGGAGTCTCAGCCAGTAGTAGCGCTGCCGTAATTTGTCAATCGTTCAGTTCGCTCCCAGGTGTCCTCCTGAAGTACCGGCGTGCACTTCTTCCAAGACTTCCGGGACCTTACTCCAGGGAAGTACCAACTGTTCTCTCTGCGTCTTCCCATCGGGTGATTCCCATACCCGGAACAGCACGCCCTCTCTGGTCTTCAACGAGTCCCATTGGGCCCAGTACGACTTGTAGGTGGCACTCCTCGGTGCGATGTCCTCCCAGGTTGGTCTCGTCCCTGCCTCCACTTCCCTCAAGAGTGGCCCCAAGTCTGCGTCCGCCAGCTGCTCCCTCCTCGGGCCTGCGCTATCCCAGCCGTCCTCCGGCACTGCCGTGACTACTCGGACTGCTGCGGCACGCTCCTTCTCTTCCACTCTTTTGCACTGGCCGCACTCTTCTGGACAGGGTCTTCGGGACATGGCATCAGCGTTACCGTGGCTTTTTCCTCTACGATGTTCTGAGGTGAAGTCGTACTCCTGCAGCCTCTGGACCCAACCTGCTGTCTGGCCTTCTGGTCGCGCCGTCACTATCACCTCACTCTTCGCGGGGACAACCACGTCTTCGTTCAAGACGACCCTGCAGATTCCAAGGCGCTCTTCGGGTTGACGGAGTATAACCTCTTCTCCGTTTAGCCGAAGGACCTTCCTGCCGACGTCGACCGTCGCCTCGTGGCTCCTGAGGGCATCCAGTCCCAGAATCACCTTCGCGACGAACACCCACAGACGCACGGCACTCCGCCCCAAGGTCAGCTCCAGCAGGGCCTCCTCCACAGGCAAGGTGTCGCCCGATGCCGTGACAAGCTCGTATGGTCGGCTCGGCTTCCTCGTCGGGAAACCCTTCGCCACGTCAGGTCTGATGATGGTCACGGCTGCCCCAGTGTCCACCAGCACGCGGCATGGCTTCACTCTCACCCAACCGTCCGCGATGAGGCTGTCATCCATACGCCGGCTGACGGCGCGCAGTGTCACTCGAGGGGATGGTGGTAATGCCGCCGACGTGCCCCTCTCTACGCCGGGCCTTACTCGTTCTTCCAACTGCCCTTCCTGGTGTGGGCAGTCTCTCTGCAGGTGTCCGGGCTGTCCACACCCCCAACACAGGCCACTAGGTGTTCGCCGGCGTCCCTCGGCTGGTCTTCTGTCTCCGGTGTAGCGGACACTCCTCGTTCTCGACGTCGGGATAGTTGTTACTTTGGCCGCCTCCATCCTTAATGCTGCCGTCAGCGCCTCGTGGATGGTTTTATAATCGCCGAGCATTAGGCGCTGACGAATCTCCGTGTCTCGTACCCCGTCCACGAATGTGTAGGCAGCTTCCCGGGATACGAACTCTGGTGGCAGGTCGACTGGGGCCTTGCTAGCCAGTTGTTCAACTGCCAGGGCGAACTCCTGCAGCGTCTCCCCTGGCTGCTGTGACCTTGCCTTCAGCTGGCTGCGGTACGCTGCGGCTAAGCGGTGGTTCCCAAAACGATTCTCTAGGGCCTCCCAGATGTCCTTGGGTGCCGCCGTTGACTGAACCGCGTTCAGGACTTCCGCGGCCCGACCCTGGAGGCTGGCTATTAACTGTGTGGCCTCCTCTTCTGGTGACCATTTGTAGTGCTTGGCCACTATGTCGAACTGGCGGCGGAAGACTTCAAACGTTGACGCGCCGTCATATTTCGGAGGTTTGACGCGCGCCGATGTTGTGTCGCGTCCCGGTGCGTCGGCCTTCAAATCCTTCAACCTCCTGCCGACGACGTCCTCCACCATGGCGCTCAGGGACTTGACGCTGTTGTCGGCCTTCCCTTCCAGGTCGTTAACGCGGCTTGCCAGGTCCTCGACGCGCTCGTCCACTTGGCCCATCCGCTTGCCCAGCTCCGTCACGTCATCCCTCACGCCGTCCAACTGTTCTTCAAATTTGGCGGCGAGAGCCTCGTTCGCCACCTTCATTTCCGTGGTCAGTTCGGCCATCTTTGCGGTCATTGTCGTGACCAAGTTGTTGTTTGCCGTTTCCGTCTTCGCTGTTAATTCGGCCTTCATTTCTTCCATCTTCTCGGTGATGTTGTTGTTGGCCGTCTTTATTTGTTTCAGTTCCGCGGCCAGGTTGTTATTTGCCGCTTCTGTTTTTGCAGTGAGGTTTTCATTCGCCGTCTTTGTTTCTGTCAGTTCCGCCTTCATTTTCATCATCTTCTCCAAAATATTTTCCAATGCGGCGTCCATGGTTGTGATGTTCGGTGATGATGTTGTCCCGCTTCCTGACACCAGTGTGACTTTGTGGGTTCGTAAAATGAAAAGTCCAATTACACAAACTCAAAAATGTTCTTTATTTCCACCGACTTACAGTTGAACACTTGCCAATTACACAGAATTACGTAATGCACACAATTACGATTCACCAGTTCGTCCGTTACCGTTCCGATGCACGTACACAGTCTTCTCGTCCGTTCGCTAGCACGTCAAGCACTGACTCACTGACTGACTCCTCACTCATTGCAGCCCCTTTTTATAGGAATATCACTGTTTTCTAGAAGATTCTGGATTAGATGAAATATCCCGTAAGTTCGAGAACTCAGGTGGAGCGAAAAGAGACGAGACAGTGATGTTTTTCCAGCCAACCCTCGTTATCGCTATAAGACAAATGACTGGGCGTGCCGAACGTCTACCGTCTCCTGCTGCTGCCGGTCGGTTCTATAGGGAGTTCCGACGTTCGGGTGACAATATATATGAATGATATGATAGCTTTATTATTTAAACTTAGCCTGTGTTAGGTTATGATGCCAAGATTAGTGTGTATATATGAACAGGAAGACAGGATTACATAGAAAATAAAGCTAGCTACAGTGAAGCAATAAATATTACACAAATAAAAATATTTGCCACTAAGGTTTCATTTATCTTAAGAAATTGGTGTTGATACTTCTTTTCAAATGCAAATCAATTTTGCAAACAAATGGTTTGCATCGTCAGTCCACAGATAAACTAAAATTAGATAAAATTAGTTTATCTGTGGACTGAGGGTGCAAGCAATTTGTTTGTGAAATCGATTTCCATTTGAAAAGAAGTATCAACACCAATTTCTTAAGATAAATGAAGCCTTAGTGGCAAATATTTTTATTTGTGTAATAGGAAGACAAGGTTCTGTTTTACTGAAATTTAGTGTTAAGATTGCAAAACCTAGGTTAGTGTGTATACATGAATGGGATGACAGGGTCTTATTTTATTAGTGTTTAGTCCATGTTGGATTGTGATGCCTAGATTAGTATGCACGAGATTTAACTTGGCACTTTTTGCACTATTTTTGTCTAGTACGGGTGCTGGGTTTCTTTCCTGGAAATCGTCAGTCCCTTTTAAAATGCTATTGTATTCTCTAATTACCTGCTATGGTATGAGGGTAAGCACAAGTAGGCATTAGTGGTGTTGCAAGTGAAGTATTGGTTGTTAACGTGTTGGAAACATAAAAAAGTGTTTTTAGAAGTTGAAAATTTCGTAATTATTTTAAACATACTGCTGAGAATAGCACTAGTGTCTGCATTAGTTCTAGGAAGTGTAGGAAGAAAGGGAAAAGTTATAACATCAGATGGTAGGGAAATTGTGATTAAGGTTCATACATTTTTTATAAACGAATGTGACGGCCTAAAATGCAGAAAGCCAAACTATATTTTATCGAGTGAGTGTGTGGTGTTTTAGGGCCCGTCGATAACAAGGTCATTTGGGCCTGTATATATATATATATTTTACTGAGCATAATTCAAGGAACTGTTACAGCTACAGGTGTTTCATCTCGTACTGTGAAAAGAAGAACAAAATGAAGTGCAATTAAGTGGTTATTTTATAGAGACTCATGGTAAAAAATGTCCGAATGCAAAATCCACAAAAACAGCAATAGACTCTTTCTGTGCTGCTGCAATAAGGCAATCTACTTATTCCCTCTATCGGACTGATTTTTTGCCCAGCTTGGATGACTTAAATAAAGTTCTAAAAGAAAAAAAATTGTTCAACAGGAGTTTATGGAGCTTGCGAAAAGTACTGCATCAAATGAAATTTAGATTTGTAAAGAACTCACGCATAGGAAAATTACTGATGGAACGGCCAGATGTCATTGCAAGAAGATTCGCGTTTCTAAGAAAAATGAAAGAAGTAAGGACTTTCAGTGCCCCTATTTTTTTACTTAGATGAAACCTGGATCAATATAAATCATACAAAAAACAAAGCGTGGATAAGTGAAGAGGACGATTTTGAATTTCCACTACACATCCCAATATGCAAAAGACAGCATTTTCTTACACGAGGGGAGTTCAGCAGGTTTCATTCCCAACGCTCTTCCAAGTTTTAAATCAAAATCAAGCAAAGACTATCATGAAGAAATGGATAGTGAAACATTTAAAAATTGATATATTAATCAGTTGTTACCCAACATTCTCCCCAACAGTGCTATAGTAATAGACAACACATCTTATCATTCTACTCAAATCAACAGGGCTCCGAGATCATCACTTACACAAGTAATGCAGTCATGGCTCCATGACAATAATATTGAGTTTGATCCGCATTCCACCAAAGCTGTACCTTACGAATTAATAAAGCTGAAAAAATGCGGTCTCAAAATTTATGAAACAGTTTGCATAGCGCAAATGTGACAACCTCATAGCGGAAATGTGACGCTGTAATACGGCAACCTCCCTCTCATTGTGATTTACATGCTATAGAACTTATATGGGTACAGATAGAAAAAGCTGTCGCGAAACACAACATATCATTTACGCACAGTGAGGTAAAAGTGTTGTTTGATAGTGTCGTAGTTTTGAAATTTCTGACAATGAAGAAAGGGAACAGGAACCAAATTTGGAGGACGAAGAAGCGACATCCACCACTGATGTGTCTACCCTACCTGGCTGGCCATAAAAGAGGGCAGGCTAGAAAGAGACCGTGAGTATGTATTTCTTTCTCTTTCTAGAAACCAGGGGCCAACTTAAATCTCGTGCATTATAGTGTGTAGATATGAATGGAATGACAATGTCTTGTGGCCCGCCCCTGTGGTTTGGGGACAGCATGTCTGCCTCACATTCAAAAGGTCTTGAGTTCAAATATCAGTCAGGATGACTTATCTGGATAAGGTATTTTTGGAGTTTTACCTTAACCTAAAAGATGAATGTCAGGCAAGTCTAAGCTGTGTGGACCAGGGTAACTTGATCATTTCACCCATTTCATTCATTGTCCAATATTACCTATGCTAGAGGATATTAAACAAATAAAAACAGTCTTATGTTATTACAGAGGCAACATCTGTTCCTGCCATCAATAACTAGGTATTCATAATACCTTAATTCAACTCCTCCTCCACTTTTACAAATTCGCACAGCTATAATATCTTAGGCCATCTTGCCTGTCTAATGAATTCGCCAAAAGTAACTCTATTATGCAAGTCACTTTTACCCTTATAATGTATTTTGAATACCAATTCAGCATTCTATGTGCAGGTATTAGTACCACATTGTTTTTAATGAGTGTTACAAATGAAAATCAAGTTGTACATGCTGTTTTCCTTCACTGCCAACCTAAGTACAGGAACTAAAATCACTAGAATGGCATGTTGTGTACTGCTGCTTCTGCTTATTCACATGGTGCATTGTCAATGACATAGTACAACCTGTCATACAGCATAAACTCAGTTTCTTCAATTACAGGGTGATTTGTGGGTATGGAAAACCAAGCTCATTTATTGGATTTGTTAATACATTGATTATTAATGTAGTGGATTTGTGATTAGGTTGAGATATAGGAAAAGAAGAGTTATTGTACTTGAATGCAAGAAAGGACACTACTTAATGCAAAGAGAGATAGTTTTTTGGACCAGACTTATCTTTCATGCGTTGATGCCAATAAAGAACTACGTAATATTCCTTTTATAAGGTTAAATTTAGTTTTTTATTATTATATTATTATAAAAGGTTAGTTTTGGTTAGGTTATATTAGCTTAAGTAACAGATACATGCTATTTTCCTTTCATTTCCCCATTTGCTTCACCTAATTACACTCTACTGCTTCTATAATTCTGTGGTTCACTAAATGTGCATATGTTCTTGTCTTTCAAGATTGGTTACATTGTCATTACACATCAAATGATACCAAGTAGTGACAATTAGGTACCTTTGGGCATTAGATATGCAAGTTTTACCATATCTTAGCCCCATTTTAAATTAGTTATTCTAATTAATTAATCAATCCCCATTTTATCAAATTCTGTGTTACATGTTCCTTAACCTATTTATAGATGCAAAAATGCAGTCCATGGTGTGCCTAAGCAGAGTGTTTGGTAATGGTATTTGTTTGCAAAACTGGTCAAGTCCTAGTTATCCTGAGAAGAGAGCCAGAGCCTTCCCTAGGCAACTGGAGCATTGTCAGTCAAAGAAACATGCATGCACTGAAAATACAAACTCTATGTAACCAAAATGGCAATACACAAATGCATGACGAAACAAGATGCAGTAATAAATAATACAATTAGTAATGAAAATAACAATTTGGTAGAAAACATCCCATAATTCGATTTTCTTCTTTAGTAATTCTTTTAGTAATATTTGGCAGTAATCTATCTAGTTATATTCCTTGATGTAGAAGAGCTGTTGTGCTATTTCCTAAGTTAATCATGATGGTCGGTTCTTTATAAGGCAGAGGAATTTTTCATATGCAATTTTTCAAGATTAGATTATTTACTGAGAGATGTTCCCACATTAGTTCTATTACATGTGTTATGATTGGCAATATTTTCATATAGAGTGGTTGGCAATAATTTATGTAACTGCACGTTTCAGAGATGCACGGTTGGTAACAGTCGCTTAAGTTAGGCTCTGACTGCTTTTCCACTAGATAACTACTAAATTACACGACTGGTGACGCTTATTAGGTCTGTAATAAGTTCTGCTCACTGTGAGATCTAAAGAATCCAAGCAAAATTGTCCAAAAACATGTAATCCAGGTATTACACATTCCTTGAAATAATATAAGCACTCAAATATTGCTTTGGCAATCTTATACTTATGCAGAATTGTTTTCTTATGGGTGGTAAATAAATGTGGAATAACCACACTGGTATTACAGGTGCTGTTCACGGAAATTGTTTCTACCACACAAGCTCGCGTCCATGCCTGAGTTTGCTTCGTAAATTCTAATTAGGATACTTATTTGCAATTAGCCACTGAAAACTCGAATTAATTTATTTATTGCTTTACTAAATGAGAAATTAATAACATTAAAATGAAAATAAATCTCACCTCTTTGTTTGAAAACTCAAAAATGTACTCTACACCTTTATTTATATCACAGTTATACTGTCTACTATAATTCGCCTCTCCTATGACAATAGGTCTGATGGATCTAAACCGCTCATTGTATTTCATTTCAAAAACTTCGCTCTGGAAAGTTTCACTTCCAATGACTAAAACACTCACTAAAATAACATATATCCAAATCATACTGATTAAATTTGCTAGCGTAACCTAGTTTGATAATTTCAGGTTGAGGTTATGTCCATTAAAATGACATTGCGTCTACGTTTCGTCATATCAATTTCAGTAAAGCAAAATCTACGCTCTCACTTGCAGTTTCATTTTATTATCTACGATTTCACATATTTTTCCTCAAAATTCGCTTACACAACATTTCATTAAGTACACACTTTATCACTAATTGATATGATTCACACAACTCTTGTTGACAAGTGTTCGCCGGGAGTACTAAACACCACAAAACTGCCCCACAGAGTATCCTTATCCTACGTTTCACATGGTTAACCAGCAGACTGTTTCCTCTGACAGCTCGATGGACCCTTCTCGGTATAACTACTTACTCATTTCATTTTTCAGCTGACGCAGGAGAAAACAATGATAGATCGCTGATGGCAATTCATAATGGAGAGAAACTAACAATTAGAGAATTAGTTCGTGATTTTTCTTGTTAACTTGGTATTAAATTTTTTCCAATAAATATTAAATTATGTCCATTCGTAAAACTGAGTACAACGACCAGAGTTTCATGTGGTTTCAGATTTTGTCATTAAGAACACTAGATTTTGAGAAGCCTATTCATGTGGCGTTTCCAAGTAATTGTTTATTGAATTGAGCAGTACAATGATTTGTTGCTTACAAAATATTAAGAACTTATTAATGATATCTATTTAATTACCCCAATGTCCATAAGCTTTGAAAGCAGTAGCTGCTGAGGATGATGTACCTTAAATGACATGTTATAAAAGTAAGAATTTGGAATATATCTAGTAGAATGTATTGTTCTTGCTATTGGATTATTTAATATTTAGTGACTATATATATGATATGAGCGACATATATCACATCTAAAACTCTCATCGTTACCTTCTTCAGTTCACAGTGGAGAACTATTGCTAATACGACATGGGTGACAGGATATTCATTTTATTTATTGTTTACTGATATCTGAAAAGGTTCCTAGAGGCAGTGCTCATGCTAGTGCTATTAGGTACTATAAGTTCAGCATCATCGTGAAAAAAACTTCAGTTCTGTGCTTCAATTTAACTTTTATCGCGTGAGATGGCCGCAACTTCAGAATAAATTAATATATTCTTCTCTAGAAAAGTCAACGCTCATAGAAATGCCTCTTTTTCAGATGAAATATTAAAGTAACCCAAGTTTTATGAACTGAGTTAAACTGCATATAAACTACTACGAAAAATCCTGTGCTTTTGCTCGAAATTTCAGCGCTAATGTCAGACTGTGTCCTCTTATTATGAACTCTATATTTTGAGGAGCAATATCATGCCGCATTACGTTAATATTGCGTTACCAATGTAACTTCATTGAGATCTGGGCATGAAGTGACACAACTCAACATTGCTGCAAGAAGCTCGGGCGAAAAGACGTACCCTTTCTTAGTATTTTTGTATGCACTGAATCAAATTATTTAACTTATGATATGATACTTTGATATTTTCTCTGAAAAAGAATGCATTTACTTGGAGTTTTGTGTTCTTGACAAAAAGACATTGACCCGTTTATTTGTCTGCCTATTCATTCATCCATCCATCCATCCATCCATCCATCCATCCCTCCATCCATCCATCCATCCATCCATCCATCCATCCATCCATCCATCCATCCATCCATCCATCCATCCATCCATCCATCCATCCATCCATCCATCCATCCATCCATCCATCCATTCATTCATTTATTATCCAATTCTGTGATTCCTATTTTACCCCAAGGTATACCAGGAATATAGTTTACAACCTATGAAATGAATATAATAAAATTACAGGATATAGAATACAATATCATCAACAACAATGATCAACGACAATCAACGGCAATATCATGAATGAACAATGCTACGAGCACATCCCAGAGCCTCTCTGTTACCTGATAAACCTGTCATTAGCCACAGGACAATTTCCTGATCAGCTTAAATTGGCAATAGTTAAACCACTGTTTTAAAAAGGTTCAAAGGAAGAGCTGGGGAATTTTAAACCACTCTCACTACTCTCTGTATTCTCAAGATTTTAGAAAAGGTTATGTATATAAGATTATCAAAATTTCTAGAAAAATACAATCTACTATCTAAAAACAGCATGGATTTCGGCAAGGCAAATCAACCAATACAGCTGCAATGGGCTTCCTTAAGCAGGCTTATAATGCAGCAGATAAAAGAAAGGTTGGGTTAGGTTTATTCGTAGATTTATCAAAAGCATTTGATCTAGTGGGCCACAATATTCTATGCAAAAAACTAGAAGAATTGGGGATTCGTGGAATAGCATTAAAATGGGTTAGATCTTATCTGGAAAATAGGGAACAGATTGTACAAATAACTTCTATAGATGAAAAAGCTGAGTTAATAGATTCTAAATGCTCACAAAAAAGGACTAGAAAAACTGCGGTTCCACAAGGTTCTGTTCTGGGACCTCTCCTTTTCTCGGTTTACATCGATGATCTGGAAGACAACATAAATAAAGCAGACACAGTACTTTATGCAGATGATACATGTGCTTTTATTAGAGGGAAAAATATTACTGTTGTGCAACATAAAGTAAATTGTGTATTTAATCAATTAAGAGAATGGTTCGAAATGAACAGGCTAATAGTTAATGAAGACAAGACAGCAGCTATTCTCTTTCATCACATCCAAAATAAGAGTTTAAGTAACCAAATTATTCATCTCGGTGACAACGTTATCAAGTGTACAAACAACTGAGTTTCTTGGTCTTCATGTTGATGAACACTTAAAATAGGGTGAGCATATTGAGGTGTTATTAAAAAAGTTAAGCAAAATTTATTTTGCCATCAGATTGGCTTTAGAGACATTAAGCGTGGATTCTCTAAGGGTTCTTTATTATTCATATTTCAACTCACTCATGTCTTACGGGATCTTGTTTTGGGGAAACTCGGTAAGACATACTGCAGTATTCAAAATGCAAAAACGGGTCATTAGAATCATTACAAGATCACCAACAAAAAGTAGTTGTAGGGAGCTATTTAAAGAATTACGTATTTTACCTTTACCCTCATTTTACATATATGAAGTCTTGGTGTATGTTAAGAATAATTTAGAGGAGTTTCAACTAAATTCACAGGTACATAATTACTACACTCGAAGAAATAGTCTCCTGTCGGTAATACCACACAACACAGTTTTGTTTGAAGGAAGTGTCGCATACAACCGGATTACTCTATATAATCACTTACCACATAAAATTAAAAATGTAACCAACATCAATAAATTTAAAAGTAGACTTAAGGATTTCATGTACACTCATTGTTTTATAACAAACAAGAGTATTTAACATATGTAAATCTGTAGTTTATATAGAATCACTGTAAATATTATACATACGTTTTATTAGAATGTGTGTTTTTTCTGGTTATTTTAGAGCATGTAAATATGTCTCCTTAATATTATACATAAGTATTATTAGAATGTCTGTTCTTTTCTGATTTGTAAAATATGTATATTTCTGACGTTTCCCATAACATGTATTTGTTCAGTTGGACGATTAATAAATAAATAAATAAATCCAAATGACAAACAGTAAGCACCAAGCTTAATCATTTAGTTTTAAAGAAAGCCATGAAATATTGTTAAGTTTTGTAATTCGTCAAATGTATGTAAGTGGTTTAGAAAAAGAGTGAACTAAGGATTGAAGCAATAATTCAAGTTCGTATCTTTCAAAACAAAAAATGAGGCAATTAAATAAAATGTGCAGGATATATTGAAGGTGATTGCCATAAATACAGAGGTGGATTTGGTTTCAAAGCGAAATAAGTAAGCAGAGCTATTGCCATGAGCAGTCAAAAATTGGGTTAGAACGTAATTAGGATTAACGAATTTACACGTATAGCTATCAGAAACCGTTGGGAAATATAAATGCTTAGTCAAAGCACGGCATTTACTTTTTCAACCAGTAGTCGTCCCAGTCGTGGATGATAATCGTCTCCAATGCTTGTCTCACATAAGAAATAGGGCATAGAGTGTAAATTACTGGAAGATCTGCAGTCACAACTTTCTTTGCAAGCTCATCGGCATGTTGATTTTCGCCAATACCCACGTGCCCTCTGACTCATGAAACACACATATGAGAAGCACTTAATATCTGATTCCCTATTTCAGCAGCAATAGGATTACTGTTTTTTTTGTATCTTTCAAAGCCACAATTGCTGCCTGCGATTCACTGTAAAGGCGAGCGGTACATTGTAAGTCGTTGCACCATTTCACTGCTTCACGAATTGCTAATAATTTGGCTTGAAAGACTGAACACTCTTGAGCAAGTTTGAACATGGGAGAATATCATTCTATGGAGTGGGAAAAGCTATGACTGAACATCCTACTTTGGCATTTTTGGCACTTTCATCTGGTTCTTCAGCCATCCGAGAACCATACACCTAAAGCAAATGTGAATCCAAAAGTAATAAATATACAGAAACCCAAAAAGCAACCAATAAAATAAATTACTAGGGAGACAAAATTACAACTGTATCTGAAATTTAATGTTGAATGCCATGCTGGTATATCATAAGTTAATCACATTAACTGAAGCAACATTCCAATGCAATGTGTAAATGGAGTACTCATGATACTCTGTTGTGCTGGTACAATCTTCAAAGAGACTAAAACCTAAGGTCTTGTACCATGTGACATCGTAAAAGCTAACTGCTATTTTACCTGTAGTGTGCTTTCTCGTCTAACCTTTTAATATTTTATACAATTTTTGTAACAGTTAATGTTTTGTCCTCCACCTAATCTTTACTACCTGGTCTAGCAATATCTTGGTGTGGTTTTGTGTCTGTCATTTCAGTAAGTAACCCGGGGTGCAACAGCCCATATAGGGCCAAGACCTGCCAACCCGACTGCCGGCCTCGCGCCCACATGTGAAAGGTGGAGGTGGGTGATCATCCAACCGACACGGGAAGGTGTGGTCAGCATCTCGGCATCCCCAGCCGGAATGTTGACTTTCCAGGGCCCCTTACCTATCGCAAGCTCCTCAATTTCCACGACATACTGAGTGGGCACTGGTCCTATACCCTGTTTTTAAAATCCGCACCCCAGGGGTGGGATCGATCCCCGGCCCCTTTCCGTGGCAGCGAGCCAATGTATTATGCCTGAGCACAATACGCCACGGGGCAGGACGTCATTTTAGTATATTTACACAAATATTCATAAGGGCCAACAGTTTGTCCTACCTAACTTTGTTCTGATCTAGTATCATATTCGCGTAGTTCTGTACGTTGCTCTAAATCTACAGGCAAGTGAGAGCGCAGTTTTGTATAACCCTATGAGGGGACACTTTACAACAATTTAGACTTAACTCTGTTTCTCATTCTTCAAGATCAGTTTGCACTAATACTGCCACTTTAACTATTGCCTCACGAGGAGATCAGGCCGCGCCGTGGCTTAGTGGTTAGACCGCGTGGCTCTCACCAAGGCTCCCCGGGTTCGATCCCAGGTGACCGCAAAGTGGGAATTGTGGTGGACAATAGGGCGCTGGGGCGGGTTTTCTCCGGGACCTCCGGTTTCCCCCGCCATCTCATTCCACCGGTGCTCCATCTTCATCTCATGTATCATCAGTGTCACCGCCTGAGGTGCCGTATGTAGTAAAAGCGGGCGTTAAACACTACACATTTCATTTCACTAGGAGATCGTTGTGCTATTTTAATGCAGATCGCGTACTTAAGATTTCTGGACTAAATCACTAAGCTTGGACCCGATATAAAAACCAGTAAGTTTGTATAGCTTAACTGATAATTTTAAGCCTGCCTCTGTAGCGTAGGTACTAGCGCGTCTGTCTCACATTCAAGAGGTCTCAGTCAGTGTGTTGTTATCTGAATAAGGTTACCTGTTTACCCGGGGTTCTCCCTTATTCTGAAATATGAATGTCACGTATCTCCAAGCTCTGAGCTTATTTGAGGACCATTTCATTCATTTTATTAATCGTACAATATTATTTATGTTGGATGACGTTAATTAACAAAAGGATATCCCGTGTAATGAACAAACAGATAGACTGACCAAGCGGGCCACAATCCTTTCCGCTCCACCCATCATGACCCTACCGTAGTGGGATGTTGCTCCCTGCATATCCCTACCAGTGATTTCTCATTCTATCTACAACATATGACATGACTTCCTCCTTAGCAAGACTAGTTTAATGAGGTTAAGTTTACTCATAGTACACAGCAGTATAGCACCCAAAAGTATTATGTCCCAAAAGCGCGATTTCTTCAGAGCTTAATTTTGATGGCATGCGATTTTCATGTACAATTCCGGGAAGCAAATGTAGACCGGGGGGACACAAAAACACGTTGTGGTTACAGGAAAATAGAACTGTTCGTAGCTGCTAAATATTACTGCCAGTTATAGAATAAAATAACAAAACGAGAGGTGATCCGTGGCATAATATGAAGGGATACACAACTAAATGACCACGAAACAGTAAGTAAATACAATACAATTAAATAATACATGTCATTAATAATAATAATCATCTTCACAATCATCATCATCATCGTGGTCATCACCACCACTATTTATTATTATTATTATTATTATTATTATTATTATTATTATTATTATTATTATTATTATTATTATTATTATTATTATTATTATTATTATTATTATTATTATTATTATTATTATTATTATTATTATTATTATTATTATTATTATTATTATGATGATGATGATGATGATGATGATGATGATGATGATGATGATGATGATGATGATGATGATGATGATGATGATGATGATGATGATGATGATGATGATGGTGATGATGATGATGATGATGATGATGATGATGATGATGATGATGATGATGATGATGATGATGATGATGATGATGATGATGATGATGATGATGATGATGACGATGATGAATGCTATCATTTTTTATTGCATCAGTGCCCAGATTTGAATAAACCGCGCCAGACGCCAGACATGGTATAACAGCTTTCGCGTGTTAGAAGGGCAGATGCTCTACATTCATACAATTTTAGCAGTTTTTATCTGAGCAAGGTAGCCTGCCTGACTGCGCGTATCGACCATACATGACTAGTCAATCCAACAAGACTATCCAACACAAACTCCAATTGTAGTTGGAGTTGGTATATCAGTAGCAGCAGCATTACCATACAAGTTCTTTAATATGAGAGTATAACAGCAAACATGTGACTAAATTATTTGTCTGGTTTGGAGAGAAATAGGGTATGCGACACACTATTGTAATTGTGACTCTGCAGGTTTGTTTTCCTGCAACTCGCTTAATCCTTGTCTTAATGTATCCTTGTTGTTATGTTATTCACCATTTTGGCTTTGAAAATTATTTACTTAACGAGATCTTCAAAAACGCTATTAAACGTGAAGGAGGAATTTGGATTTATGTTACTAGTGAAGCCGGGAGCACACCCCCTCATGTTTTCGTTTATGGGAAATAATGATGTGAAGAAAACAGACAGGGTCATTGGACTTAATTTGTTTGAGTCATAGGGTTGTAGCTGCAGATCCTAAGTCTTGTCCCTTTGTAGTGGTGACCTTTGGTAGTAACTACTTAAATTATCATTAAAAAGAATCATCCCTCGGTTACGCGGTTTGATTGCGTACCAAATGGCGTTTGATTGTTGTTAGGTTTTGTGTTGGCAACGGTACATTTGCAAAAGAGCTTGATGGAACAAGTGACATCTGTAGGGAAACTCCGAAATTATCTTAGTCAAATTGGAAATGATAAATGTATCAAAATATATGTGAGTTATAAATATTTTTTTTTTTTTTCCTAGCCCAGCGACGAGTAGGATTCAATAGTTTTACTATAGTTATACATACCAAGACCAGTTTTAATTTCTCCCAGACCCTATTGGACCAACCTTTGAAACCTTGTATTAAACAATTCTAACACATGCTACAATTTTCAAACACGCTAACTGGGCACTTACCCAAAGCGTCCGTTTTTGAGGTGTTGAAAATAGGACAAATAATTTGAGGCAGAGCAAAGCTAGGGTTTTGAACATATGCTAATGATTTGATTTTAAAAACTACCTGTCAAGAAGGATGGAAAGTAGAATTTCACCAACTAAACTCTGCAGACAATGTATTTGCGAAGAAGAAAATTAAAGAAAAAGCTATTTATGTATTTTTAAAGTTTGCTGCTACATGTAGAGATTTTCAAATGCTTTTTTGGGCACTGAAGTAGTAGAATATTTTGAATCCGAGTTTGATTCAAATCCGAATTTCCTACGTTATTTGCAGTTTTTGTGGTTAAAAGAGTTATTAATATTTTCAAAAATAATTTGTATACTTCATATTACTTATTATTTCTATATTTTTATTACTATCTGCAAAACTTGTTCTATTTATAAGAATGTTTAACTTAAAAATTAGTACCTTCAGTATTCTTGATTTTGGAAACCTTTGCATAAAACACACCATTTTGACGAGTTGTTTTTATTTTGTTGTTTCATTTCTTGTAGTTATAGCAGCTATACCAACTGCGACAACCATGTGTATAATAGTTGCATAATGTACCGGGTTAAAAGTGATCATAACTAAGTTGAATTTGTGAACTTTTCACAATGTTTGGGAAGAACTGAAATAGGTTGGGGGTAGCGTTAATATTATCTGTCCAGCATTAAAGTTATAACTGAAATGGGTGTCTGACATAATGTGAACTCTTTCTGAATTTTTTTTTTTAAAATATTTCAAGAAACTGTTATACCTGTGGCAAATTTTGTCTCTTTGAAGGCTGCAACTATACAGCACTGAAGAGTGAGAGTAGCTAAAACCCAATAATTGGTTGGCAGCAGTCATCCTTCTTGTTCAGGACTGCCATTAGGTCTGTGAGTTTATCTGACAAACAATTTTTCCACAAAAAAAAGAATACCTTTAAAGGGTGGGTGGATGGATCACGCCTTTTAGAGAAACAACTTCTACTCCTGCCATCAATAACTAGATATTTATATGTCTAACAGCCTGCACTTTTTAAATTTGCTTGAGTATAATAGTTTTGCCAAATATTTCAGCATATTATTGCACCTAGAACCTTGATGAGTGATTTTATATATATATATATATATATACTCAGCTCCGCAGTCATTTGTGTTTTACTGATTTATGATACATGCGCCACCAAAGAGGCAACATATGTTCCAGTTCATGATTTTTCTGTAAATTATTAAATAAGCTATTTCAATTCCTTTCTTGAAGTGTTAAAAACAGTGTTGTTATAAATTAAATTTAAAGGAAGTTGATTAATGACACTAAACAACACTTTTAAATTTTTCCGGAACATGTTTCAGAGACTTTGCCTCCATCCTCAACTGGCCATCGACTGGTTCTCATTGGTGTAGTTGACGATATTTTGTCATAGGTCTCCTCTGGTGGCGGTTCAAGGAACTTGCTGAACAAATCTTTCTGTGGGATGTAGAAATTGAATACTTTGTTCCTATTTTTTGAAATAAAGATTTGTTCCCATGTGGATAGTTCTTGTATTCCTGATGTATGTTTTAGTAGTTTTGGTTCTGTATTTATGTTGTGGTTTTTTCCCCAAAAATGCGTGGCAACTGCTGATTTTTCTAATTGTTTATATTTTATGTTCCTAAAGTGTTCCTTTGCCCTTGTTTCTAAATTTCTTTTGGTTTTTCCAATATAAATTTGACTACAGTCACTGCATTCAATTTGATATATACCAGATTTTTTGTTAGATGGAATGGCATCTTTGATGTTTGAGCAAATTAGGTTTTTTAAGGAGAAATGGTTGACTGGTGCTAGTTGAATGTTTTGTTTTTTGAAGACTTTTTTGAATTTATCAAAGGCCCATAGATGGTAAGTGAATTGTTTGAACATCATATTAGTTTCTGTAGCTGAGAGGGTTGTGGTTTCCTTTATTAGCTTCTTCTTTTTTGCTAAGTTCACTTTTTTGTGTAATAATGATTTGGGAAAGTAATTTTTTTGTACTATTTCAATAATTTTGTTGTATTCTGTTGTCATTAATCGACTCCCTTTAAATTTAATTTAATAAAGCTATTTCAAGTCTATTGAATAATCGGTACTGTGGTTGATAATGGATGCAACGGCTTCCAAAATTACTCCTTCAGTAATATAAAAATGTAAGTGATGAAGTGTTAAAAACAGACTACAAATAGTTTGATTCTTAGTACCTATGTAAGATTTTCAGTCAGTATAGGTATATCGTCCAACAGTATAAAGCATATCTTGTTTATTTATCATTTGCATGTCTGCTTGAATATTTATTTTATCTTGGATCCATAAAAATTAAATTATCCACAAATAAAGTAAAGAAAATTTAAATACCACTAGATAAATTATTTATTGCAATTAAAATTTTGAATTAAAGGATCATACAGTGATAACTTTATTAACTATAAACCATAAAATATAATTACTTAAGATGAGTTGGTATTAGTAACACTATCTTCACTTATTTTAGTTAATTGATGGAAATCAATCATTTCTCCACACTAGCCATACATAGGTTAAGATTTTTGATGGATTAGAGTCAACATGAAAAATTCAATGCCATGGCTGGGATTTGAACCACGGATCTGCTGGTCTCCGTTCAGTCGCTCTTAACCTTTGAGCTACCATGGCCAACGTGCCATCCTGACATTAAATTCTCCATTTGACTCATTGAATTTTTCATGCTGACTCTATCCATCAACTATCTTCACTTTTTTATTCTCTGTTAAATGTTTCAACAACATGCGTTCCCATCTTGACAATCTGTCCGACTGACTTGTGTTGTGGTTGTCTAATGGTGGCATCATGTGCCAATGAAATGTACTTTCAGAGGGTACTTGGTGGTGGTAAATCAAAATTCTTTAACTGTTGTTTGTGTTTCAAAATAAAGATCTTTTCCCATGTATCCAATTCTGCTTCGTGACTGGTCAGTTTGATCAGTGTAATGTTCGTTTTGATGTTATGGCTGGTTGTCCAGAAATGTTGTGAAACTGCAGATTTATCAGCAATATACAGAGCATGAGTACAGTTCAACTCAAAATTATAATAATTCTGTGCTTCATTGTGTCACAGTCCTTACTCATTAAGAATATAGATTAATATTCAAGTTATCTTGGTTTGTCATGTAGTATGTCATTGAAAGGTGTGAAATCTAAAATGATCAGTTAATTTATGCTTTTTAACAAACCTTTTGCATATTTCAGATTTTAGAACATAATGGGAAAGATGATTCAATACATTATTGTCCGTTCAGATTTACAGAAGAATCTGAAATGGCCAATTGGAGCCGTCATTGCCCAAGCTTGTCATGCATGTGTTGCTGTCTTGCATACATTTACAAATGATGTAAATGTGCAACAATACCTTCAAGACTTAGATGACATGCACAAAGTTGTATTAGAGGTAAGTGAATGCTAGTAGCAGAGGTAGAAATGCTGCTTCAAACATCCCCCATCCCACAAAAAGAAAGGAGAATGAATAAGCATGCTGTTGCATGTTATCAAGTAGTTGGATGCGAACTAGTTACTTGAACCTTCCTGTATTCTCATGCTCTCTTTCTTTTGCCTTATAAGTTGTTCATGTTTATTTCTTTAAATAAAATCCCTTTTAACAACTGAGGGTTTACAGAGACGAATAACATTAGTGGATTGATGCTCAAAAGTGCTCATGATCCATTTAACTTCATATGTCTTACACTGTTGGAAAAATCAAAGAAACAAAGAAAAATATATATATTTTTAAACCAGTGTCAGTATTAATGTTCTAAATCTCTCTCTCTCATTTGAATAATAAATAACAGTTCTATGGCATGTTTATGTTTATTATTGAAAGCAATAAAATTTATACATTAAATAACACATTAGTATAATTTTGAGTCAAACTAATACTGAATGCTCCACTTAATGCTAGTATTTACCTAGAACACGTTTCATTAGGACATTCCTAACATCATCAGCTGTTGTCGACTAATGGACGTTAGTTTGGTGAACTCCTTGGAGGTGATAGGTGCGTCTCTGTCGGTGTCTTGATGAACTGGAAGTTTGGGTTTTCTTCAAAGGTAGTGTCGAAATTAAACAATTTTCTTTCATATATCGAGATTTAACTGTATTGGAACACCATAGTGAAGCGAAAAATTAATAATGTGTGTTTGGAGGAATTTAGTAACAGTGACGTCAAAATTAATATAAAAATTATTTGTGGTTGGTTTATTGACACTCGTCACTTACTTTTTCATATATTTATGAGAGACTAGTTTCAAAGGCCCTGGCCTCCATTTTCAATCTCTTCCCAACTGGCATCTGTTGTTATCTGCTCTCTCTGGTGGTGGAACTATGAACTTTTTTGTCAAATTATCTGCTGGCGGGATTTCAAAGTTCATTACGCGATCCTTACATATTCATCTGGAAAAATAAGGATCGTGTAATGAACTTTGAAATCCCGCCAGCAGATAATTTGACAAAAAAGTTCATAGTTCCACCACCAGAGAGAGCAGATAACAACAGATGCCAGTTGGGAAGAGATTGAAAATGGAGGCCAGGGCCTTTGAAACTAGTCTCTCATAAATATATGAAAAAGTAAGTGACGAGTGTCAATAAACCAACCACAAATAATTTTTATAGAAAAATTTATAATTTTCTTTCATATTTCTTAACGAAGATTTTTTCCCACGTGGGTAATGCAGCTGGACCTTGGACACTTTTTAATAAGTGGATTTCTCGTTCTATATCATGATTCTCCTTCCAAAAATGGTACACTACCGCCAATTTATCTCTTTGTTCCTGATGTTCCTAAAATGCTCTTTTAGCATTTAACATGTGGAAAAAAATTTCATAAAGAAATATGAAAGAAAATTGTTCAATTTCGACATTGCCTTTGAAGAGAACCTAAACTTAAAGTTCATCAATATACCGACAGAGACGCACCCATCACCTCCAATGAGTTCACCAAACTAACGTCCATTAGTCGACAACAGCTGATGTTGTTAGGAATGTCTTAATGAAACATGTTCTAGGTAAATACTAGCAATAAGTGGGGCATTGAGTATTAGTTTGACTCAAAATTATATTAATTTGTACTTCATTGTATCATAGCCCTTACACATTGGAACACATAATTATTCTAGGAATAGTACTAAATTACATATACTGGGATCAAGATCAAATAAAAAACTTAACTCAGTACTACATAAAGGGGTTCACATGTATAACCTAATCACAAAGAAAATCAAAAACAATGATACGAAAAGATTCAGAAGAGATGTGAAATCATTTTTGATAAATCAGTGCTTCTATAGTACTCAAGAGTTCTTTGAATATTTTAGACACCAGATTAAGTAGAGTAAATGATTACATGAGAATAATTTTATGATACTATTGGTTGTCAATTCATGTAAGTTTTCTGTATTTGCTGACTTTGATACTATTTAATCTGGTTATTGCATGCAGAATTGATTAATTCTGTATTTTCTGTATTTCCAATTTATATTGTTTGTACTGTATCTTGAATAAGTAAATATTTCTGTATAGAAATTAAATGCTGAATAAATAAATAATCTAATAAAACAACTTCAGTTATGTAAGGAACTCTAGTTTTATGTTTTCACCTTTATAGATTATTCTAGCTGGCTTCGTTTGAAAATGTATAACTGAAGTTACAATATAATTTCTGTTGGCATCAGCATTTCCAAGATATCCATTATCATTGGTTGGAATTTATCAGTATTTTTGTCTTTTTTTTTTTTTTTTTTAAGTGGTCTTCATTCGGTCAGGTTGGCAATGTCGTGGAAACTTTATGGAATTTTAAGGACAACTATAGCAACCTACCTTAAACATTTGACTACTGTGACTTTCAAAAGGGATGATGTTTGTCCTTAAATGTTACCAGACCAGCAACCAATAGGTGTTCTGCAATATTGTCATATTGCATATGACGAGTGCCAGGTGAATTCATCTCTAATAAATACTATTTGTGCTAAGACAACAGTTCAAATTTTGCAAAAAGTAATCCATGAGCAAGGTAAGCAGCAGTAACACTTGTCAACCTCTGCAAAAATGCCCCAGACATCTGTCTTACACCGGTGCAAAAAGACATGTGGATGCAATTAGCGCAGATCAGTTTTGGAAAATATTGATCATGTTTCCTCTCAGGTTTTATTGCTTTACAAAAGTAGGCTTGCTGTTGAAGCAAGATTTCTATGTTGGAAGCACAATTCTTTCTCTTCTCGTGTGAGTTTTTGCGGCTATCAGTTTCTTCTGGTCACCAATTGTATCATCTTATTTTAAATACAATTTTTGAGAAGTCCAATTTTGTAACAAATAATTTAATTGTATTATCAAGATTACATTTTCCTTGAACTTTATTTCCTAGTCAATTGTTGCAGGTTACCTCCAGGATATCGATAAATTCTTACTTCTTTAATAAAAAGATTCCATTAATTACATAAAACTCCTTACTCCTGCACGTCTACTCATCACTAACAAGATTACAGAACACATCTCCTTATGAATATTATTGATTTTCTGTTACTATCGTTACTCCTATATTAATATTATGATTGGCCGATTTAATGCTACGTCACCACATTACATTATACAATTATTACTACGGCAAATCACAAAATTACACATATTTTTACACATTTTTTTTTTATACATTTGTAAATTTTTCACACCTTTTCTAAATATAAATCGAAACTACTGTTACACTGTTCAGCAGAAGTGCCTATTGTACTGTTAGAAGTGAAGGCTGTTTGTTCTGTGCGTTCTTCAAATATTTAAGATTTGTTCAGCATGTTGTTGAAAATCGGAAAATGGCTCGATAAATCAGTAAAATGTATGAGCTTGCAGAATCTATCAGACTGGTTCGGCTACTGCCGTGAATTATGCATGATGTCAAATGACACAAAGTTCAAATCGATGAGTGCAAAATAGAACGACGCATGTTTCATCGTTGGTGCGTCATAGAGGGCAACTGGATCATGGGAATGGGAATGGAAACGAATGAGGTGCGGATGATGATATGCCCAACAACAGAAGGGATGCAAATACACTCTACAGTCTAATTGCAGAGCATGTAGAGTTCACCAGCACGGGTTGATGGCTGCGCACCTGGCAGTGAATCACTCAGTGCATTTTGTCGACCTAGTGACAAATGTGCAGTCACGCTGGCGAGACTCAGCATTGTCTAACAAGGGGCCGCATTCGTAAAGACAGTGTGGATGCTCACATCACTGAATGTTTTGCACAATGACTGCAAAAACTGGTCAGCAGACTCGTTTCAAGAATTAATTGAAGACATTAGGCAGGTCTACCCTGTAGTTTAACAATTGCACGTAGTGTTTAGGCTAGGGATAGTTATGTTTAGTGTAATTAGTTAGCTAGTTGGTGAAAATTAGAGACTATTGTGTGTGTTTAGTGTAATTAGTTAACTAGTTAGTGTAAATTAGGGACTACTGTGTGTGTTTAGTACAATTAATTAGGTGGTGCAATTCAGGTACTACTTTGTGTTAGTTTGTTAGATAGTGTAATTTAGGGACAAGTAAGACTGTTGGCAGTATTGCGTTCAGTGGAGAAACAAGGATAATTTGGCTTCACTGAATTCTTCGATATGGCTACATATGCAGTAAGGAAACACACAAACAAACAATAACATTAAAAGAATGCCCTTCAGTACGAAATTGCACTAAAAAGTAAAGAAATTATATTAAAAATCATGGTTGTATATGAAAACATTAAAAAGTGTGAAGTGTGAATTGCCTCATCGCATATTAGAAAGAAGAGCCTACCAATTTATTATAACGACACATTGCAACGTAAGCACTGTAATGATCATTATTATCGGTTGGTGCATATGTATATGACGAAGCAGTTTAGCGCCCTTATATACACATCATCATCGCCGTAGATATGTGTGTATATAATATGAAACTAATGACATGATATTGCAAGAGAATTACTTTGAACAAGTCAAGATCTCTCAAGACAGCCGCAGCCTGCGTGTAAAGAATGTAATAAAAACCTTACAATTTACCACCTCATAGAATGCAATGAATACAAAAGAAACAGAAAACAACACAGAATCCCACAGGACATCTCCATACTGCTAAACAGTTTCAAACTACGCTGCAATCTGTTTGCTTACCTAAAGGATATAGACATTTGGAAATTAATATAAATTATATGCAGTGTACTTAAATCAATTGTAATTCATAATATACACAATGGTGTTAAAGTAATAAAATTTTTGTTTTGCAAAATAGTGTTGTTAACTTATATATGTTCTTGTCTTTGTTTTCAGTTATTTGTATTTAATGTAAATTGTTTTCATAATTAATGTTATTAATGTGTATATTTTATATGTCTGATTGTAATCCTGTATATTGAATGTAAATTTTTATATATGTTACTAATTGTATTATTTTGTAAAAATGGTTGCGATATGACCCAGGAAGTTAAAGCAACCTTAAATAAATTAAAAAAAATAAATAAATGCGCTGTTTTGCTTTCCGTGCCTTATGTTTAGATCTGAAGTGAGTAATTGGATGAAAGTTGGATGTGCCGACTTGTTACATCTCAGTAAAATATTAGTGTGAATATTAGTGCTCAGCGTTTACAGACTGTCAGTAAAGCAACACAATGAGCAAGTTGTTAAGAGGCTAATAGATTGTATAAAATTTTGTGGGGCTTTTGAACTTGCACTCACTAGCATTGGTAGCAGTGTGCATTTTAAGTGTAGGTTTTGTGAGCACCCACATTTTTATTCCAGGAGCCGCCACTGCCCACATGGTCTAGGATAGTGTGCGAGAGAGAGGGAATTAGGAAAGCAGTGTAGATAATGAGGTGGCAATGCTGAGCACACAAACAAATCTGATTCGCCACGGTCCAGAACTGTTCCCATTTGGAAAACATACTTCAGTTACGTGTGTTCACCTTGTACCTTGCACAAAACATATATGTAACTTTTTCTGTAATCTTTTACCTGGATTTATCTGGAGTAGATAGAAAAATAAGCTTTTGTAACAATAGTTTGTAGAAGCTGTATAAAAATAAGTGATAGTGGGTAGAGAGATTCATGTAAATGTTACACATGAAACTTATTCCTGTTGCTTTTTTCTTGCTTTCTTTTCTTTTTCTTTTCAATGGTTTATAGTTATCAACCAAATGGTATATGTTTCTTGTACGTTTTCAAGTATCTATAAAAGCCAATGCTTGTCATTACAGTAGAGCATATTTCTTATTAGACTATTACTGAGTAGGTTGGCTCAGGCATTTTGTCTGTGGCCGGCATTCAGGAGGTCCGGGTTCAATTCTCATGGCCAGCTTAACTGACCATGGGTTTTTCAGAGGTTTTCCGGGTTACTAGGCGAATGCTGGGTAGGTTAATTACATCCCCAAATTTCCTGTCCATTCATTTCATCTCCATTATCATTTTGCATCATCTCTCATCTGGTGGTCTGTTTCAGGGTAGAAGTGTTGGTGCTGCATGGCAGAATGATATGCTCATAGAATTCATCTCCTCTGTTAGGATGGTCTCTGGTCTCTGAGCTGGCCTAGTGGTCCATTTCAGGACCACGGTGGGTGGGATTCCAACTGTACTAGCCTGCCGGGGAGTTTCCGGCTGGTCAGTTGAACGGATCCTGCCCTCTGCACTAACGTGACTCCTTAGTCTGCCGCCCTCTGTCTCCTCTCACCTCATCCTTCCTCCCGGTGATGCCCCACTAGGGGCATAGATACAATAGACCAAGTCAGGTCACACATACCTTCTTTGCAGTTCTGTCCTATCCTATTATACTGTATGTATATTACCATACCATTTTGCAACATTACCATCAATATTAAATAAAATGTTTTTCATAAAGCCTAGACTGTCACTTGCAATAATGTACACTTTTATAGGCTTGAAAATTGTTTCACCACATCTGCCCATGTTAGAACACTTTTTAACACCTGAAATAAAGTACAGGGTGTATATAAATGAATATCGGGGTTTTAACTCTTTATATTATTTATTAAATTCAACTTACAGTTATAAATGATATGTCAAATGATAAAGCAACTCAAACAGTTTTACCAAGAAACTTATAAATGTTCAATGTGACTACCCTTTGTCACACGGCACAAATCAAGTCTATAGCCGAGTTCTTCCCAAACGTTAAGTGTGTATTCGGTAATTGTAGCAACAGCTGCTTCAATCCGGTTTCTTAATTCAGGGAGGTCAGCTGGGGGCTGAGGCACATACACACGATCCTTGATGAAGCCCCAAAGGTAAAAATCGCATGGCATTAGGTCAGGAGAATGTGGAGGCCATGCATTGGGGCTCTTGCGGCTTATCCAGTGTTCAGGTACAGTGACGTTCAACCAATCACATACTTCGTTATGCCAGTGAGGTGGCACACCATCTTGCTGGAAAATGAAGTTCTCTGGCTCATTTTCTTCCAACTGAGGGAAGAGCCATTGCTCTAGTGTATCAAGGTAAGAAGTGCCAGTTACAGTAGATTCACCAAAAAAGAAAGGCCCATAAACTTTTCGCCAGGATACAGCACAAAAAACATTCACTTTAGGGGAATCTTGTTACATTTGTACCATCTCCTGAGGATTTTCTGAGCCCCAGATGCGCACATTATGAGTGTGAACATGTCCACTGAGGTGAAAGATCGATTCATCACTGAAGACAACACGATCCATAAAATCGTCATCATGAAACAACATGTTTGCGAAGTTGGCATTTAATCCGTGATCTGTCAGCTTTAGAGTCTGTAATAACTGTAAACGGTAAGGACGTAGCTGTAAGTGTTTTCTTACAACTTTCCAAACAGTCGACACAGGAACTTGTAATTCACGACTAGTCTTCCGGACTGATTTCTTTGGGCTACAAGTGAAGGACTCTCTCACTCGCTCAACAGTCTGTTCACTTAGCCTTGGTCATCCCGTGCTCTTCCCTTTACAAAGGCAGCCGGTATCTTCAAACTGATAATACCATCTATTAATATTATTATCACTAGGAGAATCACAACCAAATGTAATGTGGAACGCACGTTGCATAGTAACTACAGATTCAGTCTTTGCAAACTGCAAAACACAAAACGCTTTCTGTTTATTAGTCGCCATCTTTGCTACTACTGCTGTCTAGCGGATTGCGGCAGAAACATTGCACGCACATGTGCAGTGGTGCCAGCAAACAAAACTTTTTGAGTAGCTTTTTCATTTGACATATCATTTATAACTGTAAGTTTAATGTAATAAATATTATAACGAGTTAAAACCCTGATATTCATTTATATACACCCTGCATATTAGTGATAGGTTAAAAATAATCTAACCGACATTGCAAGATGATCAAGTAATAAACATAAATCTAGATCTAAAATAGCTTTCTAAGCATTCAAATTCATTTGCTGCTACTCTGTAGTAGTTGGCACAGTGTACGCAACCTCCTGCTAATTATTGGTCATATTTGCTGGTTAAGTTTATAAAAAAATTACCAGATATTTTAAAGAAGCACATTGTTACACATTGATAAAATTAGTAATGTTATCTGGCCTGAAACTAATATAATTGCTTAAGCAGTTTTGTGGTTTTTCCATTTGTTGGCACTAAAAAGGATTGTGGAACCTTAGAACAAGCTTGGCTGCAAAATAATACTTAGCTTCGTTAATTTGAAACAATAAATGTTTCTAATACCCTAAATAGATTGGGCTTATCATACTGATCTTGACTTTTCTTATGTGTAAGGACACAGAATCATGAAAATTTACTAAGTTGTATGAATAAATTTTCCAGAAATAAAATAAGTTTTCTGTAAATTATAAGCTAAGGCAACCAAGTTTCCCCTAAAAGTTACTAACTGATGGATTAACTGCTCATAAATTCATGGGGATGAGTTTATTTTTTGTGTAAGTGTGCTAATTTTATTAATTGTGCAAACATTTTTAAACATTTATGGTTTCACTTTTTTCTGTCACACTACCAAAAAACTAATCATCTGATCTTAACCACTTCGCCGATAGCCATTTAAATCCTTCAGGGGCTGGAAACGGATACCCAATAAACAGAACAAGACATTTAAATTGTTAAATGCTGTAAAAATGCATCATAGTGCATCTTCCGTATTTATTAAGTTATTTAAACGAAACAAAAACTCGTTTAAAACCCATTAAAGGCAGTGTACATCTCCAGTAACAATAAAGTAGAGACTACATTAATAAATCGTTGAAATTTCACTACTTTGTTTCACTGTAGCAAAAGCCATTCTTTGCGCTGCACGCACCTAATATTTGAATCATTTTGTTTTGTGTGTATACGAACGAATGTATGTATGTATAGGTACACAAGTGACTTCTGCGTTTCAAGGTTTTAGCTTTTAGTTTATGCTATACCAAGCGATAATCATATGAGTATCTAGTACAAAATTGAATCGAGAATATATTGACACATTGCTTCACTCACCTGTTTATTCACAGGACATGTTTCAAGAGCTCTTGCTCTTATCCTCAGCTGATACTCGACTAGTGCAAGTTGTAGTGGTTTCTTCTTTCTCCGTATTGTCAATAGATGGCGTGATGTACTTGTCAAAGATGTCCGGTGGTGGAGTTTCAAAATTCATGACTCTATGACGATTTTTGTTAATGAAGATATTTTCCCATACGGAAAGGTCTATGGGGTGATTAACGTATTTTATTAGAGATGTTTCCAAATTGATGTCATGTCTAGTATTCAAAAAATGAAAAGCCACTGCTGATTTTTCTGTTTCACCATTTTTAATGTTTCTCATATGTTCTTTAGTTCTGATGTTAATATTTCTTTTTGTTTTTCCTATATAAATTTTAGGGCAAGTTTCACATTTGATCTCATAGATTCCTGGTTTTTCTTTGGTAGTGATTGAATTTTTGGGAGGGCCTTTTAACAAATTTCTGATATTAAACCTATTTTGAGGTGCAAGAGTTATGTTGTGTTTTGAGAAGATTTTTTGGAATTTGTTATAGGCTGATGGGTGGAAGGTGAATTTTTTAAAAAGTTTTTTCTCTTTTTCTCCTGTAGGTTCTAGGGTGGTGGTTTCTTTTATTAATATGAAATGTGAAATAATAAAAGAAACCACCACCCTAGAACCTACAGGAGAAAAAGAGAAAAAACTTTTTAAAAAATTCACCTTCCACCCATCAGCCTATAACAAATTCCAAAAAATCTTCTCAAAACACAACATAACTCTTGCACCTCAAAATAGGTTTAATATCAGAAATTTGTTAAAAGGCCCTCCCAAAAATTCAATCACTACCAAAGAAAAACCAGGAATCTATGAGATCAAATGTGAAACTTGCCCTAAAATTTATATAGGAAAAACAAAAAGAAATATTAACATCAGAACTAAAGAACATATGAGAAACATTAAAAATGGTGAAACAGAAAAATCAGCAGTGGCTTTTCATTTTTTGAATACTAGACATGACATCAATTTGGAAACATCTCTAATAAAATACGTTAATCACCCCATAGACCTTTCCGTATGGGAAAAAATCTTCATTAACAAAAATCGTCATAAAGTCATGAATTTTGAAACTCCATCACCGGACATCTTTGACAAGTACATCACGCCATCTATTGACAATACGGAGAAAGAAGAAACCACTACAACTTGCACTAGTCGAGTATCAGCTGAGGATAAGAGCAAGAGCTCTTGAAACATGGCCTGTGAATAAACAGGTGAGTGAAGCAATGTGTCAATATATTCTCGATTCAATTTTGTACTAGTTTGTGCTTCACTGTCCCTACGCTTCTTTCAAGTTTATACTTTGATGTGAGTATCTGTTGCGTTACACACACACACGCATGAAAGAAAACTCCCTGTCAGCATCTGTTATTACAAAGTTTCTGGTAGCCTTATGCAGCTGTTTTCGCTCAGTGTTTTAGTTATTTATACTCTCTCTGTGTTCAGAGTGATTTCTTATAGCTATCAAGAGCTAAATGAATGGCACATTTGAAATTGTTAAATTTCAATGTTAACCATGGCTTATCCCTGTAATGTAGCAAATAAATTAGCTTGGGTATGATGTGTACGGGCTTCTGATATTGCTGTAGAAAATCTGGAAGACTTGTGCGATTATGAAGGAGATGTTTAGGATATAGGTAGCAGTGACGTGTACTGGTCTACAGATGGCATGTTAGCTACTCCATTGTTTGGGGGATATGACGGGTCAAATGTGGGTGATGTGGATCAGCTATTACTAGCTATCCCTCTTTACGAAAAACAGTTAAATGGTAAAAAAAGTATTTTTATACCACTGAATGTAACCATGCACAATTGTTTAGTAATTTTCAGAGCTGTAAATTCATGCAAGACATTCACCTACCTGTACTTGCGTGTATAAATAGCTTGTAACCTAATTGAGTATTATAATACTCAGAGGCCTCTTTATACTGGGGGTAAGAAATCCACCATGACATCACCCCTCATACTTGAGAGAAAACACTTTCCTAAAAGGATACCACCCACAACCAAGAAGTCGCAACCATTTTGAAAATGTCTAGTGTGTTGCGAAAAAGAAGTTTGCAAGGAAACCAATATTATTTGGTGTGAATCTGCAGATGTGCCCTTGGGTGTTTATCCAGGTTTGGAACTGTACAATTCAAAAAGAAACCTTTATAGGTACGTTTACATCCCTTATAGAACTAATTTAAATTTATTGTAAAATAGGAAGATTAAAATAATTGGCGTTAAATGAGCATTAAATGCATGTATGCGCAGGACGTCTATATACGTCCATATCGGTTTGGGGCATTTTAACTTGCACGTCATATGACGTCCATATCGGTGAAAGGGTTAAGAATATGCCATTTCATTAACCTTTTAGCATTAATTACTACTATTTTATTGCATTAGTGGAATATTGTTGACAATTAAAGTTGTAGACTGGTTAAATGCACCTACGTGTTTAGTAGAGTAGCTTTTCTGGGTTTGTGAGAAAAATTAACCAAGAACGTAAGCATTGTCACATCACTGTTGAAATTAAAATAAATTCTCTAAAAAAACAGATCTGATCATGCCAGATTAATCATCAGTGAAAAATTTGTTTTCATAAGAAAATATGTTACATCTCCTATTTGATTTATCCTCAGAAATTCATTTGAAAATTCCAGATTTTAGAAGTCTTTACTAGTATTTGGTAAATGGATAAAATATCTTGCAAACTTGATACACTAAATTAACTTTAAGGGTGAGTCGATTAATGACACTAAACAATGCTTACTTTTAAATTTTCCGGAACATGTTTCGGAGGCTACTTTCCTCCATTGTCAACCAGACATCGACTGGTTCTCAGTGGTGTAGCTGGCATTATTTTGTCATAGTCTCCTCTGGTGGCAGTTTGAGGAATTTACTGAGAAAATCCTTTTGGGGTATGTCGAAATTGAGTACTTTGTTTCATTTCTTGAAATAAAAATTTGTTCCCATGTGGACAGTTTTTGTTTTCTGTTGTATGTTTAAGTAGTTTTGGTTCTGGATTTATGTTGTGGCTTTTTTCCCAAAACTGCATGGCAACTGCTGATATTCTAATTGTTTGTATTTCATGTTTCTAAAGTGTTTCTGTGCTCTTGTTTCTAAATTTCTTTTGGTTTTTCCAATATAAATTTGACTACAGTCACAGCATTCAATTTGGTATATCCATCTAACAAAAATTCGGTTATATACCAAATTGTATGCTGTCAATGTAGTGAAATTTATATTGGAAAAACCAAAAGAAATTATAAACAAGAGCAAAGGAACACTTTAGGATCATAAAATATATACATTTAGAAAAATGAGTTGCCACGTATTTTTTGGGGGGAAACCCCAACATAAATCCAGAACCAAAACTACTTAAACATACAACAGAAACCAAAAACTGTCCACATGAGAACAAATTTTCATTTCAAGAAATGAAATAAAGTATTCAATTTTGACATCCCACAGAAAAATTTGTTTAGCAAGTTCCTTGAACCGCCACCAGAGGAGACCAACAAAATATCACCAGCTACACCACTGAGAACCAGTTGTTGTCTGGTTGACAATGGAGGAAAGTAGCCTCCGAAACATGTTCCGAAAAATTTAAAAGTAAGTGTTGTTTAGTGTCATTAATCGACTCACCCTTAGATTTAATTTATTGCAACAACACTGTTTTCAACACTTCCATAAAAAGAAATTGATACGCTAAATTTAAAATGCTATCACTGTAAATGTGTGTGTGTATTTAATGCTCAGAATTTGATAATAAAATCATTTTTCTTCTTGCTTCCCAATATTTGGAGACTAGATCTTGATTTTGGAGAGTTTCACAAACAGTTGGATGATCGATGTTCATTAAATCGTCTTTACCACATAAACAGCACTGTGGAGAAGTTGTTAATCCAACCTTGAATAAATGTCCATTCAAACAATCGTGGCCTGTGATTAATCTGAACATTGCTACTGAAGATTTTCGAGGTAGTTCTGGAATTGTCTTTAGTTTGTTTTGCAGATCTTTCCAATTAAGTTTTTCAGAGGAAACTAGATAGTTGTATAGTTTTGTGAAGATGTTTTTGATTAATCTTTTAACTGTTTCATAGGGTATATTTTGTTTCGTTGTTTGAGATATTTTGGAGCCCTTCTTGGCTAACATATCTGCTTGCTCATTGCCAGAAATTCCACAGTGAGATGGTATCCATTGGAAAACTATACGTATATTTAAATTTTGAAGATGTTTAATCATATTATGAATTTCATTTATCTTTTCGGTTTTTGGGCTGTCATTTGAAATATTAGCCTGAATAGCTGCTTTAGAATCTGTTAAGAAAACTATGTTGGAAAGCTTATTTGTCCAGGCAAATAGATTTTGTAAGGAAGTATAAATTGCATCAATTTCTCCATCAAACCTTGTTAAGTAAATTCCAACATGCTTATAGAAAGAAAAGAATTCACAGGTAGCTCCTGCTCCTGCTTCATCTTCTTGATTGTAAAGAGAGCCATCTGTATAGATGTGTGTCCATTTGTCAACTGGATATCTTACATTTATGGTTTCAAGGACATATGCTTTAGCTTCTGTAGATGAGTATTCCTTCTTTTTAAAATCTGCAAGTAAATCTAGGTAGTATTCTAATTCAATGATGTTCAGTGGGTTATTACGAGACATAAAAGGTTCTATTTTGGATGGGTAATTTAGTTTATTTCTTAGTTGTTGAACTTTCTGTATGAAGCCTAATTGAGTTTTCAAACTGAAGGTGGATGTGTGTTGTTTTACCTATTTATTATTCTCTGGAATTCTTAAGAGCTTTTCATATGTTAAAAGGACTTGCATTTCTAAATCTGTCATTATGGGTCTGTTACATGTAAATGCTTGTAAGGTTATTATAGGAGTAGTTTTTATAGCTCCAGTAATTAACCTAAGAGCTTGATTTTGTGTGCACTCCAGTATCATGGAAGTTGAAGGTGATGATGTTATCAGTACTTCTCCACAGTAATTAAGAACTGGCCTTATATATGTATTATATGTAGTATTTAATGTAGATCTTGAACAACCCCATTTAAGATCTACATTAAATACTACATATAATACAATAATAAGCTATGTTTATGTCACTGTAAATGTTGATTTCATTTTTTGTGATTTTTGTATATGATATCAAAAATGATTTAATCTCTACTGAACTTTCGTACAGTGAATGCTATGAATTGTAAGAAATATGAGCAATAATCCGCCTTAAATCATGCCAACTGCTCCTTTCCTCACAAAGTACATCACCAATTATCTAAGATAGACAATTGAAATTGTGTGAAATGTGCTTCACAAATGGAGGTGAAATGACAGCATTAGTATGGTGCAATAAAATTGTTTTCGCTTAAAGCATATAGTGTCTGAAACTTGTGAAAAGCTGCAACAAGCTTAATATCATAAAAATGCACTACCTTGTACAGCAGTGTTAAGGTAGTTCATTGTGTTTAAATAGGGCCAAGTTCTCTAGTTAAGCAAGCTGCACTTGGCATTACAGCCTCTGCTATGACATGGTGATCAGCAGATAACAAGCAAAGTGTTGAGCATTTCATATGGCATGTCTTTTGAATTATGCATCATCATCACATGGTTATGCATGTTGGGTGCAGCTCCTATGGAAATCGATATATATCATGAGGTGCTACACATCTTCAGAGAATGTGCTTCTGGAAACAGTTATCACCAAGAGTCGTGGTTGCATCGATATAATCGTGAAGGACAGTAAGCCAGATTCTCCAATGCCAAAAAAAAAAAAAGGGAAAATTGAGCAACCTGCAGGAAAAATGAAGGTGATTACATTTTTTTTGCAGTAATGGAATGATTTACCAGCATGCAGTTCCTCCCTCACACTATTGTTACAGCAATATCTAGTGGTTAACTTGAGTAAGCACAAGCACAATTTCTTTGGTCTGGGTGTAACAATGACCAATGCACGACTTGTATAACTATTCAAACCATGGAGTTTTTGGCTTAATTCAACATTACCTGTGTAGCTCCAATCTTACCCCCTTTAACTTTTCAAATTGCCATTATTAAAAGCAAAGCTCCAAGGTATTCAGTTTAAGAACTCCGAAGCAGTGACAAAAAAAGTGATATTTTGAATATCTGACAAAGATTAGCCTGCATCATGTGTTGAAGGACTGGCAGTAATGATGTACGAGGGCTATCCAGAAAGTAGATTACGTTTTGGAATAAAAAGTAAACAAAGTATAGGAAACAAATTTTATTATATACAGATGAAAGCCACACTCAAATACTACTTTTCGACATAGTCACCATACAAATTAAGGCATTTATCGTAGCGATGTACGAGCTTGGAAATTCCTTCGTCGAAAAATTCGGCCGCCTGCGCCTTCAACCACTTCGTTACCTCTTCTTGCAGCTGTGCGTCGTCATCAAAACGCTGCATAGCCAGCCACTTCTTCATTGCTGGGAATAGGTGGAAGTCGCTCGGTGCCAGGTCGGGACTGTACGGCGGATGAGGAAACAACTCCCACTTAAAAGATTCAAGAACTTCACGAGTGACATTTGCCGTGTGGGGCCGGGCGTTGTCGTGAATCAACAAGATCTTAGAGCTCAACATTCCTCTGCGCTTGTTTTGAATGGCTCTTCTGAGTTTTTGGAGAGTTTGGCAATACCTTTGAGAGTTTATTGTAGTGCCTCCTTCCAGGAAGTCCACCAAAATCACACCTTTTCTGTCCCAAAAAACAGTCGCCATCATCTTCCTTGCCGACATTGTTTGCATGCATTTCTTGGGTTTTTGGGGAGAACTTGTGTGCCCCCACTGCATTGATTGCAATTTCGTTTCACAGTTCACGTGTTTCACCCATGTTTCGTCACCAGTAACGATGCGATCGAGTAAAGAGTCACCATCCTTATGGTAAACGTCCAAAAAGTTCAACGCTGCAGCCATTCGCTGATTTTTGTGGTCCTATGTCAAGATTTTTGGAATCCATCTTGCACAAAACTTGTGGTAACCAAGCTTTTCGCTGATGATTTCGTGCAACAAACTTCGCGAAATTTGTGGAAAACTCAAAGAAAGTTCCGTTATTGTGAACCTTCGATTTTCACGGACTTTAGCATCGACTTTTTCGACAAGTTCGGCAGTCACTATGCTGGGTCTCCCACTTCGATCTTCGTCGTGAACATTGGTTTGGCCATTTTTAAATCTGATGACCCACTGACGCACTCCACCTTCAGTGATAACGTTGTCCCCATACACTTCACAAAGCTGCCGATAGATTTCTATCGGTTTACAGTTTTTTGCAGTCAGAAACCTTATTACTGCACGCACCTCGCAGCTCGCGGGATTTTCAATTAACGCAGACATTTCAAACCGTCACAGTATCTGAACGGAGCACAGCACGAACCTCTCACTAGCACGGCTAGATGCCGACTGAGCTGCGCAACGCTCTGACCCCAAGATGGCTGCGCTAGCCCCGCCCCTGGCGGAAACAGACGAAAACGTAATCTACTTTCTGGATAGCCCTCGTATGTCTATATATGTATTTCACTGGAATAATTGATTGTCTTGTCTGTTTATTATATTTAATGTATATTTTATAATATAGTTATCAACTGCTGCATTACCAGTAAGAGCTTGAGTATATGTAATTTGGATGTTAACAAATGTTAAAGTCAGACATTCCTAAAAGTGTAAAATATCATGTTACATAACAGTTATGATTATGTGTAAACTAATTCACCTGGGGCTGCTTGGAACAACAATAATTATGCATTAAGTACATAATTAAGACTTTGTTGCATGTGATAACTCTGACCAAAAAATGTGGTTCTCGATTCTCGCTAAAGGTTCTCATTTCCATTGTGGACATGTTACGAGGCATGTCTTTAAAATAAGGTCTCCAATTTTATTTAATGTAGAAAACACTTTTGCAATTGTTTCGGCTGAAACCGAAGGCCAACCAGAACGCTGTTCGTCATGGACGTCTGTACGTCCGTCTTTGAACTCTCTGACCCATTTTCACATGTTTTTGATGTCTATAGACTTCGCATAACTGACGATGAATTTCAGTAGGGATAGTGTCCTTTGCACTCAAAAAACAGATCACTGCACGCAACTCACACTTGGCGGCAGAAGTGATAGCAAGCTCCATTGCAAGCAGCTGCCCAGCCAAGACTAATGGTTACAACGGGTTCGTTATGGTGGGGATTTGAAGTTACACGCCAGTGTTGCCGGATCTCGCGTAATAGCATTCCTCATAGATCCAGCGCCTTGGAGACCTTATTTTATGGACATGCCTTGTAAAATGCAGTGAGCCTCAAGGCACCCATTTTGCTGCAACTTGGCTGTAGTTTGAAACATTTGTACAAGCTCTTCATCTGATCTATAGGATATATTCATAATGAATGTAATCTTTGGTAACAATAAACAATTGATTTTGCACAACATACTATTGATGCCCTTTTCAAATTTGAGTCTTTTGGGGTTACGTAGCATTCCCAAGGGCATTTTACTGTTCCAAATTCGCGTATGCTATACCAAAACTCTCTATAGGCTTAGTGCAACATATCCAATGTTTGTGATGAACGTTTTTCAAGAGGAACACTAATTCTAATTGATGTATGCTACTGCATGTTAAAGATCATTTTTAGTATGCTCTTCCACTTCACCTGCTTCCGTCCAACTGAGGACAGTCAAGTGAATGATGTATATGACATTTTCTTACTCAGGGTCCAACCTTTCCAGTACTGCTAACACCAAATTCGAGCTTAGGTTCATTACAATGTAAAATATATATATTGGTCACCAATCTACAAGGTGATTGATGTTTCATATGCTACTTATTGCTGAGCACATTCAGGTTTTTGTTTGCACTATCTTTGTCACTATTTTTAGACATAACTAAACATTCATTAAACACAGTTGCAAATTCTCACAACACACACAGAGATACACATACTCAGACACACGTAAGCCAAGGCAAATTTCCACAAATAGGATGCAAAGAAACTTACCAATAGATAATCTCGGACTGTTCTAATAAGAGCTGCAACAAGCAGCAAGGTATGATGTTTACTACATTAGGAAACCAGCAAAAAGCAGTAGGGTATTGTGTTTACTGCAACGTTAACAGAAGATAAGACGTGCATATACTTCTTGCTCGCCTGCACATCATGTTAGCAACAAGGGTTTGGCATCTAACGTTGCCATGGAAACATCTTGACTCTAATTGGTCCTTCTAGTCATTGCTATGACATCCCCTCTCATTTATTTCAAGCATTCCTCCATGTGATTATTAAATGTCAGTCACTTTCTAGATTGGTGACCAGTATAATTCTGATAATTTTGGCTATTTTTGACAATCCCTCATGTAGATACAATATATAATGTCGCGGTGACGCACACTAAAGGTTCGGTGCAGAGAGATAAGTGCGGCTTGTGTACACAAAGAGCCGGCAAATAAAGATAGTGGAGATAAAGGACTTGCCGGCACAGATAAAGTTCCGTCTAGAAAAGTCTGGTGACGTCTTGATTGTTTTATAGAACATTTGATTTCTTGTTTGTTCTAGAAATATCTAATGATTGTTACAGAACAGTCTCGAATTATCAATGAGATATTTAAAGAAGCGACGACTCGCCAAGGGCTGTCATGAACAGTAGTAAACACAGTAAGGAGTAAACAGTTGTAGAGTGTTGCTGTAACGAGAGCTGATATAATCAGAACGCTGTTTGTGTGGTCATCGACCTTGGTGGTTTGTGATTGTGTGTGTGACATAATTCTGCTGTAATCTGCTACTGTGAGTGTGTTTCTATGCAAATAAAGAACATTTAGAATTTCTGCAAATTGGACTTTTAATTCTACAAACCCACAAAGTCACAATAATATATCAGCATTCATCTGCATTAATTTTAATGACACATGTTTATATGTACAAACACTTTTGTATTCTGTCACTTTTTGAACAACCTCCTTTCCTTTGGTCAATCCTGGCTATGTCTCTGTAGCAAAGTATTGGAAGTCAGTGTGTGATGCACTATGGTATTAAGAGATTTTGGAGTCAACACTGAGATTCAACATACCTTTGTTATTTACAATTGTTTGTACTTACATCAAGATGATTGCATGAATAACTCATCAGAAACAAAGCTTGCATGTAATATTTGGTGAAAAAGTGAACATTTAATGTAAAAACATATAACAGTTTGTATGTTAGGTTTGTTTACACATTTTAGTTACAGTTAACATATTGAAGTATTTTGGTCATGTTTTGAGAAGTGAATACATTTCACTGAATTAATGCACTTGATTACCATAATTCTTACTTTTATTTTTATAGAATCATTATTTATACAAATTAGTATGGAAATAATTTGGGGACCTAATGTGTCTTAACAAGAAACAAAATAACTTTTTAACATACAAGATCAGTTGTCGCTTGCACCGTGACAGTCTAGAATTTCAGTATAACACTAATGCTAAGCAAACTATAATATATTTCATACAAACAAAATGAAATACTGTGTATTATTTTGTACTATCTAATTACTTTGTGCATGCATACATTAAGAACTATTGGATGATGATGGTCCTTAGGCTGATTGTGAATTTTCTCAACAGGTTTCAGATGAATCAAGCTTGCAACAACTGGAGGAGACACTTATAGAAAATGGAGTTGATCATAAGCTTTGGATTGAACAACCTGAAAATATACCTACATGTCTAGCTCTGAAACCGTATCCCAAGGAGGAGGTTCAGCCGTACTTAAAAAAATTCAAGCTTTACAAAGGTTACAAAGTTTGACTGTAAAGTTAATTATATCTTTTGTATGTACGGCAGACTACAGCCATAGCAGCTTTTCAGGCCAATGGTGTTCTGCTTTGTTTCAAATAACTTTGCCCCTCTGACAAGTATACCTCTGCGTACCATTGCCTTCTCTTTTCCCCTAATTGCCTAATGCTATCAGCACCTTACACATTGCTTTTGACCACATGGAAACCTGCAGTAAACATCATAATAATTCCCAGGAAGATAGATATAATCATGCAAATAAAAATACGAAGGCATGCAAATACAAGTTAATTGATGGAAATTATTCATTTCTTCACACTAGCCGTATACAGGCTAAGGTATTGGATTGATAGTGTATCTTGGATGCAAGAGCCTCTAGTGGTTTACTGGGGAAGTATATTAGTCAATTGGAGAATTTAATGTCATGATGGCAAATTGGACATGGTAGCTCAATGGGTAAGAGTGACTGGACAGAAACCAGTAGATCTGTGGTTCAAATCCCAGCCGTAACATTGAATTTTTCATGTCGATTCTATCAATGCAAATACAAGTTTATAATGAAGCTCAGCTCACTTGTTGATTGGTAATGAATGACAATTCCAGTTCAAAGCAAGGTCAGCAATAAAATTATAAACAACTATATGACTTCCGATAAACACACGTGCTATCGTCAGTCATCTCGAGAGGCAGTTTTGAAGCAAAAGATCCTCCACTTTATTTCATTTAAGAATTAACATGCATTCCAGATAAATTAACTCTGTTACTTAATATATTTTAATTCATACAGTTATGAAAATATAAATTTGACAATTGTCTTTGAACATATTAAGATATATCATGTTAAATAACGAACTCATTTTTAGCGCAGAGCATCCATACCACTACAGCAGCCAATGAGAGGTGATTAGTTTACGTGAGTGTTGAGATATGGGGCAAGCTTATTTGAAACAAGTATTTATTATGTGCTGTGATAATGGTAACAACCACTAGACAGTTTTCAGTTAGATTTAATTATGTGGTTGCTCTCATATAGGCCTTTTCTCTTTGTTTTAAATTACTTTTCTTTTTGTTGTTATACTTACGATTCCTAAAACCTTTTTGTATTTTGTACAATAAACAGGAAATGGTGAGGGATATGACTTTCATAGGCTGGTTTAATTGAGCAAGTGCATATATATATATTGTTGCAAAAGGTACATTATGAATTTTCACAAGCATGATTGCAATTTGGTAAAAGAAAGGAGCATATGGTTACTGTTTTCATCTCATGACTCCATTGGCCTTGCTGAAAGATAAAAATGAACTGAAATTGATTATAAAAGCTTATATATGTTTGCATATAATTGAGGCAATTTCCACAGAAAGGGCATATACAATACTGAGTACGTTTTCCTGCAATGTTAGGTCATTTTAATGTCTTTTAAACAAGTTCTAATTATGGCTCTTTCTCGGTTAATTAAATTAAGCTATGTAGAATTATGGAAAATAAATATTGAAAATAGTATATTTAATCTTCAAATACACTTCACCCTTTAACAGCTGAAGAAAATATTTATTATCATGCATGTACAAATAAATTGAATAAATTATCTTTGTCGTAGTTGTGGCTTGTGCTTCTTGAACATTCTGTTCGGCTCTGTTCAGTGATTTTCTGTGAACATACTACCAAGGTAGAAACAACTGTCATTGATGTACAGAAACAGATCTTTTACATCCTTATCTATTTCTGTCGTAATAGAATTAAATCCCACTTTGGAAAGTACAGCATTAGCTCTCCAAAGTTGGAACTGACAAGCATGGCACAGTACCATAGTTCTGGGATGGTATGTAAATTCTCTGTATGAACTTTTATTACTGATTGGTGAAAGAGTAGTTATTTGTCTGCATCTCTGTTTTCTTTAGAATTTATCAATTTTCTTTATGACCAATACAGCGTTGGACCCATTGGTCAAAAAGAAAATTCATAAATTTGCTATTTATAGTTTTTACGATTAATTTTTGACGTTACTGTTATTAAATTCCTCCAAACATACATATTCTTACAGAAAATTTACATACCATCTCAGAGCTACATACCTTTTCCAAAAAGTCTTCAAAGAACACAACATTACTTTGGCTTCACAGAACAGATTCAGTGTACAACACCTTTTGAAATGACATAATACAAAAAAGAAACCCACAGACAAAAACTCAGGTGTGTACTGGATAAATTGCAAAGGCTGTGACAACTTTTACATTGGCAAAACTAAAAGGAATTTTAACATTAGGCTTAAAGAGCATTTCAGGAACATCAGGAACACATAAATAGACAAATTGGTGGTAGCGTACCATTTTTGAAATGAAAATCATGATATAGATCAAGAAATCCATTTATTAAAAAATGTTCAGGGTCCAACTGCATTAACCATGTGGGAAAAGATATTCATAAAGAAATATGAAGGAAAACTGTTCAATTTTGACATCACCTTTGAAGAGAACCCAAACTTCAAGTTCATCAAGATACCAACAGAGATGACCCTATCACCTCCAAGGTATTCACCAAATCAAAATTTAACAATCGACATTAGCGGAGGATGTTAAACACGTTCTAGGTAAACACTAGCAATATATGGAGCATTGAGTACTAGTTCGACTCAAAATTTTATTAAGTCAGGTTAGCTTATTTTAAGTTCTTTACCTGTACTTTCATAGAAACATATTTTGAAAAGATGATGTAATCTGTAGGACTATGATAGAGATTTTCGGAAAAAAATGGTTAACTGGTGCTAGTTGAATGTTTTGTTTTTTGAAGACTTTTTTGAATTTATCAAAGGTCCATGGATGGTAAGTGAATTGTTTGAAAATCATATTAGTTTCTGTAGCTGAGAGGGTTGTGGTTAAAGTCATTATTGCCAATATAAGTGAAATATGAAGTTCATTCATTTATTCTTTATTCATCCTTTTAAAACATATACATGTTTTTGGACACGTCATGGTTTCAAAATACAACTGAATAGAAACAACCATGAGTACTTTACAAGAAAAAAAGTCAACTATCCCCCACAAATGCATTCATTAGAATTATATAAAACTAAACCAATAGCATCAGCATGTGAATTTTACAATAAACTTCCACCATACCTAAAAAGCATCCAAAACCATAACATTTTCAAAAAGGAACTTAAAAAATATTGTATAAATGGATGTTTCTATTCAATAAATGAATTTTTAAACAAAGAATTGTAAATACAGTAAATTTGTAAATAATAATGTATGATTATTGATGTACTATAGTAAATAACTTGTACCATTTTATTTTGTAACCATGACGTGTCCAAAAACATGTATATGTTTTAAAAGGATGAATAAAGAATGAATGAATATACATCTATACATGTTTGTACTCGTCTCACCATATTCTCTGAAGTATTGCGGAGAGTATCCTCGCCAATGTTACTTATTTTGGTTCGAATGGATTTCTTGAGAACATCAAGTGTCCGTGGTCTATTCTTGTACACACTATTTTTTAGATACCCCCACAAGAAAAAATCCGGTTAGGTTAGGTCAGGGGATCTGGGGGCCACAGACCTTTTGAGATTATTTGGTTATCAAAGAAACTGCTTACAAGTTCCATGGTGTTATTAGATGTATGATACGTTGCTCCATCTTACTGGAAATAGCCTTCTCTCAATTCGATATCATCCAACTGCTCCACAAAAGTCTTGAAGATACCCATATAAAATTCAGTGTGTATAGTCATATCATGTATAGATGTTGGTGGAGGACAATTGCAACATTTTCTCTGAGAGGTAAATAGTGTAATGTAATCTCCCAATTGAGTATTATATTCTCCCAAAGTTGCACGTGTGTTCTATTATTGGTTCAAAAGTTACAGCCTATTGAAATGGTTCAGTTTTATTTGGATCACACTATATAAAGCCTGGGAGTTAAATGCAACATAGTAAGTCGCCTCAAACAGTGCATATTTCATTGTATCTGAGAACTCCTATATGAGTCAGTTGGAGAATTTAATGTCAAGCCAGCATATTAGCCATGGTAGCTCAATGGTCAACAGCAACTGGACAGCAACCAGGAGATCCGTGTTTCAAATCCTGGTTATGGCATGGGATTTTTCAGTCTGACTTGACCTATTTTGTCCATTTTTTACTTTACTTTCATGCTATCACGTTAATTAAAAATATGGCACTTGCAGTCAGCTACAATTTGATTAATATTGGATCAAGAGTTAGTCACTCCATTCTAATAAAATTGTTTAAATGTTTATTATATTCACATTTATTCATATTTGCATTCCTATGTGTAAAAGAGATTTTGAATAGGTGCATAGAGCTGAATAATGCTTTTACACGGAGAGCAGTGTGAGGTAAAACAGGATATTGTGACTTTGTGGGTTCGTAGAATTAAAAATCCGAGTTGTAGAAATTTAAAGCGTTCTTTATTTGCGTAGAAATACACTCACAGTAGCAAGTTTTAGCAGAAATATGTCACAATCTACCAAGTCGATGACCATACAAACAGCGTTCTGATTACATCAGCTCTCGTTACAGCAACACTCTACAACTGTTTACTCCTTACTGTGTTTACTACTGTTCATGACTATTTACGACTGCTCTCTTGGCAAGTCGTCGCTTCCTTAAATACCTCAATGATAAATTCAAGAGATTTCTGGAACAAACAAGAAATAGACTGTTCTCTGTCAATCAAGATACTAGAATTTTCTAAACTGAAACTTTATCCGTTCCGGCAAGTCCTTTATCTCGCGCTATCTTAAAATGCTTTATTACCACACTGTCTGCCTATCAGTTCCTTTGTGTAAACAAGCCGTGCGAAGCCTTTTTGCGCGTACACCACCAGTCGTAAAAAATGGATTTGCGACAATATTTTTCCTTGGATACAGAGTGCACAGAGTTTCAGAGCTTGGGACGAATTTTAAAGGCAGAGTACTTTAAACAGCAGTGAGTTCCATTTCTACGCAGGGTTGTCTTCCTGGAAGTGTTGCTTAACACAAGTAATTCTTGTAAAAACTATTTGTAGTCGGTTTATTGACACTCGTCACTTACTTTTCTTATGTTATTGATGGACTAGTTTCAGAGGCCATTGCCTCCATTTTCAACCTCTCTCCAACTAGCATCTGTTGTCTGCTCTCTTCTCTCTGGTTGTGGAATTACTGTCCAGCAATGCAAAGAAGGTCCCTGAAAGGAATGTGCTGTCTTACACAGTGGGATAAGGACAGCGAATGTGTGTGACAGGGAACGCATGCTACATAAGGAGCAGAACCGTTAAAAAAAACATGCGCCCTGTTCACTCTGTACACTAAAACCGAGAAGATTCATTCACAAAAGTAGAAGTCGTCAGAATGTTTTGAATGGTCTGTAACTGAACTGTCATGGGGTGTCATAAACCTGTCAAGGGAGGGTGTGGGAACCTTCTCCAACCCCGCTGCATCTCATCCGTCGGAGACTTTCTCTCCTGTGGAGGACACGTATGAACTTCTTTTGTCAAACTATCTATTGGTGGGATTTCATTACATAATGAACACAATGAACTTTGAAATCCCACCTATAGAAGTTTGACAACGAAGTTCATAGTTCCACCACCAGAGAGAGAAGAGCAGACAATAACAGATGCTACAACATCCAAACTAGATATCAGTCCACCAGTAAACTAAGATCATTCATGCGACCAGTTAAAGATAAACAAGACCCTCTGAATAATGTGGGAATTTATAAAATTGAGTGTGACTGTGGTGCATCATATGTGGGACAAACAGGCAGGTAGTGAGGGTCAGACGACAAGAACACATAAGAAGTCAAAAATTAAATCAACCCGAAAAATCAGCACTCACTTAACACGCCATAAACACAGGACACCATATAGATTTTGATCAAGTACAATTACTAGCTAAATTGTGATAACTATAGACAAAGAATGATTAGAGAAAGCATTGAAATATTTAAAACACATAATAACTTAAATAGAGATAATGGCTGACCTCTGCATACTGTCTGGCAGACACTGATAAGTGCACGTGGATTGGGCTCAGCATCAGCCAATAGGAGCAAAGTAGGTGGGCTGACTGCCAGTACCTCCGAGGGATAAATAAGCGCACATCATCTCCACTGGCACAGTTGCTGCAGCTCTGTCAAGGAAGAAGTCCTGAAGAAGCCCTACATAGTTGGGGCGAAACGTCGACCAGAGAAACAATCAAGATGCAGTCCTACCCAGAAGACCTAGTTACAATGGACACTGGCTGCCGAAGCCTATGCACTGAGATGTATATTATATGTTCTCTGAGTTACCACAGTTGTATACCTACACTAATGACCTGGTTTTGTACATGGCCCCCTACATACAACTTGACTAAAAAAAAATTTTAAGTATAAAAATATTTTTTTATCAAACTAGATAAAATGTTATACGATATACATAACATCAAATTACAGTACTTGACCTACGGTCTTGTCTGACAATATTCCAATCTCATATTGTAATTTTATGTTATGATACTGATATTGTAAACAACTATTCCCACACTGACGCCTTGTTGAACATGAATTAACATAATTTCTCCCACTTCTTGTCTTCGCCTGAGTTCATTAAGTGATAGCTATCAAGAAATGCAAAATTGTGTAACCTGATTTATTGCATTACATTTGCATTATTTTATCTTCTATTCTTAAGAAAACCTATTCTTTCATGTATTTCAATTTAATCAAGATAAATGTTTGCAGAAAAATCTACATACTTTATATGGATACAAAGAGAACCATGGTAGTCAATAAGATAAGTGAAGCTTTAGTTGCAAATAGTTGTATTTGTGTAATATTAATTGCTTCACTGTAGCTAGCTTCATTTTTTATGTAACAACAAATTATTGATCAATTTGAAGTATCAATAACAGATATCTTGGAAATGGTTTATGCCACAAAGAAAAGTTGTTTTCAAATAAATTGTGTGTTTTAAAGAGATATACATCTTTTGTGTAGTACATTAACATATACCAGTTATATAAAGTTGTACAACATTCTTTCAGAATGAAGAGAATTTCAAAGACTACTCCCAAAAAATTCAAGATATACATTTTATTTGTGGTGTAAATATCTTTAATACATGATACTGTAATAAAAGTCATTAAAGTAATTTTTGAGAAAATAAAAACTTTTGAAAAATATTATATGTAAAGGATAGGATATGATAGGATAGATTCTATGACACTGCGACATCTTGATGTATTATGCCTATGTCCCAAGTCCCTTTCTATGGAGGAAAGATGAGGTGAGAGGAGATGGAGCGTAACCGATCCAAGGAGCCACGACAGTGTAGAGGGTAGGGTCCCTACTATTGACCAGTTGGAAACCCCCTGGCAGGGAGCCAGCAATCCACCCACCATGGTCCTGAAACAGCCCAGAGATCGTCCTACTGGAGGAGGAAGTGTTTACCAGGAGCATATCCTGCCATGCGGCACTGAGACACCTGTCGACATCTACACTGAAAGAGGCCACCAGAAAGAGATTATGTAAAATGATAATGGAGATGGAATGGAGGGACAGGAAATGTGGGGATGTAATTAACCTACCCAGCATTAGGAAAACCCCTGAAAAAAGCTATGGGCCAGGTAGGCTGGTGCCTGGAATGGAACCCAAACCACCTGAGCCATCCCACTCATTATGTTGAGAATGGCAGGGTTTTCTTGAAAAATCGTTGTATCACATCGTTAGGCGATGCTGAACTTGTTTTATGTTTGGATTATGCATTCACAGACATTTTTCTAAGCATGCTTTTGTACTTCGTAGCCTCAAAACATACATTTATGGTGAAATCTTGCTATTGAATATTGTCGCGAGCCCATTGTTGATCAAAGCGGTGCTGGTGACTAGTTCAAAGGGACAAACGTGCAGTGTGTAGATGAAAGCTTGCCAAAACGGCAGGGGAAAGAGACGGATTTCTCGAGAGTTCTAGTTCTTTGTTCTAACCATGTCTCGATTGTTTGAGAAATTTCTGGAATGTGAGTAATCTATAAAAAGGCAGCAGCCCGCCCGCCAAAGAGTCAGTCAGTCGTTAATTGTATATGTGACATAATTCTGGACTGCTGTGTACGAAGCATGTTCTACGGAAATAAAGTGCAATTTTTGGTGTTTGTAACCTGGACTTTTAATTTCAGAACCCACAGAGTCACAATATGCTAGCAATGTCTGTTGCTGGACTGTGAGGTCTTCTTTGAAGTTTTTTTTCTTTTTTTTCTTTAAGTTCAAAGAAGACCATCACAGTCCAACAACAGACATTGCTAGCATATTGTGACTTTGTGGGTTCGTGAAATTAAAAGTCCAGGTTACAAACCCCAAATATTGCACTTTATTTCCTTCGAACACGCTTCATACCTCAGTCCAGAATTACATCACATACACAACACAACTTGCAAGGTCATCGACGCTGTTCACACACACGAGTACAATTAACAACTAACTCCTTTGGCGGGCAGGCTGCCTTTTTATAGATTACTCACATTCCAGAAATTTCTCAAACAATCGAGATGCGGTTAGAACAAAGAACTAGAACTCTCGAGAAATCCATCTCTTTCCTCCTGCCATTTCGGCGAGCTTTCATCTACACACTGCACATTTGTCTCCTTCAACTAGTCACCGGCACTGCCTCAATCAACAATGGGCTCATCACAATATTTTAATTTATGAGGCTACCTCAAAAGTTAATAACATATTAAAAATAATACTTTCATTTCTTATATATGTGTTGCATGTGTAACACAGTGCTGTTCTCAGAGAACATTATCGGTAAAACTATAAAAATGAAGTATTTATAAACAGTGGAGCTTCATCAATAAAACCTTTTTAAATCACTTCTCGACTGTAAAAACACTTAAGCTCCACGTGTGAGGATTGCCACAAAATATATATTGGAAAAACAAAAAGAAACCTAGAAACAAGGATGAAAGAACACATGAGATGCATAAATTACAAACAGACAGATAAATTAGCCATAGCCCATCATTTCTGGTCAAAAAATCATAATATTTCGAAAGATATGAAACTTTTGGTACCGGCAAAAAAGTATTGGGAAAATATACACATTTTGAGGAATAAAAAGAGAGCCATAAACTTTGAAATACCAATAGTAGAGGACGTCATTCAACTCATTGAACAGCGCCAGGAGAGGGAGGCAGTCACCTGAACTAGTTGAACATTAGCTGACGATGGGGATGCGGGGTCCTTGAAACATGTCCTAATTTTAAATGTAAGTGGAGCTTAAGTGTTTTTACAGTCGAGAAGTGGTTTAAAAAGGTTTTATAGATGTTATGGGTATTTTTTGTTGTTGCTTCTATCAGTTTCTTTGTTCAAGATCATAAGTAAAACCTGTGCTTTAATGACTTGCTGTCACATTGTTGCATTTTATATTTATCTTGAAGTCAAAATATCCAACTACTGACTGCATTAATGAATACATAACATAAAAAAAATACTTAATATTTTATTATTTTGCTTTTTGGGCTACATGAATTAGAGCTAACAGACACTTCTTATTAGCAACCAATCTCGAAGCATAAATAAGTATGTAATCTGATTTAATAATGCACTAGAGAGCTCTAATGTGCCATAGGATAGACATCCCAGTATTATAATCCCAAAACCATTAATCTTACCTAAGGAATTTCCTAAGCATAAATGCTTTCAAACCCAAAACAAAAATTGTATATGAAAAACTTCATTTTGAGTCCGCACAGAGTCGAACATAGTCTTTTGAGATTCATTGATATAGTTTTAAAATAAACACATTTGGCAGTCTTGTGAATTGAGGAGGGAAAGATGCAGTAACATGTTATAAACCCATGGGAAAGAGTCAACACACAATACTACACATTTCCTTTAAAACAGTACTACAGTTGCGTAGAAAATACTTGTTGATCGCTTTTTCTTGTTATGATGTATACAAATTTCACCCAGAGTTTGTCTCAGCATAAGCAGCATGTATATATGTTCTGTATTTCTTATATTAATTGCATGTGCATGTAAACTAGAAAAAAAAATGCCCGTGTGTCAACCTCATACAACTTCCTCTACTCCATTGCAGCTTCGTGCTTTCCATTAGTTAATTCTCTAGTATTCATATTAAAATCATTCTTTCATTTACATTACCTTAATCCTAATATGTTTTTAAATTAGAAATAGTCTCAAATTAAGGAAAGTATACTTGTTTGCATGATAGTTATGGCAACACTGTATATTGCAAGTCAGTTATTGTTAATCATCAATCCATTCAGAAAAAAAGAATTTATTGCATCATTTCAAAGATGATTTATTGGTACAGCATGAGAATTTATCACAGGAAAATAAAGTAGGAACAGCAGATACTTCGAGAATGACTTAAGCTACAAAGCATATATATTTGACATAAATAGAGATCTTCATTGTTTACAAATACATTTTCACATATCTGCTGTAGTTTGGCAACTCTACAAAATAATACAAAATTCGTTCACAATTTCTATATGTATAGCTTGCACAAGATATAGGTTTAAGTAGCACAAAACAATTTGGCATCTGGAGTTTTCAAATAGCAAACTAAGGAGTGAGTCACTCCTTTGTGATGCTTCCAATCCACCTCACACCCTGGCTCTTGGCTTTAAGCAGCAGTAGGTAGGTAAACTGAGTGTGTGCAGAAAGTTGATCCCCTGACACTGCTATACAGTAGGCTTTATTGCTATCAGTTGTATATCACTACAGTCTTCTAAGCTCTCTGTGCCTGACGTTTCACCATCACTATTACCAACAATCAACAGGGACTCATATTAAAACCTTTCTGTTCACTTGTAAATGAAAACCTCTGCGAAATAAACTCATGCTATCGAAATTTAACTGTATTGGAACACCACAGCGAAGCAAAACAATTATTAAATTATAGATGAGTCATATTTCTTACACATCAGCTTCACTTATGTACCTATATTGACATGTTTTGCGAACCATCATTCACATCATCAGCTCTAATGCGACTAAAGCTTGATCCAGTGGTGTGGGTTGTTCTGGAGTTGCTGCTGCCATCTGTTGATTTTGTGATGAATTTAAATGTGGGGTTGTCTTCTGGCGGTATTCCAAAGTTCATTAGTTGGTTTTTATGTTTTTCTATGTATATTGTCTCCCATATGACGAGTTCACTATGTTTTTGTACGATACATATTTCAGTAATTTGGTGCTATCTTCAATCTCGTGATTTTCAGACCAGAAATGAGCTGCTATTGCGGATTTATCAATATTTTTGTATCTTAGGTGTCTGAAATGTTCTTTCTTTCTAGTGTCTATGTTTCTTTTTGTCCTCCCTATGTAAATTTTTTCACATGAGGCTGTCATCCATCCGCCGGCTGACGGCGCGCAGTGTTACTCGAGGAGATGGTGTGGACGGCGCCGTAGTGCTACTCGCCACGCCGGGCCTTACTCGTTCTTCCGGCTGCCCTTCCTGGTGTCGGCAGTCTCTCTCCAGGTGTCCCGGCTGTCCACATACCTAACACAGGCCACTAGGTCTTCGCCGGCGTCCCTCGGCTGATCTTCTGTCTCCGGTGTAGCGGACACTCCTCGTTCTCGACGTCGGGATAGCTGTTACCTTGGCCGCCTCCATCCTTAATGCTGGCGTTAGCGCCTCGTGGATGGTTTTATAATCGCCGAGCTGACGAATCTCCGTGTCTCGTACCCCGTCAACGAATGTGTAGGCAGCTTCCCGGGATACGAACTCTGGTGGGAGGTCGACTAGGCCCTTGCTAGCAGTTGTTCAACTGCCAGGGCAAACTCCTGCAGCGTCTCCCCTGGCTGCTGTGACCTTGCCTTTAGCTGGCTGCGGTACGCTGTGGCTAAGCGGTGGTTTCCAAAACGATTCTCCAGGGCCTCCCAGATGTCCTTGGGTGCCGCCGTTGTCTGTACCGCGTTCAGGACTTCCGCGGCCCGTTCCTGTAGGCTGGCTATTAACTGTGTGGCCTCCTCCTCTGGTGACCATTTGTTGTGCTTGGCCACTGCGTCGAATTGGCGGCGGAAGACTTCGAAAGTTGTCGCGCCGTCGTATTTAGGAGGTTTGACGCGCGCAGATGTGTTGCGTCCCGGCGCGTCGACCTTTAAATCCTTTAACCTCCTGCCGACGACGTCCTCCAACATGGCGTTGAGGGACTTGACGCTGCTCTCGGCCTTTCCTTCTAGGTTGTTTACGCGGTTGGCAAGGACTTGGCGTTATTGTCGGCCTTTTCCTCTAAATCATTAATGCGTTCGTCTACTTGACCCATCCGCTTGCCCAGCTTCGCGACGTCATCCCTCACGCCGGCCAGCTGTTCATCAAATTTGGCGGCGAGAACCTCGTTCGCCACGTTTATTTCCGTGGCCAGACTGTCGTTCGCTGCTTTCATATATGTGGTTAATTCGGCCTTCATTGCAGTCATTGTCGTAGCCAAGTTGTTGTTTGCAGCATCCGTCTTCGCAGCGAGGTTGTCATTCGCCGTCTTTATTTCTTTCAGTTCCGCTGCCAGGTTGTTGTTTGCCGTTTCCAACTTCTTTTTTTTTTCATTTTCTCGGTGATGTTGTCATTTGCCGTCTTCATTTCCGAGGTCAGTTCGGCCTTCATTTCCATCATCTTCTCCAAAATCTTTTCCAATGCCGATTCCATGGCCGTTACCCCACTTCTGACACCATTTGTGACTTTGTGGGTTCGTGAAATTAAAAGTCCAATTGCACAAACTCAAAATGTTCTTTATTTCCACCGAATTACAGTTGGAACACTTGCCGATTACAAAGAATTACGTAGCGCACACAATTACAATTCACCAGTTTGTCTGTCACAGGTCCACTCTGCACTCGCAATTACGCTCAACTCTTCCGATGCACGTACACAGTCTTCCGGTACGTTCACTCACTCGGCGCTCCTCACGGCTGCTCGCCAAGAACTGAGCTGATTCGCCAACTGCAGGCCTTATATAGGGAAGATCGCCGTTTCTGGAAGGTTCGCGGCGCGCACAATTATCCCGAGGTTTCTAGACGTCTGGTGGGAGGGGAAAGAGACGGTATAGGGCTCGTGCCGCTCTCCTAATCATCCCTTCAGTTAGTGACACGAGACAAATGGGTAGGCGTGGTCTCAATGCTTCCCGTCTGGCCCTACTGCCGGCCGGTTCTATCGGGAGTTCCGACCTTCGGGTGACACTGCTTATGTCCTTAAGTGTCACCATGCTTATGAATAGGTCTAACTATAGATAATTTTAGACAATCTGGGAACTGACCTTTTGCTATCGAATAGTTGATAAGATGCTCAAGAGGACCTGCAAGAACATATTTACATTGCTTCAGAATTACTCTATTTATTTCATCCCATCCACTAATAATTTTGTTTGGTAATTTAGTTATTATATTTATTGTTTCAGTTGTCACTGGATTAATAAAGGAAGAGGGATAGATTTCTGTTGTGCAAAGTTTGGATAAGATTCTTTGAGTATGTGAATGGGTTGCAACTTCTAGAAAGAATTGTATTTGTATTTATTTCATCCTTTGGAACATAATACATATGTTATAGGATACGTCAGTTCAAGATACAAAGATAAATATAAAAAGTTACATAAGACTAAAAACTGTAACAGACACAGGATCCAACAAAAGTCTAAAGTAGAAAAAGCAAATAAATATAAACTATATAAAGACCATAGAGAAATGCTATTTAAAAGTAATTATTCACAAATGTGAAGTTTATTCTACTTCGTGATTTAATTCAATTCAATTCATTTTGTCCTTTCGATTGATATCAGACACGTCATAGTATAAACATTACATTAATGGCTATTGTCATTATTTACAATCACTTAAAACTAATTAACATTTAAAACTCAAAAAAATAGCTGATGTATTTAATAGCTACAATATTGATGATCTAATACACAATCCAACCAGAGTAATTATTATTATTATTATTATTATTATTATTATTATTATTATTATTATTATTATTATTATTATTATTATTATTATTATTATTATTATTATTATTATTATTATTATTAATATTATATTATTATTATTATTATTATTATTATTATTATTATTATTATTATTATTATTATTATTATTATTATTATTATTATTATTATTATTATTATTATTATTATTATTATTATTATTATTATTATTATTATTATTATTATTATTATTATTATTGTGACTTTGTGGGTTCGTGAAATAAAAAGTCCAATTACACAAACTCAACAATGTTCTTTATTTCCACCGACTTACAGTTTGATACTTGCCAATTACACAGAATTACGTAATGCACACAATTACGAATCACCAGTTCGTCCGTTACAATTTCACTTGCACTAGGAATTACGCACAATACTCCGATGCACGTACACAATTACGTAAATTCTTCCGTCGCAGTCTTCTCTTCCACTAACACGGCGCTACTTCACTAGCACGTCAAGCACTGACTGACTGCCCCTTGCACGACGTGTTGCTTATATAGGGTCCGCTTGCCGATCTAGAAGGTTCTCGATTAGATTGAATGTCCCGAGTTTCCAGAACCTAGGAGAAGAGTAAAGAGATGGCTCAGGGGCCCGGCATCCCTCTCCTAACCATCCCTTCTTAACGCTATAAGACAAACGAGGGGGCGGGGCGAACGCCGACCCGTCTCCTGTCGCCCACTCTATAGGGTGTTCCGATGCTCGCGTGACATTATTATTAATTATTATTATTATTATTATTATTATTATTATTATTATTATTATTATTATTATTATTATTATTATTATTATTATTATTATTATTATTATTATTATTATTATTATTATTATTATTATTATTATTATTATTATTATTATTATTATTATTATTATTATTATTATTATTATTATTATTATTATTATTGGTGGGTAGACTGCTTAAAGGCAGGATTATACTATGTTCATCGTCCCCTGCCTCCTCTGGTCAGTGGAGGGGAACGTCATACTTGATCAGCAGGTAAACCTGACCTTTGCTTACACCAGGCTAAACTAATCGAGCATAGACTTTTGTTCCCCTTGCCTCTCCAACCTCCTCGTCCATCGGAAAACTTTCACACCGGTTTTTTTTTTTATTTTTTTTTTTATTTTACGTCCTCCAATGTTAAGTGATATCGGACGATGAATGGAATGGGTGAAATGATGCTTAAATGTGTCCAGGTTCCATAGAGCTTAGAGTTACCCGACATTCGTCTTTCAGAATAAGGGAAACCCCGGAAAAAACTTATCCAGGTAACTCACCCTGACCGAGATTCGAACTCGGGACCTCTTGAACGTGAGACAGACACACTACCGAGGCTGGCATTTGCACCGTTGTGTACGTATGCCCCAAGTAGGATATTGCCGAGAGTAAGGATGAGGCGAGAGGAGACGGGAGCCACGAAAGTGTAGAGGACAGGGTCCCTACATGCTACGTAGATGGAAACCTCCCCCCCCCCGGTAGGCCAGGACAACGGACATTCCCCCTACTGTGGTTTGGAAGTAGTCCCAGCAGTCGAGGACTGGAGGAGAAAATGGTTCACTCAAAGTATGTCATCCTGCCATACAGCGCCGAGACACCCGCCGACACTTCTACCCTGAAACAGACCACCAGATGAGAGATGATGTGAAATGATAATGAAAGTGAAATGGAGGGATAGGAAATTTAGGGGAGATAATTAACCTACCCAGCATTCGGCTAGCGACCCAAGAAAAGCCCGAAGCTACGAGACCGGCTACGAGAATCGAACCCAGACCTCCGAAATGCGGGTCACAGACGAAACCACTTAAGTCAAGCCTCTTGGTTAAACAGGAAGTGAACAATACTCATGTATGTGGTATGTTGGTCACCGGGATTAAAACCCATTTTCCTCGCAATTTCAGATATTACACAAGAACTTTCGCTCTGTGCTTGATGCTATCTGCAATACAAAACCAGTACAAAGAGATGTCTTGATAAATGCCAGAACATGAAAACCGCAGTAAAGTTTGTTGTTTTCTCATACCTACTCCAGATATTGCCTGCTGAAACTTCTTTACATCCTTCAACGTGAGTCATATCGGAAGTATGAAATGGGTAAAGTGGTGCTCAAATGAGCCCAGGGTCCGTAGACCTTACAGTTATCTTTCAGGACAAAGCGTTATCGAGATAACTCACCGTAACTAAAATTCGAACTCGGTACCTCTTGGATGTAAGACACATGCTACAGAGGCGGAGTCCTCTTAATTTTGAGACCGCGCCGCTGCTGAGTGGTTAGACCTCACGGCTCTCATTAAGGCCGTCCGCGTTCGATACCAGGTGCCAGCAAGTGAGATTTGTGGTGGTCAACACGGAGCTGCGGCGGTTTTTCTCCAGGATCTCCAGTTTCCCCTGCCATCTAATTCCACCATTGCTCCATCTTCATCTCGTGTATCATCAATGTCACCGCCTGCGGTGCCATATGTAGTAAAAGCGGGTAGTAAACGTTACTCACATTTCTTAAATCCGAGACGTATAATTTTTGAACTCACAAAGCTGTCTGTAAAGTCACCAGCCACAAAAAGAAGGAAACCCAAACAGTATATTCAACATCCAAAGAAGTACTTGTGCGTCTTCTGCATTATTTGTCATTCCTCTCCATTTTTGTTCTTCAAAATTGCCATTTCCATGGGTTACAAAGAGTTTATTGAGTTATAAAGAGTATGCAACTTTTAGGTCAAACGTATTCTTCAGTTCTTTCTTAGTATTTTCAGAAATAGAGAAAACAAATTTTAATTTGATGGACATAATCATTTCTTCCACACTACCTATGTGTAGGCTAAGCATTGAATGAGTAGAGTCGGACTGAAAAATTCAATGCCATAGACGGGATTTGAACCACAGATCTCCCACTCTCCATGCGGTTGCTCCGAACCACTGAGCTGCTATGACCAACATGCCGATATGACAACTGTCTCGTATGTTTCCCGGTAGACCACTAGGAGTTCTCATATGCTATGAGACACGCAACTTTTGTGACGACTTACTATGCTGTAATTACTTAAGTCCCAGACTTCATAGTTAAACCACTGAGCTACTATGACCAACATGCCGACATGACAACTGACTCGTATGTTTCCCGGTAGACCACTAGGGGTTCTCATATGCTAGGAGACACGCACCTTTTGTGACGACTTACTATGCTGTAAGTACTTAAGACCCTGGCTTCATAGTTAAACCACTGAGCTACTATGACCAACATGCCGACATGACAACTGACTCGTATGTTTCCCTCTAAACCACTAGGGGTTCTCATATGCTAGGAGACACGCACCTTTTGTGACGACTTACTATGCTGTAAGTACTTAAGTCCCTGGCTTCATAGTTAAACCACTGAGCTACTATGGCCAACATGCCGACATGACAACTGACTCGTGTGTTTCACGGTAGACCACTAGGAGTTCTCATATGCTATGAGACATGCCAGACTGAAAAATTCAATACCATAGCCAGGATCTGAACCATGGATCTTCTGGTTTCTAAACCACTGAGCTACTATGGCCAACGTGCCGACGTCACATTAAATTCTCCGACTGAGTGGTACTTTTCCCGGTAAACCACTAGGAGTTCTCATAAACACATAAGACAACTACCTTAATGACTTACTATGCTGCAAGTACTTTAAGGCCCGGACTTTATAATTCGGACCACTATTAGGTACAACTGACTCGTGTTTCTCCCGATAAACCACTAGGAGTTCTCATAAACACATGAGACAACTACCTTAATGACGACTTACTATGCTGTAAGTACTTTAAGGCCTGGTCTTTATAGTTCGGACCACTATTAGGTACAACTGACTCGTGTTTTTCCCGGTAAACCACTAGGAGTTCTCATAAACACATGAGACAACTAACTTAATGACGACTTACTATGCTGTAAGTACTTTAAGGCCTGGTCTTTATAGTTCGGACCACTATTAGGTACAACTGACTCGTGTTTTTCCCGGTAAACCATTAGGAGTTCTCATAAACACATGAGACAACTAACTTAATGACGACTTACTATGCTGTAAGTACTTTAAGGCCTGGGCTTTATAGTTCGGACCACTATTAGGTACAACTGACTCGTGTTTCTCCCGGTAAACCACTAGGAGTTCTCATAAACACATAAGACAACTACCTTAATGACGACTTATTATGCTGTAAGTACTTTACGGCCCGGGCTTTATAGTTCGGACCACTATTACGTACAACTGACTCGTGTTTTTCCCGGTAAACCACTAGGAGCTCTCATAAACACATGAGACAACTACCTTAATGACGACTTACTATGCTGTAAGTACTTTAGGGCCTGGGCTTTATAGTTCAGACCACTATTAGGTACAACTGACTCGTGTTTTTCCCGGTAAACCACTAGGAGTTCTCATAAACACATGAGACAACTACCTTAATGACGACTTACTATGCTGTAAGTATTTTAAGGCCCGGGCTTTATAGTTCGGACCACTATTAGGTACAACTGACTCGTGTTTCTCCCGGTAAACCACTAGGAGTTCTCATAAACACATGAGACAACTACCTTAATGACGACTTACTATGCTGTAAGTACTTTAGGGCCTGGGCTTTATAGTTCAGACCACTATTAGGTACAACTGACTCGTGTTTTTCCCGGTAAACCACTAGGAGTTCTCATAAACACATGAGACAACTACCTTAATGACGACTTACTATGCTGTAAGTATTTTAAGGCCCGGGCTTTATAGTTCGGACCACTATTAGGTACAACTGACTCGTGTTTCTCCCGGTAAACCACTAGGAGTTCTCATAAACACATGAGACAACTACCTTAATGACGACTTACTATGATGTAAGTACTTTAAGGCCCGGGCTTTATAGTTCGGACCACTATTAGGTACAACTGACTCGTGTTTCTCCCGGTAAACCACTAGGAGTTCTCATAAACACATGAGACAACTACCTTAATGACGACTTACTATGCTGTAAGTACTTTAAGGCACGGGCTTTATAGTTCGGACCACTATTAGGTACAACTGACTCGTGTTTTTCCCGGTAAACCACTAGGAGTTCTCATAAACACATGAGACAACTACCTTAATGACGACTTACTATGCTGTAAGTACTTTAAGGCCCGGGCTTTATAGTTCGGACCACTATTAGGTACAACTGACTCGTGTTTCTCCCGGTAAACCACTAGGAGTACTCATAAACAAATGAGACAACTACCTTAATGACGACTTACTATGCTGTAAGTACTTTAAGGCCCGGGCTTTATAGTTCGGACCACTATTAGGTACAACTGATTCGTGTTTCTCCCGGTAAGCCACTAGGAGTTCTCATAAACACATGAGACAACTACCTTAATGGCAACTTACTATGCTGTAAGTACTTTAAGACCCGGGCTTTATAGTTCGGTCCACTATTAGGTACAACTGACTCGTGTTTCTCCCGGTAAACCACTAGGAGTTCTCATAAACACATGAGACAACTACCTTAATGACGACTTACTATGCTGTAAGTACTTTAAGGCCCGGGCTTTATAGTTCGGACCACTATTAGGTACAACTGACTCGTGTTTTTCCCGGTAAACCACTAGGAGTTCTCATAAACACAGAGACAACTACCTTAATGACGACTTACTATGCTGTAAGTACTTTAAGGCCCGGGCTTTATAGTTCGGTCCACAATTAGGTACAACTGACTTGTGTTTTTCCGGTAAACCACTAGGAGTTCTCATAAACACATGAGACAACTACCTTAATGGCGACTTACTATGCTGTAAGTACTTTAAGGTACGGGCTTTGTAGTTCGGTCCACTATTAGGTACAACTGACTTGTGTTTTTCCGGTAAACCACTAGGAGTTCTCATAAACACACGAGAGAACTACCTTAATGACGACTTACTATGCTGTAAGTACTTTAAGGCCCGGGATTTATAGTTCGGACCACTATTAGGTACAACTGACTTGTGTTTTTCCCGGTAAACCACTAGGAGTTCTCATAAACACATGAGACAACTACCTTAATGACGACTTACTATGTTGTAAGTACTTTAAGGCCCGGGCTTTATAGTTCGGACCACTATTAGGTACAACTGACTTGTGTTTTTCCGGTAAACCACTAGGAGTTCTCATAAACACACGAGAGAACTACCTTAATGACGACTTACTATGCTGTAAGTACTTTAAGGCCCGGGATTTATAGTTCGGACCACTATTAGGTACAACTGACTTGTGTTTTTCCCGGTAAACCACTAGGAGTTCTCATAAACACATGAGACAACTACCTTAATGACGACTTACTATGCTGTAAGTACTTTAAGGCCCGGGATTTATAGTTCGGAATACTATTAGGTCCAACTGACTCGTGTTTTTCCCGGTAAACCACTAGGAGTTCTCATAAACACATGAGACAACTACCTTAATGACGACTTACTATGCTGTAAGTACTTTAAGACCCGGGCTTTATATTTCGGACCACTATTAGGTACAACTGACTTGTGTTTTTCCCGGTAAACCACTAGGAGTTCTCATAAACACATGAGACAACTACCTTAATCACGACTTACTATGCTGTAAGTACTTTAAGGCCCGGGCTTTATAGTTCGGACCACTATTAGGTACAACTGACTCGTGTTTTTCCCAGTAAACCACTAGGAGTTCTCATAAACACATGAGACAACTACCTTAATGACGACTTACTATGCTGTAAGTACTTTAAGGCCCGCGCTGTATAGTTCGGACCACTATTAGGTACAACTGACTCGTGTTTTTCCCGGTAAACCACTAGGAGTTCTCATAAACACATGAGACAACTACCTTAATGACGACTTACTATGCTGTTAGTACTTTAAGGCCCAGGGTTTATAGTTCGGACCACTATTAGGTACAACTGACTCGTGTTTTTCCCGGTAAACCACTAGGAGTTCTCATAAACACATGAGACAACTACCTTAATGACGACTTACTATGCTGTAAGTACTTTAAGGCCCGCGCTGTATAGTTCGGACCACTATTAGGTACAACTGACTCGTGTTTTTCCCGGTAAACCACTAGGAGTTCTCATAAACACATGAGACAACTACCTTAATGACGACTTACTATGCTGTAAGTACTTTAAGGTCCACGCTGTATAGTTCGGACCACTATTAGGTACAACTGACTCGTGTTTTTCCCGGTAAACCACTAGGAGTTCTCATAAACACATGAGACAACTACCTTAATGACGACTTACTATGCTGTTAGTACTTTAAGGCCCAGGCTTTATAGTTCGGACCACTATTAGGTACAACTGACTCGTGTTTTTCCCGGTAAACCACTAGGAGTTCTCATAAACACATGAGACAACTACCTTAATGACGACTTACTACTGTAAGTACTTTAAGGCCCGGGCTTTATAGTTCGGACCACTATTAGGTACAACTGACTCGTGTTTTCCCGGTAAACCACTAGGAGTTCTCATAAACACATGAGACAACTACCTTAATGACGACTTACTATGCTGTAAGTACTTTAAGGCCCGGGCTTTATAGTTCGGACCACTATTAGGTACAACTGACTCGGGTTTTTTTCCCGGTAAACCACTAGGAGTTCTCATAAACACATGAGACAACTACCTTAATGACGACTTACTATGCTGTAAGTACTTTAAGGCCCGGGCTTTATAGTTCGGACCACTATTAGGTACAACTGACTCGTGTTTTTCCCGGTAAACCACTAGGAGTTCTCATAAACACATGAGACAACTACCTTAATGGCGGCTTACTATGCTGTAAGTACTTCAAGGCCCGGGCTTTATAGTTCGGACCACTATTAGGTACAACTGACTTGTGTTTTTCCCGGTAAACCACTAGGAGTTCTCATAAACACATGAGACAACTACCTTAATGACGACTTACTATGCTGTAAGTACTTTAAGGCCCGGGCTTTATAGTTCGGACCACTATTAGGTACAACTGACTCGTGTTTCTCCCGGTAAACCACTAGGAGTTCTCATAAACACATGAGACAACTACCTTAATGACGACTTACTATGCTGTAAGTACTTTAAGGCCCGGGCTTTATAGTTCGGACCACTATTAGGTACAACTGACTCGTGTTTTTCCCGGTAAACCACTATGAGTTCTCATAAACACATGAGACAACTACCTTAATGACGACTTACTATGCTGTAAGTACTTTAAGGCCCGGGCTTTATAGTTCGGACCACTATAAGGTACAACTGACTCGTGTTTTTCCCGGTAAACCACTAGGAGTTCTCATAAACACATGAGACAACTACCTTAATGACGACTTACTATGCTGAAAGTACTTTAAGACCCGGGCTTTATAGTTCGGACCACTATTAGGTACAACTGACTCGTGTTTTTGCCGGTAAACCACTAGGAGTTCTCATAAACACATGAGACAACTACCTTAATGACGACTTACTATGCTGTAAGTACTTTAAGGCCCGGGCTTTATAGTTCGCACCACTATTAGGTACAACTGACTCGTGTTTTTCCCGGTAAACCACTAGGAGTTCTCATAAACACATGAGACAACTACCTTAATGACGACTTACTATGCTGTAAGTACTTTAAGGCCCGGGCTTTATAGTTCGGACCACTATTAGGTACAACTGACTCGTGTTTTCCCGGTAAACCACTAGGAGTTCTCATAAACACATGAGTCAACTACCTTAATGACGACTTACTATGCTGTAAGTACTTTAAGGCCCGGGCTTTATAGTTCGGACCACTATTAGGTACAACTGACTCGTGTTTTTGCCGGTAAACCACTAGGAGTTCTCATAAACACATGAGACAACTACCTTAATGGCGGCTTACTATGCTGTAAGTACTTCAAGGCCCGGGCTTTATAGTTCGGACCACTATTAGGTACAACTGACTCGTGTTTCTCCCGGTAAACCACTAGGAGTTCTCATAAACACATGAGACAACTACCTTAATGACGACTTACTATGCTGTAAGTACTTTAAGGCCCGGGCTTTATAGTTCGGACCACTATTAGGTACAACTGACTCGTGTTTCTCCCGGTAAACCACTAGGAGTTCTCATAAACACATGAGACAACCACCTTAATGACGACTTACTATGCTGTAAGTACTTTAAGGTCCAGGTTTTATAGTTCGGACCACTATTAGGTACAACTGACTCGTGTTTCTCCCGGTAAACCACTAGGAGTTCTCATAAACACATGAGACAACTACCTTAATGACGACTTACTATGCTGTAAGTACTTTAAGGCCCGGGCTTTATAGTTCGGACCACTATTAGGTACAACTGACTCGTGTTTCTCCCGGTAAACCACTAGGAGTTCTCATAAACACATGAGACAACTACCTTAATGACGACTTACTGTGCTGTAAGTACTTTAAGGCCCGGGCTTTATAGTTCGGACCACTATTAGGTACAACTGACTCGTGTTTCTCCCGGTAAACCACTAGGAGTTCTCATAAACACATGAGACAACTACCTTAATGGCGACTTACTATGCTGTAAGTACTTTAAGGCCTGTGCCACTATTTCGGACCACTATTAGGTACAACTGACTCGTGTTTCTCCCGGTAAACCACTAGGAGTTCTCATAAACACATGAGACAACTACCTTAATGACGACTTACTATGCTGTAAGTACTTTAAGGCCCGGGCTTTATAGTTCGGACCACTATTAGGTACAACTGACTCGTGTTTCTCCCGGTAAACCACTAGGAGTTCTCATAAACACATGAGACAACCACCTTAATGACGACTTACTATGCTGTAAGTACTTTAAGGTCCAGGTTTTATAGTTCGGACCACTATTAGGTACAACTGACTCGTGTTTCTCCCGGTAAACCACTAGGAGTTCTCATAAACACATGAGACAACTACCTTAATGACGACTTACTATGCTGTAAGTACTTTAAGGCCCGGGCTTTATAGTTCGGACCACTATTAGGTACAACTGACTCGTGTTTCTCCCGGTAAACCACTAGGAGTTCTCATAAACACATGAGACAACTACCTTAATGACGACTTACTATGCTGTAAGTACTTTAAGGCCCGGGCTTTATAGTTCGGACCACTATTAGGTACAACTGACTCGTGTTTCTCCCGGTAAACCACTAGGAGTTCTCATAAACACATGAGACAACTACCTTAATGACGACTTACTATGCTGTAAGTACTTTAAGGCCTGTGCCACTATTTCGGACCACTATTAGGTACAACTGACTCGTGTTTCTCCCGGTAAACCACTAGGAGTTCTCATAGACACATGAGACAACTACCTTAATGACGACTTACTATGCTGTAAGTACTTTAAGGCCCGGGCTTTATAGTTCGGACCACTATTAGGTACAACTGACTCGTGTTTCTCCCGGTAAACCACTAGGAGTTCTCATAAACACATGAGACAACTACCTTAATGACGACTTACTATGCTGTAAGTACTTTAAGGCCTGTGCCACTATTTCGGACCACTATTAGGTACAACTGACTCGTGTTTCTCCCGGTAAACCACTAGGAGTTCTCATAGACACATGAGACAACTACCTTAATGACGACTTACTATGCTGTAAGTACTTTAAGGCCCGGGCTTTATAGTTCGGACCACTATTAGGTACAACTGACTCGTGTTTCTCCCGGTAAACCACTAGGAGTTCTCATAAACACATGAGACAACTACCTTAATGACGACTTACTATGCTGTAAGTACTTTATGGCCCGTGCTTTATTGTTCGGTCCACTATTAGGTACAACTGACTCGTGTTTCTCCCGGTAAACCACTAGGAGTTCCCATAAACACATGAGACAACTACCTTAATGACGACTTACTATGCTGTAAGTACTTTAAGGCCCAGGCTTTATTGTTCGGTCCACTATTAGGTACAACTGACTCGTGTTTCTCCCGGTAAACCACTAGGAGTTCCCATAAACACATGAGACAACTACCTTAATGACGACTTACTATGCTGTAAGTACTTTACGGCCCGGGCTTTATAGTTCAGACCACTATTAGGTACAACTGACTCGTGTTTTTCCCGGTAAATCACTAGGAGTTCCCATAAACACATGAGACAACTACCTTAATGACGACTTACTATGCTGTAAGTACTTTAAGACCCGGGCTTTATAGTTCGGACCACTATTAGGTACAACTGACTCGTGTTTCTCCCGGTAAACCACTAGGAGTTCTCATAAACACATGAGACAACTACCTTAATGACGACTTACTATGCTGTAAGTACTTTATGGCCCGTGCCACTATTTCGGACCACTATTCGGTGAATTAATGGAAATTAATTGTTCTTTCACACTGTCTGGCTCTACCCTTTCATATTGCGTCCTCCACACGGCTAGTTTGAAAGAACAATTAGTTTCAATGATAATCAAGGTCTTGTATTGTAGATAAAATTTGGCGTATCGAAACGGTTTTTTTTTTTAAATCGGACGGTGAATGAAATTTGTGAAATGATGCTCATGTGTCAGGGTCAATGGAGCTTAGAGTTACCTGGCATTCGTCTATCAGCACAAGGGGAAGCTCCGGAAAAAACCTCATCCAGGTAGCTCACCCTGCCCGAGATTCGAACTCGGGACCTCTTGAACGTGCGCCAGACACGCTACCATCACGCTACTGAGGCGGGCGAGAGAGACATGATAACTAGATATGGCGAAATTGCCAAAAATAATCCAGATTATGATGTTTGGATCCTTGCGTGATATGGATGAGCAGAAGTGACAGTTACAAGATAAAGTGCATTGTGACGTCATTACTGAGGACCCAGGCTATGACAGGTGGTGGCCTCTTCCCCAAAGGCGACGAGGAGTAAACAAAAATAGCAGGGCAGCTCCGGCCAAGAATATTCTGGCCAGCTGCTATAGTCGACCGGACACCTCATTGCTCGGCAGCGGGTGAGTACACGGATTTTGGTTTATCAACAACTTGAAAATATACCTTCTTTACTTCATCATAACAATGCTCCACGCCCAAATTAATTATAGGTAAATGCGATAACTTCAACTTCAATTTTACATTTTCAGAATTATAGTGGCTGTAACGTGATCATATCTTAATTGCAATATTAGTGTTAGTAATACGGTACGTTACCCATCCACTGACAGATCATTCCTATTTGCTTCTTTGGGACTCTGAAACAAATCACAAACAATAAGAAATTAATAGAATGTTTGAAAGTGGATTTCTGCCTTTTTGAAATCAACTTTGAAGTAAGGTATAATTATGTGGACATTGTATCGGTTCATCATTATGTTAAAGGGAATTGAGTTCTCACATGTTTTGGAAAATCGACCTATATACCTATGGTTTAGTAGGTTGTGTTTGTTTACTACCCTACGGCACCACAGGCGGTGGATGCTGATGCAGTCAAAGCATTCCAGGCTTAAGTTTAGGGTAACTCCTCGGCATTTGTTAGTTATGTAGACTGAGGAAGATCTACAGAAACCTCCACCAGGGTTTCGATTGTGTGTGTTTAGTAATGCACACTCTCTTTATCAAAGTTTGAGGATATTTAACAGTTCCGGAGAGGGTAGAGCACCAAACGTAGTCCACGTTAGGGATGGACTCCCTAACGTTTCCAGTTCGAGGGTATCTGACGAATCCGGAGGCAGGACCAGACTGGCCATCGAACTTCCACCGTCCAGGCGCAACACGCCGAACATCGTCAACTGTCCTTCAAGCCTGGGGCAGAACAGGGACCGGGAAGTGATGGTACCAACCCAGCTGAGGGAAACCACGTGGTGCTCGCCGGGAATCGAACTTTGGAGCCATATTCCCTCCCTTGGAACAGTTTTTTAGACAGATAAGCATTAAGTGGCTCCACTTCTTCCCATAGTAAAGTGAACCGAAAGTGATTCACTATCAAATAAAGTACATGAATACAGTAAACGTAAATACGACATTTAGAACGTCTCTGTGTTCGTGACCCACTGTGTCTTTATGAGTAAGCAAAGTTGTGCGGACAGCATCTTTTATTAATAAATTAACGAATTTTTAAAATTCCATTACGGCGATTCTACAGACAAAGTTTACACTGTGATTAGCTTATATTATTATGTTAATGACCAGAAAATGAAGGTACGTTACACATATGTCTTTAATAAAAGTTTATTTAGTTTTGTTATCTGTTCTTTCCAATTTGTTAAAATATAAAAACCGTTTCTTAGCCTTTGTTTAAGAACAAAACTTCCAATGACAGTGTAATACCCAAACAAAATTCTATACTTAATAAATGACAGCTAAACATTGAGCTGACAATTTTCTTTTTCGATATGAAACTCTCAAGAATATTTATGCTATTATCTCTAAAGTAATTTAATCTTCCACGCACTAAATATAGGTCCTACAATTATTTGATATTAAATTTAAGGTCATGCTGCGTGACCAATGCTTACTCAGCCTCCATCTAAGCTGAGAAGCCATTATTAGGCTAACTTTAGGACGCGGTACGTACTACTTCTAAAACAACTCAATTATTGAATCACGAAGGAATTCGTCAGACGAGGCACCCTGAGTGAGAAGCTTCAACAGAATAAATGTATTCCCAACATTTCTGGAGTTCGCCAATTAGGCACATGCTCCACGGGAAAATGTTCCATGAACTATTAAATCTACTATAAAGTGTAGAACCTGAAATATGTAAATGTAAAAGTAGACAGGAGTCCTGAATTAAAAAAAAAGCTTGTGCCAACAGAAATCAAGCTCTTTTGTTTCTCTATATAACCTGTATAGGGGATGTTGATTAACCTACGAGGGTGGTCTGTACGACCTAATAAAGATACAAGATATTCTCCAGTTTTGTTTTCTTTCTTTTTAACTTCTCAACATTTTCACACTTCTCTCAGCGATGCTCTCATCCCTGTAACACGTCCAAATAGTACTCGACGTTTTTCAACATAGTCTCCTTGTAACTCTATACACTTCTCCCAGCGATGCTCTCATCTCTGTAACCAGTCCAAATAGTACTCGGCGTTTTTCAACATAGTCTCCTTGTAACACTACACACTGCTCCCAGCGATGCTCCCATCTCTGTAACACGTCCAAATAGTACTCGACGTTTTTCAACATAGTCTCCTTGTAACTCTACACACTTCTCCCAGCGATGTTCCCATCTCTGTAACCCGTCCAAGTAGTACTCGACGTTTTTCAACATAGTCTCCTTGTAACTCTACACACTTCTCCCAGCGATGCTCACATCTCTGTAACACGTCCAAATAGTACTCGACGTTTTTCAACATAGTCTCCTTGTAACTCTACACACTTCTCCCAGCGATGTTCCCATCTCTGTAACCCGTCCAAGTAGTACTCGACGTTTTTCAACATAGTCTCCTTGTAACTCTACACACTTCTCCCAGCGATGTTCCCATCTCTGTAACCCATCCAAATAGTACTCGACGTTTTTCAACATAGTCTCCTTGTAACTCTACACACTTCTCCCAGCGATGTTCCCATCTCTGTAACCCGTCCAAATAGTACTCGACGTTTTTCAACATAGTCTCCTTGTAACTCTACACACTTCTCCCAGTGATGTTCCCATCTCTGTAACCCGTCCAAGTAGTACTCGACGTTTTTCAACATAGTCTCCTTGTATCTCTACACACTTCTCCTAGCGATGCTCTCATCTCTGTAACCCGTCCAAATAGTACTCGACGTTTTTCAACATAGTCTCCTTGTAACTCTACACACTTCTCCCAGCGATGTTCCCATCTCTGTAACCCGTCCAAGTAGTACTCGACGTTTTTCAACATTGTCTCCTTGTAACTCTACACACTTCTCCTAGCGATGCTCCCGTCTCTGTAACCCGTCCAAATAGTACTCGACGTTTTTCAACATAGTCTCCTTGTATCTCTACACACTTCTCCTAGCGATGCTCTCATCTCTGTAACCCGTCCAAATAGTACTCGACGTTTTTCAACATAGTCTCCTTGTAGCTCTACACACTTCTCCCAGCGATGTTCCCATCTCTGTAACCCGTCCAAGTAGTACTCGACGTTTTTCAACATAGTCTCCCTGTAATTCTACACACTTCTCCCAGGGATGCTCCCATCTCTGTAACCCGTCCAAATAGTACTCGACGTTTTTCAACATTGTCTCCTTGTAACTCTACACACTTCTCCCAGCGATGTTCCCATCTCTGTAACCCGTCCAAGTAGTACTCGACGTTTTTCAACATAGTCTCCCTGTAATTCTACACACTTCTCCCAGGGATGCTCCCATCTCTGTAACCCGTCCAAATAGTACTCGACGTTTTTCAACATTGTCTCCTTGTAACTCTACACACTTCTCCCAGCGATGCTCTTATCTGTGTAAACCGTCCAAATAGTACTCGACGTTTTTCAACATAGTCTCCTTGTAACTCTACACACTTCTCCCAGCGATGCTCCCATCTCTGTAAACCGTCCAAATAGTACTCGGCGTTCTTCAACGTAGTCTCCTTGTAACTCTACACACTTCACCCAGCGATGCTCCCATCTGTGTAACCCGTCCAAATAGTACTCGGCGTTTTTCAACATAGTCTCCTTGTAACTCTACACACTTCACCCAGGGATGCTCCCATCTGTGTAACCCGTCCAAATACTACTCGGCGTTTTTCAACATAGTCTCCTTGTAACTCAACACACTTCTCCCAGCGATGCATCCATCTCTGTAACCCGTCCAAATAGTACTCGGCGTTTTTCAACATAGTCTCCTTCTAACTCTACAAACTTCTCCCAGCGATGTTCCCATCTCTGTAACCAGTCCAAATAGTACTCGGCGTTTTTCAACATAGCCTCCTTCTAACTCTACATACTTCTCCCAGCGATGCTTCCATCTCTGTAACCCGTCCAAATAGTACTCGGCGTTTTTCAACATAGTCTCCTTGTAACTCTACACACTTCTCCCAGCGATGCTTCCATCTCTGTAACCCGTCCAAATAGTACTCGGCGTTTTTCAACATAGTCTCCTTGTAACTCTACACAATTCTCCCAGCGATACTCCGATCTCTGTAACACGTCCAAATAGTACTCGACGCTTTTCAACATAGTCTTCTTGTAACTCTACACACTTCACCCAGCGATGCTCCCATCTGTGTAACCCGTCCAAATAGTACTCGGCGTTTTTCAACATAGTCTCCTTGTAACTCTACACACTTCACCCAGGGATGCTCCCATCTGTGTAACCCGTCCAAATACTACTCGGCGTTTTTCAACATAGTCTCCTTGTAACTCAACACACTTCTCCCAGCGATGCATCCATCTCTGTAACCCGTCCAAATAGTACTCGGCGTTTTTCAACATAGTCTCCTTCTAACTCTACAAACTTCTCCCAGCGATGTTCCCATCTCTGTAACCAGTCCAAATAGTACTCGGCGTTTTTCAACATAGCCTCCTTCTAACTCTACATACTTCTCCCAGCGATGCTTCCATCTCTGTAACCCGTCCAAATAGTACTCGGCGTTTTTCAACATAGTCTCCTTGTAACTCTACACACTTCTCCCAGCGATGCTTCCATCTCTGTAACCCGTCCAAATAGTACTCGGCGTTTTTCAACATAGTCTCCTTGTAACTCTACACAATTCTCCCAGCGATACTCCGATCTCTGTAACACGTCCAAATAGTACTCGACGCTTTTCAACATAGTCTTCTTGTAACTCTACACACTTCTCCTAGCGAAGCTCCCATCTCTGTAACCCGTCCAAATAGTACTCGGCGTTTTTCAACATAGTCTCCTTGTAACTCTACACACTTCTCCCAGCGATGTTCCCATCTCTGTAAGCCGTCGAAATAGTACTCGACGCTTTTCAACATAGTCTCCTTCTAACTCTACACACTTCTCCCAGCGATGTTCCCATCTGTGTAACACGTCCAAATAGTACTCGGCGTTTTTCAACATAGTCTCATTGTAACTCTACACACTTCTCCCAGTGATGCTCCCATCTCTGTAACCCGTCCAAATAGTACTCGGCGTTTTTCAACATAGTGTCCTTGTAACTCTATACACTTCTCCCAGCGATGTTCCCATCTCTGTAAGCTGTCCAAAAAGTTCTCGACGCTTTTCAACATAGTCTCCTTGTAACTCTACACACTTCTCCCAGCGATACTCCGATCTCTGTAACCCGTCCAAATAGTACTCGACGCTTTTCAACATAGTCTCCTTGTAACTCTACACACTTCTCCCAGCGATACTCCGATCTCTGTAACCCGTCCAAATAGTACTCGACGCTTTTCAACATAGTCTCCTTGTAACTCTACACACTTCTCCTAGCGATGTTCCTATCTCTGTAAGTCGTCCAAATAGTACTCGACGCTTTTCAACATAGTCTCCTTCTAACTCTACACACTTCTCCCAGCGATGTTCCCATCTCTGTAACACGTCAAAATAGTACTCGGCGATTTTCAACATAGTCTCCTTGTAACTCTACACACTTCTCCCAGTGATGCTCCCATCTCTGTAACCCGTCCAAATAGTACTCGGCGTTTTTCAACATAGTGTCCTTGTAACTCTACACACTTCTCCCAGCGATGTTCCCATCTCTGTAAGCTGTCCAAAAAGTTCTCGACGCTTTTCAGCATAGTCTCCTTGTAACTCTACACACTTCTCCCAGCGATACTCCGATCTCTGTAACCCGTCCAAATAGTACTCGGCGTTTTTCAACATAGTCTCCTTGTAACTCTACACAATTCTCCCAGCGATACTCCGATCTCTGTAACACGTCCAAATACTACTCGACGCTTTTCAACATAGTCTTCTTGTAACTCTACACACTTCTCCTAGCGAAGCTCCCATCTCTGTAACCCGTCCAAATAGTACTCGGCGTTTTTCAACATAGTCTCCTTGTAACTCTACACACTTCTCCCAGCGATGTTCCCATCTCTGTAAGCCGTCGAAATAGTACTCGACGCTTTTCAACATAGTCTCCTTCTAACTCTACACACTTCTCCCAGCGATGTTCCCATCTGTGTAACACGTCCAAATAGTACTCGGCGTTTTTCAACATAGTCTCATTGTAACTCTACACACTTCTCCCAGTGATGCTCCCATCTCTGTAACCCGTCCAAATAGTACTCGGCGTTTTTCAACATAGTGTCCTTGTAACTCTATACCCTTCTCCCAGCGATGTTCCCATCTCTGTAAGCTGTCCAAAAAGTTCTCAACGCTTTTCAACATAGTCTCCTTGTAACTCTACACACTTCTCCCAGCGATACTCCGATCTCTGTAACCCGTCCAAATAGTACTCGACGCTTTTCAACATAGTCTCCTTGTAACTCTACACACTTCTCCCAGCGATACTCCGATCTCTGTAACCCGTCCAAATAGTACTCGACGCTTTTCAACATAGTCTCCTTGTAACTCTACACACTTCTCCTAGCGATGTTCCTATCTCTGTAAGTCGTCCAAATAGTACTCGACGCTTTTCAACATAGTCTCCTTCTAACTCTACACACTTCTCCCAGCGATGTTCCCATCTCTGTAACACGTCAAAATAGTACTCGGCGATTTTCAACATAGTCTCCTTGTAACTCTACACACTTCTCCCAGTGATGCTCCCATCTCTGTAACCCGTCCAAATAGTACTCGGCGTTTTTCAACATAGTGTCCTTGTAACTCTACACACTTCTCCCAGCGATGTTCCCATCTCTGTAAGCTGTCCAAAAAGTTCTCGACGCTTTTCAGCATAGTCTCCTTGTAACTCTACACACTTCTCCCAGCGATACTCCGATCTCTGTAACCCGTCCAAATAGTACTCGACGCTTTTCAACATAGTCTCCTTGTAACTCTACACACTTCTCCCAGCGATACTCCGATCTCTGTAACCCGTCCAAATAGTACTCGACGCTTTTCAACATAGTCTCCTTGTAACTCTACACACTTCTCCCAGCGATACTCCGATCTCTGTAACCCGTCCAAATAGTACTCGGCGCTTTTCAACATAGTCTCCTTGTAACTGTACACACATCTCCCAGCGATGCTCCGATCTCTGTAACCCGTCCAAATTGTACTCGGCGTGTGTCAACATAGTCTCCTTGTAACTCTACAAACTTCTCTCAGCGATGTTCCCATCTCTGTAACACGTCCAAATATTACTCGACGCTTTTCAACATAGTCTCCTTGTAACTTTACACACTTCTCCCAGCGATACTCCGATCTCTGTAACCCGTCCAAATTGTACTCGGCGTGAGTCAACATAGTCTCCTTGTAACTCTACAAACTTCTCTCAGCGATGTTCCCATCTCTGTAACCCGTCCAAATAGTACTCGACGTTTTTCAACATAGTCTCCTTGTAACTCTACACACTTCTCCCAGCGATATTCCGAACTCTGTAATCTGTCCAAATAGTACTCGGCGTTTTTCAACATAGTCTCCTTGTAACTCTACACACTTCTCTCAGCGATGTCCCCATTTCTTTAACCCGTCCAAATAGTGTTTGCCGTTTTTCAACATAATCTCCTTGTAACTCTACACACTTCTCCCAACTATGGTCCGATCTCTGTAACCCGTCGAAATAGTACTCGGCGTTTTTCAACATAGTCTCCTTGTAACTCTACACACTTCTCCCAGCGAGGCTCCGATCTCTGTAACCCGTCGAAATAGTACTCGGCGTTTTTCAACATAGTCTCCTTGTACCTCTACACAGTGCTCCCAGTGACGCTCCGATCTCTGTAACCCGTCAAAATAGTACTTGGCGTTTTTCAACATAGTCTCCTTGTAACTCTAAACACTTCTCCCAGCGAGGCTCCGATCTCTGTAACCCGTCGAAATAGTACTCGGCGTTTTTCAACATAGTCTCCTTGTAACTCTACACACTTCTCCCAGCGAGGCTCCGATCTCTGTAACACGTCCAAATAGTACTCGGCGTTTTTCAACATAGTCTCCTTGTAACTCTACACACTTCTCCCAGCGATGCTCCGATCTCTGTAACCCGTCGAAATAGTACTCGGCGTTTTTCAACATAGTCTCCTTGTAGCTCTACACAGTGCTCCCAGCGACGCTCCGATCTCTGTAACCCGTCAAAATAGTACTTGGCGTTTTTCAACATAGTCTCCTTGTAACTCTACACACTTCTCCTAGCGAAGCTCCCATCTCTGTAACCCGTCCAAATAGTACTCGGCGTTTTTCAACATAGTCTCCTTGTACCTCTACACACTTCTCCCAGCGAAGCCCCCATCTCTGTAACCCATCCAAGTAGTACTCGGCGTTTTTCAACATAGTCTCGTTGTAACTCTACACACTTCTCCCAGCGAAGCCCCCATCTCTGTAATCCGTCGAAATAGTACTCGGCGTTTTTCAACATAGTCTCCTTGTAACTCTACACACTTCTCCTAGCGAAGCTCGCATCTCTGTAACCCGTCCAAATAATACTCGGCGTTTTTCAACATATTCTCTTTGCAACTCTACACACTTCTCCTAGCGAAGCTCCCATCTCTGTAACCCGTCCAAATAGTACTCGGCGTTTTTCAACTTATTCTCTTTACAACTCTACACACTTCTCCTAGCGAAGCTCCCATCTCTGTAACCCGTCCAAATAGTACTCGTCGTTTTTCAACATAGTCTCCTTGTAACTCTACACACTTCTCCTAGCGAAGCTCCCATCTCTGTAACCCGTCCAAATAGTACTCGTCGTTTTTCAACATAGTCTCCTTGTAACTCTACACACTTATGCTAGCGATGCTCCCATTTCTGTAACCCGACCAAATAATACTCGGCGTTTTTCAACATAGTGTCCTTGTAACTCTACAATCTTCTCGCAGCAAAGCTCCCATCTCTGTAACCCGTCCAAATAGTACTCGGCGTTTTTCAGCACAGTTGCTTGTAACTCTACACACTTCTCCTATCGAAGCTCCCATTTCTGTAACCCGTCCAAATATTACTCGGCGTTTTTCAACATAGTCTCCTTGTAACTCTACACACTTCTAGCGAAGCTCCCATCTCTGGAACCCGTCCAAATAGTACTCGGCGTTTTTCAACATAGTCTCCTTGTAACTCTACACACTTCTCCTAGCGAAGCTCCCATCTGTGTAACCCGTCCAAATATTATATGGCGTTTTTCTACATAGTCTTCTTGTAACTCTACACACTTCTGCCAGCGATGTTACCATCTCCTTAACCCGTCCAAATAGTACTCGGCGTTTTTCAGCACAGTTGCTTGTAACTCTACACACTTCTCCTATCGAAGCTCCCATTTCTGTAACCCGTCCAAATATTACTCGGCGTTTTTCAACATAGTCTCCTTGTAACTCTACACACTTCTAGCGAAGCTCCCATCTCTGGAACCCGTCCAATTAGTACTCGGCGTTTTTCAACATAGTCTCCTTGTAACTCTACACACTTCTCCTAGCGAAGCTCCCATCTCTGTAACCTGTCCACATATTACTCGGCGTGTCTCTACATAGTCTTCTTGTAACTCTACACACTTCTCCCAGCGATGCTCATATCTCTGTAACGCGTCCACGTAGTACTCGGCGTTTTTCTACATAGTCTTCTTGTAACTCTACACACTTTTCCCAACAATGTTCCCATATCTGTAACCCGTCCAAATAGTACTCGGCGTTTTTCAACATAGTCTCCTTGTGACTATACACACTTCTCCCAGCGGTGCTCCCATCTCTGTAACCCTTCCAAATAGTACTTGGTGTTTTTCTCCGCAAAATAATACTACACGAAGATGATTGCCTCTTTATTTGACGAAAATCTCTGTCCTCCAAGCGCAATTTTCAGATGAGGGAACAAAGGAAGTCGCTTGGGGCGAGTTGTTGTAATTCAAGCAGTTCAAACCGTAATTCGTGGATTTTGGCCATTATAACCCCTGAAGTGTGAGACGGAGCGTTGTCTTGGTGAAACAGGAGTTCCTTTTTCTGCAAATGTGGCCGTTTTTCCGTAAGTTCTGCCTTCAGCTTGTGAAGAAATGATGCGTAGTATGCTCTTGTAATGGTTTTTCTTTTTTGAAGGTAATGGATTAAAATAACTCCATGACCATCTCAAAAAACAGTCGCCATCACTTTTCCAGCCGAAAAGAAGCAGGTTTTTCTTTCCGTGGAGCCGGTTTCCGCTTTGCATACCACTGTTTGCATTGTATTTTGGTTTCGGGCGTATAATGGTGTATCCGAGTTTCATCTACAGTTATTATTCGGCGAATAAACTCGGATTTATTGCGCCTAAACTGCGCCAACAGAGCATTGGAAATGTTCATTCGAACACCTTTCTAGTCTAACGTGAGCAAACGCGGCACCCACCGCGCGGTCAGCTTTCTCATGTCTAAATGTTGATTTAATATGTGACAAACACGTTCTTGTGACATGTTCATAACCTCTGCTATCTCTCTCACTTTAATTCGGCGGTCGTCTAGCACCATTTGGTGAACTTTGGTGATATTTTCGTCGGTAGTTGCAGTTTTGGACGTCCCGAACGGTTATCGTCTCCCAAGCTCTGACAGACACGTTTATATTTAGCTACCCAAAATTTCACTGTGGTAAATGATGCTGAAGTTTCCCCATTCACAGAATCCAATTCATCTTTGATTTGCGTTGCCTTTCAAAAATAAATATTTAATAACCGCTCGATAATCGATTTTGCCCATTTTCATAAAAACACTGACATCAACTCACTCAAACGACTGTTACATAACAACTGAGCGTCCAAAATGGCTGAAACTTTAGTGAGTATCAACAGATTAATTAACGAAATTCACTAGATTTTATTTACGAGTGCTGCCATCTTCATATTGAGGTCGGGAACTTTTCAGACCACCCTCGTGTATATATATAGTTTCTGCTTTTATTGTAAGTCTAATTTCATTTTTAATCTTTGGCTGGATGCTTGAGCAGACAGAGAAAGCCTCTAAGCACGTGCTTTGTGTATTAGTTCATCAATTATGAGAACATATACTTATTATTTATATATTAGGAAACAGCGCCATTTGAAGTAATGCGGCATTTAGAATGTACGTTTTGTGCGACATACAGCAAGGCTAAGGGAGCGCACGTGTGTTAGAGCCGGATGATAGCTGTCAGAGTTGATTTCTTGATTTAATGAGACAGTAGTGTCCCTTGTTAGTGACAAAGTTCTATGGAACACACACATTGCGCACTAATATAGTAATTAATATACTTGTAAATCATATACTGCACTAACTGAAATATTTTATCGGTTTTCATCAGTCCTGAAACCTGCTGATACTGGGAACGTAGCCTGAACATAGACTTGGAACGTTTCCTTCATAAATTTACATTTCCTTTTATTTATTTTTTTTTCTAATTTATTATAAATCGAACAGCAAGTATGCTTTAGAGATGTTTGTTATAGAGAAACATAGGAACAGAACACATAACAACTGAGGTAGTCGTGAACGGCCCCTCTAACTAAATATGGCAGGATAACTGGAACACAAATTGAGTAAACAAGTCTGATGGAAGTAATCACTCGGTTGGGACGTCTGAGGCCGCGCCATGGCTCAGTGGTTAGACCGCTTGGCTCTCACCAAGGCGTCCCGGGTTCGATCCCAGGCGACCGCAAAGTAAGATTTGTGGTGGACAACATGGCGCTGGGGCGGGTTTTCTCCGGGAGCTCCGGTTTCCCCCGCCATCTCATTCCACCCGTGCTCCATTTTCATCTCATATATCATCAGTGTCACCGCCTGCGGTGCCGTATGTAGTAAAAGCGGGCGTTAAACACTACACATATCATTTCATTTGGGATGTCTGTACTTGTAAGGTCACTCAGGAGGACATCTTGTGGCAGTCTGCGCTTGAGGCGAGTTGGTTGACGAGTGCGAGCGCCGAGATTGTAGGTAACAGCTCCAGGGACTTCCTGAAGATGGTAAAAGAAAGGTTGTGTCAGCCGTCGGATGTGTGAGGTCACTCAGTAGCGAGTTGGTTGACGAGTGCGAGCGCCGAGATTGTAGGTAACAGCTGCAGGGACTTCCTGGAGATGGTAAAAGAAAGGTTGTGTCAGCCGTCGGATGTGTGAGGTCACTCAGGAGGAGATCTTGTGGCAGTCTGCTCTTGAGGCGAGTTGGTTGACGAGTGCGAGCGCCGAGATTGTAGGTAACAGCTCCAGGGACTTCCTGAAGATGGTAAAAGAAAGGTTGTGTCAGCCGTCGGATGTGTGAGGTCACTCAGGAGGAGATTTTGTGGCAGTCTGCTCTTGAGGCGAGTTGGTTGACGAGTGCGAGCGCCGAGATTGTAGGTAACAGCTCCAGGGACTGCCTGAAGATGGTAAAAGAAAGGTTGTGTCAGCCGTCGGATGTGTGAGGTCGCTCAGGAGGAGATTTTGTGGCAGTCTGCTCTTGAGGCGAGTTGGTTGACGAGTGCGAGCCTCGAGATTGTAGGTAACAGCTCCAGGGACTTCCTGAAGATGGTAAAAGAAAGGTTGTGTCAGCCGTCGGATGTGTGAGGTCGCTCAGGAGGAGATTTTGTGGCAGTCTGCTCTTGAGGCGAGTTGGTTGACGAGTGCGAGCGCCGAGATTGTAGGTAACAGCTCCAGGGACTTCCTGGAGATGGTAAAAGAAATGTTGTGTCAGCCGTCGGATGTGTGAGGTCACTCAGGAGGAGATCTTGTGGCAGTCTGCGCTTGAGGCAAGTTGGTTGACGAGTGCGAGCGCCGAGATTGTAGGTAACAGCTCCAGGGACTTCCTGAAGATGGTAAAAGAAAGGTTGTGTCAGCCGTCGGATGTGTGAGGTCGCTCAGGAGGAGATTTTGTGGCAGTCTGCTCTTGAGGCGAGTTGGTTGACGAGTGCGAGCGCCGAGATTGTAGGTAACAGCTCCAGGGACTTCCTGAAGATGGTAAAAGAAATGTTGTGTCAGCCGTCGGATGTGTGAGGTCGCTCAGGAGGAGATTTTGTGGCAGTCTGCGCTTGAGGCGAGTTGGTTGACGAGTACGAGCGCCGAGATTGTAGGTAACAGCTCCAGGGACTTCCTGGAGATGGTAAAAGAAATGTTGTGTCAGCCGTCGGATGTGTGAGGTCACTCAGGAGGAGATCTTGTGGCAGTCTGCTCTTGAGGCGAGTTGGTTGACGAGTGCGAGCGCCGAGATTGTAGGTAACAGCTCCAGGGACTTCCTGAAGATGGTAAAAGAAATGTTGTGTCAGCCGTCGGATGTGTGAGGTCGCTCAGGAGGAGATTTTGTGGCAGTCTGCGCTTGAGGCGAGTTGGTTGACGAGTGCGAGCGCCGAGATTGTAGGTAACAGCTCCAGGGACTTCCTGGAGATGGTAAAAGAAATGTTGTGTCAGCCGTCGGATGTGTGAGGTCACTCAGGAGGAGATCTTGTTGCAGTCTGCTCTTGAGGCGAGTTGGTTGACGAGTGCGAGCGCCGAGATTGTAGGTAACAGCTCCAGGGACTTCCTGGAGATGGTAAAAGAAATGTTGTGTCAGCCGTCGGATGTGTGAGGTCACTCAGGAGGAGATCTTGTGGCAGTCTGCGCTTGAGGCGAGTTGGTTGACGAGTGCGAGCGCCGAGATTGTAGGTAACAGCTCCAGGGACTTCCTGGAGATGGTAAAAGAAATGTTGTGTCAGCCGTCGGATGTGTGAGGTCACTCAGGAGGAGATCTTACTGGCAGTCTGCGCTTGAGTCGAGTTGGTTGACGAGTGCGAGCGCCGAGATTGTAGGTAACAGCTCCAGGGACTTCCTGGAGATGGTAAAAGAAATGTTGTGTCAGCCGTCGGATGTGTGAGGTCACTCAGGAGGAGATCTTACTGGCAGTCTGCGCTTGAGTCGAGTTGGTTGACGAGTGCGAGCGCCGAGATTGTAGGTAACAGCTCCAGGGACTTCCTGGAGATGGTAAAAGAAATGTTGTGTCAGCCGTCGGATGTGTGAGGTCACTCAGGAGGAGATCTTGTGGCAGTCTGCGCTTGAGGCGAGTTGGTTGACGAGTGCGAGCGCCGAGATTGTAGGTAACAGCTCCAGGGACTTCCTGGAGATGGTAAAAGAAATGTTGTGTCAGCCGTCGGATGTGTGAGGTCACTCAGGAGGAGATCTTACTGGCAGTCTGCGCTTGAGTCGAGTTGGTTGACGAGTGCGAGCGCCGAGATTGTAGGTAACAGCTCCAGGGACTTCCTGAAGATGGTAAAAGAAATGTTGTGTCAGCCGTCGGATGTGTGAGGTCACTCAGGAGGAGATCTTGTGGCAGTCTGCGCTTGAGGCGAGTTGGTTGACGAGTGCGAGCGCCGAGATTGTAGGTAACAGCTCCAGGGACTTCCTGAAGATGGTAAAAGAAATGTTGTGTCAGCCGTCGGATGTGTGAGGTCACTCAGGAGGAGATCTTGTGGCAGTCTGCGCTTGAGGCGAGTTGGTTGACGAGTACGAGCGCCGAGATTGTAGGTAACAGCTCCAGGGACTTCCTGAAGATGGTAAAAGAAAGGTTGTGTCAGCCGTCGGATGTGTGAGGTCACTCAGTAGGAGATCTTGTGGCAGTCTGCGCTTGAGGCGAGTTGGTTGACGAGTACGAGCGCCGAGATTGTAGGTAACAGCTCCAGGGACTTCCTGAAGATGGTAAAAGAAATGTTGTGTCAGCCGTCGGATGTACTGGTGAACGGGTAGGTGACCAAATTCGTGATGAAGTTGTTGGTTTACGACGAACCATGTAGCATTTGTAGCTGTACGAATTCCCCGGTTTTGTTGTACCTGCAGTGTTGCTGGAGCTGCCCCAGACATGGGACGGACTAGAGATGCGTTAAGAAGGAAAGAGGATGCATAACCAAGTAAGGGGCACCTGTTGAGGAAAGGGTACAGTTTTGATAGCTGAGCAAACGCAAGTATAACAGACAGACAGATGTGTGCGTTCCAAGTAGCACCCCAAGTTTACATTTACATGTACATTTCCAATTATAATTTTTTTACACGATCAGAGTACACGTTTCGGTGTCGTTGCGACAGGAAGGGCGTTACCAACTACTGCTACCTACACTACCACCACATCGTGGTAGCAACGGTGTCCACAGGTACTTCAATATGCAATTCACAGATTTATACAGGGTGTTAATGAAGTACACCTAAATAATTTCAGCGATTGCAGACGTGACTAAGATAAGCAAATCGAGATAGGTAATGCATGGTCTGCGGCTAGATATAACAATTAATTATATTAAACCTAATTGTCATCAGATGCTGATAAGTTGGTATTTAAACAAGGTGGGGGTAAAATCATTCGATTATAATTTCTTTAAAGCTGCATCCCCAGTATAGAAATATCGATTATTAGTGGCTCATTATTGGCGTTCTCAAGATTTAATGTCTCAAAGATCTCTCAAGTCTCTGTCATCTGCCAGGGCGACACTTAACAGCGATTACTGAGACCACTGGGTTCACTTCCCTTCCGAAGGAAACCATGCCCCGAAATATGCATCACCCTCCACCGGGTTCGAACCCGCGACATCGGGAATCCCTAGACCACGGAGGACCACCTCGGTATAACGTCGCATCAATTAGAAAGGAACGAGTAAAGTGTTATGGTTAGTTGAATACGTTATTCCTGTTTTACTCCAAATATGGTTTCCTGATATAAGCCCGTTCCTGTTACGCAGAGCTGTGTTTGATTACTGATAACAACTTACCCTAGAAATGGTAAGGCTGGCTCCGAGAGTACCAAGTTTGAGCTAAAATATTGTATTCCTAATTACGTCACAAAAAGGATTTGTGTTTCTCATACCTCAGCATCAAGTCAAGAATAGTGTAACACTAATGTATGCTACAGCAGAAGTGAATGTTGCTCCTTCACACACGAGTGGCAGCCTTTCTTGGACGATCCACATTTTTGTCAACTTGGAGGGTGAATGGCTTTGCATATTGTGACTTTGTGGGTTCGTAGAATTAAAACTCCGATTTGAAGAAATTCAAATTGTTCTTTATTTGCGTAGAAATACACTCACAGTAGCAGTATTACATCACATACACAATTTACCAAGGTCATTGATCACACAAACAGCGTTCTGATTACATCTGTTTACATCAACTCTCGTTACAACACTTCACAGCTGTTTACTACTACTGCTCTGTTTGCGACTGTTTACGACTGACTCTGGTGTGTCACAATCTCTGATATATACCTCCATTGATAATTTCTAGACTGTTCTAAAACAAACCAGAAACCGAAAAATCTCTATTAATCAAGAAGTCACTAGAAATTTCCATTTACGTCACTTATCTGTGTTGGTAAGTCTTTTATCTTCGCTATCTTTATTTGCCGGCTCTTTGTGTACACAAGCCGCGCTATCGTTGATAATGGGTTCGCGACAATATTAACAGAGGGCGTCAATGGACAGAAATATTTAGATAGCAAGCAGAGTACTTGCATTCGGCGTTCTTAGTCATTTTGCAAGTTACGTATCTGAAGTAGTTGAGTTATAGGACCAACAAAAGTAAGCCTGATTTCGTTGACACTTGGTATAAACTGCTTCTCAACAATAAAAGGCTTTGATTAAGGCTTCACGGGTGATCAGCCGCGTCATCAGGAACTGAAGGCCATGGAGTGTAAAATGGCCGAAAGCTCGATCTTCTTAAATTGAATCGGCTTATCACCCGTGAAGCCTTAATCAATAACGCTTGCCCCGAAAGCAATAAAAGTTGTCCTTCACTGGCCTACAGTAGTTGTTACTGCTTTGAGATAATGACAGAATATCTGCATCTCTAACACGAAGGTAATCCTCTGCTATCTGGACCTAGAGAAACAATACTGTGACTTTGTGGGTTCGTAAAATTAAAAGTACAGGTTACAGGAATTCAAAAATGTTCTTTATGTCCGTAGAAAGACACTTGTACAACTCTGATATCAGTAGAATGACGTAACACACACGAACGCAATCTTCAAGTCCGTCTGCCACACGTCCAACCTGCACAATTGCAACTCATTGACTGCTTCTCTGCAACTCTGCACGTCTCTCGCCTCCTTGCCGAATTCTTATTTATACACGAGCAACTGGTTCTCGAAGTTCCTCGAAACCTGACGAAGCCATACGAAAGATACCGAACTATCACGTTCTTTCGTGAAGTAGCAAGAACACCATGGAACTGTCTCTTTCTCTCCCTGGGCGTGGCTTGGACACTATCTGTCTCTTTCACTCCCCGCTCCCCTCTCTCGGCGTTCGCTTACGAGCGGCCTCGTGACAGTACTTTTGCTTTTTCACTTTTTAATGCGTAAATCACATAACTTAGTTTACAGTGTAAGACTGATTACATTGGCTTCGAGTTAAAATGGGCCTTTCCATGTGTAACGCTCATATGGTTTCATCTATCTAAATAGTAAAACAGCTGACGTGTCTTCTGATACAGTACGCGTGGTTGGAAGGGAACAGGCGTAGAGTTAGTTTTACGGACTTTATTAGGATGCGTTCTGGGTTCGTAACGCTCAAGATCTTTGCATGGATCTCTTATCTCAGGAGCGGTACACACCAGACTACTTCGTTTTTCCCCTTCTTTATTCGTTATTGCTTTCTCTACTTGTTCGGGGTTTCACGCACACACACACACATACACACACACACACACACACACACACACACACGTTTTCCTACTCACACATTGCTTAGTTCTACATCACCTTCCTAACACCACAGCTTCTGTCAGTGTCTCGAACAAGAGTTCCCCTAGGTAAAGCATTGACTTGTCTCCTGGTTTTCCAGTTAGCACTACCCGTTCCCTCTTGGAGGCAATGACCAACACTTTCTTACCTGTCTTTGTTTAATTCAGTTTCACTATGAATTACCCTTACACCTATCGGTGCTTCTTTATGTCTGCCTAAACAAGAAGTCTACTGCTTCACTTCGTCATAGGACATGATGGATTGAAACTGGAGAATATGTCACTTATTTATTAGTTAAACTTTCAATTAGTATGGAGATTGAATTATTTTCTGATTCCGAGAGAAGAGATTGTGATAGTCCAGATATCCTGGCTCCAGGAAAGATGAGGTCACAAATTCAACTGGCTACAAGACATCTCGGAGTGTAACAACGTTACAACGTGCCGAATGGCGAACCGTGCAATGAAGCACTGGAAGCACCACTCTCCCAAACATTTCAGGAGAAAAAGAAGAATTACAAAAAATGCATGCCAAAACAATATTTTATTTGCTTTGGATGCATTTTCAAAGTTTATTTGCAAACTACGGAGTGCTGCGGACAGTTGGACAGCTGCTGCGAGTTCCACGAGTTCATTCAATACTGAATATATCTGCATTCATGCATTCGTGACTTTCAATACCATGATTCGTAGGTTTCCGCAAGCAATCGCGACTCTTCGGTAGTTAAGATGCGCTTGACAGATTTTCTCACGTAAAGCCTGTGCAGTGTGAAGAAATTTTCTTTTGTTTTATTTTATGTGGCCCTTTAAATATTAGGCAGATCAAATATAAACGGGATTTTTTAAAATTGATTGCTTCAACAACCAAAATGCTCATATACATATTACTTTTCTACATAGTGTCCTGCTTTCGATGCACATTTCCTCCATTGGAATGGCAAGTTTTTGATGTCATCCTTATATAAAGAAGAAGGTCGCGTGATGAGCGAGTTGCACAAGAACTCTTCTCCACTTACGTCATCATCAAAGCGCTGTCCTCCTAGGTCATGTGTGAGTGGTCCAAACAAACGGTAGTCGCAGGGCGATAAATCTGGACTGTAAGAAGTGTCTTCCAGAGGTGTCCAATGGATATTCTCCAGTTTTTCCAGCGTTAAAGTGACATTATGTGGCCTTGCATTGTCATGGACAAGAATGTCGTTTCAGATCGGCAGCCGGCGTCGTTTGTTGCTATATGCAGCTTTTGCTTCATCCAAAATGTGACAGTAACAGGCTGCATTGATTGTCCTTTGTTTGGGAAGAAAATCCACCAGCAAAACTCCCGCGGAGTCCCAGAAAACGGTTACAAGCATCAAATGGGTGTGTTTTGACCTTGACCAGACCTGCTTCGTCTACTCACCGCCACTCCATGCCTGCTTGCTTTGACTCTGCGGTGTCAGTGTGTACCTTTGACCTTGACTGGACCTGCTTCGTCTACTCACCGCCACTCCATGCTTGCTTGCTTTGACTCTGCGGTGTCAGTGTGTACCTTTGACCTTGACCGGACCTGCTTTGTCTACTCACCGCCACTCCATGCTTGCTTGCTTTGACTCTGCGGTGTCATGATGTACCTTTGACCTTGACCGGACCTGCTTTGTCTACTCACCGCCACTCCATGCTTGCTTGCTTTGACTTTGCGGTGTCATGATGTACCTTTGACCTTGACCGGACCTGCTTCGTCTACTCACCGCCACTCCATGCTTGCTTGCTTTGACGCTGCGGTGTCAGTGTGTACCTTTGACCTTGACTGGACCTGCTTCGTCTACTCGCCGCCACTCCATGCTTGCTTGCTTTGACTCTGCGGTGTCAGTGTGTACCTTTGACCTTGACTGGACCTGCTTCGTCTACTCACCGCCACTCCATGCTTGCTTGCTTTGACTCTGCGGTGTCATGATGTACCTTTGACCTTGACCGGACCTGCTTCGTCTACTCGCCGCCACTCCATGCTTGCTTGCTTTGACTCTGCGGTGTCAGTGTGTACCTTTGACCTTGGCTGAACCTGCTTCGTCTACTCACCGCCACTCCATGCTTGCTTGCTTTGACTCTGCGGTGTCATGATGTACCTTTGACCTTGACTGGACCTGCTTCGCTACTCGCCGCCACTCCATGCTTGCTTGCTTTGACTCTGCCGTGTAATGATGTACCTTTGACCTTGACCGGACCTGCTTCGCTACTCGCCGCCACTCCATGCTTGCTTGCTTTGACTCTGCGGTGTCATGATGTACCTTTGACCTTGACCGGACCTGCTTCGCTACTCGCCGCCACTCCATGCTTGCTTGCTTTGACTCTGCGGTGTCAGTGTGTACCTTTGACCTTGACTGGACCTGCTTCGCTACTCGCCGCCACTCCATGCTTGCTTTGACTCTGCGGTGTCATGATGTACCTTTGACCTTGACTGGACCTGCTTCGTCTACTCACCGCCACTCCATGCTTGCTTGCTTTGACTCTGCGGTGTAATGATGTACATTTCACCTTGATCGGGAGTGCTTCGTCTACTCGCCGCCACTCCATGCTTGCTTGCTTTGACTCTGCGGTGTCATGATGTACCTTTGACCTTGACTGGACCTGCTTCATCTACTCACCGCCACTCCATGCTTGCTTGCTTTGACTCTGCGGTGTCATGATGTACCTGTGACCTTGACCGGACCTGCTTCGTCTACTCACCGCCACTCCATGCTTGCTTGCTTTGACTCTGCGGTGTCATGATGTACCTGTGACCTTGACTGGACCTGCTTCGTCTACTCCCCGCCACTCCATGCTTGCTTGCTTTGACTCTGCGGTGTCATGATGTACCTTTGACCTTGACTGGACCTGCTTCGTCTACTCACCGCCACTCCATGCTTGCTTGCTTTGACTCTGCGGTATCATGAATTAACTTTGACCTTGACTGGACCTGCTTCGCTACTCGCCGCCACTCCATGCTTGCTTGCTTTGACTCTGCGGTGTCAGTGTGTACCTTTGACCTTTACTGGACCTGCTTCGTCTACTCACCGCCACTCCATGCTTGCTTGCTTTGACTCTGCGGTGTCATGATGTACCTTTGACCTTGACCGGACCTGCTTCGTCTACTTACCGCCACTCCATGCTTGCTTGCTTTGACTCTGCGGTGTCATGATGTACCTTTGACCTTGACTGGACCTGCTTCGTCTACTCGCCGCCACTCCATGCTTGCTTGCTTTGACTCTGCGGTGTCAGTGTGTACCTTTGACCTTTACTGGACCTGCTTCGTCTACTTACCGCCACTCCATGCTTGCTTGCTTTGACTCTGCGGTGTCATGATGTACCTTTGACCTTGACCGGACCTGCTTCGTCTACTCACCGCCACTCCATGCTTGCTTGCTTTGACTCTGCGGTGTCAGTGTGTACCTTTGACCTTTACTGGACCTGCTTCGTCTACTCACCGCCACTCCATGCTTGCTTGCTTTGACTCTGCGGTGTCATGATGTACCTTTGACCTTGACCGGACCTGCTTCGTCTACTTACCGCCACTCCATGCTTGCTTGCTTTGACTCTGCGGTGTCATGATGTACCTTTGACCTTGACTGGACCTGCTTCGCTACTCGCCGCCACTCCATGCTTGCTTGCTTTGACTCTGCGGTGTCAGTGTGTACCTTTGACCTTTACTGGACCTGCTTCGTCTACTCACCGCCACTCCATGCTTGCTTGCTTTGACTCTGCGGTGTCATGATGTACCTTTGAGCTTGACCGGACCTGCTTCGTCTACTTACCGCCACTCCATGCTTGCTTGCTTTGACTCTGCGGTGTCATGATGTACCTTTGACCTTGACTGGACCTGCTTCGTCTACTCGCCGCCACTCCATGCTTGCTTGCTTTGACTCTGCGGTGTAATGATATACCTTTGACCTTCACTGGACCTGCTTCGTCTACTCACCGCCACTCCATGCTTGCTTGCTTTGTCTCTGCGGTGTAATGATGTACCTTTGACCTTGACTGGACCTGCTTCGTCTACTCGCCGCCACTCCATTCTTGCTTGCTTTGACTCTGCGGTGTAATGATATACCTTTGACCTTGACTGGACCTGCTTCGTCTACTCACCGCCACTCCATGCTTGCTTGCTTTGACTCTGCGGTGTAATGATATACCTTTGACCTTGACTGGACCTGCTTCGTCTACTCACCGCCACTCCATGCTTGCTTGCTTTGACTCTGCGGTGTAATGATGTACCTTTCACCTTGATCGGACGTGCTTCGTCTACTCACCGCCACTCCATGCTTGCTTGCTTTGACTCTGCGGTATCATGATGTACCTTTGACCTTGACTGGACCTGCTTCGTCTACTCACCGCCACTCCATGCTTGCTTGCTTTGTCTCTGCGGTGTAATGATGTACCTTTCACCTTGATCGGACGTGCTTCGTCTACTCACCGCTACTCCATGCTTGCTTGCTTTGTCTCTGCGGTGTCATGATGTACCTTTGACCTTGACTGGACCTGCTTCGTCTACTCACCGCCACTCCATGCTTGCTTGCTTTGACTCTGCGGTGTAATGATGTACCTTTCACCTTGATCGGACGTGCTTCGTCTACTCACCGCTACTCCATGCTTGCTTACTATGACTCTGCGGTATCATGATGTACCTTTGACCTTGACTGGACCTGCTTCGTCTACTCGCCGCCACTCCATGCTTGCTTGCTTTGTCTCTGCGGTGTCAGTGTGTACCTTTGACCTTGACTGGACCTGCTTGGTCTACTCGCCGCCACTCCATGCTTGCTTGCTTTGACTCTGCGGTGTCATGATGTACCTTTGACCTTTACTGGACCTGCTTCGTCTATTCGCCGCCACTCCATGCTTGCTTGCTTTGACTCTGCGGTGTCATGATGTACCTTTGACCTTTACTGGACCTGCTTCGTCTATTCGCCGGCACTCCATGCTTGCTTGCTTTGACTCTGCGGTATCATGATGTACCTTTGACCTTGACTGGACCTGCTTCGTCTACTCACCGCCACTCCATGCTTGCTTGCTTTGACTCTGCAGTGTCATGATGTACCCATGTTTCATCACAAATCACTATCCTTCCTCCTCCTGCTCCTCCTCCTTGTAGCTATGCAGGTGTCTCTGACAAACTTCCTGGCCTAACGTTTTTTGTTCCTGGTTGAGGGACGAGGAACCTACCTGGGAGACAATGTTCTGTAATGGGGTTCATCTCAGATGATTGTTTGAACACTTCTGTAACTTATTCCTAGGGAAGAAGCAATTTCGTATATTTTTATGCGTCGATCCTCTTCAATAATGTCCCGAATAGCAACAATGTGGTCTGTAATAATGCTTGCCCACGGACTCCTACTATGAGGTTCATTTTCTATAGTTTTTCTTCCCGCCAGAAAACGTTTAGCCAACTCATACACGCGGGACTTCTCCCCAAACTGTGCGCGGAGCCGTCTGTAGTCTTGCAATGCAAGAAGGACCTATGTGTGACTTGCAGTAGACAGAGTACTGAAGAGTAGCCTTAGTTGAGTTTTGAGAAAGAACTAAATATAATTGAAAGTGACAAGACAAAAGAACATCTTAATAATGATATCGGCATGCAAAGCAGAGATGTTGGAACACGTATGCGCCAATTTAATGACCATATGGTTGATACAGTTGCATGGTTATGTGGGTGCCATGGATTGCAGAAATTGTTTTGTTGGCTGCGCATATATAAAATTCATTATTTTCTCTTATTTTAATGAAAATGATTATTTGGAGCTTCCGTCGCTTTGAAAGTCACACCTCGCCATTGGATGTGCCGGAGATTTAAGAATCATAAACATGTAACCTCGTCTAATTAAATTAACGTTTGTTCAACATGAAAATATTAAAAAAAAAAAAAAAAAAAAACTCTGTCAGTCAAGTTTCGCTAATACTTCAGTGTTACGTAACGCAGTTCACCCACCAAACTCAATATAATCACTTCAGCCCGCGTCATCTAATAGGGAGAGAGAGAGAGGTCGGCGAGAGGAAGTATGTCGTTACCAAGAGATGGAGGATCTTCCACGGCGCTCAGTAATAAATGAATTGGAGTGACAGGTAGGCGTAGAGTAGCCACAAACAATTGGAAGGTTGGCCGATCACTCTGTTGACATGTGCATGATACTTATGTCCCAACTTGTAACTACTGGGCTGAGCTTTTCGCGGAGTATTTCTCCTGCAAAGACAAATGTTGCAAACACTTGAGCTTTATGCTGTGGGTGTTCTTTGCTGTCATCACCAACAAACGTCATGAGGTAAATATTTACAATATTTATATACTTGTTTTATAAACAGCAATTATCTAAAATCATCTGATATTCTGAATCGGAAAATTTCAGTTTTTAAATCTAAAAGGATTGAAACAATTTTGTGTAGCGAGATTGAGCCCGTTGATTTTCCTAAAAGAGTAATACCTATAACCAGACATCGGAGGCCGTACACCTTTAAAGGGATGTGAAGTTTACGAGTGTCGCAGTATATAACTGCTGACGTCAGTCCCGAGGACAACACGCAGAGATAGTCCGGTTCGCCACGTGTAACTTTAGTTTCATTACAACTACTGCTCGCCACGCAGGTAGATCTGTCTTCCAGGGAGTACAAGGTGTTTGACGTATTGTGTTAATAGCATTCGCAACAATTATTGGACAATCTCCATTTTATAAATGAAAAGTTTTGGGTATTATCAACAGCCACTAAGCAGCTTGAAGAATGTATTTTCGAGTTGTCTAAAAGCAGTCGAGGAGGCGTCTGCAAAACTTAACAATATACGGAATGCACCATCTGCCAAACGAGCAAAACATAAATTGTCCAGTATTCTACACAAAATACTAGATTTTCAGTGTTGCGTAATATAAGAAATAAATTAAGTCTCGGATAAACACATGAAAATGATTTGTACTACTCATATGTACCATTAACGTCATGTGACACTAAACGAAATTTCTCCCAATAGTTTATATTGTTTCAGTGAGAGTCGCAGAAAATTCACATTTGACAATTTACGAATGTACATGGTTGTTCACTGTAATTCCCACATCGAAAGCAATGAGGAGGATGGCGTATTGTAACGTAGGTTACATTTTGTATCCGTACCGGACTGTACACACACAGCGCATCGGTATACTTGTTGACACGGACGTTTTTTGATGTCACGCTTGGCCTTGTATAGTAGCTGTGTACATACATTGATTGCTAAGGTGTACGGGATCCGAAGTCTGCTTATAACCATTGTAGTATTTAGAAAATGAAGTTTTTGGGGTTGCTCACTTCTACATGTCCGTTCTCTGGCCATTTTATGAGGCAAGTTCCTTTTCTGAATTTGCATTGCAATAATCTTTTATCTTATGGCCACTTGAAGGTTAAGGTGGTCAGTTGCACAGGGAAGGGTGTTACGAAAGGGATTCGGCACGTTGAACAGACTGAACCCCAAGTAGGGCACCCTCGGGAAGGAGGGATGATGCGAGAGGACACCGAGGGTGGCAGACCCAAGGAAACACCACAATGCAGAGGGCAGGGTCCCTGCCATTTACCAGCTTAAAACTCCCCGGCAGTCCAGTACAACCGGCAACCCCTAGCACTCGTGGTACCTATGACGTTACTAGAGGAACCTCGGGCCGAATATTCGAGCCTCAACCTGATTGGGAGTTCGGATTGGGTTGCACTCGGGGGGCAGTGGTTCCCGATACCCGTGGGAGATCGGGTACGTCTTCGGACGGGGTTGAGGAAAGCCATTAATATTCCCGCGTACTAGCCTACATAGCTTGTAGAAGGTGTGCTAGATCACCAGGCGGTCACACCAAGGTTATTCGGTAGCCTTCCCCTTTGGGGTTGACGCGCGTAAGTGGCGTATCCACTTCCATCCCGTCTTGAGTCCACAGGACCAGATGGGGGGCCCTTGTTAGTCTCTAGGTCTTGCCCTATGGAATGCTCCAAGGAGGCGCCGGGCTCGGTAACTCCCTGGTCGTTATAGGGAGGGTCATTTTTCACTCTGTGAGGATATGCCCTGGTAGATACCCTCCTACCATGGCCCCGAAACAGTCTACTAGTCTGGTGTCTTGAATACCGGAGGCCGCAATGTCAGAGGTCATTAAGCTCCCGGAAGACTTGCAAAACTGACAACCCTCCTACCGCGTTCTTGAAATGGCCCACCACTCCAGCTTGGAGACCAGAGACGGCCTACCGGAGGACGAAAGTTTCTACCAGCAGCATACATCCTGCCATGCACCGCCGAGACTCCTGCCGACAGGAGTCTACCCTGAAAGAGTATAATAATAATAATAATAATAATAATAATAATAATAATAATAATAATAATAATAATAATAATAATAATAATAATAATAATAATAATAATAATAATAATAATAATAATAATAATAATAATAATAATAATAATAATAATAATAATAATAATAATAATAGTAATAGTAATAGTAATAGTAATAGTAATAGTAATAGTAATAGTAATAGTAATAGTAATAGTAATAGTAATAGTAATAGTAATAGTAATAGTAATAGTAATAGTAATAGTAATAGTAATAGTAATAGTAATAGTAATAGTAATAGTAATAGTAATAGTAATAGTAATAGTAATAGTAATAGTAATAGTAATAGTAATAGTAATAGTAATAGTAATAGTAATAGTAATAGTAATAGTAATAGTAATAGTAATAGTAATAGTAATAGTAATAGTAATAGTAATAGTAATAGTAATAGTAATAGTAATAATAATAGTAATAATAATAATAATAATAATAATAATAATAATAATAATAATAATAATAATAATAATAATAATAATAATAATAATAATAATAATAATAATAATAATAATAATAATAATAATAATAATAATAATAATAATAATAATAATAATAATAATAATAATAATAATAATAATAATAATAATAATAATAATAATAATAATAATAATAATAATAATAATAATAATAATAATAATAATAATAATAATAATAATAATAATAATAATAATAATAATAATAATAATAATAATAATAATAATAATAATAATAATAATAATAATAATAATAATAATAATAATAATAATAATAATAATAATAATAATAATAATAATAATAATAATAATAATAATAATAATAATAATAATAATAATAATAATAATAATAATAATAATAATAATAATAATAATAATAATAATAATCCCGGCGTGACGGTTCATATCGAACCAGAGCCTACCAACCCGACTGCCGGCCTCACGCCCACATACATAAGGTAGAGGTGGGCGATCACCCAACCGATCCGGGGAACAGATGTGGTCAGCATCTCGGCATCCTCCAGCCGGAACGTTGGCTCTCTTGACCAAGGCCGGTTACCTATCGTAAACTCCTCACTTTCCTCATGATGCTGAGTATACCCGGGACTTAAAATCCGCAGCCCCAGGGGTGGGATCGAACCCGGGCCGCTTTCCCTGGCAGGGAACCTAAGCATGGTGCCTTAGCACACTACGCCACGGCGTATGAGATATCGTACTTAAATACTATCAATTAATATTAACTTTAAGTTCGGTGACTAGGACTTTGTTATACATAAAGTCCATTTTATAATTAGACTGGCATCGCAACTAAGGTAAGTAAAGCGGAACCAGCTCCTATCACATATTTACTCCACGTGGGGAGCATATTCTGATATACCTGATTGGCTAAAGTTAGTTTTGACACAATTCCTACTGCACGGAGGAGTGGTAGCAACGAGCTCTACTCCAGCGAATGAAGGATTGGACCGCACCCCTTTAGGTTCGTTTTTTTGTAATGTACGTCCTTTAACTATTTAAGTCATATCGGACGATGAATGGAATGGGTGAAATGTTGCTCAAATGGTCCCAGGGTCCATGGAGCTTAGGGTTGCACGACATTGGTCATTTAGGATAAGGGAAAACACCGGAAAAACCTTATCCAGGTAACACACCCTGACCGAGATTCGAACTCGGGACCTCTTGAACGTGAGGCAGACACGCTACCAACTACGCTACCGAGGCGGGCCCCTTTATGTTCGGAAACTCAGCTAATAACTTACAAAACGCGCAAAAATTACAATTCAATCATTAATCAAAGTCTTTGCATGAATCAATGAAACCACACCGCAATCAAATGTTTGTAACATCTCCCACTATAGTTGAACACCTGCTGTTTAATAAAGCACACACACACACATACACATGCATTATATAGCTATAATACGAGAGTTACTCCAAAAGTATTGTACACTATTTTTTTAAAAAATATTACTGTTTTTATTCTTATCTTCGAAATTTTAACAATATGTAAATACGTCCTTCCCGCTTGTGTTCAATATATTTCAACCTGTTCCTCTGGGTGGCGCTGTCACAGCATGCCTTCAAGATGGCTGCTGCACTTGTCATACGTCAGAGGCTGTGAAAACGAGATAGTGGCAAGCATCCACAAGAGGTTGAAAATGGTGTGTGGAGATGTCGATCCCAGTACAGTTAGTTGGTGGACAAGTAGATTATGTGATGAAAGAGGGCGCTGCAATATTCAGACAGTGGCAGGCCTCACATTGCACAAACTCCTGGCATGTGCAGAGAGTTAACGAACATATGTGGCGACTCTGAAGGAACTTCAAGCTGACTGAGTCGTGTTCGACCACATCAGCTAAAGCAGAATGTTTTGCTATTGCACGATAATGCATAACCACATGCCAGTCAAAAAAAACACAGAAGCGATCTCAAAACTTGGATAGACAACATTTCTCTGTGGAACGCTGCCAAACACTGGCTCAAACTTCTGGTCCAGACTTTTACCATGCAGATGTACAGGCGCTGGTTCCAAGATGGCGTAAGGCAATTGTGACAGGTGGGGATTATCTGGAGGAATGAAATGTTGCTCCTAAAGGATGTAGAATGAAAACTGTATTTTTAAAAGAAAAGTGTACATTTATTTTGGACTGATCCTCAAATGTATACTGGAGAAATTTGTTGATAAAAATAAAGTGGTGGCACAAAACTACCTTTTGCATGTGTTATTTCATTGCTGTTTATCAATGCATATAAATTCATGTGTTGGTCCTGATCAAACCTTTGCAACTGTAGCCTCTAACAGTCACAGTACAAATTTAATTTTGCACTAGAGATGGAAAAATATTAAAGTAAAGCTCGTCAGGTTTCCAAAGTTGTGCCAACTTATTGTCGAGACCTGCAAACTCATATTGCGTGTTTCTTACTTATTAGAGAACCTTCTAATTTGACATAGAAATGAGAAGCTTACTGTAGTTCTCAATTTCAGTGGAGTTTTCACCTGCTGTGAACCGACTTGAAGCAATGAAAGCATTGTGCTCCTGAATATCAAGAGACAAGCTGCCAAATCTACTCCGCACCTCATAGCGGATGAGAGAAACGAAGGTGCGTATAACCTTTGCACGTTACTCCCCCTTATGTGTACGTAACTCCGGGGCCGGGGACACACGAACGTCCAAATAGTTGATATGATTGGGTTGTGAGTTACTATGTACTTTGGACACATTTTGTATGACGCATCCCACAATGCATTGCAAGATGGTTGTCTCACAGTGAACGTACTGGAAAATAAAAAGAAGTCTGGTTTGAAGAGGGCAGTATACATTTTCCTAACAGTGTGAGGTATTTACTTGACGGATTTGTATTTCTTTCATCAAATAAATGGGGCAATCCGAAAACCTATTGATGTTAATGTACGTTTTGGTGTCGATATTGGGAAAAGCTGTTGTGACAGAGCGTGACGGGTACAAATGTGAGGACATATACAGAGAGATCCAAAAACATCCAAACCGGCTGCGCGGTGCTTTGCCTGCCCGCACCCTCGCAATGAGGGAGGCGCGGATGAAACCATGCAACATTTTTAAAACTAATTTAAATGGCTTTGATTACTCATGTAATTAAAGTAGATGCTAACGGCCGTTGTCCATGCATATTTGGCACCTCCATCACTCGCCGTAGTTCACGTTGTGAAATGCTGCCAATTTCCTGATGGATATTGTTTTAAGTGTGTGTACACTTTATGTTTTAAGTTATCTCAGAGTTAAGACTGCAGGGGGGTGAGGTTGGAGGACCGAGGGGTCCGCAGTTCTCTACTAATAATTCTGTCCTGAAACACTTTTCTAATTGTTCTTAGCGAAAGATCGGGTTTATGAGTTATTGCAGAGTTTTGTTAAAAAGGGCAAAACCACGCCCCCTGTCTGTTCATTTTCTGAAAAAGGGAGGGATAAAATTGTATTCACATATGTACGGACGTCAACTGTTGACTGCAAAAAACAATTGGGCCTCTAACTCTTTATCCACTAATGAAGAAATGAGGATTCCTCAATGTGAAGTGAGTGATGGAGTTGCCAAACATGTATGGACAACGGCGGTGGCCAGTTGGAGCATCTCCTTTAATAACAAGGGTAAGTAAAACCTTTAAAAGCAGTTTTAAAAATGTTGCATGGTTTCATCCGCGCCTCCCTCACTGCCGACGGCAATGAGCCCTGAGGGGTGCGGACAGGCAAAAGCACCACGCAGCCGGTTTGGATGTTTTTGGGTCTCTCGGCATGTTAACTTTGAAGAATGCAACATTTCACAATAACCATAAAACTCATTTAACTCATTTTAATAGTTCCCTGGCAATATATTGGGATACGGGGAAATGGAATCCATTAATACCCAGTTGTATTTGTTCTGTTTCACTCTGACTATACATATTTTCAAGTAAAGCAAACATTACTTCTCTCCAGGTTGATAGATGTTTTTTATATCGTCTGAAGACGTATTCCACGATACAGGTTGCCTTTGTGGTTCCACGTGCTTGTTTTGGCGCAATACAAAGCAATGGTGAGCTACAGCTGAGTGGAAGGCTACGGACGTTGTGACCAGCCGCATGCATCAATCATCCCAACGCTCCTGTGTCCCCGGCCTTAACGTTATGTGTATACATGCTCAAATCTTGGTGCTTTTTCATCTTTTAAATGCTCTCTCAACTTGTTTAGACTGGGCCTTTGAATTATATTTTCTTTTACATGCAATATTAACGAATCTATTTAAAGTAAGGGAAGTATTTAATTGGATATTATATTAAACGCTCGCATACGTCAGCAGAATAAAGATCGCCCAGAAACTTTCTTTTGTGCGACGCGAGATTATTTTCCAAGTCCAAATGTGCACATATGCGCATGCGCCAGCAGACGACCAGCCGGTCTGGCGGTACAGCCAACATGAGAAAGATATGTAAAACTTGTAGCCAACATCTGCAAAAATGCCCCAGACATAGGTGACGCAATCTGTGTGCAGTCTAAGTTATCGCCCGGTCAAATTTTGTATTTACTACGGAGCACTCCATTATCGTCGTGTCGTAGGATTGTTTATGTGCAAAGCAGTGTATGACCTGGCGATAACTTAGACTGCTCAAACCCTGTTAGTGTTTAGTTAGCTATGTGGTGCAATTTAGGTACAACTTTGTGTTAGTCTGATAGATAGTGTAATTTAGGGACAAGTAAGACTGTTGGCAGCATTGCGTTCAGTGGAGAAACAAGCATAATTTGGCTTCACTGAATTCTTCAATATGGTTACATTATGCAGTAAGTAAATAAATAAACAATAACGTTAAAAGAATGCCCTCCAACACGAAATTGCACTAAAACGTAAAGAAATTATATTAAAATCATGGTTGTATATAAAAACATCAAAAAGTGTGAAGGACTTTGAAAAAATTCGCCACGTCACATATTAGAAAGAAGAGCCAATCGCTTAATAGCGAAAAGTACTTGTGAGTACTTATGGAAAGTAGTTCATACATTTATTTTCCAATGAACATAATATCTCTACCTTTTCAAGATAGACAAGATCCACATTAGCAAACGTTACCTTTGAACACATTTGAAGCGAGAACCCTAAAACGTTGAGAATACCAAATAGCACAAGTTACTTTGATATTAACAACTTTAAAAATTACATTTCTAAAATACGTTTAGTAGCTTAAAAGGCTAAATATTGTATTGCGAAATACCATCATTCTATTGGAGAGAACAAAACTTTCAACATTGAAGGTCTGCTGGTTATCATAGTATCTAAAAGAAAATGCCTTTAAGTGATATTTGCTTAGCGACAGCTTTATGCTGGAGGTCCTAATGTGTGCTTTGTGTTCCTTGACGAGCCTTACCAGTGTTGCAGTACCAAGCATCTTCGTCCATTCCAACTCGCCAATTACACAATGACACATAGCGTCCTATGCAACACAACAGCCTAGTAAATGGTTTAAATAAACAATAATGAACGTTTTTATTAACAAAAGGCAGCAGGTGATGCGAGGTGACTTATATCTAAGTGACTCAGTTTATATAATACGAGGGCTGTTCAATAAAGAATGATCATAATTTTTTACGTTCATAATTTTTCGAAACAAAATTCAATCTTAATATATTTTGTTAGCCTAATGTGAAACAAATACGCCATAGTAGTTTCATTGTTGGTACTCCTGGTTCCCGCCTGTGAGAACAAGGCAAGTTCAGACATGTTCAGTATCGCCTACCGCTGCAATGGAGGTAACACGCAAGGAACAATATGCCGATTTGAAATTTTCAACAAATCTTCAGTTGAGGCCTATACAATGTTACAGGAGGCGTGTGGAGAGTCTGTTCTTCCCTACAGCACAGCTCGAAGGTGGTTTAAACTGTTTAAAGAGGGTAGACAATCAATTTCAAAGGAAGGTGGACCCGGTGCTCCAGTTACTGCTCTTACAGAAGAAAACATCAACACTGCTGCTGCCATTGTGAGAGAGGATCGACAAATTACCTTAAGATCACTTTCTGAAATACTGAACATTTCATTGGGTGCCACCCACACGTTGGTGACAGAAACGTTATACATGAGACGTGTTTGTGTGCGATGGGTTCCAAGATGGCCGCATATTGCCAATGTTGTTGCTGAATATCTTGCAAAAATCATCGTGAAGTGCATCCCTCACCCTCCCTGTAGTCCGGATTTAGCTCCATGTGACTTTTTCTATTCCCTAACTTGAAGAAACACCTTCGTGGGAGGCATTATCCATCATCAGAAACAGTGGTGAAGGCTGCGGAGGCGATTTTGAAGGATCTCTCCAAAAAATGGTTTCCAGCATTTCTTTGAAGACTGGCAGAAACGCTGGGACAACTACATCGCATGCAGGGGAGACTATTTTGAGAAGGACCATCAACATTATGAGGATGAGTAAAGGTACGTTGTCAAAAGAAATTGTGATCATTCTTTATTGAACAGCCCTCGTATAATGTCTAGAATGAAAGTACCTTGACACTATATTAGAATATAGGGACGTTTGATCAATGAATACTCAATTTAGTTTGTTCTGTCTCACTCTACTTATACATTTTGACATAAAGCGGAAGATTAAGCGAAGGCGATTGGCGCGCCAGCAGCACAGCAGTGACCGCAAGCACTTTACATACCCCCGCATGACTAAATGATAATTACTGCTAGAAACTAGCGAAGAAATGAGCTCTCCGGAATTGTATTGCTTTTTGGGGTAGTACAATTTACCATTTACTTTTTAATTTACTTTTTAGTGCACCTGAGTCTGTCTCATTTTAATTCGTAATATGTCTAAATATGTGTTTCAAATGGGATGATGTTTGTCCTTGAGCGCTACTAGGTGAACAACCAATCGGAGTCCTGCGATGTTGTCGTATAACATTCCCCGTAAATGCTGCCTGACGAGCGTCAACTGAATCCATCTCTAATAAATATTGTGACTTTGTGGGTTCGTAGAATTAAAAGTCGAGGTTGCAGAAATTAAAACAATGCTCTTCATTTCCGTAGAAAGACAGTTTGTACACCCTTGGCAGCAGAATGACGTAACATATACCAACACAATCTCTCGTGGCTTCTCTGCACTCGTAAATAAACAAAAGAGTTCTCTTTCAGGTGACAGCTGCACGCGCACAATTATTGAGTCCAATTACAACTGTCCGCTGACAACTAACCGTGGTTTCATTTTATACCTCCACTCATTGTTCTAGCAGTTAGTGAATGTTCTGTAACAATCAAGAAAGCGAACCTTCCAGTCAACTATCTGTTTCTTTCTCTGTTTCGGCAAGCTTTTATCTCTGCGCTGCAATGTCTGTCCCTTTGACGCGCACCGGCCACGCCCGTCACAACAATGCTCGCGACACTGCTCCCTCCTCAAAGCTGGTCGTCCCGAACAGCAGCATCGTAGCGGGCCAGACGATCCAGGTGTGCCACAAACATCTTCCCTCGGTGAACCTTCTTGATGCGGTAGACCACGTCGTTAATCCTCTTCACCACCCGGTACGGTCCTTGCCATGGCTGCTGAAGCTTCGGGCAGCGTCCCTTGGTCCGGGTAGGGTGGTACAACCAGAGCAGGTCACCTTGCTGGAACCCTTGGCTGTTGGCTTGCCTGTCGTATCGGGTCTTCATGTGGTCACTCGCGGTCTGGATGTTCTGAAGAGCCATCCCGTGCATGTCGTGGAGATGATCTACGAGGTTCTCCACATACTCGGTTGCTGACTGTTACGCTTTGGCGGGCTCCGAAAAACCAGGTTACAAGGGGGGCGTAGCTCTTGTTCGAACATTAAGCTGGCTGGCGTCATCCCAGTGGTGTCGTGTGTTGACGAGCGGTAGAAAAGCAGGAACAGTGACACCTTGACGTCCCAGTCTCGTTGATGGCTGGCCACGACCTTCCTCAGAAGTTCTTCTAGGGTCTTGATGTATCTTTCGACCATGCCATCCGACTGCGGATGTAGGGGTGTTGTGCGGGTCCTGTTCACCCCAAGTCTTTCCAAAGCCTCCTTCATCAGGTTAGACTTAAAATTGGTGCCCTGGTCGCTGTGGAGCTCTAACGGCATCCCAAAACGGCAGAAGAGTTGCTCCACGAGGCAGTCTGTAATCGTCTTCGCCTCCTGGTTCGGGATGGTATACACCTCCGGCCAGTTGGTGAAGTTGTCCACAGCCACCATCAGGTACTTGTTACCTCGGTCGGAACTGGGTATGGTCCAGATATGTCGTCAGCGATCCTTTCGAATGGCGCTCCGACGTTGTACTGCTGCATGCGACCCTGGCTCCTAGTCTGATGGCCAGGACTCGCCGCACACACGTGACACTGACGGCACCATCTCTCAGCGTCTGCTCGCAGCCTCAGCCAGTAGTAACGCTGTCGGAGTTCGTCAATCGTTCGATTTGCCCCCACGTGTCCTCCTGAAGTACCGGCGTGCACTTCCTCCAAGACTTCCAGGACCTTACTCCGGGAAAGTACCAACTGCTCTCTCTCTCTCTCTCTCTCTCTCTCTCTCTCTCTCTCTCTCTCTCTCTCTCTCTCTCTCTCTCTGCATCTTCCCATCGGGTGATTCCCATACCCGGAACAGCACACCCTCTCTTGTCTTTAACGAGTCCCATTGGGTCCAGTACGACTTGTATGTGGCGCTTCTCGGTGCGATGTCCTCCCAGGTCGGTCTTGTCCCTGCCTCCACTTCCCTCAAGAGTGGCCCCAAGTCTGCGTCCGACAGCTGCTCCCTCCTCAGGCCTGCGCTATCCCAGCCGTCCGCAGGCACTGCCGTGACTACTCGGACTGCTGCAGCACGCCCTTTCTCTTCCACTCTTGTGCACTGGCCGCACTCTTCTGGACAGGGTCTTCGGGACATAGCGTCTGCGTTACCGTGGCTCTTCCCTCTACGATGTTCCGAGTTGAAGTCGAACTCCTGCAGCCTCTGGACCCAACGTGCTGTCTGGCCTTCCCGGTTCGTAAAGCTCAATAGCCATGTTAGGGCGGAATGGTCAGTCCTCAGGTGGAATGGTTGAACGTACAGGTACTTGCGGAAGTGCTCCAAGGTGTTTACTACCGCCAATAGTTCTCGCCGGGTGACGCAGTAGTTCTTCTCTGCCTTGGATAGCGTCTTGCTGTAGTAGGCAATCACCCGCTCATGGCCATCCTGGGTCTGCGATAGGACGCCTCCAATGCAATGGTCGCTGGCGTCGGTGTCCACAATGAAGGTGCCGCCTGGTTGTGGAAATCCCAAAATTGGAGCACTGCACGGGGTCTTCTTCAGGTGATGGAAAGCGTCTTCGGCGTCCCCCGTCCACATATAAGGCCGGTGTTCCTCTGTCAGGCGGGTGAGGGGTTTGGCGATGTTGGAGAACCACTTTTTGAAGCGTCGGTAATAACTGCACAGCCCCAGGAAACTGCGCAACTCTTTGTTATCCTTTGGGCGAGGCCAATCTCTCACAGCCTGTGTCTTCTCCGGGGCTGTGGCCACTCCGGTTGCTGAGACTATGTGGTCCAAGTAGTTAACTTCCTTGCGGAAGAGCTGGCACTTCTTCGCGTTCAGCTTCAAATTGGTCGCCTGCAGTCTTTGTAGCACCTTACTCAGATTCTCAAGATGGTCTTCAAAAGTCTTACCGACGATGGTGATGTCGTCCAGGTATAGCAGGCAGGCGTCGTAAGTCAGTTCTCTCATCACTGACTCCATGAGGCGTTGGAAGGTAGCTGGTGCGTTGCAGAGGCCAAAGGGCATAACTGTGAACTGCCAGAGCCCTTGGTCTGTCGAGAATGCGGTCTTCGTCTTGTCTTTCGGGTCTAGAACTACCTGCCAGTAGCCCGACTTCAGGTACAGGGTCAAGAACCACTGTGCACCAGCTAGCGTGTCCAGGGTGTCGTCAATCCGGGGTAAGGGAAAACTTTCCTTCCCTGTGACAGCGTTCAGCTTCCTGTAGTCCACGCAGAAGCATAGCTCGCCGTTCTTCTTTGTCACCAAGACTACAGGGGAACACCAAGGGCTGTCCGACTCTTCAATCACTCCCCTGGATCTCATGTCCTCCAGCATGTCTCGTACCGCCCCTTGCTTCGCCAGCGGAACTCGTCTAGGTGGTTGCCGAATAGGCCGGGCGTCCCCAGTTTCGATACGGTGAAGCACTTTGTGAGTGCGGCCGTAGTCACTATTACCTTGGCTGAAGACGCGCTGTTATCGTCTCAGCAGTTGTCGAACTTTCTGCAGCTTCTCTGCGGTTAGGTGGTCGGCCGCCCTCTCCAGTAGGCCTTCTAACCGGGGCCCCAGATTTTGCGCTGGCACCGACTCCTGTGTCTTGTCGATTGCTGTTACGCTTACCACGGGCTTAGACGTTCCCAACTCCGTCCCAAACTGGACGTCGTGATCGGTGTCCGTTGGATTTATCAGTCTCACTGGCACCTACTCTCGGCATGGCAACAATGCCCTAGCTACACATAGTCCGTGTACAGGCGTCTTCTGGTCCAGCATCATGTTCTTGGTCCTCTGGCCTTCCAGTCGCGCCGTCACCACCACCTCGCTCCTCGCGGGAACAACCACGTCTTCGTTCAAGATGAACCTGCAGATTCCAAGGCGCTCTTCGGGTTGACGGAATATAACCTCTTCTCCGTTGAGCCGCAGGACCTTCCTGCCGACGTCGACCGTCGCCTCGTGGCTCCTGAGGGCATCCAATCCCAGTATCACCTCCTCAGCCACCTTCGCGACGAACACCCACAGACGTACGGCACTCCTTCCCAAGGTCAACTTAAGCAGGGCCTCCTTCTCCACAGGCAAGGTGTCACCCGATGCCGCCACAAGCTGGTATGGTCGGCTCGGCTTCCTCATCGGCAAACCCTTGACCACGTCAGGTCTGATGATGGTCACGGCCGCCCCGGTGTCTACGAGCACGCGGCACAGTTTCCCTCTCACCCAACCGTCCGTGATGAGGTTGTCATCCATCCGCTGGCCGACGGCGCGCAGTGTCACTCGAGGAGATGGTGTGGACGGCGCCGACGTACTCCTCGCCACGCCGGGCCGTACTTGTTCTTCCGGCAGCTCTTCCTGGTGTCGGCAGTCTCTCTCCATTGTCCCGGCTGTACACATCCCCAACACAGGCCACTAGGTCTTCGCCGGCGTCCCTCGGCTGGTCTTCAGTCTCCGGTGTAGCGGACGCTCCTCGTTCTCGGCGTCGGGATAGCTGTCACCTTGGCCGCCTCCATCCTTAAGGCTGCCGTTAGCGCCTCGTGGATGGTTTTGTAATCGCCGAGCATTAGGCGCTGACGAATCTCCGAATGTGTAGAATCTCATCGAATGTGTAGGCAGTTTCCCGGGATACGAACTCTGGTGGTAGGTCGACTAAGGCCTTGCTAGTTAGTTGTTCAACGGCCAGGGCGAACTCCTGCAGCGTCTCCCCTGGCTGCTGTGACCTTTTCTTTAGCTGGCTGCGGTACGCTGTGGCTAAGTGGTGGTTTCCAAAACGATTCTCCAGGGCCTCCCAGATGTTTTTGGCCTCCGCCGTTATCTGTACTGCGTTCAGGACTTCCGCGGCCCTTCCCTGGAGGCTGGCTATTAACTGCATGGCCTCTTCCTCTGGTGACCATTAGTTGTGCTTGGCCACTGCGTCGAACTGGCGGCGGAAGACTTCGAAAGTTGTCGCGCCGTCGTATTTAGGCGGTTTGACGTGCGCAGATGTGTCGCGTCCCGGCCTGTCGGCCTTCATGTCCTTTAACTTCCTGCCGACGACATCCTCCATCATGGCGTTCAGAGACTTTGTGTTGCTGTCGGCCTTTCCCTCCAGGCTGTTTACGCGCTTCGCAAGGTCTTCGACGTCTTCCACCATTGCGTTCAGGGACTTGGCGTTATTGTCCGCCTTCTCGTTTAAATCGTTAAGGCGCTCGTCCACTTGATCCATTCGCTTGCCCAGCTCCGCGACGCCATCCCTTACGCCGGTCAACTGCACTTCAAACTTTGCGGCGAGGGCCTCGTTTGCCGCTTTCAGTTCCGCGGCCAGGTTGTTATTTGCCGCTTCTGTTTTCGCAGCGAGGTTGTCATTTGCTGCTTTCATTTCCGAGGTAAGTTCGGCCTTCATTTCCATCATCTTCTCCAGAATCTTTTCCACTGCAGCCTCCATGGTGGTAATATTCGGTGATGTTGTCGTCCCGCTTCCTGACTTCCTGTGACTTTGTGGGTTCGTAGAATTAGAAGTCCAATTGCACAAAGTCAAAACGTTCTTTATTTCCACCGAGTTACAGTTGGAACACTTGACGATGTCATAGAATTACGTAGGGCACACAGTTACAATTCAGCAGTTCGTCTGTCACAGGTCCACTCTGCACTCGCAATTACGTACAACTCCTCCGATGCACGTACACAGTCTTCCAGTCGCTACACTAGCACGGCGCTCCTCCGGTTGCTCGCCAAGAACTAAACTGAACACCTTCGCCAACTGCAGCCCCTTTTTATAGGAAGGTCACTGTTTCTGGAAGTCTCGCGGTTCAGTGAATCATCCTGAAGGTTCCAGACGTCAGGGAGGGGAAAGAGATGGCTAGTGATGTTTTTCCAACCATCCCCTCGTTAGCGCTACAAGATAAATGGGTAGGCGTGTCTGAATGCTTCCCGTCTGGTTCCTATCTGCCAGCTGGCCCTATCGGGAATTCCGATGTTCGGGTGACGGCGATATCTGGAACTACAGTCGCGGTTCTAGTTGCGATAATGGCAACAGTGCCAACCTTCGAATGTGTATTCACGCTAGATTAAATTAAAGAAATCTCTCCGCATTCGAATTTTAGCACTCACGGCCCACTAGAGCAGATATAACGCCATCAAACCCACAAGCGCGTACAGTGATAGTTCCCCTTTTAGCTTACAAATACTAATAGGAAACTATTAATTCGTGCTTACTGCTTGCATTTACTCATTAAGTATTCTTGCTGAATGTTCAAATAAACAGGTATTACCTGTTTTATAGTACATTGGTCCACACTCAGCTTTTATGTAACTTTTAGTTTCAGCACTCAGGTGTCAACGTTACACAATGTCCGTCCTTCATCTTTAGTTTGGCACTCAAGCAATTAATGATGTTACGCAAGAATATTAATTTAGTTAATATATCTATTTTCTTGCACGCTGGCGAGTCACATGACCAGCTGACCGCATAACCGGCGCCAAGTGAAATATTCATGCGCCCGACAAACAAATGACGATCATGGCGCAAACACTATTTATGGCTTTTGTTTACAGGCAATGGCCGTGTCGGCCCCAGGGTCACAAAAAACGTTCCTGAACTCCTGTCTCAAGTTATGTCGACGAGCTGCAGGTGGATGGACCATGCTGCCCTCACTGGTAGTTTCAGCGCTGTTCATACTCCTCACGCTCGTTCTGGCCCATGGAGCACGTCGATTAGTGGAGAGGGTAGTTAAAAACGACTTCGTGCGAAGCTTGCTCCTGGAGGCCATTGCAGCTGCAGAGCTGTGCGGCTGCTGTTTCGAGTTGGTGATCGGTAAGTGTGGAAAATTCAGCTATTATAGACTTCAAAATTAAATTAGTAATTGCGCGCACAATTAGTTTTTTTACTTCTCTTCTAGTGGCCGATAACTTCGGAGTGTATATGTATGCAGTTTTCCTCTTCTTGTTGACCATATGGTGGTCTCACAACTGGGGAGATGCCACAGCCTGTCCTTACGTACATTACGAAGATTTAATTATGGGCAACACCAGTCTCAGGACGGCTCTGTTCAAGAGCTGGGCCGAACTAGTCGGAGGACTTTTCATTTTTAAGTAAGTAAACTTAAGGTTTGAAGGGAACATATAAATAAATGTTCTATTTTTATTTTAACAGCTGTGGTAACCAAATGATCGTAACTGAATGAAGTGACATTCTAAATGGTGATTCAGTAGTTGCTATAGACAAAGAGTTCATAGCATTATTAAAAGTATCATGTATGCGTCCAAATGCAAGTTTCGCAGCTAATTCGAAACTAAGTACTCAACTGATGTCCGGTTGTGTTTTTACTGTAATTGGTGAAATTCAGACAATTCATAACGGCTCCGAGAATAGTTACCGACGTAGATGGACTACCAACCCGACCCCGTCGGCTACCTGTATTCGTTGGTACTCTTGATTGAACAACAGTTCGAAGAAGAAGGAAAAAAAAAAAACAATAATTTTTGTGCAGTATTGTGCCTCAAAGAATTCCCTTTAGCAGGGTCCAGAGGTTTACCTTTCGAGAATTTTTCGCTCTGTTCCGACAGAGGTCGACCGTCGACCGGCAGAGGATTCAATCAGTTACCTGATTTAAGGGAGGACATTTGAAACGTTACAAACAATACAATCAGAACAGATTTAATGATTTTGGAAAGGAGATGAGATTGGTAGGAAAATATCACGTGAGTGAAAGGTTAACGTTAGCAGGAAGGGTAAGTTTTGCCATTTCTATAATAGACTTTCTTTTCACTATGCAAAAGAAGCTTTATTATTCGAGATGTCGCACGACGATTTAGAGCCTCAAACTTGAAACATTTCCTCGTGACCAGGGGAAGACAGTTAGTGGCGGTGTGACGTCAGCTCCGTCAGCTCTAACCGCCAAATATGCCGCCGAACGAAAGGCAGGTTAGCGTGTGACGTCACCGCGCTGATTTCTGCTGCCCAAGAGGAAGGAAACAGTTTGTTGTGTTGGTGTTCCAACAGCGTAGGAAAGACAGGAAACGTATCGGGTATTAATAATATGTACAACTTACATCTTGAGTGTTGTAATATTAATGTTGACTGCTTTAATTACACAATTGGTCACAGATTATAAACAATTACATTTTGGCTCTGTGCTGTGAGTAAATATATAAAACTTCAACTCGTAGTTTATCTGAAGGTCAGACATGTTATAAAGTAAATAAAATAAAACTTAAAGTAATTTTCTCTGCAAATTAGAGGAGAATCATTCAGAACAAAATTACGTGGACATTTCCCGACATTTTCTGTTTCGTTTTTCTTTAACTAGTTTATCAATGTCAGGACGTAATGTCTGGGAAATTTGTAATCGAAGGCTGCATGTTAGATTGTGATACGACAGGGTACTTCGGGGTTTGGACTTAGCTAATTTCATAACATATGTCGAGCCAAACATACAGAATGTCCGTGCGACAAGTGAATACAACCTCGGAAATCTGGTTTGGGGGACATTCTTGTAAACATCAGCCAAGTCTTTGTTGTGTGTATATTTGTCCTTCAATAAATCGTCACATTGTAAATTTAAAAGTTCCATTTGGTACGTGACAGCTACATTGTTGTCATCGAGTGTGCTACACCTGACTGAACCCTCAGATTCTGTACTCACAGCGCCATTTATATACGCAACTTGGTACTACACGGCTCTTGCCTGACGTCACACGCACTGCAGGCCTCGCTCCCAGCTGAAATACGTCATAACTATCGAAGCTGTCTTCCTCTGAACTAGACAAAAGTATCGCGCTCTTCACGACACTTAGCGCAGCCTAACGCAAACAAAGTAGGATAGGAACTTAGACTGAATGCATTATCCGCAAAGACCTTTACCGATGACAACGCCGAGTAAACATTTCACGAATTAATATACTCGGACCAATACTCGGTGGTGGCGAGTGTAACAACCAACATTGGTAATAAAGTTGTTATAGTAAAACATCATCATACTGAGTAGCTAGCTCAAGTCTAGGAAGTACCAACGTCCCGGAACATTCAAGAAGAGATTTCAGCCGAAACGAGTCAAGCCTAGAAACCAAATAACACGCGACAATATTATTGCACTGATTGAGAGGCTGGTCAAAACATTTCCTCCTCTTCAAAAATAAGAAACAGAACCTCATTTCTCTACTCTGGAACCTCGACAATAGAATAGAATTTAAAGTGTCAGTGATAAATATAAATATAAGCTCTCTGAAGAACCTAACAGTGAAATGGAGATTTTAATAAGGATTAGTTTAATGTTTTCTTTGGTTCCAAAAACTCAGATTGAGAATCGATGTGGCAAACGAGTCCACGGTGCTTTTAGAGAACTTGCTTTTTTGAAAGTTGAAAATAAATGAATGAATTCTTGTAATTCCTAAAGTGGGACATAGGACCTTCTGAACCGCGCAACCTCGGGACCCGTAGGCAACGGGTTGAGAATCAGAGGTTTCCTGATCAGAGAGATTCCAGGACGAGGGATCAGCTCAACGCCGGAAGTTAAAGTACAGAAATGAGGTGCTAGGAAAGATGATGGAACAATCTGTGGAATACTGGCGGGGGAAACCAGAGGACCCGGAGAAAACCTGCTCCAGCGCCATGTTGTCCACTACAAATCTCATTTTGCTGTCTAACCACTCAACCATGGCGCGGCCTGAAACTAAAGTGTGTGTTAAATATGGCATTACTATAGTGATTATTAAAACACAACAAAAGAATGCCTTACGTGTAAGAAACATCTAAGAGCCGATAGTTGTCTGCTGTTCACATATTAGATGTGTCAGTCAATGGCACTGTGGTGGTTTGCGAACCAGTGGGACAACAAACCAGCACTTATAATTCGATGTCAATTGCTGACTTGGAGACCATTTATAACCACCCTGTAAAACGATGCGGGTATACGATAAGTCAATTCGTTTACTTCGCTTAGTACGTCACACTGAGACCATCATCCCACTTCAGCCGAGGTTAACCTTCGGGATACCGTCACGACGTCGGACCATTGATTGGGACTGTGTCAACGCTTGCTTTAACGAAACCAGCCCCCCCTAACCGGAGAATCACGGATATTCTACCCTCTGGTGTTATTTCAGTGCAATTTGTTCTGCCATTCCTTTGAGGCTCGCAAAATATACCAGCGATACCGCAAAAGTTCACAAACTTCTCTCTCGGAGACATCCAAGACCTGGTTTATCTGCTCCAAGCTGGAGCTAATGTGTTCCCTGATTTCCTATAAAGAAATACAATGCCACGAGATAACCACCAAAGCTTAGACTTTACAAATCGCGCCGAGAGGTGCGTCGTCTCGACCAAGTGGATCCATCTTCCTGTGAAAACAGCAAGTGAACTCAAGACACACACCTAGGAGTCTCAGTCCAAAAGGCCATGGGGACAGAGGGGTTCACCCCGCCATTCTCGCTGCTCTCCCTTCAGGAACTTCATGAACTCCGCAATGGAAGAAATAAAATCCAGAATACAGAAGATGGACACGGAAATGGGATTGAACTTGAAGAATGTAAATTCTGGAATTGACGAAATTAAGAGAGAAACGGTGTGTGGGGCTTAAAGGCCCACCAAAAGCTAGATAAATAGTAGAAATTACTACAGTGGACTCTCCGATGGCAGAAAAGAAGACAGAAATGACAAATATATAAAGGAAGAAATGGAGTGAGTGTGCGTGTGTGTGGGGGACTGTTAGGTCCCATCGACAGCTAGGTAATTTGGCCCCAAGGAAAGAAATTAAGATGCAAATGAAAGTGTGAAGGAAGACATAAAAGTTTGAGATGAAACTCGAAGTATCAATTAAAATAGATAAACAGTTCGGTGAGGACAAAAAATGCAAGATTTTGACCAACGTGTTAATGCCCTCGATGTAGAGGGGGAAAGGCTGAGCATTTTGGAAGACAGAAACTGCGATAGCATTCTGGAAGGAAAGTGGATGGTAGTGTCAAGAAGCTGAATGCTTGCCACGAGACTTATAACTTGAAGGTTGAGGCAGTAGGACACGACACATCTACCTATGCCTGTCAGGCCACCCGAGTATGAAGGGACAACCATTGAAGTGTTCCGTCAACAATCCCATTTGTCCCCACCCACAGCCGATGGCCATCACATCAGCCAACCTCCAGGGACGAATGGCAAAGTTCTGAACACGGTTCCAATGTCAATGGTGTCTGGAGACATTTGGAAGGCCCTCAAGAACTGTTTCAGAAACCACCATCTAGCCAGCTGCTATCATGTCATTAGGAGATAGCTCTTCTAATGATTACCACCTACAGCATAGCCTTCAAGGTCATGTAGCGTTTTGCCTACCACATTAAAGTCATAAAATATAGAGTGCACTTTACGACAAAAAAAAAAAAAAAGATGATAGTTGAACATGAATGTATATTTCATCGTCATCAAAGCTGATAATTTGGCATTTCCCAAATAGGTGTATGCATATCTGGAGTTAAAATAAGATTTACAAACACCTGCTTGTAATAGGAACATATGTGAAAAACCATCGTGATCAGTTGCTTTATGCTTTATATATATATTTTGTGAAATACCAGTTTAAATTTGCTATCAATACTGTCCAACATTGAGTATTTTAAATATACACCTTATTGGTGAACAGAAATATACCATTAATATAATTTTGAGTCGAACTAATACTCAATGCTTCAGTTATTGCTAGTATTTACCTAGAACGCGTTTCGTTAGGATCTTCCTAACATCATCAGCTTTTGTCGACTAATGGATGTTGGTTTGGTGAACACTTTGGCGGTGATATTTTTAATAAGTAGAGCACTTAGTGCTAGTTCGACTCAAAATTATATTAATTTTATGCTCCATTGTATCATAGTCCTTACACATTGGACGAAATATACTATAATAGGTTTGCGTAAGAAACACACTTTTGTGTTACTCAGCAAGGAGTGGCACAACATGTGCACTTGTTATTCAATGAATGCTTAGTTTCAATAAATTTACTAGTTTTTATTTTAAAATAACAGTGCTTGTTATAATGAAAATTTTAAACATATCCTTTAGCAAATTTTAAAAAGCAATGCTACAATGAAAATATAGGATTATTTGCTAATGCATCCGCTGTGGCCATGTGCTTGGGACTGCCTATTGCTTTTGTTTACTTCCAATGTGTTGCTTATTTCTGTAGAAGTATAGGGATACTGTAGATGTTAAGCTACAAGTGTTGTGCTGTGAATGAACCATATTTCAAATTTTAGAGTGGTTATAATATTTTGTTCCAGATATGTCCAGTTTCTGTGGAGTCTTGAGATAGCAGAAACCCATATTGGAAGAGCATTTGGAGATTGCACAACAGATTTACAGGTAAACATCATTATTTCTAGTACAATACATACTAATTAGTTAAATGTGTTGGACTTAGATAGGATCAGCACAGATGGCGGAGCCAGTTAAGGGTTGTTGTTCTATTCTCCGGGTGAGGAGTTGAATTCTAGCAATGGAAAATAGTATTTAGTTTGCTTAAATGGGCTAACTTCATTAATTCATCTCCTGCACTTCTAAACCAATGATAGTGACATTATGATGGGGCACCACAGGTATAGCTTGAGGATGGCCAAAGGAAACATAGTGTCACGAACCTGATTGCGTTATCGTGGCTTGCGCACACAAAGAGCCAGCAAATAAAGATAGTGCAGATAATTAACAGATGGATAGTGTATCACAGAAATAAAGGAGTTGCCCGCACAGATAGGGTTTTATGTCTGGAAGGTTCTAGTGATAGAACATTCGATTTCTTGTTTGTTCCATAAATCTCTCGAACTTATCAATGGGGTCACATGGCCAGTGTGAAAGAATAATTAATTTCCATTAATTGACCTAATAGTGGTTAACTATAAAGCCCGGGCCTTAAAGTACTTACATGTAGTAAGTCGCCATTAAGGTAGTTGTCTCATGTGTTTATGAGAACTCCTAGTGGTTTACCGGGAAAAACACGAGTCAGTTGTACCTAATAGTGGTCTGAACTATAAAGCCCAAGCCTTAAAGTACTTACAGCATAGTAAGTCGCCATTAAGGTAGTTGTCTCATGTGTTTATGAGAACTCCTAGTGGTTTACCGGGAAAAACACGAGTCAGTTGTACCTAATAGTGGTCTGAACTATAAAGCCCGGGCCTTAAAGTACTTACAGCATAGTAAGTCGTCATTAAGGTAGTTGTCTCATGTGTTTATGAGAACTCCTAGTGGTTTACCGGGAAAAACACGAGTCAGTTGTACCTAATAGTGGTCTGAACTATAAAGCCCAAGCCTTAAAGTACTTACAGCATAGTAAGTCGTCATTAAGGTAGTTGTCTCATGTGTTTATGAGAACTCCTAGTGGTTTACCGGGAAAAACACGAGTCAGTTGTACCTAATAGTGGTCTGAACTATAAAGCCCAAGCCTTAAAGTACTTACAGCATAGTAAGTCGTCATTAAGGTAGTTGTCTCATGTGTTTATGAGAACTCCTAGTGGTTTACCGGGAAAAACACGAGTCAGCTGTACCTAATAGTGGTCCGAACTATAAAGCCCGGGCCTTAAAGTACTTACAGCATAGTAAGTCGTCATTAAGGTAGTTGTCTCATGTGTTTATGAGAACTCCTAGTGGTTTACCGGGAAAAACACGAGTCAGTTGTACCTAATAGTGGTCCGAACTATAAAGCCTGGGCCTTAAAGTACTTACAGCATAGTAAGTCGTCATTAAGGTAGTTGTCTCATGTGTTTATGAGAACTCCTAGTGGTTTACCGGGAAAATCGAGTCAGTTGGAGAATTTAATGTCATATCAGCACATTGGCCATAGTAACACAATGGTAGTGCGGCTGGACGGAAACCAGAAGATCCTGGTTCAAATCCCGGCTATGGCATTGAATTTTTCAGTCTGACTCTACGTTATCAATGGGGTATTTAAGAAGGCGACGACTCGCCAAGAGTTAGTCGCAAAGAGAACAGTAGTAGAAAACAGCTATGAAGTGTTGTAACGAGAGCTGATGCAAACAGGTGTAATCAGAACGCTGTTGTTGTGATCATCGATCTTGGTAGATTGTGTATGTGATGTAATACTGCTACTGTGAGTGCATGAAATATAGGGGATGAATGAATTGAAATTGAAATTCTATGCAAATAAAGAACGATTTGAATTTCTGCAAATTGGACTTTTGATTCTACGAACCCACAAGTCACAATAGCATCAGCAAAATACTTCTGATTTAGCAACATTATCTATTCACTGCATTCATACATGTCCACTGATCAGTAATCCACATGCCTGTCAATGATTAAGTTTTATAATGGCATTGAGTTGAGTCGGTGTGAGATACTGATTTTGTCACAATTCTCTTCTATGTGAGATAAGGCGAGAGATAGAGGGTGACTGACCCAAGGAACCACGACAGTGCAGAGGGCAGGGTCCCTACTATTGACCAGATGGAAACTCACCGGCAGGCCAGCACAACCGGCATCCCACTCACCATGGTCCTGAAACTTCCTGCTGGCCTGCTGGCAGAGACTGGCCTGCTGGAGGAGGAAGTGCTTACCAGGAGCATATCATCCTGCCATGCATCGCTGATACTCCTGCCGACACTTCTACCCTGAAAGAGATGACCAGACGAGATGATGTGAAATAATAACGGAGATGAAATGGAGGGACAGAAAATTCAGGGGGATGTAATTAAGCTACCCCACATTCGCCTAGCGACCCAGGAAAACCCCTAAAAAAACACATGGGTCAGTTAGGTTGACCACGGGAATCGAACGTGGGCTTCCTGAATGTGAGCCATAGACGAAACTGCCTGAGCCATGCCACTTGGTAACACTTAAAATCTGATATAATTTTTTTCAGTGACAGGACCTCACCATTTGTACACAGCAATATAGTTAATATATTTCTTTTCTTTTTCTTATTTACAATCTTCAGCATTTATATTCGCATTAAACTTAAATCCTTCTACAGCAGAATATATCCGATTGCTATATTAATCTTAATATGTATATGATCCCATTTTTAGCAATGATGTATGAGTATTGAAATTATACTCTGTGTGTGTGTGTGTGTGTGTGTGTGTGTGTGTGTGTGTGTGTGTGTGTGTGTGTGTGTGTGTGTGTGTGTGCGCGTGTGTGCGTGTGTGCGTGTGTGCGTGTGTGCGTGCGTGCGTGTGTGCGTGCGTGCGTGCGTGCGTGCGTGCGTGCGTGCGTGCGTGTGTGTGTGTGTGTGTGTGTTTTGCATTTAGGTACTTAAATTTGTTTCCTTATTTCACTTGTTTTAGGTACCAGTTGCTCTTGGTGCTGCTATTGAGGCAGGAGCCACATGTTTATGCCGACTTGCATCAAAGACATTAGCGGAACTTGAGCCCAAATTTTCTACAGTTATTGATTCCTTTATTTCTACATCACTGGTTGTAGCAGGTAACAAACTTAAATCTTTTGTGTGCTTGGCCGATATATTGACTTAGCAATCATTTCAGAATTTAATTTTCTGAGTTAAAGCTTGCTGTTTCCAGAGAGTTAACCACTCCTTATTAGTCTGGATTTATCTCAGAATGAAGGCAAACTAAACAGGTGTACAATTGTGATATTATGACTGTGTTACCAGCATTTGTTACTAAAGCTCAAACAATTTTATCCACTCTTCTCATTGAAATTGTTTTTCATCCCATCCTTATTTGAACTATAATTAGATATTGATGTTTGTTTATATTTGAGAGAGCTTATAATTTAGAAATAAAATCAATTAAATTATAAATCATATCTACATAATCCTGAAAGAAAAAAATATGGATGAAAAATATGGATCCAATAATTATAAGGAATGTTCAAAAAGAAACAAGCCGGAGTCTGGTATGCACAAACCGGTGACAGGATGGTAATATCGTGGCGTGTGTAATGAAGTGTTGTTCCAACCAGAGCATGGAAGTTCATAGCTCGTCACTAGAGGGCACGCATGCATGTCATGTGACTATACAAGGCTAGCAGCAACATGCTTCAATTGTCCAACGCTGCCAGTCGCATTGCAGACAGTGAAATAAAAGAAGAGCAAAAAGGTGTTGTTCGTTTTCTGACAGCGGAAGGAGTAGAGGAAGCATTCATTGACGAATGTCACAAGTGTACGGCGAACCCTGCATGTCCCTTGCAAGGGTCAAGGTATGACACAAGCGCTTCAGGGGAGGACAGGTGTCGTTAGCCGATGATGCACGGTCTTGAGCACCACACTGGATTACTGATGAATCATCTACCTGGTTGATGCACTCATTACCCAGGACCGCCAAGGTCGGATTGAGTGTCACATTCAGTGTTCACACCATTATGAAGGAACGACTACTCCTGCGCAAAATGTGTGCCCAATGGGTGCCCCACAGTCTTCAACCACACCAGGAAGCATGTTGAATGACCCACTGTCTTGGTCATCTGCAGCGCTATGCTAGGGAAGGGAATGAGTTCCTGGCATGAGTGGTGGCTGGAGATGAGTCATGATGTCATCACTTCGAATCAGAATCGAAAAGACAAAGTCTCCAGTAGAAGTATCCAGTGTCATCACCACCAAAAAAAGCCACGGCCATCCACACAAGTGCAGGAAAGGTTATGCTGATGTTCTTCTTTGACCAAGATGGCTCCCTTCTGATACACTTCTTGCAGCACGGAACAACAGTGAATGCCCAGTGTCACTCACAATCCTTGACCAACCTTCGTCAAGTGATCAAATCAAAACGACCAGGTAATCTCACCCGTGGGGTTATTCTGATCCACGACAATGCAAAGCCTCGCGGCACTCCTGCAGAAATTCAAATGGGAGGTTCTTGGCCACCCTTTATAAAGTCCAGACCTCTCTCCCTGTGATTATGCCATTTTTGGTTCCCTTAAAACGGCTCTGAGGGGCAAATGATTCACCTCGGATGACAGCGTCCAGCTGTACATGTGGAACTGGCTCACATTGCAACCCCAGGACTTGAACAAGACAAGCATTCACTGCCTTGTGTCACAGTGGGACAAGTGTCTCAACATCCAGGGCCAATACTTCTAACATACAGCTACTGATTTCTGTAATTATGTCTCCGGCTCATTTCTTTTTGAACGCACCTTATATAATAAAAAAAGCATTGGGTCTAGAAGTACCATTAACTATTTATTTTAATATTTGAATTTGTGGATAACTTATTATTAATAAATAAAAGAAAAATTAACAAAATTCATTGATGAAGTACAAGAAAGGTAAAATATTCTCTTGCTTTTAAAAAATTATGGTTCCTCAAAGAGTGTTTGAGTGTTTTTATCCAACAAAGTTGCAGGTAAAACATTCTCATTCTCTTCTTGTAAATAAGCAGTTCCTTGTCTCAATAGTAGATGCCTATATCAACTACTATATATTGGATTAAGGCCCAAAAGAAGAAGTGTAGAGCGTAAGAATTTGGAGATTGGGTCATGCTTGGCTAAATGTCCCATTTCTTGAAATAGAGCAAGCATGAAGCTGTCCTTGTCAGTGATGTTAACAACAGCTTTGTTAAAATGTCATGAGTCTGGTATATTAGTGAACCCACCATACATGTTAGTTGAGCAAACTAATATTTTTATATAACTTTCACTTTTGTGTTGTACTAAATTCACAAAACAAAACCAAACTTTTCTCTTGTATGTTTATTTTACTTGTACCTTTACTGCTATAATTTTTTTAACATGGACCTTTAATAAAAAATGTGACAAAAGTTAATTAATAAACATTCAGAATTTGCTTTATTCATACTACATCAACTACTTTTTATATTTTTAGAGATTTATTTCAGGGTCAGTTGCTCTGAAATTGAATTTAACATCATCTGGCACCACTAAACAAATTCAAATCAGAAAACCAAAAATAGAGAAAATTCCTCTGGTAAAGAAGTCTGGCATTTATACAATTGCTTAGACATCAATAAGAGATACATTGGAAAGACAAATCGTCCGATATGACTTATAAATTTAAAAAAAAAAATGGAAAGATGAAACATAACATTGGAACCAGATTAAAAGAACAATTTAGGAACATAAGGCAAATAGAAACAGATAAATCCACAGTAGCAGCACATTTCTGGGATCAGTACCGCAATATACAACATAAAACCCAACTACAAAAATCAGTTCACTTGTATCAAGAATTACACATCTAGGAAAACATTTATATAAAGAAATTCAAAACACATTTAATTAATTTTGACATTCCACCAGAAGAAAATAATCTATTTAGCTTTATTGGATCGCCACCAGATGTCTCGTCTCTGGAGAACCATGATCAGCTGAAATGCCTTCAAGTGGAGGCAAAACGTGTTGAAAGAAAATTTGTGGTATGTGAAGCACAGAGTGCCTCAGTCAACTCATTGTATAATTTTAGTTATAATTCAGAATGTTAAAAGTATATCAACAATCATAATCAGACTTCGGGTAGCATACACCTTAGCAATCAATGTATGCACACAGGTACTATACAAGGCCAAGCGAGACATCAACAAACGTCCATGTCAACAAGTATACCGACGCGTTGTGTGTGTACAGTCCAGTACAGATACAAAATGTAACCTACCTTGCAATATGTCATCCTCCTCATTGTTTTCAATGCGGGAATCACATTGAACAAGCATATACATTGGTAAATTGTTGAATGTGAATTTTCTGCACCTCTCGCTGAAACAATATAAAAATATTGGGAGAAAGTTCATTCAAATCTCATGACGTTAATGTTGCATATGAGTAGTACAAATCCTTCCATGTGCTTGTCTGAGACTTAGTTTATTTCTTATATTACGCAACACTGAAAATCCAGTATTTTTATGTAGAATACTGGACAATTTATTTCTTGCTCGTTTGGTAGATGGTGCATTTTGTATATTGTTAATTCTAGCAGACATCTCTTTGATTGCTTTTTGACAGCTCGAGTGAGTGAGTGATTGAGTGAGTGAGTGAGTGAGTGAGTGAGTGAGTGAGTGAGTGAGTGAGTGAGTGAGTGAGTGAGTGAGTGAGTGAGTGAGTGAGTGAGTGAGTGAGTGAGTGAGTGAGAGAGTGAGTGAGTGAGTGAGTGAGTGAGTGAGTGAGTGAGTGAGTGAGTGAGTGAGTGAGTGAGTGAGTGAGTGAGTGAGTGAGTGAGTGAGTGAGTGAGTGAGTGAGTGAGTGAGTGAGTGAGTGAGTGAGTGAGTGAGTGAGTGAGTGAGTGAGTGAGTGAGTGTCAACAGCAAGGTCATTTGGGCCCAAGACAGCTCGAAATTACATTCTTCAATCTGCTTAATGGATGTTGATAATACCCAAAACTTTTGATTTATAAAATGGAGATTGTCCAGTAATGGATAGAGTCAACATGAGAAATTCAATGCCATGGCCGGGATTTGAACCACGGATCTCCTGGTTTCCGTCCAGTCGCTCTAACCCATTGAGCTACCATGGACAATGTGCTGTCCTTACATTAAATTCTCCATCTGACTTGTATATTTTCCTGGTAGACCACTAGGGGCTCTCGCATTCGAGATACACCGTTTGTGGCGACTTACTATTGTAAGTACTTAAGTCCCAGGCTTCATCATTTAACTCTTATTATTTTAGTTAATTTCCATCAATTAACTAAAATAATAAGAGTTAAATGATGAAGCCTGGGACTTAAGTACTTACTATAGTAAGTCATCACAAACGGTGTATCTCGAATGCGAGAGCCCCTAGTGGTCTACTGGGAAAATATGCGAGTCAAATGGAGAATTTAATGTGAGGACTGCATGTCGACCATGCTAGCTCAATGGGTTAGAGCGACTGGACGGAAACCAGGAGATCCGTGGTTCAAATCCCGACCATGGCATTGAATTTTTCATGTTGACTCTATCCATCAAAAACCTTAGCCTATAAACAGCTAGTGTGGAGAACTGATTAATTTCCATCAATTAACTAAAATTGTCCAGTAATTGTTGTGAAATTAATGCTATTAACACAATATATCAAACACCTTGCACTCCCTGGAAGGCACATCTTTTTTTTTTTTCTGTAATTTACGTCCTCCAACCTTAAGTCATATTGGGTCATATTGGACAATGAATGAAATGGGTGAAATGATGCCTAAATGAGTCCAGGGTCATGGAGCTTAGAGTTACCAAGCCAAGAGCCAAGAGCAGATGCAGGCCGCCCGTGAGAACCCGGGCGGAAGTTTACACACCACGGTACCTATCCGCTGTGCAGATTTACCCGTGCGGTATGATAGATAGAGTTACCTGACATTCGTCTTTCAGGATAAGGGAAAACTCCGGAAAAACCTTATCCAGGTAACTCACCCTAACCAAGATTCAAACTCGGGACCTCTTGAACGTGAGGCAGACATGTTACCATCTACGCTACCGAGGCGAGCTAGGCAGATCTACCTGGGTGGTGAGCAGTAGTTGTGATGAAACTAAAGCTACTTGTTGTGAACCGGACTATCCCTGCGTGTTGGCCCAGGGACTGACATCAGCAGTTATGTACTGTGAGACTCGTAAACTTCATATCCCTTTAAAGGTGTATGAGATCCGATGCCTGATCATAATAAACAATAATCACAAGCTGGAAATTGAAAGTAAATTAGTAGATTCAGCCAGAAACAGCTTCATGTTAGATGCAATGTAATTATTTTGTAATAATAGTAATGGTTAGAAAAGACTAATACTTACTATTTTTGAAGAAAGAAGGTTTATTCTGTTTTGTTTCTTTGGTATCCTATAAGTTGAACAATATGTGTCCAGAGTTGCCCCAAAGATCAGCCCTGTGTAAATTATATAATAGTACATGAGGCCTTTTTCTGTTTGTTTCAGCATTTGATTTATCTGGAGGCTATTTCAACCCTGTCCTTGCTTCTTCATTAAAACTGGGTTGCTATGGAACCACTTTTCCAGAACATGTAATTGTCTATTGGGTTGGAGCGTCCCTCGGAGCTATACTCTCTGTGTATATATATAAACAACCTGCAGTACAAACGTTACTTCTGGGACAGAAGGAGAAGGAAGAATAAGGTTTACCAATATTATCATCACAAATTTAAGACTGCTTACATTCAAGTAATCTAAAAACAAATGCTTAATCTTCCTCATTTTTATAAAACTGAATTATTAAACAACTTTTTAATTTGCAGCCTAAATTTGCTTAAAGCGCAACACTTAGAAGGTGCCTTAAAAAAATTTCATTTGTTCAAAATAACTTTGAAATTCCCTAAACACTTATATAAGCCAATTTATAAATTTACAGTGAAAGAGTGAACACCAAAAAGACAAATATGAGTTATTATATTTAAAATTACACATAGTTATGGATGTAAATCTGAAAGTAAACAAAACGTTTCATATTGCCATGAAGCTTTTAATGCATAACCTACTGAAATTTAAAAGACAAGATTTAATAAAAATTTTAATAAAATGAAAATGACAAAGTAAGTTGAGTGTAATCCTTTAGATTTCCTAAATGTAAAAGAATGAATAGTGCCCCACTCTTATAGAGGAACAGCACAGGTTGTCGCTGATTGCAAAACCAAGATATAGTTTGGATACAGGATCATAATATGTCGAGATTTAACTGTATTGGAACACCACAGTGAAGCGAAAAATTATTAATTTTTAGATGAGTCGTATTTATTACACAAAAAGGCAAATCACTACAGAAAACGAAAGTGAAGCAGATGTGTAATAAATACGACTCATCTAAAAATTAATAATCATAATATGTATTTATATCCTCAATTTGAGCACCAGCAGAGACCTCTATATAAGCATGATGCTATTTAATATATGAGTATTATCAAAGTTATCATTTCTTAGTTTATATAGTATTCCAGGGTTTGGCAAACAATGAATCGAGAAGAACCGAGAAGACATTGCTTCACTTACACTGTTTTTCACAGTTGCTCCCATCTTCAGCTGAATCTCTTTTTCATGTACACTGCAATTAGTGGGAAATGTGAATTGCATTGTTGAATGTCAGCCAGCAACAATGTTTCATGCTGTTCCTTTGTTAGAAAATGGTTCAAATATTTATATAACATTTAAATAATGTTAAGAACATTGTAAAGTAGCTTTTTTATTTCTACAAACTTGTTAATCAAATCTTAAAGAGAGAAAAATGCAGGAAATTACTTTGTTAAGTATATGATTGTTCATTTGTATGTAAATTTTATATTGAAATAAAATGGCCCTTTTAATTTTATGGAATCTTTTTTCTGAATATGTTATCCCTGTGTGAGGTCTTTATTAACATTTTCCTCCCCAGTCACAATATATAAATAAAGCAGCGAAGGGCATGAAATAGCTAAATGTATAGATAGAGTCAACCTGAAAAATTCAATGCCATGGTCAGGATTTGAACCATGGATCTCCTGGTTTCCATCCAGTCGCTCCTACCCACTGAGCTACCATGGCCAACTTACTGTCCTGACATTAAATTCTCCAATTGACTCGTATATTTCCCCGGTAGACCACTAGGGGCTCTTGTATTCGAGATACACTGTTTGTGGCGACTTACTATCGTAAGTACTTAAATCCCAAGCTTCATCATTTAACTCTTGTTATTTAAGTTAATTGTTGGAAATTAATAATTTCTTCACACTAGCCGTATATAGGCTAAGATTTCTGGATAGATCCATCCAAAAGCCTTAGCCTACATACGGCAAGTATTGGAGCATAAATAATAGTGACATCTGTCGTCGTACTGTATATATTCATATATAGCCTCTATGTGTAACCAATGTAAGTCTTTTGTTTTGTAATGTTGTGTGGAATTAATTTAATTACCAAACACGTTCACGAGTTCCTTTCCCAACATTTAACCAAATGGTGCCTACGAAAAGTACTTGGACGTTCCACTATTGACGATGAAGGACTACGGACTATTTTAGTTAGCATAGAAGCCGTATTAAACACAAGATCCCTGATCCAAGACAATGATAATGGCGATGTATGGACTCCAGCACACTTCCTTGTTGGTGATCAACTCTCCACGATACCCACCAGACCAGAACCACCAAGGAATTATCTTGTACAAGCCTTTAGATTATGCCAACAAATAGCTGATCACTTCTGAAAACGTTGGAGTAAGGAGTACCTGCTGTTATGTAATTTCCATGAAGTTCCATCAGCCTTGAGATCGTGGTAGAAAAATTAGAGTTGGTGATGTAGTTCTACTACAAGAGTACACATGCCCAAGACACATATGGAAGAGAGCATGTGTGGAAGAGTTACGAGAAGGACGTGATGGACAGATTCAAACCGTTATTCTTCACACCTTAGCCTGTGTATGGCTGGTATGAGGAAATGAATAGCTTCCATCAATTAACTTAAATAATAAGAGTTTAATGATGAAGCCTGGGACTCACTGCAATAGTAAGTCGCCACAAACAGTGTATCTCGGATGCGAGAGCCCCTAGTGGTTTACCGGGGAAATATATGAGTCAATTGGAGAATTTAGTGTCATGATGGCAAGTTGGCCATGGTAGCTCAATGGGTTAGAGTGACTGGACGGAAACTGGTGGATCAATGGTTCGGGTCCCAGCCGTGGCATTGAATTTTTCATGTAGACTCTATCAATCCAATAATCATTTATTTAATATAATTTTGAGTTGAACTAATACTCAATGCTCCATTTATTGCTATATTTACCTAGAACATATTTCATTAGGATCTTCCTAAATTTCTAGTAGTTCTAAGTAAATACTAGCAATAAATGGAGCATTGAGTATTAGTTCAACTCAAAATTATATTAATTTTGTGCTTCATTGTATCATAGTCCTTACACATTGGAATCATTTGTTTGTTTTGAATGAATTGCAAGAAAGGTTTGATTATAATTTGTTTGGAAGTAGTATTCATACATATTGTGATACTTATTTATCATCTACAAGTAAAGGGTATAGGGATATAAGAAGAAAAGTAGGGACAAAAATTAACCTTTTTGAACATCCTGTGTTGTTAACTGTAATTCATTCAATTAATTGGCATTTGAACAATATATTTAAAATTCCTGTCTTCTGTTGCTGAGAAACTGCACTGTATTTTCCCATCATGCACCATTAAAATAAAATAATTTTTATCATTCATTTATTTACTCATTTCTTAGGTAGTATGCTCCTAAGCCTATATACAAAATGATACATTTTAATTAAATTTACAATTACATATATTACTCATTCTTATAGTAGTAATAAGTAATTTGCATTTCATTGAATCACAACATTACTCCATTAAAATGAATGGAATTACCAGTACTAATTTATTTATCAATTAAAACATAGCTCACAGCTCTGAATGATATGGAAAAATATCAAATGGAATAAAACTTAAAGATAACCTACTATAACACTGAATAATTATTTGTCAATAAACAATGTTGATAAACCACTTTGTGTTAAACAAAAATTGGACCCTAATTTTATATGCATAAATAAATGTGAAAAATTAACACTATTCCAAAAGGCTTAGTTTGCTATTTGTTTTCCTTAATTGTGCCCGCCAAGGAATTATTTGTGCTGTGTCATCAGCATTACTCTCAGGTTTCTTGACTGAAGTTTGTTGCTGCACTTCTTGTTGTTGCTGTTGAGGTGCCTGATGTATTGGTGTTTTATTTTCTTTATTGTTGTCTTCACTTACTTCCCCAGCTGTTGTTGAACTTAATTGATCACCTGCCACTTTCTTTAGGATTTCTTCTGGTTTTGATGCCTTGGGCTTTTTGTCTTCAATAATGCGTGGTGTATACAATGTCGTTCTGTGAAAAAGTAATAACATGAATTAAATATTATTGCATAAGTCAGAACTAGAGCAACACCCCTTATCCCTAACAGAATACTTGAGCTTTCTCTTTTAGTGCTATCACCATCATCATCATCATCATCATCATCATTGTTGCTCATATTGGCATACACATAATAGCACTATGATAAATTCTGAATAAATTTAATGGTTTTGGAAAATATATTTATTTAAAAATAAACATCACATAACGAATTTTCAAATACCGGCAGTCAATTCTGTTTTTAAATTTGTTTCATTTTCAGATTTTGGTAGTACTGACAAAAACATAGTGATGTAACATTGACAACTGTAACATTGTAACATTGACAACAAGATTGTTGAAGGCCCCGGCTGAGGATGTGAATAAAATGTTCATGAAATTGCAATCCTAATCAATTCTTAAGAAAACATTCATCATTTCTTATAAACAGAGCTATTAATCCGTTGTTTAAGGACTATGAGCTAGTAAGTTTGTAACACTCGCCATTTCCTATGCAGCTTGCGACCAATCCTCCCCCAGCATCCAAACAAATCATAGATAAGAAATACACAGCAGAGAGGGATTGAAACCGGTTGCCCAGAGGAAAAAAAAAAAAACTTATAAGACATTCGTAAATGCACACCCATTTAGATCATTACGTACAGCATACAAATTCTTATATAGTACATACAAGTTTGTCTCTGGCTGATCTCATTATTTAAATAGTCACATTGAAGCAACACCCAAACAATTATAATGTGAATTGTAACATTTTCTGATCGAATGTAAAATAATATCCAAATAATAAAATTAATTTCTTAAATACCTGAAGACTCTTACTAGACAAAATGCCAAAGCAGGAATTTTACTACATATTTACTCATCTGTGGCCATACTACTAAAAACAATAATGTACCTCTGAAACTTTTCAAATGAAAAATTCATTCTATGTCCCGTAAAACAAGATTTAGCTGATTGATAATCTGTTACAAATTCGTTAATGTTTTCAGCTAATTTAGTTTCTCGATTTAGCTTCTCTTTGTTCCATGTTTGCTGAAGTATCCCACTGAAATGTAAATGTAAATAATGAAGTAAATAAGGACATGAATAAGTACACATCTAGAAAAGATACAATGATTGTACAGCACATTTAGTTGCTCATCTTTGAAGCACAACAAAGATGTTATTCGAATGTCTTTCTTCCTATCAACGTGCTCTGTGTCATGCAGTTACACCTGTTTTGTAGTAATGAGTTGTATTCTACGATGAACCTTGCCCTTGCTAGTAGCATTGCGTTGTATAGCCATGCCTGGCTGCTCTTGCACTGCTCAAGGAAATCGGTACGAACTTCCTACCAACGTGCTCTGCGTCATGCAGTTACACCTGTTTTGTAGTAATGAGTTGCATTCTACGATGAACCTAGCCCTTGCTAGTAGCGCTGTGTTGTATAGCCATGCCTGGCCACTCTTACACTGCTCAAGGAAATTGGTACGAACTTCCTACCAACGTGCTCTGTGTCATGCAGTTACACCTGTTTTGTAGTAATGAGTTTCATTCTACGATGAACCTTGTCCTTGCTAGTAGCGCTACATTGTACAGCCATTCCTGGCCGCTCTTACACTGCTCAAGGAAATCGGTACGAACTTCCTACCAATGTGCTCTGTGTCATGCAGTTACACCTGTTTTGTAGTAATGAACCTACGATGAACCTTGCCCCTGCTAGTAGCGCTACGTTGTATAGCCATGCCTGGCCGCTCTTACACTGCTCAAGGAAATCGGTACGAACTTCCTACCAACGTGCTCTGTGTCATGCAGTTACACCTGTTTTGTAGTAATGAGTTGTATTCTACGATGAACCTTGCCCTTGCTAGTAGCGCTACGTTGTATAGCCATGCCTGGCCGCTCTTACACTGCTCAAGGAAAACGGTACGAACTTCCTACCAACGTGCTCTGTGTCATGCAGTTACACCTGTTTTGTAGTAATGAGTTGTATTCTACGATGAACCTTGTCCTTGCTAGTAGCGCTACGTTGTATAGCCATGCCTGGCCGCTCTTACACTGCTCAAGGAAATCGGTACGAACTTCCTACCAATGTGCTCCGTGTCATGTAGTTACACCTGTTTTGTAGTAATGAACCTACGATGAACCTTGCCCTTGCTAGTAGCGCTACGTTGTATAGCCATGCCTGGCCGCTCTTACACTGCTCAAGGAAATCGGTACGAACTTCCTACCAACGTGCTCTGTGTCATGCAGTTACACCTGTTTTGTAGTAATGAGTTGTATTCTACGATGTACCTTGTCCTTGCTAGTAGCACTACGTTGTATAGCCATGTCTGGCCGCTCTTACACTGCTCAAGGAAATCGGTACGAACTTCCTACCAACGTGCTCCGTGTCATGTAGTTACACCTGTTTTGTAGTAATGAGTTACATTCGATGATGAACCTTGCCCTTGCTAGTAGCGCTACGTTGTATAGCCATGCCTGGCCGCTCTTACACTGCTCAAGGAAATCGGTACGAACTTCCTACCAACGTGCTCATGTAGTTACACCTGTTTTGTAGTAATGAGTTACATTCGATGATGAATCTTGCTCTTGCTAGTAGCGCTACGTTGTATAGCCATGCCTGGCCGCTCTTACACTGCTCAAGGAAATCGGTACGAACTTCCTACCAACGTGCTCTGTGTCATGTAGTTACACCTGTTTTGTAGTAATGAGTTACATTCGATGATGAACCTTGCCCTTGCTAGTAGCGCTACGTTGTATAGCCATGCCTGGCCGCTCTTACACTGCTCAAGGAAATCGGTACGAACTTCCTAGCTCTGATTATAAGATAAGTGAAGTTTTTATGTTACAAATTATTATATTTGTATACAAATTCTGATTTTATTGCCAAAAGTAAAAAGAAATGGCCAAATATTTCATCTTATTGGTGAAAAGAGCAAAAAGAAGAGAACAAAGTTTATAGAGAATAAGTAATAAAGAATAGAGAATTATGAAACACATGGGAATATTAAACAATTATGTAAATAACTAATGCAGATTAGAAAGAGAGATGTTTTTAAAATTTTTGACACACCTTTTGTTACATGCTGTATTACTTTGTTTCAAATATTATTATAAAAGATTTTAAAATTGTACAAAGCCTATGCACTAGAATATGAAAGAAGAAGATACTGGAATTATAAAAGCATATACTTGTAAAAAATATTTTCATTGATAATATGATGGATTATAAATAAGTGAAATAAGACAAATACTACATAAACTTCATTTCAACAAATATTATATTAAGGCAACCATACTCGTGGTTTGGCTGGGACACGTTCCGATGTCCCGACAAGGACTAGTTTTGTCCTGGTTTTTAGAATAACAAATATAAGGTATATTGTGAGAGAGTGACCCATTATAGACTTTAATGATTTAACAATACTGCACATGATGGAGGCCCAAATCAGTAGTCAGCAGTACCTCTATGTTACATATGAATTACAATATTATTACGACCACTTTCAGAAGCTTTGTGTTTTCCTGCAGGTTCGATATCAAAGATATCAACACTGGCATTATACTTGTATCATATCTTAATTTTTAAAGTATTAATTATTTAGTTTGTTGAATGAGTTCATAATGTATGTGTAGCTGTTAGCGCCACACATAATAGCAGCACAAGATCGCCATAGTATAGTTAGTTATAAGAAATGCTGCAAGATTGGTAATAGAAATGTCAATGTAGAAGTAGTTGTAAAATGCTGAGGTGAAATAAAGAAATAAACGGTAGATAGCACCATTGGTATTAGAGAGACAAAGCCAGTACACAAGCCTGCAGACCGAGGAAACGACCAGACAGGTCAGTGTGGAGAGTCTCTCAATCCATGGCTCTACTACCTTGGCGAATAAAACATTCTTCTCTACTGGTGCCACAACCTCCCTACCTTCTACATCAAGAAGTAAGTGATGAGGTCAATCACACTGTACATTCAGAGCTCCGTAGGCCTGCCTATTAGCATGTCTCATGTACATCAGTGGAGCCTCTCTTGGGGCTGATGACCTTGTAGTTGAGTGCCCACAAACAGAAATCATCATGATCATGGAGCCTCTCATCACTGTTCCTTCTTCGAGTGCCACTGCTTGCTCTGGTGATGAACCCAGTCTGTACCTCAAGCAACCTCATTGAGGAAGAGCTCAGTACATGACAAGAGGTGCTTTCATGCAAGAAGTAGTTATGCTGCCTCTCTTACAAAGCCTCAGAAGATGGTAATGCCCAGTGTCTGTATCACATCACATTATATTAGACTGATATTCAAAGCTTATTTCTCAATCATACGACAGAGAGTACCCTACATTATACATAGCATTATTACTCTTGCACATCAAGCAATAGCGCACTCATTTCAAATGTAATAGTTTCCATTATATGTTCAGGAAGGAAAAGACCTAGGTACAGTTCATCAGATAAGGTTAAAGCTCATCAGACATGACTAATATTATTGAAATTTATGAAAAGAGAATTGAGAAATCATAATCTATTTGAAATAGGCCACCAAACTAGCCACTATGGAGCTAAATAATAGCATTAAATTGATTAAAAGAGAAAATATTTGATGAACTATTTGGCAAAATGCAGCAGTTACTGGGAGCAAAGAGTTAGGGAGGCTCTGGTCACTTCCTCTGAGAGGAGCACACCTAACCTTGATGCTGGATTTCAGTTCAGTTCCTCTTGGAAACTAGCCTTAAAAATAGAAATCCACTGGCTCAAGAAGCATAAATTTAGTCAGATTGAACATCCAATTAAGTAGTCACGTTTTCTACAAGGTCTGCCTACACCGACCTAGCTGAATCATTCTGTTTATATATATGTATTTTTATATCTTGATAGCGAGAGAGTGATGCGCAGTGTTATCTGGACGAGTCTACTTCAGAACGGCAGGAGGGGAGGGCAAGTCAGTTGTGTATCAGCTGCGAGCAAGTAAACAAGTGCAGAGCTACTCGGTAATACTACAGCTTGTTTCAAAATGTGCATGTCTCCTGGTTCCAAGTGAGCATTTAGAAATGACGCCTCCTAGCAGCACATTAGGAAATAAAGTGCTAGATTTAAAAACATGAGAAGTAATAACTGATGTCTATAGATTTATAAAAAAGGAATAATGGTCTGGGAAAGAGTATCTGAGGCAACAGTTGTGTCTGAAAGCAGTTTAGGTGAGTTATTAAGGAAACAAAAGCCATTGATGCAAGTGCAACAATGTCCTTCTCTGTGACTAGTAAATGAAGGTTAAGAACATGCACAAAATCTGATTTGGATGTTTTAATTCAGAATTAACTAAGCAAACTGTGAATAATTTTTACAACACAGAAAAACAGAGACCAACTCTGAAGAAAGTGCTTATGAAGCTTCAAAATTCTATTGACTTTCAAAGCAGTGTCTAAACATTAAAAAGAGTTCTTTTAAAGCTATGAAAGAAAACAAAATGTGACAGACAAATTTTAAAGGAACATTGTACCATACTGGCAAAAAGGCTTAAGTGTTTACAAAATATTCAGAGATATCACAGTGAAGTTTATATAGTTTATATGGATGAAACTTATATCAATACAGCACATACTAGACCATATGCCTGGATTCTGCGGCGATGTCGAAAGGCTGACAGATGGTTATCATTCCTGCTGGAGGAGAACAGGGTTTTGTTCCAAACGCCTATGCACTATTAAGATCCAACAAAAGCGTGGGGACTACTACCATAGTAAGACTTACAAATTAATTTATAACAGCTGCAATACTTGTTTTGAGAATGAAATTTATTTTTAGACAGCTTGTGCAGTGTATTCTCCTCTCATAATCTTACACGTGTGATGCATTGTGGCGATAAGTGCACTATCCCTACCACAGTTGTACTCATCCCTACCGCACTTGATTTCTGTCAAGATAAAATAATACATCTGTACACTCCTGAAACATTGATGGCTAATCATCAATACATCTAGCTTGAAGCTCAAGAGCATCTAGAACATATTCATCACCAGGAAAGTTTCAGATCTTATTTTATTTAATGAGTTATTTTTTATTCATTTTTGCTTGAATTCACTCATTTAGCATTTGTAACAGGTTCCCTTAAAAATAAGAATGTTTGCAACAGATTCATAAAGTATAAAATATGTGTAATGAAGACAACTTTAAATATAAAAGAAAACAAATTTGTTAACTGCTGTCAAAACTTAAACTGATGCCATCAAAATTGCAGAAGGACTAATTTCTTACTTGCGAGTGTCTGAGCCTGTTTCTTCTTTCTTTGCAAGTAGCTGGCGCTTCCAAGGAGGGATGGCTTGTAGTCGCTTTTCCTCAGCTTCTTTTAAAATCTGTTCCTCCAGTTCCTTTCGAGCTCTTTCAGCTGCTTTCTTAGCCATCATCTGTCTTTTCCATATAGGTATAGGATTACCAGTGGCATCCTTGTCTGGGATCTGTAAATTGTGCAATATATCATGAATTCCAGGACTAAACTGCCTATAGTCTTACAAGGAAGCATATTTGTTTTATAGTTCATGTATGTGATTTTACTTTATATGGAAATCCATTACTTCAGAAACCTTTATCAGAATGTATGAAAGGAATATTTGTTAAAAAAAAATAAAAGATAGTGCACACATCATGAGCTGTAGAGTGTATTTTAAGGAACTGTCATGTTTCTACATATACAAAGTTCTTTTACATGCAAAAACGTTAAAACATATGCAGTGACACACCAGCAAGATACAAGAAACAGTTCAAATCTACTACCACATTATACAAACATTCCTTCACTTATAGTGGTACCCAACTGTACAATAAGTTACCTCTTTATTTAAAACAGATTATCAACCAAAAGATTTTTAAATTGAAACTACATAAATTTTTAAGTGAAGCATGTTTTTATTCTATTCAAGAGTATTTGGAAAGTTAAGTTATGTTAGTATATTTTGGCATTTACTCTAATACATGTTTTTTGTAATTTATGTATTTAAATTTTGTACTTAAATTTTCTAATTCTTCTTATTTTGACGTGTCCTCAAACTTGTATGGAGATTTAAAGATGAATAAATTGAATTGATTTGAAAGTGGATTTTAGCTTATGCTTAGTTTCAGAAATATGACAGAAATGAACAGGAAGAGGGGTTTTAGTAAGTAAACAAAGGAATGGTATTAACAGCACAGAGTATAGGGGTCAGGTAGCATGAGGTCTGAGGGACAGACACGCCCACCGCTACACAACAGTCAGTTTGGGCGACTGTTGTATTTACTCTGTTTGCTACATATCGATAGGCAAGAGCAAGAGAGCCAAGACAATGTGCTGGAAGCCACGAATATGCAGACACCAAAATCATCATCACAGTTGCTGTTGTTTGTGGAGGAATTTGGCAAGGAATATTTCTTCACGAATGGAGAAACCATCACGTGAATCAAAAGACCTTTTGGAAATTAATTTTTCTTTCACACTAGCCGTGTGTAGGACACACTATGAAGGGGTAGAGCCAGACTGAAAAATTCAATGCCATAGCCGGGATTTGAACCATGGATCTTCTAGTCTTGTCCAGCCGCTCTAACCATTTGAGCTACTATGGCCAATATGCCATGCCAACATGACATTAAATTCTCCAACGGACTTGTGATTTTCCCGGTAAACCACTAGGAGTTCCCATAAACACATGAGACAACTACCTTAATGGCGACTTACTATGCTGTAAGTACTTTAAGGCCTGGGATTTATAGTTCGGTCCACTATTAAGTACAATTAATGGAATTAATTGTTCTTTCACACTAGTCGTGTGTAGGACGCACTATGAAGGGGTAGAGCCAGACTGAAAAATTCAATGCCATAGCCGGGATTTGAACCACGGATCTTCTGGTCTCCATCCAGTCGCTCTAACCATCTGGTTAAAATATCTTAGCTACTATAGCCAACATGCCGACATGACATTAAATTCGTGAAAAAAAACCAGAAGAAACATGGTTCAAATCCTGGCTATGGCATTGAATTTTTCAGAAATGCCTTTTATTATCTACATGCTACCAATGGCTAAACATTACAGTCTTTGCTACCCCTAAATCCTGTTGGTTCTACAATTGAAACAGGGTGTGCTGTGTACTGCTGTCCACGGTGCCATCAAGATCGCTGCGCTTCCACGGTGTCTTGCTGGTGCACTGTTAACTTGACACATTTCGTACTAAAAGCCCCCTCCCTGGAAATGAACATATGTATCGTACTTTTGCCCTAAAGGGTTAGCTTAAGAAAGCACTTTGTGTGCTCGTATAAAAGATGGGTACAAACATGCTGTACATAAAATGTAAAGAAGCAAATTTGGTTTCGTTACTGCAGGTTTTATGTACTGAGAAGAGCTGCAGGACTATGTTTTATTTGATTTAATAAGAATTACATGTTAGATGCAAGAATTACACATGCAAAAGGTGATATAAATGTCCTAGATAAGAAATGCAATGAAATTCTTGACTTTTAGATTTACCTTCTCAACAAAACTATTTACTGTTAACTGTTTGGTAATTTCACTAAAGAGCTCCTTTTCTTGCTGTTCTTCCACTTTGGCACGTTCCACTTTTAGCTTCTTGATTCCTGTAATATCCTTTGAAAGCTTCAGTTCCTCAATCAAATCAGCTTTCTGGTTCAGGAATGGTTGATCACCTATCATAATAAAGAAAAGTGTAAGTCATGTAACTACTTTATCACCATTTGAAATGTACATTCAACAAGTGACAAAATTATTTGCAAATGTGAACTTATCCAAATCTAAAAAACAAATAGTTATAACAAAGGAAAAGGTAAATACACAAGAAAAGAGCACATAAATTTTGCTAACTTACATGGGACGAGAATGAGCAAACACTTTGGAATTAAAGCAGGTTCAACTGTTACCAAAAATCCATTACAAGAAACACTTTACTTAAGGCATGTTTGTGTCTATGAGAGATTGAGAGTGTTTATTCACCAATACATTTTCTAATGAGTCTCTTAATCTATTTCTAAGTAATTTTCTTTTATTCTAGTATTAGGTCCATAAATACTTGTACTTTTATCTTCTTAATGGGAGTTTACAACATATTTTAGACATAGACAAGGCAGCATTAGTATACCTAATTGTTTGAAAACAATTCTACAGTTTATCGAGATTTAACTGTATTGGAACACCACAGTGAAGCGAAAAATTATTAAATTTTAGATGAGTCGTATTTCTTACACATCTGCTTCACTTTCGTACCTATTTTGAGGACATTCTGCTTCACTTTCGTACCTATTTTGAGGACATAGAAAAACATAAAAACATAAAAACCAACTAATGAACTTTGAAATCCCGCTAGAAGAGAATCCCACATTTCAGTTCATCACTAAATCAACAGATGGCAGCAACAACCCCAGAATTACCCACACCGCTGGATCTAGCGTCAGTCGCACAAGAGCCGTAGATGCAAACGAAGATTTGCGAAACATGTCCTCAAAATAGGTACGAAAGTGAAGCAGATGTGTAAGAAATACGACTCATCTAAAATTTAATAATTCTACAGTTGTTTCTTTTTTGGCTATTTTTACATAAGAATTCCTTTTGCTCATCTCTACAGCCTAAATATTTTTATTATATGTTTCTTCCCTGCTGATCCCCATAAAATAATGCCATAGCTCAAATTAGTGCAGGGTGCTGGGGTAGCGCAGTGGTTTCGTCTGTGACTCTCATGCTGAGGTTCCGAGTTTGATTCCGGGCTCTGGGGTCAGCCCTATCCGTGCCTTCACCTCTGTCTAACTCATGTGAAGTGTCACCTATGGCCGACATGGTTCGGAGTCCATGGTATAAACTGTAGATCCTCTCATCTCACCATCATCTTCACTATCACCCTACCAAAGGAGGTAATGGACACTGCCCTCTAGGTGCCTACACCTGAGAACTGGGTCCGTCATCACGTGGTGGGGCGAGGTTACCCCAAAGGCCAAGGCTGCCATATAGGGAGTGTTGCTATACATACATACACAAATCAGTACATGAATGCATAATATACTTGTATTGTGCTATCTTTGTCCATGATTTGTTTGACCTGTTTTAGAATATATGAGTATATATATATTGTGACTTTGTGGGTTCGTAGAATTGAAAGTTCGAGTTGTAGAAATTTAAAACATACTTTATTTGCATAGAAATACACTCACAGTAGCAAGTTACAGCAGAATTACCTCACATACACAATCTACCAAGGTTGATGAGCACAACAACAGCATTCTGATTACACCTGTTTACAACAATAGCTCTCGTTACAACAACACTTTACAGCTATTTACTGTTTACGACTGACTCTTGGCGAGTCGTTGCTTTCTTACCTCATCTGATAATTCCAGACTGTTCCAGAACAATCAAGAAACTGAGTAATCTCTATCAATCAAGATGTCACCAGAAATTTCCATTTATTTCAGTTTGTTTGTTTTGACAGACCTTTATCTGCATGCTATCTTTATTGGTTCCTTTGTGTAAACAAGCTGCATTATTGCTCCACGTGAACCTTTTATGTGTGTCGCCGCGGCAATATATATATTTTAGAATATATGAATATACTGAGTTTCTAAGAATTTTTTTCTATATGTCTGTTCCATTTCAGATTGTTATCTATGACTAGTCCTAAGACTTTGTTTCCCTAACTTGCCTGATTTACTCACATTTTATTTCTAAAGTGATACTCGCTTGTGTTGTGTTACTTATACTGATCTGCATCCTTTCTGTGTTATTTGTATTAAATGCCATTCCTAATTCTTCCAAGTATGTACTAACTGTCTCTAACAATACATTTGCATTACTTTACAATTTTGCCACTGTATTTCTTGTTACAATAATTGTTGTGTCATCAGCATATCCAATGGCTAATCCTCTTCCTTCCTGGAGTCTTTTAAACACATTATTCATGTCTAAAATAAACAAGCATGGCCCCAATTTTGATCCTTGTGGTACATCTATGTAAGTCTTGTGTTTGATACATGGACAGAGGAGCTAGTAACATAGGTTTCAACATTAGTAGTTTCAGTTTTGTTGTTTTCTTTGTCCATGATAGTATAGATAAGTTGGTAGACCTTCTGTGATGGTGTAGCTCACAAAACAAAAATAATATACTGTTTTATATTCTCACATAGTTTTGTTAGACGAGTTGAACTGTATCTAAAGGTCTAAGAAGTTTACGGCGCGTGACATGAAGAGAATTTTTATTTCTAAAAGAAAAGCAAACTTTCACATTGAAGTCAAAGCACTACATCCTACATATCCTGTCAACGTCAGGAAGGATCTCATAGAGTAGAGTTTCATTAACCACAGATATACAATTTGTACATATGGCTTCATCATAACTTACAAGATAAGGATTAAACTAAGTATATACAGGTATTAAATATATACAGAAACAAACTAAAATATTGTCTACTTAGCTAGATATCTGCACTGGGATAATCATAAATGCTGTAAAATTTGTGCTTAAATAACAATTTATATACATTGGATTTGAATATTCTCTCTGGCATAGCTTTTAAGGATCTGTATAGCTTATTAAACAGAATGATTCCTTTATGGGATACGCTATTGAGAGTCGGTGATATTGTAAGTGCAGTGCCCCAGTTCTTCGAGTGTTGTAAGTATTGTTGCTGATGGCTGCCCGCGCATACTCGAACGCCAAGAGAGTGAGAGAGAAGCGGGGAAAGAAAGAGATAGAAAGTGCCTCAAGCCATGCCCCTGCACATGTTAGCACTGAACCTTGCCAAGAGGGAAAGAGACGGAGATAGTCTGGAGCCCTGAAAGGCCCTGAAGCATCGACAAGTTTCTGGAAACAATGAGTGGAAGTATAAGCTAGCCAGTCGGGGACGAGTGGAGAACTGACAGTTGTAGTGTGCAGCTGTAACACAGTTGTTAATTGTGTAGTGGACGTTTGAAGTGTACCACAGAGAATTCATTTGTTTGTTTATGTGTGGTGAAGCAACAAGAGACTGCATTGGTGTATGTTACGTCATTTCTAGAGCCTGTAAGGGGTGTACAAATGTCTTTCTGCTGAAATAAAGAGCATTTAAAATTTCTTCAAACAAGGCTTTTAATTCTATGAACCCACAAAGTCACAGTATGATAATTCTGATTTCTTTTAAAATATTGCATATTGTTGAGGATAAAAGAGACTGATTCCAAAATATACATACACGGTAGCAGAAGTATGTTGAACTCATCAAAAATTGATTTACTTGGAGTATGGGATGGTACTTGCTTCATTAGTCTTAGTATTTTCTTTTTCATTTTGAACATTGGTTAGAGCTCTGTAAGAGATTACTAAATGTACATATCCAAAATACACTACTCTCATTACCTCCTAGCTACAGACTTTACTTAGCACTCTTATTGCATATGTTAAATGATTTAATTTATTACTAAGAACTCGAATATGTCCTTTCCAAGACAAAGCTGAGTCGATTATAATACCTAGGAATTTTGTGTAATGCTGCTGACTTATTGCATCACTTCCAATGAGTATCTGGAACTGATCTACAAAGTTTGAGTGTGCATCAAAGTTTAGATAGGTGGATTTTTCAACATTTAAAATGAGCTTGTTATAATTTAACCAATTACACACTATCATTATTGAATCGTCTATAGGAAATTGTAATGAAATTTGACATTGCTTCCTAAAAACAAAGTTTGCATCATCAGCAAACAAGACAGTGTTAACAGGCTTCAAGTACAATGAAGATCATTGATATAAATAAGGAAGAGGACTGGTCCTAATAAAGAGCCTTGCAGGACACCATATTGTGCTATTTGTAAATTTGACTGTGTACCATCAGTTTCCACTAAGCTCTATTTATGAGGTAAGATCTAAACCAGTCATTAGCCACAACCCTGATGCCATAATTGTCCAGCTTATTTAATACAAACAAGTAAGGATGGACAATTAGGATATTCTTTGATCAAAGCACACACTCAGCCAGGAGGAAAGAAGTTGAATAACTGCTAAAACGGTAAATACATAAAATATGAAGCTATTAACAATGAAGCAAACAAATATATACAAATATAACAATTTGTAACTTAAAACTTCACTTATCTCATAAGAAATGATGACACTTTTCTTATAAATTGTTCAGGATCACGATTTCATGGTTCCATCTGAGGATGTAGAAGAATTTCCATGAAATCTCAATCCCAAACAATTCATAAGAAAAGTGTCATCATTTCTTATAAGATAAGTGAAGTTTTAAGTTACAAATTGTTCTTGTTGTTGTTGTTGTTGTTGTTGTTGTTGTCAAATGCTAGGCTTTGGTAATGAAGCCATTAGCTCTCTAGCTCTCCAATATTTCTGTGTAGTGGGTCTGGCAGGTAGGACTTCACAGGTTAAAAGATGTTCTTCAGTCATTTCCTCTTCTTTGTTGCACAGAGGACAATTTGGACTTGTATAAATTCCTATTCTGTGTAAGTGTTTGACCAAATAATCATGTTCCATAAGTAATCTAAAATTACAAATTATTATTACAAATTATTACAAATTGTTATATTTGTATACATGCTAAAACAATTTTTGGAGAAGAATGGCAAAGTCGATACACCTTAGGATGATATGCAAGCATTATTGAGTAACCCCTGTGGAATAAGCAGTAGAACAGGATCGTTCTGTGATCCTTTAAAGATTATATATTTATTGAAAAAACTATTTACAGTCAGTTTTCAACACTTTGTCACTTATATTTTTATTTTTTGAGAAACTAGATTTGGAAGCTGATGCCTCCATTTTCAACCTCGAAGGTCCAACTATATTCTGTTGTTGTCATCTGCTCTCTTCTCTCTGGTGGTGGTACCATGAACTTCTTTATCAAATTATCAACTGCTGGGATTTCAAATTTCATTACTCAGTCCTTATTTTTCCATATTAATATGTTCTCCCACACTGTCAGTTTATTTTGGTTTATCATACCTTTTAATAATTTTGGATTTGGGTCCTTGTCATGGTTTTTGTTCCAAAAATGTGTAATTGCTGAACATGAATCAGTTGATTTTCTTGCCAAAAAGGGTGAAAATTTAATTCAGAACAAAGATAAAAACTTATTCTTTACATCCATAAAAAGATTAATTAAAAATAAATATAAAAACAAACAAAATCAATCAATATCTAACAAAGGCAAAGATAAAAAATGGAACATTTTAATTAAAAATCCAGAAGTTATTCCAGGAATCCCACTTAAACCTGCAGTAGCAAAATTTAGATTACTTACGGAACATGATTTTTTGGCCAAACACTTACACAGAATAGTTTAGAAATGAAAATTCAGAAACTGTGTGTACAATATAACAACTTATCTGTAGTTGACATCCAAAAAATTCACCTATACTACAAAAACAATGTTCTAACAGGAACTTTTCCACACAGCATTTAAATTTAGGAAGTGCATATATTGTCAACCTAGTATAATAAATTACACACCCAGAAGGGGTTCATGGAAAAGTATTTAAAAACTCATCAACTCAGTAAAAGCAATGTTGCAATAGCAGATGTTTCATCTTGTGCTTAAATGCAGTTTCTGAGGTAGTGAGTTTAATGTTATTGGGTAACTTGTTATATAAGGTAATTCCAGAGAGTCTTGCGCTTTTGCTGAATAGTGAAGTATTATGTGTAACCATGCTCAGTTTATGCCTATTTCTAGTGAGATAATCGTGTTTTTCAGATATATCGAGATTTAACTGTATTGGAACACCACAGTGAAGCGAAATAATTATTAATTTTTTGATGAGTCGTATTTATTACACATCTGCTTCACTTACGAAAGTGAAGCAGATGTGTAATAAATACGACTCATCAAAAAATTAATAAATGTTTTTCAGAGTTTGTATAAAAATAAACCAAGTGTTTTCTAACAAACATCATGACTTCTAGTATATATAGACAAGAAAGTGGCAATATATGGATTGATTTGAATAAATGGATACAAGAATCCCTTTGTTTCTTTCCCATTATTGTTCTGATTACTCGTTTCTGAATTTTAAAGATTATATTTTCTTTATCACAGTTACCCCAAAAAATCATTTCAAAATTTAGTAAGCTATTGAAATGAGCAAAGTATAGATTCTTCAAAGTGTTCAAATTTGTAATATTTTTTATGGTTCTGAACATGAAACAAAGCTGGCTTAGCTTAGATGCCAGCTTTTCAACATGTGTGTTCCATTTCAGGTGCTCGTCAGTCCATACACCCAAAAATTTAGTAGTGGGTTTATAGTGCACCAATTCATTATCTAATTTTATTTGCAGCTTACATACATTAGTATTCTGAATATGGCTGAAGGAAATGGCTACAGATTTATTCTTATTTATTATTAACCTGTTTTGTATAAACCATTCATGCATTCTTTAGTCTAAGCTCAGTATGTCAGACTTAACATCATTGTCATTTCCCATTACATCTATGGATGTGTCATCTGCAAACAGTACAACCTTATTTGACCGTAGATGATTTGCTAAATCATTTATGTATAGCAAAAATAAGAAAGGTCCCTGGACTGAACCTTGAGGGACCCCACAAGTTACCTGTTTTTTTCCCCAATCTATGTACTTTGGATGTAAGATTATGGCGGTTTATATGCACTATTTCAACTAGTTGTTCACGTTGATTTAGATATGAACTAAACCAACTATTTGCTACGCTTTTTATACCAAAGCATTCTAGTTTTTCCAACATTACTTAGTGATTAACTAGATCAAACGCTTTAGTAGGGTCTAAAAATATTCCTATATTATGTTTTTTCTTATCTAATGAACTATAAAAAATTAAATATAGCTGTTTCAGTAGATTTGCCTTTTGTAAAGTCATTTTGCGCTAAAGATAGCATGTTATGTTTTTGAATAAATTTTTGACCTCTATTATACATGGCCTTTTCTAATATTTTTGAGATGGCTAATGGCTTCATTGCCAAAGCCTAGCATTTGACAACCAAGAAGAGGAAATGACTGAAGAACATCTTCTAACCTGTGAAGTCCTACCTGCTGGATCCACTACACGGAAATATTGGAGAGCAAGAGAGCTAATGGCTTCATTGCCAAAGCCTAGCATTTGACAACAAAGAAGTTGAAATGACTGAAGAACATCTTCTAAGTTGTGAAGTCCTACCTGCTGGATCCACTACACAGAAATGTTGGAGAGCAAGAGAGCTAATGGCTTCATTACCAAAGCTTAGCATTTGACAACAAAGAAGAGGAAATGACTGAAGAACATCTTCTAACTTGTGAAGTCCTACCTGCTGGATCCACAACACAGAAATGTTGGAGAGCAAGAGAGCTAATGGCTTCATTGCCAAAGCCTAGCATTTGAAAACAAAGAAGAGGAAATGACTGAAGAACATCTTCTAACCTGTGAAGTCCTACCTGCTGGATCCACTACACAGAAATGTTGGAGAGCAAGAGAGCTAATGGCTTCATTACCAAAGCTTAGCATTTGACAACAAAGAAGAGGAAATGACTGAAGAACATCTTCTAACTTGTGAAGTCCTACCTGCTGGATCCACTACACAGAAATGTTGGAGAGCAAGAGAGCTAATGGCTTCATTGCCAAAGCCTAGCATTTGACAACAAAGAAGTTGAAATGACTGAAGAACATCTTGTAGCCTGTGAAGTCCTACCTGCTGGATCCACAACACAGAAATGTTGGAGAGCAAGAGAGCTAATGGCCACACTGCCAAAGCCTAGCATTTGACAACAAAGAAGAGGAAATGACTGAAGAACATCTTGTAACCTGTGAAGTCCTACCTGCTGGATCAACTACACAGAAATATTGGAGAGCAAGAGAGCTAATGGCTTTATTGCCAAAGCCTAGCATTTGACAACAAAGAAGAGGAAATGACTGAAGAACATCTTGTAACCTGTGAAGTCCTACCTGCTGGATCAACTACACAGAAATATTGGAGAGCAAGAGAGCTAATGGCTTTATTGCCAAAGCCTAGCATTTGACGACAACAACAACAACATATTTTGCTGCTTTGCAAACCCTAGTATGAATGTATACCTTACTGTAACTACTGGATTGTAATAGAGGGAAACATTTTCACAATGAATAAATTTAGAAAAACATGTCAGAATTTCTAAATAATCATTGAACATTATGCACATATACATTCTATAATTAAATATGGAATAATATTTTGGGTAAATTAACCAGAAGACAAAGATATATTTATTAAAGAAAAACAAGCCATTTGAATTATAGGCAATGAAAATGATATATTTCATGTAAGCCACTGTTCAAAAAGCTTTGCATACTTCCTTTGGCATGTGTTTATATACTGGAGACAGCTTTATTTGTAAAAAGAAATAGATTTAACTTTCAAAACAATGGAAGTGTTCATATGCATTACACGGGGCATAATAAGACGTAACCTCAATCAGAACTACAATGTTTAAGAATGGAGTACTGCATTCCTGTACAATAGTTTATAATTTCCTTCCTAATGACATCAAAAGCATAGATAACTACAACATGTTTAAAACTAGAACAAGGACTTTCTTGTAGGAGCACTGCTTTTACACAGTAAAGGAATATCTGCAATTTAACAAATCCAAATAATCATAAAACATGAATTTACTTAGCGTGTTCATTTCTCTCATTTATAATTATATCCAATTTGTGTTACATTATAATTTAATGTAGGTTAGGTATATTTGATGTTTAACTTTGTAATATTAAGTGTAAATTTACTGACATATCCTATGTCAAGGTACTATGTACAGATTTTATTTTAAAGGATGAATAAATTTGAACATTCCTTTTTTTCTTTCCTGTGTTGTTAAATTTAATTTAAAGTTAAAATAAGGTGTAGTCTGTTTTATTTTACTAAAATAACGAGCATATAACTATATGGAATTCAAAACCAATATATTATAAAGCAGAACACCCCCGTTTTACAAAAGAACCAGTGGCAGTTTTAACTACCCCGCAAAAAAAAAGTAAAAAAAAAGATAGATTACATAAATCTTATATGATTTTAATACTGAGACACCTCAGAATGCAAAATGTAGGTATACATATATGTAATAGATAACTACTTTCAGTTGCAGTGCACATACTGTTATACTTCTTACTGCAGTGTGACAGAACTTCTTCAAAAGTTTGTGCTGGTCTCAGGTAGATTTTTCCAGCTCAATTTAACTTATATTTTCAAAGAGTATTTATTTAAAATGTGTAAATGTTAAGCTAAATAAATATGATATAACAAGTGAAAACTGACACTCAAGAAACATTTTACAATTAATTGCAGTGTTAGACGAGAAAGTCACAATTCAACTTCGTACATCATTTTGTTTTAAAAGTGAATTCTATCAATAAACAGCCAATGGATAGCACAATCGGAGGTGCAGAAAAAAATTTATATTTGCCATATATAATGCTGCATTTACATAATAAGCCCACAATTAGTGGGTTCTAGATGACAACAACATTATTTACACAGATCTCACTCTCATTCCTTTCTAAGTAAGGTTCCACTTTTTTCTTTAGTATTCTTGTATTCAGTTTATATTTAATAAAATATTAGAGGCAAGGTATAATTTTGACAGTTATTTTGAAAATTGTCTTCTTTTCTGAATTAAATATTTAATACATACATTTAATGTGATCATACACTTACACATTCATTTCCATTTTAAAATCTTTAGTCACTTTTAATATCAATAAGATCTGGCAATTATCTGACAACATCATGCACAGTGGCCAAATCCTTCTACTGTGAAAATATTTTGTTAAAAATCTTACTTTTTAAGAAATAAAACATCAACAGGTGTGTACCGGATAAATTGCAAAGGCAATTTTTACATTGCTTTTACATTTATTAATTTACATTTTTTACATTTTACAACTTTTACATTGCAAAAACAATAAGGAACTTGAATATTAGGTTTAAAGAGCATTTTAGGAACATCAGGAACAAAGAAATAGATAAATCGGCGGTAGCGTAGCATTTTTGGAAGAAGAATCATGATTTAGAACGAGAAATCCACTTATTAAAAAGTGTCCAAGGTCCAGCTGCATTAACCATGTGGGAAAACATTTACATAAAGAAATATGAAAGAAAATTATATCGAGATTCAACTGTATTGGAACACCACAGTGAAGCGAAAAATTATTAAATTTTAGATGAGTCGCATTTTTTACACATCTGCTTCACTTTCGTACCTATTTTGAGGACATGTTTCGCAAATCTTCGTTTGCATCTACGTTTGCATCTTGTGAGTCGCACAAGAGCCGTAGATGCAAACGAAGATTTGCGAAACATGTCCTCAAAATAGGTACGAAAGTGAAGCAGATGTGTAAAAAATGTGACTCATCTAAAATTTAATAATGAAAGAAAATTGTTTAATTTCGACACTACCTTTGAAGAAAACCCAAATTTCAAGTTCATCAAGATACCAACAGAGACGCACCTATCACCTCCAAGGAGTTCACCAAACCAACATCCATTAGTCGACAACAGCTGATGAAATGCGTTCTAGGAATAACTGGAGCATTGAGTATTAATTCGACTCAAAATTATATTAATTTTGTCGTTACACATTGGAACTCAGTTTTAAAATTGTGAAAGTCAAAAACAAAAGATGAAAATCCATCACTTAACAGATCTGGAATATACCAAATAAGTTGTAAGAATTGTGAAAAATGCTATATAGGACAAACTAAAAGAAATCTAAAAACCGGAGTGAAAGAACACTTTAGAAACATCAAAATGAAAGAAGATCAGTCAGCAGTAGCATTCATTTTTGGAAAGAAAATAATGATATTGATACAAATCCAAAATTACTAAAAGGAGTGATAAACCAAAATAGACTAACAACATGGGAGAACATATTCATATGGTAAAATAAGGATCGCATAATGAACTTTGAAATCCCACCATTAGATAATTTGACAAAGAAGTTCATAGTTCCACCACCAGAGAGAAGAGAGCGGACAACAACAGATGCCAGTTGGAGAGAGGTTGGAAATGGAGGCAATGGCCTTTGAAACAAGTCCCTCAATAATATAAAAAAGTAAGTGACTAAGTGTCAATAAACCAACTAAAAATAGTTTTTCCGATTAGTTTTAAGTATTTAAATTTCTCTAATTTCATTAATCCTTCTGTTTACTTTATTTAAAGTATAGTGCTGATTCATTATTCACTACTGTTTATGAATATTTACCATTAGAACCCCAGTCAAGTCAGTTAAATGCAGTTAGAGTTATGAGAATGATGAATGAAGTAAGGAATTCATGAAGACGGTACAATACCAGTACCAAGAATAAACAAAAACGAATCTATTAGCGCTATTCCCTATTAAGTTGGATTCTTTTAAGAATGGTGAACTGACATTTATGTAGTAATGTGGAAGGTAAATTAGAAATAAACACATATTAGCTTCAAAAAGGGAAAGTACAAGGACACCACTGGAATTTAGCAGACCAGGCGCAGTTCCGGGCTAACTAATTAGGTGACTCGGAAAATTGTCAAAGGGTCCTGGAATTTTCATTTCAGAATCTGGGATCCCTAGGTATGGGTGTAAAGACTTTTATTATTAACATGAATATCTAAGGTTCAGCTGACATTGTTAATTAATACAGACATTAGCACAGTACCATTAGCTGAACATGATCCATGATATGAGATTTCCCTCCATGGCTAACCCTAAACTCACTGTGGGAGAAGTTACACTCCAGTTCAGATCCAGTACTACCAATGCTACTCTCCTTCAAACATGGGTATTGCTCTTTAAGAGAATCACTAAATATACACTTTCGCTTAGGCATCTTACGAGGGCTGTTCAGTAAAGAATGATCATAATTTGTTGCACTAAAATTCAGTCTTATTATATTCTGTTAGCTTAATGTGAAACAAACACACTGTAGTAGTTTCATTGTTGGTACTCCTGGTTCCCGCCTGTGAGAAGCAGCCAAGTTCAGACATGTTCTTATTGCCTACCGCTGCAATGGAGGTAACACGCAGCTAAAGTTGATGTTAGTGGAAGATCTGGAGTTTCTTTCAAACGTAATCACTGCTGATGAAACTTGGCTACATCACTTTGATCCTGAGAGCAAACAGCAAAGCTCAGTGTGGAAAACTCCTTCATCACCAACCCTCAAAAAAGCAAAAGTGGTTGCTTCTGCTGGGAAAGTTATGCTCATCTCATTCTTTGATATTCATGGAATGGTTTATCAGCATGTTGTACCTGCACACACATCAGTAACTGGACAATACTACAGGAATGTCCTGAAAACATTGCAAGTCTATATCAGGCGCAAAAGACCACATTTCCATCAAGCAGGCTGGATACTGCACCACGATAATGTGCGGCCGCATACTGTCAATGTTGTTGCTGACTATCTTGCAAAAATCAATGTGAAGTGCATCCCTTACCCTCCCTATAGCCCCATGTGATTTTCCTCTATTCCCTAACTTGAAGAAACGCCTTCGTGGGAGGCATTATCCATCATCAGAAGCAGTGGTGAAGGCTGCTGAGGTGATTTTGAAGGATCTCTCAAAAATGGTTTCCAGCATGTCTTTGAAGACTGGCAGAAACGCTGGGACAAGTACATCGCATTCAGGGGACCTTCAAAATTGAGGATGAGTAAAGGTACGTTGTCAAAAAATATTGTGATCATTCTTTATTGAACAGCCCTCGTAATTTACTTTACAGTTACAGTGGAAACAAATTAAACTGAATAATAACTTTAGTATCCACGTGTTCACCTTGGAAGGACACACATAGAGTGAGATACAAGACATCACTGGGATGCCACCAACAGCTTTAGACTAGGGACAAGAGCATTTGGTTATCACTGTGTAACATTTTATTGAAATACTCTAGAAAGAATCAATATCAAATTAGGCAAATTAAAGACAAGATAATATAAACTTTAAACATCAATAAAGGTCTTATTGGTTTGATTTACCAAATTGCAGTCACAGCTGACGTTTTCCTCATGCTTTCTTTTGCACTTAAACATTGGTCGCATTCAAGTTCAATGGTTTTGAAATTAACTTTCCATATAAAGAAGAGAAAACCCATGGAAGCTTTCCATAGAAATGGATTAAGGTCATAAGGATAACGTGTTGCATTAAAGGAAATGAATCCACAGCTGGAATGTTAGACATCACAGGTTAGATATTCTGCAAACTGTTTTCTTGAGCCAGTGGCTCATTTTGTGGATACATTTGATGAGAATGTGCATACCAACCCTTCATCTAGACATCAGTGTGTTATGAATGTATAGCTGCAGCTGATGAAGCTATTACTCAGATGCCATATGAGAGTACGCTAATCATTCATGTTTGCTGGCGCATGGGTCGATACTTTCATGTTTATTGTAATAACTACTTAACAATAAGGCTGCACTGCATAACAGCCACCAGTTGCTCAACGAGCTCTCTTCAGCTTTCTTACAAGTTGGAAAAAATGGGCTAAAGAATCTCAGAATATTATCACTTTTCTGTTTTATATTGCACCCCACTCAATGGTATGCATTTTAAGTGAGATAGTGCGATACACTAAAAAGGAGTTAGTGATTGTCGAAGGATCACGGTCCATGCTCATATTAATTTATTACTTTCATTTTAATTGTTCAATAATGAAGTCAGTAATGCCTATAGAACTGTAGAGTGTTGGTCTTTTTGAAATTAATCTGATACTACATAGTTAATTATTTCGCAAGTATGTAAATGACATCAAGATGATGTTGTTTGAATCACATGGAACGTATGAGTAGGGTTCCCAGACGTTCCAGTGTCCCTAAATGTCCCGGTTTTTTTAGAGGTTTATTAGTACTGAATATTTTTGCATATTAAATACATGAAATATCTCTAATTTTATTGTACTTGCACTCCTTGGCATGGAGAAATGTGTTTTTTCACATAATCAGGTAAATATCAAAAAGGAAATATTTCGCTGTTTGATTGTTATGTTGGTACCGAAGCGTATGTTTACTATCGGCGGAAGTTACGTTTTAGTTTCTACAGACGACATGCGTGTTTCCAAAGTGAACATGTGGATACTAAGGTTATTATTCGATTTTATTTGTTTGCGCTGTAACTGTGAAGTAAATTAAGATGCCTAAGAGAAAGTGTATATTTAGTTATTCTCTTAAAGAGCAATTCCTGTTTTTGAAGGAGAGTAGCATTGGTAGTGCTGGATCTAGATCTGAAGTGGAGTACCTCAGTGAGTTTAGCATTAGCCACGGAGGGAAATCTGATATCATGGATCATGTTCAGCTAATGGAACTGTGCTACATTATAGCCTATTACAAAAATATAGACAGTGAGTTTCTGCTAACGAAGGCTGGAGGTGTATGCATCATTACATATATAAACTGACATGTATTAGTTAATACTGAATGAACTACCCTTACCGGTCGCCTTAGTTCGTTGGAGTTGCGACAAGCCAGTGGGCAGGTAAGAAAGAGACAGATAGTGGCGCAAGCCGCAGACGGCGCGTGGGCGAGCGATAGAGAGAGAGAAAGGGACAGAAATAGTTCCATCTTTCTCTCGCTGTGCCACGAAATTGAAACGTCGGCGGCATTCTAGAACAATGATTGGAGGTATAAAAGCCCACAAGTGTTAGGGCTGCTAGTCAGTTGTTAATTGAGTTGCAGCTGTGCAGTGTGAGAGTTATTGAACTGTATCGCAGTGAATTCTTTTGTTTGTTGACGTGCAGTAGATGGAGCGAACGAGATGACCTTAAAGATTGCGTTTGTGTATGTTACGTCATTTTGCTGCTGTAACGGGTGTACAAAGTTATTGTTTACTACAATAAAGAGCATTTTAAATTTTTGCAAACAAGACGAACCCACAAAGTCACAATACAACACTACCTGGTAATACAATACGTATATTGGCTACTGCGAGTGTCTGCACTTTTATGTTTAAATACACGTTCCAACAAAGCTATTTTCTAAACTGGGAATGTCGGCCTAATTTATAATTCTCGATAAATGTTTTAAATTACAACTGCTATTCCAAATTTCATTATAAATTTTCAAACTCCGATATACAGAGTGCTTCAGTATTCGACCGAGAAACTTAAAGGGATAATAGAGCGGTGTTGTGGGAACCATTTGAGCACTTCACTAATATACAAGCATGTACTGCACTAAAATAAATATGAAGCTAGTTACAGTGAAGCAACAAATACTATACAAATATAACAATTTGTAACATAGAACTTCACTTGTCTTAAAAGAAAATGATGAACGTTTCCTTATTAATTGATGAGGATCGTGATTTCGTGAAAACTCATTCACATCATCAGCTCAAACACCCTCGTTGTCAACGTTACAGACGCTAGATGTCACTATATTTTTGTTAGTACTACCAAAATCTGAAAATGAAATAAACTTAAGAATCGACTGCCGGTATTTCAAAATTCTTTATATGATATATACTTTTTAAAATAAAAAATTTCCACCAAACCATTAAATCTATCGGACCATTTAATTGTTTTAATAATTTAACTTCTGGATTTATTTCATGGTTAAATGACCAAAAATGATCTGCTATGGCCGATTTATCAGTTTGTTTATACTTATTGCTACGAAAATGTTTTTTCGTTCTGCTTTCTAAATTACGTTTTGTCTTTCAAATATAAACTTTATCACAATCAAAACAATTAAATAGATAAATATCAGATTTTTTTATTATTAGGAATTTTATCTTTTTTAGAGAAATGTAGTATATTTTTAATACTATATTAATTTTGAGGAACTAAAGTTATACCAAAATTCAGTGCCATGGCCGGGATTTGAACCACGGATCTCCTGGTTTCCGTCCAGTCGCTCTTACCCATTAAGCTACCATGGCCAATGTGCCGTCCTGACATTAAATTCTCCATTTCAGACTACTAAGGGCTCTCACGTCCGAGATACGCCGTTTGTGGCGACTTATTATCGCAAGTACTTGAGTCCCAGGCTTCATCATTTAACTCTTGTTATTTTAGTTAATTGATGGAAATTAATCATTTCTTCACACTAGTCGTATATAGGCTAAGGTTTTGATTTTTCTATGTCATGACGGCAATTTGGCCATGGTAGCTCAATGGGAAAGAGCGACTGGATGGAAACCAGGAGATCTGTGGTTCAAATCCCGGCCATGGCATTGGATTTTTCATGTTGACTCTATCTATTCGAAACCTTAGCCTGTGTATGGCTAGTGTGAAGAAATGATTAATTTCCATCAATTAACTTAAACTATACCAAACCCTTTAACAATTTTTTTGAAAATGTTTACTAACCCAAGGATGATAAGTAAATATTTCCAAATTATAATTGTCAAGCAATCCTTATTAATTAATAAGAAAATTGTCATCAGTTTCTTCTAAGATAAGTGAAGTTTTATGTTATAAGTTATTATATTTGTATAGTATGTGCTGCAGGCTGTACGTCTGTGGCTCGATGGTGTAACTTCTTTTGATTTATATTTAAAAAGGGGTTGACAAATTTATAAATTTATAAAAGAAAAACAAACAAAATTGTGTAAAAATGTAATTCATTTCTTTCTTTATCTCTTTTATTTTCGTTGTACAAATTGTGGAGGATATGGACCATACTCTTGCTGACAAGCGTAACGATCCAAATCAAACAGGAACGTACAAATGAGTTGGGAGTAATACGGACTGAAAGAATGCGCTCTTAGCTCCGGAGAAGAAATAAGTAATATTCAAGGTAAATCACATTTCTCCTCGCATCTCTATTTGTACTCTCACTTTCTGAAATAATATTTTCTTTTTGGGAAGCGACAGTAAAAGTTGAGATAGCACTCCTACACATTTGGAAAAGACCAAATTTACGTATGAAGGTACATGTTACCACTTGCAAGGATAGCTTAGTTTGACTATAGTGAAATAGTGCTGGTTCGATTACTTCTCTAAAATAACTTTATTTTTGATTTTTGAGTTTATGATGAAATATGTAAAGAACAATTGGAATTTTAATGTTTGAACACTTCAAACTGAAAGCAAATTTCATCTCTACACACGGTTTTACCTATTGCTCGTGTATCTGTATGCATTCTTGTCAGTACAATGTATTTGTAACACTTAGACGTGTGTTACCTTCTCAAGATCACTGCAGCTATATTCAGTCTATTTAATAATTATTGATAAAAACTTTGTACGATAAATATTCCGATACGTGGAAATAAGAAACAACCATTGCCTGCCTTGGTAGCGTGTCTGAGAGGTCCCGAGTTCGAATCTCGCTATAGTATAGTATTTATTTCATCCTTTGAAACATATACATGTTATTGGACACGTCAAAATTACAGAAAAACATATAATAACACAATAAATGCAGCCATATTTATAACATTGATACACAAAATTTACAAAAGTGATATAAGCCAATTTTATACATAAATTATTTACACAGCATTAAAGTTTTAGTGTAGTATTCTGAAAAATGGAGTTTAATGTTACTTCAGCAGGTACACAGCATTGTTTGAATTCCTCAACCGAGTAGAACTGGTTAGACAACAGCAATTTATTTAAATCAGTTTTGACGCTATGTTCCTCAGGTGTGATGGTAAGATATTAAACAATTTTAGACAATTATATTTAAAAGACTTTTCAAACACTAAGCAGCGTGTTATGAGTGTGAATTTGAGAATTTGTGACAAGATGATTTAGGTTAGATTTGACATGTTCCCTACTGTTTTCCCAGCGAGTAAAAAGAGCCTTTTAGCGTATCTTCCGCTGCTATAGTAAAAAACCAGACTCTACTTCATTTTGAGCTCAAATGCTCTAGATGTTCAAATCTATCCATAATCCTAAGTATTTTGTTTGAGGTTTGCAATTTATTATCTTTGATCCAAGCTTAACACGCTTTGCCATTTTTATGCTGGAAATTAATTGCCAGTTTTTTCCTCATTTATGATGAGTTTGTTAGCTCTAAACCAAGAGATTATGTTATCTGTTACCATTTTCAATTTCCCTTCAAGCTCAACACAATCTTTACCACTTATAAACTCAAGAGGTCCCGAGTTCGAATCTCGGTCAGGGTGAGTTACCTGGATAAGGCTTTTTCCGGGGCTTTCCCTTATCCAGAAAGACGAATGTCGGGTAACTCAAGCTCCATGGACCCCGGACTCATATGAGCATCATTTCACCCATTCCATTCAACGTCCGATATGACTTAAAGTTGGAGGATGTAAATTACAACAAAAAAGACAATTTAAAACATTTTTTTAAATGAGTAGAGTCAGACTGAAAAATTCAATGCCATAGCCGGGATTTGAACCAGGGATCTCCCGCCCTCCGTGCGGTTGCTCTAAACCACTGAGCTACTATGGCCAACATGCCGACATGACATTAAATTCTCCAATTCTTTTAAATACATTCTTGTTTAGAATTCATTCTTTTAATGATTGCATCGACAATTACATATGGTCTAGTGCACAATCAACAATTTGAAGAATCAATTAAAAAGATTAACAAATAAAAAAAATGGGAAAAGTGGAGTTAGAATGTGGCGTTATCACACACGTAGGTACTACATGTGGAGTTAACGTTACATATGAGTGACGTAATATACATTTCCTAAACTTTGTTACTATGTCAGTAGCGAAACCAAATACATTAATTTTTGTAATATAAAAACAGTAAAATAACTATGACTGAAAATTGGAAATCCTCAAGTAATAACGCTAGCTTTTAAGATTAATACCAGAGATGCAACTTACTGCAAATATGATACAGCCCAAATTTTGTAGATTTCACTTTGAGAGTTCGGAAAATACGGCCAAATTTATTTATTTTTCGTTACGTCACCTAAAAAGTCCCTTGCGACAAAATAACTTACATTTTGGTCTAATATTTTAACAATAGGTTCCTACTACATCCATTTTTTGAATGTATCCTAAGTTTCTCTGTGTCTCAATAACTTAAGACTCTAGAATATAGCTTTTTTGCCCAAAATTTGACATTTTTTGTTTTGAAGTAAAGAAAGTGCGTAAACTATAATATCTGAATATTATTTTTAGTTGTGCAGTTAATGTAAAAGTACATTACATTTTTCAGCGTCGATAGATTGCACGATTTACAATGCCGAAGTGATTTAGCTTTTCAAATTGTCTCAAATATTACATTAAAGTATTTAATGTTTTAGAGAAATACGTTTTCTTAATATGCTCGTATGAAATATACATATGACAGGATGCCGTTCTCATCTAATTAACAAACTACAGGTCCGGCATATATACGTCAGTAAAACTCATTATACTATTTTTGACATTCGGAAATCATGTTGGGCCGTTAATTGGTTTTTTTAGTAGATACTAGTTTTCAAGGTTCCATTCTATTACCTTCATTTATCGTAATTAGGATCGATGTAGGCACAGGCTGATACCAAACATTTGATTAAATATATAAATCACGACGCTTTTCTTCACTATCACGCAAGTACAGAAAATGAAATTCTCTGGAATGAAAATTAATCATTTCTTCTACAGAGTGACTGGACGGAAAACAGGAGATCCGTGGTTCAAATTCCGACCATGACATTGAATTGTTCATGTTGACTCTATGAACATGCTTAGCCTATATTAATGTGAAGAAATGATTAATTTCCATCAATTAACTAAAAGAAGGTGTACTTAAATGCATCTCACAATAAAACCGAGGGCAATTTCTATGTACTGTGTCTCTATGAACGTGTGTAGCAAGTTTCATTAGTCTAACACTAAAACTGCGATACAAGAAACATTTTAAATGATGAAAAATCCTGAAATGTTCAATAGCGAGAAAAGACGAATGTCGGGTAATTCTAAGCTCTATGGACCCTGGGCTCATTTGAGCATCATTTCATCCATTCCATTCAACGTCCGATATGACTTAACGTTGGAGGACGTAAATTACAACAATAAAAAAGGATTAAGAATTAGAATTCATATCTAACACTAGCTACATTAGAACATTTAAAAATGGCTTGCGGATGCCGTCTAAGCATTCTTTGGATTCAGGAAGGCTTACACCTTTTTATAGACTAACAAGAGGAAAAGGTGATTTTTTTTGAAAATGTTTGTGAAATTTCAGTCATACATATCCTTAAAAGACATTTCCCATTAAATAACAATGTATTTTATAATTTATTCTTTGTTTACAGCATCTTGTGCAAAAACATATATTTACAAGAGAGCGTCACTAAACCATTGTGTGACATGCTGCACTGTTTTGTTTGTGTGTCCTGCAACGTTCATATCGGACGGTGAATGAAATGGGTGAAATGATGCTCAATGCGTCCGGTGTCCATGGAGCCATTCGTCTTTAAGGATAAGGAAAACCCAGGGAAAAACGTTATCCAGGTAACTCACCCTGAACGAGATTCGAACTCGGGACCTCTTGAACGTGAGGCAGACACGCTACCGAGGCGGGCTGCACTGTTTATGTTAGCTACTTTAATTGGCTCAGTTAGGATATTTCTTATGTTTCTCAGATCGAGAAGTTTTCCTTCTGCTCCAAGTTCGGATTGTCAGTTGTATACGTTGGGCCATTAAGTTGGCTTACTTTGGACATGCAAATCTTTATGACATTGTAAATTCAAATGCAAGAACAAAACTGAAGTAGACTTACCTCCGTTTGGAAGTGCAGTGGAACGTGATAATGCTGGAGCAGAAAGAGTTTTGCTCGCGATCATCTTGTCCGTACGTCTGAGCTGAACGCTGTTCAGATCCTGGATGCTGATGGCTCCAAGTGGCTGTTGCTGTTTCCGAGCTGAAACTGGAGAGATGGATGCTGCTTGGTCCGAGCTCGGGGAGGCTGCCAGATCAGGAAGTGGAGGTGGAGGAGGTCCTAAACACGGCTGTTGTTGTTGTTGTTGTTGCTGCTGCTGCTGTTGTTCTTCCTCTTCCTGTGACTGCGACGACTCCTGAGTTTTCTCAGTGGAGGTGGAGGAGGAAGGTGCTGCCTTGAGATTGCTGCCTAGACTGCGCAGGTATTCCGAAGGTTTGATGAGCGAGTTGGAATCAGGTGCACCACTCGGGAACTTTGGGGGAATGAAGGGCAACACCATCTGCTTGTTTACCAAGTGAGGCCCTGTCTGCTTGTCGTCTTCTGATGAGCAAGTGCTCTTCTTGCCTGGTAGTGGGGAGAGACAAGAACAAGTGAAATCTACGTATTCCCTTTACCTAATTAACCAACAAGCGCGAGAGAAACTCAGGCACCCAACTTGAATCTAATAGCAACAAAAGCAGAACTAATTACTTCAACAAGTAAGTATCCCTACCATGATAATCTGTAACGGGGTTACCCGTTATACTACGATGACTTCGTATTAAGCACACGTTCATCATATGGGCGCCTTAAATCATTCATAGAACATACCTACTTTTGGAGTCCAGTCTAGAAACGCAGTAGCTGCATTAAAAAAAATTACATTGCAAATGTAATGGACACAATATTCACAAAATGTAATGCTTAATAAAGGAAGCGATTACACGTTACTTGGTACATACTTGCCAATGAGGCAAGAGCTCTTTTTTCTGAATGGCTTTTGCTTTATTTCTTGAATCACTTTAAAACTCAAGTCTGGCACACCTACCTGTTGTGGCAATCATGAGATCATAAAATGTTAATCAATGGCAAACGAACCGTGACACCCTCAGAGGAATCACGTCAACTGCATAAATAGCTTGCCATGCGTTACACACATCAACATCCTTTTCTTAAAAACAAACATATTACTGTAGCAACTTATTGTTAACCCAGTTACGTTTGCCACTTCGTTTTACGACACATACACCAGGTAAAGCAAATGAGATTTGTAAACAACATGTAGCTAATGAAATTATATTACCTTTACATGACAACCATAAGAAAAAACGAAAAACAAACTTTGTGCTTGAGAAAAGAGAAGGATTTGAAAATTTAGACCGTTAACAAGGAATTGGTTAACCTCACAAAATGATATTCTGTAATGAGAAGTAGATTATAACAATTATACAAAAGTCATTCAGAATGAAGAGTACCTCAAAGGGGGACATTCTTACAAAATCGAGAAAATTACATTTGACAAGAAAATATCTTCTCAGTTGGTAGAGCACCTGCCTGCCATGCTAGGAGGTCCGGGTTCGATTCCCGGCGATGGGGCTGGGGATTTTTCTTTGACCAAGATAATTCCTCATCTTCCCCAGAGTCTGGAAGTGTGAATATGTACGTGATCTAATGACTAAAACCCAACGAATACGAGTTAACACCTTCGATATGTTCCAAAGGAGAACGACCGCCGATATGACCATTACAGTTAAAGGTGAGGTATAAATGTGTACGTGATCTAATGATTAAAACCCAACGAATACGAGTTAACACCTTCGATATGTTCCAAAGGAGAACGGCCGCCGATATGACCATTACAGCTAAAGGCGAGGTATAAATGTGTACGTGATCTAATGATTAAAACCCAACGAATACGAGTTAACACCTTCGATATGTTCCAAAGGAGAACGGCCGCCGATATGACCATTGCAGTTAAAGGCGAGGTATAAATGTGTACGTGATCTAATGATTAAAACCCAACGAATACGAGTTAACACCTTCGATATGTTCCAAAGGAGAACGGCCGCCGATATGACCATTACAGCTAAAGGCGAGGTATAAATGTGTACGTGATCTAATGATTAAAACCCAACGAATACGAGTTAACACCTTCGATATGTTCCAAAGGAGAACGGCCGCCGATATGACCATTACAGCTAAAGGCGAGGTATAAATGTGTACGTGATCTAATGATTAAAACCCAACGAATACGAGTTAACACCTTCGATGTGTTCCAAAGGAGAACGGCCGCCGATATGACCATTGCAGTTAAAGGCGGGGTATAAATGTGTACGTGATCTAATGATTAAAACCCAACGAATACGAGTTAACACCTTCGATATGTTCCAAAGGAGAACGGCCGCCGATATGACCATTGTAGTTAAAGGCGAGGTATAAATGTGTACGTGATCTAATGATTAAAACCCAACGAATACGAGTTAACACCTTCGATATGTTCCAAAGAAGAACGGCCGCCGATATGACCATTACAGTTAAAGGCGGGGTATAAATGTGTACGTGATCTAATGATTAAAACCCAACGAATACGGGTTAACACCTTCGATATGTTCCAAAGGAGAACGGCCGCCGATATGACCATTACAGTTAAAGGCGGGGTATAAATGTGTACGTGATCTAATGATTAAAACCCAACGAATACGAGTTAACACCTTCGATATGTTCCAAAGGAGAACGGCCGCCGATATGACCATTGTAGTTAAAGGCGAGGTATAAATGTGTATGTGATCTAATGAATAAAACCCAGCGAATACGAGTTAACACCTTCGATATGTTCCAAAGGAGAACGGCCGCCGATATGACCATTGTGGTTAAAGGCGAGGTATAAATGTGTACGTGATCTAATAATTAAAACCCAGCGAATACGAGTTAACACCTTCGATATGTTCCAAAGGAGAACGACCGCCGATATGACCATTGTAGTTAAAGGCGAGGTATAAATGTGTATGTGATCTAATGAATAAAACCCAGCGAATACGAGTTAACACCTTCGATATGTTCCAAAGGAGAACTGCCGCCGATATGACCATTGTAGTTAAAGGCGAGGTATAAATGTGTACGTGATCTAATGAATGAAACCCAGCGAATACGAGTTAACACCTTCGATATGTTCCAAAGGAGAACGACCGCTGATATGACCATTACAGTTAAAGGTGAGGTATAAATGTGTACGTGATCTAATGAATAAAACCCAGCGAATACGAGTTAACACCTTCGATATGTTCCAAAGGAGAACGACCGCTGATATGACCATTACAGTTAAAGGCGAGGTATAAATGTGTATGTGATCTAATGAATAAAACCCAACGAATACGAGTTAACACCTTCGATATGTTCCAAAGGAGAACGGCCGCCGATATGACCATTGTAGTTAAAGGCGAGGTATAAATGTGTACGTGATCTAATAATTAAAACCCAACGAATACGAGTTAACACCTTCGATATGTTCCAAAGGAGAACGGCCGCCGATATGACCATTACAGTTAAAGGCGAGGTATAAATGTGTACGTGATCTAATGATTAAAACCCAGCGAATACGAGTTAACACCTTCGATATGTTCCAAAGGAGAACGGCCGCCGATATGACCATTACAGTTAAAGGCGAGGTATAAATGTGTATGTGATCTAATGAATTAAACCCAACGAATACGAGTTAACACCTTCGATATGTTCCAAAGGAGAACGGCCGCTGATATGACCATTACAGTTAAAGGCGAGGTATAAATGTGTACGTGATCTAATGATTAAAACCCAACGAATACGAGTTAACACCTTCGATATGTTCCAAAGGAGAACGGCCGCCGATATGACCATTACAGTTAAAGGCGAGGTATAAATGTGTACGTGATCTAATGATTAAAACCCAACGAATACGAGTTAACACCTTCGATATGTTCCAAAGGAGAACGACCGCCGATATGACCATTACAGTTAAAGGTGAGGTATAAATGTGTACGTGATCTAATGATTAAAACCCAACGAATACGAGTTAACACCTTCGATATGTTCCAAAGGAGAACGGCCGCCGATATGACCATTACAGTTAAAGGCGGGGTATAAATGTGTACGTGATCTAATGATTAAAACCCAACGAATACGAGTAAACAACTTCGATATGTTCCAAAGGAGAACGGCCGCTGATATGACCATTACAGTTAAAGGCGAGGTATAAATGTGTACGTGATCTAATGATTAAAACCCAACGAATACGAGTTAACACCTTCGATATGTTCCAAAGGAGAACGGCCGCCGATATGACCATTACAGTTAAAGGCGAGGTATAAATGTGTACGTGATCTAATGATTAAAACCCAACGAATACGAGTTAACACCTTCGATATGTTCCAAAGGAGAACGGCCGGCGATATGACCATTGTAGTTAAAGGCGAGGTATAAATGTGTACGTGATCTAATGAATGAAACCCAGCGAATACGAGTTAACACCTTCGATATGTTCCAAAGGAGAACGACCGCTGATATGACCATTACAGTTAAAGGTGAGGTATAAATGTGTACGTGATCTAATGAATAAAACCCAGCGAATACGAGTTAACACCTTCGATATGTTCCAAAGGAGAACGACCGCTGATATGACCATTACAGTTAAAGGCGAGGTATAAATGTGTATGTGATCTAATGAATAAAACCCAGCGAATACGAGTTAACACCTTCGATATGTTCCAAAGGAGAATGGCCGCCGATATGACCATTGTAGTTAAAGGCGAGGTATAAATGTGTACGTGATCTAATGATTAAAACCCAACGAATACGAGTTAACACCTTCGATATGTTCCAAAGGAGAACGACCGCCGATATGACCATTACAGTTAAAGGCGGGGTATAAATGTGTACGTGATCTAATGAATAAAACCCAGCGAATACGAGTTAACACCTTCGATATGTTCCAAAGGAGAACGACCGCCGATATGACCATTACAGTTAAAGGCGAGGTATAAATGTGTACGTGATCTAATGATTAAAACCCAACGAATACGAGTAAACACCTTCGATATGTTCCAAAGGAGAACGACCGCCGATATGACCATTACAGTTAAAGGCGGGGTATAAATGTGTACGTGATCTAATGAATAAAACCCAGCGAATACGAGTTAACACCTTCGATATGTTCCAAAGGAGAACGACCGCTGATATGACCATTACAGTTAAGGGCGAGGTATAAATGTGTACGTGATCTAATGATTAAAACCCAGCGAATACGGGTTAACACCTTCGATATGTTCCAAAGGAGAACGGACGCCGATATGACCATTGCAGTTAAAGGCGGGGTATAAATGTGTACGTGATCTAATGATTAAAACCCAGCGAATACGAGTTAACACCTTCGATATGTTCCAAAGGAGAACGGCCGCCGATATGACCATTACAGTTAAAGGTGAGGTATAAATGTGTACGTGATCTAATGATTAAAACCCAACGAATACGAGTTAACACCTTCGATATGTTCCAAAGGAGAACGGCCGCCGATATGACCATTACAGCTAAAGGCGAGGTATAAATGTGTACGTGATCTAATGATTAAAACCCAACGAATACGAGTTAACACCTTCGATATGTTCCAAAGGAGAACGGCCGCCGATATGACCATTGCAGTTAAAGGCGAGGTATAAATGTGTACGTGATCTAATGATTAAAACCCAACGAATACGAGTTAACACCTTCGATATGTTCCAAAGGAGAACGGCCGCCGATATGACCATTACAGCTAAAGGCGAGGTATAAATGTGTACGTGATCTAATGATTAAAACCCAACGAATACGAGTTAACACCTTCGATATGTTCCAAAGGAGAACGGCCGCCGATATGACCATTACAGCTAAAGGCGAGGTATAAATGTGTACGTGATCTAATGATTAAAACCCAACGAATACGAGTTAACACCTTCGATGTGTTCCAAAGGAGAACGGCCGCCGATATGACCATTGCAGTTAAAGGCGGGGTATAAATGTGTACGTGATCTAATGATTAAAACCCAACGAATACGAGTTAACACCTTCGATATGTTCCAAAGGAGAACGGCCGCCGATATGACCATTGTAGTTAAAGGCGAGGTATAAATGTGTACGTGATCTAATGATTAAAACCCAACGAATACGAGTTAACACCTTCGATATGTTCCAAAGAAGAACGGCCGCCGATATGACCATTACAGTTAAAGGCGGGGTATAAATGTGTACGTGATCTAATGATTAAAACCCAACGAATACGGGTTAACACCTTCGATATGTTCCAAAGGAGAACGGCCGCCGATATGACCATTACAGTTAAAGGCGGGGTATAAATGTGTACGTGATCTAATGATTAAAACCCAACGAATACGAGTTAACACCTTCGATATGTTCCAAAGGAGAACGGCCGCCGATATGACCATTGTAGTTAAAGGCGAGGTATAAATGTGTATGTGATCTAATGAATAAAACCCAGCGAATACGAGTTAACACCTTCGATATGTTCCAAAGGAGAACGGCCGCCGATATGACCATTGTGGTTAAAGGCGAGGTATAAATGTGTACGTGATCTAATAATTAAAACCCAGCGAATACGAGTTAACACCTTCGATATGTTCCAAAGGAGAACGACCGCCGATATGACCATTGTAGTTAAAGGCGAGGTATAAATGTGTATGTGATCTAATGAATAAAACCCAGCGAATACGAGTTAACACCTTCGATATGTTCCAAAGGAGAACTGCCGCCGATATGACCATTGTAGTTAAAGGCGAGGTATAAATGTGTACGTGATCTAATGAATGAAACCCAGCGAATACGAGTTAACACCTTCGATATGTTCCAAAGGAGAACGACCGCTGATATGACCATTACAGTTAAAGGTGAGGTATAAATGTGTACGTGATCTAATGAATAAAACCCAGCGAATACGAGTTAACACCTTCGATATGTTCCAAAGGAGAACGACCGCTGATATGACCATTACAGTTAAAGGCGAGGTATAAATGTGTATGTGATCTAATGAATAAAACCCAACGAATACGAGTTAACACCTTCGATATGTTCCAAAGGAGAACGGCCGCCGATATGACCATTGTAGTTAAAGGCGAGGTATAAATGTGTACGTGATCTAATAATTAAAACCCAACGAATACGAGTTAACACCTTCGATATGTTCCAAAGGAGAACGGCCGCCGATATGACCATTACAGTTAAAGGCGAGGTATAAATGTGTACGTGATCTAATGATTAAAACCCAGCGAATACGAGTTAACACCTTCGATATGTTCCAAAGGAGAACGGCCGCCGATATGACCATTACAGTTAAAGGCGAGGTATAAATGTGTATGTGATCTAATGAATTAAACCCAACGAATACGAGTTAACACCTTCGATATGTTCCAAAGGAGAACGGCCGCTGATATGACCATTACAGTTAAAGGCGAGGTATAAATGTGTACGTGATCTAATGATTAAAACCCAACGAATACGAGTTAACACCTTCGATATGTTCCAAAGGAGAACGGCCGCCGATATGACCATTACAGTTAAAGGCGAGGTATAAATGTGTACGTGATCTAATGATTAAAACCCAACGAATACGAGTTAACACCTTCGATATGTTCCAAAGGAGAACGACCGCCGATATGACCATTACAGTTAAAGGTGAGGTATAAATGTGTACGTGATCTAATGATTAAAACCCAACGAATACGAGTTAACACCTTCGATATGTTCCAAAGGAGAACGGCCGCCGATATGACCATTACAGTTAAAGGCGGGGTATAAATGTGTACGTGATCTAATGATTAAAACCCAACGAATACGAGTAAACAACTTCGATATGTTCCAAAGGAGAACGGCCGCTGATATGACCATTACAGTTAAAGGCGAGGTATAAATGTGTACGTGATCTAATGATTAAAACCCAACGAATACGAGTTAACACCTTCGATATGTTCCAAAGGAGAACGGCCGCCGATATGACCATTACAGTTAAAGGCGAGGTATAAATGTGTACGTGATCTAATGATTAAAACCCAACGAATACGAGTTAACACCTTCGATATGTTCCAAAGGAGAACGGCCGGCGATATGACCATTGTAGTTAAAGGCGAGGTATAAATGTGTACGTGATCTAATGAATGAAACCCAGCGAATACGAGTTAACACCTTCGATATGTTCCAAAGGAGAACGACCGCTGATATGACCATTACAGTTAAAGGTGAGGTATAAATGTGTACGTGATCTAATGAATAAAACCCAGCGAATACGAGTTAACACCTTCGATATGTTCCAAAGGAGAACGACCGCTGATATGACCATTACAGTTAAAGGCGAGGTATAAATGTGTATGTGATCTAATGAATAAAACCCAGCGAATACGAGTTAACACCTTCGATATGTTCCAAAGGAGAATGGCCGCCGATATGACCATTGTAGTTAAAGGCGAGGTATAAATGTGTACGTGATCTAATGATTAAAACCCAACGAATACGAGTTAACACCTTCGATATGTTCCAAAGGAGAACGACCGCCGATATGACCATTACAGTTAAAGGCGGGGTATAAATGTGTACGTGATCTAATGAATAAAACCCAGCGAATACGAGTTAACACCTTCGATATGTTCCAAAGGAGAACGACCGCCGATATGACCATTACAGTTAAAGGCGAGGTATAAATGTGTACGTGATCTAATGATTAAAACCCAACGAATACGAGTAAACACCTTCGATATGTTCCAAAGGAGAACGACCGCCGATATGACCATTACAGTTAAAGGCGGGGTATAAATGTGTACGTGATCTAATGAATAAAACCCAGCGAATACGAGTTAACACCTTCGATATGTTCCAAAGGAGAACGACCGCTGATATGACCATTACAGTTAAGGGCGAGGTATAAATGTGTACGTGATCTAATGATTAAAACCCAGCGAATACGGGTTAACACCTTCGATATGTTCCAAAGGAGAACGGACGCCGATATGACCATTGCAGTTAAAGGCGGGGTATAAATGTGTACGTGATCTAATGATTAAAACCCAGCGAATACGAGTTAACACCTTCGATATGTTCCAAAGGAGAACGGCCGCCGATATGACCATTACAGTTAAAGGCGAGGTATAAATGTGTACGTGATCTAATGATTAAAACCCAACGAATACGAGTTAACACCTTCGATATGTTCCAAAGGAGAACGGCCGCCAATATGACCATTACAGTTAAAGGCGAGGCATAAATGTGTACGTGATCTAATGATTAAAACCCAACGAATACGAGTTAGCACCTTCGATATGTTCCAAAGGAGAACGGCCGCCGATATGACCATTACAGTTAAAGGCGAGGTATAAATGTGTACGTGATCTAATGATTAAAACCCAGCGAATACGGGTTAACACCTTCGATATGTTCCAAAGGAGAACGGCCGCTGATATGACCATTACAGTTAAAGGCGGGGTATAAATGAAACAAAAAAAATATCTTAAACATAGAGTGTACATGAAAAATTCAATGCCATGGCCGGGATTTGAACCACGGATCTCCTGGTTTCTGTCCAGTCGCTCTAACTCATTGAGCTCCCATGGCCAACGTGCTGTCCTGACATTAAATTCTTCATTTGAGTCATATATTTCCCAGGTAAAGCACTAGGGGCTCTGGTATCTGATGATGAAGCCTGGGACAGGTTGTAACAGCGTTGGTTTGTTACATGCAATATACTCAAGGTCGCTGCCGCTGCGTGCCCACACTCAATAGTAGGTTGGTAATGAGAGATGATATGAAATGGAGGGACAGCAAATTCCGTGGATTTTATTGGCTTACCCAGCATTCGCCTGTTGATCCGGGAAAACCCCGGCCACGGGAATAGAACCCGGACCTCCCGCTTGGTCAGTGACCAGCTGACTTGAGTAGTTCAGTTCTGGTTCAGTTCGATGTATGTGCAGGTTTACGCTACTGACGTTTTCATTTGTTACGTTACATGGGATCCTGGGTACGGTCCTTGGCAATGTTGTTGGAACATGATCGTAGCGACTTAACAAATTACCTTCTTTACTTCACAGCATATTGTAAGGAGTAGTAGTTACCGAAAGTACTTCTGCAACTAATAACTGACATCACCACTACAGTCTGATTTTTAAAAGAAGATACGTGAAGGTCATCAGGCAAGGGACGCGAAGGGTAAGAAGGGAAGGTCGTTGCTATGGTAACGTAAACAAAGGTTGCCAGATTGGTTACACTGGTGAATCACGTACTCCTGAGGTCAGTTATCGCTAGTTGTATGCAGGTATTGTTAGCCTACTTTGTTAAAACAAAGAAAGACGTAGTGGCTGTAGGAGTAGAGGTAGACCGAGGAATCATGACTTACGGTTGCGATGTTACATGGCATAGCCAAGGTAGAGAATTTGTCGTTCTCTTAGGGAATTCTTCGAACAGGAAGACGAGAGTTTGCTCCCTTTCAATGAACAGCTTATTCCTTTTATCCAAACGCGACAGTCCCACGTAAGTAGATATGCTTGCACGTAAAAGAACTCCTATGGGTCAAAATTCCGGCATATCGGCGGCGTTGATATGGACATGTCAATGAACAATGCCGTTAATAATAGTATATTGCGACTCTAATGTATACGGAACGAGGAAAGTTTCGAAAACACGAGGCGCTTGCACCGAGGTTCCATTATGTGCTTACGACATGTGTGTTGCACATTATTTTTTGCACTATGTGTATTTATATCAATGTGAATTTTAGTAGTTAAGATATTAGCTGAAATATTAATAAATATAATTGAAGATAAATGTCAGATTTTAGAACGCGCATCGCTTATATTTATTGCTATGGAGAAATACTTATCGCACTAGTGAGAGAATGTCAACTTGCGATACACAGCAACAATAACGATAAGTATGGAATATTAGTTAAAAGAACTCAGACATGTGAAGACCTTACAACGCAGTGAATGTGTGAACAACTTATTTTTGTTCTTAAAGTAGGCTAATACAGATTAACTGTGCATATTTTTGTTGAGGTGAGATAACTCGAACCCTTGTTTATGTTTCGAGTGTTACGAGGAGAGAAGAAAGAGGATCTGGCGGGCAACATTGCAGCACAGATGACCTTCACGTATCTTCTTTTAAAAATCAGACTGTAGATGGGAACTGCGTTTTTTCATTGCGATCCATGTTATAAATGATACAGTGGCACAGCCAATGATATAATATTTGAAGGAACATTGAAAACAAACGTTCAACACTTTTACAATTTAAAAGTTCTACGGTGAATGGAACGTAAACGTAATAAACATTTGACGTTTGTAAAATCCGAAATGAGCAAACATTTTAAAAATTCTACACTTTTAGATACAAAATATAATTATTTTACAAGTTGTAAGTTGCTACGAAACCTAAAGGTTTTACAGCTATTATTTTCTTAACTTTTAGTAAATGTTACATACTGTAGGTATATTTAAAAGCATTTAAAGTGTTTACGAATGTTAAACATTTTAAAGGTTTTAATGTATTAAAAATGCTATACATGTTAAAGAGTATTACAATGTAAAGGTATTTTAGTAAGTGTTAAAGGATTCTAGTGGTTGTGAACATTTGTACACATTTCTCAGACGTTTAGGAATTGCTGTTTACATTTTTGCACAAGTATTACGTTCGTTATGGTAGAGGTTGAGGTGAAAGTGTTGTGTGCAATAATGACAGGTGGCACAGATGACTGATTGTACAAGTAGTGCGTGCATGACAAAATGAAGGTGATAGTCTGTAATGTATTTGGCAATTGGCATAGAATAGTAGAGGGACCGTAACACCTTGGCTCTAGGACAGGGCTGCTCAATTGTACAGCACACGCTTCCTTCCCCTACACATGTTGTTTTCCCCACGTCACTGCCCAAGACAGTCAGTGGCGTTGCTACTAACGTTCTAGGTGAAGTCAGATCACAAGAAATGAAAGCACCTATTAAATACGACCCTAATGTTTTAAATTTGGTACAGCTTTCTTATAAACTGGCGGAACTTACTGGAAAAAATATGAAAGCATTTAGTGAAGGTGAATTTATGAAGCAAAGCTTGGTAGTTGCTGCGAAGGAATTTTGTCCCGATTTATTTACATCAGTCAGTCTCTCTTGAGGTAGAGTAACGAGACGTTGTGTTGTGATTTGGAAAGACAGTTAAAGGACAAAATAAGTCATTAACATGTTTGTCTCTAGTCCTGGACGAATCGGTGGACAGATCTGACGAGGCGGAGGGAAGTTCATAATGAATTAAATATCTTATTTATGTGACAGTTGTGACTGTGGGAAGGACAACTGCTAGTTGCAGATTTATATCATTTCTCTTGCTTGCGTCCCGTGTTCATGAGACATTCCCTTAGCAATTTGAAGATATAACAAATATCCAATTAGTTCGCACTCGTTTGAAGTTTCCATGTAGAGCTACTACGCTCTGTAGTGATTATCAGAGATTACGTTTGTTTGTATCTAATTTAATGACAGTCTTTGGCTCTACATATATCTGTGAGTATCGCAGTGAGATCAGACACGATCACCTTGCTTATCTTTTGAGACTGTGCACTTCGTCTTTTGCATCACATGTTGCAGACCTTGTAAAACATAACTTGTGCCACAGAAGTCATCTTAAGAAACATCAGTAAGTTAGTAAGTAGTAGACTATGAGTGCTAACGCTTAGGATGTCCTATACGTCAGAATAATAACGATGTTCCGCCACTGGAACTCAGTAACCACAGGCAGCAGATGAAAGGAGGTGATTTCAGCCTTCCCTTTCCTGCTGTAATTTAGGCTAACAGGGAGCGATATTGCAATGGTCCAGCGTTGAAGTTCGAGATAAGGATTAATAAGCTGCCTTTTAAAAGTAGATATACAATATGTATGCTACAAAACTTGGCCGGCAGGAGCATGGACTGCATTTTCTTGCGCGCGCGTCCTACATCTCTTCTAGTTGTCACACGTGGGTCAGTCGTGTTTAGAAGTGTTTAGTTTTGCGTGAAGGGGCATTTATGTACACGATGTTTATTTTATTCGTTATTTCCAGCCCTACAATTGAGCAAGAATGACGTCATAGTTGACTAGTGAGTCTATACAACCAGCCTCCCCTGGATATGAAACAGAGCACCACGTCTTCATGGATGAATGCTACTTTGGTACCGGCATTAACACTGACCCGACATATAAACATAATAGAGGAGTTTATGTAACGCTATCCCTCGGAACGTAATGTTGTCACAAATATTTTTCTCATTCTCACACTTAATTAAAATGTCTATTAAAGTTGGTATCCTTATGTCTTTTAAAACCAATAGATGCACCAAACATTTCCAAGATACAGGATCAGTTACTCGCAAAAAGAGAGACACTGGACACTATAAAGTAACTGTTCCCGAACTAGAAGTAATAAATAATGTTATGACAGAAAGGCCTCAAGCATACCTTCTCGTAATACAGACAATGTTTAAGGGGAAGAGAGAAAGGAAATATAAGAAACTGGACACACAAGACTGTGTACTAGAGATATTTTCTTGTTTAGACTTGGATAAAAGCTTTGTACATATTGTCACACTAATTTATTTTTCATTCCTAGAACATGTTCTGCTAATTTTCTGGTTTGTAATGAAGTTACATTGTGAGGAAACTGTGAGTGATAGAAAAGAATTGAAGATCAAATTGAAGTATTTCTATTTTATGTGACAGGTTTACAATATGCATATATGTCTACTATAACAGAAAAACAGATGTTCATTGTGAAATAAGTGTTCATTGACTTATCATTTCATATATTCTTCATGATCTACTTAATACATAAACAGGCGAAATTCCGCAGCTTTATATTACGCGGGCAGACACACCTCTCAAATAGTATATTTACCTGCCGGTAGAGGGAGTCCTGGAAGTTTCTAATACGATCGCAAGCCCGCCTCGGTAGCGTGGTGGTAGCGAGTCTGCCTCCCTAGTTCGAATGTCGGTTAGGGCGAGTTACCTGGATAAGGCTTTTTCCGGCGTTTTCCCTTGTCCTGATAGACGAATGTCGGCTAACTCTAAGCTCCATGGACCCCGAACTCATTTGAGCATCATTTCACCAAGTTCACCCATCGTCCGATATGACTTAACGTTGGAGAACGTAAATTACAAATAATAATAATAATAATAATAATAATAATAATAATAATAATAATAATAATAATAATAATAATAATAATAATAATAATAATAATAATAATAATAATAATAATAATAATAATAATAATAATAATAATAATAATAATAATAATAATAATAATAATAATAATAATAATAATAATAATAATAATAATAATAATAATAATAATAATAATAATAATAATAATAATAATAATAATAATAATAATAATAATAATAATAATAATAATAATAATAATAATAATAATAATAATAATAATAATAATAATAATAATAATAATAATAATAATAATAATAATAATAATAATAATAATAATAATAATAATAATAATAATAATAATAATAATAATAATAATAATAATAATAATAATAATAATAATAATAATAATAATAATACGATCGCAAGCCGCTAGGGGAATCGTATATGAACTGGATGCATCAGCAATGCTATTGATGACGTCAAAGTTTGTGCGGAAAAATTACAGATAAAAATGAAGACCGTGTATGTGATTGTAAGGAAGTTGTAACTAGGTTTCTTGCAGTGTGTTCGTTTGCTTGTAAAGAGTCAGGGAGACGGGATTAATTCGTCACAGGAAAATAAAAATAAACAGACGTCGCTAACGAAACAGAAATTAGACAAAATCGGAGAAAGGTCAGTATGGTGAACTCGAATCTCAAAACTGTACAAGGTTACTGCTACCACAACTGGAATAATCGATCCACGTTCATGCTTTTGGTCGACTCTGTCCCTTCATCTTATGGCACGTGATTTCTTTTATGGTACAATTTCAGAAATAACTTACAGAAAATTAATCCGCAGCAAACAAAATACCAGGATGTGAATTACTACTATTTGAGAAGCTGAACTAATACGTGTGAGTGTATGCCGTAGATATATTGATACAGATGAAGAGCATTTCTTTATGTTTATTCTGTTAGTTAATGTGATTTAATGAGCGGTAGAAGGGCGGTGAGCCTGCCGGCCAAGTTTTGCGGTATACGTACTGTATATTTGCCAATGTCTTATTGCTGCAAATTATACGAAAGACAGATGGGTATTCAATTTCCTATATGTTTATATTAATGATAATATTATATTATACTAATAGTAATTACTATAAGAATTAGGATTTCATTACGGAGGGGATTCGGTACGTAGGCCACCATGCAGGGTCCCCAAGTGGGGCACCCCCGGGAGGAAGGATAAGGTGAAGGAGACAGAGGGCGGTCGAGAGAGCAGAGGGCAGGGTTAGACAGGCCAGGACAACGGACACGCTCCCCTACTGCGGGACGACAACGAGCCCCAAAGGTCCAAGGCTGACGGTCCCGAAATGGGACCAGCAGAGGAGCAGAGACCAGCAACCAAGCTACTGGAGGAGGAAGTAGTTCACCTCAGAATATATGCACCGCCGACACTCCCGCCGACACTTGTGAGGAGATGAGATGGAGGGACAGGAAATTCGGGGAATGTAATTAGCCGTCAGGTCAGGTAGGTCGGCCACGGGAATCGAACCCGGGCCTCAGACGAAACCGCCTGAGTCATCCCGCTCGATCTAGGATGAATGAAGGAGTAATTGGTGGAATGATGGTGCGGGAAACCGGAGGACGCGATGGAAACCACCCCAGCGCCATGTTGTCCATCGCAAATCCCACTTTGCGGTCACCTGGGATTGAACTTGGGCCGCCTAGGTGAGAGCCAAGCGCTCTAACCTCAGAGCCATGGCGCGGCCATAAATATTCAAAATTGCAGTATGATTATTATGATTATTATGATTATTATGATTATTATTATTATTATTATTATTATTATTATTATTATTATTATTATTATTATTATTATTATTATTATTATTATTATTATTATTATTATTATTATTATTATTATTATTATTATTATTATTATTATTATTATTATTATTATTATTATTATTATTATTATTATTATTATTATTATTATTATTATTATTATTATTATTATTATTATTATTATTATTATTATTATTATTATTATTATTATTATTATTATTATTATTATTATTATTATTATTATTATTATTATTATTATTATTATTATTATTATTATTATTATTATTATTATTATTATTATTATTATTATTATTATTATTATTATTATTATTATTATTATTATTATTATTATTATTATTATTATTATTATTATTATTATTATTATTATTATTATTATTATTATTATTAATTAGTTTGAGTGGAATTTATATAGGTGACATGTAATTATTTATGTTTGCCTTGTAAAACTTAATTATGACAAACGCTGCCACCGGGCCTTGCCCTAAACCGTGAAGTAATAAAATATAAATATATAGATAGAAAGAAAATACTCTTTGTGCAGAGAACAGAGTGTGTTGATATTGAGGTACAATGTTCACTCACTATGAATGCTGGAGCGCTGCTGTTGGCCATTTTTCAGTAAGAGAGATGGTTTAAGCGTAGGTTCTTCCACTATTTCTGTAGTGGCAGTTTGCTGAACGTCATCCTCTCCGACGCTACTGGAATCAGTAGGGGAGCTGCAACACAACCAAATCATTTACTTATACGTATTATACAAATTATACTCTTGCTTCTGTCTCACACATTGTTTGTAATCACCTCTTTAACCTTAAAGCAATATTTGGTGTTATTACATTCTGTTAGGACCTATGAGTTAGCAAAAGTTCCAAGCAAATACCTTGCTGCTTGCTGCTGTTGCTGCTCTGGCTGTTTTGGTTCCTCACAATGATCCGTATCGGAAGCTGCACCACTAGATACTCCAGATTCTGCAACAAATTAAATGTAGGTAAACTCATTAGTAATGTTCAGTTAGGACTTTTAGGACCCCCTGCTACGCGACGTAATACAGGGCTGTACAGTCACCTCACGCGCTGCCATTAGTGGCATAGGGGTGGTGTTTGGAGACAGCAAAGGACATAAATGTCAGAAGCACGTAAACGCGCGATGGACGAAGAGTTAGCAAAGTATGCTATGTAGAAATTAAGGGCACAAAACCCAAATGACTAAGACAGTACTGCAACACTAAGAATTAGCAACAACAGATTTCGAGGAACAATGAGGGCCAAGTGTAACTTCACCGTCTCAGTCCTAATTTTTCATCACTTGTGTAAGATGATGGTGTGTAACTATACTGTTGTACACAGCAGAAAATACTCATTTTAAGTACTTCATACAAAAGTATACTAAACAAGATCCTCCTTCTCAAGCAAATTTACTCAAACGTGTATTACCACAATGTTATAATGATGTCATATCGCAAATACGAAAATAAAATGCGAATTTCTATTGAAATATTTACTGAAATTGTTAGTGTGTTAGATAACGAGCATAGTTCTGCAGTACGAGTCGCTCATTCACACGAAGATTTGCTCTTCATCAGAAAGTTTTTCAGACCTGTCCAAAATCATTGTTCAGCTAGAAAAGAGAAGTAATAAAATGTCTCATGCCATAGGGCTCATAGAAGAACTAGCTCAACAGATAGACTCAGCAGCTGGTGGACCTGTCATGGATAAAAGAAAAAACAAAATCAAAACAGTACTTGAGAAAAACCCAGGATAATTTAAAATGGCAAACATTAAAATCAATTTTCAAGCGCATAAGAACAGCGCTCACCAGGCAATGTGATCTGCAAAATCTTATGCTTGCACCTGTTACGTCATTTGATGTCGAGAGAACTTTTTCAGATTGCAAATATTCCTTGAGTGACACAAGTTTAAAATGTATGTCGTTATACACAGTAATAAGTTGAACAATTAATGAGTAGGCATATATTTTGTAGTGCAGAAGTAACTTATTTTACTTTATTATTCAAAATGACTTTTCTTATACATCTACTTCTACTGAATGATTCTGAAAACGGTGACATAATTTACGTATTGTTAGCACATTTGTATACCTTGTTTACTATTGGAAGTAAACCACGCCCCTCTTCCTATACTCACAGCATGCGCACTTACAAGCCGAGTCCTAGAAGTCCTAAGTCTAGTAATGTTATAATATTTGACTTATTCCCTAAAAACAAATAAGCTTATAACGAATCAATAAATTCCCAAACAATGTCAGACTATACTGGACAATATCCTTCCTAGAATCTCATATATACAGCATCACCATTTTTAATTTGCCATTTCTGTGGAGTCACAGCATTCTACTCCTGACCTGATGATTCTTACCAGTTAAGTTACTGTCCTCCACAGGAGAGAAAGTCTCCGAGGCCTGAGACGCAGGTTCCCACACCCTTCCTTGACAGGTTTATGACACCCCATGCCAGTACAGTTACAGATCATTCAAAAACATTCTGACAGCTTCTACTTTTGTGAATAAATCTTCTCGGTTTTAGTGTATAGAGTGAATAGGGCGCATGTTCTTTTTTAACGGTTCTGCTCCTTGTGTAGCATACGTTCACTGTCCTTGTCCCATTGTGTAAGGGTGGCACATTCCTTTCAGGGACTTAGTTTGCGTTGCTGGACAGTACATTTTGTAGCCACTTTATTCAGACCTCTGCTATTCTAGTAGTTATTAATGGAAGTTTGTGACAGCGAATCTGTGTAAATGAAACAAAAGTAGACAGTTGTCAGAAAGGTTAACTCGTCAGGCACATAGTCAGTACTATCTACCCAACATAAGAAAGCATGGCAAAGGAATGTGTAGCGTAATCACTTTTGCTGTCCGCATGATGTTTATGCTCGCCGTCCGCATATGATAAAGGGTGCTAGGTTCATATGAAATACATAGTGTTGTAACATAACTCACCCATGTATAACATCGAACGTAAATGGAGGTATTTTCGTGACATAGGCAATTTCGTGATACTTTTTCGAAGGGATGTCACAGAGAAACTAGTTGATGTTAACTCTCATTTCACTGTTGGTAGTTGACATATTTGTCCCTATCGGCAGGCGCGTTTCTCTGACGGAAACGAAAGTTATGTTAGGAGAGGAAAGTTTTCAGCCATTTTCTTACGAGGTTTGGTCGTGTGCGTTTTTCTGCCATTATTTGAGGGCTGTTCAATAAAGAATGATCACAATTTTTTTTGACAACGTACCTTTACTCATCCTCATAATTTTGGTGGCCCTTCTCAAAATAGTTTCCCCTGAATGCGATGCACTTTTCTCAGCGTTTCTGCCAGTCTTCAGAGACATGCTGGAAACCATTTTTGAGAGATCCTTCAAAATCGCCTCCGCAGCCTTCACCACTGCTTCTGATGATGGATAATGCCTCCCACGAAGGCGTTTCTTCAAGTTAGGGAATAGAAAAAAGTCACATGGGGCTAAATCCGGACTATAGGGAGGGTGAGGGATGCACTTCACGTTGATTTTTGCAAGATATTTAACAACAACATTGGCAATATGCAGCCGCGCATTATCGTGGTGCAGCATCCAGCCTGCTTCACGGAAATGTGGTCTTTTGCGTCTGATATGGACTTGCAATGTTTTCAGGACATCCCTGTAGTATTGTCCAGTTACTGATGTGTGTGCAGGTACAACATACTGATAAACCATTCCATGAATATCAAAGAATGAGATGACCATAACTTTCTCAGCAGAAGCAACCACTTTTGCTTTTTGGGGGGTTTGCTGATGAAGGGGATTTCCCCACTGAGCTTTGCTGTTTGCTCTCAGGATCAAAATGATGTAGCCAAGTTTCATCAGCAGTGATTACGTTTGAAAAAAAACTCCGGATCTTCCTCTAACATCAACTTTAACTGCATGCAGACCTGCATCAGCAGTGATTACGTTTGAAAGAAACTCCGGATGTTCCTCTAACATCAACTTTAACTGCATGCAGACCTGCATGCGAATGTCCTTTTGTTCGGGAATCAACAGTCTTGGAACCCATCACGCACAAACACGTCTCATGTGTAATGTTTCTGTCTCCAACCTGTGCGTGGCACCCAATGAAATGTTCAGTATTTCAGAAAGTGATCTTTAGGTAATACGTCGATCCTCTCTCACAATGGCAGCAGCAGTGTTGATGTTTTCTTCTGTAAGAGCAGTAACTGGAGCACTGGGTCCACCTTCCTTTGAAATTGATTGTCTCCCCTCTTTAAACATTTTAAACCACCTTCGAGCTGTGTTATGGGGAAGAACAGACTCTCCATAGGCCTCCTGAAACATTGTATAGGCCTCAACTGAAGGTTTGTTGAGACGAAAGCAGAATTTCAGAGCCGCATATTGTTCCTCGCGTGTTACCTTCATTGCAGCGGTAGGCGATACTGAACATGTCTGAACTTGCCTGGTTCTCACAGGCGGGTACCAGGAGTACCAACAATGAAACTACTACGGCGTGTTTGTTTCACATTAAGCTAACAGAATATAATAAGATTTAATTTTTGTGCGAAAAATTATGAGCGTAATGAAATAATGATCATTCTTTATTGAACAGCCCTCGTACAAAGAAGATTTATCGGTAAGTGATAGGTTATTGGAAATTAGTTTGTAGCTATACTTGCACTCTATTTATTCGTGTTAGTGTCATAGTAATACAATATTTTGGGGAACCAGAATCCCTTATTTTCTGGCACTGTTTTCTTAGCATTTTTACCATTGTAAAAATGGCTTCCTTCCATGGCTCATAATTTGTGCTCATCATTTCAAACTGTCGTGTTTTTATATGGTGTACATAAACAAATTTGTTCTTAGAATACAGTCATATCCAAATGGGTCCAATGCTCTTGTCTTGTGCCATGTTGTCAGTACTCAGAAGATGATGATGATGATGATGATGATGATGATGATGATGATGATGATGATGATGATGTGATAATTGTTGTGCAGCTGAAATATCGAATGACTGCATTGATTATTATTAAATATCTGAGAGAAATCCAACTATTACTTGGTTTATTACTATTTATTACTTTATTTATTAATTTATTACTTGGTTTATTTATTACTATTGATGGTTTTCATCATTCACGAACATACCTCACCAGTATCACGAAATTGCCAGCATAATGATACCTTACAAATCAGACTTTTACTATTAAAATATATTGTCAAAATGAATTAATAATTTCACATCTGTTGCCTCTAATGATCTTGAATAACATTATAAAATTATAAGTAAATACAAAGTTTTATAACCACAATAGAACAAAAAATGTATGTATATCATGAATATACCTCCCTTTGCCCTATCAAATAACCATTATACCTGACAACATGGGTGACTCATATGTATTCTCATACAGTCATTTCGTAATAACCAGATCTACTACCAGAGCAGATAAACAGTTCAACCCCCTTCCTCTTGAGGCCCCGCTTGCCTGCTTCTGGTGGGTAGACAGTAGTGTAGTATGTCCCGGATTTAATCACACGTGTTGCACCACAGGTTGGGCCTTGGAAAATCGCATTTATGACAGCGACATATTTTTCTATCAATACATTTTTGTATTTCATTAAAGCAGTTTTTAAATAAATGTTGGCGCTCTTGATGGCACTATTTCAGAAACCAGGTCTACTTCTTCAACTAACACTTATTTGTGCAAACAGAAAATAATGTACCAATCGAGAATAATGTTAGGTCTATCTTTTAATGCTAAAGCAGCAGTATGACCTGTTTTAGCACCATAACTAGCAGCCACATTTTTTACTAAAAAGAAATGAAAAAAATAATAACCCATAACGTGACAGCCGCATCAAAGCGGACTAGGGCCGGCCAACCCGACTGCCGGCATTCTACGCCCTGGCACATCGCCTGACACACAAGAATGCTACTGCGCAACCTACACTCATGTGACAAAACGTTCCAGCTGCGCTTCAAAGCAACTCAGCGGGTCACCGACTCGTATGAAGTGATTAGAAGAGTTGATGGAGATAAAGCATCAATTTGAAGCAGAAGTTTTCGATTGATTATGTGATCTAACTGAGAAGAGTGTTCAGCTTTCTTGGATGTTGAATTCAACTGCAATATTTTTAATTTGCTGTTGTATTTTAAAGTAAAAGTAACAAGGAATCTCTCGGAAATGCTTCACTCCAAAAGTAAATAATTAAATAACACTGGGCAACAATGAAAATGTTTCAGGCTTAAAAGTAGTGAATTTACATGTATTTCCATCTGCTGAATTAAAAAATCACCATAAAAATGATAGATTAGCACTTGTTTTGAAGATAAAGTGACATTTCACATTTAGAGTGAAGATTTTAAATTTCGGGGAACTTTTTGGGGAGATTTGGCACACTTGCCAAATAACAAAACACAATCAGAGAGAAAGTTTGGAAATTAAGTGATGCAAAAGTTAAGGAAGGCATTTTTGTCGGATCACAAATAAGAGAACTTGTAAATGAACCTGCATTTGACCAAATTTTGGAGGGGAAAGAAAAGGAAGCTTGGGAAGCCTTCAAGGGTTTTAGGCAACAAAAGAGATGACAACTACAAGCATTTGGTGACAGTGCTCCTACAACATGTCCCTTACCACTGCCACCTAGTTGTGGAGCTGTTAATGATGATTCCATCAGGACATTTCTGTTATGGAACAAAGATATCAGGGCCGTTGGAATGAAGTAATGCTTGCTCTTTGTATAGGGATTCTGCAGAACTCCATCACAAGAGGGAAGCTAAAAGACGACGACATGATTCTCTTCAGACACGACTATTTGCGAAGTATTTTTCCAGTAATTTAGAACTCTTAGCATGTAATTACCAGTTTAAAAAATCAAATGCACTTTTATTGTTGTTAGCATGTATGTAATTAAAATGTATTCTTTTCTCTCAATCCGTTAATATGTAATACTTCCACCTTGTGATTATCATAGAAACTAGAGCTAATAAAACTTTTCATTGCCATATTTGTTTTTCTCAACCCAAAATTAGTAGGAATTACCTCATGAAGTGCTCAAAACATTCAAAAATTATTTTTTCGTTGCCTAGTGTAATTAACGCATCAGACATACATTGGGTGTTTTAACAAGATCTATGTATTTTGTGTATCAGTATATTCCTTAGGACTTCCCAGTTATGCAAAGGTCATCCAAAATGAATAGTACTTCTAAGGACATTCCCAGAAAATTGGAAATATACATGTGATATATCAAAAACGTGTGGTATTTTAATTAAATCGTTAGCAAATAGAACTTTTCCAAACATGCTCCATGTCAGGGGTAGTATGGGGTGGGTGGAAGATGCTCAACTTGGATACCAAGTTTCATATTTCGGGAACTTTTCGTCTTTACTTCTGCTGTTCACAGAGATGCGCGAGTACAGTCCACGTTTTGAATTCAATAGATCTCTAATAGTGTATTTTGTTTGAAATCAAATTTTTGGGTGGAATGCAATACTTCTACACTTACTATGTGCGTGATAAGGAAAGTAAAAGTGGATTGAAAACAGGTTTCACTTTCCCAGTGTCATGCTTAGCTGCAATTTCTAGAAACCTTCATTTTGTTCTTTTCAAAACATTGTCCAGTGCATTAGAACTACAACATGGACTGTTGTAACGTACCTTGAGAACCATTCATGGAAGGCACATCTTCTGGTGATTTCTCTGCACTCACTATGACGTTGCTTGTTCCACTAGTCGATCTGCTA